>OU795043.1:10334571-11625948 GCA_917208275.1 Patella pellucida
GTGGCGGCTTGTTGGTCTAGAGGTATGATTCTCGCTTCGGGTGCGAGAGGTCCCGGGTTCGATTCCCGGACAAGCCCATTTTACATCGATCTGTTCGCAGGTGACCTGTCGAACGAAGAGAAGCATGCATGGATTAAATTAATGGTCAAAGAGAGCGAAAGTTGTCACTGCGATCGTAGCGATTGCCTTGTCGGTAAGTAAGTCTATTACTTCTTACAGGCCTACAATTTATTCTCGACTGTGTGAGTTTGCCAATTAACACGAGCGAAAGACGGTTAAAGCGGAGAGAAGAGAAGCCAGTATTACTCGAGATAGTCTTTTTTTCACACGCTGGGAAACCCATCAAAGTGGTGTCGAGCGGTCAGTCAGTCGGTGGGCGGAGCTTTGAGTCCGACCCGATTTTGTACTCTATTTCTTATACGAAAGGGAGGATACGCGAAAACTGTCAACTGAAAGAGAGAGATAGAGACGGGTAAGGATAGGAATAAAAACATATATGCGGCCTATAATTCTCGACGGCGGCTTGTTGGTCTAGGGGTATGATTCTCGCTTTGGGTGCGAGAGGTCCCGGGTTCGAATCCCGGACAAGCCCTGCTTACTTTTTGTATTCCAGCCTAACGCTTGTTCCGCGAGTTTTGTCAAGAAAACGACAATTAAGAAAGACGGCGAGTGTGTTTTTTCCTCGCCCAGAAAGCTGGCAGCGGCTTGTTGGTCTAGGGGTATGATTCTCGCTTAGGGTGCGAGAGGTCCCGGGTTCAAATCCCGGACAAGCCCAACTTTTGACGGTCTGTAGCATTTTTAGACGTGCCAGCCAATGTGCATGCGCCCCAAATCCCCACGGAGTGTGGCGCATAAATGCCGAGTCGGATATCCAGAACGATCTACCTAATTACAGGTGTGCTTAGGTGGCGGCTTGTTGGTCTAGAGGTATGATTCTCGCTTCGGGTGCGAGAGGTCCCGGGTTCGATTCCCGGACAAGCCCATTTTACATCGATCTGTTCGCAGGTGACCTGTCGAACGAAGAGAAGCATGCATGGATTAAATTAATGGTCAAAGAGAGCGAAAGTTGTCACTGCGATCGTAGCGATTGCCTTGTCGGTAAGTAAGTCTATTACTTCTTACAGGCCTACAATTTATTCTCGACTGTGTGAGTTTGCCAATTAACACGAGCGAAAGACGGTTAAAGCGGAGAGAAGAGAAGCCAGTATTACTCGAGATAGTCTTTTTTTCACACGCTGGGAAGCCCATCAAAGTGGTGTCGAGCGGTCAGTCAGTCGGTGGGCGGAGCTTTGAGTCCGACCCGATTTTGTACTCTATTTCTTATACGAAAGGGAGGATACGCGAAAACTGTCAACTGAAAGAGAGAGATAGAGACGGGTAAGGATAGGAATAAAAACATATATGCGGCCTATAATTCTCGACGGCGGCTTGTTGGTCTAGGGGTATGATTCTCGCTTTGGGTGCGAGAGGTCCCGGGTTCGAATCCCGGACAAGCCCTGCTTACTTTTTGTATTCCAGCCTAACGCTTGTTCCGCGAGTTTTGTCAAGAAAACGACAATTAAGAAAGACGGCGAGTGTGTTTTTTCCTCGCCCAGAAAGCTGGCAGCGGCTTGTTGGTCTAGGGGTATGATTCTCGCTTAGGGTGCGAGAGGTCCCGGGTTCAAATCCCGGACAAGCCCAACTTTTGACGGTCTGTAGCATTTTTAGACGTGCCAGCCAATGTGCATGCGCCCCAAATCCCCACGGAGTGTGGCGCATAAATGCCGAGTCGGATATCCAGAACGATCTACCTAATTACAGGTGCGCTTAGGTGGCGGCTTGTTGGTCTAGAGGTATGATTCTCGCTTCGGGTGCGAGAGGTCCCGGGTTCGATTCCCGGACAAGCCCATTTTACATCGATCTGTTCGCAGGTGACCTGTCGAACGAAGAGAAGCATGCATGGATTAAATTAATGGTCAAAGAGAGCGAAAGTTGTCACTGCGATCGTAGCGATTGCCTTGTCGGTAAGTAAGTCTATTACTTCTTACAGGCCTACAATTTATTCTCGACTGTGTGAGTTTGCCAATTAACACGAGCGAAAGACGGTTAAAGCGGAGAGAAGAGAAGCCAGTATTACTCGAGATAGTCTTTTTTTCACACGCTGGGAAACCCATCAAAGTGGTGTCGAGCGGTCAGTCAGTCGGTGGGCGGAGCTTTGAGTCCGACCCGATTTTGTACTCTATTTCTTATACGAAAGGGAGGATACGCGAAAACTGTCAACTGAAAGAGAGAGATAGAGACGGGTAAGGATAGGAATAAAAACATATATGCGGCCTCTAATTCTCGACGGCGGCTTGTTGGTCTAGGGCTATGATTCTCGCTTTGGGTGCGAGAGGTCCCGGGTTCGAATCCCGGACAAGCCCTGCTTACTTTTTGTATTCCAGCCTAACGCTTGTTCCGCGAGTTTTGTCAAGAAAACGACAATTAAGAAAGACGGCGAGTGTGTTTTTTCCTCGCCCAGAAAGCTGGCAGCGGCTTGTTGGTCTAGGGGTATGATTCTCGCTTAGGGTGCGAGAGGTCCCGGGTTCAAATCCCGGACAAGCCCAACTTTTGACGGTCTGTAGCATTTTTAGACGTGCCAGCCAATGTGCATGCGCCCCAAATCCCCACGGAGTGTGGCGCATAAATGCCGAGTCGGATATCCAGAACGATCTACCTAATTACAGGTGCGCTTAGGTGGCGGCTTGTTGGTCTAGAGGTATGATTCTCGCTTCGGGTGCGAGAGGTCCCGGGTTCGATTCCCGGACAAGCCCATTTTACATCGATCTGTTCGCAGGTGACCTGTCGAACGAAGAGAAGCATGCATGGATTAAATTAATGGTCAAAGAGAGCGAAAGTTGTCACTGCGATCGTAGCGATTGCCTTGTCGGTAAGTAAGTCTATTACTTCTTACAGGCCTACAATTTATTCTCGACTGTGTGAGTTTGCCAATTAACACGAGCGAAAGACGGTTAAAGCGGAGAGAAGAGAAGCCAGTATTACTCGAGATAGTCTTTTTTTCACACGCTGGGAAACCCATCAAAGTGGTGTCGAGCGGTCAGTCAGTCGGTGGGCGGAGCTTTGAGTCCGACCCGATTTTGTACTCTATTTCTTATACGAAAGGGAGGATACGCGAAAACTGTCAACTGAAAGAGAGAGATAGAGACGGGTAAGGATAGGAATAAAAACATATATGCGGCCTATAATTCTCGACGGCGGCTTGTTGGTCTAGGGGTATGATTCTCGCTTTGGGTGCGAGAGGTCCCGGGTTCGAATCCCGGACAAGCCCTGCTTACTTTTTGTATTCCAGCCTAACGCTTGTTCCGCGAGTTTTGTCAAGAAAACGACAATTAAGAAAGACGGCGAGTGTGTTTTTTCCTCGCCCAGAAAGCTGGCAGCGGCTTGTTGGTCTAGGGGTATGATTCTCGCTTAGGGTGCGAGAGGTCCCGGGTTCAAATCCCGGACAAGCCCAACTTTTGACGGTCTGTAGCATTTTTAGACGTGCCAGCCAATGTGCATGCGCCCCAAATCCCCACGGAGTGTGGCGCATAAATGCCGAGTCGGATATCCAGAACGATCTACCTAATTACAGGTGCGCTTAGGTGGCGGCTTGTTGGTCTAGAGGTATGATTCTCGCTTCGGGTGCGAGAGGTCCCGGGTTCGATTCCCGGACAAGCCCATTTTACATCGATCTGTTCGCAGGTGACCTGTCGAACGAAGAGAAGCATGCATGGATTAAATTAATGGTCAAAGAGAGCGAAAGTTGTCACTGCGATCGTAGCGATTGCCTTGTCGGTAAGTAAGTCTATTACTTCTTACAGGCCTATAATTTATTCTCGACTGTGTGAGTTTGCCAATTAACACGAGCGAAAGACGGTTAAAGCGGAGAGAAGAGAAGCCAGTATTACTCGAGATAGTCTTTTTTTCACACGCTGGGAAACCCATCAAAGTGGTGTCGAGCGGTCAGTCAGTCGGTGGGCGGAGCTTTGAGTCCGACCCGATTTTGTACTCTATTTCTTATACGAAAGGGAGGATACGCGAAAACTGTCAACTGAAAGAGAGAGATAGAGACGGGTAAGGATAGGAATAAAAACATATATGCGGCCTATAATTCTCGACGGCGGCTTGTTGGTCTAGGGGTATGATTCTCGCTTTGGGTGCGAGAGGTCCCGGGTTCGAATCCCGGACAAGCCCTGCTTACTTTTTGTATTCCAGCCTAACGCTTGTTCCGCGAGTTTTGTCAAGAAAACGACAATTAAGAAAGACGGCGAGTGTGTTTTTTCCTCGCCCAGAAAGCTGGCAGCGGCTTGTTGGTCTAGGGGTATGATTCTCGCTTAGGGTGCGAGAGGTCCCGGGTTCAAATCCCGGACAAGCCCAACTTTTGACGGTCTGTAGCATTTTTAGACGTGCCAGCCAATGTGCATGCGCCCCAAATCCCCACGGAGTGTGGCGCATAAATGCCGAGTCGGATATCCAGAACGATCTACCTAATTACAGGTGCGCTTAGGTGGCGGCTTGTTGGTCTAGAGGTATGATTCTCGCTTCGGGTGCGAGAGGTCCCGGGTTCGATTCCCGGACAAGCCCATTTTACATCGATCTGTTCGCAGGTGACCTGTCGAACGAAGAGAAGCATGCATGGATTAAATTAATGGTCAAAGAGAGCGAAAGTTGTCACTGCGATCGTAGCGATTGCCTTGTCGGTAAGTAAGTCTATTACTTCTTACAGGCCTACAATTTATTCTCGACTGTGTGAGTTTGCCAATTAACACGAGCGAAAGACGGTTAAAGCGGAGAGAAGAGAAGCCAGTATTACTCGAGATAGTCTTTTTTTCACACGCTGGGAAACCCATCAAAGTGGTGTCGAGCGGTCAGTCAGTCGGTGGGCGGAGCTTTGAGTCCGACCCGATTTTGTACTCTATTTCTTATACGAAAGGGAGGATACGCGAAAACTGTCAACTGAAAGAGAGAGATAGAGACGGGTAAGGATAGGAATAAAAACATATATGCGGCCTATAATTCTCGACGGCGGCTTGTTGGTCTAGGGGTATGATTCTCGCTTTGGGTGCGAGAGGTCCCGGGTTCGAATCCCGGACAAGCCCTGCTTACTTTTTGTATTCCAGCCTAACGCTTGTTCCGCGAGTTTTGTCAAGAAAACGACAATTAAGAAAGACGGCGAGTGTGTTTTTTCCTCGCCCAGAAAGCTGGCAGCGGCTTGTTGGTCTAGGGGTATGATTCTCGCTTAGGGTGCGAGAGGTCCCGGGTTCAAATCCCGGACAAGCCCAACTTTTGACGGTCTGTAGCATTTTTAGACGTGCCAGCCAATGTGCATGCGCCCCAAATCCCCACGGAGTGTGGCGCATAAATGCCGAGTCGGATATCCAGAACGATCTACCTAATTACAGGTGCGCTTAGGTGGCGGCTTGTTGGTCTAGAGGTATGATTCTCGCTTCGGGTGCGAGAGGTCCCGGGTTCGATTCCCGGACAAGCCCATTTTACATCGATCTGTTCGCAGGTGACCTGTCGAACGAAGAGAAGCATGCATGGATTAAATTAATGGTCAAAGAGAGCGAAAGTTGTCACTGCGATCGTAGCGATTGCCTTGTCGGTAAGTAAGTCTATTACTTCTTACAGGCCTACAATTTATTCTCGACTGTGTGAGTTTGCCAATTAACACGAGCGAAAGACGGTTAAAGCGGAGAGAAGAGAAGCCAGTATTACTCGAGATAGTCTTTTTTTCACACGCTGGGAAACCCATCAAAGTGGTGTCGAGCGGTCAGTCAGTCGGTGGGCGGAGCTTTGAGTCCGACCCGATTTTGTACTCTATTTCTTATACGAAAGGGAGGATACGCGAAAACTGTCAACTGAAAGAGAGAGATAGAGACGGGTAAGGATAGGAATAAAAACATATATGCGGCCTATAATTCTCGACGGCGGCTTGTTGGTCTAGGGGTATGATTCTCGCTTTGGGTGCGAGAGGTCCCGGGTTCGAATCCCGGACAAGCCCTGCTTACTTTTTGTATTCCAGCCTAACGCTTGTTCCGCGAGTTTTGTCAAGAAAACGACAATTAAGAAAGACGGCGAGTGTGTTTTTTCCTCGCCCAGAAAGCTGGCAGCGGCTTGTTGGTCTAGGGGTATGATTCTCGCTTAGGGTGCGAGAGGTCCCGGGTTCAAATCCCGGACAAGCCCAACTTTTGACGGTCTGTAGCATTTTTAGACGTGCCAGCCAATGTGCATGCGCCCCAAATCCCCACGGAGTGTGGCGCATAAATGCCGAGTCGGATATCCAGAACGATCTACCTAATTACAGGTGCGCTTAGGTGGCGGCTTGTTGGTCTAGAGGTATGATTCTCGCTTCGGGTGCGAGAGGTCCCGGGTTCGATTCCCGGACAAGCCCATTTTACATCGATCTGTTCGCAGGTGACCTGTCGAACGAAGAGAAGCATGCATGGATTAAATTAATGGTCAAAGAGAGCGAAAGTTGTCACTGCGATCGTAGCGATTGCCTTGTCGGTAAGTAAGTCTATTACTTCTTACAGGCCTACAATTTATTCTCGACTGTGTGAGTTTGCCAATTAACACGAGCGAAAGACGGTTAAAGCGGAGAGAAGAGAAGCCAGTATTACTCGAGATAGTCTTTTTTTCACACGCTGGGAAACCCATCAAAGTGGTGTCGAGCGGTCAGTCAGTCGGTGGGCGGAGCTTTGAGTCCGACCCGATTTTGTACTCTATTTCTTATACGAAAGGGAGGATACGCGAAAACTGTCAACTGAAAGAGAGAGATAGAGACGGGTAAGGATAGGAATAAAAACATATATGCGGCCTATAATTCTCGACGGCGGCTTGTTGGTCTAGGGGTATGATTCTCGCTTTGGGTGCGAGAGGTCCCGGGTTCGAATCCCGGACAAGCCCTGCTTACTTTTTGTATTCCAGCCTAACGCTTGTTCCGCGAGTTTTGTCAAGAAAACGACAATTAAGAAAGACGGCGAGTGTGTTTTTTCCTCGCCCAGAAAGCTGGCAGCGGCTTGTTGGTCTAGGGGTATGATTCTCGCTTAGGGTGCGAGAGGTCCCGGGTTCAAATCCCGGACAAGCCCAACTTTTGACGGTCTGTAGCATTTTTAGACGTGCCAGCCAATGTGCATGCGCCCCAAATCCCCACGGAGTGTGGCGCATAAATGCCGAGTCGGATATCCAGAACGATCTACCTAATTACAGGTGCGCTTAGGTGGCGGCTTGTTGGTCTAGAGGTATGATTCTCGCTTCGGGTGCGAGAGGTCCCGGGTTCGATTCCCGGACAAGCCCATTTTACATCGATCTGTTCGCAGGTGACCTGTCGAACGAAGAGAAGCATGCATGGATTAAATTAATGGTCAAAGAGAGCGAAAGTTGTCACTGCGATCGTAGCGATTGCCTTGTCGGTAAGTAAGTCTATTACTTCTTACAGGCCTACAATTTATTCTCGACTGTGTGAGTTTGCCAATTAACACGAGCGAAAGACGGTTAAAGCGGAGAGAAGAGAAGCCAGTATTACTCGAGATAGTCTTTTTTTCACACGCTGGGAAACCCATCAAAGTGGTGTCGAGCGGTCAGTCAGTCGGTGGGCGGAGCTTTGAGTCCGACCCGATTTTGTACTCTATTTCTTATACGAAAGGGAGGATACGCGAAAACTGTCAACTGAAAGAGAGAGATAGAGACGGGTAAGGATAGGAATAAAAACATATATGCGGCCTATAATTCTCGACGGCGGCTTGTTGGTCTAGGGGTATGATTCTCGCTTTGGGTGCGAGAGGTCCCGGGTTCGAATCCCGGACAAGCCCTGCTTACTTTTTGTATTCCAGCCTAACGCTTGTTTCGCGAGTTTTGTCAAGAAAACGACAATTAAGAAAGACGGCGAGTGTGTTTTTTCCTCGCCCAGAAAGCTGGCAGCGGCTTGTTGGTCTAGGGGTATGATTCTCGCTTAGGGTGCGAGAGGTCCCGGGTTCAAATCCCGGACAAGCCCAACTTTTGACGGTCTGTAGCATTTTTAGACGTGACAGCCAATGTGCATGCGCCCCAAATCCCCACGGAGTGTGGCGCATAAATGCCGAGTCGGATATCCAGAACGATCTACCTAATTACAGGTGCGCTTAGGTGGCGGCTTGTTGGTCTAGAGGTATGATTCTCGCTTCGGGTGCGAGAGGTCCCGGGTTCGATTCCCGGACAAGCCCATTTTACATCGATCTGTTCGCAGGTGACCTGTCGAACGAAGAGAAGCATGCATGGATTAAATTAATGGTCAAAGAGAGCGAAAGTTGTCACTGCGATCGTAGCGATTGCCTTGTCGGTAAGTAAGTCTATTACTTCTTACAGGCCTACAATTTATTCTCGACTGTGTGAGTTTGCCAATTAACACGAGCGAAAGACGGTTAAAGCGGAGAGAAGAGAAGCCAGTATTACTCGAGATAGTCTTTTTTTCACACGCTGGGAAACCCATCAAAGTGGTGTCGAGCGGTCAGTCGGTGGGCGGAGCTTTGTGTCCGACCCGATTTTGTACTCTATTTCTTATACGAAAGGGAGGATACGCGAAAACTGTCAACTGAAAGAGAGAGATAGAGACGGGTAAGGATAGGAATAAAAACATATATGCGGCCTATAATTCTCGACGGCGGCTTGTTGGTCTAGGGGTATGATTCTCGCTTTGGGTGCGAGAGGTCCCGGGTTCGAATCCCGGACAAGCCCTGCTTACTTTTTGTATTCCAGCCTAACGCTTGTTCCGCGAGTTTTGTCAAGAAAACGACAATTAAGAAAGACGGCGAGTGTGTTTTTTCCTCGCCCAGAAAGCTGGCAGCGGCTTGTTGGTCTAGGGGTATGATTCTCGCTTAGGGTGCGAGAGGTCCCGGGTTCAAATCCCGGACAAGCCCAACTTTTGACGGTCTGTAGCATTTTTAGACGTGCCAGCCAATGTGCATGCGCCCCAAATCCCCACGGAGTGTGGCGCATAAATGCCGAGTCGGATATCCAGAACGATCTACCTAATTACAGGTGCGCTTAGGTGGCGGCTTGTTGGTCTAGAGGTATGATTCTCGCTTCGGGTGCGAGAGGTCCCGGGTTCGATTCCCGGACAAGCCCATTTTACATCGATCTGTTCGCAGGTGACCTGTCGAACGAAGAGAAGCATGCATGGATTAAATTAATGGTCAAAGAGAGCGAAAGTTGTCACTGCGATCGTAGCGATTGCCTTGTCGGTAAGTAAGTCTATTACTTCTTACAAGCCTACAATTTATTCTCGACTGTGTGAGTTTGCCAATTAACACGAGCGAAAGACGGTTAAAGCGGAGAGAAGAGAAGTCAGTATTACTCGAGATAGTCTTTTTTTCACACGCTGGGAAACCCATCAAAGTGGTGTCGAGCGGTCAGTCAGTCGGAGGGCGGAGCTTTGAGTCCGACCCGATTTTGTACTCTATTTCTTATACGAAAGGGAGGATACGCGAAAACTGTCAACTGAAAGAGAGAGATAGAGACGGGTAAGGATAGGAATAAAAACATATATGCGGCCTATAATTCTCGACGGCGGCTTGTTGGTCTAGGGGTATGATTCTCGCTTTGTGTGCGAGAGGTCCCGGGTTCGAATCCCGGACAAGCCCTGCTTACTTTTTGTATTCCAGCCTAACGCTTGTTCCGCGAGTTTTGTCAAGAAAACGACAATTAAGAAAGACGGCGAGTGTGTTTTTTCCTCGCCCAGAAAGCTGGCAGCGGCTTGTTGGTCTAGGGGTATGATTCTCGCTTAGGGTGCGAGAGGTCCCGGGTTCAAATCCCGGACAAGCCCAACTTTTGACGGTCTGTAGCATTTTTAGACGTGCCAGCCAATGTGCATGCGCCCCAAATCCCCACGGAGTGTGGCGCATAAATGCCGAGTCGGATATCCAGAACGATCTACCTAATTACAGGTGCGCTTAGGTGGCGGCTTGTTGGTCTAGAGGTATGATTCTCGCTTCGGGTGCGAGAGGTCCCGGGTTCGATTCCCGGACAAGCCCATTTTACATCGATCTGTTCGCAGGTGACCTGTCGAACGAAGAGAAGCATGCATGGATTAAATTAATGGTCAAAGAGAGCGAAAGTTGTCACTGCGATCGTAGCGATTGCCTTGTCGGTAAGTAAGTCTATTACTTCTTACAGGCCTACAATTTATTCTCGACTGTGTGAGTTTGCCAATTAACACGAGCGAAAGACGGTTAAAGCGGAGAGAAGAGAAGCCAGTATTACTCGAGATAGTCTTTTTTTCACACGCTGGGAAACCCATCAAAGTGGTGTCGAGCGGTCAGTCAGTCGGTGGGCGGAGCTTTGAGTCCGACCCGATTTTGTACTCTATTTCTTATACGAAAGGGAGGATACGCGAAAACTGTCAACTGAAAGAGAGAGATAGAGACGGGTAAGGATAGGAATAAAAACATATATGCGGCCTATAATTCTCGACGGCGGCTTGTTGGTCTAGGGGTATGATTCTCGCTTTGGGTGCGAGAGGTCCCGGGTTCGAATCCCGGACAAGCCCTGCTTACTTTTTGTATTCCAGCCTAACGCTTGTTCCGCGAGTTTTGTCAAGAAAACGACAATTAAGAAAGACGGCGAGTGTGTTTTTTCCTCGCCCAGAAAGCTGGCAGCGGCTTGTTGGTCTAGGGGTATGATTCTCGCTTAGGGTGCGAGAGGTCCCGGGTTCAAATCCCGGACAAGCCCAACTTTTGACGGTCTGTAGCATTTTTAGACGTGCCAGCCAATGTGCATGCGCCCCAAATCCCCACGGAGTGTGGCGCATAAATGCCGAGTCGGATATCCAGAACGATCTACCTAATTACAGGTGCGCTTAGGTGGCGGCTTGTTGGTCTAGAGGTATGATTCTCGCTTCGGGTGCGAGAGGTCCCGGGTTCGATTCCCGGACAAGCCCATTTTACATCGATCTGTTCGCAGGTGACCTGTCGAACGAAGAGAAGCATGCATGGATTAAATTAATGGTCAAAGAGAGCGAAAGTTGTCACTGCGATCGTAGCGATTGCCTTGTCGGTAAGTAAGTCTATTACTTCTTACAGGCCTACAATTTATTCTCGACTGTGTGAGTTTGCCAATTAACACGAGCGAAAGACGGTTAAAGCGGAGAGAAGAGAAGCCAGTATTACTCGAGATAGTCTTTTTTTCACACGCTGGGAAACCCATCAAAGTGGTGTCGAGCGGTCAGTCAGTCGGTGGGCGGAGCTTTGAGTCCGACCCGATTTTGTACTCTATTTCTTATACGAAAGGGAGGATACGCGAAAACTGTCAACTGAAAGAGAGAGATAGAGACGGGTAAGGATAGGAATAAAAACATATATGCGGCCTATAATTCTCGACGGCGGCTTGTTGGTCTAGGGGTATGATTCTCGCTTTGGGTGCGAGAGGTCCCGGGTTCGAATCCCGGACAAGCCCTGCTTACTTTTTGTATTCCAGCCTAACGCTCGTTCCGCGAGTTTTGTCAAGAAAACGACAATTAAGAAAGACGGCGAGTGTGTTTTTTCCTCGCCCAGAAAGCTGGCAGCGGCTTGTTGGTCTAGGGGTATGATTCTCGCTTAGGGTGCGAGAGGTCCCGGGTTCAAATCCCGGACAAGCCCAACTTTTGACGGTCTGTAGCATTTTTAGACGTGCCAGCCAATGTGCATGCGCCCCAAATCCCCACGGAGTGTGGCGCATAAATGCCGAGTCGGATATCCAGAACGATCTACCTAATTACAGGTGCGCTTAGGTGGCGGCTTGTTGGTCTAGAGGTATGATTCTCGCTTCGGGTGCGAGAGGTCCCGGGTTCGATTCCCGGACAAGCCCATTTTACATCGATCTGTTCGCAGGTGACCTGTCGAACGAAGAGAAGCATGCATGGATTAAATTAATGGTCAAAGAGAGCGAAAGTTGTCACTGCGATCGTAGCGATTGCCTTGTCGGTAAGTAAGTCTATTACTTCTTACAGGCCTACAATTTATTCTCGACTGTGTGAGTTTGCCAATTAACACGAGCGAAAGACGGTTAAAGCGGAGAGAAGAGAAGCCAGTATTACTCGAGATAGTCTTTTTTTCACACGCTGGGAAACCCATCAAAGTGGTGTCGAGCGGTCAGTCAGTCGGTGGGCGGAGCTTTGAGTCCGACCCGATTTTGTACTCTATTTCTTATACGAAAGGGAGGATACGCGAAAACTGTCAACTGAAAGAGAGAGATAGAGACGGGTAAGGATAGGAATAAAAACATATATGCGGCCTATAATTCTCGACGGCGGCTTGTTGGTCTAGGGGTATGATTCTCGCTTTGGGTGCGAGAGGTCCCGGGTTCGAATCCCGGACAAGCCCTGCTTACTTTTTGTATTCCAGCCTAACGCTTGTTCCGCGAGTTTTGTCAAGAAAACGACAATTAAGAAAGACGGCGAGTGTGTTTTTTCCTCGCCCAGAAAGCTGGCAGCGGCTTGTTGGTCTAGGGGTATGATTCTCGCTTAGGGTGCGAGAGGTCCCGGGTTCAAATCCCGGACAAGCCCAACTTTTGACGGTCTGTAGCATTTTTAGACGTGCCAGCCAATGTGCATGCGCCCCAAATCCCCACGGAGTGTGGCGCATAAATGCCGAGTTGGATATCCAGAACGATCTACCTAATTACAGGTGCGCTTAGGTGGCGGCTTGTTGGTCTAGAGGTATGATTCTCGCTTCGGGTGCGAGAGGTCCCGGGTTCGATTCCCGGACAAGCCCATTTTACATCGATCTGTTCGCAGGTGACCTGTCGAACGAAGAGAAGCATGCATGGATTAAATTAATGGTCAAAGAGAGCGAAAGTTGTCACTGCGATCGTAGCGATTGCCTTGTCGGTAAGTAAGTCTATTACTTCTTACAGGCCTACAATTTATTCTCGACTGTGTGAGTTTGCCAATTAACACGAGCGAAAGACGGTTAAAGCGGAGAGAAGAGAAGCCAGTATTACTCGAGATAGTCTTTTTTTCACACGCTGGGAAACCCATCAAAGTGGTGTCGAGCGGTCAGTCAGTCGGTGGGCGGAGCTTTGAGTCCGACCCGATTTTGTACTCTATTTCTTATACGAAAGGGAGGATACGCGAAAACTGTCAACTGAAAGAGAGAGATAGAGACGGGTAAGGATAGGAATAAAAACATATATGCGGCCTATAATTCTCGACGGCGGCTTGTTGGTCTAGGGGTATGATTCTCGCTTTGGGTGCGAGAGGTCCCGGGTTCGAATCCCGGACAAGCCCTGCTTACTTTTTGTATTCCAGCCTAACGCTTGTTCCGCGAGTTTTGTCAAGAAAACGACAATTAAGAAAGACGGCGAGTGTGTTTTTTCCTCGCCCAGAAAGCTGGCAGCGGCTTGTTGGTCTAGGGGTATGATTCTCGCTTAGGGTGCGAGAGGTCCCGGGTTCAAATCCCGGACAAGCCCAACTTTTGACGGTCTGTAGCATTTTTAGACGTGCCAGCCAATGTGCATGCGCCCCAAATCCCCTCGGAGTGTGGCGCATAAATGCCGAGTCGGATATCCAGAACGATCTACCTAATTACAGGTGCGCTTAGGTGGCGGCTTGTTGGTCTAGAGGTATGATTCTCGCTTCGGGTGCGAGAGGTCCCGGGTTCGATTCCCGGACAAGCCCATTTTACATCGATCTGTTCGCAGGTGACCTGTCGAACGAAGAGAAGCATGCATGGATTAAATTAATGGTCAAAGAGAGCGAAAGTTGTCACTGCGATCGTAGCGATTGCCTTGTCGGTAAGTAAGTCTATTACTTCTTACAGGCCTACAATTTATTCTCGACTGTGTGAGTTTGCCAATTAACACGAGCGAAAGACGGTTAAAGCGGAGAGAAGAGAAGCCAGTATTACTCGAGATAGTCTTTTTTTCACACGCTGGGAAACCCATCAAAGTGGTGTCGAGCGGTCAGTCAGTCGGTGGGCGGAGCTTTGAGTCCGACCCGATTTTGTACTCTATTTCTTATACGAAAGGGAGGATACGCGAAAACTGTCAACTGAAAGAGAGAGATAGAGACGGGTAAGGATAGGAATAAAAACATATATGCGGCCTATAATTCTCGACGGCGGCTTGTTGGTCTAGGGGTATGATTCTCGCTTTGGGTGCGAGAGGTCCCGGGTTCGAATCCCGGACAAGCCCTGCTTACTTTTTGTATTCCAGCCTAACGCTTGTTCCGCGAGTTTTGTCAAGAAAACGACAATTAAGAAAGACGGCGAGTGTGTTTTTTCCTCGCCCAGAAAGCTGGCAGCGGCTTGTTGGTCTAGGGGTATGATTCTCGCTTAGGGTGCGAGAGGTCCCGGGTTCAAATCCCGGACAAGCCCAACTTTTGACGGTCTGTAGCATTTTTAGACGTGCCAGCCAATGTGCATGCGCCCCAAATCCCCACGGAGTGTGGCGCATAAATGCCGAGTCGGATATCCAGAACGATCTACCTAATTACAGGTGCGCTTAGGTGGCGGCTTGTTGGTCTAGAGGTATGATTCTCGCTTCGGGTGCGAGAGGTCCCGGGTTCGATTCCCGGACAAGCCCATTTTACATCGATCTGTTCGCAGGTGACCTGTCGAACGAAGAGAAGCATGCATGGATTAAATTAATGGTCAAAGAGAGCGAAAGTTGTCACTGCGATCGTAGCGATTGCCTTGTCGGTAAGTAAGTCTATTACTTCTTACAGGCCTACAATTTATTCTCGACTGTGTGAGTTTGCCAATTAACACGAGCGAAAGACGGTTAAAGCGGAGAGAAGAGAAGCCAGTATTACTCGAGATAGTCTTTTTTTCACACGCTGGGAAACCCATCAAAGTGGTGTCGAGCGGTCAGTCAGTCGGTGGGCGGAGCTTTGAGTCCGACCCGATTTTGTACTCTATTTCTTATACGAAAGGGAGGATACGCGAAAACTGTCAACTGAAAGAGAGAGATAGAAACGGGTAAGGATAGGAATAAAAACATATATGCGGCCTATAATTCTCGACGGCGGCTTGTTGGTCTAGGGGTATGATTCTCGCTTTGGGTGCGAGAGGTCCCGGGTTCGAATCCCGGACAAGCCCTGCTTACTTTTTGTATTCCAGCCTAACGCTTGTTCCGCGAGTTTTGTCAAGAAAACGACAATTAAGAAAGACGGCGAGTGTGTTTTTTCCTCGCCCAGAAAGCTGGCAGCGGCTTGTTGGTCTAGGGGTATGATTCTCGCTTAGGGTGCGAGAGGTCCCGGGTTCAAATCCCGGAAAAGCCCAACTTTTGACGGTCTGTAGCATTTTTAGACGTGCCAGCCAATGTGCATGCGCCCCAAATCCCCACGGAGTGTGGCGCATAAATGCCGAGTCGGATATCCAGAACGATCTACCTAATTACAGGTGCGCTTAGGTGGCGGCTTGTTGGTCTAGAGGTATGATTCTCGCTTCGGGTGCGAGAGGTCCCGGGTTCGATTCCCGGACAAGCCCATTTTACATCGATCTGTTCGCAGGTGACCTGTCGAACGAAGAGAAGCATGCATGGATTAAATTAATGGTCAAAGAGAGCGAAAGTTGTCACTGCGATCGTAGCGATTGCCTTGTCGGTAAGTAAGTCTATTACTTCTTACAGGCCTACAATTTATTCTCGACTGTGTGAGTTTGCCAATTAACACGAGCGAAAGACGGTTAAAGCGGAGAGAAGAGAAGCCAGTATTACTCGAGATAGTCTTTTTTTCACACGCTGGGAAACCCATCAAAGTGGTGTCGAGCGGTCAGTCAGTCGGTGGGCGGAGCTTTGAGTCCGACCCGATTTTGTACTCTATTTCTTATACGAAAGGGAGGATACGCGAAAACTGTCAACTGAAAGAGAGAGATAGAGACGGGTAAGGATAGGAATAAAAACATATATGCGGCCTATAATTCTCGACGGCGGCTTGTTGGTCTAGGGGTATGATTCTCGCTTTGGGTGCGAGAGGTCCCGGGTTCGAATCCCGGACAAGCCCTGCTTACTTTTTGTATTCCAGCCTAACGCTTGTTCCGCGAGTTTTGTCAAGAAAACGACAATTAAGAAAGACGGCGAGTGTGTTTTTTCCTCGCCCAGAAAGCTGGCAGCGGCTTGTTGGTCTAGGGGTATGATTCTCGCTTAGGGTGCGAGAGGTCCCGGGTTCAAATCCCGGACAAGCCCAACTTTTGACGGTCTGTAGCATTTTTAGACGTGCCAGCCAATGTGCATGCGCCCCAAATCCCCACGGAGTGTGGCGCATAAATGCCGAGTCGGATATCCAGAACGATCTACCTAATTACAGGTGCGCTTAGGTGGCGGCTTGTTGGTCTAGAGGTATGATTCTCGCTTCGGGTGCGAGAGGTCCCGGGTTCGATTCCCGGACAAGCCCATTTTACATCGATCTGTTCGCAGGTGACCTGTCGAACGAAGAGAAGCATGCATGGATTAAATTAATGGTCAAAGAGAGCGAAAGTTGTCACTGCGATCGTAGCGATTGCCTTGTCGGTAAGTAAGTCTATTACTTCTTACAGGCCTACAATTTATTCTCGACTGTGTGAGTTTGCCAATTAACACGAGCGAAAGACGGTTAAAGCGGAGAGAAGAGAAGCCAGTATTACTCGAGATAGTCTTTTTTTCACACGCTGGGAAACCCATCAAAGTGGTGTCGAGCGGTCAGTCAGTCGGTGGGCGGAGCTTTGAGTCCGACCCGATTTTGTACTCTATTTCTTATACGAAAGGGAGGATACGCGAAAACTGTCAACTGAAAGAGAGAGATAGAGACGGGTAAGGATAGGAATAAAAACATATATGCGGCCTATAATTCTCGATGGCGGCTTGTTGGTCTAGGGGTATGATTCTCGCTTTGGGTGCGAGAGGTCCCGGGTTCGAATCCCGGACAAGCCCTGCTTACTTTTTGTATTCCAGCCTAACGCTTGTTCCGCGAGTTTTGTCAAGAAAACGACAATTAAGAAAGACGGCGAGTGTGTTTTTTCCTCGCCCAGAAAGCTGGCAGCGGCTTGTTGGTCTAGGGGTATGATTCTCGCTTAGGGTGCGAGAGGTCCCGGGTTCAAATCCCGGACAAGCCCAACTTTTGACGGTCTGTAGCATTTTTAGACGTGCCAGCCAATGTGCATGCGCCCCAAATCCCCACGGAGTGTGGCGCATAAATGCCGAGTCGGATATCCAGAACGATCTACCTAATTACAGGTGCGCTTAGGTGGCGGCTTGTTGGTCTAGAGGTATGATTCTCGCTTCGGGTGCGAGAGGTCCCGGGTTCGATTCCCGGACAAGCCCATTTTACATCGATCTGTTCGCAGGTGACCTGTCGAACGAAGAGAAGCATGCATGGATTAAATTAATAGTCAAAGAGAGCGAAAGTTGTCACTGCGATCGTAGCGATTGCCTTGTCGGTAAGTAAGTCTATTACTTCTTACAGGCCTACAATTTATTCTCGACTGTGTGAGTTTGCCAATTAACACGAGCGAAAGACGGTTAAAGCGGAGAGAAGAGAAGCCAGTATTACTCGAGATAGTCTTTTTTTCACACGCTGGGAAACCCATCAAAGTGGTGTCGAGCGGTCAGTCAGTCGGTGGGCGGAGCTTTGAGTCCGACCCGATTTTGTACTCTATTTCTTATACGAAAGGGAGGATACGCGAAAACTGTCAACTGAAAGAGAGAGATAGAGACGGGTAAGGATAGGAATAAAACATATATGCGGCCTATAACTTCGACGGCGGCTTGTTGGTCTAGGGGTATGATTCTCGCTTTGGGTGCGAGAGGTCCCGGGTTCGAATCCCGGACAAGCCCTGCTTACTTTTTGTATTCCAGCCTAACGCTTGTTCCGCGAGTTTTGTCAAGAAAACGACAATTAAGAAAGACGGCGAGTGTGTTTCTTCCTCGCCCAGAAAGCTGGCAGCGGCTTGTTGGTCTAGGGGTATGATTCTCGCTTAGGGTGCGAGAGGTCCCGGGTTCAAATCCCGGACAAGCCCAACTTTTGACGGTCTGTAGCATTTTTAGACGTGCCAGCCAATGTGCATGCGCCCCAAATCCCCACGGAGTGTGGCGCATAAATGCCGAGTCGGATATCCAGAACGATCTACCTAATTACAGGTGCGCTTAGGTGGCGGCTTGTTGGTCTAGAGGTATGATTCTCGCTTCGGGTGCGAGAGGTCCCGGGTTCGATTCCCGGACAAGCCCATTTTACATCGATCTGTTCGCAGGTGACCTGTCGAACGAAGAGAAGCATGCATGGATTAAATTAATGGTCAAAGAGAGCGAAAGTTGTCACTGCGATCGTAGCGATTGCCTTGTCGGTAAGTAAGTCTATTACTTCTTACAGGCCTACAATTTATTCTCGACTGTGTGAGTTTGCCAATTAACACGAGCGAAAGACGGTTAAAGCGGAGAGAAGAGAAGCCAGTATTACTCGAGATAGTCTTTTTTTCACACGCTGGGAAACCCATCAAAGTGGTGTCGAGCGGTCAGTCAGTCGGTGGGCGGAGCTTTGAGTCCGACCCGATTTTGTACTCTATTTCTTATACGAAAGGGAGGATACGCGAAAACTGTCAACTGAAAGGGAGAGATAGAGACGGGTAAGGATAGGAATAAAAACATATATGCGGCCTATAATTCTCGACGGCGGCTTGTGGGTGCGAGAGGTCCCGGGTTCAAATCCCGGACAAGCCCAACTTTTGACGGTCTGTAGCATTTTTAGACGTGCCAGCCAATGTGCATGCGCCCCAAATCCCCACGGAGTGTGGCGCATAAATGCCGAGTCGGATATCCAGAACGATCTACCTAATTACAGGTGCGCTTAGGTGGCGGCTTGTTGGTCTAGAGGTATGATTCTCGCTTCGGGTGCGAGAGGTCCCGGGTTCGATTCCCGGACAAGCCCATTTTACATCGATCTGTTCGCAGGTGACCTGTCGAACGAAGAGAAGCATGCATGGATTAAATTAATGGTCAAAGAGAGCGAAAGTTGTCACTGCGATCGTAGCGATTGCCTTGTCGGTAAGTAAGTCTATTACTTCTTACAGGCCTACAATTTATTCTCGACTGTGTGAGTTTGCCAATTAACACGAGCGAAAGACGGTTAAAGCGGAGAGAAGAGAAGCCAGTATTACTCGAGATAGTCTTTTTTTCACACGCTGGGAAACCCATCAAAGTGGTGTCGAGCGGTCAGTCAGTCGGTGGGCGGAGCTTTGAGTCCGACCCGATTTTGTACTCTATTTCTTATACGAAAGGGAGGATACGCGAAAACTGTCAACTGAAAGAGAGAGATAGAGACGGGTAAGGATAGGAATAAAAACATATATGCGGCCTATAATTCTCGACGGCGGCTTGTTGGTCTAGGGGTATGATTCTCGCTTTGGGTGCGAGAGGTCCCGGGTTCGAATCCCGGACAAGCCCTGCTTACTTTTTGTATTCCAGCCTAACGCTTGTTCCGCGCGTTTTGTCAAGAAAACGACAATTAAGAAAGACGGCGAGTGTTTTTTCCTCGCCCAGAAAGCAGGCAGCGGCTTGTTGGTCTAGGGGTATGATTCTCGCTTAGGGTGCGAGAGGTCCCGGGTTCAAATCCCGGACAAGCCCAACTTTTGACGGTCTGTAGCATTTTTAGACGTGCCAGCCAATGTGCATGCGCCCCAAATCCCCACGGAGTGTGGCGCATAAATGCCGAGTCGGATATCCAGAACGATCTACCTAATTACAGGTGCGCTTAGGTGGCGGCTTGTTGGTCTAGAGGTATGATTCTCGCTTCGGGTGCGAGAGGTCCCGGGTTCGATTCCCGGACAAGCCCATTTTACATCGATCTGTTCGCAGGTGACCTGTCGAACGAAGAGAAGCATGCATGGATTAAATTAATGGTCAAAGAGAGCGAAAGTTGTCACTGCGATCGTAGCGATTGCCTTGTCGGTAAGTAAGTCTATTACTTCTTACAGGCCTACAATTTATTCTCGACTGTGTGAGTTTGCCAATTAACACGAGCGAAAGACGGTTAAAGCGGAGAGAAGAGAAGCCAGTATTACTCGAGATAGTCTTTTTTTCACACGCTGGGAAACCCATCAAAGTGGTGTCGAGCGGTCAGTCAGTCGGTGGGCGGAGCTTTGAGTCCGACCCGATTTTGTACTCTATTTCTTATACGAAAGGGAGGATACGCGAAAACTGTCAACTGAAAGAGAGAGATAGAGACGGGTAAGGATAGGAATAAAAACATATATGCGGCCTATAATTCTCGACGGCGGCTTGTTGGTCTAGGGGTATGATTCTCGCTTTGGGTGCGAGAGTTCCCGGGTTCGAATCCCGGACAAGCCCTGCTTACTTTTTGTATTCCAGCCTAACGCTTGTTCCGCGAGTTTTGTCAAGAAAACGACAATTAAGAAAGACGGCGAGTGTGTTTTTTCCTCGCCCAGAAAGCTGGCAGTGGCTTGTTGGTCTAGGGGTATGATTCTCGCTTAGGGTGCGAGAGGTCCAGGGTTCAAATCCCGGACAAGCCCAACTTTTGACGGTCTGTAGCATTTTTAGACGTGCCAGCCAATGTGCATGCGCCCCAAATCCCCACGGAGTGTGGCGCATAAATGCCGAGTCGGATATCCAAAACGATCTACCTAATTACAGGTGCGCTTAGGTGGCGGCTTGTTGGTCTAGAGGTATGATTCTCGCTTCGGGTGCGAGAGGTCCCGGGTTCGATTCCCGGACAAGCCCATTTTACATCGATCTGTTCGCAGGTGACCTGTCGAACGAAGAGAAGCATGCATGGATTAAATTAATGGTCAAAGAGAGCGAAAGTTGTCACTGCGATCGTAGCGATTGCCTTGTCGGTAAGTAAGTCTATTACTTCTTACAGGCCTACAATTTATTCTCGACTGTGTGAGTTTGCCAATTAACACGAGCGAAAGACGGTTAAAGCGGAGAGAAGAGAAGCCAGTATTACTCGAGATAGTCTTTTTTTCACACGCTGGGAAACCCATCAAAGTGGTGTCGAGCGGTCAGTCAGTCGGTGGGCGGAGCTTTGAGTCCGACCCGATTTTGTACTCTATTTCTTATACGAAAGGGGGGATACGCGAAAACTGTCAACTGCAAGAGAGAGATAGAGACGGGTAAGGATAGGAATAAAAACATATATGCGGCCTATAATTCTCTACGGCGGCTTGTTGGTCTAGGGGTATGATTCTCGCTTTGGGTGCGAGAGGTCCCGGGTTCGAATCCCGGACAAGCCCTGCTTACTTTTTGTATTCCAGCCTAACGCTTGTTCCGCGAGTTTTGTCAAGAAAACGACAATTAAGAAAGACGGCGAGTGTGTTTTTTCCTCGCCCAGAAAGCAGGCAGCGGCTTGTTGGTCTAGGGGTATGATTCTCGCTTAGGGTGCGAGAGGTCCCGGGTTCAAATCCCGGACAAGCCCAACTTTTGACGGTCTGTAGCATTTTTAGACGTGCCAGCCAATGTGCATGCGCACCAAATCCCCACGGAGTGTGGCGCATAAATGCCGAGTCGGATATCCAGAACGATCTACCTAATTACAGGTGCGCTTAGGTGGCGGCTTGTTGGTCTAGAGGTATGATTCTCGCTTCGGGTGCGAGAGGTCCCGGGTTCGATTCCCGGACAAGCCCATTTTACATCGATCTGTTCGCAGGTGACCTGTCGAACGAAGAGAAGCATGCATGGATTAAATTAATGGTCAAAGAGAGCGAAAGTTGTCACTGCGATCGTAGCGATTGCCTTGTCGGTAAGTAAGTCTATTACTTCTTACAGGCCTACAATTTATTCTCGACTGTGTGAGTTTGCCAATTAACACGGAGTGTGGCGCATAAATGCCGAGTCGGATATCCAGAACGATCTACCTAATTACAGGTGCGCTTAGGTGGCGGCTTGTTGGTCTAGAGGTATGATTCTCGCTTCGGGTGCGAGAGGTCCCGGGTTCGATTCCCGGACAAGCCCATTTTACATCGATCTGTTCGCAGGTGACCTGTCGAACGAAGAGAAGCATGCATGGATTAAATTAATGGTCAAAGAGAGCGAAAGTTGTCACTGCGATCGTAGCGATTGCCTTGTCGGTAAGTAAGTCTATTACTTCTTACAGGCCTACAATTTATTCTCGACTGTGTGAGTTTGCCAATTAACACGAGCGAAAGACGGTTAAAGCGGAGAGAAGAGAAGCCAGTATTACTCGAGATAGTCTTTTTTTCACACGCTGGGAAACCCATCAAAGTGGTGTCGAGCGGTCAGTCAGTCGGTGGGCGGAGCTTTGAGTCCGACCCGATTTTGTACTCTATTTCTTATACGAAAGGGAGGATACGCGAAAACTGTCAACTGAAAGAGAGAGATAGAGACGGGTAAGGATAGGAATAAAAACATATATGCGGCCTATAATTCTCGACGGCGGCTTGTTGGTCTAGGGGTATGATTCTCGCTTTGGGTGCGAGAGGTCCCGGGTTCGAATCCCGGACAAGCCCTGCTTACTTTTTGTATTCCAGCCTAACGCTTGTTCCGCGAGTTTTGTCAAGAAAACGACAATTAAGAAAGACGGCGAGTGTGTTTTTTCCTCGCCCAGAAAGCTGGCAGCGGCTTGTTGGTCTAGGGGTATGATTCTCGCTTAGGGTGCGAGAGGTCCCGGGTTCAAATCCCGGACAAGCCCAACTTTTGACGGTCTGTAGCATTTTTAGACGTGCCAGCCAATGTGCATGCGCCCCAAATCCCCACGGAGTGTGGCGCATAAATGCCGAGTCGGATATCCAGAACGATCTACCTAATTACAGGTGCGCTTAGGTGGCGGCTTGTTGGTCTAGAGGTATGATTCTCGCTTCGGGTGCGAGAGGTCCCGGGTTCGATTCCCGGACAAGCCCATTTTACATCGATCTGTTCGCAGGTGACCTGTCGAACGAAGAGAAGCATGCATGGATTAAATTAATGGTCAAAGAGAGCGAAAGTTGTCACTGCGATCGTAGCGATTGCCTTGTCGGTAAGTAAGTCTATTACTTCTTACAGGCCTACAATTTATTCTCGACTGTGTGAGTTTGCCAATTAACACGAGCGAAAGACGGTTAAAGCGGAGAGAAGAGAAGCCAGTATTACTCGAGATAGTCTTTTTTTCACACGCTGGGAAACCCATCAAAGTGGTGTCGAGCGGTCAGTCAGTCGGTGGGCGGAGCTTTGAGTCCGACCCGATTTTGTACTCTATTTCTTATACGAAAGGGAGGATACGCGAAAACTGTCAACTGAAAGAGAGAGATAGAGACGGGTAAGGATAGGAATAAAAACATATATGCGGCCTATAATTCTCGACGGCGGCTTGTTGGTCTACGGGTATGATTCTCGCTTTGGGTGCGAGAGGTCCCGGGTTCGAATCCCGGACAAGCCCTGCTTACTTTTTGTATTCCAGCCTAACGCTTGTTCCGCGAGTTTTGTCAAGAAAACGACAATTAAGAAAGACGGCGAGTGTGTTTTTTCCTCGCCCAGAAAGCTGGCAGCGGCTTGTTGGTCTAGGGGTATGATTCTCGCTTAGGGTGCGAGAGGTCCCGGGTTCAAATCCCGGACAAGCCCAACTTTTGACGGTCTGTAGCATTTTTAGACGTGCCAGCCAATGTGCATGCGCCCCAAATCCCCACGGAGTGTGGCGCATAAATGCCGAGTCGGATACCCAGAACGATCTACCTAATTACAGGTGCGCTTAGGTGGCGGCTTGTTGGTCTAGAGGTATGATTCTCGCTTCGGGTGCGAGAGGTCCCGGGTTCGATTCCCGGACAAGCCCATTTTACATCGATCTGTTCGCAGGTGACCTGTCGAACGAAGAGAAGCATGCATGGATTAAATTAATGGTCAAAGAGAGCGAAAGTTGTCACTGCGATCGTAGCGATTGCCTTGTCGGTAAGTAAGTCTATTACTTCTTACAGGCCTACAATTTATTCTCGACTGTGTGAGTTTGCCAATTAACACGAGCGAAAGACGGTTAAAGCGGAGAGAAGAGAAGCCAGTATTACTCGAGATAGTCTTTTTTTCACACGCTGGGAAACCCATCAAAGTGGTGTCGAGCGGTCAGTCAGTCGGTGGGCGGAGCTTTGAGTCCGACCCGATTTTGTACTCTATTTCTTATACGAAAGGGAGGATACGCGAAAACTGTCAACTGAAAGAGAGAGATAGAGACGGGTAAGGATAGGAATAAAAACATATATGCGGCCTATAATTCTCGACGGCGGCTTGTTGGTCTAGGGGTATGATTCTCGCTTTGGGTGCGAGAGGTCCCGGGTTCGAATCCCGGACAAGCCCTGCTTACTTTTTGTATTCCAGCCTAACGCTTGTTCCGCGAGTTTTGTCAAGAAAACGACAATTAAGAAAGACGGCGAGTGTGTTTTTTCCTCGCCCAGAAAGCTGGCAGCGGCTTGTTGGTCTAGGGGTATGATTCTCGCTTAGGGTGCGAGAGGTCCCGGGTTCAAATCCCGGACAAGCCCAACTTTTGACGGTCTGTAGCATTTTTAGACGTGCCAGCCAATGTGCATGCGCCCCAAATCCCCACGGAGTGTGGCGCATAAATGCCGAGTCGGATATCCAGAACGATCTACCTAATTACAGGTGCGCTTAGGTGGCGGCTTGTTGGTCTAGAGGTATGATTCTCGCTTCGGGTGCGAGAGGTCCCGGGTTCGATTCCCGGACAAGCCCATTTTACATCGATCTGTTCGCAGGTGACCTGTCGAACGAAGAGAAGCATGCATGGATTAAATTAATGGTCAAAGAGAGCGAAAGTTGTCACTGCGATCGTAGCGATTGCCTTGTCGGTAAGTAAGTCTATTACTTCTTACAGGCCTACAATTTATTCTCGACTGTGTGAGTTTGCCAATTAACACGAGCGAAAGACGGTTAAAGCGGAGAGAAGAGAAGCCAGTATTACTCGAGATAGTCTTTTTTTCACACGCTGGGAAACCCATCAAAGTGGTGTCGAGCGGTCAGTCAGTCGGTGGGCGGAGCTTTGAGTCCGACCCGATTTTGTACTCTATTTCTTATACGAAAGGGAGGATACGCGAAAACTGTCAACTGAAAGAGAGAGATAGAGACGGGTAAGGATAGGAATAAAAACATATATGCGGCCTATAATTCTCGACGGCGGCTTGTTGGTCTAGGGGTATGATTCTCGCTTTGGGTGCGAGAGGTCCCGGGTTCGAATCCCGGACAAGCCCTGCTTACTTTTTGTATTCCAGCCTAACGCTTGTTCCGCGAGTTTTGTCAAGAAAACGACAATTAAGAAAGACGGCGAGTGTGTTTTTTCCTCGCCCAGAAAGCTGGCAGCGGCTTGTTGGTCTAGGGGTATGATTCTCGCTTAGGGTGCGAGAGGTCCCGGGTTCAAATCCCGGACAAGCCCAACTTTTGACGGTCTGTAGCATTTTTAGACGTGCCAGCCAATGTGCATGCGCCCCAAATCCCCACGGAGTGTGGCGCATAAATGCCGAGTCGGATATCCAGAACGATCTACCTAATTACAGGTGCGCTTAGGTGGCGGCTTGTTGGTCTAGAGGTATGATTCTCGCTTCGGGTGCGAGAGGTCCCGGGTTCGATTCCCGGACAAGCCCATTTTACATCGATCTGTTCGCAGGTGACCTGTCGAACGAAGAGAAGCATGCATGGATTAAATTAATGGTCAAAGAGAGCGAAAGTTGTCACTGCGATCGTAGCGATTGCCTTGTCGGTAAGTAAGTCTATTACTTCTTACAGGCCTACAATTTATTCTCGACTGTGTGAGTTTGCCAATTAACACGAGCGAAAGACGGTTAAAGCGGAGAGAAGAGAAGCCAGTATTACTCGAGATAGTCTTTTTTTCACACGCTGGGAAACCCATCAAAGTGGTGTCGAGCGGTCAGTCAGTCGGTGGGCGGAGCTTTGAGTCCGACCCGATTTTGTACTCTATTTCTTATACGAAAGGGAGGATACGCGAAAACTGTCAACTGAAAGAGAGAGATAGAGACGGGTAAGGATAGGAATAAAAACATATATGCGGCCTATAATTCTCGACGGCGGCTTGTTGGTCTAGGGGTATGATTCTCGCTTTGGGTGCGAGAGGTCCCGGGTTCGAATCCCGGACAAGCCCTGCTTACTTTTTGTATTCCAGCCTAACGCTTGTTCCGCGAGTTTTGTCAAGAAAACGACAATTAAGAAAGACGGCGAGTGTGTTTTTTCCTCGCCCAGAAAGCTGGCAGCGGCTTGTTGGTCTAGGGGTATGATTCTCGCTTAGGGTGCGAGAGGTCCCGGGTTCAAATACCGGACAAGCCCAACTTTTGACGGTCTGTAGCATTTTTAGACGTGCCAGCCAATGTGCATGCGCCCCAAATCCCCACGGAGTGTGGCGCATAAATGCCGAGTCGGATATCCAGAACGATCTACCTAATTACAGGTGCGCTTAGGTGGCGGCTTGTTGGTCTAGAGGTATGATTCTCGCTTCGGGTGCGAGAGGTCCCGGGTTCGATTCCCGGACAAGCCCATTTTACATCGATCTGTTCGCAGGTGACCTGTCGAACGAAGAGAAGCATGCATGGATTAAATTAATGGTCAAAGAGAGCGAAAGTTGTCACTGCGATCGTAGCGATTGCCTTGTCGGTAAGTAAGTCTATTACTTCTTACAGGCCTACAATTTATTCTCGACTGTGTGAGTTTGCCAATTAACACGAGCGAAAGACGGTTAAAGCGGAGAGAAGAGAAGCCAGTATTACTCGAGATAGTCTTTTTTTCACACGCTGGGAAACCCATCAAAGTGGTGTCGAGCGGTCAGTCAGTCGGTGGGCGGAGCTTTGAGTCCGACCCGATTTTGTACTCTATTTCTTATACGAAAGGGAGGATACGCGAAAACTGTCAACTGAAAGAGAGAGATAGAGACGGGTAAGGATAGGAATAAAAACATATATGCGGCCTATAATTCTCGACGGCGGCTTGTTGGTCTAGGGGTATGATTCTCGCTTTGGGTGCGAGAGGTCCCGGGTTCGAATCCCGGACAAGCCCTGCTTACTTTTTGTATTCCAGCCTAACGCTTGTTCCGCGAGTTTTGTCAAGAAAACGACAATTAAGAAAGACGGCGAGTGTGTTTTTTCCTCGCCCAGAAAGCTGGCAGCGGCTTGTTGGTCTAGGGGTATGATTCTCGCTTAGGGTGCGAGAGGTCCCGGGTTCAAATCCCGGACAAGCCCAACTTTTGACGGTCTGTAGCATTTTTAGACGTGCCAGCCAATGTGCATGCGCCCCAAATCCCCACGGAGTGTGGCGCATAAATGCCGAGTCGGATATCCAGAACGATCTACCTAATTACAGGTGCGCTTAGGTGGCGGCTTGTTGGTCTAGAGGTATGATTCTCGCTTCGGGTGCGAGAGGTCCCGGGTTCGATTCCCGGACAAGCCCATTTTACATCGATCTGTTCGCAGGTGACCTGTCGAACGAAGAGAAGCATGCATGGATTAAATTAATGGTCAAAGAGAGCGAAAGTTGTCACTGCGATCGTAGCGATTGCCTTGTCGGTAAGTAAGTCTATTACTTCTTACAGGCCTACAATTTATTCTCGACTGTGTGAGTTTGCCAATTAACACGAGCGAAAGACGGTTAAAGCGGAGAGAAGAGAAGCCAGTATTACTCGAGATAGTCTTTTTTTCACACGCTGGGAAACCCATCAAAGTGGTGTCGAGCAGTCAGTCAGTCGGTGGGCGGAGCTTTGAGTCCGACCCGATTTTGTACTCTATTTCTTATACGAAAGGGAGGATACGCGAAAACTGTCAACTGAAAGAGAGAGATAGAGACGGGTAAGGATAGGAATAAAAACATATATGCGGCCTATAATTCTCGACGGCGGCTTGTTGGTCTAGGGGTATGATTCTCGCTTTGGGTGCGAGAGGTCCCGGGTTCGAATCCCGGACAAGCCCTGCTTACTTTTTGTATTCCAGCCTAACGCTTGTTCCGCGAGTTTTGTCAAGAAAACGACAATTAAGAAAGACGGCGAGTGTGGTTTTTCCTCGCCCAGAAAGCTGTCAGCGGCTTGTTGGTCTAGGGGTATGATTCTCGCTTAGGGTGCGAGAGGTCCCGGGTTCAAATCCCGGACAAGCCCAACTTTTGACGGTCTGTAGCATTTTTAGACGTGCCAGCCAATGTGCATGCGCCCCAAATCCCCACGGAGTGTGGCGCATAAATGCCGAGTCGGATATCCAGAACGATCTACCTAATTACAGGTGCGCTTAGGTGGCGGCTTGTTGGTCTAGAGGTATGATTCTCGCTTCGGGTGCGAGAGGTCCCGGGTTCGATTCCCGGACAAGCCCATTTTACATCGATCTGTTCGCAGGTGACCTGTCGAACGAAGAGAAGCATGCATGGATTAAATTAATGGTCAAAGAGAGCGAAAGTTGTCACTGCGATCGTAGCGATTGCCTTGTCGGTAAGTAAGTCTATTACTTCTTACAGGCCTACAATTTATTCTCGACTGTGTGAGTTTGCCAATTAACACGAGCGAAAGACGGTTAAAGCGGAGAGAAGAGAAGCCAGTATTACTCGAGATAGTCTTTTTTTCACACGCTGGGAAACCCATCAAAGTGGTGTCGAGCGGTCAGTCAGTCGGTGGGCGGAGCTTTGAGTCCGACCCGATTTTGTACTCTATTTCTTATACGAAAGGGAGGATACGCGAAAACTGTCAACTGAAAGAGAGAGATAGAGACGGGTAAGGATAGGAATAAAAACATATATGCGGCCTATAATTCTCGACGGCGGCTTGTTGGTCTAGGGGTATGATTCTCGCTTTGGGTGCGAGAGGTCCCGGGTTCGAATCCCGGACAAGCCCTGCTTACTTTTTGTATTCCAGCCTAACGCTTGTTCCGCGAGTTTTGTCAAGAAAACGACAATTAAGAAAGACGGCGAGTGTGTTTTTTCCTCGCCCAGAAAGCTGGCAGCGGCTTGTTGGTCTAGGGGTATGATTCTCGCTTAGGGTGCGAGAGGTCCCGGGTTCAAATACCGGACAAGCCCAACTTTTGACGGTCTGTAGCATTTTTAGACGTGCCAGCCAATGTGCATGCGCCCCAAATCCCCACGGAGTGTGGCGCATAAATGCCGAGTCGGATATCCAGAACGATCTACCTAATTACAGGTGCGCTTAGGTGGCGGCTTGTTGGTCTAGAGGTATGATTCTCGCTTCGGGTGCGAGAGGTCCCGGGTTCGATTCCCGGACAAGCCCATTTTACATCGATCTGTTCGCAGGTGACCTGTCGAACGAAGAGAAGCATGCATGGATTAAATTAATGGTCAAAGAGAGCGAAAGTTGTCACTGCGATCGTAGCGATTGCCTTGTCGGTAAGTAAGTCTATTACTTCTTACAGGCCTACAATTTATTCTCGACTGTGTGAGTTTGCCAATTAACACGAGCGAAAGACGGTTAAAGCGGAGAGAAGAGAAGCCAGTATTACTCGAGATAGTCTTTTTTTCACACGCTGGGAAACCCATCAAAGTGGTGTCGAGCGGTCAGTCAGTCGGTGGGCGGAGCTTTGAGTCCGACCCGATTTTGTACTCTATTTCTTATACGAAAGGGAGGATACGCGAAAACTGTCAACTGAAAGAGAGAGATAGAGACGGGTAAGGATAGGAATAAAAACATATATGCGGCCTATAATTCTCGACGGCGGCTTGTTGGTCTAGGGGTATGATTCTCGCTTTGGGTGCGAGAGGTCCCGGGTTCGAATCCCGGACAAGCCCTGCTTACTTTTTGTATTCCAGCCTAACGCTTGTTCCGCGAGTTTTGTCAAGAAAACGACAATTAAGAAAGACGGCGAGTGTGTTTTTTCCTCGCCCAGAAAGCTGGCAGCGGCTTGTTGGTCTAGGGGTATGATTCTCGCTTAGGGTGCGAGAGGTCCCGGGTTCAAATCCCGGACAAGCCCAACTTTTGACGGTCTGTAGCATTTTTAGACGTGCCAGCCAATGTGCATGCGCCCCAAATCCCCACGGAGTGTGGCGCATAAATGCCGAGTCGGATATCCAGAACGATCTACCTAATTACAGGTGCGCTTAGGTGGCGGCTTGTTGGTCTAGAGGTATGATTCTCGCTTCGGGTGCGAGAGGTCCCGGGTTCGATTCCCGGACAAGCCCATTTTACATCGATCTGTTCGCAGGTGACCTGTCGAACGAAGAGAAGCATGCATGGATTAAATTAATGGTCAAAGAGAGCGAAAGTTGTCACTGCGATCGTAGCGATTGCCTTGTCGGTAAGTAAGTCTATTACTTCTTACAGGCCTACAATTTATTCTCGACTGTGTGAGTTTGCCAATTAACACGAGCGAAAGACGGTTAAAGCGGAGAGAAGAGAAGCCAGTATTACTCGAGATAGTCTTTTTTTCACACGCTGGGAAACCCATCAAAGTGGTGTCGAGCGGTCAGTCAGTCGGTGGGCGGAGCTTTGAGTCCGACCCGATTTTGTACTCTATTTCTTATACGAAAGGGAGGATACGCGAAAACTGTCAACTGAAAGAGAGAGATAGAGACGGGTAAGGATAGGAATAAAAACATATATGCGGCCTATAATTCTCGACGGCGGCTTGTTGGTCTACGGGTATGATTCTCGCTTTGGGTGCGAGAGGTCCCGGGTTCGAATCCCGGACAAGCCCTGCTTACTTTTTGTATTCCAGCCTAACGCTTGTTCCGCGAGTTTTGTCAAGAAAACGACAATTAAGAAAGACGGCGAGTGTGTTTTTTCCTCGCCCAGAAAGCTGGCAGCGGCTTGTTGGTCTAGGGGTATGATTCTCGCTTAGGGTGCGAGAGGTCCCGGGTTCAAATCCCGGACAAGCCCAACTTTTGACGGTCTGTAGCATTTTTAGACGTGCCAGCCAATGTGCATGCGCCCCAAATCCCCACGGAGTGTGGCGCATAAATGCCGAGTCGGATACCCAGAACGATCTACCTAATTACAGGTGCGCTTAGGTGGCGGCTTGTTGGTCTAGAGGTATGATTCTCGCTTCGGGTGCGAGAGGTCCCGGGTTCGATTCCCGGACAAGCCCATTTTACATCGATCTGTTCGCAGGTGACCTGTCGAACGAAGAGAAGCATGCATGGATTAAATTAATGGTCAAAGAGAGCGAAAGTTGTCACTGCGATCGTAGCGATTGCCTTGTCGGTAAGTAAGTCTATTACTTCTTACAGGCCTACAATTTATTCTCGACTGTGTGAGTTTGCCAATTAACACGAGCGAAAGACGGTTAAAGCGGAGAGAAGAGAAGCCAGTATTACTCGAGATAGTCTTTTTTTCACACGCTGGGAAACCCATCAAAGTGGTGTCGAGCGGTCAGTCAGTCGGTGGGCGGAGCTTTGAGTCCGACCCGATTTTGTACTCTATTTCTTATACGAAAGGGAGGATACGCGAAAACTGTCAACTGAAAGAGAGAGATAGAGACGGGTAAGGATAGGAATAAAAACATATATGCGGCCTATAATTCTCGACGGCGGCTTGTTGGTCTAGGGGTATGATTCTCGCTTTGGGTGCGAGAGGTCCCGGGTTCGAATCCCGGACAAGCCCTGCTTACTTTTTGTATTCCAGCCTAACGCTTGTTCCGCGAGTTTTGTCAAGAAAACGACAATTAAGAAAGACGGCGAGTGTGTTTTTTCCTCGCCCAGAAAGCTGGCAGCGGCTTGTTGGTCTAGGGGTATGATTCTCGCTTAGGGTGCGAGAGGTCCCGGGTTCAAATCCCGGAAAAGCCCAACTTTTGACGGTCTGTAGCATTTTTAGACGTGCCAGCCAATGTGCATGCGCCCCAAATCCCCACGGAGTGTGGCGCATAAATGCCGAGTCGGATATCCAGAACGATCTACCTAATTACAGGTGCGCTTAGGTGGCGGCTTGTTGGTCTAGAGGTATGATTCTCGCTTCGGGTGCGAGAGGTCCCGGGTTCGATTCCCGGACAAGCCCATTTTACATCGATCTGTTCGCAGGTGACCTGTCGAACGAAGAGAAGCATGCATGGATTAAATTAATGGTCAAAGAGAGCGAAAGTTGTCACTGCGATCGTAGCGATTGCCTTGTCGGTAAGTAAGTCTATTACTTCTTACAGGCCTACAATTTATTCTCGACTGTGTGAGTTTGCCAATTAACACGAGCGAAAGACGGTTAAAGCGGAGAGAAGAGAAGCCAGTATTACTCGAGATAGTCTTTTTTTCACACGCTGGGAAACCCATCAAAGTGGTGTCGAGCGGTCAGTCAGTCGGTGGGCGGAGCTTTGAGTCCGACCCGATTTTGTACTCTATTTCTTATACGAAAGGGAGGATACGCGAAAACTGTCAACTGAAAGAGAGAGATAGAGACGGGTAAGGATAGGAATAAAAACATATATGCGGCCTCTAATTCTCGACGGCGGCTTGTTGGTCTAGGGCTATGATTCTCGCTTTGGGTGCGAGAGGTCCCGGGTTCGAATCCCGGACAAGCCCTGCTTACTTTTTGTATTCCAGCCTAACGCTTGTTCCGCGAGTTTTGTCAAGAAAACGACAATTAAGAAAGACGGCGAGTGTGTTTTTTCCTCGCCCAGAAAGCTGGCAGCGGCTTGTTGGTCTAGGGGTATGATTCTCGCTTAGGGTGCGAGAGGTCCCGGGTTCAAATCCCGGACAAGCCCAACTTTTGACGGTCTGTAGCATTTTTAGACGTGCCAGCCAATGTGCATGCGCCCCAAATCCCCACGGAGTGTGGCGCATAAATGCCGAGTCGGATATCCAGAACGATCTACCTAATTACAGGTGCGCTTAGGTGGCGGCTTGTTGGTCTAGAGGTATGATTCTCGCTTCGGGTGCGAGAGGTCCCGGGTTCGATTCCCGGACAAGCCCATTTTACATCGATCTGTTCGCAGGTGACCTGTCGAACGAAGAGAAGCATGCATGGATTAAATTAATAGTCAAAGAGAGCGAAAGTTGTCACTGCGATCGTAGCGATTGCCTTGTCGGTAAGTAAGTCTATTACTTCTTACAGGCCTACAATTTATTCTCGACTGTGTGAGTTTGCCAATTAACACGAGCGAAAGACGGTTAAAGCGGAGAGAAGAGAAGCCAGTATTACTCGAGATAGTCTTTTTTTCACACGCTGGGAAACCCATCAAAGTGGTGTCGAGCGGTCAGTCAGTCGGTGGGCGGAGCTTTGAGTCCGACCCGATTTTGTACTCTATTTCTTATACGAAAGGGAGGATACGCGAAAACTGTCAACTGAAAGAGAGAGATAGAGACGGGTAAGGATAGGAATAAAACATATATGCGGCCTATAACTTCGACGGCGGCTTGTTGGTCTAGGGGTATGATTCTCGCTTTGGGTGCGAGAGGTCCCGGGTTCGAATCCCGGACAAGCCCTGCTTACTTTTTGTATTCCAGCCTAACGCTTGTTCCGCGAGTTTTGTCAAGAAAACGACAATTAAGAAAGACGGCGAGTGTGTTTCTTCCTCGCCCAGAAAGCTGGCAGCGGCTTGTTGGTCTAGGGGTATGATTCTCGCTTAGGGTGCGAGAGGTCCCGGGTTCAAATCCCGGACAAGCCCAACTTTTGACGGTCTGTAGCATTTTTAGACGTGCCAGCCAATGTGCATGCGCCCCAAATCCCCACGGAGTGTGGCGCATAAATGCCGAGTCGGATATCCAGAACGATCTACCTAATTACAGGTGCGCTTAGGTGGCGGCTTGTTGGTCTAGAGGTATGATTCTCGCTTCGGGTGCGAGAGGTCCCGGGTTCGATTCCCGGACAAGCCCATTTTACATCGATCTGTTCGCAGGTGACCTGTCGAACGAAGAGAAGCATGCATGGATTAAATTAATGGTCAAAGAGAGCGAAAGTTGTCACTGCGATCGTAGCGATTGCCTTGTCGGTAAGTAAGTCTATTACTTCTTACAGGCCTACAATTTATTCTCGACTGTGTGAGTTTGCCAATTAACACGAGCGAAAGACGGTTAAAGCGGAGAGAAGAGAAGCCAGTATTACTCGAGATAGTCTTTTTTTCACACGCTGGGAAACCCATCAAAGTGGTGTCGAGCGGTCAGTCAGTCGGTGGGCGGAGCTTTGAGTCCGACCCGATTTTGTACTCTATTTCTTATACGAAAGGGAGGATACGCGAAAACTGTCAACTGAAAGGGAGAGATAGAGACGGGTAAGGATAGGAATAAAAACATATATGCGGCCTATAATTCTCGACGGCGGCTTGTGGGTGCGAGAGGTCCCGGGTTCAAATCCCGGACAAGCCCAACTTTTGACGGTCTGTAGCATTTTTAGACGTGCCAGCCAATGTGCATGCGCCCCAAATCCCCACGGAGTGTGGCGCATAAATGCCGAGTCGGATATCCAGAACGATCTACCTAATTACAGGTGCGCTTAGGTGGCGGCTTGTTGGTCTAGAGGTATGATTCTCGCTTCGGGTGCGAGAGGTCCCGGGTTCGATTCCCGGACAAGCCCATTTTACATCGATCTGTTCGCAGGTGACCTGTCGAACGAAGAGAAGCATGCATGGATTAAATTAATGGTCAAAGAGAGCGAAAGTTGTCACTGCGATCGTAGCGATTGCCTTGTCGGTAAGTAAGTCTATTACTTCTTACAGGCCTACAATTTATTCTCGACTGTGTGAGTTTGCCAATTAACACGAGCGAAAGACGGTTAAAGCGGAGAGAAGAGAAGCCAGTATTACTCGAGATAGTCTTTTTTTCACACGCTGGGAAACCCATCAAAGTGGTGTCGAGCGGTCAGTCAGTCGGTGGGCGGAGCTTTGAGTCCGACCCGATTTTGTACTCTATTTCTTATACGAAAGGGAGGATACGCGAAAACTGTCAACTGAAAGAGAGAGATAGAGACGGGTAAGGATAGGAATAAAAACATATATGCGGCCTATAATTCTCGACGGCGGCTTGTTGGTCTAGGGGTATGATTCTCGCTTTGGGTGCGAGAGGTCCCGGGTTCGAATCCCGGACAAGCCCTGCTTACTTTTTGTATTCCAGCCTAACGCTTGTTCCGCGAGTTTTGTCAAGAAAACGACAATTAAGAAAGACGGCGAGTGTGTTTTTTCCTCGCCCAGAAAGCTGGCAGCGGCTTGTTGGTCTAGGGGTATGATTCTCGCTTAGGGTGCGAGAGGTCCCGGGTTCAAATCCCGGACAAGCCCAACTTTTGACGGTCTGTAGCATTTTTAGACGTGCCAGCCAATGTGCATGCGCCCCAAATCCCCACGGAGTGTGGCGCATAAATGCCGAGTCGGATATCCAGAACGATCTACCTAATTACAGGTGCGCTTAGGTGGCGGCTTGTTGGTCTAGAGGTATGATTCTCGCTTCGGGTGCGAGAGGTCCCGGGTTCGATTCCCGGACAAGCCCATTTTACATCGATCTGTTCGCAGGTGACCTGTCGAACGAAGAGAAGCATGCATGGATTAAATTAATGGTCAAAGAGAGCGAAAGTTGTCACTGCGATCGTAGCGATTGCCTTGTCGGTAAGTAAGTCTATTACTTCTTACAGGCCTACAATTTATTCTCGACTGTGTGAGTTTGCCAATTAACACGAGCGAAAGACGGTTAAAGCGGAGAGAAGAGAAGCCAGTATTACTCGAGATAGTCTTTTTTTCACACGCTGGGAAACCCATCAAAGTGGTGTCGAGCGGTCAGTCAGTCGGTGGGCGGAGCTTTGAGTCCGACCCGATTTTGTACTCTATTTCTTATACGAAAGGGAGGATACGCGAAAACTGTCAACTGAAAGAGAGAGATAGAGACGGGTAAGGATAGGAATAAAAACATATATGCGGCCTATAATTCTCGACGGCGGCTTGTTGGTCTAGGGGTATGATTCTCGCTTTGGGTGCGAGAGGTCCCGGGTTCGAATCCCGGACAAGCCCTGCTTACTTTTTGTATTCCAGCCTAACGCTTGTTTCGCGAGTTTTGTCAAGAAAACGACAATTAAGAAAGACGGCGAGTGTGTTTTTTCCTCGCCCAGAAAGCTGGCAGCGGCTTGTTGGTCTAGGGGTATGATTCTCGCTTAGGGTGCGAGAGGTCCCGGGTTCAAATCCCGGACAAGCCCAACTTTTGACGGTCTGTAGCATTTTTAGACGTGACAGCCAATGTGCATGCGCCCCAAATCCCCACGGAGTGTGGCGCATAAATGCCGAGTCGGATATCCAGAACGATCTACCTAATTACAGGTGCGCTTAGGTGGCGGCTTGTTGGTCTAGAGGTATGATTCTCGCTTCGGGTGCGAGAGGTCCCGGGTTCGATTCCCGGACAAGCCCATTTTACATCGATCTGTTCGCAGGTGACCTGTCGAACGAAGAGAAGCATGCATGGATTAAATTAATGGTCAAAGAGAGCGAAAGTTGTCACTGCGATCGTAGCGATTGCCTTGTCGGTAAGTAAGTCTATTACTTCTTACAGGCCTACAATTTATTCTCGACTGTGTGAGTTTGCCAATTAACACGAGCGAAAGACGGTTAAAGCGGAGAGAAGAGAAGCCAGTATTACTCGAGATAGTCTTTTTTTCACACGCTGGGAAACCCATCAAAGTGGTGTCGAGCGGTCAGTCGGTGGGCGGAGCTTTGTGTCCGACCCGATTTTGTACTCTATTTCTTATACGAAAGGGAGGATACGCGAAAACTGTCAACTGAAAGAGAGAGATAGAGACGGGTAAGGATAGGAATAAAAACATATATGCGGCCTATAATTCTCGACGGCGGCTTGTTGGTCTAGGGGTATGATTCTCGCTTTGGGTGCGAGAGGTCCCGGGTTCGAATCCCGGACAAGCCCTGCTTACTTTTTGTATTCCAGCCTAACGCTTGTTCCGCGAGTTTTGTCAAGAAAACGACAATTAAGAAAGACGGCGAGTGTGTTTTTTCCTCGCCCAGAAAGCTGGCAGCGGCTTGTTGGTCTAGGGGTATGATTCTCGCTTAGGGTGCGAGAGGTCCCGGGTTCAAATCCCGGACAAGCCCAACTTTTGACGGTCTGTAGCATTTTTAGACGTGCCAGCCAATGTGCATGCGCCCCAAATCCCCACGGAGTGTGGCGCATAAATGCCGAGTCGGATATCCAGAACGATCTACCTAATTACAGGTGCGCTTAGGTGGCGGCTTGTTGGTCTAGAGGTATGATTCTCGCTTCGGGTGCGAGAGGTCCCGGGTTCGATTCCCGGACAAGCCCATTTTACATCGATCTGTTCGCAGGTGACCTGTCGAACGAAGAGAAGCATGCATGGATTAAATTAATGGTCAAAGAGAGCGAAAGTTGTCACTGCGATCGTAGCGATTGCCTTGTCGGTAAGTAAGTCTATTACTTCTTACAAGCCTACAATTTATTCTCGACTGTGTGAGTTTGCCAATTAACACGAGCGAAAGACGGTTAAAGCGGAGAGAAGAGAAGTCAGTATTACTCGAGATAGTCTTTTTTTCACACGCTGGGAAACCCATCAAAGTGGTGTCGAGCGGTCAGTCAGTCGGAGGGCGGAGCTTTGAGTCCGACCCGATTTTGTACTCTATTTCTTATACGAAAGGGAGGATACGCGAAAACTGTCAACTGAAAGAGAGAGATAGAGACGGGTAAGGATAGGAATAAAAACATATATGCGGCCTATAATTCTCGACGGCGGCTTGTTGGTCTAGGGGTATGATTCTCGCTTTGTGTGCGAGAGGTCCCGGGTTCGAATCCCGGACAAGCCCTGCTTACTTTTTGTATTCCAGCCTAACGCTTGTTCCGCGAGTTTTGTCAAGAAAACGACAATTAAGAAAGACGGCGAGTGTGTTTTTTCCTCGCCCAGAAAGCTGGCAGCGGCTTGTTGGTCTAGGGGTATGATTCTCGCTTAGGGTGCGAGAGGTCCCGGGTTCAAATCCCGGACAAGCCCAACTTTTGACGGTCTGTAGCATTTTTAGACGTGCCAGCCAATGTGCATGCGCCCCAAATCCCCACGGAGTGTGGCGCATAAATGCCGAGTCGGATATCCAGAACGATCTACCTAATTACAGGTGCGCTTAGGTGGCGGCTTGTTGGTCTAGAGGTATGATTCTCGCTTCGGGTGCGAGAGGTCCCGGGTTCGATTCCCGGACAAGCCCATTTTACATCGATCTGTTCGCAGGTGACCTGTCGAACGAAGAGAAGCATGCATGGATTAAATTAATGGTCAAAGAGAGCGAAAGTTGTCACTGCGATCGTAGCGATTGCCTTGTCGGTAAGTAAGTCTATTACTTCTTACAGGCCTACAATTTATTCTCGACTGTGTGAGTTTGCCAATTAACACGAGCGAAAGACGGTTAAAGCGGAGAGAAGAGAAGCCAGTATTACTCGAGATAGTCTTTTTTTCACACGCTGGGAAACCCATCAAAGTGGTGTCGAGCGGTCAGTCAGTCGGTGGGCGGAGCTTTGAGTCCGACCCGATTTTGTACTCTATTTCTTATACGAAAGGGAGGATACGCGAAAACTGTCAACTGAAAGAGAGAGATAGAGACGGGTAAGGATAGGAATAAAAACATATATGCGGCCTATAATTCTCGACGGCGGCTTGTTGGTCTAGGGGTATGATTCTCGCTTTGGGTGCGAGAGGTCCCGGGTTCGAATCCCGGACAAGCCCTGCTTACTTTTTGTATTCCAGCCTAACGCTTGTTCCGCGAGTTTTGTCAAGAAAACGACAATTAAGAAAGACGGCGAGTGTGTTTTTTCCTCGCCCAGAAAGCTGGCAGCGGCTTGTTGGTCTAGGGGTATGATTCTCGCTTAGGGTGCGAGAGGTCCCGGGTTCAAATCCCGGACAAGCCCAACTTTTGACGGTCTGTAGCATTTTTAGACGTGCCAGCCAATGTGCATGCGCCCCAAATCCCCACGGAGTGTGGCGCATAAATGCCGAGTCGGATATCCAGAACGATCTACCTAATTACAGGTGCGCTTAGGTGGCGGCTTGTTGGTCTAGAGGTATGATTCTCGCTTCGGGTGCGAGAGGTCCCGGGTTCGATTCCCGGACAAGCCCATTTTACATCGATCTGTTCGCAGGTGACCTGTCGAACGAAGAGAAGCATGCATGGATTAAATTAATGGTCAAAGAGAGCGAAAGTTGTCACTGCGATCGTAGCGATTGCCTTGTCGGTAAGTAAGTCTATTACTTCTTACAGGCCTACAATTTATTCTCGACTGTGTGAGTTTGCCAATTAACACGAGCGAAAGACGGTTAAAGCGGAGAGAAGAGAAGCCAGTATTACTCGAGATAGTCTTTTTTTCACACGCTGGGAAACCCATCAAAGTGGTGTCGAGCGGTCAGTCAGTCGGTGGGCGGAGCTTTGAGTCCGACCCGATTTTGTACTCTATTTCTTATACGAAAGGGAGGATACGCGAAAACTGTCAACTGAAAGAGAGAGATAGAGACGGGTAAGGATAGGAATAAAAACATATATGCGGCCTATAATTCTCGACGGCGGCTTGTTGGTCTAGGGGTATGATTCTCGCTTTGGGTGCGAGAGGTCCCGGGTTCGAATCCCGGACAAGCCCTGCTTACTTTTTGTATTCCAGCCTAACGCTCGTTCCGCGAGTTTTGTCAAGAAAACGACAATTAAGAAAGACGGCGAGTGTGTTTTTTCCTCGCCCAGAAAGCTGGCAGCGGCTTGTTGGTCTAGGGGTATGATTCTCGCTTAGGGTGCGAGAGGTCCCGGGTTCAAATCCCGGACAAGCCCAACTTTTGACGGTCTGTAGCATTTTTAGACGTGCCAGCCAATGTGCATGCGCCCCAAATCCCCACGGAGTGTGGCGCATAAATGCCGAGTCGGATATCCAGAACGATCTACCTAATTACAGGTGCGCTTAGGTGGCGGCTTGTTGGTCTAGAGGTATGATTCTCGCTTCGGGTGCGAGAGGTCCCGGGTTCGATTCCCGGACAAGCCCATTTTACATCGATCTGTTCGCAGGTGACCTGTCGAACGAAGAGAAGCATGCATGGATTAAATTAATGGTCAAAGAGAGCGAAAGTTGTCACTGCGATCGTAGCGATTGCCTTGTCGGTAAGTAAGTCTATTACTTCTTACAGGCCTACAATTTATTCTCGACTGTGTGAGTTTGCCAATTAACACGAGCGAAAGACGGTTAAAGCGGAGAGAAGAGAAGCCAGTATTACTCGAGATAGTCTTTTTTTCACACGCTGGGAAACCCATCAAAGTGGTGTCGAGCGGTCAGTCAGTCGGTGGGCGGAGCTTTGAGTCCGACCCGATTTTGTACTCTATTTCTTATACGAAAGGGAGGATACGCGAAAACTGTCAACTGAAAGAGAGAGATAGAGACGGGTAAGGATAGGAATAAAAACATATATGCGGCCTATAATTCTCGACGGCGGCTTGTTGGTCTAGGGGTATGATTCTCGCTTTGGGTGCGAGAGGTCCCGGGTTCGAATCCCGGACAAGCCCTGCTTACTTTTTGTATTCCAGCCTAACGCTTGTTCCGCGAGTTTTGTCAAGAAAACGACAATTAAGAAAGACGGCGAGTGTGTTTTTTCCTCGCCCAGAAAGCTGGCAGCGGCTTGTTGGTCTAGGGGTATGATTCTCGCTTAGGGTGCGAGAGGTCCCGGGTTCAAATCCCGGACAAGCCCAACTTTTGACGGTCTGTAGCATTTTTAGACGTGCCAGCCAATGTGCATGCGCCCCAAATCCCCACGGAGTGTGGCGCATAAATGCCGAGTTGGATATCCAGAACGATCTACCTAATTACAGGTGCGCTTAGGTGGCGGCTTGTTGGTCTAGAGGTATGATTCTCGCTTCGGGTGCGAGAGGTCCCGGGTTCGATTCCCGGACAAGCCCATTTTACATCGATCTGTTCGCAGGTGACCTGTCGAACGAAGAGAAGCATGCATGGATTAAATTAATGGTCAAAGAGAGCGAAAGTTGTCACTGCGATCGTAGCGATTGCCTTGTCGGTAAGTAAGTCTATTACTTCTTACAGGCCTACAATTTATTCTCGACTGTGTGAGTTTGCCAATTAACACGAGCGAAAGACGGTTAAAGCGGAGAGAAGAGAAGCCAGTATTACTCGAGATAGTCTTTTTTTCACACGCTGGGAAACCCATCAAAGTGGTGTCGAGCGGTCAGTCAGTCGGTGGGCGGAGCTTTGAGTCCGACCCGATTTTGTACTCTATTTCTTATACGAAAGGGAGGATACGCGAAAACTGTCAACTGAAAGAGAGAGATAGAGACGGGTAAGGATAGGAATAAAAACATATATGCGGCCTATAATTCTCGACGGCGGCTTGTTGGTCTAGGGGTATGATTCTCGCTTTGGGTGCGAGAGGTCCCGGGTTCGAATCCCGGACAAGCCCTGCTTACTTTTTGTATTCCAGCCTAACGCTTGTTCCGCGAGTTTTGTCAAGAAAACGACAATTAAGAAAGACGGCGAGTGTGTTTTTTCCTCGCCCAGAAAGCTGGCAGCGGCTTGTTGGTCTAGGGGTATGATTCTCGCTTAGGGTGCGAGAGGTCCCGGGTTCAAATCCCGGACAAGCCCAACTTTTGACGGTCTGTAGCATTTTTAGACGTGCCAGCCAATGTGCATGCGCCCCAAATCCCCTCGGAGTGTGGCGCATAAATGCCGAGTCGGATATCCAGAACGATCTACCTAATTACAGGTGCGCTTAGGTGGCGGCTTGTTGGTCTAGAGGTATGATTCTCGCTTCGGGTGCGAGAGGTCCCGGGTTCGATTCCCGGACAAGCCCATTTTACATCGATCTGTTCGCAGGTGACCTGTCGAACGAAGAGAAGCATGCATGGATTAAATTAATGGTCAAAGAGAGCGAAAGTTGTCACTGCGATCGTAGCGATTGCCTTGTCGGTAAGTAAGTCTATTACTTCTTACAGGCCTACAATTTATTCTCGACTGTGTGAGTTTGCCAATTAACACGAGCGAAAGACGGTTAAAGCGGAGAGAAGAGAAGCCAGTATTACTCGAGATAGTCTTTTTTTCACACGCTGGGAAACCCATCAAAGTGGTGTCGAGCGGTCAGTCAGTCGGTGGGCGGAGCTTTGAGTCCGACCCGATTTTGTACTCTATTTCTTATACGAAAGGGAGGATACGCGAAAACTGTCAACTGAAAGAGAGAGATAGAGACGGGTAAGGATAGGAATAAAAACATATATGCGGCCTATAATTCTCGACGGCGGCTTGTTGGTCTAGGGGTATGATTCTCGCTTTGGGTGCGAGAGGTCCCGGGTTCGAATCCCGGACAAGCCCTGCTTACTTTTTGTATTCCAGCCTAACGCTTGTTCCGCGAGTTTTGTCAAGAAAACGACAATTAAGAAAGACGGCGAGTGTGTTTTTTCCTCGCCCAGAAAGCTGGCAGCGGCTTGTTGGTCTAGGGGTATGATTCTCGCTTAGGGTGCGAGAGGTCCCGGGTTCAAATCCCGGACAAGCCCAACTTTTGACGGTCTGTAGCATTTTTAGACGTGCCAGCCAATGTGCATGCGCCCCAAATCCCCACGGAGTGTGGCGCATAAATGCCGAGTCGGATATCCAGAACGATCTACCTAATTACAGGTGCGCTTAGGTGGCGGCTTGTTGGTCTAGAGGTATGATTCTCGCTTCGGGTGCGAGAGGTCCCGGGTTCGATTCCCGGACAAGCCCATTTTACATCGATCTGTTCGCAGGTGACCTGTCGAACGAAGAGAAGCATGCATGGATTAAATTAATGGTCAAAGAGAGCGAAAGTTGTCACTGCGATCGTAGCGATTGCCTTGTCGGTAAGTAAGTCTATTACTTCTTACAGGCCTACAATTTATTCTCGACTGTGTGAGTTTGCCAATTAACACGAGCGAAAGACGGTTAAAGCGGAGAGAAGAGAAGCCAGTATTACTCGAGATAGTCTTTTTTTCACACGCTGGGAAACCCATCAAAGTGGTGTCGAGCGGTCAGTCAGTCGGTGGGCGGAGCTTTGAGTCCGACCCGATTTTGTACTCTATTTCTTATACGAAAGGGAGGATACGCGAAAACTGTCAACTGAAAGAGAGAGATAGAGACGGGTAAGGATAGGAATAAAAACATATATGCGGCCTATAATTCTCGACGGCGGCTTGTTGGTCTAGGGGTATGATTCTCGCTTTGGGTGCGAGAGGTCCCGGGTTCGAATCCCGGACAAGCCCTGCTTACTTTTTGTATTCCAGCCTAACGCTTGTTCCGCGCGTTTTGTCAAGAAAACGACAATTAAGAAAGACGGCGAGTGTTTTTTCCTCGCCCAGAAAGCAGGCAGCGGCTTGTTGGTCTAGGGGTATGATTCTCGCTTAGGGTGCGAGAGGTCCCGGGTTCAAATCCCGGACAAGCCCAACTTTTGACGGTCTGTAGCATTTTTAGACGTGCCAGCCAATGTGCATGCGCCCCAAATCCCCACGGAGTGTGGCGCATAAATGCCGAGTCGGATATCCAGAACGATCTACCTAATTACAGGTGCGCTTAGGTGGCGGCTTGTTGGTCTAGAGGTATGATTCTCGCTTCGGGTGCGAGAGGTCCCGGGTTCGATTCCCGGACAAGCCCATTTTACATCGATCTGTTCGCAGGTGACCTGTCGAACGAAGAGAAGCATGCATGGATTAAATTAATGGTCAAAGAGAGCGAAAGTTGTCACTGCGATCGTAGCGATTGCCTTGTCGGTAAGTAAGTCTATTACTTCTTACAGGCCTACAATTTATTCTCGACTGTGTGAGTTTGCCAATTAACACGAGCGAAAGACGGTTAAAGCGGAGAGAAGAGAAGCCAGTATTACTCGAGATAGTCTTTTTTTCACACGCTGGGAAACCCATCAAAGTGGTGTCGAGCGGTCAGTCAGTCGGTGGGCGGAGCTTTGAGTCCGACCCGATTTTGTACTCTATTTCTTATACGAAAGGGAGGATACGCGAAAACTGTCAACTGAAAGAGAGAGATAGAGACGGGTAAGGATAGGAATAAAAACATATATGCGGCCTATAATTCTCGACGGCGGCTTGTTGGTCTAGGGGTATGATTCTCGCTTTGGGTGCGAGAGTTCCCGGGTTCGAATCCCGGACAAGCCCTGCTTACTTTTTGTATTCCAGCCTAACGCTTGTTCCGCGAGTTTTGTCAAGAAAACGACAATTAAGAAAGACGGCGAGTGTGTTTTTTCCTCGCCCAGAAAGCTGGCAGTGGCTTGTTGGTCTAGGGGTATGATTCTCGCTTAGGGTGCGAGAGGTCCAGGGTTCAAATCCCGGACAAGCCCAACTTTTGACGGTCTGTAGCATTTTTAGACGTGCCAGCCAATGTGCATGCGCCCCAAATCCCCACGGAGTGTGGCGCATAAATGCCGAGTCGGATATCCAAAACGATCTACCTAATTACAGGTGCGCTTAGGTGGCGGCTTGTTGGTCTAGAGGTATGATTCTCGCTTCGGGTGCGAGAGGTCCCGGGTTCGATTCCCGGACAAGCCCATTTTACATCGATCTGTTCGCAGGTGACCTGTCGAACGAAGAGAAGCATGCATGGATTAAATTAATGGTCAAAGAGAGCGAAAGTTGTCACTGCGATCGTAGCGATTGCCTTGTCGGTAAGTAAGTCTATTACTTCTTACAGGCCTACAATTTATTCTCGACTGTGTGAGTTTGCCAATTAACACGAGCGAAAGACGGTTAAAGCGGAGAGAAGAGAAGCCAGTATTACTCGAGATAGTCTTTTTTTCACACGCTGGGAAACCCATCAAAGTGGTGTCGAGCGGTCAGTCAGTCGGTGGGCGGAGCTTTGAGTCCGACCCGATTTTGTACTCTATTTCTTATACGAAAGGGAGGATACGCGAAAACTGTCAACTGAAAGAGAGAGATAGAGACGGGTAAGGATAGGAATAAAAACATATATGCGGCCTATAATTCTCGACGGCGGCTTGTTGGTCTAGGGGTATGATTCTCGCTTTGGGTGCGAGAGGTCCCGGGTTCGAATCCCGGACAAGCCCTGCTTACTTTTTGTATTCCAGCCTAACGCTTGTTCCGCGAGTTTTGTCAAGAAAACGACAATTAAGAAAGACGGCGAGTGTGTTTTTTCCTCGCCCAGAAAGCTGGCAGCGGCTTGTTGGTCTAGGGGTATGATTCTCGCTTAGGGTGCGAGAGGTCCCGGGTTCAAATCCCGGACAAGCCCAACTTTTGACGGTCTGTAGCATTTTTAGACGTGCCAGCCAATGTGCATGCGCCCCAAATCCCCACGGAGTGTGGCGCATAAATGCCGAGTCGGATATCCAGAACGATCTACCTAATTACAGGTGCGCTTAGGTGGCGGCTTGTTGGTCTAGAGGTATGATTCTCGCTTCGGGTGCGAGAGGTCCCGGGTTCGATTCCCGGACAAGCCCATTTTACATCGATCTGTTCGCAGGTGACCTGTCGAACGAAGAGAAGCATGCATGGATTAAATTAATGGTCAAAGAGAGCGAAAGTTGTCACTGCGATCGTAGCGATTGCCTTGTCGGTAAGTAAGTCTATTACTTCTTACAGGCCTACAATTTATTCTCGACTGTGTGAGTTTGCCAATTAACACGAGCGAAAGACGGTTAAAGCGGAGAGAAGAGAAGCCAGTATTACTCGAGATAGTCTTTTTTTCACACGCTGGGAAACCCATCAAAGTGGTGTCGAGCGGTCAGTCAGTCGGTGGGCGGAGCTTTGAGTCCGACCCGATTTTGTACTCTATTTCTTATACGAAAGGGAGGATACGCGAAAACTGTCAACTGAAAGAGAGAGATAGAGACGGGTAAGGATAGGAATAAAAACATATATGCGGCCTATAATTCTCGACGGCGGCTTGTTGGTCTAGGGGTATGATTCTCGCTTTGGGTGCGAGAGGTCCCGGTTTCGAATCCCGGACAAGCCCTGCTTACTTTTTGTATTCCAGCCTAACGCTTGTTCCGCGAGTTTTGTCAAGAAAACGACAATTAAGAAAGACGGCGAGTGTGTTTTTTCCTCGCCCAGAAAGCTGGCAGCGGCTTGTTGGTCTAGGGGTATGATTCTCGCTTAGGGTGCGAGAGGTCCCGGGTTCAAATCCCGGACAAGCCCAACTTTTGACGGTCTGTAGCATTTTTAGACGTGCCAGCCAATGTGCATGCGCCCCAAATCCCCAACGGAGTGTGGCGCATAAATGCCGAGTTGGATATCCAGAACGATCTACCTAATTACAGGTGCGCTTAGGTGGCGGCTTGTTGGTCTAGAGGTATGATTCTCGCTTCGGGTGCGAGAGGTCCCGGGTTCGATTCCCGGACAAGCCCATTTTACATCGATCTGTTCGCAGGTGACCTGTCGAACGAAGAGAAGCATGCATGGATTAAATTAATGGTCAAAGAGAGCGAAAGTTGTCACTGCGATCGTAGCGATTGCCTTGTCGGTAAGTAAGTCTATTACTTCTTACAGGCCTACAATTTATTCTCGACTGTGTGAGTTTGCCAATTAACACGAGCGAAAGACGGTTAAAGCGGAGAGAAGAGAAGCCAGTATTACTCGAGATAGTCTTTTTTTCACACGCTGGGAAACCCATCAAAGTGGTGTCGAGCGGTCAGTCAGTCGGTGGGCGGAGCTTTGAGTCCGACCCGATTTTGTACTCTATTTCTTATACGAAAGGGAGGATACGCGAAAACTGTCAACTGAAAGAGAGAGATAGAGACGGGTAAGGATAGGAATAAAAACATATATGCGGCCTCTAATTCTCGACGGCGGCTTGTTGGTCTAGGGCTATGATTCTCGCTTTGGGTGCGAGAGGTCCCGGGTTCGAATCCCGGACAAGCCCTGCTTACTTTTTGTATTCCAGCCTAACGCTTGTTCCGCGAGTTTTGTCAAGAAAACGACAATTAAGAAAGACGGCGAGTGTGTTTTTTCCTCGCCCAGAAAGCTGGCAGCGGCTTGTTGGTCTAGGGGTATGATTCTCGCTTAGGGTGCGAGAGGTCCCGGGTTCAAATCCCGGACAAGCCCAACTTTTGACGGTCTGTAGCATTTTTAGACGTGCCAGCCAATGTGCATGCGCCCCAAATCCCCACGGAGTGTGGCGCATAAATGCCGAGTCGGATATCCAGAACGATCTACCTAATTACAGGTGCGCTTAGGTGGCGGCTTGTTGGTCTAGAGGTATGATTCTCGCTTCGGGTGCGAGAGGTCCCGGGTTCGATTCCCGGACAAGCCCATTTTACATCGATCTGTTCGCAGGTGACCTGTCGAACGAAGAGAAGCATGCATGGATTAAATTAATAGTCAAAGAGAGCGAAAGTTGTCACTGCGATCGTAGCGATTGCCTTGTCGGTAAGTAAGTCTATTACTTCTTACAGGCCTACAATTTATTCTCGACTGTGTGAGTTTGCCAATTAACACGAGCGAAAGACGGTTAAAGCGGAGAGAAGAGAAGCCAGTATTACTCGAGATAGTCTTTTTTTCACACGCTGGGAAACCCATCAAAGTGGTGTCGAGCGGTCAGTCAGTCGGTGGGCGGAGCTTTGAGTCCGACCCGATTTTGTACTCTATTTCTTATACGAAAGGGAGGATACGCGAAAACTGTCAACTGAAAGAGAGAGATAGAGACGGGTAAGGATAGGAATAAAACATATATGCGGCCTATAACTTCGACGGCGGCTTGTTGGTCTAGGGGTATGATTCTCGCTTTGGGTGCGAGAGGTCCCGGGTTCGAATCCCGGACAAGCCCTGCTTACTTTTTGTATTCCAGCCTAACGCTTGTTCCGCGAGTTTTGTCAAGAAAACGACAATTAAGAAAGACGGCGAGTGTGTTTCTTCCTCGCCCAGAAAGCTGGCAGCGGCTTGTTGGTCTAGGGGTATGATTCTCGCTTAGGGTGCGAGAGGTCCCGGGTTCAAATCCCGGACAAGCCCAACTTTTGACGGTCTGTAGCATTTTTAGACGTGCCAGCCAATGTGCATGCGCCCCAAATCCCCACGGAGTGTGGCGCATAAATGCCGAGTCGGATATCCAGAACGATCTACCTAATTACAGGTGCGCTTAGGTGGCGGCTTGTTGGTCTAGAGGTATGATTCTCGCTTCGGGTGCGAGAGGTCCCGGGTTCGATTCCCGGACAAGCCCATTTTACATCGATCTGTTCGCAGGTGACCTGTCGAACGAAGAGAAGCATGCATGGATTAAATTAATGGTCAAAGAGAGCGAAAGTTGTCACTGCGATCGTAGCGATTGCCTTGTCGGTAAGTAAGTCTATTACTTCTTACAGGCCTACAATTTATTCTCGACTGTGTGAGTTTGCCAATTAACACGAGCGAAAGACGGTTAAAGCGGAGAGAAGAGAAGCCAGTATTACTCGAGATAGTCTTTTTTTCACACGCTGGGAAACCCATCAAAGTGGTGTCGAGCGGTCAGTCAGTCGGTGGGCGGAGCTTTGAGTCCGACCCGATTTTGTACTCTATTTCTTATACGAAAGGGAGGATACGCGAAAACTGTCAACTGAAAGGGAGAGATAGAGACGGGTAAGGATAGGAATAAAAACATATATGCGGCCTATAATTCTCGACGGCGGCTTGTGGGTGCGAGAGGTCCCGGGTTCAAATCCCGGACAAGCCCAACTTTTGACGGTCTGTAGCATTTTTAGACGTGCCAGCCAATGTGCATGCGCCCCAAATCCCCACGGAGTGTGGCGCATAAATGCCGAGTCGGATATCCAGAACGATCTACCTAATTACAGGTGCGCTTAGGTGGCGGCTTGTTGGTCTAGAGGTATGATTCTCGCTTCGGGTGCGAGAGGTCCCGGGTTCGATTCCCGGACAAGCCCATTTTACATCGATCTGTTCGCAGGTGACCTGTCGAACGAAGAGAAGCATGCATGGATTAAATTAATGGTCAAAGAGAGCGAAAGTTGTCACTGCGATCGTAGCGATTGCCTTGTCGGTAAGTAAGTCTATTACTTCTTACAGGCCTACAATTTATTCTCGACTGTGTGAGTTTGCCAATTAACACGAGCGAAAGACGGTTAAAGCGGAGAGAAGAGAAGCCAGTATTACTCGAGATAGTCTTTTTTTCACACGCTGGGAAACCCATCAAAGTGGTGTCGAGCGGTCAGTCAGTCGGTGGGCGGAGCTTTGAGTCCGACCCGATTTTGTACTCTATTTCTTATACGAAAGGGAGGATACGCGAAAACTGTCAACTGAAAGAGAGAGATAGAGACGGGTAAGGATAGGAATAAAAACATATATGCGGCCTATAATTCTCGACGGCGGCTTGTTGGTCTAGGGGTATGATTCTCGCTTTGGGTGCGAGAGGTCCCGGGTTCGAATCCCGGACAAGCCCTGCTTACTTTTTGTATTCCAGCCTAACGCTTGTTCCGCGAGTTTTGTCAAGAAAACGACAATTAAGAAAGACGGCGAGTGTGTTTTTTCCTCGCCCAGAAAGCTGGCAGCGGCTTGTTGGTCTAGGGGTATGATTCTCGCTTAGGGTGCGAGAGGTCCCGGGTTCAAATCCCGGACAAGCCCAACTTTTGACGGTCTGTAGCATTTTTAGACGTGCCAGCCAATGTGCATGCGCCCCAAATCCCCACGGAGTGTGGCGCATAAATGCCGAGTCGGATATCCAGAACGATCTACCTAATTACAGGTGCGCTTAGGTGGCGGCTTGTTGGTCTAGAGGTATGATTCTCGCTTCGGGTGCGAGAGGTCCCGGGTTCGATTCCCGGACAAGCCCATTTTACATCGATCTGTTCGCAGGTGACCTGTCGAACGAAGAGAAGCATGCATGGATTAAATTAATGGTCAAAGAGAGCGAAAGTTGTCACTGCGATCGTAGCGATTGCCTTGTCGGTAAGTAAGTCTATTACTTCTTACAGGCCTACAATTTATTCTCGACTGTGTGAGTTTGCCAATTAACACGAGCGAAAGACGGTTAAAGCGGAGAGAAGAGAAGCCAGTATTACTCGAGATAGTCTTTTTTTCACACGCTGGGAAACCCATCAAAGTGGTGTCGAGCGGTCAGTCAGTCGGTGGGCGGAGCTTTGAGTCCGACCCGATTTTGTACTCTATTTCTTATACGAAAGGGAGGATACGCGAAAACTGTCAACTGAAAGAGAGAGATAGAGACGGGTAAGGATAGGAATAAAAACATATATGCGGCCTATAATTCTCGACGGCGGCTTGTTGGTCTAGGGGTATGATTCTCGCTTTGGGTGCGAGAGGTCCCGGGTTCGAATCCCGGACAAGCCCTGCTTACTTTTTGTATTCCAGCCTAACGCTTGTTCCGCGCGTTTTGTCAAGAAAACGACAATTAAGAAAGACGGCGAGTGTTTTTTCCTCGCCCAGAAAGCAGGCAGCGGCTTGTTGGTCTAGGGGTATGATTCTCGCTTAGGGTGCGAGAGGTCCCGGGTTCAAATCCCGGACAAGCCCAACTTTTGACGGTCTGTAGCATTTTTAGACGTGCCAGCCAATGTGCATGCGCCCCAAATCCCCACGGAGTGTGGCGCATAAATGCCGAGTCGGATATCCAGAACGATCTACCTAATTACAGGTGCGCTTAGGTGGCGGCTTGTTGGTCTAGAGGTATGATTCTCGCTTCGGGTGCGAGAGGTCCCGGGTTCGATTCCCGGACAAGCCCATTTTACATCGATCTGTTCGCAGGTGACCTGTCGAACGAAGAGAAGCATGCATGGATTAAATTAATGGTCAAAGAGAGCGAAAGTTGTCACTGCGATCGTAGCGATTGCCTTGTCGGTAAGTAAGTCTATTACTTCTTACAGGCCTACAATTTATTCTCGACTGTGTGAGTTTGCCAATTAACACGAGCGAAAGACGGTTAAAGCGGAGAGAAGAGAAGCCAGTATTACTCGAGATAGTCTTTTTTTCACACGCTGGGAAACCCATCAAAGTGGTGTCGAGCGGTCAGTCAGTCGGTGGGCGGAGCTTTGAGTCCGACCCGATTTTGTACTCTATTTCTTATACGAAAGGGAGGATACGCGAAAACTGTCAACTGAAAGAGAGAGATAGAGACGGGTAAGGATAGGAATAAAAACATATATGCGGCCTATAATTCTCGACGGCGGCTTGTTGGTCTAGGGGTATGATTCTCGCTTTGGGTGCGAGAGTTCCCGGGTTCGAATCCCGGACAAGCCCTGCTTACTTTTTGTATTCCAGCCTAACGCTTGTTCCGCGAGTTTTGTCAAGAAAACGACAATTAAGAAAGACGGCGAGTGTGTTTTTTCCTCGCCCAGAAAGCTGGCAGTGGCTTGTTGGTCTAGGGGTATGATTCTCGCTTAGGGTGCGAGAGGTCCAGGGTTCAAATCCCGGACAAGCCCAACTTTTGACGGTCTGTAGCATTTTTAGACGTGCCAGCCAATGTGCATGCGCCCCAAATCCCCACGGAGTGTGGCGCATAAATGCCGAGTCGGATATCCAAAACGATCTACCTAATTACAGGTGCGCTTAGGTGGCGGCTTGTTGGTCTAGAGGTATGATTCTCGCTTCGGGTGCGAGAGGTCCCGGGTTCGATTCCCGGACAAGCCCATTTTACATCGATCTGTTCGCAGGTGACCTGTCGAACGAAGAGAAGCATGCATGGATTAAATTAATGGTCAAAGAGAGCGAAAGTTGTCACTGCGATCGTAGCGATTGCCTTGTCGGTAAGTAAGTCTATTACTTCTTACAGGCCTACAATTTATTCTCGACTGTGTGAGTTTGCCAATTAACACGAGCGAAAGACGGTTAAAGCGGAGAGAAGAGAAGCCAGTATTACTCGAGATAGTCTTTTTTTCACACGCTGGGAAACCCATCAAAGTGGTGTCGAGCGGTCAGTCAGTCGGTGGGCGGAGCTTTGAGTCCGACCCGATTTTGTACTCTATTTCTTATACGAAAGGGGGGATACGCGAAAACTGTCAACTGCAAGAGAGAGATAGAGACGGGTAAGGATAGGAATAAAAACATATATGCGGCCTATAATTCTCTACGGCGGCTTGTTGGTCTAGGGGTATGATTCTCGCTTTGGGTGCGAGAGGTCCCGGGTTCGAATCCCGGACAAGCCCTGCTTACTTTTTGTATTCCAGCCTAACGCTTGTTCCGCGAGTTTTGTCAAGAAAACGACAATTAAGAAAGACGGCGAGTGTGTTTTTTCCTCGCCCAGAAAGCAGGCAGCGGCTTGTTGGTCTAGGGGTATGATTCTCGCTTAGGGTGCGAGAGGTCCCGGGTTCAAATCCCGGACAAGCCCAACTTTTGACGGTCTGTAGCATTTTTAGACGTGCCAGCCAATGTGCATGCGCACCAAATCCCCACGGAGTGTGGCGCATAAATGCCGAGTCGGATATCCAGAACGATCTACCTAATTACAGGTGCGCTTAGGTGGCGGCTTGTTGGTCTAGAGGTATGATTCTCGCTTCGGGTGCGAGAGGTCCCGGGTTCGATTCCCGGACAAGCCCATTTTACATCGATCTGTTCGCAGGTGACCTGTCGAACGAAGAGAAGCATGCATGGATTAAATTAATGGTCAAAGAGAGCGAAAGTTGTCACTGCGATCGTAGCGATTGCCTTGTCGGTAAGTAAGTCTATTACTTCTTACAGGCCTACAATTTATTCTCGACTGTGTGAGTTTGCCAATTAACACGGAGTGTGGCGCATAAATGCCGAGTCGGATATCCAGAACGATCTACCTAATTACAGGTGCGCTTAGGTGGCGGCTTGTTGGTCTAGAGGTATGATTCTCGCTTCGGGTGCGAGAGGTCCCGGGTTCGATTCCCGGACAAGCCCATTTTACATCGATCTGTTCGCAGGTGACCTGTCGAACGAAGAGAAGCATGCATGGATTAAATTAATGGTCAAAGAGAGCGAAAGTTGTCACTGCGATCGTAGCGATTGCCTTGTCGGTAAGTAAGTCTATTACTTCTTACAGGCCTACAATTTATTCTCGACTGTGTGAGTTTGCCAATTAACACGAGCGAAAGACGGTTAAAGCGGAGAGAAGAGAAGCCAGTATTACTCGAGATAGTCTTTTTTTCACACGCTGGGAAACCCATCAAAGTGGTGTCGAGCGGTCAGTCAGTCGGTGGGCGGAGCTTTGAGTCCGACCCGATTTTGTACTCTATTTCTTATACGAAAGGGAGGATACGCGAAAACTGTCAACTGAAAGAGAGAGATAGAGACGGGTAAGGATAGGAATAAAAACATATATGCGGCCTATAATTCTCGACGGCGGCTTGTTGGTCTAGGGGTATGATTCTCGCTTTGGGTGCGAGAGGTCCCGGGTTCGAATCCCGGACAAGCCCTGCTTACTTTTTGTATTCCAGCCTAACGCTTGTTCCGCGAGTTTTGTCAAGAAAACGACAATTAAGAAAGACGGCGAGTGTGTTTTTTCCTCGCCCAGAAAGCTGGCAGCGGCTTGTTGGTCTAGGGGTATGATTCTCGCTTAGGGTGCGAGAGGTCCCGGGTTCAAATCCCGGACAAGCCCAACTTTTGACGGTCTGTAGCATTTTTAGACGTGCCAGCCAATGTGCATGCGCCCCAAATCCCCACGGAGTGTGGCGCATAAATGCCGAGTCGGATATCCAGAACGATCTACCTAATTACAGGTGCGCTTAGGTGGCGGCTTGTTGGTCTAGAGGTATGATTCTCGCTTCGGGTGCGAGAGGTCCCGGGTTCGATTCCCGGACAAGCCCATTTTACATCGATCTGTTCGCAGGTGACCTGTCGAACGAAGAGAAGCATGCATGGATTAAATTAATGGTCAAAGAGAGCGAAAGTTGTCACTGCGATCGTAGCGATTGCCTTGTCGGTAAGTAAGTCTATTACTTCTTACAGGCCTACAATTTATTCTCGACTGTGTGAGTTTGCCAATTAACACGAGCGAAAGACGGTTAAAGCGGAGAGAAGAGAAGCCAGTATTACTCGAGATAGTCTTTTTTTCACACGCTGGGAAACCCATCAAAGTGGTGTCGAGCGGTCAGTCAGTCGGTGGGCGGAGCTTTGAGTCCGACCCGATTTTGTACTCTATTTCTTATACGAAAGGGAGGATACGCGAAAACTGTCAACTGAAAGAGAGAGATAGAGACGGGTAAGGATAGGAATAAAAACATATATGCGGCCTATAATTCTCGACGGCGGCTTGTTGGTCTAGGGGTATGATTCTCGCTTTGGGTGCGAGAGGTCCCGGTTTCGAATCCCGGACAAGCCCTGCTTACTTTTTGTATTCCAGCCTAACGCTTGTTCCGCGAGTTTTGTCAAGAAAACGACAATTAAGAAAGACGGCGAGTGTGTTTTTTCCTCGCCCAGAAAGCTGGCAGCGGCTTGTTGGTCTAGGGGTATGATTCTCGCTTAGGGTGCGAGAGGTCCCGGGTTCAAATCCCGGACAAGCCCAACTTTTGACGGTCTGTAGCATTTTTAGACGTGCCAGCCAATGTGCATGCGCCCCAAATCCCCACGGAGTGTGGCGCATAAATGCCGAGTTGGATATCCAGAACGATCTACCTAATTACAGGTGCGCTTAGGTGGCGGCTTGTTGGTCTAGAGGTATGATTCTCGCTTCGGGTGCGAGAGGTCCCGGGTTCGATTCCCGGACAAGCCCATTTTACATCGATCTGTTCGCAGGTGACCTGTCGAACGAAGAGAAGCATGCATGGATTAAATTAATGGTCAAAGAGAGCGAAAGTTGTCACTGCGATCGTAGCGATTGCCTTGTCGGTAAGTAAGTCTATTACTTCTTACAGGCCTACAATTTATTCTCGACTGTGTGAGTTTGCCAATTAACACGAGCGAAAGACGGTTAAAGCGGAGAGAAGAGAAGCCAGTATTACTCGAGATAGTCTTTTTTTCACACGCTGGGAAACCCATCAAAGTGGTGTCGAGCGGTCAGTCAGTCGATGGGCGGAGCTTTGAGTCCGACCCGATTGTGTACTCTATTTCTTATACGGAAGGGAGGATACGCGAAAACTGTCAACTGAAAGAGAGAGATAGAGACGGGTAAGGATAGGAATAAAAACATATATGCGGCCTATAATTCTCGACGGCGGCTTGTTGGTCTAGGGGTATGATTCTCGCTTTGGGTGCGAGAGGTCCCGGGTTCGAATCCCGGACAAGCCCTGCTTACTTTTTGTATTCCAGCCTAACGCTTGTTCCGCGAGTTTTGTCAAGAAAACGACAATTAAGAAAGACGGCGAGTGTGTTTTTTCCTCGCCCAGAAAGCTGGCAGCGGCTTGTTGGTCTAGGGGTATGATTCTCGCTTAGGGTGCGAGAGGTCCCGGGTTCAAATCCCGGACAAGCCCAACTTTTGACGGTCTGTAGCATTTTTAGACGTGCCAGCCAATGTGCATGCGCCCCAAATCCCCACGGAGTGTGGCGCATAAATGCCGAGTCGGATATCCAGAACGATCTACCTAATTACAGGTGCGCTTAGGTGGCGGCTTGTTGGTCTAGAGGTATGATTCTCGCTTCGGGTGCGAGAGGTCCCGGGTTCGATTCCCGGACAAGCCCATTTTACATCGATCTGTTCGCAGGTGACCTGTCGAACGAAGAGAAGCATGCATGGATTAAATTAATGGTCAAAGAGAGCGAAAGTTGTCACTGCGATCGTAGCGATTGCCTTGTCGGTAAGTAAGTCTATTACTTCTTACAGGCCTACAATTTATTCTCGACTGTGTGAGTTTGCCAATTAACACGAGCGAAAGACGGTTAAAGCGGAGAGAAGAGAAGCCAGTATTACTCGAGATAGTCTTTTTTTCACACGCTGGGAAACCCATCAAAGTGGTGTCGAGCGGTCAGTCAGTCGATGGGCGGAGCTTTGAGTCCGACCCGATTGTGTACTCTATTTCTTATACGAAAGGGAGGATACGCGAAAACTGTCAACTGAAAGAGAGAGATAGAGACGGGTAAGGATAGGAATAAAAACATATATGCGGCCTATAATTCTCGACGGCGGCTTGTTGGTCTAGGGGTATGATTCTCGCTTTGGGTGCGAGAGGTCCCGGGTTCGAATCCCGGACAAGCCCTGCTTACTTTTTGTATTCCAGCCTAACGCTTGTTCCGCGAGTTTTGTCAAGAAAACGACAATTAAGAAAGACGGCGAGTGTGTTTTTTCCTCGCCCAGAAAGCTGGCAGCGGCTTGTTGGTCTAGGGGTATGATTCTCGCTTAGGGTGCGAGAGGTCCCGGGTTCAAATCCCGGACAAGCCCAACTTTTGACGGTCTGTAGCATTTTTAGACGTGCCAGCCAATGTGCATGCGCCCCAAATCCCCACGGAGTGTGGCGCATAAATGCCGAGTCGGATATCCAGAACGATCTACCTAATTACAGGTGCGCTTAGGTGGCGGCTTGTTGGTCTAGAGGTATGATTCTCGCTTCGGGTGCGAGAGGTCCCGGGATCGATTCCCGGACAAGCCCATTTTACATCGATCTGTTCGCAGGTGACCTGTCGAACGAAGAGAAGCATGCATGGATTAAATTAATGGTCAAAGAGAGCGAAAGTTGTCACTGCGATCGTAGCGATTGCCTTGTCGGTAAGTAAGTCTATTACTTCTTACAGGCCTACAATTTATTCTCGACTGTGTGAGTTTGCCAATTAACACGAGCGAAAGACGGTTAAAGCGGAGAGAAGAGAAGCCAGTATTACTCGAGATAGTCTTTTTTTCACACGCTGGGAAACCCATCAAAGTGGTGTCGAGCGGTCAGTCAGTCGGTGGGCGGAGCTTTGAGTCCGACCCGATTTTGTACTCTATTTCTTATACGAAAGGGAGGATACGCGAAAACTGTCAACTGAAAGAGAGAGATAGAGACGGGTAAGGATAGGAATAAAAACATATATGCGGCCTATAATTCTCGACGGCGGCTTGTTGGTCTAGGGGTATGATTCTCGCTTTGGGTGCGAGAGGTCCCGGGTTCGAATCCCGGACAAGCCCTGCTTACTTTTTGTATTCCAGCCTAACGCTTGTTCCGCGAGTTTTGTCAAGAAAACGACAATTAAGGAAGACGGCGAGTGTGTTTTTTCCTCGCCCAGAAAGCTGGCAGCGGCTTGTTGGTCTAGGGGTATGATTCTCGCTTAGGGTGCGAGAGGTCCCGGGTTCAAATCCCGGACAAGCCCAACTTTTGACGGTCTGTAGCATTTTTAGACGTGCCAGCCAATGTGCATGCGCCCCAAATCCCCACGGAGTGTGGCGCATAAATGCCGAGTCGGATATCCAGAACGATCTACCTAATTACAGGTGCTCTTAGGTGGCGGCTTGTTGGTCTAGAGGTATGATTCTCGCTTCGGGTGCGAGAGGTCCCGGGTTCGATTCCCGGACAAGCCCATTTTACATCGATCTGTTCGCAGGTGACCTGTCGAACGAAGAGAAGCATGCATGGATTAAATTAATGGTCAAAGAGAGCGAAAGTTGTCACTGCGATCGTAGCGATTGCCTTGTCGGTAAGTAAGTCTATTACTTCTTACAGGCCTACAATTTATTCTCGACTGTGTGAGTTTGCCAATTAACACGAGCGAAAGACGGTTAAAGCGGAGAGAAGAGAAGCCAGTATTACTCGAGATAGTCTTTTTTTCACACGCTGGGAAACTCATCAAAGTGGTGTCGAGCGGTCAGTCAGTCGGTGGGCGGAGCTTTGAGTCCGACCCGATTTTGTACTCGATTTCTTATACGAAAGGGCGAATACGCGAAAACTGTCAAAGAGAGAGATAGAGACGGGTAAGGATAGGAATAAAAAGATATATGCGGCCTATAATTCTCGACGGCGGCTTGTTGGTCTAGGGGTATGATTCTCGCTTTGGGTGCGAGAGGTCCCGGGTTCGAATCCCGGACAAGCCCTGCTTACTTTATGTATTCCAGCCTAACGCTTGTTTCGCGAGTTTTGTCAAGGAAACGACAATAAAGAAAGACGGCGAGTGTGTTTTTCCCTCGCCCAGAAAGCTGGCAGCGGCTTGTTGGTCTAGGGGTATGATTCTCGCTTAGAGCATGGTTTGAAGCAGGATGGCGATGACGTGCTCGTAAGAGCTCGGATACAAATCCAGCTACATCGAGTTTACAAACATACATTGGCCTATTAGTTTAGGACTAGGTTGTTTGTTAATTATCACTGTAGAGCTTGATTACAATATTTACCACACAAATAGCAAATTTAGTGGATTATTGACCATTTTGTTGAAAAATCCATCTTCCCTAAAGAAGAAGGAGCCATATTTCAATATGGCCTCCGAGCTGACCAAACAACAAAAGGAGATAAAAAGAAGCCAGTCAATCTGCACTATTAGGCTACATGTCGGCGATATAAGAAAGATAACGGCAGCCGATCTAATTGAACTAATAGAAGTAAATAGCAGATATGAAGACGTAGTTAAAGCCTGTGTCCCTCGAGGGGATAATAGATACCAACTAACAGTTTCAAATGAAGAAATAGCACAAGCTATTCTAGATACAGAAATTAAAATAAACAATGAAATAATTGACTCTAGCTTTGTGTCCAGATTAAAAATAGTGAGTATCCTTAATCTACCATATTACATCGAAGATTTCATCATCGTAGAAAAATTAGCCAAATGGAATGTTAAGATAGAAGGACAGATACGTGAGAGAATCGACAGAAAAAGTAGATACCCGGACGGTACCAGAGTAATGAAAGTGTCCTTTCCTCCAGGGGTAAGTTCACTCCCCTTCTCCGTAGGTTTTAAAACCATAGAAGGCTATGAATACTTCCCGTTAAGGCATGACGACCAAGACAAGGTATGTTTCTATTGTCTTTCTAATAACCACCTAAAGATAGACTGTCCCAATTACAGATGTAATCGTTACAGTATGGCAGGGCATGAATATCGAAACTGCAACACACGAACTTGCATGTCTTGCGAAAAATTTACAACCCTTTGTATATGCACACCAACCGTTCCAACAAAAGCAGAGATGGAAAATAAAAAACGATTCCGTAACAGATCCTCCTCCCCCAACTCTCCATCTAATGACTCAAAACGCACCAAGGCTTACCAGCATAACAATGGGTTAACTTCAGATGACAACTTGAACGTTAGTTTAGACAGTGAGACAGAGACTAGCTTCGGGTGACTTCCCAAAACAGATGACCTTAGATAGTGAGACATCAGAGATAAGGCAAGATTCGGGCGGTACGATTCATCTAATAGAAAGTCAGGTTGGTAGGCAAGATTCGAGCGGGGAAAGGGTAGACACGCCAAATCTTCAACCGGGGAGCCACGATGGTTCAACAAACGATCCCCAAATATCAGAGAGCCCACATTTTAAAACTATTCAGTCAGTCTCTTTACATAAAGACGGTTTAACAACACATGTAACAACCGAACTAGACGACAAGACAACAATGACAGGAAAGAATAAAGAAGATTGACAGGATGAGGAAAAAACAACGGGATACACAACAGTAGATAGAAAACGACGGATAAAGATATTATCCAACATAAACAAAGAAAGGTCGAATACAAGAAAAACAGACACTTAACTATAAAAATGTATAATCTAGCTACATATAACGTAAATAAACTCCGAAATCTCAATAAAATAGATCTAGTGTTCAAACAGTTAAACTTACTTAATACATCGATCGCATGTCTCCAAGAGACCTACTGGGATGAAGATCTTATTCAAATAGTGTCGAAAAAAAGGAATGGTACAGTGTTACATAATAACTTTAATAACAATAACAATAGAAATAGCCGCGGAATAGCTATCCTTATCACGAATACTTTTCTAACTCAAATTTCAATTGACAACATCAAGAAAGACATTGAAGGTCGAATCCTTAGCGTGAAAACTACGCACAATCAACATGAGCAGAAAATAAACGTTATTAGTATATATGCGCCCAACAACGACAGTGACCGCGCCAACTTCTATTTATCATTATATAATTATGTCGATCTTGATTACGAAACTATTATATGCGGAGACTTCAACGAAATCATGGATCCGGTATTGGATCAAGCCGTAGGTATGAATACCTTTTGTCCACGGACTGTACTAAAGCTTCACGCTTTTCTTGAATTCGCGACATTGGTAGACTTATGGCGAGACAGAAACCCAGACAAAACGGAATTCATCAGACGGCAGTACGTTAATGGTTGTTTAAAACAATCCCGAATAAACCACTATTTTGTAAGTAGAAAGTTATTAGAGTACATAGTAAGTTGTCCTATAGCGATCACGATTTATTACTTTTAAAATTAGAATTTGGGTGTCGAGAAAAGGGTCCAGGACTTTTCATTCATAAAAATACTCACCTTAAAGACGTTAACTATGTACAATCAATTGAAAAATTGATTATTAGTAGCAAAGACTGTCCTCTCTACGAAAATGAAATAGCGATATGGTGGGACAACCTAAAGTACAATCGAAACACAGAAATGAATTCTTAAAACAAATTAAGTTAGAAAAAGAGTTAAAGAGAGAATACAGTAAATTGTCTAAAAATCAAAATCACGATTAATGTAAGTTAAAGGAATTAGAAATAGAATTAGAAGATATTAATAGATATAAATGTGAGGGCGCTATCTTACGATCTAAAAGTAAGATAGCGCTTGATTCTGACAGAAACACACAGTTTTTTTAGGTCTGGAAAAGTCGAAACAAACAAACTATCCATAGTCTAATTAACGAAAATGGAAAGACTGTCTATGATACTGAAGATATATTAGAAACACAGGCATCCTTTTACGCAAAACTCTATCAAAAAGAAGAGATATGTACGGAAAAACAAAATACATTATTAAAGCTTATCAACGTCAAACTTTCAGAACACGAAAAAGAACTGTGAGGCTGATTTTACGCTAAATGAATTTACAAATGCATTAAATGTACTTTTCTCCCAGACATCTCTTTAAACATAGCAGCCCTACGGCTGAATATGGTTAGAAAATATTTTGATACAGATATATCATGTATATGATAGGAATGTATGACACTTTTTCTAAAACGGTATAAAGGCATGAATTTGAGCCATAATGTCTTCCATATAATACTAGATCTTAAATTTGTTAAGTTATAACCTCCATTTTATCAAGAAATCTTAGAAGCATGGTGTACATTTCCAGGCAACCAGTTAATAGAACCCGAAAACTATAACGACATAACAAATCAACCTCTATTCGATAATAGGTACATACTAGATAACGATAAACCGTTATATTTTGAATCTTTTATTAAAGCAGGTATTAAACAAGTAGCAGATATATCTTATATATACGTTCCCAATTTCTTACCCAATGACGTCATTATAGACGAAATACATGTTCACGACCCGGAAATGAATGAAAATGTCATAGAACAAAATTATGAACTACTATTAGCAACCATTCCACAAAAGTGGAAAGACGCCATAAATACTAGGTGTAAGCAAGAACAGTCCGTCCCAAAACTTAGTTTTCGAATCGAAAACAAGGTATGTAAATCCGACTGTTTAACAACAAAGTTTATATACAATGGCCTCAGAAAAGAAAAATTTAAAGAGGCATCCTCTATCCCCTTCTGGGAAGACCAAGGTATCATACCTGATACCGAAATCTGGAAAGGAAAAAGATGGAAAGACTATCGGTCAATAGAATTAGACTTCAAAATTCTTCATAACATAATATATAAAAAAGTAAATTATTTAGATTCAATATTACAGAAAATGATCTATGTCCAGTATGCTTCAGGAAGTAGAAGATCTTAGACACCTATTTGTTACTGTATTTAAGCAATATATAAGAGATATTGTAGAAGTTTTCTATCCAAATACGAATAGTTCAATATCAGAATTCGAATATTTCTTATTTTTTGAGGTAAAGACTAACAATAATAAACACCATATATTTCTAAACTTAGTACTAGCATTTTATAGACAAGTTGTGTCTATACAAAGAATGTCCTCTTTTAAAAAGAGAACAATTATGAATCTAAAGTCATTATTTAAGAAAAAGATATTAAACCATTTAAATTATATCATATTACACGACACTTTAACAATTTCACGTGTAATTACCAGGTAATACCTATATTAAGGTAGAAAATAATAGATTACTACACAATTTTCCGTCTTAGATATATTATATTAATTTAAAAAAAATAGAGATTATGACACAAATATATATAAGTAGAATAAAATTATATTTATTTTGTTTTCATTAAAATTGAAAAAAAAAGATATAAAAATGTAAATATATATTAGTAGAATGTACGGAAGCGCATAGGGGTCATGCAATTTTTTTTTTAGAAAACCCCGACATCCTGCGATCCTGTGATGCTTTCTCGAGAACCTGGGATCACCTGATAATTTTCTCGGGATCTTAATTTTATTTTCTCGAGATGCCGATCTAATTGTCTCGAGATGCCCATATCCTGTGTTAACTATCTCAAGAATTCGAGTTAATGTTGGTGAGATCTTGACATCCCGTGTAAATTTTCTCGAGATCTCGAGTTAATGTTGTCGAGATCTTGACATCCTTTGTAAATTTTCTCGAGATCTCGAGTCAATGTTGTCGCGATTTTGATAATTAAGCGAGATCTGCAGTGTATCGACGTTGTAAAGCAAGCATCGAATTGTTAATCTAACTGTAGACCTAGCCTTAACTAGATAGGTAAGGGAAATTCATCGAATTACAATAAGTTTACCAATTCCAGGAGGGTGGTAGATTTATACAAAGGAACCGGTCTTTACCGTATTGCTACAAATATATGTTAGATAGAAGTGAAAGAGACTAGTTCATATTCGGTCGACCAACGTGCACTATTAATTTTCCCAACTTAATTTTCGTCCAAATGTTCGCTGTGTTGTGAAGGCTACAACAGATGGAGCAACATGTTGCAATGTTATTAGGTTCACCATGGAAATATTGAGATGCACTAAGTAGCATACTAGGCCTACTAGTAAATCGTCCTACCCTACATTTCAACGTAACAAACGGCTTAACTATAAAAATATAATAAAACCAAGTGCGAACAATCCAAACGATTAGACAAAATTACTGACAAAAAATTTGCGTTTATAAGGTGGGGGGGGGGGAGTCTTGTTAGAGAAGGAATACTAATAAATTAAACCCCATCGTCGCAACCAGATGTAGGCTAGTATAAGGCTAGTGGGCTTACTTCAACTATGTCCTTCGAAACGGATCATCATCTTAAATTTCCGCGACGTGCCAACCCGCTTAGTTATTACAAGGTCAGACTAGCTATTATTGTGTTTCTAGATTAGCCTTTTTTTTAAATTAAATTTTACAGATTAGTAGATAGACTACTTGATTATGATCACACTGATAAGGATGACATCGATGCGACTTAATGAGCCAGAAATATTAACTTTTTTCCTGCGACAAATTAAATTCTAAAACATTTTTTATGTATTGGAAAAATAAATAAAGGCGCTTGACGTATTTGTATGTAAAAATTATATCCTATTTGGTACAAGGCACCATTTTGTCCGAACTAGTGACGTCTTATGTAAACAATGCACCACCCATCCAGACAATGATATACGCCGCGGGTTGTGACGGCACGTGTTAAAGACAGTCATCTTTGACAGGGATATTACTAGACTCGTAATTGTGAAACAGATTGCGCTATAATAATAACGTTAGGCCTACTATCCACGGAAACAAACCCAGTTTGCCGAATGCAACGTTCCTAGCGTAATGAGAGTTATTTCCCTTATGAACAATCTCCATTATTTGTTTACTTCCTGATTGACATTTTGACAGTTACAAATCTTACTATTTCTCCTTTAAAAATGATAATAAGTTCTAGAACGTGATACATTGGGAGTACACTGCAGTAGTAGGCTACTACAGGCTAGGCTTAGTTAATCAACAAATTTAAATTACGGTACTGAAATAATTTCATTTAAACATTATGAATGATTTTTAGTTCGCAACGCCAACAGGTCAACAGGTTGAAGAGCCCTAGCCTACTACTGTATCAACTATGGTAAATAATAAACGGATTTCTTCGATTATGAACAGACTATTTAACTTTGGTTATTATAAACAGTAGTACTAACTACATGACATTGACGACATTGTCATTAGATTGTTCGTTTTGATCACCCTTAGTCGGGTCTATTCACATTTATAGGGCCTTATCGTCTTTGGGGGCGCCGCCACCAAATGACATTATTAGAGATCCTCGTTCTGGTCGCACTATCCACATGGCCTTATATTGGTGTGTCGGACTAGAAATTTCTCATTTTGGTGTGTTTAATATTACAATATCAAAATGAGAAATAGCGCCGCCACAATTGACACAAGGGATCACTTGCTACCGGCTTCGGTGACGGCTCAGTAACAGGAGTATTATACTCTACTGCACCCCACTTTTAAAATCCTACAAACAGCCCTGGGCCTACCGGTAGGCTACCTATTTAATTTTATAATTGAGCATCAAAATAACTGTATAATTTTCGTTTCAGCCAATGCGATGGATAGATTAGAAGTTTTTATAAGATCCCGTAAGCTAACAGAAACACAAATCATAAAGATCAAGGAACAGAATGTATGTGTACATGTATAGTTATTTATGTATTGCTATTCACAGATTATTCTCATCCTCCACTTTTCAATTAAATGACTGAAATGAGCTAGGGTTTACCATCCTACTGCTTTGCTCCTATACTGGCTTTATATCGAATTCCATCTGCCAAGAGATCTTTTACGTATACACGTACGGGACCTGTTTTCCATCTCACCCGAATGACTAGACAGCTGTTCTTGTCAGGCCCTCAATCCTGCTCCATTGATAAGGGGAAACCATGTTGGAAAATCCCAATAAACTTTCTCGGCCAATGCAGGGATCAAACACACGACATTACCCCTAGCCATGCAACATGGCTCTGGACTCGTGAAGAAGGGATACACCACGCAGTGTCAATTTTATTGAGGAGAGACTTGCCGTACGGCGTTACTACTGACTCTTATTTGTATTTTTAAACCGCCAGGGGGATGTATAACGTGCCAATTACGAGACATGGCTTTTTGGTCCCACCCAAGCAACTAGATGCAAAGTCATTGCACGCTGTAGTGACAAGGGGAAGCCCTTGCTACACAAGGATCTTTCTCAGCTAACACTAAAACCGTCAGTACAATACTGACTAAACCACTACGGCTGTAGTCTGTTGTATAGAGTGCATAGTCTATAGACGGGTGCTTTCCCGGTTTGCCAGGACTGTGGGTGGAGGGGGCAACCAACCCCACCTAATTTATTTTTTTCCTTCTCCTGTTTTACGTTGCAAATTCTGAACATTCACCCTATTTGCTATTAAATGTTGGCAGTATCTAGACAGAACTACAATAATAGGTAGTGTTCTGTTTTTCAAATTTGGCATGAATCATAATACGATGACAAATGTCTGAATTGTGAAACAAAATATATGTTTTAAGATACAAATGTTAATTCTAGTGCTCAAATATCAGAATACAAAAACAAATCCAGAATTAAGAACTATGAATTTACTTTTGTAGTAAGTATTGAACCTGATTGTCTTTAATTTTTGTTTGCAGATTGATGTATTGACAATCACATTGATGGATTCAGCAACACTAGAAAAGTACATACCCCTTGAAGGAGACAGGATAGCAGCAATTAATTTCTGTAAATCGCTTAACAGCAGAAGTACTAATAACCAGCATCAAAGAAAGCGAAAATCCAACCTTATGGAGGTTTTACGGAAGAAGCTTAATACAAGATCGCCACCAAAAGCTAATGAGGAATCCAAAACTCACCATAAATCAAGTAGAATTATTGAACTTGGCTGGCTTGATTACGATGATTTTAGACAGTGTTTTAAACAAGTGAGAACAAGATCCGGTGGTGGGACAAGAGGTGTGACAGTTGGAAGGGACTGGAAAAAAGCACAGTTGCTTGAAAAGGCAAAAGCACTATTTTTCCCAAACGGAATATCCAATAAAGGGCCAGAGAGTAATTTTACCTTTGATCTGCGTGACTTCGAGGAACGTGATCTGGACGATGAAAAGACAGTGGCTGAATACTATGCAGAAAACCATGTAAAGATGCTAAGATTCTATCTTTGCTCCGTGGCTTACCCAGCGGATAATGATGACAATGATGAACTTTCCCAGGAAGAAAATAGTACAAAGTTGTGGGATTACAGATGTTTTAAAAAATCACCAGAGAAACCACACACCATAACTTCTGGAGCTTATCAGAGTGAGGAAGCTGTAATTATACCCCCCCCCCCCCTTGGTGACGATTCTTTACCTTTACAGTCCTCGATACTCCATAAATTTGCCTTGTAGTAGTGAGACGCAAAATGCAACAATATATCTATCATATGAGTTTGAAGAAGGTCAAAATATCGTTGTATTAGATAATGAACCAAGTTTTGACAATGAAATCTACTTTGGGGATATGTTAGCTGAATACACAACTCAAGCAACACCAAGTAGACGACAGTTACAATACGACTAAGCCACTGTTTTAGTGACATGGTTCAAGCATTTTCAGACCCTACAATTCTACAGGATGAGATAAACATACAAAGAGTGCTGCCAAATGGAGAAAGGGAGGCGGGACATGGATCCGGTGTCATCCGCGATACCATCACTGAATTCTTTACCGGTTTTTACGATGGATATACCCTGGGCTCTGATTTTAAAGTTCCCTTTTAAAGACATGATTTTCAAGGAGAATCGTGGAAATCAATAGGACGAATAATTATTTTAGCTTACAAAGAGTTAAATTACTTTCCATTAAGAATCGCATCACCGGTTATTGAACTCGCACTTTTCAAAACTACCTTTAGTAATATAAGTGATGTGTTTATGAAATATTTAAGTGTAAGTGAAAGATCTGTATTACAACAGGCCATGTCTGACTTTGAAACAGTTGATAAAAATGAACTAAATGACATATTAGAACAACACGAGTGCAGACGAATTCCTACCTCACAAAACATAGCTCAAATTATACAAGAAATTGGCCATAAAGAAATTATACAACAACCAAATTTTGTCATTGATTGCTGGGCAGATGCATTTGATAATTCGGTCATGTCATCTTTGTCTTACGAAAGCCTAAAAAATATTTACGATAGGCTTGAGGTGAACACATTGAAAATCCTGAAACTACTTCAGTTTTCCGATAATTTGACAAAAGCTCAAAGTGAAGTAGCTAATCATCTCAAGCGTTATATCCTGGAATTGGATAGGCATCAGTTGGTTTTATTTTTGAGATTTTGTACTGGATCTGACTTGATTACCATGGACAAAATTGTTGTTGAATTCAAATTCATGCCCGGCCTTGCCAGAAGACCCATCGCACACACTTGTGGGTGTGTACTGGAGTTACCTGATGAGTACGAGAACTTTCCAGTTTTTCGAACGGAATTAAATAACGTTTTAAATTCCAATATTTGGGTGATGGACATTGTTTAAAAAGGAACCATAATTGAACTAATGAATGATTTCCTTTTCAGAAAAAAATTCTGTTCAATATCATTTGCAGTAAGTTAAAGTCAAAATCTTCGACTGATTCCTAACATTTGTGTACATAGAACAATAGGAAATTGTTCAGGTGAATTGAGAGAATACAATTCTCCATTAAAATTTGAAGATTACTTTTCAGATTTTTGTAAATTTTGCACAAAGGAATGTGTTTTTCTTTTAATTAAGTGATTGACAGAATTATAATTTTTTTTTTCTCCATGAAACCAAAGAAATTGTATGCATAACCATTATGTAAGAAAATCACATTCAGTATTCTAAAAAAATATCTAATAAAAGTAACAAACTAAAACTGAAAAAGAACAGCCTTTCAAATGTTTGTGTCAGTTGTTTCAGTGGCAATTAACGTCATGAAGTCATAATCTCTAGTGTAAAATTATTTTAGTTATTAATATGCAAACCAGAGTCGCTTTTGGCTTTTTGACTATTCAAGTCGAAAAGACCGACCAGGAAATAATATGCAAAACACAACAAATACTTGGATAAAAAATCACAATTTTCACCCAGCTGCCTTCTTGTCCTTTGACAGGGATCACGTGGCTAAGTAGGTAAGAAGCTGGCTCGCTAGCCTTGAAGTTGGGTGCTTCATCCCTGTATTGGCCGAAAAACTTCATTCAGATTTTGCGGCATGGTTTTTCCCTTGACAGTAATGCAGGATGGGGGGTCTGACAAGGACAGCCGTCTAGTCGTTCGAATGGCACGAAAAACCGAGGTCCTGTGTACACATTGACGTGCACATAAAAGATCCCTTGGCAGTTGGAATTAGATAGGCCGTAGCGCCGCTGCCCGAGCAAAATTTACCTCATTGCACACTGGATGACATATGCCAATCTTCATTATCCCAGGTTAGGAGATGAACAGTAGGACGTTTAACCCCATTTTTATTGTCCTTTGACGGGACATACACCCTGACGCCCCGATATGTCTGTATATGTGTATCCAGCCAAAACTCTGCGTGTCGGTGGGGTAATACTAATTCAATAGATATGTGTGTATGCATTAATTCAAATACAGTTGACAATTGATTTTATTTTTGTAAAGAGCACCACACAGTTTGGATAAAAGGCAAATAAATATAAAGAAGCTCAGGTGCTATAAACATTCAGTGGATGAATTTGAAGCCCACAACTAATTGGGGTGGGGTTGGGTGTTGTGGCCTAGTGGTCTAGAGTGCCGCGATTCGACCTCCAGGCCCGTCAGAAGCGATCTATCCCGTTCACGAAAAGTGGTTTCGAGCCCTAGTGTGAGAGTATGTGACATGGAGATAGGGGCGCCTTCTCAACCTCGTGGGTTTCCTCTGGGCACTCCGGTTTCCTCCCACTGCTTAAGACCCCTACGTGCAAGCGAATTATTGAAATTAAAATTGAAAAACATACGTTAGTCCCAAAATGACCTAGTTCGTGTTGAGTTGATGTTAAACCCCATTTCTCTCTCTCTCTCTCCAAGCTCTCCAGTTCACTCCAACAGTTGCATGGAATTTAATCAAATACAATTACCATATAATTCTACCAGAATGATCTACAGTTAGGGAGGAGACGATTTTAACGCGTTTTTTTTCTGCAGGCTGGAGGGCCTGACAAAGACAGCTATCTAATAATTCGGATGATACGAAAACCCGAGGGCCTGTGTATACATTGGGGTGCACGTAAAAGATACATTGGCAGTTGGAATATAAGAGTAGGCCATATTGTCGCTGCCTTGGCGGAATTTCGCTCATACAATGGCGTATGTCCGTCTGCATTAGCCCGGTAGGAAGTTAAACCTCATTGGGGGTTAAGGGGCACCAGCAACCCGAAATTTCAATCGGGCATGTCGGGTGCTTATTGTATGTTAGTTTGACTGAGGGAGTGGTTGTTATTTCTTGATGGGGAATGATTAGGCTGTTTTTGGAACATTGAGGGGTATAGACGTATAAAAGACTCTGCAATTAAGGAAGAGGTTGATAGAAAGTAATTCAAGAATTTACTTAGGCCTCAATATGTAAGGGAAATGGATAGTAAGTAATGACCAAGCGGAAGCTCTCACCCGGATTCCAGCACCCGGATTCAAAATCAAGTTAGCAAACAAAATCTCGCAGCCATAACCTAGCACCCGGATTCGAAATCAAGTTAGTACACATATTCCTAGCGAGGGGAAACAAATTGTTACCTTTGTATTTATTAGAAAATAAAATTTTAAAACATATTAATGCAAAATATATATATAATAGATCCCCCACCTCACCCCTCACACAAAAATATACAATTACCGTAAACATACTAAAATATCACACATTAGAGGCTAACTAATCATATAAGGGGAATCGGGTTAGGGTAGGCTTACTATACACCTAATAACTTCTGAACTAGCTTTGGTGGCATCAATATCTTTATTTCGCCAAGTGCACAGGTGCATAAGGCATCAACATGCCAAAATTCATCAATTTTCTATGTTGGCGTATCGAGTTATACTACCGCAAGGTGGAGTATGTGGGTTCAATAAACAACGGGTATGCCTACGCTGCATCAAAAACGACCCCAACCAAATTTGGTGGCAAAATGATTTTTATTTCACGGAATCAAGAGATGAATAAACTACTAGAATACAAAATTTCAGAAGGCTCCTATGTTGGCGTTTCGAGATATATTACCGTAAACATTTTAAACATATTAGGGGATAGGGTTAGGGTAGGCTAACTATACACCTAATAACTTCTAAACTAGCTTTGGTGGCATCAATATTTCGCCAAGTGCACAGGTGCATAAGGCATCAACATGCCAAATGTCATTAACTTTCTATGTTGGCGTATCGAGTTATACCGCCGCAAAGTTCCTAGCACCCGGATTCGAGGTGGAGTATGTGGGTTGAATAAACAACGGGTACGCCTACGCTGCATCAATAAACGACCCAAACCAAATTTGGTGGCAAAATGATTTTTATTTTACGCAATCATGAGATGAATAAACTACTAGAATACAAAATTTCAGAAAGCTCCTATGTTGGTGTTTCGAGATATATTACCGTAAACATACTAAACATATGAGGGGAATCGGGTTAGGGTAGACTCACTATACACAGGCCCGAAGCCAGAAACCAAAATTTAGCTGACATAAGGGGGCGAGGAAGATAAATTTCCGACAACAAAAAATCAATGAATGAAGGTCATCGCCGACTGCCGTAAGCAGGAGGAGGGGAGAGCACGAAAATTAGAAGCTGTGAGAGTGAATTTAGGCCTCTATGACATGCAGGTGGCGAAAGTGTCGGAAAATTAGGAGTTTCCAGCCGACATTAACTATCTCTCGGCCGAATTTGAGAGGATATGTCGTACTAAAACTGTCTCCCGGCGAAAATGCGAGCATAGCTAACCAGCGATTTTTTTCCGACGCAGACCGCCCGCCTGACTATACACCTAATAACTTCTAAACTAGCTTTGGTGGCATCAATATCTTTATTTCGCCAAGTGCACAGGTGCATAAGGCATCAACATGCCGAATGTCATTAACTTTCTATGTTGGCGTATCGAGTTATACCACCGTAAAGTTCCTAGCACCCGGATTCGAGGTGGAGTATGTGGGTTCAATAAACAACGGGTACGCCTACGCTGCATCAAAGAACGACCCAAACCAAATTTGGTGGCAAAATGATTTTTATTTTACGGCATAAAGAGATGAATAAACTACTAGAAAACAAAATTACAGAAGGCTCCTATGTTGGCGTTTCGAGATATATTACCGTAAACATACTAAACATATGAGGGGAATCGGGTTAGGGTAGGCTCACTATACACCGTTTCGAGATATATTACCGTAAACATACTAGGAACTTTGCGGTGGAATAACTCAATACGCCAACATAGAAAGTTAATGACATTTGGCATGTTGATGCCTTATGCACCTGTGCAATTGGCGAAATAAAGATATTGATGCCACCAAAGCTAGTTTAGAAGTTATTAGGTGTATAGTTAGCCTACCCTAACCCTATTCCCCTCATATGTTTAGTATGTTTACGGTAATATATCTCGAAACGCCAACATAGGAGCCTTCTGAAATTTTGTATTCTAGTAGTTTATTCATCTCTTGATTCCGTGAAATAAAAATCATTTTGCCACCAAATTGGGTCTGGGTCGTTTTTTGATGCAGCGTAGGCGTACCCGTTGGTTATTGAACCCACATACTCCACCTCGAATCCGGGTGCTGGGAACTTTGCGGCGGTATTACTCGATACGCCAACATAGAAAGTTAATGACATTTGGCATGTTGATGCCTTATGCACCTGTGCACTTGGCGAAATAAAGATATTGATGCCACCAAAGCTAGTTTAGAAGTTATTAGGTGTATAGTGAGTCTACCCTAACCCGATTCCCCTCATATGTAATATATCTCGAAACGCCAACATAGGAGCCTTCTGAAATTTTGTATTCTAGTAGTTTATTCATCTCTTGATTCTGTGAAATAGAAATCATTTTTCCACCAAATTTGGTTGGGGTCGTTTTGGATGCAGCGTAGGCATACCCGTTGTTTATTGAACCCACATACTCCACCTCGTATCCGGGTGCTGGGAATTTTGCGGTGGTATAACTCGATACGCCAACATAGAAAGTTAATGACATTCAGCATGTTTATGCCTTATGCCCCTGTGCACTTGGCGAAATAAAGATATTGATGCCACCAAAGCTAGTTTAGAAGTTATTAGGTGTATAGTGAGCCTACCCTAACCCGATTCCCCTCATATGTTTAGTATGTTTACGGTAATATATCTCGAAACGCCAACATAGGAGCCTTCTGAAATTTTGTATTCTAGTAGTTTATTCATCTCTTGATTCCGTGAAATAAAAATCTTTTCCCACCAAATTTCATTTGGGTCATTTTTTGATGCAGCGTAAGCGTACCCGTAGACTGGCCCAGTCTCTTCTATTTATTTTACATTTCGATTTATATAAAAGTATTAATTTTTAGTAAACCAACACTTTCGTTTCCATTTGTATAAAAAAAAATTTGAGTAAACCTGTAACCAGCACCAGAGACTGGACAATTTGCGAGCTTCACAATAAAATGGGCGTTCCTGTCATGTTTTACGTTGTTCCTTATTTGAAATGATTGACAGTTATCAAGCAAGCCCCGAGTCACGTGACATGAATCATGAGTCTCGACTGGAGTGCAAAGCAGTCATGCTTAGACCGTCTGAGGGTTGACGTCACGTTGTTGTTAGATCTGTCGTGATCACGTGCACGACGTCACACGACCTACATAATGCAGGTTGACCTACTAGATGAGAATGAAGCTCTATTTGCCCAGTCTCTAGAGATAACGTTTTTTTCGGTTTTTTTTTTGGAGAGGACTGGCCAATTTTTGGTGTATGGAGGAGACTGGCCACCAGTCTAGCGTACCCGTTGTTGATTGAACCCACATACTCTACCTCGAATACGGGTGCTAGGAACTTTGCGGTGGTATAACTCGACACGCCAACATAGAAAGTTAATGACATTTAGGATAATGATGCCTTATGCACCTGTGCACTTGGCGAAATAAAGATATTGATGCCACCAAAGATAGTTCAGAAGTTATTAGGTGTTAGTTAGCCTAGCCTAACCCTATTCCCCTAATATGTTTAGTATGTTTACGGTTATATATCTCGAAACGCCAACATAGGAGCCTTCAGAAATTTTGTATTCTAGTAGTTTATTCATCTCTTGATTCCGTGAAATAAAAATCATTTTGCCACCAAATTTGGTTGGGGTCGCTTTTTGATGCAGCGTAGGCGTACCCGTTGGTTATTGAACCCACATACTCCACCTCGAATCCGGGTGCTGGGAAATTTGCGGCGGTATTACTCGATACGCCAACATAGAAAGTTAATGACATTTGGCATGTTGATGCCTTATGCACCTGCGCACTTGGCGAAATAAAGATATTGATGCCACCAAAGCTAGTTCAGAAGTTATTAGGTGTATAGTGAGCCTACCCTAACCCGATTCCCCTCATATGTTTAGTATGTTTACGGTAATATATCTCGAAACGCCAACATAGGAGCCTTCTGAAATTTTGTATTCTAGTAGTTTATTCATCTCTTGATTCTGTGAAATAGAAATCATTTTTCCACCAAATTTGGTTGAGGTCGTTTTTGATGCAGCGTAGGCATACCCGTTGTTTATTGAACCCACATACTCCACCTCGAATCCGGGTGCTGGGAATTTTGCGGTGGTATAACTCGATACGCCAACATAGAAAGTTAATGACATTCAGCATGTTTATGCCTTATGCACCTGTGCACTTGGCGAAATAAAGATATTGATGCCACCAAAGCTAGTTTAGAAGTTATTAGGTGTATAGTGAGCCTACCCTAACCCGATTCCCCTCATATGTTTAGTATGTTTACGGTAATATATTTCGAAACGCCAACATAGGAGCCTTCTGAAATTTTGTATTCTAGTAGTTTATTCATCTCTTGATTCCGTGAAATAAAAATCTTTTCCCACCAAATTTCATTTGGGTCATTTTTTGATGCAGCGTAAGCGTACCCGTTGTTGATTGAACCCACTTACTCTACCTCGAATACGGGTGCTAGGAACTTTGCGGTGGTATAACTCGATACGCCAACATTTAGGATAATGATGCCTTATGCACCTGTGCACTTGGCGAAATAAAGATATTGATGCCACCAAAGATAGTTCAGAAGTTATTAGGTGTTAGTTAGCCTAGCCTAACCCTATTCCCCTAATATGTTTAGTATGTTTACGGTTATATATCTCGAAACGCCAACATAGGAGCCTTCATAAATTTTGTATTCTAGTAGTTTATTCATCTCTTGATTCCGTGAAATAAAAATCATTTTGCCACCAAATTTGGTTGGGGTCGCTTTTGGTGCAGCGTAGGCATACCCGTTGTTTATTGAACCCACATACTCCACCTCGTATCCGGGTGCTGGGAACTTTGCGGTGGTATAACTCGATACGCCAACATAGAAAGTTGATGAATTTTGGCATGTTGATGCCTGTGCACTTGGCGAAATAAAGATATTGATGCCACCAAAGCTAGTATAGAAGTTATTAGGTGTATAGTGAGTCTACCCTAACCCGATTCCCCTCATTAGTTAGCCTCTAATGTACGATATTTTAGTATGTTTACGGTAATTGTATGTTTTTGTGTGAGGGGTGAGGTGGGGGATCTATTATATATATATTTTGCATTAATATGTTTTAAAATTTTATTTTCTAATAAATACAAAGGTAACAATTATTTTCCCTTCGCTAGGATATGTGTGCTAACTTGATTTCGAATCCGGGTGCTAGGTTATGGCTGCGAGATTTTGTATGCTAACTTGATTTCGAATCCGGGTGAGAGCTTCCGCTCGGTTAAGTAATGACACATACGTGCTGAAAATGGTCCTTCAAGTGCATATTGTTGACATTTCTTTAGAACTGAAATGTTTTATGAATTATTAATTAGACATTAAAGGCTCAATACCACTCTTGTTGTAACTGAAGAATACGTCACAATCTTTATTCTGGAAACAAATGGAAAAATTCAAGTTAATGATTTGATAAGCCTAACGTGAACCTTTTCAAATGTGACTTGGATTTAAAGTTATTTCCCAACCATCTGGACAAGTAAAATAGGATGTTATGGATAATTTACGCAACAGATATGACCGTTAAACATCCAGCCAGTACTTAGAATAAGGCTATTATTTTTTTGTAGGATTGTCAAGCCAGCAAGATTGTTATTGCCGCTTTAATATAACTGATCCACGCCATAACCAACTCTCGGTGGCATCTTTGATTTAATATAAAAATGAACGAGCGAGACTTAGCTTCGAACAACCAGTACAGTGGTTGAAATTGGTGTACACGTCTTGTCAAACATTCAAAGGTTAGCTCGTTATCTAAATATAATCACCACTACAGCAAACTTGTGGGTTGGGACCTATGAACAAAACAGTCAATTAGTTACAAAAAGTTTCCATTCCATACTTATTGACGTCTTCTAAGCGCCCCATACACGCAACGCCGGATTGGCAACTGGTAGAGGTACGAAAGTGCAGTAGCGCCGGATTAACCATGGTGGGGGCCCTGGGGCCTGGAACATGTGGGGTCCCCTGGCCCTGATTACCGTGAGCAACAAAAGCGAGAAGCCCCATAAACAAGGGAGATCCGGGGAGGGGGCTGGAAATTTTCAGAAATTGGAAGCCAGAAACGTGATTTCCTGGTATTTCAGGCATTTGTGTGGAGCCATTAAGAGGTAGGCCTACCTCCCCCACAAAAAAAAATTCTGCCACAAAATTAGCGCATTCTGGCGTTATTTCAATGGACCAATCCATGCGAGTGCTATGAAATGATGGCATTTCTAGAGGAGGGGGCTGGACGCAACTTCGATTTTTGTTTTGGGCCCTCTAATGTGGGGCCTGTCCCCAATGGTGCCCCATTGTTTATCCGACCCTGCATACACGATCAATTATATTGCGCAATTTATTGACAATTAAATTGACCGTGTATGGTTGATATTGATGACTTGCGCTATTGTATTGAGTGAATCAAACTCTGCTTGATATTTTATTGCGCAAGCCTATTTGATTGTACAATTAATTGTTCGTGTGTGGTGATCGTCAATTAAATTGTGAAATAAAATCACGTTTCCTTCTTGGAACATCGGTTTCGTCATTTACAGCAAGAGCAACTGCCACGGCGATTGCTGGGTCAAAATCCCCCAACCCTTTTTAACGGATAGCAAGACCAAAATGAGTCTAGTTTGCGCTATTAAAGTGTTAATTATATTGAGCTGTGCGTGGGCAGCAAAAAATTGTCAATTATATTGTGCAGCCAGGCTTGCGCAATACAATTGATCGTGTTAACACCATTTCATTTATCTATTGTCTTAGCCCCGTTCGCAATATATTTGTGTTTTCTGTTGTATGAGGTTATATGACAAATACAGGAAAGCGTTTTCAATGTGGATTTTGTATAATCGGGAACCATTCACTTCACTTTTATTACACTTAAAATAATTGACACTATACATTAAAATACATTTGTGTTTTTATTAAAGATTCTTAAAACGTGTCACTTAAAACTATAGTGATTGTAGGATATCATATCTAAGATCGATATAAAGATTAACAGCTTCGGATGGATCTCTTGGTTCAGTCATATTATTTTCGGTCATTATAATTCGGCATAGTTCATAGACTGTCACATCACATGGGCAATTGCTTTTGAAGATTGCTTCTTGTCGACAGGGTTCAACATCTTCTTCAGACACGCAGCAAAGACATTGTTCAGCATTGTATATTTCTGGGTGATCATATAATATTACTGGCCTCCCATTTGGGCTTATTTGATTTCTACATGGTCTGATTCTGTGGATATTCCAAATTTTACTAACTTCATCCAAATCACTCTGTAAATTAGAAAGCAAAGTAAATATAAATACAACACAATAAAAACATATGTACCTAGTTAAAAATGTATATTATTCTGCATTTTGACCCAAACTATAACTTCGTAAACCTATTAAAACCACCCAAAATATTTTTTGCAGAAATCGAAATTTTGACTTTCACAAGATGAAATTGCGTAACGGTTTCAACTTCATAATGTGTCAGTGTAATATACTATATGAAATCCAACAAAGTTTATAAGACTATATCAAATTATAAATACGCGAACTACGTTTTTCAAGGAGCAACAGTGTTTCGGGTTCACCCCTGTTGTTGATCGAGAAAGGTCGTGGTTTCCTTTTGACTGTGGTGCAGGACGGAGAGCATGACAAGGCACAGTGACTGGTCGTTCTCCAGGGACGAAAAATCGTGTACACAATGATATGCCAAGAAAAGAACTCGTGACAGTTGGATTCAAAATAAGAGTAGTGTCACTGTATGGGCAAAATGTCCCTCTTAGCAAACTGTATGCACGTATGTCCGTATTCATTAGCTCAGTCGGAGGAGAAAGTTAGGGTGTTTAAAAACCCCAAATTCATTTTATTTATTTAATTTTAATTTCATCTTTAAGCCCATTTTTCATGTACACATTTCGTGGTGTTTTCACCAGTTAGACCCCATTATACCGACTTTAATGCTGTAAAATCTGTAATTTAACTGAACGAAGTAGGCCCGACGATATAACTTTAAACAAATACAATCGTAATGTATTCCTTGACTTTGAAACTACTCCCTTATGCAACTTTCACAACAAATACAGATGACCCAGTGTGTTGATATTCAATGTGCATCCAAAGCAGTTTTAAATGTGCCGACTGATGCAAAAAAAAACCTACTGGTCAATTTAACAATGCAGAGGGAAGCAAATAAGCATGTGCCCCGGCTTATACACCATGGCATAACCATTGTCGTCACACACAAGGGGGGGGGGGTGAATATACCCCCCTCCCAATTACACATTAGACCCTAACTCCTATTTATTTACAACAATATTAGGATTAGTATTAGTTAAGTTTATATCTGTATACAACCTGTGTATATCATAATATGTTGGTGTGATGTTTTAGTTTAACCCCGTAAAATATGTCAAGATAGTGTTAACAGAAAACTGAAACTGAATTATAGGCGCTGTACCTGGATCAAATCCATGAAGCAGAACTGTACCAGTGATTTATCAAGGAAAGTGCCATCAAACTGATCGATGTCTTTCAGATATTGAAATAGGTTCATCCAATACTGTACATTTTGCTTTCGTAGTATTCCCCACCAGCATTCAATGCGTTGATTGTGGTAACTTGGTCCGGAGATGTAACTTTTATCACCAGAGTACACGTCATTGTGATTTCTCCGCAAATACACTTGCATATTTCGGATTAAAACGTTTTCAGTTCCCAAATCAGCTCGTATTCTTGCAGGACAGCCTTGTCGTTTGCAGACAGCGTTCAGATAGATAATAGCCACTTACAAGCTTTGGATCACTGTTTGTATTCCAAGCTTCCATCCAAATAATCATTCTTGAAAATCCATCGATACAGCCGTTGATGCAGATTCCAAAAGGCTTAAGCTTATCATATGAATCAACGTGCCAAATGTGATCGGGACCTTCAGAATGATACTGACGTCTTCGAAGACGACGACGACGCCTAATTTCAACTCCATCTGGGTCAAGAATAGAAACTAAACTTCTGACTACATTTTGAGAAGCCCGTAGACCATGGTGTAAACATTTTGCATGCATCCAACGGTAACCGTGCATATTACCAGACTTCTGAAGTTGATCGAGTAAGAATAACACCAAATCACTAAAATCTGTATGACCACCATATCGTCGTATTCCCATCTGACGCCTTCGCCTTTTCAAAGTACTTTTACTCATAGAATGTCCATTTACAGCTAAATACAGCAAAATCTCTTTAAAAGTAAACCCTGCTTCATGACCCATTTGAATTATCTGGTTTACTTCGTTCACGTTATTTTCCATCTTCTCGAAGTCATATACCTACAAAAATATACCTTTTTTTAAAAAAGCAACATGGCAGTGAATAAGGCTCTGGGTCACTATCTAATGGTACAGGACAAAGGGTATCTCCAGAAAACGACCATTTTTCATATTATATTCTTAGCGGACCCCGTTTATGAAAAGTTTATGTCAATTGTGCACATTGTATGTATGTTCGGTGGGTCTCTGACCTTGAAAATGAAATAAACAATATATTATTATTATTATTAGTATTATTATTCCTGCGTTGCCAATAAGTTCATCGTGATTTTTGTCGTGGACCCCATGTACACATTGGCATGCACGTAAAATAACCCTTAACAGTTGGAATTCGTAAAAAGAGTAGGCCTAGGCCTTAGCTCCGTTGTCCGTGCAAAGACTTCCCTCAGCCCGGTAGGATCATTTATATAGCAACATGTATGCCGAACAAGGAAATCAACAATCGATAACAAATAATGTTTAATTCAAGTTGCCCATACCTATCTAGTTTAGGCTACAGTTAAATTAACAACGATGCTTGCTTCACAACTTCGATACACTGCAGATCTCGCTTAATTATCAACATCTGGACAGCATTAACTTGAGATATCGAAAAAATTTACAAAGGATGTCAAGATCTCGACAACATTAACCCGAGATCTCGAGAAAATTTACAAAGGATGTCAAGATCTCGACAACATTAACTCGAGATCTCGAGAAAAATTACACGGGATGTCAAGATCTCACCAACATTAACTCGAATTCTTGAGATAGTTAACACAGGATATGGGCATCTCGAGACAATTAAATCGGCATCTCGAGAAAATAAAATTAAGATCCCGAGAAAATTATCAGGTGATCCCAGGTTCTCGAGAAAGCTTCACAGGATCGTAGGATGTCGGGGTCTCCTAATGAAATGATATATATTTTGTTTTGATTAAAATTGAAAATAAAAATATTAAAAGGTAAATTAAAATATAACATGTAAAATATAAGATTGTAACTACGTTTTTTTCTTCTTTGTATCTGTTATCGCCTATACACTTGTTAATATGTTATTTGAAAACTATAGACATTATGACACCAATATATTAGTAGAACGAAATTACATGTATATATATTCTGTTTGATTAAAATTGAAATTAAAAATATTAAAATGTAAATTTAAATATAACATGTAAAATATTTTATTAGATTGTAACTATATTTTTCTTTCTTTGTATCTGTTATCGTTTATACACTTGTTAATATGTTAACCTTATACTTTGAATAAAAATGTAAAAAAAAATGTTTCTCGCTTACTTTTTGTATTCCAGCCTAACGCTCGTTCCGTGAGTTTTGTCAAGGAAACGACAATAAAGAAAGACGGCGAGTGTGTTTTTCCCTCGCCAAGAAAGCTGGCAGCGGCTTGTTGGCCTAGGGGTATGATTCTCGCTTAGGGTGCGAGAGGTCCCGGTTTCAAATCCCGGACAAGTCCAACTTTTGACGGCCTGTAGCATTTTTAGTCTTGCCAGCGAATGTGCATGCGCCCCAAATTCCCACGCATAAAAGTCGGATATCCAGAATGATCTACCTAATTACAGGTGCGCTTAGGTGGCGGCTTGTTGGTTTAGAGGTATGATTCTCGCTTCGGGTGCGAGAGGTCCCGGATTCGATTCCCGGACAAGCCCATTTTACATCGATCTGTTCGCAGCTGACCTGTCGAACGAAGAGAAGCCTGCATGGATTAAATTAATGGTCAAAGAGAGCGAAAGTTTTCACTGCGATCGTAGCGATTGCCTTGTCGGTAAGTCTATTACTTCTTACAGGCCTATAATTTTCGACTGTGTGACTTTGCCAATTAACACGAGCGAAAGACGGCTAAAGCGGAGAGAAGCCAGTATTACTCTAGATAGTATTTTCCACACGCTTGGAAACCCATCAAAGTGCATTCCCTAGTGGATTGAATAGTTGCGCGATATAAATATCATTATTAATAGTATTATTATTATTATTTCTTACAGGAAGCGAATCGGTGTTGAAGGGGGGATACGCGAAACCTGTCAAAGAGAGAGATAGGTGGGGATAGGAATAAAAGTACTCTATTTCTTATACGAGGGGGAGGATACGCGAAAACTGTCAAAGAGAGAGAGAGGGTGAGGGACGGATAGGGATAAAAAGATATATGCGGCCTTTCATTCTCGACGGCGGTGTGTTGGTCTAGGGGTATGATTCTCGCTTTGGGTGCGAGATGTCCCGGATTCGAATCCCGGACAAGCCCTGCTTACTTTTTGTATTCCAGCCTAACGCTTATTCCGCGACAATAAAGCGACAATAAAGACGACAATAAAGACAGCGAGTGTGTTTTCCCTCGCCCACAGAGGTGACAGCGGCTTGTTGGTCTAGGGGTAAAGAATTACTGTTAAATAACGGACCCGTGGCAACCGATACCAAAGATCTCCTAGATGCGGAAAAGACTTCTATGGTACATTATACGAAAAATCTGAAATCGAAAACGAAAAACAATTGAGTTTATTAAATGCTATATCGAAACATGTCGATGAAATCGAAAAAAATAGTTACGATAAAACGATTACATTAACGGAATTGACTGAAGCCTTAAAGTCAATGAAGTTAAATAAATCCCCTGGACTGGATGGTCTGACGGTAGAACTTTATATTGAACTGTGGGATATATTAGGACCTATTTACCTGCAGGTAATTAATACCATAATAAGTAATAAAGAACTTACAAGATCAATGAAAAGCGGTGTGATATCGTTATTTTATAAAAACAAAGGCGATAAAAAAGAGACCAATAACTCTCCTCAACGTAGATTATAAAATTCTATCCAGAGTCCTCGCCCTACGGTTAAGGAATGTAGTAGACAAAATAATATCCTGCGAACAGTCGTGTAGCGTCCCGGGCAGGGATATCTCGTCAAATCTAACCTCCATACGTGACGTTGTAGACTATGTAACAACCAATGATCAATCGGGATTCATTATTAAAATAGACCAAATGAAGGCTTTCGACATCGTTTCACATGATTATTTGTTTAAGGTGCTAAAAACCCATGGGTTTTGGCGCTAATTTCATAAGTATGGTTAGAATCCTATATACCAACATAAAAAGCTGCGTGAAATGCAACTGACATTTGTCTTCATTTTTTCCAATAACACGCTCCATAAGACTAGGGTGTCCTATATCAGCCCTTTTATATGTATTATGGTCTGAACCATTGGCACAATTGATAAAATCCAATTCTTATATCTCAGGAATTCCCATAGAAGAAAACCACTCTTCTCTCAAATACCAACACGCGGACGATACTACAGTCACAGTCCAAAATGCCGAATCTATTAATTATGTATTTGAAACCCTTGAGATATATAGCGCTAGATCTGGATCAATTTAAATATACAAAACAAGCAGACTCAATTTTAGATCTTGTATCCTTCTGCCTCAAAATCATGACTATTCACCATAACCAGGCAGGAAATGACATGTTAATTCAACCCATTTCTTTGATTCTTCTCCAAAACGCCAAGAAGAAAGCTCTACAACCGGTGAAAATGGGAGAATAGTGTGGTCTGTATTCTCAGGTAGAACATGCATTGAGCAACATTAAAATAGGTTAAAGTTATCCCCCTTTAGCTATAAACTCGCTGTTTTATGGAATGAAAAACAGTATCAATCCAAAACAAATAATAATTGGCTTCAAACTGTTGAACATAACTTATCTGAACACATTTTTATGAAATCGATAAAATTAGGAACATTAACAATAAATAAACTCAACTAAAAAATTATCAAATACTTGGAGACCATGTAAAACAAGAAGGAAAGAACATAGGATGTGACACATAAAATACAAATCATACTTCGAACAGACTTTCCAATATCACTCTACAAGAACATACGGGCAATGTATAGAGCAAATATTAATATTCACGTAATCTATAGAGCAAAACTTCCTATCAAATAACATAATATTATAGAGCCCATATCATGTCCTATGCGCATGTTGAGTTTCAAAATAAAAAGCCGCTATCTGGACAATATTTCCCCCATAACTCACTCAATTTTTGTATGTCACATCCGACATTGTACGGGACCGTTACAATATGTCGGATCACACAGAGTGTCGGAATACCAAGTTTTCTCAAAGCCGGAAATATTGAAACTTCGAAAATCGTGGGTATTATTATAATGTAGCCACGAATCACCAGAATGTTATTCTCTTTAAAAATGATAAACCTTTCTGTACATTCACAATTTTATTTCATTAATTTTTATTTCATTTAACATGCGTAGGATTTGTAAATAGGTCAAGTCTGTCGTTAATTTATCTTTTTCGCCGTCTTTAGTTGATCGTGCTCTTGTCTTTGCTATCGCGTGTTCATTGATAATGGGCGAACTCGATTGAACGTTCCGGAGTAGAATTCTCTCAATCCAAAAGATAGTGACCATTGAGTGAAAATCTGTACTTCGGGCTACAACGCATGCGTCAACTGGATATACAAATATCTCATCCAACCATGCAGCCGAAACCTGTTCGCCGTGTTTAATCACCTCACAATTCTACTCACACCACCTCCTGCGACAAAACTGAAGTCAATCGACTGCAATCCTGTCAATTCGGGACTGAATCGAGCGTCACCAGGTCATAGTTACACGGTTCGAAGAGATCCGTGGGGTGACCAAACTTATTCAGGCTCAGTCAAGATACGTAACGAATACAGATGATAGGAAGATTTTTACGACTGTGAATTCGGGAGAAAATTCGTGGATTTTCTTGAGTATTTGTCACAACTGTCGTACAAGAGATTAAAGTTATCAAAGTAATCAAAACAAACCAACGAGTTTTAATCTCATAGTTAATTGATTGGTGATTGCTTGTTAATCTTTTGTGGCTTCACACCCATCCAGTTTTAATGAAGACCGGATTATAAGAGACGGTTAATTGATGTCGTAATCCGGAACGTACAGAGATCGAATGCGATAGAGATTTTTTAGATGAAGTAATAAGGAAATAAATCGGACCTGAAAATGTTGTCGGATTAAACAGAGATTCGTAGTGATCTGAAAGCGGATGTTACAGAGTTCAATGACATGTATATTGACGTCGCCCCTGTCTGTCAGTCCACTCTTAGTATCCACTCTAGTTTTCTTGATTTACTTATGAATTTCTACCGGAAGTTATCGATATTTATTGTACGGTATGCAGCGACAATTTGTTATGATTAATGAAAGAAACTAATAAAATTGGTTCCCTCCATCTATCTGTTACTTATTTTGGAACACAATAACACTGCTTCTATTCGAGGTCCCGTCTTCATTTACCCCGTTCGTTAGGAAAGGCAGGCATTTAAACCCCATTTTACTTCCAATCGAGGTACACCGTTTAATGTGGGTGTCGATGTTCATTAGGTAAAGACAACTAAGTCCCCTCATGTTTCTATCTGTTGTAAAGGAAAATAGGGGAATAGAAACCACGCCAGTTGACTCAACGACAGGCCTTATGATACAAAGCACCCGCGCTACACCCCCCCCCCCCCATCAAGTCCAGGACTTGGCTTTAGGACATAACTTCCGAAAGAATAGTAGTGCCGTTATAAGAGAAAGATTTTCCTGTTAGAACACTGCATAGCATACACTCGTCGTCAATATCCCTTTCTTTTCACGCCCCCTGTACATGTAGTGATCAATAACACGTTGTAAATACTTATCTTCAGACTCTTTAACCCTTTGAAATCGAATATCTGAAAATAGAAACTGTGTTATATATCGCCTCTAGGGAGTCAATGAACAGTAAACCTATAATTGATTATTAAGTTTCCACTCTGTTGAAGGTTAGATCCACAGAGTATAAGTGGCATTGATTAGGGACACATGTTTATCCTCGAGAGATTCCCCCTCCGCCGGCCAGCTTCATTACGCCGATTAAGTCATCTACTTACACGCCAAGTATTGAAATTAAAATTGATCTAGTTTCAGTACTCTTAGTAACATTAGGTGACAGGAAGTGCTAATAATTAATGGAGCCAACGTGGGTTATACCGAGAGCAATGCCTGTCAGGCATAACTTATAGTACTAAATATACTGGTGACGTAAATCGATGAACAAATTGCAAGCGTATCCGTGAGGCGGCTATACCTCTAAACCACTTGGGAGCCACGACGGCGTAGTAAGAAAAGACGCTGGTTCGCTAGCCAAGAGGTTGCGGGTTCGGTCACTGTGTTGGGCGAGTGAGTTCATCGTGATTTTCCGGGTTGGTATCCCTTTGTCAATGATGTAGAACGGAGGGCCTGCCCGGGCTGAATACTCCCATAGCCCACTGTATGACATATGCCCGTCACAAATTTATCCACACAAATAAATATTATTACTAATATATGGCGGTAAATATATTATTATCACATATAAGTGGGTAAAACTAGATGTCGACCGATGTTATTTACTTAGAAGATCGTGTACACAAGGTTATATACTAAAATAAACACCACGAAATGTATCCTTTTGTTTTCAAAATTAATGAAACATAATAATTGAAAAAAGTAAAACTGATGAAAGAAAGAAATGTTTATATTAAGAAACCGCGACAATTAAAAACACACACTTGAGCTTGAGGCAAAATATGATAAAATCGCTTTTTAACCTTTTTTTCATTTCTACTTCCTCTTCGCCGTCCTTACCACAGCTTAAACAAACCGACGGCGATGCTAGTGTTCCTTTACCATATCATCGACAAATCAAATTACTTATATCTCGTTTGCCGACACAGGACATCCTCGTCGTCGATCTTAGCTTATGGCCACTGAAGTAAGGAATCGATCTGCCAGTAAATCCTTATTCTGGATCTTGATGTGATGGAACTACATGTATATAGCAAGACCACTTAAATTAGAAACTATGCCATCGCGTCCTAAAGGCTCTGTTATTGAAATTGCTTATCTCCGTCTCGCCTAATCAGAAAATGCTCATTTAGGACACTTTCAACTAGTAAACACCAAATTCCATTGCACTCCTTTAATTAGAAGTATTGGTAATTGAAACTGTTTATAATGTCATGGCGTTGTCATGCAAGATACAACCACATTTTGAAGAGATGGATAGAGAACAAGCTAAAAAGAACTGCGATTTTTCGTCCTACCAGAAACCATAATCCAGGAAGTTATGGACTGATATGCGCGAATATTGACAGGAACTGGGATCTTTGGGATGTAAACATATATGCGATACACGGAACTGTGGGTAAACCACTAGAAACGTCAACGCTGATTGATTAATCAATGTCTGACGCCATAGGATGAAAATCCACTCCAGTACAATCGGTCAGTGGGCCCGTAGCCAGCTCATCAATTTTGGTGAGGCTACGGATTATTGTTTCTGGGGCTGAGGGTGTGGTCAGCTAAGAACGCTCCTAAGAAATCATTATTGTTTGTGAAATATTTGGTGGGCTAATTCGATTTTTTGGGGGGGGGGGGTAAGCCCGGTCAAATTTTGAAACTAATGTGTAGAGTAATTGTGCTGTAGTCTCAAAATGGGAGTCACTTATCTCAAGCTCACCCAATTTTTGTTTTAAAAAAACACTGTTATTTACATCAATATTAACAAGCACATGTAACAACATTTATTTATACATGTATCTTAAAAATAAAATAGATTGTTCTGTATAAACGGTTAATCTCAAAGGTTCCTACTATACACCGATCACACAATTTAGCAACGCTCCTTTATGCCCCTGTCAGTCCAAGTGGCGTCCTTACTGCGCTGCTGCGACTAGAAAACTTACAAGGTCGCCGGTAAACGTAAACACAACACGAGAAAATGTCCAAAAATTTTACAAACTTAAGTCGTGTTCTCTACCCCGTCAGACCGGGGTGGCGTCCTTACTGCGCTACTACAGCGACGGAATATGGCCCCAGAGCCCGCCAAGATCGCTATAAGCTTGGTGAAGCGTGATAGAATCGCCAGATATCGCGCTGTGGTCTCGATGGTCGCAAATGATCGCCGAGTCCCGGCGTTTGTTTTGAGCATGTTCAAAACAAACGCCAAGGTTCTGCGATCTGCCCATGGAAAGATGGGAAAACACAATTATTTATTTTTCAAGTTTGTGAAATTTTGGGACATTTTCGTATGTTGTGTCCACGTTTGTGCATTTTCTGTTCGCCGTACGGTCGCTGAAGCGCAGTAAGGACGCCACCCTATCTGACGGTGACTAGACGATCATTCACGACCACAGCACGGTATCTGGCGTTTCCACCACGATTTTACCGCGCTTATGGCGATATTGACGGGCTTATGACCATTTTCCGTCCCGTAGAATAATACCAACCATTGTTTCCCCTTAAAAAAATGTACTATCGACAAGAACGGTTAATACTTGTGCAGACTTTTTCTGCTTCAGACAGGAATGTTATGTTGTTAATACAAACATTACGTTGTATAATAAATAAATAATAGAATACATATCCTTATGAACAGAAAAAGAAGCATTCCCTGTGTAAAAAAACCTTATCAATACCGTGACGTAAGAGAAAATCCAAAAACGCCCGTTTCGTTGTGTCTGTTAAGATTTTAATTCAATATTGTATTCTCTTTTTTTAACAATTTTATCTTTGATGTCACATTATGATATTGGTGATTATTCTTAATGAATTTATTTTCTTTTTGGTTGTTTATCATCCTCTGAAAAAAGATAAAATTATATAATTATAAATAAGGCATTTAAAATCAGTTTTAAAATTGCAAATATTTTTTTTATTGTCGACCAATTACATTCGAGCTATTATCTATTAGATTAAACAAACTTTCGTTTGAAAGAAACATTTTACTGTTAATAGGTTTAATGCTTATTTCCTACCAATCAATAATCGCATTGATAATCATAGCATCTGTTTACATAGATGCAACTGTAAAATAACATCGACATCTTATACAATCAGAATTGATTGATAAACTCTTTAATATATGACGTGACAAAGAGTAGGTCGCCTGTCAAACCACGTTGGTTCCCTGATCCTGCTAAAACTAAAGGCCCCTACGGATGGATCGCATAATTCTGAGAACGGTCGGACATATATGCTAACGTGAAAGGGTGGGTGGGTATGGTCATGGAACGTGACGTTTTTTGGAGCTGACATCGTCCGATTTCCAGTGGGTGCACAACCTTATCATGTAATATCTATTCCAGATCGGGGTGCAGAAACACTGGCTGGTGAGCATTTACTTGTCACCTTTCATAAGCTTAATTTATTTGTATGAGGGACATGAACTTGTTGTCATTGTGCCCCCCCCCCATCCCCAACCCATGATCGACCGATCTCTTAAGAAGCACTTGCTCTTCTTGAAAGTTTGACACGAACCAGTGTTGTCGGAATGTTAAAAGCAAAAATTAGAAGTGGTTATTTCCAATAAAAGATTGACAATTTTGGTATATATGGAAAGTGGAGATGCCAATCTCTAATTGGATTTCTTGTTGTGAATACTTCATTTTTAAATCAGGTTATGTACAAAATTTTACATATGTATAGTATGGAGAGCAGGGGACTTGAAAATTGTTAATGTACAACATTCAATAAATTATTCCTTCTTTTATTACAGTAATATAAAAATAATGCAAGATTATTTAATTCTTTAATAATATGAACACTTAGCAGTTGAGTCAATTTATGAACACTATTCTAAATACAAGATGTTTAAGTGTCCTACCTGTTGTGTAAATTATCCATTACAACCTATCTTACTTGTCCAGAGATTTCGAAAATATGTTTAAATCCAAGTTGCATTTGAAAGTGCTACGTAAGGCTTGTCAAACCATGTTACGGTATGTAGTTGAATTTTTCCAATTTTTAAAATTAGGTGTGTTCAGATGAAATTTGTATCATTTTTATACGCCCACATTTTCATGTGGACGTATTATGTCGTCGCCCCTGTCCGTCCGTCCGGACGTCCGTCCGTCCACAATTGTTTGTGGACTCTCTACAGGTCACAATTCTTACCCGATTTCGACGAAACTTGAAATATAGGTTTATCCCCCAAAGATCTCGGCTGCTTTCGATATTGTCACGTATCGGATCAAAACTTCATGGATTATGGCCCCTGATTGTACGAAAAATCACGTTTTAAGCTTGTGGACCCTATAGAGGTCACAATTTTGAACTGATTTTGATGAAACTTGACATGCATGTTTATATCCCAAAGATCTTGGTTCCTTTCGATATTTGCGCCTATCGGAACGTCATTTCCTGAATTATGGCCCCTGATTGTCCGAAAAATCACCTATTTTAGCTCGTGGTACCTCTGGAGGTCACAATTATTATCCGATTTGAAAAACCGTTCGATTATATCACCGTTACACCCTAAGGACGGTTGAGTTCAAATTTTAGAAAAATCGGACCAAAATTACCATACAAAATGGCCGCCGTTCGTACGCGAATACTGTTAAAAAATAGTATATCCAGGTTGTGGACCCTGTAGGGATCACAATTTTAATTTGATTTTGATGAAACTTGAAATGCATGGTTATAACCCAAAGATCTTGGTTCCTTTTAATATTTGCGCATATCAGATCATAACTTCCTGAATTATGGCCCCTAATTATACGCAAACTCGTCTTTAATTAGCTTGTGGTCCCTCTGGAGGTTACAATAATTATCCAATTTAAAAAATCGTTTGATTATATCACCCTTACACCCTAAGAAAGGTTTAGTTCGAATTTCGGTAAAATTGGACCAAAATTGCCATACAAAATGGCCACCATTCGTACGCGAATACTGTTAAAATATGGTATATCAAGGTTGTGGACCCTGTAGAGGTCACAATTTTAATTCGATTTTGATAAAACTTGAAATGCATGGTTATAACCCAAAGATCTTGGTTCCTTTCGATATTTGGGCATATCGGATTGTAACTTCCTGAATTATGGCCCCTGATTATACGCAAAATCGTCTTTGTTTAGCTTGTGGTCCCTCTGGAGGTCACAATTATTATCCGATTTAAAAAAATCGTTTGATTATATCACCGTTACACCCTAAGGATGGTTGAGTTTGAATTTCGGAAAAATTCGGAACAAAATTGCCATACAAAATGGCCGCCGCATGTACGCGAATACTGTTATAAAAAGGTATGTCAAGGTTGTGGACTCAGTATAGGTCACAATTTTGATTCAATTTTGATAAAACTTAAAATGCATGGTTATAACCCAAAGATCTTGGTCCCTTTCGTTATTTGCGCATATCATATCGTAGCTTTCTGAATTATGGCCCCTGATTGCTCGAAAAATCGCCTATGGTCCCTCTGGAGGTTATTATTATCCGATTGAAAAAAAGCTTGACTCTATCACCGTTACACCATACCGAAGGTTGAGTTTGAATTTCAGGGAAATCGGACCATAATTGCCAGACAAAATGGCCGGCGTTTGTACTCTAATAGTGTTAAAATATGGTATAACAAGGTTGTGGACCCAGTATAGGTCACAATTTTGATTCGATTTTGATGAAACTTGAAATGCATGTTTATAACCTAAAGATCTTGATTCTTTTCGATATTTGCGCATATCAAATTGTAATTTAATGAATTATAGCCTTTGATTGTAGGAAAAATCACTTTCGGTTTTGCTTGTTCTCTAACCATCTCTCGAAAATGTGGGCGTATCCTGCCTGGCAGTGCCAGCTTACTATCTTTTAATTCTTTCTTCAAATTTAATTATTTGTCTTTTTTTCTCTTTTGTTTTGCTATCAATGTGGACATTTTTACATCCTTTTTAGCATTTTTGTGTCAGTGATTGTTGTCATAATACTTCTATTATGATATTTAAACAATGGTATTGCTTGATTTGTGAAACTGGTTTATTCCCGGGAAGGCGCAGTTAGTGACCGTAACGGATTAAAAATTGTCGTTTTCGACGCCTTAACGGGAATCCAGCCCCTAAGGATTAAAATGGATTAAAATGGATTAAAATGGATTAAAATGGATTAAAATGGATTAAAAAACGTAACAATGGTGTTATAGAGTGTTATGATAAGAATTTACTTTTTCATAATCCCCACTATAAGTAATCAACCAACATTTTAGCATCAGTCGTGGTATAAGAAATAAAAACATAACTATAGTATAACAAAAATTCATTTAATTTCTTCAAAAAAAAAACAACAACATATATTTAAAACAAAAATTCATTTAATTTCTTCAAAAACAAATAAAAAACATAACTATACTCTAACAATCAGTTCAATTTCGCCAAATAAGACACCCTGTCTAAATACTTAACTAACGTCAATTCATGAACCTCGTAACTTCTTTTCAATTCCTGGACCTTGTTTTGAAGTTGGGCATATTTGTGTCTGTTCTTTGTTGGTTCCTGTCCGCCAGCATATTGCACTATTCTTATTTCATTAATATTTTGCTCCTGTTGTAAAAATGCTATCAATTCAAAAACATTCGGATGGGCTTTTCCGACCAGATTTTTTACCCTCGAATGCCATCCTTCCAGAGTGATGTTGGTCCTGTGTTCCTCTGTATTGTAATGGTTCCACTGGTAAGTTGAAAATTCTCCCTCGAACCATTGATTTGTAAAATAATCATGCACCTTCAACCTGCAAGTAAAATAGACTTGATAAATAAATTTGATAACAAAGTGTTCAAAACGTTCCACGTCTAATCAAATAAGAGAAATCGAGGACATATGCAGCAAGACATAATAAAATACACCTACCCGTTCAACTGGCACCAACGGTAGAGCTGAAAATCTCCGTACTACCTTCTGTATTTCTTGGTCGTCTCTATATTGTACTTGTAGACCTGCATTTTGTGTTCGTCTCCAAATACACTGGGTAAAATAAAAAAAAAACAGCCTTTCCATTCCGTATTTGGGAATATTTCCAACACTGCTTGTTTTGCTGCCAATTTAAAATTCATCTGAAATATAATTTGGTAAGAAAATAAGCAAATTACAAAAACTGAGAGACCGTGAGAGAAAATTCATAATTATAATCATAATAAAATAAATATTTTGATGAATGAAGAATAACCCTTGGGTGATTTGATGATATTCATCATTAGTTGCCAATTGGTGAATAAAATTCAGAGTGAACATAAATTCAAAAAATCTTTAACACCGTTAATTGGGTCCTAATAACAACATGTCTCTCTTCAAACGTCTCCAAATACACTGGGTAAAATGAAAAAAAAAACAGCCTTTCCATTCCGTATTTGGGAATATTTCCAACACTGCTTGTTTTGCTGCCAATTTAAAATTCATCTGAAATATAATTTGGTAAGAAAATAAGCAAATTACAAAAACTGAGAGACCGTGAGAGAAAATTCGTAATTATAATCATAATAAAATAAATATGTTGATGAATGAAGAATAACCCTTGGGTGATTTGATGATATTCATCATTAGTTGCCAATTGGTGAATAAAATTCAGAGTGAATATAAATTCAAAAAATCTTTAACACCGTTAATTGGGTCCTAATAACAACATGTCTCTCTTCAAACGAAAGCCGACAAGTCGATATCTGCGCCTTCCCGGGAAGGATTAATTTTGGTTACGCTCTGTAACTGCGCCTTCCCGGGAATACACCGTGAAACTACTCCACAATTAGCCTCACTGACTCTCCATTTACTACGATTGAAATTTTTTTGTTTTAATTAATTGCGATCAGGGAAGAATCCAGATGTGGTATTTATTGTTTCATTTGATTAAAATTTATATAGACATGATTTTTCGTACTTATTTATTTATATAAATACTAAAATTAGGCGTAAAATTATTGTAGTATAATTATGATGCTTGTATTTTTCTCACTGGAAATTGAATTTTTAATCAAACAAAAGACGCATTCTTCATTCTTGCTAGTGGTAATGTTTCGTCAAATTTATTGTTTGATCTTTTGGTTTTATGTAATATACCGGTCGTTACATGTATTTCTATATAATAACAAACTGTGTCGTCTATACTGTATTTAAGCATGCTTTATCCTAGCTCGGGGTCATGGTGGCTAAGTAGGTTGCTGGCTCTCTAGCTAGGAGGTCAGGTGGCCGAGAAGGTGCATCCAGATTTTACAGCCTTGTCATTGATACAAAAGATTTTTTTTTTCCCAAATTGAACTATAAACAGAAATTTTATACAAGTACATGTAAAAGTGTCAATAAGATTTATTAACTGCATTTTGTTTTTTGCTATGTGATTCGCTGTTGTAAATTTCATTTAAGATTAATATTGGGTTTTTGAGTTATTGAGTATACATGTATATTTATTCTAGATTGACTCTTTGAGTAATTGAATATATATTGATTCAAAATTATTTCCCCTTGCCTTGCTTGCTGATCATGTCCACAGTTTGGTTTATCACATTTTTGTAAAGTTTGATTTATCACAATTTTGTAATCACTGTTTTTATCACAATTTTGTAATCACTGTATTGTATTTTTAAATTTCAAAATGATTTATGCGACTTGTACGGTTCTTTTGCATTATTATATTTTTATTTGAAGGTAAAAGACATTCAGGAGTTCAAAACTTCCAGTTCTTCTGAAAATTTGAAGAATTGGAGATCAATTTTAGCAGCAAATGGAGAGGAACAATTATTTTCTTCTCAAGAAAGAGAAAGTTTATGGGAAAGATTAGAGAAAGATCCACAATTTAAATTTATGTTATCAGAAGATCGCAAACAAGTCATTGTGCCATGTCGATACCCACCGTCCAGGTCCGAAGTTTCTCATTGGCTGAGTAAAAAAGTTGATAAACTGTCTGGAAACGAAAAGAAACCAGAGATTTTCAACAAGGTCATACAGAATGAGAGTGCTGATTTGAAATATAGTGATAGAAAACATTTTGAAACTGACATTTGTGATAGGAATGAAAATTCTGTGTGCAATGATGATTTAAGGACAGATAACTCTATGTTTGATGATAAATCAGGAATAGATAACTCTATTTCTAGCTCAGGTTGTGATTCTATGTTTGAATGTAGTACTGTTATTGAAAAGGATGAAATTGTGATCGAGGATGTTTTAAATACATGTGAAGTAGTTTTATCGCAGGATGGAACAGAAATAATAAATACTAGCGAAGAGCTGGATGGCTCGCCTAAAAGCGTAAAGATTACCCGATTAAAAAGAACAGTATCTGAAGGTGAAATTATGTTTAATTGCGAAGAAGAAGTTGAAATTCTTAGCCCGACTAATCAAGATAAAAAGTCTTGTACTCGCTGGGACCAAAAAGAACTTTCACTGTCAAAACGTAAAAAACATTGAATTTGGTGAGTCTGATTTTCTTCATAGCACCCCAGTGCGACGTGTTACAAAAGATTTATTTGAACCATCTTGTACTCCTATACATATAGATTCAAACAGGGACCCACAGATAAAAGGTGACGGGAACCCTCCTGGCATGTTTGTAACCCCTAAAAGACCTGCTCCCCCTCGGAGAATCTCCACAAATACAGAAAATACCTTGCGAAGGTCGATTTTGACATCACAGATGAAGGTTGGTGTGAATAACAATCTAAAAAGCGTAAAGATTACCCGATTAAAAAGAACAGTATCTGAAGGTGAAATTATGTTTAATTGCGAAGAAGAAGTTGAAATTCTTAGCCCGACTAATCAAGATAAAAAGTCTTGTACTCGCTGGGACCAAAAAGAACTTTCACTGTCAAAACGTAAAAACATTGAATTTGGTGAGTCTGATTTTCTTCATAGCACCCCAGTGCGACGTGTTACAAAAGATTTATTTGAACCATCTTGTACTCCTATACATATAGATTCAAACAGGGACCCACAGATAAAAGGTGACGGGAACCCTCCTGGCATGTTTGTAACCCCTAAAAGACCTGCTCCCCCTCGGAGAATCTCCACAAATACAGAAAATACCTTGCGAAGGTCGATTTTGACATCACAGATGAAGGTTGGTGTGAATAACAATCTAAAAAGCGTAAAGATTACCCGATTAAAAAGAACAGTATCTGAAGGTGAATTATGTTTAATTGCGAAGAAGAAGTTGAAATTCTTAGCCCGACTAATCAAGATAAAAAGTCTTGTACTCGCTGGGACCAAAAAGAACTTTCACTGTCAAAACGTAAAAACATTGAATTTGGTGAGTCTGATTTTCTTCATAGCACCCCAGTGCGACGTGTTACAAAAGATTTATTTGAACCATCTTGTACTCCTATACATATAGATTCAAACAGGGACCCACAGATAAAAGGTGACGGGAACCCTCCTGGCATGTTTGTAACCCCTAAAAGACCTGCTCCCCCTCGGAGAATCTCCACAAATACAGAAAATACCTTGCGAAGGTCGATTTTGACATCACAGATGAAGGTTGGTGTGAATAACAATCTGCATGCTTGATTGAATATATGCAATTTATGCATGGCTTCATTAATCGACCTCACATCACTAATCCTCATGTATTCATTTAGATTTATTAATACCCCATTACTAATTAATATATAAGATCTTTATGATCGATCACTCATTGATTTACTAATCCCTCCCATATTCATTTGACTTACTAAACCTCAATTTCCATAGCATTTATTATAACACCCATTACTAATGAGTATGACATATTTATTATCACACTCATTGATTTACACTAATCCCTCGTTGTTACTTATTAATTTACGTAACATATAGAAAAATAGATTATTGTACTAATTGATCTAGTAATCTCTCTCTATTAACCATTTTTGTTCATGAACTCAGTACTAATTGATTTACTAATCCTCCATTACTAATTAATTTACTAATCCTCCATTACTAATTAATTTACTAATATATTTAGTTCAGTGATTTACTCATTCCCTATTAACAATAACTCGTTCATTATTGATTCACTTATTCTCCTTAAGTAAATTAATTTACATAACATATTTATTATCACACTTATTACTTTAAGTAATTCCCCTTAATTAATTGATTTACATAACATATTCATTATTGTACTCATTGATTTATTGTTCCTAATCCTTCCATTGAGAATTAATTTCCTTATCCTTATCATTATTGTACTCATTGATTTATTGTTCCTAATCCTTCCATTGAGAATCAATTTCCTTATCCTTATCATTATTGTACTCATTGATTTATTGTTCCTAATCCTTCCATTGAGAATTAATTTCCTTATCCTTATCATTATTGTACTAATTGATCCCCAATTAGTAATTAATTCACATAACATATTTATTATTGTACTAAAAGTAATTAATTTTCATAATGTATTCCTCACTTTCATATAATAATCCCTGAATGGTCTTTACATGGATATAGAGGGAGGGTTTCTGCTCTATTGCCTTCAAAGCCTCCAAATAATTCATTTTCTGCTTAAAAATCAAAAATTTTCGTCCTTCACAAATACCTTGATGCTATGTATCAATATAGATGTTAGTGTTCAGTTATCTTCTACTAATAAAAACATTTTCTTGAATTGGACCCCCCCCCCCCCCACAAAGAGGATGATAGTGACCAGATGGCTGATACATTTTAATGATACATGTACACATGCAGTCTGCCCATTCACAGCGGCGTTGGGTGGCTGAATTGTTTACTATGTATTTTTATACGCCCACATTTTCATGTGGACGTATTATGTCGTCGCCTCTGTCCGTCTGTCCGTCCGTCCGTCAGTCCGTCCGTCCACAATTGTTTGTGGACCCTCTACAGGTCACAATTCTTGTCCGATTTAGACGAAACTTAAAATATAGCTTTATCCCCAAAAGAACTCGGCTGCTTTCGATATTGGCATGTATCGGATAGAAACTTCATGGGTTATGGTCCCTGATTGTACGAAAAATCATGTTTTGAGCTTGTGGACCCTATAGAGGTCACAATTTTGAACCGTTTCTGATGAAACTTGACATGCATGTTTATAACCCAAAGATCTTGGTTCCTTTCGATATTTGCGCCTACCGGAACGTAATTTTCTGAATTATGGCCCCTGATTGTCCGAAAAATCACCTATTTTAGCTTGAGGTCCCTCTTGAGCCGATAATTATTATCCGATTTATAAAACCGTTCGATTATATCACCGTTACACCCTAATGAAGGTTCAGTTCGAATTTCGGGAAAATCGGACCAAAATTGCCATACAAAATGGCCGCCGTTTGTACGCGAATACAGTTAAAAAGTGGTATATCAAGGTTGTGGACCCTGTAGAGGTCACAATTTTAATTTGATTTTGATGAAACTTGAAATGCATGGTTATAACCCAAAGATCTTGGTTCCTTTTGATATTTGCGCATATCGGAACGTAACTTCCTGAATTAATGCCCCTGATTATACGTAAAATCGCCTTTGTTTAGCTTGTGGTCTCTCTGGAGGTCACAATTATTATCCGATTTAAAAAATCATTTGATTATATCACCGTTACACCCTTAAAAGGTTGAGTTTGAATTTCGGAAAAATCGGACCAAAATTGCCATACAAAATGGCCGCCGATCGTACGCGAATACTGTTTAGAATGGTATTTCAATGTTGTGGACCCTGTAGAGGTCACAATTTTAATTTGATTTTGATGAAACTTGAAATGCATGGATATAACCCAAAGATCTTGGTTCCTTTTGATATTTGCGCATATCGGATCGTAACGTCCTGAATTATGGCCCCTGATTATACGCAAAATCGCCTTTGTTTAGCTTGTGGTTCCTCTGGAGGTCACAATTATTATCCGATTTAAAAAATCGTTTGATTATATCACCGTTACACCCTAAGGAAGGGGGAGTTCGAATTTCGGATAAATTGGACCAAAATTACCATACAAAATGGCCGCCGTTCGTATGCGAATACTGTTGAAAAATGGCATATCAAGCTCGTCGACCCTGTAGAGGTCCCAATTTTAATTCGATTTTGACGAAACTTGAATTGCATGGATATTACCCAAAGATCTTGGGTCCTTTTGATATTTGCGCATATCGGATCATAACTTCCTGAATTAATGCCCCTGATTATACGGAAAATCGCCTTTGTTTAGCTTGTGGTCTCTCTGGAGGTCACAATTATTATCCGATTTAAAAAATCATTTGATTATATCACCGTTACAAGCTAAGGAAGGTTGAGTTCAAATTTCGGTAAAATAGGACCAAAATTACAATACAAAATGGCCGCTGTTTGTACGCGAATACTGTTAAAAAATGGTATTTCAAGGTTGTGGACCCTGAAATATTGTAAAATAGTACACATTATTGACAAGAAAAAAGATTGGAACATATTATTCAGTTACAACAAGAGTGGTATTGGGGCTTTAAATTAATTGCACTCTTCCATTAAAAGGCAACAATGACTGGATACCTGCTCGGTAGTTTCCGTCAAATAACGAAAATTTCCGAATAAATCACTTGAAAGCATTGTTTATACTTTCGCTATTTAGGATCGCGAAAGTTCAGAGAAGGATTTGACAAACTGTAAAGTGGATTGTATCCAAAAATACTTTACAAATGAACCCTTGGGCTATAAACCCTTTCAACTCTTGTAGTATGTGGAGAAATAATCGAAATATCGAAGAAAAGAAAATTTTGTTAGATATGATTATCTTAATCATGGATAACAGATCTAAATGTGCCGTCTGTCTGTTAGTGCTGAATGCTACAAACTGTACTATAAATTGTTGTATTTGTCAAAGGAATAAAAGTGTATTTATGTGTCCTTTGTATTATTTCGTCATCAGCGATTGATATGAGCCGAATATCTCGACCTGAGATGACGTCCTTTCATGATGTCATCAGCGGTTGATATGAACAGAATGTATCAACCAAGAAACTCCTTGGTATCAACCCATGATGATGTCATGACCGGTTGCTATGAGATATTACTGCTTTTCATATCAAAGAAAACTACCGCCAGTTGTATATGTTGATAAACTTGATGGTGAGCGGACTGAGAAATCATGAGAGACTTGAAAAAAAGCCGTGGACGGTCGATAATCCGGGAATTATATTAGTCCTCGATATTTAGGATAAATGAACAGGAGAGATAGAAATGGAGTTTAACGTCCACTCGAGACAAACTAGGTCATTTTGGGACTAACGTATGTCACATACGCACACACTAGGGCTCAAAACCACAGCCGCAAGCCAGAGGTGACCGGTCAGCTAGATGCCGACGCGCGGCACTCTAGACCACTAGGCGGTTTAACGTCCACTCAACACAACTAGGTCATTTCGGGACTTAACATATGTTTCAATTTTATTTCACTAATTCGCTTGCGCGTAGGGTCTTAAGCAGTAGGAGGAAATCGGAGTGTCCGGAGGAAACCCACGAGGTTGAGAAGGCGCCCCTATCTCCACGCCACATACGCTAACAACAGGGCTCGAAACCACAGCCGCAAGCCAGAAGTCACCGGCCAGCGAGAGGTCAGATCGCGGCACTCTAGACCACTAGGCCATTACATGGCATATAAAAGACCATTTAATCGTTGTTCATGTATCCGGGGTGGCCGGCCAGCTAGAGGTCGAAGCGCGGCACTCTAGACCACTGGGCCATCCCAACCACCCCGGATACATGAACAACGATTAAATGGTCTTTTATATGCCATGTAATCTGCTTCGACTTTGCACTCGTTATTAGATACCCCTATTTATTATATGCACTGACACTTCCCCAGCTGTAGGCTCGTCCATTTCATATTACGCTTAACATTAACATTTACGTATGCATATAGAGATAATAGATATAATCTTTTTTCTAATTCTAATAGTATATGGAGTGTTATGTGATACCGACTACAATCCGCTCTAACCACTCAATAATAATAAAAATGGACATTTATATAGCGCCAACATCCAGCTAGATTAGCTGCTCTGGTGTGATATTGCAATATTCATAATGGCGTGGCAAAAAAATTTAAAAATCGCACCAGGAAATCGCGAAGGCTTCGTTAACAAAGAGTTTTTAGTTTCTTTTTGTATGTTGACACACTTTTTAATTCAAGTGGAAGCTCATTCCACTCGCTAGTGTTTTGTATTTAAATACATATGACGTATAAGCATCTATATGACATTTACACACGGATCTGGGAAACATCCTCCATAAACAATTCTCTTGTTTAACTCATCGAAACGCGGCAGTTATTTTAAACATAGCAAGTAGACTGTTTCTTTATTGTATTATGTTTGTGTATATACGTTATTTATGTAACACTGAGTCAATATTTGATTGTAAGAAATAAGTTCTAGTAACATAACCTGAAATGTTTTCAGTGTGGCGTAAATATCAAATACTAACATAATACAAATAAAACACATAAATATAAGTTTAACCTGGGAGTAAAAATAAAGGGAATAGAAATCCTGACCAGAATTTCGGAGAGATGGGGGGGGGGGTAATGGCACATTGAAGAATTGGTCGTATATTGTCGTCGCCCCCGTCCGTCCGTCGTCCGTTCCCGCGAGCCATTCTCCATGTGTCTTTATTTACGCCTGGGAATGAATTATTTGGGGTTTTTTTTATTTTAATAGGACTTAACACAGAAAATAAAATTATCCGAATCAACCATGACTCCCGTGAGTCTAAAATATCAGCATGCAACAGAAAGAGAAAACTTTTGTTCGAATACATGTAATTCGTAATTTTTCTATGTTTGAAATGTTCCCTGTTACAGTTACATGCCGTTAGTTTTATGACGAATGTTTATGTAGTTATATATAAAATATAATAACCCTTTGAAATAATTTCTATTTATGTAAGCTAATTAGAATATAGGGATATGACTTATATGTATGTGAAGCTAAATTGTTCAGTCGTAGCATCATTTTGTTATAATATCGTGTTTTATTGTTAAGTTTTGTGATGAGCTGAGATTTTGTATGTGACTCGCGTGACAAGTAGAAACAACACTAATGTTTGAATACAATCAACTAATTTATTTATTTTATTTCATTGTCAAAACAAACAGGAATTTATTTGCTCAAAAAACTTTGCAGTAAAAATTATAAATTCTTTACAGTCACACACGCATGTCGACCCCAGACGTCTCTCCGAACACATTTCATACAGGATCAATGGTTAAACTATTTCATTAATTGTCGAATATTCATTCTACAATTTCATGCCTTTGTCAATATAAAACAATGCTTGAAAAACTTAGCTGACATGAAACATATAGATCTAGGAGTGTACCAGTCTGTGGAAGCTATAGCACAGTCGACCATTTCCTTCTTTCCATGCATATACCATTTTATATAGCAGATGCATCATTCTTGTAATTTGCCCTAAACCCACACGTTACAACATAATGGTCACATACAGAGAACCAACAATCTTCATTCTCAGGTTCAACTAAACATTCCTGTGAGAAATCTTTTGAGTATGCAGGTATTTCATGAATATAACTTGATCCCGTTCCAGAAATAGAGCGAGCAGCTGAGTTTTGTTACTTGTGCAGTTTTTCAAGAGGGGCGCATCGTACAAAGAATCAATACGCAAAGTAACTAATGACTTTATAAGTTTTTGTGGCATCCACTGACTGATATTTACGTATTATAGCATGCTGCACGCCGTGTGCACGTCTTCATTAGCCTAGTTGGAGCAGAACAGCAGAACGTTCAACACAATTTCATTTCATTTACCTACATTACATTGATATGTACCTCCACAGAGTAAGAATAACCAGAGTAGCGGCTCGCATTACTCCCCATAGAAACACTCCGACGCGCAATGCATCTTGGGAATATAGTGTAATAACACTCAACTGACAGTTCGCTCAACATGGTTACGATATCTATTTCTAATGATCTAGCCTATATGACAGCTTTTCTTTCAAGTAATACAAACACTACACGGTCGATTTGGCTAAACTTGTACTAGTTATAGTTGACAACAAAAGTTCTTGCTGAAATTCCATCTTAATATTATAACTTTGCCCAGTTCTTTAAGGCCTGATTTGAGCTTGATCGAACGATAACCGATAAGGCCTACCGTCCCGATTAATCATTTGGAATTTAGTTTACTCTGTTTTATGCGATCTATTTTCATGATTTGTCATTGTTTGTTGGTTATGTGTGTGATAAAGCTCGACACCGGGGATATGGTGGGGATACACAAGACTGATAAACGACAAACCGGGACCGCCAACGACTTTCAGACCGCAAGTTATTCAGGGCATACCCCAAAAGATCAAAGAGATTTACCGTTATAGGTTCCTAATCATTAGGACATCATATATGAGAAAGTGGTCGTTTAATTTGTAGCACAATTAATCCTTTGCATCAATCAATAAAATTGATACACAAAGTGGTTGTATTCATAATAAAAATTGATATCGACATGGGGGTTGGATTTCTCTCTTAAAAAAGAAACCTTGTAGGCCTATTCCTCAAACCTTTTCAAGGCCGGGGGAAGGGGGGTAAACCAAGTGCCCCTATCACGCAAAAGATACATATATACATTGCCCCAGGAACCGGCTGGCAAACCACATTCTGCAAAAATTTCTGGATCTGCCCTAGGAACAAAAGCTTAACATATGAGCATGCCCAATTTCATTAACTTTACTTTAAATCCAAGTGGTTGAATTTCCATAAAAGGTAGTTTGCTTGAAATGTTATAAGTCTATCAGCCCTTTTCTTGGACTCTCCTAAGGGACCTATGCAATTAAATGGATATGCAATACAGTGTGCATTTAGGGAATTTTTGCCCAGACAGTGGCCCTATGGCCTACTCTTACTTTAAATTCCAATAACAGTCAAGGGTTCTTTCAGGTGCATGCCAATGTGTACACAGGACCTTGGCTTTTCGTCCCATCCAAGCGACAATCTACGTTGACCCCCTGTCCTTCACCACTAACAAGGGGGATTGTTAGCCATAAAGAACAGATATGTGTCCTTCCCTTAATAGTTTGGAAACAAAAGACAAAAACTATTAAGTTCTTTTACACAATGAATGATGTATTCTCATGCGAGCAAAAATACATGGCATAAATTTACAAACTTTAGCACAATCAGTTGAAACAAGCTAACAGTCCTATTTCCACTCCCAATCGCCCCCAGCGCTGACATCCCAAAACATATAAATGACATATATCAATTATTTGTACAGTTGTCTTTTAAACTGCTTATCTGTGCTTAGTTCAAGTAGAAAATAATATTTGTGATGAAGCATAAGACATGGTCCCCAGAAACAACTTGATAAATTAGGAATGTGACACCTTCATATTTCTTGTTTTTCTTATGTTTCTTGTATTTCCTAGACCTATTAAGTTCTTTTACACAATGATGTATTCTCATGCGAGCAAAAAGACAAAGCATAAATTTACAAACTTTAGCACAATCAGTTGAACAAACAATATTGTCGGTAACAATTTTCATAAATATTTCAATAAACTGTCTAGGCCTACATACATTTTGGGTTTTATTGATCGTGTCAAAAGAATCTCTAAATATTGATTCTAATTTCATTGTAACAGCATAAATTAAATGACTTGGTTTGACTAGACCTTTCTTATTCTCCTTATCATATTTCTTTTGATCGATAAAAGAATAAATGTCATCATGAGCTTCCCTTTCGGAAGCTGTCCATAACTTCAAACAGGCGTCACAGTTGAACTTCTTGTAGGCTCTATGGACCAGATATCTGCATATGTAGGCTATGCAAAAATATTTTCCTCTGGCAGCTCTAAAAGAGTATCTATCAATATTTTAGAGATATCTAATTCCACTAAAGACACATCCGAAAGTACAGATGAGTTTGAGTAGGGTTGTTTTCTGGCCAATTAATTGATATGTGTCATCTATTTAATTTGGGATGTCAGCGGGGAACATAGGCCTAACTGTTGACTTGTTTCATTTTTAAGAAAATTTTACACAAAGTTATTTTTCTTCTTTTAACATTATTTTTTAAGTGGCAATGCCTGATGGCAGTAGGAAAAATTTTAATTATACAGTCCCTGTATAATTATAACACCCATAGGCTCTACACTGTGTCCCATACCCCCCCCCCCCACTCTGGTATTTACTTTTTATAGGGATATTCCGTTCGGTCTCCCGTCCGATCAGGCAGGTTTCCCCCGAGTTCTTCGGTTTCTTCCTGCAGTAATGATCAAAATCATTCGCACGATCTGTGCCAAGGGCCAAATTGGAAAAAGGCCTCCGGCCTTATTTGCTACCCTTGTAAAATGACGCGATTATTATTATTATATTATTCTCTTTGTTGACAGTCCACACGTTTCAGCCGCCATGTTTGAGAACTTACACATCAAACCCAAGATGCAATGCGCGACCTCTACTTATGCAAATGAAGAAGTCGCTACTCTGGTTATTCTTACTCTGTGGTACCTCGGACGACTTAGATGCCGTGGGTGTATGTTTGGCAACCTATCTTGTATACTAAAGGGATGGAGGAGGAAAGATTGGGTGTCATTGAACCAGTTGGTGTGTTTTGGAGCCCAAGCTTGTACATGACAAGAAGTAGGGTTACCTCTTCAACCGCGTGGGTGTGATCTCTGTACTCTTGTTACCTACCACTGCTAAAGATCCCTTTGCACAAGCGAATTACTGAAATTAACTGAACCATATGTTGGTTTGGAAATGTTTCCGTGGACATTAAACTCTCGTGCACTCTTTTATATCAGTTTAAGAATTATAATTTTGGTTGAGATGTTTAATTTTAAAATAAAGTTGTGAAGATTTTCGAATAATTTTGATACAGTGTTTTTGGTTTGTTGTGTATTTAACCCCACAAGAGTTCCACGAGATATTGGACTTGCACCACAAGAGTTCCACAAAAAATTGGACATTGAAAAAAAATTATGATTCAAAAATTGGACTTAAAAATACTTTTTTTTCCAAAATTCATCTTCCAAGGCCCTGTAAATATATGTCCGTGTGGCACTCCAAACGTTCCACAAGAAATTGGACGAAAAGACCCTCTATTTTTGATTTTCTCGACTTCACAACCAAACAACTCGAGAATAAAGAATGGCCGCTAAAAGTCACCATACGTATGTCATATGGCCTTACATTTCACTAAACGAAACACACTGCCTTTTACAGCTGTAAAACTACATTGATTTTAAACACAATTTATAAACAATTAATATGTGCGACTGAACCGCATGAAAGAGTGCGTATCATTAAATAGCATGACGTTACAATCAAATGGCTGCCAAATGATTATTTTATTGGTAAAATTAAATCATGCCGAAGGTAGTGATTTTATGATAACTTGAGTATAAAGGATGTTATATCGATTAATCTTCCCTGGTTGATCACAATCTTATCTGTTATGCATCAATAGATGTTTTTTGAATTTGAATAATACTGAGACCACAAATGCGAATCTGATTGCATAGAGATGAAAGCGAAGAAAGATTAAAATATGACTAAGCAATCCGATACATCTGCCGTCTTCCAATATAATTTTTAAAAGAAGATGCGAATACAAAAGACGCTGATGTGAATATTTTATAACTTGATTTTATATTGTTGATACAGACAATTGAAAAGCTTTTTACCCCCCCCCCCCATCTGACTGTCTTTCAATGAGAAGATAATTTTATCAAAGGTTTTAATGTAATATACTATGGAAGCGGACCACGCCAAACCGGTCACCACATCCGACGTATATCCATGCATCTTTTCTTACTACATATCTTAGTAGCCTTGTGATCATCTAGTATTTTCGCTTGTCGCCTTTACTTCCCCTGTATCTATTTATTTATTTATTCTTTAAGTAAAGGTTACAACATGACAATAAATTAATGTATAATAATTAATGCGAATTGCACGACTTAGAAAGTGACAACAATAATACATATATATATATATGAAAATAAGAACTGTGCTACATTGTATAATTGATATTTGAAAAGGGACAAGTATAGAGAAATATGATAATTATGATGTCATGAGGAGACCTTTACTTAGAATAGCCCATAAAGCGTGACGTATAACGTCCGTTGCTTATTTCCAATGGGGTCCAAAAGTTGCCAAGGTCGCGTCAGGTCATCATTGGGAATATTGGGATGTTTGTCTTTCCAGAAATAAAAATGCAACAGCTCGTTTTAACATTTATATAGCATAGCCGGATACATAGATACAAGCATACCACAATAACTGTAAGGTCATTCTAACAAACCCCTTCCAGTTAGATTCTTGCTGATAGAAATTGCTACATCTTTTCCCTCCTGAAATCAAGCTGCGGTTTGACGATTGCTCACAAATATGATAGTTTTGTAGCTTTGGACCTTCAATTATCTATTTGGTCAAATAGGATGTAAATAATCATAGAGATTGGTTAATTAATCTAAATGATGCAATCGTAATTTCCAATCACGTGTTAAACATGATATTCACATTCCCACGGAACCAGCTAATGTTACCAAATTATAATACTTTTTATGTATCAACTATCAATCATTCATTTAAGTGCATGGGATCTGACTTCCCCTCAAAACATGTATGTGGAGCTACTAATTATTTCAAGATGCCATATAATGACGTTATTATTAATTTAAAGAGCAAAAATTGTAGCAATCTTGCTTCACTGTGTGGCTCTTATGTGTGACTTCAGTAAAAACAATAACATGGGCAGATAGTTGACCTCGACCCCACTGACCCACTCTTGCCCCAAATATTTTTTACATATATACTATTCAAAAAAAGTAGGGGATATTTGATTTTTAAGTGTTATTAATGTCACCTAATGAAACTGACGAAGAAACAAATGACAAAATGAAATGAAGTTCACATTCATCTATTTATTCCAAATAATCGTTAGACTAAGTATGGCACAGACTGACCATTATAAGGGTTAAATGATACCCGGGGTCAAATAGCAAAGTTACCACAGCATCACAACAAAGTCAGTAACGGGTAGGGGTCAAACAGCAAAGTTACCACAGCATCACAACAAAGTCAGTAACGGGTAAATCCTCCTCTGTTTGCCAAACAAGCATTGATCCGACGTGGCATACTCCTAATTAGACGCCTAAGGTCATTTTGGTCCAGATTGTCCCATTCCTGTTGCAACGCAGCAGCAAGTTATTGGACATTGGCAGGACGTTGTTGACGTTGACGTAACCTCTGTCCAGGGGAGAGGTCGGGACTCAGTGCTGGCCAAGGTAATGTTGTTGGAGGTAACCTGTAACGATCCTGGCCCTGTGACATCTTGCGTTGTCATCCTGGAAGATGAAACGGCGGCCATGACGTCGTGCGAACGGCACGACATGGACTGCCAAGTTGTTGTCACAGTAGTACTGGCTTGTAACACGCCCTGCAACAACATGTAAAGCCGTTCTTCCAGCAACAGTGATGCCTCCCCACACCATAACAGAACCACCCCCAAATCGATCATGTCTGATGACGTTAACGTCTTGGAAATGCTGGTTTCGACGACGCAACACCCTCCTTCATCTGTTCAAAAAGTCAACAGTGAACCTTGACTCATCTGAAAACATCACATTGCTCCAGCGTCGATTATCCCAGTGTTGACAATCCCTACACCAACGACGTCTTGCCTGAATGTGATGATCTCTCAAACAAGGAATCAAGCGAGGACGTCGGGCGCGAAGGTGACCCCTATGCAGTCGATTCCGAATGGTCTGGCCACTCACTCACACACCAGTGTCGGTTTGAAGACTAGCGCTGTGATTACACGATTTCTCAAGGCCAAGGTACGGATAAATCGATCCTGGACTTGAGTTGTCGCCCTTGAGCGACCTGAGCGTGGTCTGTCCTGTACAGATTGTGTATCATGGTATCTGGACCATAGTCTGCTTATGACAGACTGAGAAACATTCATCGCTCGCGCCACAATCGCCTGTGTTGTACAGATCTGTAGCATGCCAAGGGCACGTAACCTTTCATTTTGGGTAAGCCGACGCATATCAAAATTTGTTTTCTGGTCACCAAAACAATTAAACTGATGTTTCCACCCTGGAATGCCACAATGACTGTAACATACAAAGTCAGAGTCGTGCAAATGGGTTGGGTCCCCATGATGATCCCAAGCATCACCTGCATTCCACGCGGTAGCTATTGGTGCATTTGAGCGTCACATGTAACTGGAAATGTTTCTGCTGTTAGGTTCTATAGTGACGTTTTTCGTAGTCATTTGCATATTTTAGTATTATGCCCCAAAATCAAATATCCCTAACTTTTTTTGATTAGTATATACCCCCTTGGCATTATGCAAACAACTTCCCTCTATACCCAGACTAATATGAAAGATAGTAAGCTGGCACTGCCAGGCAGGATACGCCCACATTTTCGAGAGATGGTTAGAGAACAAGCAAAACCGAAAGTGATTTTTCCTACAATCAAAGGCTATAATTCATTAAATTACAATTTGATATGCGCAAATATCAAAAAAGAATCAAGATCTTTAGGTTATAAACATGCATTTCAACTTTCAACAAAATCGAATCAAAATTGTGACCTATACTGGGTCCACAACCTTGATATACCATATTTTAACACTATTAGAGTACAAACGGCGGCTATTTTGTCTGGCAATTATGGTCCGATTTCCCTGAAATTCAAACTCAACCTTCGGTATGGTGTAACGGTGATAGAGTCAAGCTTTTTTTCAATCGGATAATAATCATAACCTCCAGAGGGACCATAGGCGATTTTTCGGGCCATAATTATTCAGAAAGCTACGATATGATATGCGCAAATAACGAAAGGGACCAAGATCTTTGGGTTATAACCATGCATTTTAAGTTTTATCAAAATTGAATCAAAATTGTGACCTATACTGAGTCCACAACCTTGATATACCTTTTTATAACAGTATTCGCGTACATGCGGCGGCCATTTTGTATGGCAATTTTGTTCCGAATTTTTCTGAAATTCAAACTCAACCATCCTTAGGGTGTAACGGTGATATAATCAAACGATTTTTTAAATCGGATAATAATTGTGACCTCCAGAGGGACCACAAGCAAAACAAAGACGATTTTGCGTATAATCAGGGGCCATAATTCAGGAAGTTACAATCCGATATGCCCAAATATCGAAAGGAACCAAGATCTTTGGGTTATAACCATGCATTTCAAGTTTCATCAAAATCGAATTAAAATTGTGACCTCTACAGGGTCCACAACCTTGATATACCATATTTTAACAGTATTCGCGTACGAATGGCGGCCATTTTGTATGGCAATTTTGGTCCAATTTTACCGAAATTCGAACTCAACCTTTCTTAGAGTGAAACGGTGATATAATCAAACGATTTTTTTAATCGGATAATTATTGTAACCTCCAGAGGGACCACAAGCTAAACAAAGGCGATTTTGCGTATAATCAGGGGCCATAATTCAGGAAGTTACAATCCAATATGCGCAATTATCGAAAGGAACCAAGATCTATGGGTTATAACCATTTATTTCAAGTTTCATCAAAATTGAATAAAAATTGTGACCTGTACAGGGTCCAGAATCTTGATATACCATTTTTTAACAGTATTCCCGTACGAACGGCGGCCATTTTGGATGGTAATTTTGGTCCGATTTTTCCGAAATTTGAACTCAACCGTCCTTAAGGTGTAACGGTGATATAATCGAACGGTTTTTCAAATCGGATAATAATTGTGACCTCCAGAGGTACCATGAGCTAAAATAGGTGTTTTTTCGGACAATCAGGGGCCATAATTCAGGAAATTACGTTCCGATAGGCGCAAATATCGAAAGGAACCAAGATCTTTGGGATATAAACATGCATGTCAAGTTTCATCAAAATCGGTTCAAAATTGTGACCTCTATAGGGTCCACAAGCTAAAAACGTGATTTTTCGTACAATCAGGGGCCATAATCCATGAAGTTTTGATCCGATTCGTGCCAATATCGAAAGCAGCCGAGATCTTTGGGGGATAAACCTATATTTCAAGTTTCGTCGAAATCGGGTAAGAATTGTGACCTGTAGAGAGTCCACAAACAATTGTGGACGGACGGACGGACGGACGGACAGGGGCGACGACATAATACGTCCACATGAAAATGTGGGCGTATAAAAATAAATACTGTACAAAAACATATTTGGTACATATTGGTGAATTCCTTCCACAGACTTAAAAAAATACAAGGTACATGTACATACTCAGAACTTCTTTATATATGCAAATAAAAACCTAGCCGGTATATACACAATATATACATGTATTCAAAAGTTCCATCTACATACCTAATAAAACTACCTACAGGATATATACCATAAATTTCCTTTATATAACAATAAATACTCCCAACACACTGCTCTACCTCAAAAGGTTTTCGGTAAATACATTGTACAATCAACTTTCCTTCCCAGACAGCCTTGACGAATAGTATAGCTTGATTAGACAATGGACTGTCGGTATGCAAAATGCACGTGGTGAACAGTGTTAACGATGCAGTAGACATATATTACCAGGGAGGTAGTATACGCGTCAATTAAATATGTCGAGAATAATAGTCGGGAGAGACATGTTATCTTTACCAATCAAGTCAACATGACGGCAATGAAACTTTTTAAATCGCAAGTATCCCTGTAGTCAGGGCCGGATTAACCATGGGGCACCATGGGGCACAGGCCCCAGGGCCCCCCACATTAGGGGGCCCCCCACAAATTTTTTTAGTTGCGTCCAATCACCTCCTCTAGAATGCCATCATTTCATAGCACTCGCATTTATCACCACGTCCGGATTAACCATGAGGCATAGGCCCATGGACCCCCAACATTAGGGGCCCCCCACAAAAAAATCTTAATTGCGTCCAGCCCCCTCCTCTAGAAATGCCATCATTTCATAGCACTTGCATGGATTGGTCCACTGAAATAACGCCAGAATGCGCTAATTTTATTTTTTATTCTGGGGAAGGTACTTCTAAATGGCTCCACACAAGTGCCTGAAATGCCAGGAAAAAAAGGCGTCCCCTCCCCAAAAAATTGCCAACCTTTCAATTATAAAATAATACACTTGATTATGATCATACAGTGAAGCTCCTAAGGCAGTGATGAGTCGGTCGGTTTTAATGGCGCCTACACCTGATCCAAATTTCTTATATCTCTTATGTCGAGGCTATCGGGCGCCACCACAGGCGCGGACCCAAGGTGCGGAGACCAGAAGCGAATTCCTCTCACAAAAAATCTGCCGCCATATAAAATACAAAATTGCCACTCAGATATCACCCAAATGGCAGAAAAACGTGTTTCCTGCATCGTTATTTTTTAAATTTTTCTGCTGGAGGACCCCAGACAAGGGGGACGTCTCCAAAGGCGAAGGGCCTCTCCTATCACCTCTTTCTAGATCGGCGTATGACCTACCACATGGCATTAAAGGGTTCGTTTTGGTCGCCCTTATTCACATTTGACAGGACCTTGTTGGTCTTTGGGGGCGCCGCCACCAAATTACATGATTATACATTTTCGTTCTGGCCGCCCTTGTGGTGTTTCGGACTAGTTCTAGTTTAGAGGATAAGGAGTTTCTCATTTGGTGTGCTTAACATCAAAATAAGAAATAGCGCTGCCGAAATTGACATACGAGAGCGACGTTGATTGCAGCTCCAAGCCCCGACCCCCACGTACACACACGCACCGTTCCGCACTCAGTAACTCGGGCATTATATTGGCGTCCCCAACACTCTGCTGCACCCTCACTTTTACAATCCTACATACGGCCCTGCCCCAGACTCCCTTCGGCGCTCGCGGTCGGTGATCAGGGGCCCCCCACATGTTATAGGCCCCAGGGCCCCCACCATGGTTAATCCGGCGTTGCCTGTAGTTGAAGCTAAGATGACAAATGCCTCGATCTACCTAAAAAATCAGAATAAAACGAGCAAGCTCTCGCGTAACGGTTAAGCCGAGACACAAAAACTTTCATAAGCTGGTGATATTGAAATGTTACTACTAATAAATGGAGGAAAGTTAACAATCGGAAAGTCAAAGTCATCACGTTTATCGTACAAATTAACACTAATTTTATGGCAATTGTCAAAATCGAGACGCAGATCAAAGTAGGAAGAGTAAATGTCACTGACAGTAGTGTTTTTAATTTAGAGCTCATGAGGATATATGACTTTAATATGAACATTTCTAAAAAAAATATAATTAAACTCTGAATTTTTACAACAATGGGTGCAATGAGAAGTTATGAACATTTAATGCATGTATCTAGCTATCGTAATTTGAAACACCGTGAGAATATAACAAGTGTATAATGTAAACCACCGGAGGCCCAGCAGAAATGGTATTGGGCAATAAATGAAATTTCATGAAGTTAAATACGGATAGTAGACAGCGTTTAAGGTCATGAGACGAAAGAAGCCTATTGATTTTCAGTGATTCCCAATGTTTACTGAGAACTTTATCAAAGCCAAACAAATTCTAATTATTTCCTGATAATTACTTGATGTGTTGTTACTCTTAATCAGATTTTATTGTATTATAAATGTTTCATTACCGAAAGAGGTAATCGTATGCGACAACTCTTGTTGACTTCCCAAATGATTTAGCTGCTGTGGGCGTTGTCTGCCAACCTATCTTATAATTTAAACGATTCCCTAATGTAACTACATGTATATTCGATTTAAACATAGTGCATTTCATCTTGCATAGCGTTTATTGAACGATAATAATTGGTAATCAAACATTTTGTTCAGCAAATAATTAAATTGTAGTAAATATACACCGATGGACTTCAGTTATATTGTTCTATATATGGTAATTGGCGCCGACGAAGTCTTTTAAACACAGGAAATTGCAAAATATGCCCGCGCGTGATAAACACATAATCTAAATCATGACAATATTACATTTCCATAATAAAAAGAGACCACAAAGAGCATATATGATAGAATCTATAATTAAAAGTTGTGATTTAGATGAAATAACATGTAATTAAAATAGCTCTGTATAATCCATCTTATAAATATCTTGTGTATAATTTATCTTATAATACCAAGGAAATTATTTCAACTGGAAGAAAAGAACCAACCCTGTCAATTTATAGTTTCTAATGGAGAGAGAAATAGGGGGCGGGGTCTTTAACATTGGGGGGTAAACCGGAGAAAACTCACGAGCTTGGACAAGCGACCCTACTCCTTGGCACGTACCTTGGAGTCGTAACATGCCTTCTAACCCAATGACAGACCCTTACGCACGAGCTAACTGTTGAAATAAAATTGACAATGTTTTAGTCCCGAAATGACCTTGTTCGTGTCGTGTGGACGTTAATCTCCATTATCTCTCTGTGTGTATCACTACAGGCTCGGGTCTGTAAAAGCAGCATGGACGCTTACAGTCGATGCCCAGATCTATACTATGATTTTGTATAAGGAACAGGATCCCCCCCCCCCATAAAAAAACCAACAGTTATATGTTTGACACTGGTTAAGCATTATGATTATAATGTTGAAAACCGTATTGAACCAACGTTATTTTTTGCATTTAATAATCCTTTTGTTGTTTATTACTGGCAATGCCCATATGTGCGTTGTTGCTGGTGTGTGGTGCCACTCGGCAAACCTCGGCAGATTCCGGTTTTATGACAGTAAGTGATATTTACCCACGCCTATACAATTGCGATGCGGCACCGGTTTACTCTTTAGGGAAACTTACCGCTTTTAGAAAGAAGTTCTCTATATTGCATCGTTCGAAGAGTGTACAATTTTCAGTGCAAACTTGTCTTTGTCTAAAACAAAATCGGATATACAGCTTCAAAACTTTGTAAGATAAAACATTTTTCAAATGCGTCGTCATGGGCAACGCCGTTTGTAATCCGAGAACTTGAAAGTAGTTCTAATGAAGGACTTTGTCATACAAACGAGGCTAGATGTAGGGTACTGGAATCTGCTGAGTTTCGCTGAGTGTGTGTGGTGCAATTCTCCTGCACTTACTGAAAGGTGTGAAATCGATTTTAAAATATACCTTTTTTTTAATGAATGAATGAAATGGGGTTTAACGTCCTACGCTTAAGCACCTAACCTGGGCCAATTGAAGACGGGCATACGCCAACAGTGTGCTATGAGGGAAATTTTGCCCGGGCAGCGGCACTACGGCCTACTCTTATATCGAATTCCAACTGCCAAGGGATCTTTTACGTGCACTCCAATTTGTACACGGGACCTCGGTTTTTCGTCCCATCCGAACGACTAGGCAGCTGTCCTTGTCAGGCCCTCCTTCTGTATCACTGACAAGGGGAAATCACGCTGGAAAATCGAGATGAACTTTCTCGGCCAATGCAGGGATCGAACACTCAACCTCCAGCGCCTTAACCACTTAGCCATCGTGATCCCCCACCTTTTTTTTAAAAAAAAAAAAGAAACATATATATAAAAACGTTGGCATGAAATCTATAGAAACTAATGTAAAGATCAGTATCGATTAAAAAAAAAAAATATTTTGGTAAAGCTTTAAGAAAATGACTCTTGTTTCGGAATGTCGTTCCTGTATGGAAACCGGCTTAATTTAATTACAGCATAGAAGTAAATACACTGGAACGCCAACGAGCCATTCAGAGCGAATTATGCTCGTCCTCACATGCGCAAAGATGAGAGTGCCAAGTTTACTTTCGGTGGGCCAAATAACACATGGATTTCGACGTATTTATTGATGTCATTTTCTACGTCTTGTATTTAATGGAATTTTTGAAAATATTATTATTATTTTTAACCCGGTAACTTGTGTAGTTACACCCATGAAAGCTATCATTGGACTATATTGGCGGAAAATAGGATCCTTCGCAATGCATTAAAGGGGCTAAATCACTAATATTTAGGACCTAGAAATTGTCACAAATGCGTCACAACGTATATAATATAAATGTATGTAAACTGATTTACATTTAACCGTTTCTGTTTTAACTATAATTTCAAATCAGTTATTTGAAGTCTCAATCGAATGTTAATATTATAGCATCTGGTTATTCCAGCCAATTTTGTGTTTATTGCGTATGCACTCCAGATAAAAATATGCCACTCGGCAGATTCCGGTACCCTACATCTAGCCTCGGCTGTATGACGGTAACTGATATGCACCTATGCCTATACCATTGCGATAAGGCACTGGTTTAGTTATTAGAAAAACTTGCCGCTCTCACGAAGAAGTTCTTACAATTGCTGCCTTCGAAGAGTGTGTAGAATTTTCAGTGCAAATTTGTCCTTGTCTAAAGACAGTCGGATACACTTGAAAGAAAAATAGCTTCAGACTTTGACATCTTGGTATGATAAAAAAAATAATCTTCAAATGCGTCGTCACGGGCAACGCCGTTGATAATCCGGGAACTTTAAAGTAGTTCCAATGGCGGACGTCGTCACACAGCCTCGTTATTCATTTCCCTTGTTAAAAATAGACCTGAAACGCCTAAACTTGAAACGGATAAACTAGCTTAGTGGTAATATTTGTTTTGTCTTAAATATTAGATATCAGAAGCCCATCTTTTCCCGGTAAGATCACAACATCATGGTTAATTTAAATTGACAAATAATTCATGTTTTCATTACGCCTACATGCAGACAAATCAATCATCACACCAATGTCAATTCAATGAGGGCGTTCGCGGCACCAATTACTTTCGTATTTTAAAATACAATAGCAGAAATTGTAGTTTGTTTATCAAGGCATGTAAATCAATTATTTAAACATTTATTCCAATAAAGTATTTCATATTATTAATCTTGAAATAGTTAGCCTTTGTTTCACAGTTTTAGCCCTTTGCTATGCTATTGTCTAGGTTACGCGTAGCTAGCGGCACCAGTTAGATTTGTTTACAATCTACAAACAATTTTTAAACAAACCGCATTACCGGGACATTATTTCACCGCCTGCTAATTTGTTTAGTGCTTAGTTAAATTCAAATTGCAATTTCTGAATGGCTATAAGAATTATATTAGAATAGAATATGTGTTATAATCCAAAGTACCGATAATTCAAACATGGAAAATAGGCTATAGTACACTGTGCCTTTTGAAATAATAAAAAAAAACTTTTCGGACGGTTAAAATGTTGGGTTTTTTTACCAGTTTTATGGGGAAATATTCGTTTTTTAACGGAGAGAGGATGGGCGTGGAAGGTGTTCTGATTTGATAAATAGGTAATTTGTGATTACCTATATATTTCTAAAAACAGTGATCAGCTGTCAAAAAAGTCATAATATGCAGGCAGATGTCTCTGGGCATTTTTATGAAGATTTGTAAAATTAAAATAATACTAGGCCTTGTAATATAGGCCTACATATTTCTAAAAAAAAAAGGGGGGTGATCAGCTGTCAATATTTAAAAAAAAAATCGCGATGTACAGGCAACTAATATGTCACGGCATTTTGTAATATAGAAATACTAGGCCTCATATATCCATCGGGCCAGTATCTTCAGGGGGGGGGGCATGGTCTCCCGCACGGAATGCTCGCTCTCCAGCTCAGAACCATTATAAACCATTTTTTTGTACTAATCTAAAATAGTTTTAAATAAATCACGATTTTTTTTGGTTTGAATACTTATTTTAAAATACCCATTAGACGCCTAGGTAACGAATTGTTTGTTTATTTGTTGTTTCTGAGTATGACGTCTTGTCGATATTTTTGTCTTTGTGTAAATCATGTGTCGTGCAGTGCCCCTGCATTTGCTAATAGAATGATGATTACAACAGTCTGTTAGAATGACCTTTCCGAAAATATTCCTCAAAATGTTCGCCCACTACCGAAAGGTAATGCCCCCCCCCCCGCTAAATGGGGTCTAGATACGGGCGTTGGCCATGTCTATTTCTAAAAACAGTGATCTATGAATAAATATTTGATCCAATACAACTAGCTTTCTGTCAACATTATCAGGCGAACAAACTACGAGTTGATAACAAGATACCGGAAGTAAATTGTGCACTTTTATAATGAAAGTCGCACAGCCATAAATGTAACCGGAAGTAGACGCTCGTTGACGTTCCGGTGTATTTAGTTCTATGATTACAGCGATATAAAGTTTTATTGGACCGATATGGTAATTATGTTGATCCAAACATAAACTATATAAAATATGATGTTTCAGTTGTCCAGGAAATTATGTAAATTATTGAATTTTTTATACATGTAATAGACCACAGAACTGGCCGTCATATTCTACATCATTGTCGACCATCATATGGATTACTCGGGTTTATGTACAGGGCCATAATCATTCATGCAAATATAAAATTCCTAAACTCATTTTGCACATCCTCCACATTGGTGGTGTATCTTTAATCAATTTGTTGTGTTATACCATTAGTATGAGTTTATTATTGCATTTTGATGAATGTACGATTAGACAAAAATCATTTATGTACGTATAAAATCCCTAAACGCATTTAGTACCTAACAGTTTGATTGAAAACCGGATTGCTTTAAAACACTTTATAGGGAGTCTGTGCATGTTTAATAGATACGTTTTTTAATCTGTTTGAATGGCGTTTAGTAATGGAACATATTAAAAGAAACACAACAGTTCTATGGACAACAATTACTGTATTTCTTCTATTAAAGCTACGTTTCAACAATGATTCTCTTGTTGTTATCAAGCACAATACTAATACAGACAGAAGGAACGCAATTTATCACACAATATTACATTCTACAGTAGATATGGCTTGTGTGATGAATTCCTTTTTTTTATTTTCAAATAACAGTTCATTTTTGTTATTAAGAGTAACCTCTTGCTTATTTAAAGGTAACTATTTGTATTTAATTGACCTTGATGGAAACACTGACTCAATATAAATTACTTTGCAATAGTTGAATTGCTGTCAAAAAATGATGTATCACTACACCATAATGTATTCAGGTTCAGTAAAAGTGAAACCTATGGCAAAGAATTATATTTATGTATTTGTGCTAGTAAGAAGGGATTTGGTGATAAATAAAAACTCCTACCGTCAACGAGAGAGAGAGAGAGGATACCCTCCACAGTGTAGGGAGAGAGAGAGGGGAATGGGGTTTAACGTCCACTCAACACAACTACGTCATTTCGGGAGTAGCATATGGTTTTAATTTTACTTTAATAACTCGCTTGCGCGTAGGGGTCTTTAGCAGTGGGAGGAAACTGGAATGCCCGGAGGAAACCCACAAGGTTGAGAAGGCGCCTCTATCTCCATGCCACATACGCTCACACGAGGGCTCGAAACCACAGCCGCAAGCCAGAGATGGCCGGCCAGCTAGAGGTCGAAGCGCGGCACTCAAGACCACTGACCACCCCAACCCCCCTCCCCTCCTTCATAAATTAGGAGAATAGTGAACTTCGATCTTGATAACGTAGCTTTATAGAAATATAGTAATTGTTATCCATATAACTGTTGTGTTTATTATCTTGTTGATGAAGAAACAACGGAACCTATTGTTACTTTTACTGGCAGTTAATGTATTGAGAAGTGATACGCATTACAGATACATTATGTAATATTTAGATAAAGAGCTAGCCATTCTTGCTATAACAGTTCGAAAATAGATAATTTGACAATTTCATTCAAAATACTGTATTGCAAGCGAAGATATTAGCCATCGAAGATTTTACAGGACGTATGCAATAATTTCAACCACCGTACTGGTTGTTCGAAGCCAAGTCTCGCTCCTCCATTTTTGCTTAAATCTAAATATGATTAAACAGTTCTTATCTATTTAATATCGGAGAAATCCTATTCATTCGAGAGTTGATTAGGCCTGGATAAGTTAGTTAATGTTAATTAATTTCTAAATAATAATTTAGATAACGTTTCAGGCCTAAAGAAAGGCCTGCAATAGGCAGATTAAGCTCTTGCATAATGTGTGTCTAAAGAGGAGTTAGCTGTTTACTACAAGAAAATATAATAATTGAATTTTACACGTCATGTATTAAACTTAACCCCTGACCTGCCTAATCCTTTCAAAAGTAATGATTAATGGAAATGTAATTAATTACATTCCCAAAATTATGTAATGGTCAATTACTTGGCTGTTGGTGAAAGACTTTGATATGAATTAAATTTTAAATTTTGATTTCTGCTCGGGAAAATAGCTAAGTAGCTTGTAGTCCGGCAGCCGTTTACGAAATAGCGTGGTGAAGTGAAGTTTCATTCCTCAATACCGCATTTCCTCGAATACAACAACACCGGGGTTCTATTTCGTTCAGCACACCCGACACCCGGGTTCTATTCGAGGCCTGGGTTATAATCGAGGCCGGGTTGTATTTTTTCAGACCCGAATTAATGCTTCAAAATTTTCTATAGGAGTGACATTTTGGACAAGTAAAACAAGCAGACAGGGTCGGTCTTGCAAATACGGAGGCTAAACTCTCTGTGCGTGACATTACTCGGCAAATCTCGACAGATTCCGGTACCCTACATCTAGACTCGGCTGTATGACGAATTCCGCCATTTCGGAACTATCTTTAAGGACCCGGATAAAAGAAATGGCTGCTCCCATAGAGATTATATTATCTAGAAAAGACGACAATTTGGGACTTTCTTGTCTGCGATATCACTTCGGTGGAAGCGGACGTAAAATAAAGCTATTTCACATTTGGGACTTTTTTTGTAAAAGCGGCACGTTTTCCTGTTAAAGTAAATCGGTAATCGAGTAGCCGCATCGCAAATGTATGGTCGTAGGTACATACAATTACTGTCATACAGCCGAGTCAAGATGTAGAATTACGGAAAGTACCGGAATCTGTCGATGTTTGCCGAATGTGCGTGACATGAGACAATTCTACTTCCTTTGCAGGGATCATCAATTAATTCATATTTTGACAGGGAGTATTCAGTGTTTACGTTAGACCCGGGTTATATTAGAGACCCGGGTTGTATTTACCCCAACACCCCCTTACCCCCGGAGTCTATTCGAGGCCCGTGTTGTAATAAACGCCGGGGTTGTATTCGAGGAAATACGGTACTGTATATGTTTTTAATGGTTTGGAATCTGAAATATGCCTATACAGAGACGAGCCATCCGGAAATAACCACCCATAATTCATAGAAGCTTTCAGACGAGGGAAGTGAATACGTTAAAGTCTATTATACATCCTATCCTGGCTGATAAAATTGTCAATAATTATTACTTGACAATTACCGCATTTAAGATAAATGCTCCAAATACAAAAAAATAATTAACACCATTAAACAAATGTTCTCGAAAGCTGATCATATGAAGCTATTTACTTTTCTTTTTTTAAAACTCCGACCTATTTCCATTAGTACAATTTAACTCGTAAACTAGTGAACATGTGACTCGACTGATTTTACAATGGAATTTCTAAAACCTGATTATATGGGGTTTAACGTCCTACTGTTTTGCTCCTAAACTGGGCTAATGAAGACGGGTATACGCCATATTGGGTGCTATGAAGGAAATTTTTGCCGGGCAGCGGCGCTAGGGCCTACCCTTATATCGAATTCCAACTGCCAAGGTATCTTTTACGTGCATGCTAATGTATACACGGAACCCCGGGTTTTCGTCCCATCCGAACGTCTAGAAAGCTGTCCTTGCCAGGCCCTCCGTCCTGCATTACTGACAAGTGGTAACCACGTCGGAAATTCTGGATGCAGGGATCGAACTCCAGGCTAGCGAGCCAACGTCTTTCCCACTTAGCCACGTGATCCCCATATCAAATGGATATACCTCAAGTAAGGACCAGGGTTATCTCCCTCTTTTTCTCTTCATTTCTCAACCCCACCCCCTCCCGTTTTTTCATGGCCATCTCCGTTGTATCAAATAAATAGGTTTGATTATACATTCTGCCAGGTTAAGTGAATATTCATGATTTTTAAGTGAGCGGATAAGCGAGTTAAGAGGTTGGTTAGGTTGAAATGTAGGGCGGACAGTTGCGTGTTTATTTATATGCTACTTCCAGTTGGTGTACCTCAAGTTTCCCATTGTGAAAGAGGTTGCCACATGTTGCTCCATCTGTGGTAGAGAGCGTTCAACATCATGGAAAATTGAGGAAAGCTTAGAGCCAGTTAGAGAGACAAGAATTAACATTAAAATCAATGAGAAAATAAATGGTGATCTATGGCCAAATATTGAACTTGACGATTATTAAAGAATCTGTTTTTCAGGGGCACACAACTCGCGGAATAGAAGACGATAAGGACTAGTAATTATTTGCCTATTTTTCATTATGGACGAATAGTGCGAGTTATTAATATACAATTATTCCCTTAATTTTGCCCTCCCCTCTTCCTGCATTTTTGGGTTGACTTTTTGGCCTTGAAAAGGAGAAAAGGGATCAAACTTACAATTTTATAGCTGTTTTGGGTAATCCTGGTGATATTACAGCGGAGGGATGGGGGTGTAAAATGTCTTTCTGCGGAGCAATGAAATGTATCGGAAGTGAGATTTTTACCCCAGTCAACTTCAAATCCCTGTAGCAAAAAATCTAAACCATCACCCCTCTATAAGTTTATGATGAGGAGATTGCCAAATGTGGTCCCCATTGTGCCTAAAAAGATTGGAACCAACAGAATGTTGAGCAAAAAGCTACAGTCCAATAATCGGCAATGCTCTGGGGAACCTTCGTCGACAATCAGCATCGAACCATCGGGTAAATATTCTTGCTGAGTGATCCCAGTCTCTTGTGTGGTGGCATATCGGCGGCACTTACGCTTAAGTCCAATTTTTCGCCTCGGCGATGTCGGGAACAGATCGTAAATCTTTCGAAGTTCTCCTGAGACCTCTCGGTGGTTCCACGCCCTCGAAGCTTCCCTGGGATGCCATGAAACGTGTTCCCGACGCCTCTCGGGCTCATCAATTTTTATCGGTAGTACATCCTCAAGGCAAAATTATTGGTAAAAGAAATGTGTGCTTCTAATGGTTTTAAAACTGTGTGATAAAGCCAATATATTTAAAAACTTAATAATTTGACGTTTTGTGAAAAAAAATTGGGACAACGTAAATAATTACATTGGTGATGCTTGATTATTTAAATTATTTATTTGTAATTACCTAATAACCCGAAGTTAGCTTGAGTGTCCAAACGTTACAAGCAGGATTAAGCTAAACCCTATCTGACATAGACTGCATTTTTCAGTCCTTATGACACTCTTTTCGGATCAAGTAAGCCCGCAGCCCAAATTTCTATCTTTCTTAGAAACACAATTCCACTACTAGGTCCCATAATAAAATCGTTAGCCGCGAAATACATATTCTATTTAAAATACACGCATAATGGAAATGAAATTTTTTTGGAGGTTGAGATGGGGGACATTATTGTAAAATCAGTAAACATTCCTCTAGCCCGTCTTCTTTAATGGCCGATATTACCAAAACTGGTCTATTTATGATAATTGTACATCAATGTAATATAAAATTAGATCCTCATTTCCCTCCAAATTGGAATTCGATATAAGAGTAGGCCGTAGCGCCGCTGCCCGGGCAGAATTTCCCTCATAGCACACTGTATGGCGTATGCTCGTCTTCGTTAACACAGTTTAGGAGCAGTAGGACGTTAAACCCCATTTCATTTTCAAATAAGGCCAGTACTTAATTATGGGATAACGATTTACTATTTATACTATGCATGATTGAAATTTGTTTAAATCTATAGAATGGCTAGAATATAATTTTAACAAGTACCAGTGTGTCAGCAACCGAGTCTGATCAGCAGTGACTACTCGCTAGGCAGCTATAATCAAGATTATATTAAAATGTGTCTCAAATATTTACTTTTTTCGACCGACAAATTAAATTCTAAAACATTTGTTTGATGCATTAGAAAAATAAATAAAGACGTTTCACGTATTTGTAGGTAAATATTATTGCATTAAAATGATTAAAAGGCAGAATTCTGCCCGAAGCAGTAATGTCGTATGTAAACAATGTATGCGACATTGGGTCAATTATTGACGCCGCGTGCTGTGACGGTACGTGTTAAAGGCAATCAGTCATCTTTTACATAGAAATTTTAGAAGATTTTCGTACTTCTCTGATTGCAACCGAGTATAACGCCATCAAAAGAAGTTCCATGACAATCATACCTAGTTTCATGACGATCGCATATCCATTTTTCGGAGAGCGTCGCACCCCCCTCCCCAAACCGATCAACAGTACCATTTATAATAAACTTACGCTATGTGTTTGAACAAGATTGGGAGCCGTACTAGAAAAATACTCTTATTGCCTGAAAAACCACCACCAGTATATGCATTGGTGGAGCCTTGGAGTATTTTAGAAGAGCGTCGCACCCCCCACCGTTCAACAACAAAATTCATAATAAACAAGGTGGGAGTCGTAGTAGAAAAATACTCTTTAGCCTGAAAAAACACCACCGGTAGCCCACGGGACTAAAATATGAGGTGTGACTAACTGTCAGTCTATCTGTTCAAATGTGTTGATCTAATGGCTAGCGGTTGTGGGATGATCCAGATACATAATACCCCCATTTCACTCACGGCATTTTTGAGCGGAAAAGTGGAAACAAACTTTCACGGAAAATATCCATTTCTCACGCTCTCGGAGTACCTTCGGAACAGTAACGGTATCTTCCGTACACATACGGGTAAACTACGGTACAGATTATGGCGAAGCGGCGAAGAAACTGCGGAACATTAAGGAATGCGCCCGGATCGTCACGGAAGATATTCGGACAACTTGCGGGCTACACTCGGCAATGGTGGAAAATACGCGGGATAACTGCGTTAGCTTGTGGTACTAATTCTCTTGGCAAGGTAGAACTTCGGAATGACTGCGGAACAAGCCCGGACCATCTTCGGCAACCGCATTTCGTCTCGGACCAATCGCCACGTATTTGCGGAAAATCGGTAAAGATCAAAGGATGACACCGGAGACCGCCGATAAAATGACTGTTTTGGAGGCAAAAGCACGGACTTATATCCCCATTTCACTAGACCGCGGAAAACTTGCGGAAGCAAAACCTCAATTATACCGCAAAGTACTGTATGTCTTTCCTGTTGTACCGTATTATTGCGCTAGGAAGCGCAGTGAATCTGAATTCATTCCACATCATCCGCAGCCTTCCGCGCGCCCACAATTTTCCGCAAACGTTCTTTTGAACATATTGAAAAGAACGTTTGCGGAAAAATTTGTTCGTGCTTTTCCGCAGTTAAACCGGGTGCGATCCGTAATATTTGCAAGTTTTCCGCTGTTATTCCGTATACAAACGCAGTTGCCGCAAGTTGTCCATGGTATAATGTGCTTTCCTCTTCAAAACAGCTACTTTGTAGGCGAAATCATGTGCTCTTTACCAATTTTTCCGCAGGTACGCCGTGATTGATCCGAGACTAAACGCTGTTGCCGAAGATCGTCCGCACTTGTTGCGGATCAATTCCGAGTAGAAGGTCAGCACTCAGCGATTATTCGACAGTTCTACCGTGCCAAACGGATTAGTATCGCCAGATACCGCAGTTATTTCGCTATTGCTAAGTGTGACCCGCAAATTATCCTTATGTCTTCCGTGCTCATTCCCACGTGTTCCTCAATTTCTCTGTGATTTTTTTCCCGCAGCTCTGCCGTCGAGGTAGAAATATCTATAAACGGAATACCTGCGTTATACATGCGGACAACTTGCGGCAAATACGTTTGTATACGGAATAACAGCGGAAGACTCTCGGATCGATCCCGGTTGAATTGCGGAAGAGCACCGAAAATTTGTCCGCAAACGATATTTAAAGGAAAGTTCGCGGAACAATTTGGGCTCACAAAAGTCTGTGGACAACGAGGGATGACTACGGATTCACAGCGCTTCGTAGCGGAGCCATGCGGAGTGAGAGAAAAGACTTACGGATTTCCTTCCTCAAGTCTTCCGTGGCCCAGTGAAATGGGGGTATTAACGTCGAGTGAGCTCTGTGATTAAATGATGGAAAAATAATTTGGCAGAGGTTAATCAAACCAAGTATATTATGATAAATGGACAGCGAGCTATGGCAAATATTAGCTCAAATTGGTTCCTCACCCATGGCACATGGAAGCAAAGGGCTTAAAAGAGATTCGTGCTTGGTAGTTTTCTTGGAATTAAAATCTTTTGATAGACCTAAGTCATTTCGGGACTAACATTTTAATTTTTTTGCAATAATTCGCTTGCACGTAGGGGACTTTAGCAGTGGGAGGAAACTGGAGTGCCCGGAGGAAACCCACGGGGCTGAGAAGGCGCCCCTATCTCCATTCCACATACGCTCACACCAGGGCTCGAAACCATAGCCGCAAACAAGAAGTGACCGGCCAGATAGAGGTCGAAGCGCGGCACTCTAGACCCCCCCCCCCTCCCGAGATTTTGAGCCATCGTTTGATAGATACAATAGTTTGAATATGTTTTTAGTTCAAAGATATCACACATTGTATACTACACTAGGAGACATCTTTAAATCTTGGAATTTCTGATGGAAAACAGTCTGTAATATAAAAAAGGTCAAGAAGTAAGTTTCGCATATTTGATGACTCAGTCCTTGACTGCCGATAATAAAAGTAAACTGTTTTAGAGTCTCACCTCCGACTGTTTAAGGCAGAGTCACACTAGTGGATTTTCCTTTAACATTCTCTTCTCGGCCCGGTTGAGTTCGACGTCTGCCATTTGGAGGAAGTGTGCGCTTGCATTTGATTGACCAATTCACAGTACAAATCTTAAGGATTTGTCTGTAGGTCAGAAAATCTATAACCTATAGGACAAATTTTCCCGTTCACATGAAAGGATTTAGCTTATGGATATAAAACCTAAAACCTCAGGATAAATCCACTAGTGTGACCCAGCCTTTAGGGGCCAGGGTTAAGAAGAGAATAATACTATGTCTTACTTTTTTAAACGATCAATCTTCTATATTGCCATTGTATAAATATCATGCCATGGCAGGTATAATATGTCAAGGTGAAATAGTTCCTAGTCTTTGTTAAATGTTCTAAAGAGGTTGATATGATAAGTGTCTATTCCATTAAATTGATTTATTTCGAATGGATTGTTTAGTGGAGCCCTGTAAAACGTATAATAATAGAAGTTGTTCAATTTGTTAATCTATCGATATACTAATAGAATAAGGTAATAAAAATAAATATTTAGGAATCGAAGATGGTTGTGGGGTAATACTTTGTTTGTTTTGGTGACGCGGGGTCGGTCGATGCAAATGAAATGAGGTATAACGCCCAACATTCTACTGCCTACTGTCTTTTCAGCCTTTTTCTCAGAAGGTGAGAAATAGGGTTTAACGTCCACTCGACACAAACTATGTTATTTCGGGACTAACATATTATGGTTTAATTTTATTTCAAGAATTCGCTTGTGCACACGGTAAACATACAAAATACTCTTCAGTTAAACGTCGCAAAAAGAAGTAGAGAAAAATACATTCTGTAAATCGGTCCTTCCTCAGACCTGCAAGTTACATGATGAACATGGCTTTTAAAAATAGATTTTTTTTATAATTTGGAGTATTTCCTCGCGAATACAGTCTAAAGTGAGGGATTTAAAGCAGTGGCAGAAAACCGGTAGACCAGGAGAAAACCCACGAGGTTGGACAGGCGACCCTACCCCTTGTCTCGTACAACTGGGTGTAACACTGTCTTTAGTTTAACAGAGATCGGTTTTGTAGATATATGGTTTATTTACAACGGGAACAAAGTATCACACATCTACATACTTACAACAACACTACAGAAACTAGACTATACTGGAACTATTACTACTACATAAACACATCTAACCATATTAAATCTACCATTCCACCCACACTCGTGCAGCCTTTCTTGTCCTCTCGGCTTCTCTCTCTCTCAGTGAGTTCCTCGGTATATACCTTTGCACACATCATGGTCATACATGCAAAGGGATATTCCTACAATCAAGGCCATAATTCATTAAGTTACAATTTGATATGCGCAACTATCGAAGGGAATCAAGATCATTGGGTTATAAACTTGCATTTTAATTCTCATCAAAATCTGTTCAAAATTATGACTTCTATAAGCTAGAAACGTGATTTTTCGTAAAATCCGTTGCATGTCTATGCTGAAATGTAAATGTAGATCATTTTTGTGATTTACGAAAATAAATTTTATCTTTATGTTAAGATAAAATTAAAGTAAACAAAAATACATTTAACAAATCTGATATAACAAATGTCTGATTTGTACAACAAATATTGATTTTAAGACACAAATGTTAATTTAAAGATGCAAATGTTAATTTAAAGATGCAAATGTTAATTTTAGTGTACAGATGTTACTTATAGTGACAAATGTTAATTTTAGTGACAAATGTTAATTTTAGTGACAAATGTTAATTTTAGTGACAGATGTTACTTATAGTGACAAATGTTAATTTTAGTGACAAATGTTAATTTTAGTGACAAATGTTAATTTTAGTGTACAAATGTCAAATATGACATCAAGAAATGAAATGAAATTGGATTTAACGTCCTACGCTTAAAAAAAGACAACAAATGTAGACATAAGAATCACGGACTATGAATTAAGAACTTAGAATTAGGTACCCTGTTTGGTCTTCCATACATGTATGTAAAGAGCATAGGGGTTGGATGACCGAATGGTTAGCACGGGCGCGCTGTGTCATAAGGCTTGTCATTGAGTCAACTGGTGTGGTTTCCATTCCCCGGTAGTACGTGAAAAGGAGTAGCGTCGCCTGTTCAACCTCGTTGGCTTTCTCTCGGTCCTCCAGTTTCCTCCCAGTGCTAAAGACCCCTACGCGCGCGCAAGCGAACAATTGAAAAAAACAACAACCTAGTTTGTGTAGATTGGACGCCCCCCCCCCCCAATACACACACACACTGTAAAGAACATATTGAATAAATTAGATGCTTAATAATTAATAAGATCGTGCCTTAACAGAAGGTTATAGAGAATCGAGACGTCACATCATATATTGTCAAAACTAGCATGAACCTAAATGATATCGTTTAATTAAATGAGAGATACAGATCACTTTGTCATATTCCTTTCTCACCTACAGGTTATTATTCCCACAGGTGAGACACTGACGTCATCTGTATTACTTGATGGTACACACAATAAAGTTACATCACACACTAAAAAATGATATAATAACATCACACACGATATAATGATATAATAACATTTCTAAACAAAGTTAAAAGGTTATCCATACAATCAAAATATAATTTTTAAGAAAAAAATAGCAGACATTTTATAAAAAAGAAAATGTACATATATAGAAAAAGAAATTAAAAGAGTTCATTAAGTTCTATGTACCTAAATGACATCGTTCAATTTGATGAGAGGTATATATCACTGTAGCACACATGTTGGACAGACGACCCTACTCCTTGTCACGTACAACCGGAGAATTGAAACCTCGCCACTTAACTCAATGATATATCTTATGCTAATACAATGCGAACACGCTAACCATTCAAAGGTACCCCCTCCCCCGCCCAGATCCCCCTTTCCGCTATTTAGGTAAACATTTACATTTGAGGTGGACACGAAATACAATAATATCGCACCGAATTGTCCCAGAAAAAAACCCAATGTCAGTATTTTTTTTCATTATACATGTATTTTGAAATGGTTTGAATAGTCACTTCATGAGTACAATGTCATGGAATTATTAATGAACATGATCCCCAAAGTATTCACGGTTTGATAAATTCATAGTTCTCTATGAGAGATAAAAACAATAACATCTTAAAGTAGCTAAGTCTCTAACTCAATATCATCCAAAGTCTTCGACGTGGAAAACACGAATTATTTCTCAATTTAAAGTAGCTTAGTCTCTAACACAATATCGTCCAAAATCTTCGACATTGAAATCTCAATTTATTTGTCAAATTAAATCAACATTGATGTTGTGATTTTACTGGGAAAAGATGGGCTTTTGATATCCAATATTAAAGACAAAATAAACATTTTACCATTGATACACGAATAGTGTACCATAATGCGTTTCAGCGCTTTTTGTAACAAGGGACTCGAAGAACGAGGCTAGATATTCTACATGTGAAATGATGGCGGTTTTTTCTTATCTAGGCAGCATGCGCAATAAATACTATCGGCGTAGAATGGAATAACCAGACGCTATAGATTGCCATTCGATTGATACTTCTCTGGTGTATTTCGCCGAACATAACATATTTGAAATTAGAGTAAAAACGGAAACGACTGAATGTAAATCAGTTTATATACATTCACATTACATTATTATAATGCGTTGTGACTCATTCGTTCGTTTGATCCTCGAGTTCCACCTAGGGTGATATTGTGACTCATTAGCGGGTTAGCTCCTTTAAAATACCGGAAATTTATTTCACCTCTGCTTTGATAAAGGAGTAAATACCAAACATTGTTAATTCGACTTCTATCCAAAACAAATAGAAAAGTACTTAGTATTATAGGTATTTTATAAAAAAGTTAGCTATTTTTAGGTTTTTTTAAAATTTAACCTAAAATGGATTTGAAATAAAGCACACACGATTTCAAAGTATCACACAATAGATTGTTTCAAATGTCTCACAAATGTTCAGCGAAACATTGTAAAACTAGGCAAAATGTTGTCAAATTAGGGGGGTTGAATGGCCGAATGGTTAGCATGTGCGCGCTGTATTATACGGCCTGTCATTGAGCAAACTGGCGTGGTTTCGACTTCCTGGTTGTACGTGGCAAATTTCAATATAATGAAAGCTTCTTTTATTTCCGTATAGGGCAAGCAGTAGCTGATCATACATCGTTACATCATACCACACGAAGCAACCATTACTTTAATACATGTAACGGGTAAATGTATTGATCCAAGCCAGGTTACCGATAAGCATTTATTGTACGTATTCCTATAACGTTCACACTTCATAGTTATCGCCCATTCGTTGATATGTAATCATTCTGTAATGTGTAGTGGTATCAAACATCATAAGTAGACAACTTTAAATATTTTAAATGTATTCCAAGGAAGCCCTCGTGTTAACTTTGATTCTAGTGTTTTTTGGTAAGTTTTTTTTTAAAGAGTTATACATTCAGTCGAATTTTTTAACAGTTTTTTAATTTTGAATTGTGGGTTTCTTACTTCCACGGAATTTGGAATAGCGGACAAATATAAAAATACATGGAATGTGCATAGTTTGTCCCGATTTTCTATTTAAAAAATTAAACCCATGAAGGCAGGCGGATACTACCAAGAAGAAACTGTAAAAAGAAATGAAACGAGAAATGAAATTAAAATGGTGTTAATTTTGTACTGTTCTGCTCCGAATTGTGCTCATGAAAACTCTCTGAGCAACCGAGGCTCCCAATAAGTTACAAAGGTTAAAGTTGACCAGAAACCAGATCTGGTGATAAATTACTATAATTCATTGCCAGAACTGGGGGTTGGGTGGCCGAATAGTTAGCACATGCGCGCTGTATCATAAGGCCTGAAATTTAGTCAACTGTTGTGGTTTCGAATACCCGGTTGTACGTGACAAGGAGTAGGGTCGCATGTCCAACGTCATGGGTTTTCTCCGGTTCCTCCGGTTTCCCCCACTACTAAAGACCCCTACACGCAAACGAATTTTGAAATAAAGTTGTCCGAAATGACAAAGTTTAGGTCGAGTGGACGTTAAACCCTATCTCTTTCTCACCCTCTCCCTCTCTCTCTCGCTGGCAGTTCTCGCTATAGTGCTATAATAGTTTGTTTGGGTTTTTTTTAAAAAGTACACTGTAATAAAAACAGAATATGCTGAAAAGATCAGTTAAATTTGTTCACTCTGAATCGAGATATTAGCGATTCAATTTAAGACTAGCCTCGGTCGTCAGTACTAACGTTATTTCATCCATCACAAAATGTATTGAACTCCACAAAATATCACAGACTAATGATAACATCGAGAGTTGATTAGCGTCTTTGTAAATTAATTAATGTCTAATTAGTCATTTAGATAACATTCAAGGCATAAAGAAAGACCTGCAATAGGCAGATTTATCTCCTGCATAATGTATCTTTAATCGTTTTTGTAAAAAAGGCTGAATCGCGGAAATTGTGTGGTTTATGTTAAAACCATACATATGCATGATATTATCGTCTCTATCATAATTATGTACTTTTTCAAGTTTTGGAACCAATGTTTAAACATAAACGACAGTACAAATAACACAGATGCTAGTCGTTCAAATGGTATGACAAACAAATGTCTTGTAGTTAAATTGCCAGTACACGCAAACAAACTACTCGAATAATATGCACAGCGTAATGTAGCATAAAAATATCAAGACAGAAATGAAATGGGATCTGTAACATCCGATTGGTATGCTTCATCCGGATGAGTAAAGACGGATCAAGATATTTGTCTCCAAATGACCCTCATGTAGTTAATACCATAGCCGCTTTCTTTCTACACAAATAACAATGTTCATTTTGCTGCCAGGCCTGTGACAGAGAGGGGGGGGGGGTAACGTCCACTCTACATAATCTATGTCATTTCGGGACTATCATGTGGTTTAATTTTATTCAATAATTCGCTTGCGCGTAGGGGTCTTTAGAAGTGGGAGGAAACCGAAGGACCCGGGGAAAACCCACAATGAGCATGTTTCGTTATCTGGAATAATTCATAGGTTCTTTTTACGACGTTTTTTATTCCTGTTCCTGGCAGTGAATGGGATGTTTTCCAGAAAGCATAAAAAAGTTGCCTGTGACGCAAAATCGGTATGTTTTTCCTTGCCCGACCGATTAGGAACGATTAAATTATAAGATGGCTATATATGCACTATATACACGATATGTACAAATCGCAATCAGAATGTTTATATTTCATACATTTACATACGGAATTTTCCAAATCTTTTAGAGACCACTTTACTTGAAATTGGTTGTTTAAAGTCCTTTAGAAACCCGTCTTCATTAGCCCGGTTCAGACATTCCTTTAGAAACATTATGTTATGAAAATGCATCTGGATATATCTTATAGGAGATGCTGCGTCACGAGAAATGACATCAATTACTCTATTCACTCAAGGTATGAGTTGGAATGCAGCTAATGGTCATTGTCAGTCTATAGGTCAAGACCTGTTAACTATAGTTAGTACGGATCAGCACCAGGCAATGGGGAATTTTATACTGAATGGTCAACCCTGGTACAACAAAATGTGAGTTAATTTCTTTTGAAATTCTACTGTAACAAAAATAATAACAAACATTTTATTTTTATACCTAAATTGTTAATTTATATCCGATTTATCGCCTTTATTATTGTTAAAATAGTTTTGATATTGTATCTTGTGATGTTTGCTGGCAAACTAGCGCCGTCAAGAAACGACACGTAATGTGCTACCACAGACGGCCATTGCTTAGTTTTTATCTGTTTTTAAGTGTTAGTTTGTTTTTCAATCTGAAAGAGGCCTGTATCATTACCGGCCCGCGAATGTAGAGGGCGGTTAACGTCTATGTGACAACGAGATGCTACGACCAAGGCCTTAATATTCATAGATGATCGATAACAATTTCATATTCCGAAAAGAAAAAAATACAATAATGTTTTGGTTTTTTTTTTTATTCTCACTGGAATCATAATTTGTGGGCTTATAAAGCAAGGGTGCTTATTCATTACAAATGGGCAACAGTACTTACAAATCCCTTACCCCACATATAACATCTTTGTGTTAAAATAATAAAACAACGTGTTTGCATTTAAAACTGAATTCCATTTTACATGTTAGTTTATTTCCTTATTCTTCCACCAGAAATTCAGGAATATTCACTGAATTCCATTTTTCATGTTAGTTTATTTCCTAATTCTTCCACCAGAAATTCAGGAATATTCACTAAACCAGGTCGGAATTTGGTGGGTTAAATATACCTGACAGTGACGTAGACATCTTGTACACATTCTACATCTCGGAGGCTTATACACAGGGTTATTGCTATCGACATGATATCCCATTCCTGCTGCTGGCCCCGTCTTCATTAGCCCAGTTGGAGCAGAACCATGGGACGTTAAACCCCATTTCATTTCTGCTGCTGACGGGCGAATATCATTTTTTTTTTTGCATCTGTAATATATATTTCTAAATTGGTGTTTCAAGACCACAATGTATTTCACTTTTAGAAAAGAACACACGAGAATCCTAAAGATACGCGTGTTGTCGGTTAATATATCAGTGTGCATTTCCGGATAATTTGTCCCAAATACAATTAAGAGAAAGAAAAATGGCCTTACTCAAATAATTCTTTCCAATTTCAGACAAGATTCTTGGTCTAGTCTCCACAGTCCAAAAAATAGTACCAACGAACGAACACCTCACAAATGGATAAGAGGGTGTCTTCCATTGGACGGTGCCTTAATTTATAATAATATATGGTTTACCGGCGAACCACTTAATTTAGACAGTAGTGGCTGTACCATCCTACAGAGAGATAACGGTGTCTTCAAGTTAAGATCTTCGCAGTGTAATCAAGACAAACAGTTCATGTGTCAGAAAACAGAGGGTAATATTCATTTATTATATACGATACGAACAATCCAAACCATTAGACATAATTCGAAGTCATAAAAAAAGCTATCGTTTAATTAGTGTAATCAGCAAATTGACTGTACTGTGTACACCGTGTACAAAATACATGACAAACAATGGTAATAGGTGTCCGGAAGAGTAAGTTTACCCTGCCTAACGCCACAACCACCACAGTTGCATCTAAATCATAGCGTAATTGGCCAATGGACTTTCCGTACGAAAATGCACATGATGAACAGTGTTAACATGTAATTAGGAAGTAAGTATAAGTGTCAATTAAATATAAAGTTCACGTGGGTTTGGGCATTATTGCATATTGCCGTTTAAGTCGAGAGAGTGGGAGAGAGGGGGAGAAAGAGGGAGATGACCTAGTTTGTGTCCAATTGACGTTAAACCCCATTTCTCCCTCTCTCTCTCTCTCTCTTTCGCTATATGTGCCATTTATTTAATTAATTTCTTACTCGCATTCATATCTGATATTTGACCCAATAGTATTTGATCGGAGGGGTTGGGGTCGAACGGTTAGCACGTGCGTGCTGTATCATGAGTACTGCCATTGAGTCAACTGGCGTGGTTTCGACTCCCCGGTTATACATGACAAGGAGTAGAGTCGCCTGTCCAATCTCATGGGTTTTCTCCAGGTTCTCCAGTTCCTCACAACGACTTTCCAATAGAGTTTACTAACTAATACTATACCAAAGTAAATTTTGAAAGCAATGTATAAAAAACACCAAATATTCTCCCCCGACCGAGTCAATGACGAGTGACATATCAACATAGATTTATTCAATAAATATTTACATATTATAAAGTGCAATATAGAATTATGGGATTTGAAAACACGCCAGAGCTTACATAAATTCATCTCCCGATAGAAATTATTTAATGAATTATAAATACATAGTTAAAAATTATAATCTTACATTATATATATACTGGTATAAAATTACTAAGTTAAAACATTGACTCTACAATTAATTATTATTAGTCAAAAATATATTGGATAGACTACAAATCAGTTCATATACAGAATGCAGTATAGTGTGATGTGGTTACCAATGTTCAAAGTACGGAAGGGTATGAGAACCTCGAATGAATTGTAGATAGTGGAATTTGAAAGTCAAAAATTTAGAAGCTAACACGGGAAATGAAAGGCATCTGAGGTGGTAAGGTATTGTGAACTTGGTTACTGAAAATGATTAATATTATTAGTATTGACCTTTAGTCAAGATACTATCACTAACACCAGACACGATATTAATTTATAACCAGCCACAGGGTACGATATAAATCTTCAAATAGTTGATGGTAATTAAAGCTAAATCAGAAGACGATAAGTATCACCACGTATCAAGAGACCCTAAGTATCACACGATAAGTATATTAGGACAAGATACCCTAAGTATAACATGATAAGTATTAAGACAAGATAAGTATCAGTACATCGATGGTAAGTATCATTAATCAGAAACACGTACACATAAAGTTAGATTAACCAAGACACGGTGAATATATGTCATGCTAAGTTAGATCAACAAAGACACCTTAAGTCCATGTAATACTAAGTTAGATTAACCAAGACACGGTAAGTACATGTAATACTTAGTTAGATTAACCAAGACACGGTGAATATATGTCATACTAAGTTAGATCAACAAGTTAGATCATTTAAGAAAAGTAAAAAATATTTTATCCCAATCCTCCTTAAATAAGTTGTATAAATGCTTTATCAGACCTATTTTAGAATATGCATCTGAAGTTTGGGATTCATGTACAAATTTCAATATTTATAAATTAGAATTATTTCAACTTAAGGCAACAAGAGTTGTCACAGGATGCACAATTTACACACCGAGGTCAGCTTTATATTCCGAAACTGGGTGGCCAAAACTATCAGATCGCAGAAAAATCCGCCGACTTTGTTTACTCTGGAAAATAATAAATGATCATTGTCCCTCCTACTTATCGGATTTAGTTCCTTCTACCAATAATATACCATATAATCTAAGAAATCAAAATAATATACCGACCCCTTTTTGTAGATTAAATCTTAAAAAACAATCCTTTTTTCCTAAAACTATTTCTGAATATAATAAACTATCAACTGATAAAAAAAATGCAAATTCATATCTCAATTTCAAAAAGTCCATTTCTACTTCATTTTCTACACCACATTATAGAAACACTGGCATACGTAAACTAACAATTCTTCATAACCGACTCCGTCATTCATCCAGTGGCCTTAATAATGACCTATTTCAATCTAACATTATTGACACTCCTCTATGTTCTTGTAAAATGTCAGTGGAAAATATATACCATTACTTTTTTAATTGTCCTATTTATACCGTTCAAAGAGATATTCTCATGTCCGATATTAATTATCTCTATAGCCTTCCCTCTGACGAATTACTGAATATCTTACTAAATGGGAGCCCTGTCTTACCTAACATTTTAAACAAGAAAATATTTCTTGCCGTTCAACGGTATATTTCCAGCACAAAACGTTTTAATAGTAAATTATAAACTTGCTTTTAATTCTTTATTGATTAATGTACATCCTCACATTCACACACTTATATTTATTTCTAATATTGTCTAGATTATAGTTTATATTAGATGCTTAATTTAGTAAAATGACAATAAAATAGATGATAGATAATTATAAATACGTGTACATATTGTATATAGCTGTATCTACTGTATGTTAAATGTTTGTTTTGCCATCACATATTATATCATATTATATTATTCTATTCTCTGGGAGAAGGTTCATAATTTTTATAAATTGTCCTAATCCCTTTGTAAATTATTTGAAATAAAATATGTTTAAACCACATCAACAAAGACACCTTAAGTCCATGTCATACTAAGTTAGATAAAACAAGAAACGGTAAGTACATGTAATACTCAGTTAGATCAACCAAGACACGGTAAGTACATGTCAAACTAAGACACGTCAAATACATGTAATACTAAGTTAGATTAACCAAGACATGGTAAGTACATTTAATACTTAGTTAGATTAATCAAGATACGACAAGTAACTCAGAAAGTGTTGTACGTCTAACTCTTCGTAAAGTTTATCAACTTGTACATCAAGCACTAAATGTTCGCGTGTGACTTTTGACATCACGCGTGAGAAATTCCTAATCGTCGAGCTGTTAATTAGGGGAACCCTTACATGTTTGTCCTGTATACGCCTCATGAGTGTTTTCGGGGAATCCAGTATTTTTCTAGTAAAATTGGATATTTCTACTTTCTATATATATCAAAATTGTCATACTTTTATTGGAAATAACCACCCGATAAATACTTTTCTAGGAACCCATCTTTAATTAGTCAAACAAGACCTGCCTAAAGAAAGACCTGCAATAGGCAGATTTAGCTCTTGCATAATGCATGTGGTAGTTCAAAATACTTCTTTGGTACCTTAGTCGGTAGTGTGAATTATTTGTAGTCTTTTGTCTCCTAGAAAATAGTTGTAAGGGATCACCTAGAGCTTATTCGATTTAATACAATGACACGGCGTTTTATATACAAACGATACAGAAAAGGACAACCCGTATATAAATAAATTGCTCAGAAAGGGTTAACGATTAATATGTTCTTTGAAGTAGGAGTTATTTTTTCAAGCATTTGTTTTTAAATTCAATTTTAACACCCATCTCGTCAACCGTTACCGAGCATTGTTCTTTTTATTGATTTCCTTCAAAGTGTAATATAATGAACGACAAACTCATTTATCAATTATTCTATTAATGTCACAATTATTATGAAAATAGTAGTGAATCTAATTTAAATGTATATTTAATGCGATGTTGCGCTCTAGGGTACCTGCTTATCGATAATCTTTTAGATCTCATTATTTCTAAAAACGTTGTTTTTATTGAATAAATTTGTAATCGAGAACTTGGTGGGTTTGTCATTGAAACTACACCAAGCTTATCTAATCTCGGAAATTACTCGAATATTAATTCGTTATTACATTGAGAGACACAAGCTCGGCCAGAAGAATGAATGTTGAAGTGTTTGAAATATTAGTCTGGTCATAAAGATAATAACCTGGCTATTGTGTAAGAAATATTATACACATTTTATTGTTTCTAGAGATAGAGAGAGAGGGGGGGGGAGATTCGGTTGTGCGTAGGGGTCTTTAGCAGTGGGCGGAAACCGGAGTGCCCGAAGGAACAACACGAGGTTGAGAAGGCGCCCCTATCTCCATGCCACATACGCTCACACCAGGGCTCCAAACCACAGCCGCCTCAAGTCAGAGGTGTGGCCGGCCAGCTGGAGGTCGAAGCCCGGCACTCTAGACCATTAGGCCATCCCAACCCCCTATTGTTTTTATAAATAAAACAAAAATATTAATCAAGTTAATAACTGTGGTAAAAAGTCATGCTAAGTTTTCTCCCTTGGAGAATTATTAAATCTCCAGATAGCTCAGTGGTTTAAACTTATAATTATGAAATTCTCCCTCTATTTCCTCCCCCGTAAATACTTCAGTAGATTTTTTCAACAGGCAACGGATGTTAGTTTTGTACTCTATTCCCTCCCCCGTAAACATTTCAGTAGATTTTCAATAGGCAACGGATATGTAGTTTTATTTAGGACTTAGAATTTTGTCTAATGGTTTGGATTGTTCGTACTTGGTTTTAATTTTATTTATCTGTATTCTGGAAATACCTTGATGGAAATGTAATTTCCACGTTAGAAATAACTTTCAATTATGTACACACCATCTCCCTTTAAAGAAACGGAATTCAAAACTTATGTACATTGCTCTGTGAAAACGCTAACCGAATTTCAGTTAGAAACTAAACTATTGTACTGTGTGGTTTGGTTCATGTGGCAGGTGACTTGGTTGTCTGAAAGAAATTTACAATTGAAAAGATTAATATGGACGTTAAGCTAGCTGACGAAAAGAATAATGTGGACGTTAACCTAGCTGACGAAAAGAATAATGTGGACGTTAACCTAGCTGACGAAAAGTTTAATGTGGACGTTAACCTAGCTGACGAAAAGTTTAATGTGGACGTTAACCTAGCTGACGAAAAGTTTAATGTGGACGGTACTCTAGCTGATGAGGGAGCCTCTGGTCTCTCAGCTGTGATTGAAATCCTACAAACATGTGATTGAAATCCTACAAACATGTGATTGAAATCCTACAAACATGTGATTGAAATCATACAAACGTTTGAAATCCTACAAACATGTGATTGAAATCCTACAAACATGTGATTGAAATCATACAAACGTTTGAAATCCTACAAACATGTGATTGAAATCCTACTTGGTATATTGATTGATGAAGAAAGTTACTCCGGATCACCTTTCTAATACATTTCAAACAATTATAATAAACTAATCACTTAAAAATTTAAAGTGGAGTATAAATTCAATGAAATGAAATGGGGTTTAACGTCCTACGGTTCTGTTCCTAACCTGATCTGATGAAGACGGGCATACACCATACAGTGTGGTATAGGGAAATTTTGCCAGGCTATGTCAGGCCATCCGTCCTGCATCACTGACAAGAAGAAACTACGCCGGGAAATCTTGTTGAACCTTCTCGGCCAATGCAGGGATCGAACAAGTAGCCACGTGATCTCCCAAAGTGAAGTATAAACCAACCCCTGAATGTTTTTACCTTTGCGTTATAAATTTATTTTATTCATAATCAAAAGACCAGTGTTCAAAATGTACAAAATTTATATTTCATGTATCTTTACAGGCCCTTGCAGATTTGAGAGTTCGACTGGTAAAACTGTAACTGGGGCCTCAAGTGAGATCTCTCTGACGTCCGCAACTGTAGATGACTGTAAGAAGAAATGCTTGCAAATAACCTTTGATGAAGAATGTTGGGCATTTACATTCAAATCTGTAACCGATGTGTGTAGATTGCATTTAAACACGGATTCTGCATTCTATTTTGATGACAAAATAACAGACGAAGCTGATGGAGAACTTTATATGAAGAGGTGTTATGAAGGTAGGAAAGTCCATGTTGTCCTGCTATAAACAATTGTTAAACCAGGGTTAAAGAAACTGTAATTTTTTCAGCAAGACTTTATTATATTATTATTGTTTTTATTACGAACATTTTATAGCGCACAAGTCACTAGGTGATCAAATGCGCTTTATAAAACATTATAAATTATCACATATTATTAATTATCACAAAACAGTATCACAGATAAACAATATAATCATAAATTATTAAGTAAACAACACATTATGCAGATATTATGAATAAAGGTAGAAAATAAGATAACAGAGCTCAGTAAAATAAAAGATTACTAAGAGATTAACAAAAAATTAAAATCGTTATAAGCTAGAACCTTCTTTAAATAAATCGTCTCCCGGTGTCGGAACAATGTTTTGCTTAAGCGTAGGACGTTAATCCCCATTTCATTCATTCTTTAAATAAAAAAAAGAATTTTACAGACTTTTTAAAAACAGAAAGAGACACAGCGTTTCTGATAGAAAATGGTAGCTTATTCCATGTAATTGGCACTCGTACACTAAAACCTCTGTCAGCAACTGTTTTGAGTCTTGATCGTTTGGAACATAAAATTAATGTATCCGGAGAGGAACGAAACGTTCGGGAAGGTGTATATAGTTCAAGTAAATCTCGTAAGTAAACAGGTGCAAGACCATTAAGACATTTAAAAACCAAAAGAGATTAAAGGAGCTAAATCACTATCATTTTGGACCTAGAAAATCACAAAAGTGGGTAGCAACGCATATAATACTGTAATATGAATATATATAAACTGATTTACATTCAATGGTTTCCGTTTTTACTCCAATTTCAAATCAGTTATGTTCGACAAAATAAGCCAGCAATCGCAATCAAGTGCACATTTCAAGCGTCAAATATTCAAGTCTACATAACTCTGTTTGGTTTGGTGCAATGTGCCTAGCCTCGTCCCTTGAGTCTCTCAATACAATTGAAGCGCATTATGGTACACGAATGTTAAAAAAATTATTTTATCTTAAATATCGGATATTAGAAGCTCATCTTTCCCCGGTAAGTTAACATCATCAATGTTAATTTAAATTTACCAATAATTCGTGTTTTCGATGTCGAAGATTTTGGAAGATTTTGAGTAACGGACTTAGGTCCTTTAAATATCACACATTGTTGATTACTGCATGTTAATCGTGATCTATTGTCTATAAATAATCTTGAAGTCATCATCTACACTGAGGAAGCTTGGGACAATTCCCAATGATATTAATTGAATGCAATTCGTACAGAAATAACTTTTAGGGATTAAACACCAACAATAATTACATCCGCCACGGTTACCCATGAGATATGGTATAGACATATTGTTTCCGTTAGAAAATAAACAATATTTGTTTCCAATAGTGCCGTTTCCCCCCAAGGACTTCTCTAAAGAAGAATCAGTTATTGTTTTTCTTGGGAGTATCCAAGCTTGTCACATATTTAATTGAAGGAGTTAACTGTTCATTACCTAGCGACTACAACTCGAGTGTACACTGTATGTTTTCAATTCTCTACCATGATAATAAATATATAATCACTCAACACAATGCTTTAATTTTACGGATAGTACATTATGAGATACATGACTTTATGCTTGATATCTAATAGAAATAGATAATCACTACACACAATGCTTTAAGCGAGACGGAGGAACTTAATGGCACAATTTTTATTATAATTCTTTTCCTGTCGGCATTAGTGTTTTAACAGTGTTTTGTGATGCTGGAGAAAAAAAAACACCCTGTTAGATAAAGAGTAGATAAAGAGGTGACAGTTCTCGCTGTTACAAAAAATAATTAGTTAAAAAATCGATAATGAATGGGGAATATGTTAAAACTTCAGTCTTCAGTCCATTTACCTCTCTCCGAGCCTAGTTATCGCCGTTACAAAAACAGTGTAGTCTCGCTTGGCATTCCTATCGGTGTTACGATAATAAATAAAGTCTCGATTATCTATTTTAAGATCAAAACATTAGCCGTAAATCGCATTAAGTTGATTATGGTCCTGATATGTTTATTAATGTCTTAATAATAATTTATATAAGACTGAAGACAAAAAGAAAGACTCGCAGTAGGCAGATTTTTGGCAAGTGTAAATTCCTGTGTCCTGTTTCTCGAAATCCGAATTTAGAAGATACTTCAATTTTGATTGGCTAACCACTAAAATCAATCTAATATTATCCAATCAATATCTAAAAGTTAGATTTTATCTTTGTTAAAATTTTGTGAAACAGGCCCTAGTTCCGTATCCGTATCGATTTTGCGCGTGACGTCATCAATGTGTGAGTATTTCTCATGCTGGTTGATTTGCAAATCTGTTACTGATGTAATTCTATAATAAGGGGGGGGGGGGTAAACTCTCTGAAATAATACATGAGTGAAACCAAAAATTGCCGCAGTGTTGTAAACTACTATTATATAAGCAGTAAACCTACATGAAATGGTGACTCTACAAATTGGTCTGCTGTTATTAGTCATCGAGATTCTTGCATTTAATGAATACGCAGACCATGTCATCACAAAATCAGTTTTAACAGATAATCACACGGCAAACCTTGTGTGGTGTATATAATGAATCAGTTTGCCCCATCCGCAATTAAACACATTTTAAGTTATTTTTAACACATCATGAACAACTAATGACATCTTTTCTGGACTAAGGCGATAAATAGTTATTTCTGTAAATGCAAAAAATACTTAAATCAAATCACTTTCATGTTAAACGAACAATACCTTAAGGCGGTTAATTAAATGGATAGCGATAGGTTTAGAAACGCTTTGAAGTGTATTCCGTTGTTATTTATCTCCTATATTGTTACGAATCTTTAGGTTTACTGGATGAGACGGTTTATTCGACTGATGTAACTAGTAACCAAGAACCAACTTCGTCGTCGTGTAATTCTTCGTCTACTGATAGTAAGTATTTTCTAATAATGCAGGTCCCCAGAAACTTTTATAATATGCTAAGAACATCGAAAAACTTTCCAGTTTTTAAATACACTATTTGTATTAAGAACAGTCTAGTACAGTCTAATACAAGTTTAACTCTTCGGCATGCTGTAATTCATAAAACATTTGGAATTGGTCAATTAATAAAATTTTAACTAAATATTAAGTTTGTATTATTGTTATTGTATTTATCACTTGAACCGCCAAAACTTTGGGTGTCTACTCATACCTCATACTCGCGGTGACTCAGTTGCTAACACTATACGGTGTCTACTCATACTAGCCGTGGCTCAGTGGCTAACACTATACGTTGCCTACTGATACAAGCGGTGTTTCAGTGGCTAACACTATACGATGTATATCCATACTATCGGTGTCTAAGTGGCTATCACTATACGATGTATACCCATACTAGCGGTGGCTCAGTGACTAAAAATATACGGTGTTTACTGATACTAGCGGTGGCTCAGTGACTAAACGTAAACGGTGTCTACTCATACTAGCGGTGTCTCAGTGGCTAACACTATACGATGTATACCCATACTAGCGGTGGCTCAGTGGTTAAAATTATACGTTGTCTACTTATACTAGCGGTGACTCGGTGACTAAAACTATACAGTGTATACGTATACTTACGGTGCATCATTGACTAAAACTATACCTTTTTTTTAGGACTTCGAATTTTGTCTAATGGTTTGGATTGTTCGTACTTGATTATATTTTATTCATACTTACGGTGACTCAGTGGATATAAAACGCTGATTGGTTAACAGTGAGGCTTCGTGCTCACTTCCGGTGTTGACCGGGAAAGTTCCTCGGATTACACGAAAAACAATGACGTGCTGGTAAAAGCTAAACCGGACAGTTGCAATTCGAAATAAAGAAATAGTGGGACGATGTACCCCTTCTTTATTAGATCAGACGGCGCAGAAAAATAGGACGCTAAACCCAATTGCATTCCATGCTCTTAGTATAGACATTTTAAAAAAAATATTGTTCACAATATTACAGAATATCACAATATTTCTTTCTTTCATTAAATAGTTACAGCAGTGGAACTGTATTCGTTGGAAGTGACCACAAGGCCAAAAGCTTCTATCGTTTTCCACGAGGATCTTCGAACCAAGTCTGAAGCTAATGATGTTTGTAAAGCTGATGGCGGTAGTTTAATTTATATTGATTATCCAATACACCAATTACTTATTAAAGAGCAAGCAAACTGGACACCGTATGTTATATTCTATATTCAAAAATTAACTACTGAAGTCGGCCTCTTTAATTAAAAGCATTATTTCCAATTTTACTTCGTGCAATTTGGGCTACTGTTGCTTTGAAATTTGTTTCAGCAAATCAGCACCTACATTTTTGGATTTTCAACGACGCCCTCAGTCTTGATTAAAAAGACGCTTTTTTATATTTGACCGGTTCGGTTATTCCGCAAACTGAACTCCGCCGGGCTAAGACATTTGTCGCGGCTTCTTGGCGTTTAATTAACGCGGAGTCAAGAAAGAGATATGTCGACAAACGGTGTGAATAATTTAGCATAAGTGTATTATGTTATAGTAGATACCCTTTGTTTGTAAAAAATCATTTCAGAAGTGCCAATCATTTTTTTTCTGTAAAACCATTGAACACTTACTATTAAAAATAAGTCATTATTATGATCAAAGAAATTAACGAGCCCAGTGAGTTATTTATACGGAAATGATTATTTCCATTTAAGGTCTGGATCTATGTGGATTGGAATTCACAATACTTCCTCCTGGCTGAGTGGTGAAATTATATCACCCACTTCTTACATTAATGGACTGACTACTAGAGATTTCATTTTAGATAATACACTTAACCAATGGTAAGTTGACTTTTATTTAGATTGGATTGTAATAAGGCCTTCTATTTCTGGTTTGAGTGAGATCGATGGGGCTGTCTTTATATTAAGTTATTCTGAGTGATTCATTGATTTTATGCCAACCTGATTTGGCTTAATCATTATAAAGTTTAAATTTCCGTGTCAAATTTAAAAATATAGTTTAGAATGTTTAAGCTTGGCAGAAGGAAACAACGGAACCCATTTATCGTATTGATGGCCATCCATCTTCTTCAGTATTGTTACTGGCATGCCACAGAATACATTTTCTTTTTGATTTCTTTGTAATTTTAAAATACTGCAAAACCATTATATTACCAGAACGAACGGTACCAAGTGAAACAGAAACAACTTTCTTGTCCAACATGTACGATTAAAGAGAGAGAGAAATGGGGTTTAACGTCCAACCGACACAAACTAGGTTAATTTGGGTCTAACGTCCACCCGACACAAACTAGGTCAATTTGGGACTAAAGTATGGTTTTCAATTTTTATTTCAATAATTCGCTTGCGCGTAGGGGTCTTTAGCAGTGGGAGGAAACCGGAGTGCCCGAAGGAAACCCACGAGGTTGAGAAGGCGCTCCTATCTTCATGCCACATACGCTCACACCAGGGCTCCGTATAGCATTCATTGTGTTGTCAGTTAACTAGTATAGTGTTGCCTGTATACGATTAAACTAATTTTAATTTCTTCTATCTTGTATTAGGTCATCGACAGATCAGTCTCAGCAATACCAATTTATTTGTCAAATACGATCCGGTGAGTTATATTAAAACAATAATTATTGTATATTCCTTTAAAAACTGTTTGTAACCAAAAAGTAAACGAATCCGGCAAAATTGGTTAAAATTTACTAAAGATTCTTGAAACAAGTCTAGGACAACTCTCTGGTTTCCAACGAGTTTTGTTAAGATGCGCTCATAAACGATTGCTTTCTGTGGTAGACAAGAGAGAAGCTGGAGAGAAACGTCAACTCGGCAGAAACTAGATCAATTTGGCTCTAATATGTAGTTCTATTTTTTTTTCAATAGTTCGCTTTCGTGAGAGATCTGAGGACCCGAAGAAACCCAATGAGGTTTGACAGACGATCTTAGTCTACATGACCTTATGATCTAAAGCGCACGCGTTAGATCATTCGGTCATCCCAATTCCCGTCTAAAGAGAAGAGAAAGCGAGTGGCGAGTCATCTTCAGTAGAAGGCTTGCTCTCGCTTTAACTACGTACATCTTATCAAGCCCCCAATGTAACACTCTGCATATGTCGGCACTATAAGTTTGATTGGGTATAAGCCCAGCTTGTGATCCAATCAGATTTTTGGTCGTGGCGAATTGCAAGTTTCGCGCTTTCAAGCTAAAATGTCTACCTGTGAAAATCGAGTTCCAAAGTTCAAGGTTACCGTGCAGTTCGCTATGTTCCAATCTCTGATTGGATGCTACTGTTGACTTTTCTGCAAATAACGTAGCTATAAGTTTTGGAATTGTGAAGTAAATCGGTAACGTCCAGATGTTGTAAAACTCACAGTCGTTGCTTTAGGGTAGACTCCGTGTGGCACCAACGCTGTAACGATGGATAGTGGAACAATATAAATGAATAGAATAAATATTTCAAGGCGCAATATTCAAGACCAAAAGGCACATATAGTCTTTTTTGGCCACACACAAGACAACACAAATTTGACTTATCATAAGGCATATTTGATCAACAAATATTCAATTTGGTCAATCCTAACACATGCTATGGTAGCCAAAAGTTGCCATTACTTTCTGGGGATGTCCTTTAATTCACTTGTATCCACGAATATTATTACTGGAAAATAATAAGGTGACAAAGTGTTCGGTCAACTTGTTTTTATTCACTTCCGTTTCAATGATTGTCCAATCTGATTAAAACACATATCTTATTTCGTTTCGTTCCTATAGTTCAAAATGTCCTTTTACATGTCTCTCCTGCACTATGATCTGGAAGAGTTGTTATCATTGACGTGTTCTGGATGGTGTGAGGGATTAGCCAATAAAACCATCTGTTGCTGCAACTTCTTGGCCTTTGGCGCCCGGAGCTATGGGTAAACCATTAGAAACGTCAACGCTAATTGATTAATCAAGGTCTGACGTCATAGGGTCAAAAGCACCTCTTGACATCTTGACGCAACCTATCGCTACAGCTTGTCAGATCGTCATTAGAAGTATGATAAAACGAAATGAAATATAGATCTGTATTTTAATCAGATTGACAAAATACAGACTGATCATTTCAATGTTTAACTTGATTTTAAAATATAAATATGTGACTCAATTCTCTTCTAGGTGTTTGTAACTTTGAAGAAATTTCTAACAAAGCTATAAGTTCTTCTATCGTGGATAAAAATGTCACATTGACAAATTGTAAATCCAGATGTAACTCGTATTCATACAACGGGGAAGATTGTTGGGCGTTCACTTACAGCTCCACAGATAATTCTTGTTACTACCAATTTACTTCTTATCCTGGAATAGCAGACAACACCTCTTTAGTTATAGATGGTTCTCCATATAATCTAAATCTATATCGTAGAGTGTGTTACACATGTAAGTAGTTCTTAGAATTCTTATGGGAGTGTACACAATATCTGGAGAGGGAGAGAGAGATAGAGAGAGAGAGAGAGAGGGAGAGAGAGAGAGAGATTCAATGTACATTGTAGAACATTATGTAGAACATTCAGATGAAACCCATAAACCGAGAAGGTTTATAACATGTCGTACTGGGTTAGACCTGAACTATGGCACAATTCAAGGTCAATTTTGCCATTTTCATTTTCGAAATCTCTTTGCGGATTTTGACCAAATTGCATGGGAATGATTTATTTAGATCTGTACTATTACAGGAAATCCCACAATGTTGGACAAATTGTGTTGTTTAAACCACCCTTGGGTGTTTCTAAATTATGATGGAAACAATAATTATTTCAGTTAGTTTGGTTCCTGGATCTGGTTCAGTGCCCACATCATCGATTGATACAACTATAGAATCATCTACATTTACAGGTATATATACCAATGTCCCCAAAAAATTTAAAGCATTTTTCACGGCTTGTCGTTTTCCCTGGAGAATAAACTAGTAGCACATATAGTTTTTGAAATACATGTATATAATTACTCATTTTACAAACCCCGAGTTGACCTTCATGTCACATGCATGTTCTTGTATTATTTGGCATAGTTTTTGATCAAATGACAACAATCTCTCATTTTGGACCCGGAACTCGATCGCGGTCGTTACTCATTATGGTGGTCATGTTCTTCTTCTTAACGACGCCCTTTGAAAAGAGCATAAAGCCAGGCTGACACTTGCACGAATCCGTGGCACGCATTGGCACGCCTCGAGTCGGCACGACACCGTCCGATTTGCGTAAACAATGCGCAAGCTATGCGTAAACTCGTCGTGCCAGTTCGTGTCATTGTGGACACTGATGGTCAAGACAAAATCGTGCCCAAAAGTCGTGCAAGTGTCAGCCTGGCTTTAGGCTCAACTAATTCAAGAACAATCGACATGTTTGTTCCTTGCATTGGACAATTGGGCACCGATTGATATGAAAAGACAATTCCAAGATAATGCCATGCTTGGTTCCTGGTCCAGATTGCTCCCCCTTTGATCAGTATAATAATATTATATATTTAGGTAACAGTAAATCATCTATTTACGATAATAACCATGTCTTGTTTTTTGTATATGTAGGCCCAACTTCAACTCCTACCCTTGGAACGACACCTGTACAGTGGTCTTCATCTGTTGGTAAAATACCTTTTTAATATATTCGTTGACCAATGTTTTAAATAGCCCTTTCTTCGGATGGGGGATTGAATTTTAGGCCTAGCCTCGATCATCATTACTAAGGGGGGCTGGGTGGCCGAATTGTTAACACGTGCGTTCTGTATCATAAGGTATGTTATTGGGTCAACTGGTGGGGTTTCGATTTCCTGGTTGTACGTGACAAGGAATAGAGTCGCCTGTCCAACCTCGTGGGTTTTCTCCGGATCCTCCAGTTTCCTTCCACTGTTAAAGACAGCGCGAATTAGTGAAATAAATTGAGGCAGGTGTTAGTCCTGAAATGACATAGTTTGTGTCGAGTGGACGTTAAACCCAATTCCCCCCTCTCTTCGGAATGTTCGTACAAGGAAACCTTGCTAATAGTTGAAATACTCGGTATGTCAAATCATAGAACTAAATACATGGTCAAATGAAGAACATGCGACACTACTTCTAATTTTATGAGTTCTCTTGGATAACAAATTGTATTCAGGTTTGATGTTGGATTATTCTATGATTTCTATGATAGTTATGCACCATTGCTTGTTTATTTAGTGTCTATTGATTGTGAAGCTGCAATCCCCCAGAGTAAACCGTTTCTTACATTCCTTTTTCTATAGTAACAATACATTACTATATTTTCTTTTGTCTCTAAATAATCATTTGATTGTTAATATGTAAACCCTAAAACACAATGTCGCATATCTTTTCAACAAAGTCTACATATTTATATAAACAAAAAATGTACTTGAATCTCCGCTATCTGGTTCACGGGGTCTGATGAAATGAAATGAAATGGGGTTTAACTTCCTACTGCCCTGCACGGGTTCTAATGGGGTGAGCATGTACATAAAGAACACTTGACATTCGCAATTCGATAAAGGGAATTCATGTGTCCCTTGGAAACTTGACAGGTGAAATTCAATAAAGACTATAGAAATTAAAATGGGGTTTAACTTCTTTCTCAGACCCAAATATGTTCAAACATTACAGCCAAATAGCTCTTGGGATGGCTACTGGTGCAAGGGAAAAGACGGATAATTTCTAGTCAGATACATAGGAACCATATCGGTTTATTTTTTAACAGGCATCCATTCCTTTAACTATAATATGGCGGTCATCTAGGATCTTTAAGATTTCCGCTCAGCGAAAACCCTTTTTCGCACCATCTGAACCATTAGATCGCAATATTGGTGTATAAGCCTCCATTTCGGTTTCAAGGGGTACAATTATACCATCCCGAAAAGGCACCATTTACTCAAATATATTATTGCGGCTACCTGTTATTTTCAAAACCCTATGTCTACCAATAGATCATCTTCTAAGCCACTTGGTCGCAATCTTTGTGTCTAAACCCACATTTTTAAAAAATATTAACATCTTCTGGACCGGTTAGGGTCGCAATCGTGGTGCATAAACATAGACGTGTTAGTAGTAGTTAGTAGTATTATCAAATAAGTCTTGTTTTTTTCTTTCCCTCAGATGAGAGCCATAGTTCTACTGACCAAACAACAAATGGTGACGTAGGGAGTTCCATATCCACTATCAGTTCATCTGACTTGTACACAACTATTACCGGTTCATCTGACTTGTACACAACTATTACCGGTTCATCTGACTTTTACACAACTATTACCGGCTCTTCTGACTTGTACACAACTATTACCGGTTCATCTGACTTTTACACAACTATTACCGGCTCTTCTGACTTGTACACAACTATTACCGGCTCTTCTGACTTGTACACAACTATTACCGGTTCATCTGACTTGTACACAACTATTACCGGCTCTTCTGACTTGTACACAACTATCAGCAGTTTATCTGACTGGTACACAACTATCACCAAATCATCGGACTTGTACACAACTGTTAGCAGTGCAGATGTAACGGATCCTATATCAATAGAGGCAACAGGTATTTACCCAGATTTACTGATCGTGGGATATAACGTTTCTTTACAGTTTTCATTTTTAATTTGCTATTGACTAACACATTACTACGACACAATTATATATAACATTAAATACATGAAATAACAAGTCTTGTCGATAAGATGTTTTTTCAGACATTGGTCCCTGTATCGTCAGAGTTATCCCATAAATCAATGGAAGACTGCTGAATAAAATAGTTGCAATAGTGTATATATTATATTCAGCTTATGAATTAATAGGAATGAGTTGGGTAAACTAGTGGTTTGACGACAGGCTTCTGCATGGAAAGAAGTAGTACAACATGCCAAACCCCATGGATTTTCTTCGACTAGTCCGGATTCTTTGCGCATCCGAATTATTGAAATACAGTTGCCAATGTTAAGATACTAGGAAAAGGGGGACAACTCCTATGAAACAACAGGAGGCAGACCACCATTAATTTCCCCATTGACTTCAATGTTAATTCTAGCCTCTTTGCCTACCTCCAACTTTTTCCCAAATTTTCGTTGGGCTGAATGCTTTTCACTATAGACAGAGGAACAAATGACCATGTCTTTGCACTAAAATTTGTATGACGTTGACCACCAAAATCTTGAGATACACCAAGTTGAAGAAGTATACCCAAAACATGTACCTAGTTGCCGTACATATCACCGTAGCCAACCTGATAACTCAGTTATCCTTCCGCCTCAAAATCCGGAATATTTACCAAAACCTGGCAGAAAATATTAATTCAAACCCTCTTCTTCCATTCTAGACCACAAAATCAACAAAAATGTCCATGCAAAGGGGGAGAAAAGAGAAGGAGAGAGAATTGCTATAAATAGACGAACTACAATTTGTGGGTACCGAGAGTGTGAAATTTAATGGTGGTCTGCCTCCAACAGCTACAGATTACTTATTGCAAACTTCATGCCATTTTATATGTCGTGAAACCCGAATAAAAGATTAATTTCTATAATTTTATTTGTTTAGGTATGACGATATCAGACACAACATTAACAGAGTCAACAAGCAGTGATCTGGACGCACCCATCACACCAAACAGAACGTGTGCGTGTTTTTGTCATGAGGTGATCTTAGAGCTAGGAAGTCAAGAACTAGCTGAGAAATTACTAAACATATCTTCCAAGCTGTATATAGACCCTAAAACGCTGTCGCTAGCGAAACGGAAATTAATCAGTGTTGATGACCCAAGACCCAGCGCACAAGCAGTCGGTAGTGTGTTGGGCATTGTGACGTTAACGGTTATTTTCGGATTCCTAATTTTTCTGGATATGCATAAATTGATTTCTTGGATCCAAAAATATACCAGCAAATAAGACGAAACGATGGGCTGTGCTGTTAAAATGCTAAAGTGATAATGACAAGCCGATCTTAGATTGCCAAGTTTTTTATAAACCTGTTTAATGTGATTTCTAAATGGTCGTGGTGGGTGTAATACACGGGGCACAAGATACTTGCCCATTTCAAAATTTCAGATTCAATTTAAACAATGGGATTTTCCCTCATTCTGGAAGGTCAGGTAATTATTGTGTATTTTCTTCTGATTCGTCCACCGGAATTTGTGCTTGACTACCCGTCAGGACCGACCGTTTTATTTATGTGACTGAGAATCTCAAATAAATATTTTGTGAGTGGTTGTCAGTTTTTCTTACAATCTGATAATATTGGAGATAAAATCAAATAAATAATTTATCAATATAAACATAACAGAAGTTAATTTAAAATTTAATATAAATGTGCCTTTAAATTGTATATTATGCTATTGTGTATATTTGTTTACTCTTTATAAAGTTGTTTTTATTACCTAGCAGATTTTATGTAGTTAACGTCCATCAAGTTATTCGGGATAGGAAGTCTAAAATGTTTGAACAGGTTTGCATTTGACCTCTTACGTTGTATTGCGTCCACATCGCCCCAAGTAAGCTACGTGTGGGATAAAGCGAGGTTATGATAGGGAAAGAAAGACTGAAGAAAATAACCCGAGAAAAAGGAAAAGCCGAGGCTGAAGTCTTTCTTCCCCAGCATTATTAAAGTCAATGACTTTATCTTAGATATAAACCGTCTATGTTTACATATAGGTAAAATGAGAATATATCAGAATTCCAGTAAGAAAACCCGAATATTTTCTTATGCCAAAAAATCTACCCTGGAAATTTATCTGTATATATCCAAATCCTCCTCCGACTTTCAGACCGCAAGTTATCCTGGGAACAGAATATACTCCAAAGATCAAAACGATTAAGGTTATAGGGTTACAATTTATTTTATACAGGAACCCCCTAGACAACATAGCGAACCTACCAAATTCGGTAGAAATCCTTGGAGCCGTTCTGGAGAAGTCAAAAATGTGGATAATTAATGAAAGACGAAAGGCGGGCACAATGGTCTATAAATATGTTGCACCACCAACTTACCCTGAAACTCATTCGTAGATTACCCTCTCTTCTACTTACTAAATAAGGGTATCATAAGGTGTGTGCATATTATGTTGAAGATAAATAGACCAGAGGGAGAAGGGGTGTATTATTCGGGAGTTGACTTTTCTAGAAGCAAATTCCTTCAGGAATCCGACAATAGTGTCTTGAAGCACTGTGTGAATCTTAGAGTCAGCACATTCTGTTTCTTCGTACACCTATAACTAACAAACCTTTGTCCCTAATTCAACAAGTCAGTATATGAAAATAAATTGGGGTTAAAGACCTAATGCACCGGAGACATCGGAGACCGGCTAAACATTCGGATTTGAGGAAACTATTCCGCTGAGAGAGAGGCTACTGCCTACTCTTACATTGACACATTGACATAAAGTTCGTGTCAAATATGATGATTTCGTTATTAAATTTATGTGATTCTTGTGGGAAGTGGATATAACAATAAGCAGCTTCTAGAAAGTTTTGAACAATTCAATCAACTTCCTGGTGTTTAAGGTCATTTGCACGAAGCAAATTCTTGTGACGAGAGAGCCAGAAATAGGAAGGAGTCAATGGGACAGAATCTTGAGATCTGCAGGCCCGTATTTAGCGGGGGGGCAAGGGGGGCAGCTGCCCCCCCTGGGAAAAATCGGCGCCCCACTTCGAAAAAGCGGGCGCCCCTAATGGGTGCCGAAGGCGCCCTTTCCATTGAACAAAATACGAGGCCATCGATTTACATGCTCATATCAGTATGGGCGCCCCATAAAGCCGAGTGACAGGGCGCCCAACCAATGTCACTTGGTTTTATGGGAGCGTCATCAATCATGTCGTTATATATGAGGCGCCCCTCAAATGGTGTGGTGCCTCACAATGAGTCACACGATGAACATCACAACTTGATGGGGCGTCAAAACGGTGTGATCCGTGTGCAACTTATCCTAGAGGACCTTCCATAATGACATGATTGGTGGGGCGCCTTATTATGACAATATATGATTGTTTGGCCGCACATAATGCATAATGCCTTTATCCATTGCGAGAAAAATGTAAAGGGGCGCCTTTTCTATTGGACGCAATACGAATCCAGCGACTAACGAGTCCATATTCAGTATCGGCGCCCTTTAAAGCCGAGTGACTTTGCTTAGGCGCCTACTACTAGATTGATGGGACCCCTAACCAATGTCACTTCTATTCATGTCGTTATATATGAGGCGCCCCACCACCCAAATGATGAGGCGCCTCATAATAAATCAAACGATTAACACCTAACTTGAGGGGGCGTCTAAAACTGCGAGCTGTGGTGTTACTTATCCCGGAGGGGCGCCAATAATGATATGATTGGTGGGGCGCATTAAAATGACAATGTATGTTTGTCGGTTCGCACAGAATAAATAATGTCGAGCGAGAATGGTTGGGCGCTCACGACTTGGTCAATGAGGCGCCCAATACAGCATGATTTGGCCCCCTTGAAGGGCTTGTGTTATATATGCGCCCGTTATACAGCGCACCTTATGGGGAAACAATTCATTTTATCTTGTGTTTATAGACTTGAAGTCGCTTCGTATTGCTCAGCTAGTATCATAGGTGAGCAGGGGCTGTTTATGGTCTGCCACTCGAATTATTATCGAATCTCACCAGTTAATAATATTTCACTGGCATCCTTCGTATATTAGTGAATTTATTACAAAAATTATTCTAGATATTGAACTCGTTCAAGGTTCACACCGTACTTGTTGCCGTTTATAGCGCATTAGACAATAGATCTGGCAGGGTTGCGCTCGATCTTTTTCAAAGGTGTCAGATACTGCCGCAAACCTGGGCGCATTGTTTCAAGTATAGATTCAGCGCGCCCCCTTTTCCGGATTTGAAGCGTCCCTTTCCTATTAGTATTTCAAATATTATAAAACTTACTTTAGACTAGAACCCAAGGAGTCCTTATCCGTTCTCCGCAGTATTTTAGGGAATTTTTAGAATTCGCGTTTATTTTTCTGCCTAGAATCTATCGTTAAGTGTAAAGTAGCAGGAATTAAACTTTTTATTACTGTCAAGTATATAACAGTTCTCGATACATACAGCATCGATATTGTATAACGTGCGATACTAAACAGTGTGAAAACATGCCCCCGAAAAAGAAGTCGGGCAGTGTGGCGTCAGATATCTACAATGACGGAAACGCAACTAAACGACCACACACCGACGCCCGAAGAAATCCACTATTAGAAAGCCAACTGGAGATTGTGGGAAATGTTCAGGTTAAATTCCCGATGGTGATGAGATTGATGCAAGCCCGCGCCAGGAGTGATAATCTTCTGGGGGGGGGGGGGCTAGACCCTTCTCCGTGGACCGTCAACTGTAAGTACACCGGCGCCCCCAGAAGCCCCATCGGCGCCCCCAGCAGCCCTTGCCCCCCTTACATTTTTGGGCTAGATACGGGCCTGATCTGCCCCTGTCAATCCCACCTGGGTCTGTCTCCCCACGTCCCATTTGTTCAGTGCCAACACCAGTGCAAACAATAGATTTTGTATTTGTATTTTACGCATTACATCATCAAAACAATCTCAATGCGTAATACAACACTTTACATATAACATAAAACAACAATGGTGGTCATAACAATTATTATAGATTGCAACAAAGCTCACCTCAGTAACATTATAAAACAAATCTAATAATAATAATAATAATAATAAATTGTCTTATATAGCGCTAAAATTATGTCCGCTGGTCATTTCTAAGCGCTTCACACTGAGGTCAACTATTTGTTTTTGCACAGATACTTTGTAAACAGATGTGTCTTTAGTGTTGTCTTAAAGCTTGAAAATGAGATTGTTGAGCGCAACTGTTGAGGAAGCTCATTCCATAAATACGCACCATGCACTGGTAGGGAATATTTTCCATACGACTTATTAAATCTTGGAACTGAAAGCAATGTTTTATCTGCTGATGATCGTAGGTTCTGTCGCAAAGGAGTATTAAATGAAAACAGTTCACGCATATACTGTGGTGCAGTATCACAAAACATGGCTTTATGGATAGTTGTCAGAATTTTATAGTCAATTCTAGCTTCAACGGGCAGCCAATGGAGTTGCACAAGTTTATTGGTGATGTGATCCGATTTTTTAGATCGAGTGACTAAACGAGCTGCATTATTTTGAGAAACCTGTAGGCGTTTTAAACAACATTTTGGTGCTCCTGCTAGCAATCCGTTTGCATAATCCAGTCTAGAAGAATATTTTGTTTTATCGACCAGAAGATGAAAGCAAAAGTCGAATATATGTTAACCTACATAGCTGTTAACTATTCAATTCAAGCATGTGCAACTTAGCAATGAAATGGGGTTTAACCTCCTATTGTTCTGCTCCTAAACTGGGCTAATGAAGACGGGCATACACCATACAGTGTGCTATGAGGGAAAGTTTGCCCGGACAGCGGCTATGGCCTACTCTTATATCGAATTCCAGCTGCCAAGGGATCTTTTAAATGCACGCCAATGTGTACACGGGACCTCGGTTTTAGTCCCACCCTTGTCACGCCTTCCTGCATCACTGGGAAACCACGTGCAACTTATAGATTCAGCAAATCGTGTGTATACTCTTATTTTTATTAATGGACAATATTGGTGTCAAGCCATTATCACATATGTGATAGAACTAATTAAACACGTTCCAAATTCGAAGGAATTATTAGTGAGCAGAAATTCGGCCATGTATTTGTTATCACTGGTCACATCAGTCAGTTATATAAAGAGATGACTCGTGTTTTTCCTTTGGCCTTCGTCACTTCCGATTCATGAAACCTGTATTACTCAGCTATCCTGATATAATCATATTTATATGGAATGTGTTTAACCAGATCTGTCAATGACTGGCACCAATATTTCTCCGCACGCCTATAGCTAACAAATATTTTGTCCCTCATTCAACAAGTCAATACATGAAAATAAAGTGGGGTTAAAGAACTACTGCATCGGAGACATTGGAGACAGGCTAAACATTCGGATTTGAGGAAACTATTCCGCTGAGAGAGGGGCTACTGCCTACTCTTACATCGACACGTTGACATAAAGTTCGTGTCAAATATGATGATTTCGTTATTAAATTTATGTGATTCTTGTGGAAAGTGGATATAACAATAAGCAGCTTCTAGAAAGTTTTGAACAATTAAATCAACTTCCTGGTGTTTGAGGTCATTTGCATGAAGTAAAATCTTGTGACGAGAGAGCCATTAATAGGAAGGAGTCAAATGGGACAGAATCTTGAGATCTGCCTCTGTCAATTCCACCTCGGTCCGTCTCCCCACGTCCCATTTGTTCAGTGCCAACACCAGTGCAAACAATAGATTTTTTATTTGTATTTTACGCATTACATCATCAAAACAATCTCAATGCGTAATACAAAACATTTCTTATAACATAAAACAACAATGGTGGTCATAACAATTATTATATATTACAACAAAGCTCACCTCAGTGACATTACAAAACAAATCTAGAAGAATATGTTGTTTTATCGATCATAAGATGAAAGCAAAAGTCGATTATATGCTAACCTACATAGCTGTTAACTATAAAAATCATTTCAAGCATGTGCAACTTAGAAATGAAATGGGGTTTAACGTCCTACTGTTCTGCTCCTAAACTGGGCTAATGAAGACGGGCATACGCCATACAGTGTATTTTACGTGTACGACAATGTGTACACGGGACCTCGGTTTTAGTCCCATCCTTGTCCGGCCCTCCGCCTTGCATCACTGGGAAATCACGTAAAACTTAGAGGTTCGGCAAATCGTGTATATACTCAGTTAAGTAGTTGTCTGTTCTGATTTTTATTAAATGACAATATTAATTGGTGTCCACCATTATCACATATGTGATAGAACTAATCAAACACGTTCCAAATTCGAAATAATTATTAGTGAGCAGAAATTCGGCCGTGTGCCTGTTATCACTCGTCACATCAGTCAGTTATATAAAGAGATGACTCGTGTTTTCCTTTGGCGTTCGTCACTTCAGGAAACGTGTATTACTCAGCTGTTGTGTTAAAATTATATTTATATGGAATGTGTTTAACCAGCTCTATGACATATGTGACAATGACTGGCACCAATATTGTCCTTTAATTGACGGTTGGTTGGGCATTCGTTAACCATGTTAGAAAGCGTTGAATCGTACTTCTTGGCGTGGTATTTAGTAATTTTGGCATTGCCACTTTAAAATACCCATACTGATCAGCAGCGTATTTTCGCTAGGCCGCTACATTCACTAATAAGGATGACATTGATGCGACTTAATGAGACCCAAATATCAACTTTTTTCGTCGACAAAGTTAATTCTAATTTCTAAAACATCTTTTATATGTATAAGAAAAATAGATTTCCTATTTAGTGTAAATGGGTATAAAAATAAGTAAAAGACACCTTTCTGATGAACCAGTTACGTCGTATTAGGTCAGCATTGCACGCACCAATTATTGATGCCGCATGATTTGACGTCACTTGTTGAGGGAGTCATCTTTTACAGAGATATTATTAGAAGACTTTTGTAATGCTCTGTGAAATTTGGTGTCGTGAGTCAAAGGGGTGGGTCCTCATCGCCTTTGATCATAATACAAGTTAAAACAGGAGGTCCAGTTGATTGATGTAATGTAATCAATGATAAAAAAGGAGCACATAAGGTCACCCTAATCCAACCTAAATACAATCTTAAAACATGGTGTGTCCAATAAATGTTCCAGTCGTTAAAGGGGTATTCAGATGCAAGAAAACAGACAATCGACAACCTCCAACACAACCATAAAACAATCAGTTGTCTGCTGTATGGGTCAACAAAATTTAGTCCTGAGATAAACGTATTTATTTTCAAAGAAGTCCAACAATTTATTTTCCTATCATAAAGATTTAAATCCCCATAAACATCTATTAAGTTATTCCAAGCCCTGCACTCTGTACAATCATCGAAGTCTCTATATTATTCATGATGTATCATAATATGCTCTATATTTATGTAATTATGTATGTAGGTATGTAAATATTTATAATGTGTACATTTATCTAAATCAGAGAGGGGGGTTACACATAGGCATAGCCTGTTCCCCAATCCAAATCCAGATTTAATGAATAAAAATATTGATAAAAAAAAGGGGTGGGGCATTAGGTAAGATTAGATAAAGGTGTTACACCATTTAAATATTGGTCACAGTCCTTGTCTAAATGGGGGATTGGATGGTCGAAAGGTTAGCACATCATAAAGGCTGTCATTGAGTCAACTCGCGTGGTTTCGAATCCCCGGTTGAACGTGTCAAGGAGTAGGGACGCCTGTCCAGCCTCCGGTCGTGTGGTTTTCCCCCACTGCTAAAGACCCCTGCGCACAAGCGTATTATTAAACCATATGTTAGTCCCGAATGGACCTAGTGTGTGTCGAGTGGACGTTAAACCCCATCCCTCTCTCACTCTATTTCTCTCTCTCTCCTTGTCTGAATATTAATTTAATTATGTATGTTCTAAAGAAGTGGGTTTATCATTGAACGGTCAATAAGTCCAACTATTGATTGGCCAAGTTATACAAATAACTGTGTATATAATCAGCAGACTTGACCGCATTGTAAGTTACATATTGTTTAAATACATAATACTTGGTCTTTAAAGTGGTTCGATTGACTCAGACGTTCAATTTGATCGGGATGGGGGGCGAATGGTTAGCACGTGCACACTGGTATTGAGTCAACTGGCGTGGTTACAAAACCCCGGTCGTACGTGACAAGGAGTAGGATCGCCTGTACAACCTCGTGGGTTTTCACCGGGCCCCGGGTTTTCTCCCACTGCTAAAGACCCCTACGCGCAAGCGAATTATTGAAATAAAATTAAAACCAAATATTTGTCCCCAAATGACCTAGTTTGTGTCGCGTGGAAGTTAAACCCCATTTTTCTCTCCCACATCTTAATAAAACACAGATACATGTACGCTTTCGTTTCGTTTTTTATAGTTCAAAATTTCGTTTTACCTGTCTTTACTACACTAGAATTTGGAAGAGTTGTTATATAACCCTCGTTCTGGTTGATGTGAGGGATTGGACAATGGAACGTATGCGGTGCACGGAACTGTGGGAGTCCTACTAGAAACATCTATGTTGATTGGTAAATCAAAAGTATTACGTCATAGGGTCAAACGCCGCTCGTATGACCTCTGACAGGACCTCCATCTACAATTTGTCAGATCTTCATGTAGTGGAGCTTATCGAAAGTATGATAAACGAAACGAAATATAGATCAATATTTTACCTAGATCTTACTTTTAACTATTTATCTGTTTGCATTTTAAATAATGAAATTGATTGTCAATTTGCTTAAAGACGTCAGTATTGTGTTTTTTTCCGGATTGTATATTTTGATGAATAAGATAAAACAAATAAAGCGTTGAGTGATAACCTTACAGAACCGTAGGCGTGTTCGATTTTACGAATAATTCACAATAACTCCATTATACGCATTGCTTAAAGGGAACAAAATCGTTGGCTAAACTGGTAATTTTATAATTAGGTTTCCTCAGGCAGTCTTAATATCTTTTTGTTCTTTGCGTTGGTAATATACAAACGATTGTTAAGCATTGTCTGAATATTGTATACACACAGTTACACCTTAAATGTTCAAATATCCAGTATACTGCCAGTGGCATTGTTTCCCGATATGGGAAGGTAAATAACAAGGACTTCGATTCTCTGTCACAAGTGTTTGATAATTTTACCCTCGTTAGTGAACCTAGTTCTGTTTCAGACACCTATGTGATATATATCAATATCACAGTTTATTTAACAAAATGATATAAAAATACATTGTATTATTAAAAGGTTGCAGAGTGGTTGTCAGCAGAACCTCGATCAATTAATTGTCATTGATCTTAACCAAGTCTATCTATTTAAGAGCCCCATAAAGAGAGAGAGGGAGATGGGGTTTAACGTCCACTCGACACAAACTAGGTCATTTTGGGACTAGGTCAATAATTCGCTTGTGCGTAAGGGTCTTTAGCAGTGGGAGGAAACCGGGATGTCCGGAGGAAACCTTCGAGGTTGAGAAGGCGCCCCTATCTCCATGTCACATACTTTGACACTAGGGCTCGAAACCACATCCGCAAGCCAGAGGTGACCGGCCAGCTAGAGGTCGAAGCGCGGCACTCTAGACCACCGTGTTATAAAGAAAGTAGTTTCGAATAAATTGGTACTAAAACGACCATATTCAATTTTGGGTGATTAGAGACATTAGATGTGGATAATCAGATAGGAAGGTGTTTGGTGCGTGTGGGGGGGGGGGTATGGCCATATCCTTTACAAAAACTCTGATCTTAACCGAAAATGATTTTTTTACCAGTAATTTCCCAATGAAGACATTGGTTTGGCACGTCAAAATCAACCATTGATAGAAGTGGCATTTGCAACCTCGTGAGTTATCTTCGGGTCCTACGGTGTCCTCCTTTCGCGACGTATAAAATGAATTTGAACCGCGTGTTAGTCCCGAAATTGTCTAGAAACTGGCATTTGCTACCTCGTGAGTTATCTTCGGGTCCTACGGTGTCCTTTTTACGCGACGAATAAAATAAAATTGAACCGTGTGTTAGTCCCGAAATCTCCTAGAAACTCTCTCCCCATCTCTCTCTATCTCCCCATCTCTCAAATACATCAAGAACATTTCAGTTCTTATTATCAGCGCTCGTCATCAAACATTCAATATACAGTATTGCTGAAACTTTGTACATATCAACCTATTATAGCAATTCTACCTTTTGCTAATTAGAAAATTCCTGGATTTAAAACAAAATTATGTTTTCACTGAGATTAATTAAACTTTGTACACACCTCAATCAATTCTCATTTAAATTATTAGATATAGGTATGTACATCTCGGAAATCATTAAAGGAACTAAATTGCTAACATTTTGGACCTAGAAATTTACAAAAGTGGGTCGCAACGCACATAGTACTGTAACATGTATAAACTTATTTACATTCAATGGTTTCCGTTTTTACTCCAATTTCAAATGAGTTATGTTCGGCGGAATAAGCCAGCAATCGCAATCAAGTGTACATTTAAAGCGTCTATGTTATTCCAGTCTACATAACTCCGTTTGGTTTGGTGCGATGTGTCTAGCCTCGTCCCTCGAGTCTCTTAATACATCAGGGATTGAAGGGCCTTATGGTACACGATTCGTGTACCAATGTTAAAAAAATTATTTTATCTTAAATATCGGATATTAAAAGCTTATTTCAATGTTGATTTAATTTGATCAATAATTCGTGTTTTCGATGTCGAAGATTTTGGAGGATTTTGAGTTACGGACTTTGGTCCTTTAAATTAGGATACCCATATTTGAAACTTGGGGGTTGGATGGCCGAATGGTAGCACGTGCGCGCTGTATCATAAGGTATGTCATTGTGTCAACAAGTGTAGTTTCGAGTCCCCGGTTGTATGTGACAAGAAGTAAGGTCGCCTGTCCAGCCTCGTGGGTTTTCTCCGGGCCCTCTGGTTTCCTGCCACTGCTAAAGACCCCTACGCCCAAGCGAATTGTTGAGTCCCGAAATTACCTAGTTTGTGTCGAGTTGACATAAAATCCTATTTCTCTTGCGCTCTCTGTTTCAAACTTGCATCATTTTAATGTGGGCGTATACCAAGTTAAAACAGGGGTCTAGCTGTTTGCTTTTTGGTGTCATTATAGTGCAGATATAAAACCCCGTAGGGAAAAGGAATCTTCTTGCTTTATGTGGAAGATATTTACCGATTTAATGTTTATATAATGTTCCGTCGGGTAGATGAAAGTGGTAGGTGTAATATGGCTTTGGGTATATTTAGATAAGCCAATTTATTGGAAACAAAGAGTATTTTATTAGTTTTTATATTAACAGAGACTAGATGACTGCTGTATACCATTCGGCAAACCTCGACAGATTCCGGTGCCCTATATCTAGACTCGGCTGTATGATGAAGTCCGCCATTTTGGAACTATTTTAAAGGACCCGGATAAACAAGGTTGCCCCCAGGAGATGGGTGCCAGTCAAGTCGTCCACAAGCGAAGTCGTCCACAACCGTTGCTGGAGTCGTTCACAAGGCATTGGTGATGTCGTCAACAACTATTAGTGATGTCGTCCACAACTAAATATGTTTATGAATTTGTTATTTATGGAATAAAATGATTTACTTTGTTGTTTATTTGACGGGAGAAAGGGTGACCACGCAGAAAAAAACTATACTAATTAAAAATACATCGTGTAAACGACTCCAAAAAACGTATTACAATATCCAGAAATTATTTACTTTTTCGTTTATTTACCGATAGAAAAGGTGACCACGCAGAAAAACTATAATATTTACAAATACATTATGTGTCCAGACATTATACTAAGTCGTGTGGACGACTCCACCAACGGGTGTGGACAGCTTAACCAGATTTTGGGACTTTTTTGTAAAAGCGGAACGTTTTCCTGTTAGAGTAAATCGGTAGTGGATAAGCCGCATCGCAAATGTATAGTCGTAGGTACATATCAATGACTATCATACATCCGAGTCTAGATATAGGTTACGGAGAGTACCGGAATCTGTCGAGGTTTGCCGAATGTGCTGTACACATGAATGGCGTTCTAATACAGAAGATAACTCTCAACTTGATAATTATAATGTATATAAGACAATTTTATAACAAAAAACTATTAGTACAAATAGAACAAACAAAGTCAACTCTCTGAGCCGGAAAGCAAAAATAGATTATTATTATTTAACAGCTTGTAACATGTAAACCACTATTATTTGATTGTCGATTACAATAAGACGGAAATTGCATAGTCTCGTACTTTTTAAAGCTCGACCAAGGCGTGCGACTTTGATGACTGAGTCTTGATTAAATATATAATTTTCTACAATTTGTAATTTTCCACCCAATAATCAGTAGTCAATCATTCATGTTTCTTTTATCAGCGTATAATTGTTAGAAGTTTGCTTAAAGCTGAACTCCGGTTACAAAAATACGGAAATAATTAAATAAAAAAAGTTAACGCCCCCAGCCGCCATAATTGTTTCAAAGTTAAAAAATAATTATGGCGGACATGGAGGCTTATGACGTGGAAAGGTAAGTCGCTCTCACTTCCTTTGTGTTTGTTGTCCGCCAGATGTACACATCCGGTTTTATTCTCACACATATTCACTGATTGCTCTATTTTTCCCCAACAGTATACGAAATTATTGAAGATCGCAAAATGTCTGATCAGGTAAGCCTTTAAATAATTATAAGAACCACGTCTTCTACAATATAGCCTAATCTTTACTCCAAAACAAAAGATGCAAAAACATGAACTTACCGCAACCTAAAATTTTCAACCATAACAATGAAAACAAATCGCCTAGAGTACACAAACTATTGTCTTCTTCATACATTATTTCCACGTCTTGTTGTAAATGTCTTACACGTATATGTAAATCACCCAAAAAGTTATCGCAGCAAATGCCCAGTGTAATTATAACTAATACTATGCAATAAACAGATTAGATTCATATTACATCTTGAAGGGCACTTTCCACATAATTGACTACATTTAATTCGTTCAATAGCGTCACGGTGGCTAAGTTACTTATGTTTTATTTTATTTATTTTTTCATCAATGTATTGATCAGTCAATACTTCTGTTTGTTGATTCATGATTCGATTTATTTTCTTTTCCTGCTCTTGGATTTAAAAATAACTAAAAATACCCCCCCCCCCCCAACTATGTTACTTTTGTGCAATTCCAAGATTAAAATGTAAGTATTACGTTTAAATAGTTCATGAATAAATGTCTTTACAAGAAAACTAAAGGAGTTGGCTCACTATCAAGATGTTCAGGGTTCAACCCCAAATGGCGGAGAAAGGTCTTCGGAACTGAATATCATTTCCCCCCTTGTCAGTGTCCAGTTAAAATTAGAAATAGGAGTAGACCATAGTATCGCTGTCCGGGCAAAAGGTTCCCGTGTGACACACTACCCGGTGTATGCCCGTCTCCATTAGCCATATCATTTCGTTGTCGTTTTACATATGTCAACTAATTTTGATATCGTCTTTGAGGTTTGCATTTATCAATGGTTAATTGGCCGTTACTTTTTTTTAGTATATAAACCTTCTGCACGTTATTCTCATCATCATAAATTGCATGAAAACGCCGAGAGAACCCTCAACGAAACGTCGCTTTAATTAAAAAAATTAATTGTGTTCCATTTTATTTTTTAGTGTTTATTATGATTTGATATGGATGTATTTATTAAGGAGAGTTCAACTGCAGGTACTCAGCCGATATGGGTTTGGGATAATCCAAATAAATGGAGAGAGAGAGAGAGAGAGAGAGAGAGAGAGAGATGGGGTTTAAAGTCCACTGAACCCAACTCCTTGCCACATACAACCGGGGATTCGAAACCACGCCAGTTGACTCGATAACAGGCTTTACGATACCTAAATACAGTAAATGTTAGACAGGGGAACAGAAAGTTTATCATTATCATTCGACACCTTTGGTCGTTTATCACGATATCCCCATGTCAAGATTAGAATGTGACTTTGGAATCCAAACTAATGCTCTGAAACTCATAGAAACTTACATAAAAGGTCGTAATCAAACTATTATAGTTTATGGTGGGTGTATCATCATCTTAAATGCCTCTAAATTGTGGTGTTCATTGTGTTATGTTATTTTTATTGTAAAGCGCATCTGAACATGGTTATCATGAAAGGTGCGCTATATAAATATATGTAATAATAATAATACATAATAATAGACATATAGTGATAAAACTTGATTCGGTAACCAAGTAAACCTTATTGATGTACTTGTTTTTTGATGTTTTATCACATCAATCAAAATCTAAATATCGAGTATTCTATTATGATTGCATCACAAAGAATACAACACTAAAAGTTTTCAGTATTCTATTATATTAGTGATCGAGGAATATTGAACCATGACTTTCAAATAACAGAAGTTGGCGTTCACAGAAGATAATATTAACAAAATATTTACTTAAAACAGCCCAAATTCCAAATGCGAAATTCCAAGTTCCAAATTCCAACTCCAAATTCATGTCTCACAAATAAAATAGCAAATCCCCCCCCCCCCCCCAATTAAACAAATAAGAATTTAAATAAATTGTATTTTTACACATCTAATTAGTGCTACTCTACCTATCTGATGCTAGTTTACCTTCCAAATTACAAATACCAAATGCGAAATTCGACATAATCACGTGGCATTACACGTATATTTTCGTCGCCCCGTCCGTCTGTCTGTCGGGCTAAAGTTAACAACCGATTGACTTTAAATTTATACACAGTGTTTAAGGCCACGTGACGAAGAAGCCACTGATTTTCTATAATTACTGCCTGAGTGATGGCCCTTGATCACTTTAAGCTCACGTTAATACCCGGTTGACTTTAGATTTATCCATAGTGTTTAAGTTCACGATACAAAGAAGCCTAAAAAGCCTATTAATTTCCTTCGATGTCCGATAATTACTGCCAGAGTTATTGCCCTTGATCACATTGCAAGATCTTTAGGATGCTTTAGAGGCTCAAGTTATCGTCCAATTGGTACCCAAAGTTTAAAGTCGTGAGACGAATAATTGTACTGATTTTCAATGAATTTTGATAACTTGGATAGCTAATTCCGTGATATTAAATGTTTCGTATAATTTATTCGCAGTGTTTAGGATGATGCGACGAGTTATAGCCCTTGATCAGTTAGAAAAATCTTGTGGACGCTCTAGAGACTAATATAATCAACCGATTGATACACAGAGTTGAAAGTCTTGAGACGAACAGCTAAATCCATGATATTAAATGTTTCGTATATTAAACGCCAGGATTAGTAGAACTTTATAAAAGCCGAACAAGTTCTAATGATTTTCTGTAATTACTTAACAAGTTGTTACCCTTGATCAGATTTTAGTGTATTATAAATATTTCAATACCCAAAAAAGTAAATTATGCAACAACTCTTGTTGACTCCCCGGACGATTCAGCTCATGTTTGGCGTATATTTCGTTGCCGGACAACCTATTTGGAATATTGTTATTATACTTTATCTGATTAGTCAAAAGCAAAATCTGAACCGATTGGTCGAATCAAATTTGGAATTTGGAATTTTTGAATTTCGCATTTGGAATTTGGAATTAGCCTTCTGGGCGTTCGTATAAATCTCTCCCTTTATTTAAAAAAAGATAATTATATTATATCTTGATTGTCATTTTTTCCGTACATGTAACTCGGAAACATTTCATAAACCTGACCCAAAGATGATAAATAGCTAATGGCTATCAGTTATATATTAAGTTGGAATTATCGAATGGTAACTTGATCCAGTTCAAAGATGGGAGAATCTTCTCAGTAAAAGAAATTTCTTACCGTCATTACCAAACACGAAATGAAAATAAAATGGGGTTTAACGTCTTACTTTTGTGTACCGACTGCGCAAATGAAGACGCGAAAATACCTAAAAGTGTTCCGTGTGGTGAATTTTCCCAGACCCCTACAACCTATTTTTCTTTTGAAATACAACTGTTAAGTTTTGCGTTACATGCATATCAATGTGTACATGGGACCTGTATTTTTCGCCCCATCCGAACGAATAGACACTGACTAGGAGAACCACGTCGGCTGAAAATCTCGAGGAACTTTCTCGGCCAACACCAAAAGCGAAGACCTGACCTACTGGTTTACTGACTGAGCCACCGCGGCTACCAAGACAAAACAATCACTCATTACATACATCTTAATTCTACAAGCTCAATATTTCACTAATTCATGCTTGTTCATGCCTAAACTGACGTTAGCAAATACATTTAATTATTAATCCATTAAGAGCAGAAAATCCATTAAGAGGTGACAAGCTTCTAACTTTTGTTTCGCTAATTAAGGAATTAAGATACCTGTAGTAAAAAAAGCCTACTCTTAATCCGTTTTAATGATGAATAAAATAAATTAATAGTTGCGTGTTTTGTAATTGTATTAGTAGGGTGGGGTAAATGAGAAGCTTTTGCATAACTTGCATTCACGCCTTCTGTTTTCTATGGCCATTTTGCATGCTATATTCAAATTTGTTGGAATTTTTGAGCTTCAACCTCATTTGACCCCTTAAAATGCTCATTTATTCAAAATGGCGGCCAAATTTGAGTATTTTTACAATTTTATCAGATTAACGTCTAAATATGGCTTGTAATATGTTTATATATAGGTGATTGGGGTCACAGAATCCGAAAATGCCACTTTTATAATACTTATATAGACATATGTCGATATATATGGCAAATATTTAGGAAATAATACAAAATTTTCAATATACGAACACGATTTATTATGTGATAAGCAAAAAATACTCAACAATATCTCAAGTACCAGTAGAGAATACGACTAAGGTAACTTTTCAATTGAAAACATTGAGAAGTAGTCCTTCGACATCTTTATCTGCCCCTTTCTTGGGTTTTATAGCGTTCCTGATACTTGTACGTTGTTCTTCAGCTGTAAATTTTTCTACACGGAATTTTCCAGTAGTAGAATCCTTGACACGTCTCTGCTGACGGATATTCGGGGTTATGGTGAGCTGCAGGTACACGGTTTCAGACAAAAGTTATTTTTTAGACAATGAGTCAAGCAAGTCCAAGTTACTTTCAGTCATCCGCCCATCGTGCTGTTTACAAACATCCATAGTTTGCAGTAACCTTAAGTTTTTCTTTCTTTTTAGCTCTTCTTTCTTGGCCAGTCCAAGTGTTTTGGACAACCTAACCCTTAGCTAAGAAATCTTTCTCACGTCTGAAGATTCTTCAGAGGTTCGTGCCTATTTCCAGTTGTGTGATCGTTCCTTATCACTCAGGGTAGTGAGTGGTGAATCAGCTAGCAGTCCATTAGTGCTTATTACTCTTTTCCTGGATATAGACTGAACGGACTCCGTACCACCACTGATTTTACTCCATCGTCAAACCATGCGAACTTGCTTTCAGGGATTTTCAGTTTAAAGAAATCTTTAACCCCATATCAGTCCCTTTCGTGTTTCCGATTAATACCTCTTTCATTAATTCCTAGGAAAAATTACTAGATCAGCGATTTGTCTGTTTAGTTCACAACACAGGGTAAACTTTGTCACTGGATATAAACGGATACGGCTAGAACTAATTTATTCGTGTTTATATCTACCACGGTGTCAAAGAATCGGATGATTTGATCTTTCATTTTCAAGAATTAATTTGTTATCTGAAGTAGAAGAACTATCCCAAACAAAGAAATCTGGGAATGGGAGAGATCGTATTTACGCTGTCATGCTTGCTGAAACAGCAGAAACTTTGAGGCGTCAGTTATCAGCCATGTCATTTTTTTTCAACGACATCCTGGACCTTGACGAAGCAGAAAATGATGAACTACCTGATCCGAATAAACTAGCATATGCTCCGTTAACCAATCTCGGGTGTGAAAGCAAGTTCGCATGGTTTGACAATGGAGTAAAAATCAGTGGTGGTACGGAGTCCGTTCAGTCTATATCCAGGAAAAGAGTAATAAGCACTAATGGACTGCTAGTTGATTCACCACTTACTACCCTGGGTGATAAGGAACGATCACACAACTGGAAATAGGCACAAACCTCTGAAGAATCTTCAGACGTGAGAAAGATTTGTTAGCTAAGGGTAAAATTGCCCAAAACACCTGGACTGGCCAAGAAAGAAGAGCTAAAAAGAAAGAAAAACTTCAGGTTAATGCAAACTATGGACGTTTGTAAACAGCACGATGGGCCAATGATTGAAAGTAACTTGGACTTGCTTGACTCATTGTCTGAAAAATAACTTTTGTCTGAAACCGTGTACCTGCGGCTCACCATAGCCCCGAATATCCGTCAGCAGAGACGTGTCAAGAATTCTACCACTGGGAAATTCCGTGTAGAAAAATTTACAGCTGAAGAACAACGTACAAGTATCAGGAACGCTATAAAACCCAAGAAAGGGGCAGATAAAGATGTCGAAGGACTACTTCTCAATGTTTTCAATTGAAAAGTTACCTTAGTCGTATTCTCTACTGGTACTTGAGATATTGTTGAGTATTTTTTGCTTATCACATAATAAATCGTGTTCGTATATTGAAAATTTTGTATTATTTCCTAAATATTTTATATATATCGTCGTATGTCTAAATAAATATTATAAAAGTTGCATTTTCAGATTCTGTGACCCCAAAAACCTATATATAGACATATTACAAGCCATATTCAGACGTTAATCTGATAAAATTGTAAAATACTCAATTGTGGCCGCCATTTTGAATAAATTAGCATTTTAAGGGGTCAAATGCGGTCACAGGTCAAAAATTCCAACGGATTTGAAATCAGCATCCAAAATGGCCATAGAAAACACTAGGCTTCAAAAAAAAAATTCATTTACCCCACCCTAGTATTAGATTCCCATTGTCGTTTACTCTAAACATAACGCCATCTTATTTCCCGAGATTACATTATGTTTGTATAGTCCTTTCCAGTAATAAATCTGACACTTAACACGGCTGACCGCACTCATTTAAAACAGAGAGAGGGAGAGAGAGAGAGAGGGAGAGAGAGAGAGAAATGGGGTAAAACGTCCACTCAACACAACCAGGTCATTTTAGGACTAACATATGGTGTAATTTTATTTCAATAATTCGCTTGCGCGTAAGGGGCTTTAGCAGGTTGAGAAGGCGCCCCTATCTCCATGCAACATACGCCCACACGAGGGATCGAAACCACAACCGCAAGCCAGAGGTGGCCGGCCAGCTAGAGGTCGAAGCGCGGCACTGTAGACCACTAGGCCATCCCAACCCCCCTAATTTAAAACAAGATGACCCACATCTCAAGAGTAATGGCACTATGAATCTACATAAGGCTCCAAATAAATGCTGACTAACCTTCATTTTTAACCCCGAAATAAAAATTTGAAAAATGGTATACAACTTGCAATTACATAGCTAAGCCTAAACATAAAATTCCAGGCAGTATGTGCCGCAACATTGTTTTTTTAAAGTGACCTTGGGTCCCATTCATTTCAGGTAGAACCACGACTGTTCGGTGGAGAGAGAGCGTAAGAGAGAAAGGGAGAGAGAGAGAGAGAGAGAGAGAGAGAGAGAGAGAGAGAGAGGGGTGGGGATGGGCGGGGGGTAACTTTACAAACTCCATATCTAGACATATATGGCTGAATTAATGTAAAGTACGCACCGCTTATTTTACCGGTAACTTTTAAAGAGAGTATTTCAGGACTAATATATGGTTGGGAAAGCGACCGTACACCTCGTCATGTACAAGCGGAGAATCGAAACCACGCCATGGCAAACCTTATGATGCAACGCTCACGCCGTAACCATTCGGGCATGGCATTTTATCAATAAACAGCAAGCGCGTTCGATGCCGTATAGTTAATTGGACGGAACACTGGGTTCCCGCGTACATTTAGGAACCCTTGACAGTCGGAAATCAAAATTAAAGCAGGCCGTAGCACCGGTGCCAGGATAAATGTCCATCATAGTACACTTTATGCCGTACGTCCGTATCGTTAAACTCAGTTCCAATTCATTTATTTCACTTACATGGGTGTTTAATTGATAAAGTCGCGTGTAAGTTTCTTACTTATACATATATACATAGTATATATATACATAGATACACATTTTCATCGATCCTATTGAGAAGGAACTATGACAATGTATCTAGATAACAACGAATATATACTGCTATATATTCTCGAAACAAGTGAAGCGGGTGTAGATTGCCATATACTTCAATCCTGTTACTCATTTGGAATTTTAAAGGTCTTAAAGCTATATATGTACAGCGTCGATAACAATGGTTGCAATACAAATGTGCCATAATGAAGTTCAAAAGTTACTATTATTTGCAGTAATATTCGGTAAGTTGTATTCTTCGATGAAATTTTATTTGATATAATCATCAGTTAATTAATAAATTCCCCAAATGCGTTCTGTTTATATCAAAAAGTACAAAAGCATTATAAAGTAAGAAATTATATTATCATTTTATGTATTTTGGTAATTTTAGAGTGTGTTAGTTAGTAATAAAAGAATTGGGTAGAAAGTTGTGGTTAAGTGGGTAAGACGCTGGCTCGCTAGTCTGGAGGTCGGGTGTTCGATTCCTGCATTGACCAAAAGAGTTCATCAAGATTTTCCGGCGTGATTGTCAGTGATGCAAGACGGAGGGGTGGAACTGACAATGACAGCTGTTTAGTCATTCGAATGCGACTAAAAGCATAGGTCCCGTGTACACATTGGCGTGCACGTAAAATATCCCTTGACAGTTGAAATTTGACATAAGAGTAGTGTCGCTGTCCGGGGGAAAAATATCTCATAGCACACTGTATAGCGTATGCCCGTCTCCATTAGCCCAGTTCGGATCTGAACAGTGGGACGTTAAATTCCAGTTCATTTCATTTCCGTCAATTTCTCTTGTTGTTGAAGAAAAAGACGGAAGAAATGGTAAGCTTTTTGTTTTTCCGTGACAAGTAACTAGACTAAATCACAAAATTATAATCTGGAGTTCAGTTGTAAGACCATTGATCACACCCACCCATATCATCCGGGAGTAGACTTTACTCAAAGTACTCATAAATACAGATGGATTTATTTATACATTTAATTTTCAGGACTTGTGCTATCGCGTGAACTAACAAACATAACTATAGTGGAAAGGCATGCAAACTGGAATTCAGCCAATTCGTATTGTAAATCTTTAGGCGGGCAGTTGCTTGTTTTAGACAATTCAGACAAGGTCGAAGCCATGAAGAAGTTTCTGGAACCTGGTGGAATATGGGAAGGCAAACTGTAAGCATCATCAATTTTAATATATATGCGTTTATTTAATGTAAGCGTTGGTGTTTTGATTTTTTTCTAATTCTGTTTTTTTTTTTTGTATTTTTACCTCTCTATAAATTTAATTTTCGACATCGGGCATAATTTAGTGTTTTACTTAGGGGACAACATTGGTATTAGTCATTATCCCATATGTGATAGAACTGGCTAAACACGTTCCAAATATAATTTTAACGAATTCCAAAGGAAAAAACACAAGTTATCCCTCTATATAACCGACTGAAGTGACGAGTGATAAGAGATACAAGGCCGAATTTCTTGGCAGATTAAAGGTTGTTGTGGGGATATCTGGCAATTCATACAAAGAATTGACTGCCACTAGACAAGACAACACAAAAGAAAAACAGAAAAAGTCCGTACATTACCATGTTTTATAAGGTATAGAATGAATTAAAACAAGGGAATGTACGGACTATTTCTATTTTTCTCGTGTTCTCATGTCTAATGACATTCAATTACTTTATTGAATTGTCAGATATCCTCTTACCGTCTCATATATAACAACTGTTGGTCTTCGAAGGAATTATTAGTGAACAGAAATTCGGCCGCATACCTCTGTTATCACTCGTCATTACAGTCAGTTATATATTTAATGAAAAATTTCGAAAATCCAAAATGGCAGCAACACAAATAGACAGGTGTTAATTTAATTTTTCCTTTTGGATATTACTTGTATTCATGATGGCAGAAATTCAAAATGGCCGGCAAAATTTAATCCAAAATTGCGGAATTTGTGAATATATCTTATATATGTGTTTTGGAGTTGTTAGATTCAACTCTGATCTCAAAAATAAATTTCGAGAATTCCTGATGGCAGAAATTCAAAATTTTCCCAACCGGTCATTTTTGTCACGGAGAAAGTGGTGCTATTTTTAGCTCATAATAAGAAACTTCATGCTATTGGAATGTCGATCGGCTTTAATTGGGCCAAGGCCAGTCACACAAAAGTTCAATCTAACATCGACATTTATACCCGCCCACCCATCTCCCAAATAAATAAAAGAACACACGTTATCAATTATTATCATTTATTTATTCATAAAATATAACAATAACAATAACAAGATACAATGTACATTCATTCATCGATACACTATTTTCGTAATTTATTTACGACATCACCCGCATATACTCGTCGGTTTTTACACGATTTCCATTTCTGTAAACAACGGGCTGGCTGAAATTCAGCAAGTGGTGGTCCCTCCATGGAAATCCTCATTAATTCGTCGAGTGTTTTCATGCTCAAGGAACATCGTAACTTTGTTTTAATGACATTCTGGCGTAAGAATCCGCGCTCACAGTCAACACTAGTAAAGGGCAAAAAACACGACCAATCTGCATTAGGCGAATCATAGTAGGGTATTGGTCGGCCAATCCTAATGTTATTAAACGGATAAGTAGGTCGCTATAACTCAGCGTAGGGTAGTTTTCTTTTACCATCGTCTTGAAGACGGACCATTCTCACTCAGCTTTAATACGATTTATCGGCGGGCTCACACCAGTGGTTGATGACTGTCTTTCGTCGCAAAAATGCTCCAATAATATGGACAACTCTTTTGTCCCAAATGTTGGTAGCTGTGCACTTTGCGGGTAATCTTTTGGTGAAAAAATCCGGAATGCAGCCATTTTTACATTGTCGGGGAACCTGTCTGTTACATTATTCACAACTGCTTTCACGACAGAGATGACGTCATCTTGCAGACGATCGTCACCCCTTTCCCTCTTCAATTCTTCCCCCATATATTTGTTGTTCTCTCGTGTGTCTTTTAGAAATTCTATCAGTTTTGGGTCGTAGTTTCTCCAAGGTAAGTTGATGTTAAGGATGATAAAAAGCTATCAACATTGATTTTCATGTTATCGCAGGAGAGGTCTCGGGCTTGTAAAGAGCGACTCAGGGCACATATACTACCAAACAGATCACCTAAAAAGGCTGTGTAGAACATGAAATTATTGGAACAGATCGTAGTATATATACTCCAGGCATTTATGTCTCTATGGGATTCTTCTTTCACGACTTTTAACAGAGAGGGCATTGTTTTTGCTATATTTTCTACTGCTTTTGTCGTAGAAAGCCAGCGGACACGATGTACCTCCGATGGCTTCACTTTCGGCTCATCTAAGATCTCCTGCCATATTCTTAACTGCGACAAGTTTTTTGGGGATCTTCTATAATACGTAGTGATGCTATTTAGTGTGGTTTCGTAGAAATGGACATTGGGACTGTGTTTAGCTACATCTACAATAGCAAGAGCGAGTCGGTGGGCAACACAGTGCATTTCTATTAAATATTGTTGTTGTTTTTTTTTAATAAAGCAGCAACACCAGCCTTTTGCCCCTGTTCGTATTGAGTCTCTAAACCATGATGTATCCTGTAGTTCGTATTGAGTCTCTAAACCATGATGTATCCTGTAGTTCGTATTAAGTCGCTTGAACAGTGATTCTCAACCAGTGTGTCTGTGTGCCGCGATATCTTCCTAAGTGTGTCGTGAAATTTGGAACGGCACACTTAGCAAATTTCTCACTACAGACGCCAGGTATTTGACTGATAAAATTCGAAACACTGCAATAAAATAAAGTAAGTTCATAGCTGTGCTCTTTTTTATATAGTTTGAGTCATTATATGTGTCTATAACTAGTCCAGGTCTATGGTTGTATTTCGTATATGACTTGCCATGATTTTATTTTGCAAAATTCAAATATTTTTCCTGTTTATTTAGCCAGGTGTACCGCTATTTGTTCATGTGTCCCAAGGTGTGCCGCTGGTAAAACAAACTATGGTGTATCTTTACCCAGTAGTTCAGAGAGCGTTTCTAAACCATGTTTCTACTGTAGCTCGCGCATAAACCATAGTTTTGTAAATAGGAGGCCGATCGTCAAATGAATAAGAATTGTACGATATGTTAATCGGGAAATGACAAAGTTTTTCTTAAATGAATACATTGTTAACACGCTTTAAAGCGAGAATTTCATATTTTCTAAGAAAGTTAAAACATAATTATTTCTATGTATTTTGCCTAATAGGTTATCAGCTCACTTTTATACGACCATGTGCGTTATGTCCCACCCTTAAAATAATAACACAATTACCCCCTTTGTTTTCCCATTGCCTTCATATATTAGCTTCCTTCAAACGTTGGAATTTGAAGTTGAACATGATATTTTTGCCAATTTCTCAGCTGTCAATAGTCAATTATAAAATTAATAGGGTTATTCTTTAACAAGGTAGGACTGTTTATAGATACTATCTATTTTAAGGCTTTTTTGAGATAAATTTTAAAAATATAACTTAAAAATTTGAAATTGTAGCTTTAAATATCTGGATGCAATAGACTTGGTTTAGAAAATTATGGGTACATGAACATTAAGATATTGGCAATAGAAGGGATTCCTTGCCTTGGCTTGTTTGTAGTATAGGACAGGATTTATTGTTTTGATTACAATCACAATGTTACGCAATAAATTATACATACTACTGAGAACTTTAATTAGAGAATGTGATGATATATCAGTTTATATTATGTCTTTGAATCTACCTGGGATGTTTGTGCAACCGTATGGCATCTTAAATTAATGAATGGTTATTTCTACAAAGATCCTAGTCTTTAATTACTGACTGGTAACCCCCATTGGTGTTTTAATGACCATAAATTATTTAATTTATTCCGCTTGACGTGAGACTTAACAATAGATAGACACAGTTGGTTTAACTTGAATGTAGATATTAATCATCTATATTGAATAATATATCACCTTGCAGTTGAATCAAGTTATGTTTATAATGTCTTACGTATTTACAAACATCACGAGGAACTTGTTTTTTTGTTCCATTGGCCTATTCAGATTTGTCCAGATGAATTTATGGTACTAATATTTCGTAAGATTTGGCTTTACTAGTCTTTTAAATGAATTTCGGTGAGGGAAATCGTGCCCGGACATCGGCACTATGGCCTACTCTTATATCGATTTTCAACTGTCACGGGAGTAACGTGCACACCAAGGTGTACACGGGATCCCAGCTCTTCGTCCCATCCAATAGAAATATACGTTGTCTCATGCCAGGTCTTTTGCCCAAGGGTTACCATGCCGAAAATTCCTAATGAACTTTCTCGGCCAAAGCAGGGATCAAACACTAGAGGGGGTTGGGATGGCCTAGTGGTCTAGAGTGCTGCGCTTCAACCTCTGGCTTGCGGCTGTGGTTTCGAGCCCTGGTGTGAGCATATGTGGCATGGCGATAGGTGTGCCTTCTCAACCTCGTGGGTTTCCTCCGGGCACTCCGGTTTCCTCCGACTGCTAAAGACCCCTACGCGCAAGCGAATTGTTGAAATAAAAATTAGACCATAATTATGTTAGTCCCGAAATGACCTAGTTGTGTTGAGTGGACGTTAAACCCATCTCTCTCTCTCTCTCTCTTTTTCTCTCTAACAAACTTGTCTCCAAGCTACAGTATAAACCATGGGTGAAGATGTGTTCTTTTATAGAAAGTGTACAGCGGTTCGTGGTTTTCCGTAATGCCATCAAAATCATAGAAATATATAAATAGACTAGTATGGCCGTTACGTGACCCGCGACATGTAAATATGGCCGCCGTATTTATATATTTCTATAATCAAAATGAGGTTACGACGTCATAAAAAGGTAAAAAAAAATGTCGGCATTTTTGAACTCGCGAGTATCTATAATTTCCTCTAGGTCGTTAATACATTAATTTGCACTAAAGTCAACCGATTCAGAGATTTCAGCATTTTTCTAGTACACTGGCGGCAATCTTGGATTTATGTTAATTATGCAAATTTCCTAATATCGATAATGGCCGCTTTCGTTTTGAGAGGACTAGAGACCACACCTGAATAGTTCCAAAAGCAATTATTCATGTTGCCGTTTGCTCTAGGTGCATTGTTATCATTACCCACCTAATGGTACAATTTCATGGATACACTATTATGGAGTTTAATATTAAGCGACGTTTCGACTTGGATTCGCTCATCTTTATCAAGCAAATAATACAGGTAATAATACAGGTATCTAGTATGTGAATAGTAGGTAAATATGTACAGAATATGCAACAAAAATAACAATCAAATACAATTAAAACTTAACACCTTTGATTAGGGGGTCATTTACAACTATACCTACAATGTGGGTCACCTCTGGCTTGCGGCTGTGGTTTCGAGCCCTGGTGTGATCGTATGTGGCATGGAAATAGGGGCGCCTTCTCAACCTCGTGGGTTTCCTCCGGGCACTTCGGTTTCCTCCCACTGCTAAAGACCCCTATGCGCAAGCGAATTATTGAAATAAAATTAAACCATATGTTAGTCCCGAAATGACCTTGTTGTGTTGAGTAGACGTTAAACCCCATTTCTCTCTCTCTCTCTCTCTCTCGGTCTCTCCCCCCCCCTACACTGTGGAGAGTATACTCGTCGAAAAGTCGCTTAGGATTAAACTTAGTAATTGTGTATCCACAAAATTGTAAATTGTGTTATTAAAATAGTACAAAACATTTTTAATATTTACCATGCATAAACAATCTGATATGTAATGCCGTAATTGAAGTGCTAAATTATCTTTTTTTTTAAATATTTTCAGATCAGAGCCCTTTTGGACTGGTCTCCATAAAGTAGAAAACACGCCGTTTAAATGGTACGAAGGTTGTCTTCCACTAGACGAAGGAATTGGTCTCTGGGATTCGGGAGAGCCTAACCAATATAATGGCGGATGCAGCACAGTAACCAGTACTTTAAAAGTCAAAGCTTTCAGGTGTTCGAATGGTGCCATGTTTATATGTCAAACGACGGCAGGTAAGAATCAAATTAATTAGATTTGGGAACGTCGTTATTACAAAAACACAAATTCAGAATTTCATTATGTTTTAATAAAAGATCCTACCAAAGCTGTCCCTTTTTATATTTGGTTTTTGTTAAACACAAACCCTTTTCAGTGAATATCTGAAATCATGAGAACGAAACCCTGATAGTTGTAATGCATACTTGCAGTGGTTTCGAATCCCCGGTTGTACTTAGTAAGGAGTATGTGTCCTGTCCAAATTTACTTTGTTCTGCACTTATTCAGTGCCACTTTGATTATGCCTGCTCAGCCTGGTATTCTGGTGTTCAAAATAAGGTTCTTAGATTTGTGAATGGGCTAGGCCGTAGAGATCATATTTCAATATTCAGATTTGAATATACTAAATGTTGAAAACCGAGTTAAACAGTTAAAACTCAACCACGTACATAAGATTTTTCATAATAATTGTCCATCATACCTTAAATTAAAATTTAAATGTGTTAAAGATGCTCATCAATATGGCACAATATCTAGTTTATTCAATTTTGTGGTTCCAAAATGCGCGGTTAGAGATCAGTTCACATCATTTTATTACACAGCCATAAGTATCTGGAACGATTTACCGAATGATATTAAGCCTTTAGAATCAATATACAGCTTTAAAGCTGCAGCAAAAAAGTATTTATTGTTAACACAAAATTAATCTGTGATAGTCCTACCTGCTGTATGATCTATTAATAATAAAATTGGTTGATGTATAACATGTAGACATAAATATATTTTATTGTTTGTGATATAATGTGATATAATGCATGTTTTTTTTTTTAAATTTTGCCTCCCAATGATGACCTGACGCGACCTTGGCAACTTTGGACCCCATTGGAAATAAGCAACGGACGTTATACGTCAGGCTTTATGGGCTATCCTAAGAAAAGGTCTCTTCATGACATCATACATGTAATTATCATATTTCTCTATACTTGTCCCTTTACAAATTCCAATTATACAATGTAGCACAGTTCTTATTTTCATATATATATATAAATATATATATATATCTGTATTTATTGGTGTCACTTTCTAAGACGTGCAATTTGCATTAATTATAATACATCAATTTATTGTCATGTTGTAACCTTTACTTAAAGAATAAATAAATAAATAAATAAAAACCTCGTGAATTTTATCCGGGTCCTCCGGTTTCCTCCCACTGCTAAAGACCCCTAAAGTCCCGAAATGACCTAGTTTGTGTTCAGTGGACATTAAACCCAGTTTCTCTCTATCTCTCTCCCCCTCTCTCTCCCCCTCTCTCTCTTTATTTGACTACAATGTTGATTATTTTAACTGTTAAAATATGAAACAAGTATGCAGTTATGAATTTTTAACAGGCTTGTTATATTATTACCCATGTTCCATATAATTTATTTTCAATGCTTTGTGAGACAACTCTTGGTTTATAATGTTTAATGGTAAGAAGTGATTATAGGTTAACTGAAACCTCTCACACCAACATTTTTTAAAATTTACAACGGATTACAATCCTTACTTCTGATTAATCTGCCCTAGAGGGAGAGAGAGGGAGAAATGGGGTTTAACGGCCACTCAACACAACTAGGTCATTTTTGGACTAACATATGGTTTTAATTTCCATATATCGCTTGCGCGAAGGGGTCTTTAGCAATGGGAGGAAACCGTAGTGTCGGGATGAAACCCACGAGGTTGAGAAGGCGCCCCTATCTCCATGCCACATACGCTCACACCAGGGCTCGAAACCACAGCCGCAAGCCAGAGGTGGCCGGCCAGCTAGAGGTCGAAGCGCGACACTCTAGACCACTAGGCCATCCACCCCCCCCCCCTTCTGCCATAGTGCAGCAATCACCTGATCAACTTTCAAGTATGGAAAAGATATACTAGTAACATTTGGTTTAATTTTATTTAAATTATTCGCTTGCGCATAGGGGTTAGTCCGGCGGCCGTTTACGAAATAGCAGGGGGACCCAAATTTTTCGAGATAAGTTTTTTTCTCGACGGTTTTATATGGAATCGGACCCGCTGAATGCATTTTTCGTTACTGGATCACTGTCAGCCTGGAGGGTTTTGAGTAATTAGCGAATTACTAATTAAAAAAACTAATTAAAATCCCCATTCCTTTAAAATGACACATACAAGTCGAAATACGCCGCTGTTTGTAATGTTATCTATAGAATAGGACCCCTGAGTCTGTTTTAGACACTAGTTCACTATCAGCCAGATTGTATTTCAAATAATCCGGCGGCCGTTTACGAAATAACAGGGGGACCCAAATTTTTCGAGATAAGTTTTTTTCGAGACAAGTTTTTTTCTGGACGGTTTTATATGGAATCGGACCCGCTGAATCCATTTTTCGCTACTGGATCACTGTCAGCCTTGAGTGTTTTGAGTAATTAGCGAATTACTAATTAAATAACTAATTAAAATCCCCATTCATTTAAAATGACACATACAAGTCGAAATACCCCGCTGGATACTAATTCACTATCAGCCAGATTGTATTTTAAAAAATCCGGCGGCCGTTTACGAAATAACAGGGGAACCCACATTTTTCGAGATAAGTTTGTTTCTCGACGGTTTTATATGCAATCTGACCCGCTGAATCCATTTCGCTACAGGATACCTGTCAGTCTGGAGGGAGGGTAAGCAAGTCGCTAATTACTAATTAAATAGTTAATCCCAATGATTTACCATCCCCTTTTGCAATGAACATAGGGATAATTCAGCACGAGTAATAAACATTGTGGAAATGCGCCACTTATGTCACTTATGCAGATCGATCACACGAAGAGGGTGTGTCCACTTATTTGTGAGTGTGTCAGTCCAGCGACTTGAGCTTGGAAACCAGTTTCCTACTTGTGGGACTACCAGTCTCCTACTAGTGGGACTACCGGCGGTGACTTGTAAGAAATGTCATCATTTTCATGCCGAAACCAGAACAGCCTCGTACTATGCGGTCACAACAAATGCTGTACTTTTGTGAAGCATTCACCACTCACTCTGCACCGAAATGGCTGAAAATACATGTTATCTCCAAATGGTGTATGAATGTACAAGTAACAAGACGTGGGGAGAGTACGTTAAAGCTAAATCCAAAAACATATATATGCTTCCATCGGTTGATTCTAATTCATTCTTTAAATATTCCTCAATCCCATCCTCATAAATTTTGCTACATCTAGCCATGTTTTCTATTCTTTTAGATTTAGCTTTAACATACTCTCCCCACAACTTGTCACTTGTACATTCATACACCCTTTAGAGATAACATGTATTTTCAGCCATTTCGATGAAGGATGAGCGATGAGGGCTTCACAAAACTACAGCATTTATTGTGACAGCATAGGGACGAAGTTGTTCTGATTTTGGCTTCAAAATGATGACATTTCATACAAGTCAACGAGCACCACACACATAGATTGATATGGTTCACTCTGCAGCATGCACTTACGATACATGCATTAAAAATATCATCCTGGGCACAGCTTTCGATAATCCAATTATTATAGATCTTTTTCGAAGGTAAATTGGAAAAGACTCATTTTGTTTTCCCTGGTCACCGCTAGTAGTCCCACCAGTAGGAGACTGGACTCCAAGCTCCAGTCTCTGGACTGACACATCCACAAATAAGTGGACACACCCTGTTCGTGTGATCGATCTCCGTAGGTGACATAAGTGGGGCATTTCCACAATGTTTATTACTCGTGCTGAATTATCCTTATGCAAAAGGGGACGGTAAATCATTGGGATTAACTACAACTTTAATTATTTAATTAGTAATTAGCGACTTGCTTACCCTCCCTGTAGCAAAAAATGGATTCAGCGGGTCTCATTCCATATAAAACCGTCGAGAAAAAAAACGTGTCTCGAAAAATTTGGGTCCCCCTGTTATTTCGTAAACGTCCGCCGGATAATTTGAAATACAATCTGGTTGATAGTGAACTAGTATCTAGAATAGACTCAGGGGTCCTATTCTATTTAAACACATTACAAACAGCGGCGTATTTCAACATGTATGTGTCATTTTAAACGAATGGTATTTTAATTAGTTATATAATTAGTAATTCGCTTATTACTCAAAACCCTCCAGGCTGACAGTGATCCAGTAGCGAAAAATGGATTCAGCGGGTCCGATTCCATATAAAATCGTCGTGAAAAAAACTTATCTCCAAAAATTTGGGTCCCCAGCTTCGGCCGCCGGACTAGGTCTATAGCAGTGGGAGGAAACCGGAGGACCCGGGGAAAGAGCACGAGGATGGACAGGCGAACCCACTCCTTGTCTGATACAACTGGGGATTCAAAACCATGTCAGTTGACTCAATGACAGGCTTTATGATACAGCACGCACCAGCACGCACGTGCTAACCATTCTGTCATCCACACCATCCCACCCCCAGAACAAATGACAGGTTGACTATCTATACGAATGAGAAATAAAATGACAGAGGTTCTCCAGACGAAAAACAGAGAGAATCGCAAAGGTTTATCAAGTGTATGACTATTGGAATGCGGAAGTAATTGATTATTCAACTTCCCTTTCTTAACATGGGTATTTAGAATATATTGAATTCCTTGTTTTGTTAACAAGTAAGATCGACAAGATAACAACTGTGTAAATAGATTTCAATAAAAAGAAAAGGCATATTGATTTAAATATTCAGTTCAGTTTGGAATACTACAATGATTTGTCTCCTTTCCGCATAAAAACTATGTGATTTAATTCATCTATCAAGGTTCCCCCTCCAAACATCTTAACTGCAAGAAAATTAGCCCCTGAAGCTAAAATCTATCTTGAGTAACCTTGTTTGTCAAATGATTTGCTTGAGAGCAAATCCATTTTCAGTGTGTGTTTGTCGTTACTGGCTGTTCATTTCCCCGTCGATCTCAAAGCATAGATTTGAATTATTCTCTGTCAACTTCTATTTCCGCTATTTATAATACAGTCTACTGAACGTTTAAATCCCTCAATGCTGTCACATCCGTTAGCCATTAGATTTAAAGAAATGATATGAATGAAATAAAATGAGGTTTAACGCCCTACTATTCTACTCCTAAACTGGTCTAATGAAGACGGGCATACGCACGATGAGGGAAATTTTGGCCGGGTAGCGGCACTACGGCTACTCTTATTTCGAATTTCAACTGCCAAGGGATATTTAACATGCACGCCAATGTGTACACGGGACCTCTATTTGTCGTCCCATCCGCACGAATAAACAGCTGCCCTTTAAGGACACCGTTAATTTTAAGTCCCGTGGGACATGGTTCTCTTTTCAGCCAGTCCAGTACTATTCTAGTAAGATTATGTGTCTTTATTTTCCATAAATATTCCAGATATGCAATACTTTCATCATGGAATTAACAACCGTATAAATAGTTTCGTGGAAAGATATCTTTAAGAAAATTGTGCAGTGAATAAAATGTCATATAAGTCTTTTTATAGAACAATTGTTAATAATCGTCGATAAATGAAATGAAATGAAATGGGGTTTATCGTCATACTCTTCTGCAAATCGTCGATAAGGTGAAGAACCTTTAGTGTATCGGTTATTTAGTAAAGAATGTTGGATTCGAATGCGATCCATAGTTTTTCTAATTTTGGGAGGGAAGGGTCATAGAACTTTTAAATGTATATTTCCTAAAAATATATATTGGCTTTTTCCAACTTTTATTCTTTAGAATTCTGAAGATTTAAACGTTTTCAATATAACTTAATGCATATTTATATTTTAATAAAACATTGGCTTTTAAACTTGAATTCGTCATCATTCTAAAGATTGAACTGTTTTCAGTATTTTATTATTTTTTACTTCTTTAAGTGGCATTTAGTAATTGAACAGAAACACAATAACACTGTTAATGGAATAACAATCACTGGTTTATTAACATGCAACCTTTCGACGATATTTGCTCGATAAAGACGAGAGTATCATCGTCGAAACGTTGCATGTTAATAAACCAGTGATTGTTATACCATAAATAGTGTTATTGTATTATTTTCTAGTTACTCGATTTAGCTGAATCCATTTATTCCAATTTGAATTGTTGCTTCTGATAAGGACTAATTGTCTAAATATTATGCGGGAACTCTCAACAATCTTTGTTATCTTTTGCTTCGATTGCCACCAATTACCTATTAGAGACTATTGGCAAGTGGACATTTTCACATCTGTATCACGTATCCGAGAAAAAAACCCATCAAAAATAATGATAAATTGCAGTCTTTATCATGGATAAAATCATATCAAATATACACCTTCGTGATCTGGGATACACATAGATTCTAAATGTAGAGTAATGCTTATGTTCCAGTCGTTATCATGGTTAAATCACATTAAATATACACGTTCGCGTTCAAATGCACATAGATTCATAAACACGCTACGACACATCATTTCAACGGCTAAAAGTAGCAAAAAGACGACAATGTTATACGGATATTTTCCGTATGAAAGCTATTCGACACGAGAAATACACACGCATTGTTGACACCACACGCAAAATCCATACGGATACGTAATGCGGACCAGGAATTTACGCTTGCCAAAAGTCTCTATTATCTAGAAATCCTGTCCCCGTTCCTGCCGGGGCCTACTCATTTTATTGACGAGCGTGATGTGAAAACGTTTAATCGATTCATTAAAAGCTCTTCAAAATATTATATCAATTTTTGGACTAACCGGACTCCTTATATCTTTAATTGCAGGTCCCTTCGTGTTCTAGGATACACATAGATTCTAAAAGTAGAGTGTAAAAGTAGCAAAATAAATTTTTGGACTAACAGAACTGCTGATATTGTTAATTTTAGGTCCCTGCATCTATGAAGAAACAGCAGATGCATCTATAACCGGTGCGGTTTCAACTAGTATTCCAGGGTTGAGTACGGAACAGTGTGAACAACGATGTCTTGAAAAACAACTTTTCGACCAAGAATGTTGGGCCTTTACTACCATTTCCACCACTGGGTGTACTTTATATTTAGCCCCCTCTGCCTTTTATTTTGAGGAAGGGGGCCTAATCTCCACAAATGTAGCAGGATCTACTCTTTATCTGAAGAGGTGTTATAAGGGTATGTCTTGCGTAAATATTATTCCATTTTTATTTGATTGATAAAGTCCAAGGGTAGGTAATGAAATTCAAATATATCACCACCATCATCATCATTGTCTATTTTTTTTATTAAAGCCCAAAATGATTAAAATCTTATCCTATTTCGGCTCGTTTTTTATAGTTCAAAATTTCGTTTTATTTGTATTTACTACACTAGAGTTGTTCTATAATAGGCGTTATTGTTAGTGTGAGGAATTAGCCAATGAAACAGTCTGTCACGGCGACTTCTTGGCGTTCTCCGCACGGAACTGTGGCTTACCCCCTAGAAACGTCAACGCTGACTGATTATTCAATGTCTGAAATCATGGGGTCAAAAGCCGCTCGTACGACCCCTGACGTGACAGTCAGAAAAGGGGTCAAAATTGAGTAATCCGGGTATACTGAAAACCTTTATCATTTGTACTATGACAGTCAGAACTAATTTCTAAAATAATCGTACATTATACCCCCGTCAGACCGGGATGGCGACCTTACTTCGTTGCTACGGCGATTGAAAAGGAGTTTAGAGCGCATTAAGATCGCCATAAGCGTGGTGGAAACGGCAGATACCGTGCTGTTGTCTCCATGATCATGAATGATCGCCTAGTCACTGTGAGTTCGGGTGGCGTCTTTACTGCGCTGCAGCGACCGTACGGCGATCAGAAAATGCACAACGTACGAAAATGTCCCAAAATATCACAAACTTGAAAAAAAATAATTGTGTTTTCACATAGTCTTTCCAGTGCAGATCGCAGAACCTTGGCGTTTGTTTTGAACAGGCCCAAAACAAACGCCGTGACTCGGCGATCATTTGCGACCATCGAAACCACAGCGCGATATCTGGCGTTTCCATCACGCTTTACGACGTTTATGGCGATCTTGACGGGCTCTGGCCAAATTTCGTCGCTGTAGCAGCGCAGTAAAGTCGCCACCCCGGTCTGACAGGGTAAAAAACGCGACTTCCATCAAGTTTGTACATTTTTGGGACATTTTCTCGCGTTGTGTTTACGTTTACCGGCGACCTTGTAAATTTGTCGCAGCAGCGCTGTAAGGACGCCACTCGGTCTGACGGGGGCATTATTAAAATCGAAAAATTATGAGAAACGCATTAGGATTTTAGTCGTAGTTTTCGATGTAGGTTACCGGATTTATGTTTTTATTGGCTTTTCATGGCATTTTAACACATTTCTTATTGGAAATGGTAATCGGAAGTGATCCACAAGCGCTACGAATCATGCTGTTCTTCTTGAAAACAGCCCAGGCTTTGCCAATTCATGTACGATTGACATGTAACTTGGTGGCCTAAGAATGTTGTTATGACGTCACAATTTCAAGAACAAATATTTGCAAATTGCATGCGTTGAGATTTAATTGAACAATATGTCCAAATAACTGTTCTTTGTCGTAATTTGATGTCTGTATATTTATTTAACTGTTTATATTTTGTACTTACATAATGCCTTCGTGTTAATTTTGAAGCGCCTGGCAAACTTAATTGTAATACAAGTTAAATTAAAATCAATTCTATGTCAGGTATTTCGACCTTGAATAAAGAATGGGAGCGGGGGTACAAATTAACAGAAAATCAATTCCTGTTAATTGTTGAATAAAACATTAATATTTATTGATTCTTCTTTATATGGGAGCGGATTAATAAGCATGTTGACAAAAGCTATTCAGGCAGGTGTTTATTCGCATTTCGGTTTTATTGTAATGTACGAAATATGCAAAAGGGCGTATGGTAAAATTCGTCGACTTTGATTGACGAGCGCCTGTTTCTGCTACAAGCCAGTTAAGGGTTTAAGAGTTCTTTTTTAGTCCCCAATTTGTGTTTAAATGGGTGTATGGGAGTTTGGTATAATTTGGTTTTCGCCTACAATTTGAACAGTTTTCCCAAAATTACCAATTTAATATTATTATCATAATGACAATTACATTTTCCGTTCAACCAGTATCATCCCGATATGATGAAGAGATTTTCAGACTACGAGAAGGTCCATGCGCTGATGAGAAAAAGAACATACATGTAATTTCATCAATTGTTTCTTTATTATGGGCCTCACAATACGAACGTTCAAAATTCTTATATTTCTTGTTCTATAGTATAAGAATTTTAGCCTTTATTTAAGCTAGGGATGTCATACTCATTCAGATTCAGTGCCACATGAACAATAATTTTACATCATATGGGCCGAAGATTTACAAAAATATCAAGATAAAGAAAATTAGCCAACTTAGATGAAACCTGAAAACAATAATAAATGGTTTCCACCGCCAGTTTCTAAGAGTTCAAAACACGACAGTTTGGTGAAATTTGTTCCGCGGGAAATATTTAAACCCGTAGCGTACCGAATCTGATCCACGAGCCGCATGTTATGAGGGAGAGAGAGAGAGAAATGAGGTTTAACGTCCACTCAACACAACTAGGTCATTTCGGGACTAACAAATGTTTTAATTTTATTTTAATAATTCGCTTGCGCGTAGGGGTCTTTAGAAGTGGGAGGAAGCCGGAGTGCCCGAAGGAACCCAGGAGGTTGAGAAGGCGCCCCTATCTCCATGCCACATACGCTCACACCAGGGCTCGAAACCACACAGTGGTGGTCAGCTAGAGGTCACACTCACGATTTATGTTACTGAATTGTTTGAAAATTTTAATATACATGTAGATGATCATCAACTATGCATTTTGTATGAGTTAAAACATAATACGGCACTGGGTAACCGTAAAGACATAATAAAATTTAAAAATGTGTAAATTGTAAACAAAGTTTGAACAGTTGGTATTATATGTGTTTTTTTATTTTTCTTTATTTTAATAGGTTCAATAATTGTAACTCAAGATGTTCCTGATACAGGTGGCGGGAATGATCCAATTTCTCCCTGTAATTCATCTTCGACAGCATGTAAGTCGACATTAGTTTACGAAACCATTACCTGAACATTGACACAATTCACTAAATTTACACCGAGAAATCAGTATATTTTCTTCCTGGGTGTTCCACGACCAAACACGCCCTGTCATTACATCATGCATCAAATAATTAACTCTCGAGATATATATCATTAACTCACAGGATATATCTCGAGAGTTAATGATATATATCCCGAGTGTTAATGATATATATCCTTAGAGTTAATGATATATACCCCGAGAGTTAATGATATATATCTCGAGAATTAATAATATAATATATCCCGAGAGCTGATGATTTAATATATCTCGAGAGTTAATGATATATATCTCGAGAATTAATAATATAATATATCCCGAGAGCTGATGATTTAATATATCTCGAGAGTTAATGATATATATCTCTCGAGATATATTATATCATTAGCTCTCGGGATATATATCATTAACTGTCGAGATCTATTATATCGTTAACTCTCGAGATATATCTCATTGACTCTCGAGTTATCATTAGCTCTCAGGATATAAATCATTAATAAAATCTCTTAAACCAGGTTTATTACAATCTGTATGCCGAGTATATGGGATCTTTCAAGTCGCAATTAAACACATATTTATTTGCTCTATCATACTAACTTCTTCAATTATATTATGTAAATGTGACGAGCTGACAATTGCGCCATGAGCATACACGAATGGAATGTGCGCATTATAAATACACACTATTATTATTATTATTATTATTATATGTACCAAATTCGCGAAATGTGAGAACAACATATATATTGGAAAATGTCAATGACTCTCTGAAACCTAATATCATAACAAGGGCGATACCATTTTAACAAATAGATTGAAATTTTAAAATTATACCAGAGGGAAAGCGATAAGAGGATATAAATTTGCAATACCATCTCCAGCTCGGGAATAATAAAAAAACAGATTTCCCTGTCATATTTGACTCTGTTTGTTGTGAGTAGATTTCGTTTCGCTTCTATGAATTTCGTTTCGATTTTTTACAATTACCCTTTAAGATACTACTTTTCAAAGAAAGTTGTTAAACATTTCTGTAATGGAATCAAATGAAGTGGATGTATGTTTTATGTATTGTGTCACAGTAACTGCGGTAAACAAGTATGGACTTCAGCCTTCTGCAAGACCACGAGCTTCCATCATTTTCCACCAGGATCTCCGAAGTCAACCTGATGCTGAACAAATCTGTAATGCTGGCGGCGGTCATTTAGTTTATATAGATTACCAGATCCAACAGTTGCTGATGAAAGAAATAACAACACAATGGACACCGTACGTATGACTCTCGTGTCCTTGTCCACAACACGTAGTTATTTGTTTAATAACACACCTCTTGATGTTTAGTTATTGACTATGCGTGATCAAGGGTGTAAATGATTTGAATTCGTTTAAAGATATGTAGTTATTTTGGGAGAACAGCTGCTGTTCAATAATTAATATCGAGTCTCCAGGTCATATATACTGAATCACATGTATTAGGAAGCGCTCCTTTTAGACTATTAATAAAGGGGTCATCCCGCAATTAACGGGGTTTCCATGTATACTTTAATAGCCACACTTGAATAGGAAAACAAAAAGGTTTGAACTTGGGTTTAACGTCCTTCTTGTCTTCACCAACCGGGCTTATCTCGCTCGGAAAATTGTATTTCCGCCTTCTCTTCATTGAACTCCAACTGCAAAGACTTTTCTATGTGTGCTCGCAAACGTGTACACGAGGCTTCGCTTTTCGTCCCAAACGTCTTGCACGACTTACAAGAGGAAAATATGGAGAACCCTTCTTGACCGACACCGAAATTCGGGTTCGTGACGTTTAAACGTATTTTCGTGTGGCGTTTGAATGGTGGAATGGGGGATCACGTGGCTAAGTGGGTAAGACGTTGGCTCGCTAGCCTGGAGGTTGGTGTTCGATCCCTGCATTGGCCGTGAAAGTTCATCCATTTATTCCGGCGTGGTTTCCCCTTGTCAGTTATGCAGGATGGGGGGTCTGACAAGTACAGCTGTCTAGTCGTTCGGATGGGAGAAAAAAAAACAGGTACCGTGTACACATTGGCGTGCACGTAAAAGATATCTTGGAAGTTTGAATTCAATGTAAGAGTAGGCCGTAGCGCCGCCACCCTGGCAAAATTTCACTAATAGCACGCTGTATGGCGTATGCCCGTCTTCATTAGCCAGTTTAGGAGCAAAACAGTAGGACGTTAATCACCATTTTATTTCTATGTGGGAGCTGACGTATTTCTGACATCAAATGATATATAAATTATTATTGAGATATTTATTCACATAATCAACAAATCGTTCGGGTGGGACGAAAAACCGTGGTCCCGTGTACGCATTGGCGTGAACGTAAAAGATCCCTTGGCAGTTGGAATTCAGTTGCTGCCCTGGCAAAAATTCCCCTCGCGGCACACTGTATTGCGTATGCCAGTCTTTAATTATCCCAGGTTAGGTGCAGAAGCGTAGGACGTTAAACCCCATTTCATTCATTCATTCATTTAAAAATCGAAGCATATCTGTTTGTCCGGTATGTGTTATTCTTTTATATTATGGACATTGCAAATACTATCATATTATATCGATGCAACAACGGGTTAATGGCTGAACCATGCATTGTTCTTATACTAGAACAAGTATTTTGGAGTCGCCTAGGTCGAAAATACATACTAGATGCCTTTATTTTATTTTAGGAATACTAATAATATATGGATTGGCATCAATGATATTGGTTCCTGGTTCAGTGGTGAAACAATAACGTATACCAATGGTGGCAGTGGGACACCAGTGACTATTGATAAAGACACAGGGACATGGTAAGTTGAAATCTTCATCGGTGTTTCTTAAAGCTGTGGCAGAGATATAGACAAACAGTTACTATTGTTGTATATCACGGACATTAAAGTAGCTAAGTCTCTAACTCAATATCATCCAAAGTCTTTGACATTGAAAACACCACTTATTTTCCAATTTAAATCAACATTGAGTGAGCTTACCGGGAAAAGGTGGGCTTCTGATATCCAATATTTAAGACAAAATAAAAAAATTGCCATTGGTTCACGAATCGTGTACAATAATGCGTTGCAGTGCCATTTGCAACAAGGGACTTGAAGAACGGTGCTAGGCATATTCCAGGAGTCATTTCAAACCGTGGCGTCATATCCTTTTCTGGAGAGCATGCCCAATCAATATTTTCGGTGGAGATTGACAATCAATTGTGACTCCTGACGTATTTCGCTGAAAATAACAGATTAGAAATTAGAGTAAAACAGAAACGGTTGTATGTAAATCATTCTATACACATTCATATTACATTATTATATGCGATGCGACCCATTTTGATAAATTTTTAGGTACAAAATATTAGCGATTTAGCTCCTTTAATTAACGATAACTGGAATGATCAAACTGGAAAGAAACTATTCCTAAATTAGAAAGTATATTGACAGTAGTCGGTCAAATTTCATAAAATCTATAAACACGGTATTTTTAGCTGAATGGGTCTACCATTAAAGTTAGTTTAAAGGGACACAGATAAACTTTGAATGAATGAATGAATGAATGAATGGAATAGGTTTAACGTCTAAACAGGCTGATGAACACAGGCATACCCCATGTAGTGTGCTATTAAGGACATTCTGCCCGGGTTGTCAAGGGAATTACCAGACGCCGTTCCTTCCCGTGTCCCCCATCTCATACCCCCGACAAAAGTAAATCCTGTTCCCCCAGTTTAGTGAGACGGCCCCCTATACACTGAGTCACTGCGGCCCCTACCTTAATGGGACTTTCATTTTTTACTATATGGATACCCTAAATCAGTCTTAATGCTAGGTTCCCATTATCACGATTTTGCGCTACGATTGAGATCGTGGTTTTAATCATGGAGTAATCATGGTGATCCTATCAGGTCTTATCATATATCAAGGTCAGTCGTGGAAATCATGTTGATCGCATCCGAATGTATCTACACGTACCAGGGACAATCCTATCGTAACCCATTGCACGACAGTGGGAACCTAGCATAAGATTCCAATCAACGGGAGAAATAGCTATGCACCTAATAGAGAAATTAACAAAAGAAGCGGGGAACCATATAACCTTCGTACCTTTCTAAGGTAACCGTCTGAAACCCCATTTCTCACTCTCTCTCTCTCTCTCTCTCTCTCTCTCACTTATGGTAAAACCGTCTTCTATTAGCCCAGGTTAGGTGCATAATAGTAGGACGTTAAACCCCATTTTATTCATTCATTCTTATGGTAAAATATTTTACTCCACCGACCAATAACTATATTTTTTAATATTACATCACATCGATGACACGGCATATTTTAATTTATCGAATTTTAACATGTATAGTTAAATTTAAGTAATGCAAGCAATTGGTTATACCATCTGGTTTATTTAGAAATCATTACTATAATTAAATTGGGAGTATGACGTCGAAGATTGTATCAACGTTACAAAATATATATAAAATTTTATTGATCACGTCACGTTTTATAATAAGTTTATAGATTCAATTGATCAAATATCAGTTTTTTCATCACTTCACGTTTTATAATAAGTGTATAGATTTAATTGATCAGATATGAGTTGTCATCACGTCACGTTTTATAATAATTTTCTAAAATTAACCAAACGTTCTAAGTCTTCCGAGTTCTACATGTTTTTATGGAAGGGTATCGCTGCCAATAGTAAATGCTCTGCTAACATGTCCTTTCCATTGATTATGTGTAAAAAGTACAATGTACAAAGTCTTAAGACCAGTAATGATAAAGTAAAATTACCTCTACGGGCAAAGTTAAATGTAAAGCGTCAAATGCAATGTGACAAATGGCAAATGGTTTATTGGAAAATGCTGTTTTTGACGTGTCTACATTTACTTTTCCCTCATTACATTTTTCGTTTGCGCTCTGTCGCATCTCATAATTTGTCCTCCATGCTTTCTACATCTACGAAGAGCGAAACCAGTGCTGCATCTCCTTTGTCCTTCTCGCTTTCCACATAGCATCTTACACAGAGCACTAACTTTGATATGCAAATGTATCATAACCGGTTTTAGGACTTTGTACATTGTACTGTTTACATATAATCAATGGCAAAGCTACTTTGGCAGCGATACCCTTCCATAGTTATTATTATCCAATAAATCATAAATTCAGTCGTGTCACACGTGTCTTCTTGCTTGTAAATCTGTCTTCATTATTTCAGTCGATGCAGGATAGTAGGACGATAAACCCTATTAGATCAGAGGGAGGAAGGGGGGGCATTGTCACCCGAGGTCAAAGGTCACGGAAGCCCAAATAACGAAAGAGACGTATATAATTCAAAATCTGTTCAGAATAGGGCCGAAAATCATTGATAACAGCAATGAGACAATTATAATACAGTAACATAATAATAACATTATATCTGGAACGCATTGAATACCCCCCCCCCTTCATTATCATAGTAATAGAGTTTAATACCCCACAACTTTGATCGCTATTTAAGGTAAGTAAATATAAATGTGCCATTATATTGACGAGGGTAATACACAAGCTTTTCTGTGATATGTAACATTTTCGTACTAAGAACCGTATTTTGGCATTGAACACCCCCCCCCCCTTCATTATCATAGTAATAGAGCTTAATACCACCAAACTTTGATCGCTATTTAAGGAAAGTAAATATGAATGTGCCATAATATTACTTACATATTTAAAGAGGGTAATAAACAAGCTTTTCTGTGATATGTAACGTTATATCTGGAATTTTGTAGTACCAACCAAACTTGACAGTTTTGTATGGTAAGTAAATCTCAATGTGCCAGAAAATTATTTACATATTTGCTTTTCGCTGATATGTAAAAGTATATCTGGAATTTCGTAGTAAGACCCGTTTTTTTTGCAATTAAATACCCCCCCCCCCCGCTTCATAATCATAGTAATAGAGCTTAAGACCACCAACTTTTGATCGCCTTTTAAGGTAAGTAAATATGAATGTGCCATAAAATTATTTACATATTTGAAGAGAGCAAACAACAAGTTTTCCAGTGATATGTAACATTATATCTGGAATTTCGTACTAAGACCCGTATTTTGGCATTGAATACCCCCCCCCCCTCCTCTTCATTATCGTAGTAATTGAGTTTAGTACACTGTTAAAAATGTGTGTAATTAAAAACTATAAGCGGTGTTAATTAAGTGTAAACTTTACACCACAGCGAGCGTTTTTTAAATGTAATACCTTTCCATGGGTAACCAACTAAAAGAACTACACCTAACAAGTGTAACCGATATTCATGACTACTTAACACCTGAATAGGTGTAATTGTGGGGTGTTTTGGATTAGTTACACCACTACCAGTATTATATTGCATTTACACCAACGGGTGTAACTATTATTGGGGAATAAATCATAGAACAGTGTTATTTTTACACCGTTTATTGGGTTACAAAAGTGTAATCGATAGTCATGAGTACTGAACACCAGGATAGGTGTAACTGTGGCCGCTAAAGAGTGTTTGCCATGAGTTACACCTCTTCCATCTTTTTATGGCATTTACACCAAATTATTTCAATTATTTTAAGGAAACATTCCTTCGAATAAGGTGTCAATTTTACACTGTATCTTGCGTTACAAAAGTTTTTGTTTGTTAAATATAGCGTTAAATGCCCTAGTAACATAACTATAACTCATTTTAGAGTGTTTACTGATAACGAGTAAAGTAAAGATTGTTTTAGCTTGTATTCACCTTAAGACGTGTAAACGTTCCAAAATATTACCAAGTACAATATCTTAATTAATTATTTTTAATTCAGTTGAGGTGCCCAAATGAATAAACCACATTATTTAGCTTAGTAGTAAGGATATGCGTATTGATTTTTCCCCATGATTTATATTCATTATAAATTGATACAGATTGTCTAATTGCCCAACAGCAGTTGAATTTGAATCAGTCTGGTGAGTATCTGTCAATTCAATGTGGTTGTAAAATGACGAGAAGTAGCCAACGGTCTATATGTAATCTGGGTCGGGCTAAACGCCCTATACTAATTATCAAAGTGACCGCTAGCCAATTTCAAGTTTTCTGAACTAAGAAGTCGTTGGCTTGAATTAAAATATCCAACCAAACAAATTACATCCGTTTTTTGTGTAATAATTTTAATTTACAAAACATACTTGAGGTGTAATGCTTAATCTATACCAACGGGTGTAACATTACACTGTCTGAGTGCATCAGGCAGGTTACACTACCGGAAGTGGCAACTAGTTTCCACCTGAATTGGTGTAATTTTCTACACTGGTTGGGTGTTATCAGTTTACACCACTGAAGGCTAGGAGTTACGCCTATTTAGGTGGCAACTAGTTGCCACCCGAATTGGTGTAAACTTCCTTATTATTTGTAACTGTGTACCAACCAAACTTGACCGTTTTGTAAGATAAGTAAATCTTAATGTGCCAGAAAATTATTTACATATTTGCAGAGAGCAATCAACAAGCTTTTCGCTGATATGTAAAATTAAATCTGGAATTTCGTAGTAAGAACCGGGTTTTTTTTGCAATTAAATACCCCCCCCCCCCCCCCGCTTCATAATCATAGTAATAGAGCTTAATACCACCAAACTTTGATCGCTTTTTAATGTAAGTAAATATCAATGCGCCATAAAATTATTTACATATTTGAAGAGAGCAATCAACAAGCTTTTCATTGATATGTAACATTATATTCAAATTTCGTACTAAGACTTGTATTTTGGCATTGAATGACCCCCCCCCCCCCGTTCATTATCATACTAATAGAGCTTAATACCACGGGTATGCAGGTGTCATCGCTGCTCATTGTAATTATTATATTACTGTATTATAATTGTCTCATTGCTGTTATCAATGATTTCCGGCCCTATTCCGAACAGATTTTGAATTTTATACGTTTCTTTCGTTATTTGGCCTTCCGTGACCTTTGACCTCGATTATCTCAGCAACGCCCCCTCACCTGCCTTATTACCTACCAGATTCGGATTTCTGGTGAAAAATGCCTCTAGAAAAGTTAACTCAGAATTTGCCCCCACTCGGGTGACAATGCCCCCCCCCCCCCTTCTCCCTCTGGTCTATATTCTATTCTAATTGTGTAGCTCTTTGAGTATAAACTATGTTAATGGATATATCGCATTATAAATACTCACACTATTATTACTATTATTACTATTTCATTTCTTGCTTGCACTTCTCTTTAAAGGGCGTGTGACTCCATTCTCTGAAGCCTTAAATAAACGATAATGGGTCTAAAGCATATATGGATGTAATATGAATGTATGTAAAGTGAATTATATTAGCCTTCCTCGTTTCCCAATCCAAGAATTCATTGAAATAAAATTCTGATATAAATTATAATATACCCCGAGGTCTTATGTTATAAAGTTGTACTTGAACGACATTGGTGAGATATTCTGCTTATGTCACGTTAATTTCAGCAAACAATTCAATTGTATAAATTTAAAGTACATTGAAAAGATATAAGAGAATTTATAAATCAGTGTACTTTGGTGTGTATTGGTTTTGCAATAATTAAATGAATCTCTGGTTATTTTGGTAGCATTAGTGTTTGAGGGAATCCTCTTGGGGAGAGAAACCTTATGGCCTGGTTTGATGTATATACTTGTATTATTGTTGTTAAAAAAACAGCTTTGAATAAAAGCATATTTGAGATTTGATAAATTTATACTAAAAGTGCGGGGGGAAAAATCCAACTATTTATATTCTGCAACTACAGTAAGTTGCACTATTATCTTTTCCACCGTGACATACATTCACTATACATCTATTCAATTGAATACGTAAGCATTTCTTTATTGTTTTTGTACTTTTTTATATATTTCACCTATGTGGTTGCTTGTATAGTTGGAATTTTTCAGTACAGTATGCTTGCATTCGTATTTCTTGTAGAATATGGCAACCCATGACTTTTGCTAGATTTACACACTTTTTACTTCTTCGGGTTGTATTCCTGATAATTTTCAATTTTGAGTGAAGTCTATGTTACTACAGACCCGGGACTGTACAGCACAGTTGGCGCCGACGGCTCCCGGATCCATTCACTTTTTTTGAATGGTTTGTTTGTTTGTTGTTTCTGAGTATTATGTCTTGTCGTTATATTTGTCATTTGTGTAAATCATGTTTGGTGCAGTCCTCCTGCATATAATCAAAATACGACATGTAGTAAACATCACCTGTATAAAACATGAAATGGGGTTTAACGTCCTACTATTATGTACCTAACGTGGGCTAATGGAAACCGGGCATACGCCATACAGTATGCTATGAGGGAAATTTTGCTCGAGCAGCGGCGCTACGGCCTACTCTTATATCGAATTCCAACTGCAAAGGGATCTTTAACGTGCATTCCAATGTGTACACGGGACCTCGATTTTTCGTCCCATCCGAACTACTAGGTGTCGGGGGGCGGGTGTCCAAACGGTTTATCTGTAATGTAGAAACAATATATTTGTCTTTCTGTAATACGTGAATAATGAATAATAATAAAAAGCCAATAATAATATTAATAAAAGCGTACAGGTTTAGTTCTGGATTCAGAACATGATACCTCGATATTAGGTGCAAGGGTCCTGGCAATGGACAGCGTATAGCAGTTCGGATGGGTCGAAAAACTGTGTACACATTGACGTGCACGTAAAAGTAACCTTGCTCATAAACTGGGATAATAAAGACGGACATACGCCATACAGTGTGCTATGAGGGAAATTTTGCCAGGACAGCGGCTACGGCCTACTCTTATATCGAATTCCAACTGCCAAGGGAGCTTTTACGTGCACGCCAGTGTGTACGCGGGACCTAGATTTTTCGTCCCATCCGAACGACTAGACAGCTGTCCTTTTGAGGCCCTCCGTCCTGCATCACTGACAAGGGGACACCCCCCCGGAAAATCTGGATAAACTTTCTCTGTCAATTCAGGGATCGAACACCCGACCTCCAGGTTAGCGAGACAGCGTCTTACCCGCTTAGCCCCATGACCAAAGTACCCTTGACGGTTGGAGTAGGTCGTAGCTCCATTGTCCGAAAAAATTTCCCTCATAGAACACTGTACGGCATAAGCCCGTCTTCATTAGCCCAGTCGGTGCAGAACAGTGGGATGTTAAACCCCATTTCATTTACGACAATAAACTTTTAGGTAGACAGCTGTGTAAATAAAAGATTTTTAAAATGGAATTCTGGCAGATTATATCCATGTTTTAGGTTTTAAAAATATGTTTACGCTTCAATGAAACTGTCGTTTCTCACTTAAAAAAGAGGTTTGGTTGACTTAAAGATACATTAGTAGGCAGCTTTTGCTCTTGCATAATGTATCTTTAACGATTAAAATATGTATAATCCAGGTTCAAGTATGTCGTTAATAGTCTTCGGCTGCTCTGATCTTCGGTCCACAAATTATCACCAATTTGACTACAGGCCATACCTTTTCCTCAACCCCTTTCAGTTTCTGAAAACAAATATTGTTTTTAAAATACCTATGGATATCGTGCACTTTATTGTTACTTGTGGGTTGTATGAGAAGCGTTAGAAAGCTTATTTGAAATGGGAATGGGTATATTGTGTGTGCCATTGACTAAGATGGGAATCAGAACGAATTAGCTACATAAATACAGCATTCTTAATAATTACTAGATCATATATATTTATATTATTTTAGGAATACTGCTGCGACCAGTGAGAATTATCAGTTTATTTGTCAAATCCGATCGGGTAAGACCATTTTGTTTGTAGCAGCTACTTCCCGGGATGATGCATTCGGGGAACCGTATAGCAATATACGTCCGGTGTATAGCAAATCCATGATAGCAATCTATTTGAATTTAAAGGATACAACTAAAAATTAGTGCGAAAGAGTGTTCCGCGTCCAATCTGATTAAAACACAGACCCTTTTTTAAGAGTTCAAAATTTTGTTTTACTTGTCTTTACTGCACTAGTATCTGGAAGAGTTGTTATATAAACCGAGTTGTGAATGATGTGGGCGATTAGCCAATGAAACGGTCTGTTACGGGGTAATCAAATGTCTGACGCTGGTATGACCCATGGCGTGACCCTCCACTATAACCGGTCAGACTTGTATTGCAGAAACCTGCCTAGGAAATAATCCCAGGATGAAACGACGACCGATGTAGTTTAAATACAAATACAATAGAATAACTTCCTTCAAATACATGCAGCGTTGAGTAATGCTACATAAAAGGTTTCAAATTCTCTTCTAGGTGATTGTGACTTTGAGGAAATTTCTAACAAAGCTATCAGTTCTTTTATCGTGGATAAAAATGTTACATTGTCAACTTGTAAAACTAGATGTAACTCGTATTCATACAACGGGGAAGATTGTTGGGCGTTCACTTACAGTTCCGCAGATAAATCATGCTACTACCAGTTTACTTCTGATCCTGGAATAGCAGACAACGCCTCTTTAGTTATAGATGGTTCTGTTTATAATATGGATCTTTATCGTAGAGTATGTTACACATGTAAGTATAGACGCTTGTGCGCTGTATCATAAGGTCTGTCATTAGGTCAACTGACATTGATTCGATTCCTCGGTTGTAAGTGACAAAGACCCATATGCGCTAGCGAAGTATTAAACTAAAATTGAACCAAATGTTACTCGCGATATGACCTATTTTGTATCAAGTGGACGTTAAACCCATTTCTGTCTCTGTAAGCAGGGATAATTATGACTTATACAGAACATGGCGGCTTATTATTAACCACCCCAGTTGGTAGCTAGCTTCTTTAGTAAACCTAATTTTCATTAAAAAGTTTTACAATTATTTCGACCCATAATACTACACCATTCTACTACACTGTATTTCACATATAAGAGGCAAGTTTAAAACACTGCATTCAATTTTTGTTTTCATTACTTGAAGTTACCACTGCTCAAACACCACCACCGCCCACAGCTGCTACAGCAGACGAAACAACAACAGAAACGACGTCTTCGGATACATCATCAGTACCATTAACAACATTAGACGACTCAACAACAGAAACGACGTTTCCGGGTACATCACCAAGACCATTAACAATAACAACAGAAGAATCAACAACAGCATGGGTATCTACGGACACATCATTAGTACCAGTAACAACAACAGAAGAAACTACAACAGAAACGACGTCTCCGGGTACATCATCAGGAACAACAACAACAAAAGAATCTACAACAGAAGAATCTACTACAGAAGAATCTACATCAGGAGCGACGTTTCCTAGAACATCACCAGTCCCATCAACAAGAATAACAGAAGAATCTACAACAGAATCCACGTCTCCAAGTACATCATCAGGAACAACCAGAACAGACACATATACAACAGACGTGATGCCTCCGAGTACTTCATCAGGGCCATCAACAGCAACAGAAGAATCTACAACAGAAGAATTTACAACAGAAGAAACAGAAGAATCTACATCAGAAGAAACAGAAGAATCTTCATCAGACGAATCTACAACAGAAGAATCTACAACAGAAGAATCTACAACAGAAGAATCTACAACAGAAGAATCTACAACAGAAGAATCTACAACAGAAGAATCTACAACAGAAGCAACGTCTCCAGGTGCATCATCAGGAACAACCACAACTATAACAGAAACAACGCCATCAGGTATATTATTAGTTTTATTACCAACAACAATAGAAGAAACCGGGTCGAAATGTACGCATTGGGTAATAACGCCCGTTATTTTTACCATCGGCTTAGGTTGGTTGGGTTTTTTATGTTTAAGGATCTTGTGCACATCCAGATTATTCTTACTGCTAACTTTTAACGAGTTAAAAAAGCCTGTGTAGCTTTTCGGCATCTATAATAACTTATTCATCATTAATTGCCAATTACATTATTAAATACTGCAACAAGTGCAAACAGCACTAATAAGTTATTATTTGATTATTTTAAAATTCATAAGGTCAGCTGTTTTAAACACAAAACCCCAATTACTACTATTTTAACTAAACGGCCTTGTTTCCATTAGCGAACAAACATCGTCTTTTATATAGATACATATTTTATATGACTGTTTCAGAAACACCATTAACTCAATTGACAACGAAACAAGCAAATACACCAAATACAACGAGCAACGCAATAGAGAATGGTTCTCCGCTTAATACAACTCCAGGGGAGACCTGTGTTTGTTATTGTAGAACAGATTTGTTGCAATTGGGAAGTTCGGAACTTTCAGAGAAATTATTGGAAATATCTGCCAAACTCTATGTTAATCCTAACGAGGTTTCTGCTGCTAAACGGAAATTAATTAGTGCTGTGGATACAAGACCCAGTGCAAGGGTAATCGGTAGTGTTTTGGGTATTGCAACTTTATCGGGTGTTTTTGGATTTCTCGTTTTGCTGGATATGCAAAATATTTTAGTATGGTATATGCAATTCAGACAACGAAGATTGTAATTTTTAATCTAATGTTATTTGTGTAGAAAAATAAAACAATTTACATTTTCTTTTAATCGATGGCACAGAAACCGCTTGATTTACCATCCGAGACATGGAAACTGCTTGAATTACCATCCGTGACATAGAAACAGTTTGCTTTACCATCCGTGACATAGAAACAGCTTGATTTACCATCAGTGACATAGAAACAGCTTGATTTACTATCCGTGACATAGAAACGGCGCGATTTTCCATCCGTGGCATAGAAACAGCTTGAATTACCATCCGTGACATAGAAACGGCTTGATTTACCATCAGTGACATAGAAACAGCTTGATTTACCATCCGCGACATAGGAACAGCTTGAACTACAATCCGTGACATAGAATCAGCTTAGAAACAGCTTGATTTACTATCCGTGACTAAGAAACAGATTGATTTACCATCCGTGACATAGAAACAGCTTTGAAACAGCTTGATTTACTATCCGTGACTAAGAAACAGCTTGATTTACCCTCCGTGACATAGAAACAGCTCGGTTTACCTTAAGTGACATAGAAACAGCTTGATTTACCATCCGTGACATAGAAACAGCTTGAATTACCATCCGTGATATAGAAACGGCTTGATTTACCATCCGTGACATAGAAATAGCTTAATTTACCATCCCTGACTAAGAAACAGCTTGATTTACCATCCGTGACATAGAAACAGCTTGATTTACCATCAGTGACATATAAAACACGTATCATACCCTTGATTTGATGTAACGCTCTTTATAAACCTCTAACGGTACATCATCCATTGTTGAGTAAAGTAAGATCCAATACCAATTAAAGTGGACACATTTGTACATCATCCATTGTTGAGTAAAGTAAGATCCAATACCAATTAAAGTGGACACATTTTTTTTTTTAAACTCTTAATAAAACCGGATGTTTTACTTTAAGACCGAACATTTTTAATATTAATTGTTAGTTGACTAGAAGGTCATCATATATGAAAAGGTCAAAGGTCATTAAAAGGTTAGGCCACCAGGTAAAAGTCAAAGAAAGTGAACCGGAAGTAAACAAAATCAAAATTTAAAAATCCGCTCCCTAACGATTGTTGCCATTTCAAGTAGGTTCAAAACAAACAATTTCCGAAAGCGATCACAAAATATTTGAATATGCCATTTTGAAGGCATCGAATGTCATTTAGAATGTCGAAAATGATAAAGAACCCCCCCCCCCTACACACACACACATTACAAAAATAAAAATTAAAACACTTACATAAACAATGCGTATGCTTTGACAATTACAATGATCAGCCACGTGACTATGTTCATTGATGAAGGGTAACTATATCCCCTATTCTTCTCAAAGAGTCCATGTCGATAATCATACACTATGTGTACCGATTTTTGTGGACTATTACCGCTGGCGACATATTATGTACTGAAAAACAAGATTGATTAATCAGAAGGATAAAAAAAAACATGACCGCTATTATTAGATTAATAAATGTATGTCAAACTTCGATTGAAAGTTTGTATTCTTGGCGGTTGGTGTATGCAATAAATATAGATCTTCGATTGAAAGTTTGTATTTTTGGCGGTTGGTGTATGAAATGAATATAGATCTTGTATTATTTAGGATTGTTGACATCAATACTCGGGTCATCAATTGTTCTGTTATTAATTTAGACCTAATAACTCCACTTCAGATATATCAATTCGCACATGTTAAAGGACCTAAGTCATATTACAGTATTATATGCGTTGCGACCCACTTTTGTAAATTTCTAGGTTCAAAATATTAGCGATTTAGCTCCTTCAATAGACGTATCTGTGGAGTGTTTAAAGGTCTTTGTTTTTTTAAAAAGATATTTCAATAACCTATTTAAGATTGATGGTAAGAATTGAATGGTAAGAATAATTTAAAAACGTCTGGCCGATACAAAAGAGCAGTACTCTCCGACAAAATTTTTAAATGCCTGTTAATGGGATTGAGTTTGTCTCAAACTCTTACAATCACCCTCAATGGTTAAAAAATATTCAGATTGGTTAACACGGGGGAGAGAGAGAGAGAGAGAGAAATTGGGTTTAACGTCCACTCAATACAACTAGGTCATTTCGGGATTAACATAATGGTTTTAATTTTATATCAATAATTCGCTTGCGCGTAGGAGTCTTAAACAGTGGGAGGAAACCGGAGTGCCCAGAGGAAACCCACGAGGTTGAGAAGGCGCCCCTATTTCCATGCCACATACGCTCACACCAGGGCTCGAAACCACAGCCGCAAGCCAGAGGTAGCCGGTCAGCTAGAGGTCGAAGCGCGGCACTCTAGACCACTAGGCCATCCCAACCCCCCTATATGGCGTATGCCCTTCTTCATTAGCCCTGCTAGAACAGAACAGAAATACGCGAGGTGGGGTAACATCCACTTGACAAAGGCAACCATAACATATAGTAACTTTTATTTCAATAATTCACCTCGATGAATAATTATATCAAAGCTCTCATTTCTGTATTTTCATAAGATTAACCAGCAGACAAAAGCCGATCGCCGAATTAGTACTGGTACATTATCTTGCTAAGCACTCTGCGGAGACAGGAGGCCCGTCATTTATATGATATATGAATTACTTTGGGCGTACTCGATTGAACGTTCTGGAATTGAATTCTCTCAATTTCGAATATAGTGTCAATCGACTGAAAAGGAGAGTTTCGGAGAATCACGCATGTGCCGACTGCATGACTGCTGAAATATATTTATTACTTAAAATACGTCACAATTCTACTAACACCACCTCAGCTGTCGGAACCTAACAGAGCTGTGACAGAACTGAATTCCGCGTCACTCTATTACAATTCTGTCAACTCGGGACGTACTGGACTGTGAATCGAGCATCCCCATTGTTTATATTGTTTTGTCACCAGTGTTAGCATTCGCCTTTTAACATTCATTCATAACGTGATACAAATTGATCTTTCATTCTTATAATGAACAAAAGACAAGTTGACAATATCCGGTATGTGTTTAGATTTAACCCAATACACCGATTCGTGTTTCCTACCTTGTGGATTCGGGAAGTTTATGTCTTGCACGATTTCCAGTTCTATATAATATTGTCTATAAGACAAGTGGGCTCATCGGAAATGAAAGGATGTTTTGCCAACCCGTTCTGACGGGAGCATTACTGACAAGGTGGAAAAACGCCGGAAATCTAGCAACAGAGACGTATGCAGGATTTCCGAAAGACAGCAGTCAAAAATAAAAAAAATACTTAAATAAATATTTAAATATTGGGAAATACACAGAAGGGATCGAATTTGTACTTTAAGCATGTTTGTTAATCAATTCTGATTTGAGTGCATTCGGTAAATTAACATTTTATTTTTGGCGACCTCTGTAAAACTTTAGTAGAATTTTTTCTTCTAATATTAACGATTAAGATGAAATTCAATTATATTATATTAACTATTGATTTGGCAAGTTGGTACTTTCTCACGTACTAAATATAACTTAGAGTATAAGTGACATATGGGTTTATAAAAAGAGTAGTTTAGTCAAAAACATTACTTGCTATATGTCAGCAGCATGATAATTAATATCTCATGGGAATGATTGCTAGTGATTTCCCATTCTACCATATAAGGGTGGGGTGTCGACGTCATTGGGCTTAATTGACCAATCTCTATACTTATGTACATCATATCTGACCAATTAGATAATTGAATGTCCAAATCCGGCAGATACAAAATCATGCTACTGGTGAGAATTCGCCAGACAATATTTGATTGCAGAAGTAAGAACACGTGAAAACTCCTACCAGCAAACTCGCCCAGCGAGTTTAGTTAGGTTTGAGAAGAGTTTAGCTTGTATTGTCTATTGTAATCTGTACTATGCTCGTATGTATTCAGCTATCTTATATAAAATGTAAAAACGAACTGCTGCATGGTTATAACTGAAGAAGACCAAATGCTTAAGAAACCAGTAAGAAAATACACAACGTAAAAGATTAGCAAAGACAGCTCGAGACAATTTCTAGACGATTAAAGGCTATCAGAATTGTGTAGCAAAAAACAAGTTGCATGGGTTGAATGTACGATATGGCGACCAGTTTAGACGACAGCTGCTCTCAACGTCAGACAAAAGCCCGTGGTGCTACACCTCTAATTAAAGTTTATGTCACTATCAAACAAAGGCGCCTAAATTCCCGATCTTACTTACAATATAAGTATCACCCTTAAGTATGGAAGTGTATCGCTGCCAATATTAAATGCTCTGCTGCTTAAATGTCTTTTCCTTTGATTCTATGTAAAAAGTATATGTTAAGAAGCCACGTGATATCCTACATTTGCGTATCTAAGTTGCTGGTCTGTGAAAGATGCTACGCAGAAAGCGTGAAGGACAAATCAGATGTGACAGAGAGAGAGAGAGAGAGAGATGGGGTTTAACGTCCACCCAACACAAAAAAGTCATTTCGGTACTAACATATATGGTTTAATTTTATTTCATTAATTCGTTTGCGCGTAGGGGTCTTTAGCAGTGGGAGGAAACCGGAGTGCCCCTATCTCCATGCCACATACGCTCACACCAGGGCTCGAAACCACAGCCACAAACCAGAGGTGGCCGGCCAGCTAGCGGTCGAAGCGCGGCACTCTAGACTACCAGGCCACCCCAACCCCCCAACCCCCCAACCCCCCAACCCCCCTCCGATGTGACAGAGCGCAAATGTAAAATGTAATAAGAGAAATGTAAATTGTCGACACGTCATAAATCAGCATTTTCCCACAAAACATTTGTCGTCGGACACCTAACATTTGACGTTTCGCATTTAACTTTTGACTTTGAGGTATTTTGACTTCATCAATACCGGTATTAGGACTTTGTACATTGTACTGTTTACATATAATCAAAGAAAAATAGATTTTAGCAGAGCATTTAATATTGGCAGCGACACCCTTCCATACATAAGGGGACAGTAAACTGTTGATTTCGATGGACCTTTGTAATAGACTGGATCATCTTAACGCGTGGGCACGCTTCCGGTGGTCCCCGAGTACAGCGTCCATATGCTAAACTATATAATATGTTATGACTTGCTATTAAAATAATGATTTTTTTCGTAAGTACTATTAAAATAAATATATGTTTTAATATTATCGACAACTCGATTTTCCTTGTTGTGTGCTAGGTTCACACTATCATGATTCGCGCTACGATTGAGGTCGTGGTTTTAATCGTAGAGTAATCGTGATGATCCTATCAGGTCTTATCGTATATTGTGATAAGTCGTAACAATCGTGCTGATGGTATGGAAACGTATCCGAAAGTATCCGATCGTGGACTCAATAGGGACAATCCTATCGCAATGCATCGCCCGACAGTGGTGACGTAGCATTAGAGGTCTAGTGCACTGCTTTTCAATGGGGTGAACTAAAATACTGTGTCCGGAACAAAACATTTCAGAATAACCTTTTCGTTAACTCTTTTGGCCATGGTTTATACGGTATCTCCCTAATCGAGGAGAACCGGTGCCATTTTGGTGGGAAAGCAATATAGTTCACGGCTTGACTACGGTGTGTCTACGTTCTAGCCATGGCAGGAGCTGGATACTGCGGTTATTTCTAGGGTAGACCATGGTTTGTCCACAGTTTGTCCCCATTTATTCCGGTTCACAATGTTTCGCCACATGATAGCGCTACGGCCTTCCCTGGCTTTTTAATAGTTAACTCACTTTAATAGTTCTCGATGGTGCTACAATGACTCTTTAGCCAAGGCTTTTGGTAATTAAATATTCTAGAACTACACGGTTGGCCCTGGAACACCCGGGTCAATATTGTCTCTGCACGGACCCTGTACTGCTAGGTTCCCACTATCACAGTTCGCGCTACAATTGAACTCGTGGGGTTTTTTTTTTATCTTGGAGCCATCGTTGTGGTCATATCATGTCTGATTGTATCATGGAATCAGTTGTAGCAATCGTGCTTCCAAATCATGGTGATTTTTTTTTTTTTTTTTGTAAACAATTTTTTATTTCATTTGAAATAGGATTGGAGAACATGTTGGGCCTATGTTGACTCCTCTCCGGAATTTACGAAAATAAATTTATTTTTGTACATACACAACATATATACAAGAAGAACATACAAAATATAAAATTATCTAAGATTTAAATATAAACTAAACATTTATACATATATAAAGCTGCCGTTCCGTGACTTTATATTAATAGGGTGTACGCCCCCCGCCCCCACCATAGAAAAACCTATCTAAAACGTATAGTAATGACCAAGTATAATATATGCAGAAAGTAAATAAATCAATAACAGACGGGGTGATTTCGACGTTAGAAACGTTTTGACAATTTTAAAAAGTTATCAACAGTATTCTGGTGATCGGGGTCGGCCTTGGATAATAGCTTAAATTGTGGTCGCTCTCGGTAGCGATCACAATTGGACCCTAACGCAAAAGAGCACTCGGTTTTTTATGATCATATCAAAACGTATCTTCGTGTTTATAATATCCTTATAAACATGGACATTTGATCACATTTTCGGCCAAAGGACGACGCGTGAACACAATACAGCAGTAAACTTTTGCCATATCTGTATGCTCACTCTAGAGCCCAGTAATAATAATATTTAGTGTTTTAAGCCCAATCCATCTATATGTGATCTTAACAGGCTGTACAATTATTATTATCCCGGTCCTAGGATACAGGTAAAGCGTGTTGAACCAACTATGTCCGTTCCGGTTTGAATATAAATTAATATCTCGCTTACAAATCTTTTTTTGCTTGTGTTACGGAGGGGACTATTTATCAATATATATGTAAGATTTATGGAAACCTTGTTGAAAATCGATGGGTTTTTCCCTTTAACGCATCGCACAACAGTAATGACCTCACATTATCGGGAGTGACAAGTCTTTGTGGATATTCGCGATGCATTCGAAACCTGCCAAAAGATGTTTTACCAGGCGCGTTGTCCCCCACCCCCTCAGAATGCATGCGGCACTCTGATAATTACCTTTTGCTCCAATGTATGCCCCCCCCCCCTCGACAAAATACTTGATCCGGGATTGATTACATATTGCTATGTTAGTGTTACTAACCCGTGCTGTATTTATAATTCTATCGCTATACAAAAGGGATACAGACATCAGTAATTGCTGATGAGAGGATAAAAACCGTGAAATGGGAGATAACTCCGTGTAATTTCCGGGGGTCACAGATCGCCATAAATTTTCCATTGGCATTCATGACAGTTTTCATCACTTTTCAGATAAAACTTTACTATCCCAGAGGAAATTTGTTTTACGTGAAAGGCAACACGCGAACAGAAATAAATAGTAACTTAATAAGTTAAAATGAATCATGTAGACCCTAATTTCCATAAAGTTATACAATTAAATATATCTTCTAAGGTAGTGTAGGCGGATACAACAGATTGTAGAATATTACATTTATTTTAATTAAAGACTTGGGCCCATATTTTCGAATGGTTATCCCGTGCGCGCTGTATCATAATATCTGTTAGCAAGTCAGCGTCTTACCTACTGCGCTTCCTTTATTTATACATCCCTCTTTATCTGCTTCTGCTACCAGAGTATTTTATCAAGGACAGTAGCACTACAGACTACTCTTATTTCGATTTAAACTGTAAGGTCCCGTAGACCTACAAGAACCCCTTACAGGAATTCGAAATAAGAGTAGTCTGTAAAATACTTTGATAGCAGACGCAGATAAAAAAGGACGATAACCCCAATTTTATTTCATTTCAAAATAAATGTCGGTTTATGCTTATTTGGTTTATAACTGCATAACTGAATGCACCATAATGGCGTATCTATCCTTTCTGAGATGGCAAATATTTGCTGTGACTTAGTCAACGTTCCAGAATATCACAATTTATGGCACATCTATTCTCGAACAATGATTAACTCTATCCGTTGCACTCGCGGAAGTTTACATTTTGAAAAACTGATAAAATGAATAGCACGAAAACAGTCGCACAAATGCAGAATGGTCTCAGACCAAAAAATCATGAAATTTCGGGCACGTTTTTTTGTTGGCAAAAGGGTTCGTTTCCCCAATTATACTATAATTCTTCTCCTTTTTTTCACATTAGACCGTCTACCCGGAGCAGCACGGCATATCGTCAACAGAGTTAGAGAGAGGGAGAAAAAGAGAGAGAGAGAGGAGGGATGGGGTTTAACGTCCACTCAACACAACTAGGTCATTTCGTGACTAACATATGGTTTATTTTTTTCAATAATTCGTTTGCGCGTAGGGGTCTTTAGCAGTGGGAGTAAACCGGAGGACCCGGGAAAACCCACGAGGTCGAGAAGGCAACAGAATTAGAAAGGCGATGTTTGGGGTAAAACAATGTTGCGTCAATGGCTCCACGCCATTAAAGCTTCTTGGTTTTCCTCCGGTTTCAAATATAAAATTGCAAAAAATATCTTCAGCTTCGTTTACCATGGTGTAAATCAAGGAGCTAACCCGGACAACTGCTTCTTTTCTGTGTAATTTTGTAGTTATTCTGTACCTTGAAAATCGCCGTTTCCACATTTACCTTGCATTCTTTTTATCAATTAAGAATTATATTTTCTGTATTTTAAACTCCTTCTTATGTGTTACATTTCAATATTCATTTTTTTCTGACCAGCTTTACATCTAGGCCTATTTAACTACAACTTCTGACACCGTAACAAATTTTTCACAGACTCAAGCAGAGTACCCTAATTGTCGACCGAAACTATAGAAATGCAACAGTTTGACGCCCTACTGTTTTGCTCCGACTGGGCTAATGAAGACGGGATATGAGGGGAATATGTGCCCAGGCAGCTGTCCCCTATGGTCTACTCTTAATTCTAATATCAACCGCCAGTGGATCTTTGAGGTGCTCGCCAATGTTTTCACGGGATATCGGGTTTTTCGTGACATCCGAATGGCTAGACGGCTGTCGTCCTGCCTGCACGACTGACAGGGGGGAACCACGTCAGAGAATCCGGGGGGGATGAAATGTAGTGGGTTTTAAACACACCGCTTCTTTGTACCGACTAAGCGAACGTAGACGGACATACGCCAAACCGTGTACTGTGAGGAACATTTTGTCCGAACAGCGGCGCTACAGCCTACTCTTATATATCGAACTCCAACTGCCAAGGGAACTTATACGCGCGGGCCAATGATCAGACAGCAATTCAGCCCCGGAACCACCACACATGTGATGTCAATCAAAAATAGGTTTACTAATCTTTCCCCCGAAATATTATTAATCACTTAATGTAATTTAATCTGTTCGCAATACGGAGAATTATATATGCATGGTCATTTAATTTAACAATGTAACGAAGTAATACAGTAATTATTTTCAAATGGAAATGAAACGGTGGCTATAATTTGTAACCAATAAAATAGCTTGCTGTGCTATATTATCGATTTGATTGGCTGGAATTGACTGCTCAACTGTGACTGAACCGATCTATGAATGTGAATACAGATAAAAACATCACCATTACTTTACCATGAGTTTCCATTTTGGACTAGTCTATTCGTACCGAGCTATATTCATCACAAAACCTAATGTCCCTAAAAACTGTGGAATATAAATTGAGCAAGAGACCTATATATTGACCTAAAGATATCCCGATAGATAGAATAGACTACAGTAAAACTTGATATAGTACGATGTATGTATAAAACATGGCTATGAAGAATATAGGTTTTCACGTGGTTATATTAACTGTGTTATGTTTCTGTTCTATATTTACACAAGGCAAGAAACCTCATATTGTATTTATTGTAGCCGATGATTTAGGTAAGTAGTAATAAAAAAAATGGGGGTTTAACGTTTGACTTCTCTGTCCAGAGATGACTAAGGGGGCTAATAGAACTATCGAACTTAATGCTCTCTCTCTCTCTCTCTCTCTCTCTCTCTCTCTCTCTCTCTATCTCTCTATATCTCTCTCTCAATGCATACCCTTTTCTCTCTCTCCCTCTGCGTCTCTCTGGGAGTGCTGGATGGGCGAATGGTTAGCACATGCGCGCTGTATCATAAGGTCTGTCATTGAGTCAACTGGCGTTGTTTCGATTCCCGGGTTGTACATGATAAAGACCCCTACACGCAAGCGAATTATGTAAGTCCCGAAACGACATAGTTTGCACTCTCTAACAAGGTATTCAATTTAGTTTTTTTTCATGTACTGTACTATAGTACTATATTATATTGAATGATTTTATTTATTTATTTAAATAACTATAAAGTTTAGTCAGCACGATGTATCTCGGCGTCATGTCACGGAAGCAAGCTGTATGCCTTTATTACATTGCTGCCCGGGCAAAATTTCCCTCATAGCACAATGTATGGCGTATGCCCGTCTTCAATTAGCCCAGGTTAGGTACAGAAGCGTAGGACGTTAAACCCCATTTCATTCATTCATTCTGTATTACATGTATTACTACTGTATATCTGTATATGTGTTATTGAATCAAAATCACGTGACTGGTTTATCAATATCTGTGTTTATATATTATATATGGTATGATTGTTGACACGATATGATCTTTGACCTACCTGAGCCACGTGAACTTAATCTTATGTGTCACATGACATACCATCTTCATAACGTCACGGTTCAACGACTTGTCACCTTGACCGAATTAAAAAACGTTATTGTACTACAGAATTTATATAAACGTCTCATTGTGAATGAAATCGCCCCAATCCAGGCCCAAGTCTAGTGGGGGGGAGGGGCTGGATTCGGGGGGCGAGCCGCGAGCCGCCCCCCCCCCCCCCCATGGCCGTTCCTGTCGGAATATTTCTGTCTGCGTCGGAAAAATATCGCTGGTTAGCTATCTCGCATTTTCGCCGGGAGAGAGTTTTAGTACGACATATCCTCTTAATTTTCCGACACATTCGCCACCTGCATGTCATAAAGGCCTAAATTCACTCTCTCAGCTTCTAATTTTCGTGCTTTCCCCTCCTCCTGCTTACGGCAGTCGGCGATGACCTTCGTTCATTGATTTTTTGTCATGGGAAATTTAGTTTCCCCGCCCCCCTATGTCGGCTAAATTTTGGTTTCTTGCTTCGGGCCTGCCCCAATCAAAACTTCATCTAGGCAACTAAGCTCTTGACCCAAACTTTTGGTTTTGTGCGTAGTAGTAACCACCGTATTGATATCAGATTCCCGTGGTAGTAACCACCGTATTGATATCAGATTCCCGTGGTAGTAACCACCGTATTGATATCATATTCTCCGTGGTAGTAACCACCGTATTGATATCATATTCTCCGTGGTAGTAACCGCCGTATTGATATCATATTCTCCGTGGTAGTAACCACCGTATTCGTATCAGATTCCCGTGGTAGTAACCACCGTATTGATATCATATTCTCCGTGGTAGTAACCACAGTATTCGTATCAGATTCCCGTGGTAGTAACCACCGTATTGATATCATATTCTCCGTGGTAGTAACCACCGTATTCGTATCAGATTCCCGTGGTAGTAACCACCGTATTAGTATCAGATTCTCCGTGGTAGTAACCACCGTATTGATACCATATTCTCCGTGGTAGTAACCACCGTATTGATATCATATTCTCCATGGTAGTAACCACCGTATTAGTATCAGATTCTCCGTGGTAGTAACCACCGTATTGATATCATATTCTCCGTGGTAGTAACCACCGTATTGATACCATATTCTCCGTGGTAGTAACCACCGTATTAGTATCAGATTCTCCATGGTAGTAACCACCGTATTGATATCATATTCTCCGTGGTAGTAACCACCGTATTGATATCATATTATCCGTGGTAGTAACCACCGTATTGATATCATATTCTCCGTGGTAGTAACCACCGTATTGATATCATATTCTCCATGGTAGTAACCACCGTATTGATATCATATTCTCCATGGTAGTAACCACCGTATTGATATCATATTCTCCGTGGTAGTAACCACCGTATTGATATCATATTCTCCATGGTAGTAACCACCGTTTTAGTATCAGATTCTCCGTGGTAGTAACCACCGTATTGATACCATATTCTCCGTGGTAGTAACCACCGTATTGATATCATATTCTCCGTGGTAGTAACCACCGTATTCGTATCAGATTCCCGTGGTAGTAACCACCGTATTGATATCATATTCTCCGTGGTAGTAACCACCGTATTCGTATCAGATTCCCGTGGTAGTAACCACCGCATTGATATCATATTCTCCGTGGTAGTAACCACCGTATTCGTATCAGATTCCCGTGGTAGTAACCATCGTATTGATATCATATTCTCCGTGGTAGTAACCACCGTATTCGTATCAGATTCCAGTGGTAGTAACCACCGTATTGATATCATATTCTCCGTGGTAGTAACCACCGTATTGGTATCATATTCTCCATGGTAGTAACCACCGTATTGATATCATATTCTCCGTGGTAGTAACCACCGTATTGATATCATATTCTCCGTGGTAGTAACCATCGTATTAGTATCAGATTCGCCGTGGTAGTAACCACCGTATTGATACCATATTCTCCGTGGTAGTAACCACCGTATTGATATCATATTCTCCATGGTAGTAACCACCGTATTAGTATCAGATTCTCCATGGTAGTAACCACCGTATTGATATCATATTCTCCGTGGTAGTAACCACCGTATTGATACCATATTCTCCGTGGTAGTAACCACCGTATTGATATCATATTCTCCGTGGTAGTAACCACCGTATTGATACCATATTCTCCGTGGTAGTAACCATCATATTGATATCATATTCTCCGTGGTAGTAACCACCGTATTGATATCATATTCTCCGTGGTAGTAACCACCGTATTGATATCATATTCTCAATGGTAGTAACCACCGTATTAGTATCAGATTCTCCGTGGTAGTAACCACCGTATTGATATCATATTCTCCGTGGTAGTAACCACCGTATTGATACCATATTCTCCGTGGTAGTAACCATCGTATTGATATCATATTCTCCGTGGTAGTAACCACCGTATTGATACCATATTCTCCGTGGTAGTAACCACCGTATTGATATCATATTCTCCGTGGTAGTAACCACCGTATTGGTATCATATTCTCCGTGGTAGTAAGCACCGTATTGATATCATATTCTCCATGGTAGTAACCACCGTATTAGTATCAGATTCTCCGTGGTAGTAACCACCGTATTGATACCATATTTTCCGTGGTAGTAACCACCGTATTAGTATCATATTCTCCGTGGTAGTAACCACCGTGGTATCATATTCTCCGTGGTAGTAACCACCGTGGTATCATATTCTCCGTGGTAGTAACCACCGTGGTATCATATTCTCCGTTGTAGTAACCACCGTATTCGTATTCGTGGTAGTAACCTCCGTACGCGTATCAGATTCTCCGTGTGCTTCTATCTCAGTGATTCCGTTTGATTGTGCTTAATTGCATGGTAAATTTCAGCTTTAAGGGTATATTATGGGATTTGTCTTAACTATGGTCAAATCTAAAGACAGACTAGGCTACAATGCCGTATGGAGCCCTCTAATAAGACCTCTTTCGGTTTAAGACCGATGGCCCATTATAACGCCTGGTCCATACATTCCCCAACATCCGGGATCGCTATCCACAAGCGTTAACAAAAATTTGGTTTTACTTTTTTTTCGGATTTCGTCTTATGTCCTGTTAATATATTTTTAGGCTGGAATGATGTCGGCTACCACAATCCCTCCATGATAACTCCTAATATAGATAAATTAGCCAGAGAAGGTGTGATTTTAAATCAATCATATGTCCAGCCTTTATGCAGCCCGTAAGTGCCATATTTACACAAAATACACAAATTCAAATTATTTTTTTTATAGATAAGTTACAAAACAAGTACAGTGTCCAATTTAAATACCAATCTATATTTAAATGTAGTCATTTAATTGTGTGGTCTTAATTTAAAGCGAAAAACATTATTATTTCTATGTCTTTGGTCAATAGGTTATCAACTCACTATTATACGCTCATGAGCATTAATTTCTCACCCTTAAAAATCATTGACACAGGAAATAATAACACAATTACCTCCCTTGTTGTCCTATTCCCTCCTTGGAATTCCCTCCGGGGAATAGCTATCTTCAAACGTTTGAACTTCAAATTGAAACTGTTATTTTTGCCAATTTCTCCGCTGACATCAGTGAATTATATGATTAATAGCCTTATTCTGTAAAAAGGCATTACTGTTGTTGGATACCGTCTATTTTAAGCTTCATTTTGATAAAAAAAATTAAAAGAATATAAATAAAAATATGAAATTGTAGCTTTAATACCTTTCTCTCCGTTACAGTTCACGAAGTTCTTTCATGAGTGGCTACTACCCCTTTCGGACGGGTTTACAGGTACAGTGTAATACATGTATTGTAATCAGCTTGGACCTGTTTCTCGAAATCTTAACTAACGATAAAATCAAAATTTTAATACATACTTGGATCTGATTGGCTAAGCGTTAAAATCAATCTAATATTATCCAATCAAATTACTAAAATCGGATTATATCTTAGTTAAAATTTCATGAAACAGGTCCCTGGTTGTAATTTCCAGCCATATCATATTATCATAGTTTGGTTGTTGTTAGGGGTCGGTTACTAATATACCTATAGTCCGCCACAAAATCAAGAAATATGCATAAATGTTTGATCTGGATGCCCGTCTTCATTAGCCCAGTTCGGGACAAAACAGCAGGGCGTTAAACCCCATTTCATTTCATTTTTTTATTTATTCATTAATGCCAGTATCAAAACATTTTTTTTTCTGATTAGTGCTAATGTAAATCATATATTTGCTGATTAGTGCTAATGTAAATCATATATTTGCCCATTAGTGCTAATGTAAACAATATATTTGCCGATTAGTGCTAATGTAAACCATATATTTGTTGATAATTGTGCAATGTAAAACCATATATTTATGATTTGTGTTATGACCTATATATATTGTTTGTTTAGTGCTATTATTGTTGTACTGGTATAAAATCACTTGATTGGTGCCCATATAAAATACCATCTGAACAATGTTATTAGTATAAAACCAATATTATGCACATGTTACTATTTTTGTACAATTTGTCTTTAATTGTTTTTTCAGCATTTAGTTATTTTGGCGTTCCAACCTGTTTGTTTGCCATTAAATATATCTATCTTACCCCAGGAGTTAAAGAATTTGGGATATGCAACCCACATGGTTGGAAAGTAGGTTATCTATTATATTGTTATTAACCAACCCCACCTAGCCCACCATGATGTTTTCTAGCCTTAAAAATGGAAGAAAAATATAGATATATTTATACATTTTAAAAAACGCAAACAAAATTAGTAACAATGGAATATCTACTTAATTTTGGCACTAATACAATAACAGATTCAGAAAGAAATTAATTAAGATAACTTCTCGGTGTATTTTCAATTTTCAGATGGCATCTTGGATTTTGTAAATGGGAATGTACTCCAACTTACCGAGGTTTTGATTCGTATTTCGGATATTACAATGCTCGGGAATTTTATTACAACCATACGCTTAGTATGTTTTTTCCAGGTATTTTTTTTAATTTTTTATCGCGAATCCCAAGTTGTACTTGACAATTAGGTGTAGGGGGGGCCTGTCCAACCACGTGGGTTTTCTCTGGGTCTTCCGGTTTCCTCCCACTCCTAAAGAAACCAGATAATGGAAAATTGATAATTTAAAAATTTCAGTCGATTTACTTTATTCTGAATGAAATTATGAATTTTTGGAGTTCGGTCGACTTTTTTTTCTGGGTTATTACGAATATTTTGACAGATACCATTGCTACGGAAAAATAGGGTCTCAAGTATCCATTTCAACGTTAATCTATTATTAAATGGTGTGGTTGTTCTAATACTAGAATTTAAATGATAATTTAAATAACAATATTTTGTAGCCCCCAAAAGACCTACAATCGGCAGATTAAGATCTTTTTTTTGGTATGCTTGTACAAAACATATATTGAGAAAAGCACTATATTTATATCAACATATGGTTGATATCCGATACGAAAAACTGCGGTTGACATTTTTATTTGCCTTATGTTTTTTTTTGCCCTGTTTTCAGGTGATTATTTAGATTATAGAGATGGCAAGGCTGTAGTAAAAAATCAAGATGGTGTATATTCCACGGTAGGTTTATTTCGGGTTGTTTTTTTTACTCTCATTCTTTTTAAATTACAGAGTGATAAAAAAAGAGACAAAAAAATCATTAATTTATCCATAAATCGGATACTCCTTCTTGACATCAGAAAAGTCGCGGGAGGACCCTCGAATAAACTGATTATATATAGCTAATACACATTGTAAGAAATATTGACTTCAACCTTTTTTGAAATAATATTTAATTCTGGACTGTATCGTCAATGGTGTTATTAATTTAATTACGGTAATTTGACTCTTCTAGTTCAAAACACTTACTTCAGCACCCACTAAACATTTCTTCAAAAATATTCTCCCTACTCAAACTTTCTTACAGAACCATAGTCAGATGCTGGATTATCTGTTTCTCTGATATTTTTTGCAACATTAAGTTATTGAATATTTGTCTGATCATTGTTCTCCCTCTTATAGTATGCTTTTGCAAAGAGAGCTGAATCCATCATATCTGAACATAATGCTAGTGAACCTCTATTTTTATATTTGCCATTTCAAGCTGTCCACGAACCTATAGAGGTACGTATTGTAGATGTTTTACCCACCGGCCAACCGAAAGGGTTGGTTGTAATGAAGATACTATAAATATACTAAGCAAATATTTTACGAAACTATCTTTACCATTAGCGTGCACGTAAAAGATCCCTGTGCAGTTGTAACTCGATATAAGAGTAGGTCGTAGCGCACTGTATGGCGTATGCCCGTCTTCATTAGCCCAGTTTAGGAGCAGAATACTAGGACGTTAAACTCCATTTCCCTCATGGCACACTGTATGGTGTATGCCCGTCTTTATTAGCCCAGCTCAGGAGCTGAATACTGGGACGTTAAATTCCATTTCATTTCATTTTGACATTAAAAACACGAATAAGAATGTAATATAGGTTCATTTCAATCAACATGGATGCCATTATCTTGCCTTAATATCCAATATTTAATATACTTTGACCATTTTAAAATCTCGAGATCCAATGGTAATGAGAAGACTTAATGCAGAAATTACAAAGCAAAACACATCTCACGGGTTAATGCGAAACAAATAAAAATAATGGCTGTACCTGTGACGTCACTAGAAAACTTGTAGTACGGTATTTTATCAATTGAATTGAAATCTGTTTGTATACATTAGTATTACATCAATATTTGCTTTTCCAATTCAAAATTCCAAAGAATAGTTTAAGCTTTACTTATATATCACAAATTCACCATCTAATTAAAACACAGATCCTCTGTCGTTTCATTTTTTATAATTCAAAATTTTTACTACACTAAGATCTTATATAATAGGCGTTCTTTTTGATATGAGGAATTAGCTTTAGGCGTGTTTTGCACGGAACTGTGGGTAATCCACTAGAAACATCAATGCGGATTAGTTTATCAAATGTCTGACATTATAGGGTTAAAAGCCGCTCGTATGACCTTTGACGCGAAACGAAATATATTATTATTATTATTATTATTATTAACATTTATAAAGCGCTATCTTCCACAAAACGTGTTCAGATGCGCTGTACATAGAAAAAATAAATAAAGCTATAGTAGTAAAACATAAAATGGTAGCTAAAAATAAAATCTGATATCACAAATGGGTTTTAAAAGAATTATAAGTTAAAAGATTTCTTAAACAAAAACGTTTTAAGAAGTGACTTAAAAGACAATAAATTTGTACAGCATCTTATATTAAAAGGTAAAGAATTCCATAATTTGGGTGCCTGGACGGTAAAAGATCGATCTCCAAAAGATAAAAGTCTTGCCGATTTATTTACAAGTAAAAAATGATCAGATGAAGAGCGCAGAGTGCGACTCGGTGTGTAAATTTCTAAAAGTGAAGATAAATAAGGTGGTGACATATCATTTATACATTTAAAAGTTAAAAGGAGGATTTTAAATTCAATTCTAAAAATAATCGGTAACCAATGGAGTTTCAGTAGAATAGGAGTAATGTGGTCGTCATATATACTTCCGGTGATGAGCCTTGCTGCTGAATTTTGAACTTTTTGTAATTTGTTAGTGATGCGTAAAGGAGTGCCAATCAGCAAAGAGTTGCATTGATCTAGACGAGAAGTGATGAGAGAATGAACAAGGGTTTTAACACATGAAGTTGGGAGATTTTTCTGGATGCGGGCTATTTGGCGGAGATTAAAATAACATAATTTACAAGTATTATTTACATGAGGCTCCATGGTGACATTATTTATCAAATATAACTCCAATATTTCTAGCAGACGGGACTGGTGATATTACATGCGAGCCTATAGATACAGATACATTATAATTGACTTTGCTTATAAGATTTTTTGAACCCAACAGAATATATTCAGTTTTATCTTCATTCAGTTTAAGAAAATTATTACTCATCCAACACCGAATTTCTTCAACACAACATTCGAGTTTGGCCTTACTGAAATTAAAACTATTATTTACAGTGGGTTTAAAAGACAAATATAGTTGAGTGTCGTCTGCGTATAAGTGGAATTCAAGACCGTGCCTGCGAACGATTTTGGATAACGGAGTGGTATAAATGCTAAATAGGATTGGACCTAACACTGACCCCTGCGGCACTCCATACCGAAGACCTTTGGGAGATGATGTTGTATTATCTACGATGACAGATTGTGACCTATTTGTTAAATATGATTGTGACCATATAGATGTGTCTTTTAATCAGATTGATATATATCATGAAATGTCCATCTATTAATTACAGGTACCTGTCCAATACGAACAAATGTATCCCAATATTCAAAATGAAGGTCGCAGAAAATTTTCTGGTAGGATATGTAATAAGTACAAAAAATATTCAAACTAATTACAAAGTGAAGTCAACAAATTAAATGAATGCATTACCTTATAAACATGGATTATTTTTGGAAAGCCTAAACAAATTAAAAAAATTACACTGATAATAAATTTGGGAAAGGCAAAACCAATGAAATGAATACAGAAATATTTGATTGTATTTTACAGGAATGGTGTCAGCTTTAGATGAGGCTATTGGAAATGTCACCCAAGCTCTAAAAGACAAAGGAATATATAATGATACTATCATTTTATTTACCGCTGACGTAAGTAATCGTACATCACATGCAAGAAGGTTTAATTAAGGCTTTTGATCACATGACCACAAACTACACAAATTGTCGTTCTATATGTACACAAAATGAAATGAAACGGGGCTTAACATTAACGTTCTGTGTATTGAAAATATTAGTTGAAAAAATATCTACTGACATCAATTACACTAACGTTCAATTCTTGGGTCCATTGGAGTAATTTTATGTGTGTATTCTTCCAACCTGTTTCGGACATTTTACATTCACCATACAAAAGAGGGATTACTGATTAAGTCTTCTACTCTTAAATTATTTCAAATTTAAAGCAATGTTCCCCCTATAATATGATCAACCCTAGCGACCCATTTTCATTTATTTTTTTTCAAGAATGGGGGTTGGATTCCTCACCATGGAAACAACTATCCGTTAAGGGGTGGGAAATTTACTATATATGAAGGGGGTACCAGAGGAGCCGCGTTTATTCATGGTGCTGGGTTACAGAATACAGGTCGAACCTATGACGGGTAAGTTTAATTTCAAAAGTAAAACCAGAATTGCCTAATTTATGTGACCAACTTAAGGAAATAAGAAATGGCGTTTAAAACAAATAAACAAGCTACGCAAACGCTACTACTACTAATACTTGAACCTTTAGTAATAAGGTTTGTCGTCCGTGCCCAGGGTGATATCGCATAGTACTATTACTCCTTCTGGTACTTTTAATACAGGAGGGTGTGGGGTGTGGGATGGCCTAGTGGTCTAGGGTGCCGCGCTTCGACCTAGCTGGCCGGCCACCTCTGGCTTGCGGCTGTGCTTTCGAGCCCTGGTGTGAGCGTATGTGGCATGGAGATAGGGGCGCCTTCTCAACCTCGTGGGTTTCCTCCCACTGCTCTAGACCCCTACGCACAGGCGAATTATTGAAATAAAAAAATAAACCATATGTTAGTCCCCAAATGACCTAGTTGTATTGAGTGGACCCTAAACCCGATTTCTCTCTCTCTCTCTTTAATACAGGCGTTTACGTCCGTACACAAAGATATATCGCAGACATATTTCCCTTTAAATTTTAATGCTTTGCTTTCCAGAATTAAATGTCGGATGGCTCTGAAATTGATTATAAAAAGACGAGTTTACTGGAAATTAACGTCGTTGATTTGACCAAATAAATTACTTTATATAATACAAATATTACAAAACCGTAGTATTTTACCTTTTCATTTTGTTTTACAGGTTAATACACGCCATTGATTGGTTACCGACTTTGGTGGGTGCTGCCGGTGGTGCAGGTAAGGTATATTTTTTAAGCGGATAAACTAATAACATAATAATTCTTACTATCCCTGAGCTCGGCAATTGTTGTCAAATTGTGATCTCCTTCTAAGTACTATATGCTAAGTGTCCTCGAGTTAGGCAATTGCCGTCTGAAGGGTTCTTCCATTATCAAGTATTGGATAGATGGTAAATGGCTGCCAGCTGATCACAATTAAATCAAGGGTTTGGCCTGTACCTCTTTAGAGTAAAGTAGTTTGATGGAAATGTACATTTAATTCGAGAAAGTCACCCATATAATAATTAATTTGTGTTACGCGAAATATATAGTGGGTCTGTAAATGAAACGACAATGGAGACGAGAAATTTTGGTATTTTATTTTTTGTATTTGAAGTTAATGGTCGTGATGGTCAGAATTTATGGTCGTCAATCAGTACCGGTAGTGGCGAAGAGAGATCAGAATTTGTTTATAATTTAGATGACAGTCTTATCGCTGAAGAAGGCCATGCTGCAATAAGGTGAGATGTACACAGTTCAGTGCAAAAGGTTGAAATACTAAAGACCGTTACGGGCAAGCGAATTCTTGAAATAAAATTGAACCATATTATATGTTAGTTCCGAAATGACCTGGCTTGTGTTGAAGGGACGTTAAACTCCAGTCATACATGTATCTATGAGGCCATGTATTGGCAATCGTCTTGTTCACAAACTGAGTTTGCTTTTACTTATTTCTCCAACATTGCCACTTTGTACACACCAGTTAAATTTCCCTTTACGGTATCTTTTGTGAAATGTTATAAAAGAACGTTGCAAAAGGTGATCACGGAATGTTTTACTCCATTTCGATAAACAACGCTGTATTTTATTTTTTTTAAAACAAACTATTATTAACGTTTGTTATTGTAATTTTTGTGTTATTTATGTATAACCTTTGTAATTTTTATATTAATAGAATGGGCGATTATAAATTGGTTGAGGGTTACCCTGGTCTGTATCCTGGTTGGTATAAACCTGAAACAGAGCTGCCTCCCCTTACCCCAGAACAATCTGCAGCGATGGCAGCGGAGAATTATGACGCCGATACCTATCAATTATTTAATATTAAAGGTAGGGTTTCATTTTACTATGTTGGCCCGATTTTTGTCTCCATGGGAAACACTTTTATTAATATTAATTGTATTAGCTGCTGTGGTTTACAACTGCGCCCAACTGCACCACACTAGCCAGTATATCAACATCTGACCTGCAGCAGGAATATGCTACTTCAAGATGGCGTCTATGACTTGCGAAGTAGCAACCCACAGCTGTAACTCACTTTCAGTTAGTTATTTTTCATCCCACCGTCTATCCCCAGGTTTTACATTTCAAAGAAACACTAAAACCAGGGTCTAAAATAAGGTAAAATTGCCGTGAGCGCATGGGGGGGTGAAGCGCGCATGTAGTGGGTCTGGGGCTTACCCAGAACATTTGGAAATTCAGAGCTGAAAACCGGTATCTCTAGATTCTTCTGGCGCAGTGTACAAGTTTATTTGGCTATGTGCAGCTATTTTTTTAAAATGAAAACTCAGCACTAGGAAGATAACAACACTTTTGTTACGATAATATTTGAATTATAATTCAAATTATGTCATCATATAAACATTAAAACACTAATTCTATCATAACAAAAGGGGGTGGGGGTCCGGGAAGAATAAGGTTATACCCCACTTGCTTGAGCTACTACATCCATGTTATTAATTCAGTGTATTTATGACATTCACTGGAATTGTTATGAACGCTGTATATGTGATTATTTTTTAGATGATCCAACAGAGCATAATGACATATCACAGAAATACCCAGATGTAGTACAGAAATTAAAAGCTCGTCTTGACGACTACCGGAAGGAGAGTGTTAAACCAAATTATCCCTTTTTACCTGATGCAAAGAGTGACCCTACTAATTTCAATAATGTTTGGTCCCCAGGCTGGTGTTGATTGTGTAGCGCTTTGGGCATAAAGTTAGTAAATGGGAAAGCGCATTATAAATACTCATTATTATTATTATTATTTATTACTAGAAGTAAAACAAAGTAATTTTTTTCACGTTATGGCTTTTCTTTTGTTCCAGCACGCTTTATCAAAATATCTGTTTTTCTTATTATTTTTTTGTTGTCTTCTATACAAAATTGGACGAAATTATAGAGACAAATACCCATAACGTGTGGTTTAAACATTTCCAAGTTATAAGTTGTTGTCAACATCGGTTTACTAAAACTATTAAGCTATGGTGCGAAGAACAGACCACTTCGATGTGTGCACAGATAATGTATTATTATTCAAAGCTATTATATGTTCAATAGATTCCCAGAAGTTTACGTGGTATAATGCAAAGATTTAGATTCCGTTTCATTTATCATGTATATTGTTATGGTGTCGCCACCGTTACAATGTTCAACCAAAGAAGTCCAGTTTCTAGTTTCCTTGTTCCTGAAATTTGTTTTCCTGTTTCTGAAAAAATTCATATGAAATTAGACTAGATAACTACAACTGCACAAATCATCTCACGGTCTCTGTTGGTTCACCGTATTACAATAAAATGTATGTTCTGTCTAGATTAAAATCAACAGTTTAATTATTAATACGAAGTGAGATTCTTGCTTGCAAAAGTATAAATTTATGAGCCCGTGGAATTGTGGCGATGTAACAAGAAAATGGTTAATACTTTATAACATTTGTATATATATGAGCCCAATCTATGAAAGCTTTAGACAGCATTTCCAATGCTCGATCTCGCTAAACTACGTACATCTTATCAAGGCCATCACGTAATATCCTGCATATTAAGGCAATAACTGTGAGCCTATCAGATTCCTCGATCGTCGCGAATACTAAGTCTCGTGCTTTCAAGCCAAGATATCTACCAGGGATAATCGAGTTGCAAAGTTCAAGGTTCGTTCAATGTCAAGGTTTCCGTAAGGTCCGCTATGATTGTCACAACCTCTGATTGGACGCTGTTCACGTGTCTGTAGATAACGCAGCTATAAATTCGGGAATTGTGAAGTAACCTAGGGAACTCCAGATGTTGTAAACCTCACAGTCGTCGTTTCAGGAACACATGATTACTCCATATGTTCACCCTCAGGAAATCAGAAGAATCGATTAAAGGAACGGGTATGTCCTAAAGAACTCCGACTGACACGTTTGAATAGGTAAAAGGGACACTAACACTGTTGCTGGCTTGACAGGTCCTGAAAAAAAATTGCCTTATTCTAACTACAATATGTTAAAATGTCCTACCTGTTGTGTAAGTTATCCATTACCACCTATCTTACTTGTCCAGAGGGTTCAATAATATGTTTAAATCCAAGTTGCTTTTGAAAGTGTTTACGTGAAGCTTTTCAAACCATGCTACGGCATGTAGTTGAATTTTTCCAAATTTTTATAATTCGGTATGTTAAGATGAAATTTGTATCATTAATTAATTGTAATATTGTAAAATAGTACAATTTGTTGACCAGAATAATGATTGGGACATATTATTCAGTTACAACAAGAGTGGTATTGGGCCTTTAAGAAAGAGTCCTCTGACCATTGATTGTCATGTCTCACCATAAACCATAAACTGTTTCTCTCACCACATGTCTTCTGGTAATTTGCTTTAACGATAACAAATTTACCGAATTCTTGCAAGTTGGAACTTTTCTCTCAGTTGGCTAAATCCAGTAAAATGCACCAGGGTCAGTGTTTTCCTGCAAAATGACAGTGGTAGTTCCCCCATTACGTAACAGTCGATGGCAATACAAAGACCATTGTAGTACACAGACTGTGGGCATATTATAGTGATTGTTGTACTTAATTTCTTCCTATAAGAATACCCTTATCTTAAACCAGGAGCTCCTTTACTCTTGAGAGACTGCGACGTCGAGGACTTCTAAAGATTATGAGAAAAGAGTTGAAACATTTCAAAGGTATACATCAATCGTGGAACATTTTCCAGTGCATGTTCCAATGAATACATTCACCGCGTTCTATACAAATATCAATCCAGTAAGACTTGTGACTTACCTCTCTGAGAAACTATGAATTCTACCCCATGAAGTCCCTCTATATACACATAAAACAATATTAATAAATAACTAAACACAAAATTGCTACTTCCGACGTCATGAAATTAAAAATAAACACGATATTTATTATAAAACAATTTTAAAAAAATAAAAACAGTTTTGACTGAATGATAGTGATGTACAACATTGAAACAATTTATCTTATATAGCTAAGCAAGGATTAAACTCAATGTAATCTTCAAATATCAAAACAAAAAAATTACTCGGAGTTGATATAAAATGAAATAACCATTTTATCAATAAGCATTACATTAATTACATCTCTTAATCAGTTTAATGCTGAATAGTTGGGGTGCATGAAATGAGATGTAGTCGAAATGAGATATAGTCGAAATGGAAACGAACCGTGTAGATTATCAAATAACCTAACCACATCGATAAAATGTCGTTTACTTGTTCGGACGAAACATACACCATGTTTATTAGTATTTATCAGCTATGTAAACTGAAAGGTGAAACGGTATCCGGTGTTCCAGAAAGTATATTCTCGGTGTCCCGCTACACACTAATTACAACCAACAGGTGCGATGGCTTGCACCTGAATTTGTGAGGCACGTAAATCTATTTAATCGTGTTAACACCTGACGCAAGAGGAAATAGTGTCCTCCATGAAATGGGGGCACTTATAAACCTATGCCCACCACTTCTGTCGGAACTGAGCTTGTCACTTCCAACCAACGGGCTTTCTGTTTTACTTTCCTCCGAATTCCGGTTCCAGTAACTTCTGGTGTTCGGTTTTGACGTCATCTCGATTCCGCTGTGGTTACTTTTTATAAACCGGTAAGATGTCCTCGTCTGTGAATTTGGATTTCGTGTTTTCATTCCTGACAAAATAAAGAACAATTGTCAAAAAAGCAATCATTTGCAGTCAGGTCTAAATTTCGGTTCGTTGTTTTATACAGTCGATGGTGTATCAATATTTTTAATCCTCTAAAATAATCAAATCAATGGCCCAAACTGACAATAAACCGCGTTATTCAGCCTTTTATTATATAATTGAATTTCATCACTTATAGATTGCAGGAAAAGAATTCTTGAAAAGTACAGACTACAGTGTTCTTTAACATATTTCCAATAGTTCTAACTGAATTTGGAATATATATTTACTTCAAGAAACGAATTAGGCCAATATACCAATCGCATTAAAATAAGATATTAGGATGTCAACCAATATTCAAAAGACGATTTTTTATTTTTTTTTATCGTTAAGTTACTTTAACCACGACCCGTTAAATGTCGTAATCCTCCAAACCTTGTTAAAGCTTTCCAAGAAATATCTGTTTTACCGGCTTTGATTTGTGCGCTGTTCATGGGTCAACCAATAACACGCCTTTTAAAGAAATGTATGTCAAGAAAATGCAGAGAAGAAGAAATACAACGGAATGAAATAATTTTGATATACCTTAGTAATACTTACTAGTTTCCCAAATTTTCAGAGATTTGAAAATCAAGAATATAAACACAATACTCATCAAAACAAGTATGATAGCAAATGTGGCAGATGTCGGAATTGATAACACTGTAGCCGTAGCTTTATCTGTAAAACAAAATGTGCTAGTAAAAGGAACGTACAATTTGGGCATTTTCCCTACTTGAGATAACGCCAGCTGTTCTGGCCATCTATTGTGTACAGATCCATGGCAAATTAGTAAAACTAGTAATACTATTTGAGATATGATAGTTTCACGAGGATTGAATTCTGTGTTGCCGAGCCGTTTAACCCGTATTGCCAAGTGTTGTTAAGCTTTCTTGCAATGGCCCGAGAAATTCCTCTCTGGTCATTGCCGGATTGACTTCTGAGTTTGTTTGTTTGTTTGTTTGTTTGTTTGTTGGGGGGGGGGCTATTTTTCCCGTTCAATCAGATCTCTACTTTAACAGTTATTTAAGGTTTTAAAAACAGTGAAAGTATTGTTCGTCTCCAAACAGTATTGTTTACAGAGTAGCCGTTTTGATCGCCTCGTTTGTCACTCAATTTATTAGTTTTCTACAATATTCTGCTATGGCGTAACGGTATATAAACATATTTGGAGCCCTGTTTAAGCCCAAATGAACGATAGTGTTACAGAGTTAGGTATTGGTTGTTAATCAGTCATAATTTAGAAAATAAATTTGCGAAACATTGAGAAGATTATGTACCTGGAATAGATAAATATAACTCTTTACTTGACATCCCGTGTATATCTTTACATCGCCACGATCCACCAAGACTTTCGTCCAAATTCTTTAGTTCTAGATATACTCCAAAAAGGAACTCTTTGCAAACATAGCCATCAGTCATCCAATTCTGTAACGATCTAGGCCCTCGACATACAGTTTTTCCACTGAGGTCAAATTCGATCAATGGACGGCTAATTTGAAAGTGGCGAACAAAACAACAAAGACAATCATGTTCCGTAGACCCATGATTTGACCCGAGAGCTTCAATGTGGTATGATGTTCTCTCTAAAAAAAATAAATAGGATATGATGTTATCAAAGACAAACAGTGTAAGTGTGTCGATTACCAAAAGATGCTGGAAATAGGTGTGTGATTACAGAAAGACGCTGGAAAGACAAAAACAACCAGTGGTTACCCAAAGACGCTAGGAATACTACAAAGATAACCTAATAGTAAATGCAGGAGGACTGCACTACACGCAAAACAAAAAAAACCAAAACAATCTACAAGATAAACCTGCGGACAAAACAGAAAATAGACATTGCAAAAACTAAACAATTATCAAATCAAGTGAATGGATCCGGGGGCCAGCCGTAAGCGTCCACTGCGCTGTAGAGTCCCGGGTCTGTCTTGGTACAGGCTTCACTAAAATGATTTACATAAAAGACGCAACAAAAAAATGCGACCGATCTTGTAAGTGGTCGTCTCTTCAATGGCGATAGTCAGCTAATTGACGTCAGGTGTTAGAACGTCAAATAATTTTAACAATAAGGGCGATAATCCGGACAGAAACTCGGAAAACGCTAAAAAAAAAAAAAAAAAAAAAGTAGTGAGCTAACAAGAGCAAAGCCCGACAACGAGAACATTCTGCAGTACGAACTATAAACCAAAGTTTTAAAAAGATTTGACCATTGATTGAGTAAGTTTTACCCCTTCCCCATACACGAAACCTATCGATCCTAGTTTTCCGCCTATAAACGTAACCGGATCATCGATATGTCTCCTTTTCTTTTTGCCTTACCGTAAAGGCTAAAGGTCAACTGTGTTTATTAGATATTTTGCTATTTGTTAAAATAATGAGCTGAGTAGATGATTTTGTTATCGGTCCAAGCTCTATATATTTAAAGTATAACTTAAACTATATCGGTCATGTTACTTTATGATTGATCTAAATATCATTATAAAAAGGGATATCGGATTTCTGACACCTGTTACCACTGCTTGTCGTGTATTTTGTACACGGGGAGCAGTCCATTTACTGATTACACTATTTTGCTTGAATACACTATTTTGCCTATAACGTTTTTAGGACTTCGAATTCTGTCTTATGGTTTGGATTGTTATTACTTGGTTTTTATTTTATTAATCCTACTTACCAATATGGAGCCATGTTTCTTCACATCTTTGCTAATATGTATGAAAAGAGAAGGAAATATTTGTAACATGAAAGAATTTAAAACAAATTTAGTGCAGTACATAGTGAAGTTACATAGTAATGTTTCAAATTTCCTCGTGCATAGTGTATCTGGTTATTTTTCATAAGTAAAGCAATCTAGTTGTGTGGGCCAGCCCACGAAAGTAGGCCGATGTGAGCTGTAGTAGAGCGTGAGGATGTGTGAGCGTTTGTGGTTAGTGGCTAGTCCATAAATATTTAAAGGAATCCCCTCTGAATATTTCTGGTATGCTTTTACGGAATTTGCCCCCCCCCCCTAAAGAAGTGTTTTCCCCGAACATATGCCCCATCACCCCCACACCATACCCCTATGTGAGGGCTCCGAGCACGACCTTTAAGGTGACATGCACCAATTACGTGTAACCTCAGATAATAATATTTACAAACAAGATTTCTTAGTTGATTATATGATGAAATACGTTTTTCAACGAATTGAGAGTAAATTGTAACAAAAGACAAACAAACCATCAAATTGATCATCGTCGTGCTTTCATTATATCGAAAGAAGTAATCAAGGGCGTTTTATGGTGTATCATGACGGAGGCTATTTCTATTTTGAGGGCCCTCTTTCGCGGGCATGCGAGGGGGGAGGGGCAGTGTCCGGGGGTGTTCTCTTGGCGACCTAGCCATCTCTTTCCTGAATAGCTTTATTAGTAGGTTTTTCGAAAAGATGATTTCTTGATTGATGCCAATGCAATGACTACATTCTCATTCAGTAGTGGCTTCGACAGTAACAGTGTGCAGAGAACGATTGACTCGGACTCGGGGGTCCTTGGGGCCCTTTTGTCAGACGTGGGGCCCTTTGTCTGCCTTTAGGGCCCTCCCTGACTAGGCTACATTTCATTTTATTTTTCTCATCGGTTTTAGCATTTTTCTCCTGTTTTATTGTTTCAATTTCTTTGATTTTTTTTTCGCGATGAGGCTGGCGCCTTCAGCGCCTCAGCTATAAAACGCTTTTGGAAGTAATACAAGCTAGTCCCGACAGAATAAATTGTCATTTATTTCTTATTTTACGCTTCCGTCTTCTATTATATACACCCACAATGCAATTTTATCTACTTTTTAAATGTTATAGCAAAAAATGACAAACGTACTTAATGCATCTCTTTAGACGGATCAATCATATCACTGCCTCAGGTAAACAAATGGAACCCAACTTTAGGACAAAATAAAGTACCTCGTCATCTGGGACATATACGATTACATTTGTGTTTTGAGAGATTAATTTGAGGCCGGTTTTGTTAAAAATTGTGTTTCTATTTTGGATTTCTCTGTCGAGAAAAGGCCCCAAGTTTACAAAGCATTCGCAGACGTAAGTTCTCAACTTTCAATCACTGTTTATGAGAAATATATTTGCTCCAGAAACACAAAAAGGTGCACATAGTTTCTTATTGGTGTATTTGATAAAGCGACACACGTTTAATAAAGGCCTATATTTTAGTTAGAATAAGGCGAACAATTTTGAGTAAATTCTTAACTTAAGTCTGAGAATGCTTTGTGAACTCGGGGCCTGGTCACCTATATGGTATTAATAACTTCGACAAAAACTGACTCTCATCCCACTAAACAAATCAACTCATAAAATCCAATGAAATCTAAAATTCAATTTATGACCGAGATCAAAAAGGATAAGCCATCTTAAATCGGATAAGCCATTTAAAACAAACATAATGATTTACCTTGCAACTCTGTGTCCAGCCAAAATCTAGTACCAAAAGCACTGAGAGGTACCATAATACATCGTGACTTCCGGCATTATATTTTAAATACATGTCTCGGTTCCATGCGCTTCAGCGGATCAACCACAATGACTGCTTTTAATTCTTAAAGTGGTGGCTCACCAAACCGACTAGAGTCAGATGTGAAACCGGACATATTTATTATTCAGAATTTATACGGAAGATTTCCAACACTGTACACCATTCAATAAATTAATAAAAACGTAATAAGACCCATACCTTTTTATCCGCACACTAACACAACATTAAGAGAGATGACATCATGTATCAGATTGTATGCTATTTTGATTTAGGTTATTGTGTTTTCGGTTTCTTACTGGTCCATATTGTAATGAAATCTGATCTTTTTTTTCTTAAATCGATACGCATTTTAACTTAGGAGAGCCGCCACCCTCTCTTAACTTAAAAGCACGACATTAAAGGCCCAATACCACTCTTGTTGTAACTGAATAATATTTCCCTATTTTTATTCTGGTCAATAATTTGTACTATTTTACAATTAATTGATGATACAAATTTCATCATATTAACACACCGAATTTAAAAATTTGAAAAAATCAACTAAATGATTTGAAAAGCCTAACGTTTTTTTAAATGTGAATTGGATTTTTTAAAAAATTTCAAACCGTCTAGACAAGTAAAATAGGATGTAATGGATAATTTACACAACAGGTAGGACACATATATTGTACTAAGAATAAGGCTATTATTTTTTTTCTGGAGGTGTCAAGCCAGCAAGAGTGTCATTGTCCCTTTAATGAAACGAAGAGGCCTATATTTTAAAGGGTTCTAGGACATTTCCCCCCTAGACATTTCCCCCCCGGACATCTGCCCCCGTACATTGGCCCCCCAGACATTTCCCCCCTTAGACATCTGCCCCCTAAGGACATCTACCCCCCGGACTTTTTCCCCCTAGACATTTGCCCCCTAGGACATCTGCCCCCCCTAGGCCATTTACCCCCCGGACTATCACCCCTCAGACATTTCCCCCCTAGGACATCTGCCCCGCTAGGACATTTACCCACCGGACTTTCACCCCCGGACATTTCCCATCGTGGGGCATCTACCACTGTAGGACATCTGCCCCCTAGGACAACTGCCCCCCCCCCCGGACTTTTACCCCCTGGATTTTTACCCCCCGGACTTTTACCCCCCGGACATTCTCCCCTATAGGACATCTATTTCCCGGAATTTCGACCTTAGGACATCTATCACTGTAGGACATCTGCCCCCTAGGACTACTGCCCTTTGCTGTCATCTCCTGAGGTATCATATTGAGCTGTAACACGAAATCCTGTATTCAAACTTGAAAATGTTAGTTATTAACTTAAAGGGACAATCCCATACTGGTTGCATCTTATAAAAATGTCCATTCTGATGAATAAATTGTAGTATTATAAGACATTTCGATTTATTTTATATATATTACAGTAAATAGTATAATCAAAGCATAATTATGTATAATCTGCTAACATTGTATATTAATATCAAGCATTTGAAGACCCATTTAAGGACATATTTAAGTAGAAATAAATAATAAAATGTGCATTTTGTCATAATAAATCAAGTCGAGTATTTAGATTGTACTTTTATTTCCTAAGGAATGCGGCGCGAGAGGGGATGGGGATGGGGGTAGATATTCTTGGGATATATGTCCTCGTGGGCATATGTGACACACTGTACATAATGGGCAGGAACAGACTCCAAAGGCGGGACAACAGATAAAAATATACGGAAGCGGACAACAGGGTACGAGAAACCAGGATATCTTTTCACTATATAAACCCAACACGACCCACATGAGTTTACACATAGGTATATATACCAGGAAACACAATTACAGGAATACATACCAGGGAGCAGGTACAATTAACATAAGTATGTCATTGATCTAAGGCGGAGGATATCTCCTTGACAGCATCTCGACTCAACTTGTGAGGCTTCTTTTCCTGTGTTTCTCCCTTACTTTATGTTGCTTTCTGGGAGGCCCATTTATCAAGACATATTTGGAAACGGGTTTATGTGGCGAGTGATTTACTTTAAATGGTTTAAGAAGGGTTTACCACATGTAGTATAACATATTATGTTCAGTAAATAGTAATTACAGTAGGCCCTGCACATAATCAACAGACGAATATTATTACATAATTAAATGCTTCACACGTTTATAGGTGTATATTCATATTCCTACAGAGGGAAAAGTCGAGGGGGGGGGGGCAAATGTCCATGGGGGGAATTGTCCGAGGGGTAAATGTCCTAGGGGGGAGATGTCCGGGGGGGGCAAAAGTCCAGTGGGTAAATGTCCTATAGGGGGTAGATGTCCGGGGGGCAGATGTCCTAGGAGGGCATATGTCCTACTGGGGGAAATGTCCGGGGGGGGGAGAAAGTCCGATGGGTAATTGTCCTAGGGGGGCAGATGTCCAAGAGGGGAAATGTCCCAGGGGAAAAAAGTCCAGGGGGGAAATGTCTTAGGGGGGTAGATGTCCTAGGGGGGAAATGACCAGGGGGTAAAGGTCCGAGGGGCAGATGTCCTCTGGGGGAAATGTCCAGGGGCAGATGTCCGGGGGGGAAATGTCCAGGGGGGAAGTGTCCTGTTCCCATTTTAAAGTACCTTATATACGTTATCGTTTGCAAAATACCCTAATGACAGCAGTTATAAGCTGATCGATTGGTATTATATGCAATATTTAGACCATTGATGTCTGATAACTGATGCAAGAGTTAATGTTAAGTTTGCTAGGTCATATTTTAACATCTTGTAAACACGAGATAGGCTATAGATGTTAAACTATTGGGTTCTAAAGATCAATATTGCATTCATTGTTTAGATTAGTATATACATGTAGTATTATATAAATTGAAAAACAGTATCAGGCCTGGTGTTCCCTGTCCCGTGCACGACATCGGCCTACGTTAGGCAGAAAACGCCTGCATCTGGTCATGAAGTCCAATTGGTTAAGCATTTAATTGCATTAGCTATATGAATTCCCCAGATGAGAGGTGGCATCCAATGTTATAGAAGGAGCCTGAGCTTGGATTTCAAAAAATGGATAAAAACTGAGTAGAAGATATCATCCATAAAATATCAATCAAAGAATGATCCATGCAACCGACCTAAAGCTGGGTCGTCCAAACACTGTTACAGTTAATTGTTTGTACTCAAGCATCAATCAGATGTTGGTACCTAAAACTCAAAAATATGTTAGCAAATGAATCATATCCTTTAATTCGTTTTAGTAGTGCATGTAAATTATATAATAGACGGACCATGTCCTTTAATTCGCTGTGGTAATTTGCTGTGGTACACATGTATTTTAAACGTGCGTTAAACAACTTTTTTTTTTTTTTCCTTTCAAGAAATATTTTAAACAGCCCCAACAGGAAATATTTGTTTCATCATTAGGCCTTCTATAGTAAAAAAAGGTCGAACAACAATAGAAACTTCCTTATACAGAGTTTTGCATTTCACATTTAGTCTCTCGTTATGGGTAATTGTCTTCCTGCTTCTTGTAATGTCTTCTTTGTGAAATAACTTAAAATACTTTGCCTCTACATTTTTTAAATCAAAATAACAATATACAATGTTTTGTCCTTCTTGATTAAAAGACACTGGCTATGAATAATTTGTATCACTCTGAAACGGTGTTGCCTCCCCTTGCTCAAGAACAATAAATGAGCTTTAACTTCTTATTTATCCGCATCGATCTGTTAAAGGGGTATACAACATGCAAATTGGGTTTACTGGGATATTTCCAACTACCTTTCTTGCGTTGCGACGGACAATGGCTACTTTTTGTGCACGCTAATGTATACACAGATATAGGATTTGGATGAAAGAAAGATAAAAATGTGAGTGTAGTTTTCTTCAAAACACTAGAAAATATAATTATTGAATCCTGTTACAATTGCGTATTTCCAAATGTCACTAAAACTTGTGAACAGTATACAATGTACAAGTCATAGTGTTTTGGCATTTGGGTCAAACAAAAATGGCAAAACATATCGTAGCTGATTTTTGCAAAGAGTTATTGTCTGGTCACCAAAATCATGTAAATACCTTACAGGTCACAGATTTAAAGATCTGTTTAACGAGCCTAACATGATCAATCAACTACGGATTAGCACCAATGTTATGAAAAAATGCCGATAGGCTTTTGCTGGATCAGCTTTGGAACAGATTAGAAATCTTTGGACTCTCTTTGATTGATGAACCTTCTGGTAATGTTCAGACTGACCCTGACCTCAACCGTCTGCAATCTTTACAGGGCAGGCTTTATTTTAATAATGTTCTTTAATTATCTAATCATCCATATAATAATTAATATTGGAGTTAATACCTACCATCGATGACAAAGCTTGCAATTAGCAATGTTTTTAAAACTATGCTAGCTTCCCACTAATGGACTATAGTTTTATAACAATATTATACAAGTATATAATTTATACGGGTCTCAAGTTTCAAAAGAGACATACACCTACTTTAAGGATGGTAAAATAGAAAGGTTTGGTAAATATTCCGGAAGTTCATGACTGTTTTGAATGTATAGCTAGATATTATAGATAAATTACTTCTTCTATTTATATCATATTGTATTTTTAGAATAAAAACTAAGTTGTTTCATAGAGAATCTACTACGAGTCCTATTTTTATATACAAAAAGACGAGTATGAGATTTTAATTATCACCCAATCCCTTCTTACGTGTATAAATAAATCAATATAATTCTTTGCAATAGATTTCACTTTTACTGAACCTGAATACATTATGGTGTAGTGATACATCATTTTTTGACAGCAATTAAACCATTGCAAAGTCCTTTCTATTGACCCAGTGTTTCCATCAAGGTCAATTAAATCTAAAAAAAAGTTCCCTTTTTAAAAAGAAAAAAAGTTCCTCTTTTAATTAGAAAAAAGTTCCCTTTTTAATAAGGAAAAAAGTCTCATTTTAATAAAAAAAAAATGAACTGTTCTTTGAAAATAAAAAAAAAGTAGTTCCTTTTGGATTGACCAATCAAATTCATGTAAAGCGATATCTCCTTAGGAGTAGATTATGAGTTTTATCACACGGCCGATGTCTACTGTAGAATGATTTATTGGGTGATGTGGGATCACTCTACCAAGGTTGTGTACACTTATCTATTAGTTTAAAGACGTACTACTTGTGATTCTTTGATCTCTGGCATGCATTATGTGAGATTTGATAAACAGTCTGGCAGTTCTCGTCACGCTATAATAGTTTTGCAAAAAAGATAATGAAAAGAGAATATGTTGAAAATGTTAGTCATGTTACTTCATTCTGAGAGAAGCTATGCATGTTTGGAGAATAGGAGTCTCGATTGTCATTGCTATTGTTGTTACGATAATAAACAAATATTCAATCTTCCATGCCAATTGTATTGAAAATTTAGCTGCATAATACATCTTTAAGAATTGAATTACAAAACGATATAGATAGAAAGTTTTATTATCCAGTCAAAATGTTGAATATCCGATGCAACTTTTTTTTAAAGTGGAGATAACTCTGGAAGGGAAAGTCGTGGAACACTCGACACAGACTAGGTCATTTCGGGACTAACATGTGATTCAATTGTATTTCAATAATTGGGGTACCCGTAGGATCTTTAACTGTTGGGGGAAACGGGAAGATCCGGAGGAAAGCCACGAGGTTAGACAGGCGACCATACCCCTTGTCATGTACAACCTAGGAATCACACTTATAATAGGCCAATTTTTTGAAAAAAAATTCTTTAAAGGCTGTATCATCTATAGGGTAAACAAGTAATCACCATATCCTAATGGCTATTGGATGTAAAAGGTTGATGGGCATATTTTGTTGGCGTCGTACATTCGCCCAGTTTACGCATGTGGGTATAAAAGGGGTTAAAATTTTGATTCAGTAACATTTACACCATTTCTGATATAAAATCTAGATTCTAACGAATGTTCATGGATTGAAACCTTTCTCCGGTCAAAAATATATACTAAAAAATATTATATGCTCTCCTTATATTTCCCTTTATCGTTACATTATAATATAGGTCTATGTTGCCTTGATTTGTCAAGGGGTTGCGTTTATTGCCTTATTAATCCCACGAGATTCCTCTCAATTAGGTGACAAGTTTTCATATACATGTATATCAAATCCAGCTTGAGTGACTATCAACCAACCACCCACTCTTATTTCTAAATGTACACATTTTCTTTATTAAACAGACAAATATCTGTGATTAGCACCTACCCTCAGTTATTTCTTAAGTGACCTGATAAACCCGACAATTCGATGTCGCTTGCAATCTATCAACAGATTGCTTTTAAATTATTAACAAATATTGAAAGTATAAAGGGAGTAAGTTGGGGTGAGGACAAATGGTCTAAACTGTGGACCTGCCATTGAGTCACGAACCGTGGCTTCGATTCCCAGCTTGCGTTTGACAAGAATTGAGGCGTGGGCGTATGATTCATTAAGCTGTATCCTTTTATTCCATTCAAAGATTGAACATGATTTGGTTTGTGAATCAGTGTTGCTACTTAAAAGGATTTTCCCTTTAGGCATATTCCTGATAATTTTTCTGGATAAGGGGAATTAATCCAACCAGCCTGTAATGTCATTAGTTGATAGATCAAAGAAAATTGAATTCTAGGGTTGTCAATACATATAGTAATCCTGTCTTAAAGCTTGGATTTGGTTAGCTGATTTTCAATAATAGTCCAATTATATTTCATCTTATCTTAGAATCGCCAGCCCCCCCTGCACTTACTATTAAAGGGGGCATTTAATTATTTTCTGGTCACAAGTTATGTACACCATCTCTCGATATCCCTGGAGACTTGGTATTCATTTTGATCTACTTGCTACTAGATTCTGTTACAATTCCTAACAAATCTATTTTTTGTATATAAACAATATTTTTCATTAAGATTTGTATCTAAAAAGGGAATGGGGGAACGGGCATAGCCTATATCAAAGAGAGAGAGAAATGGGGTTTAACGCCCACTCGACACAAACTAGGTCATTTTGGGACTAACGTATGGTTTTCAATTTGTATTTCAATAATTCCTTTGCGCGTAGGGATCTTTAGCAATAGGAGGAAAACGGGGTGTCCGGAGGAAACCCACGAGGATGAGAAGGTGCCCCTTTCTCCACGTCACATACGCTCACACTAGGGCTCGAAACCACAGCCGCAAGCCAGAGCTGACCGGCCAGCTAGAGGTCAAAGCGCGGCACTCTAGACCACTAGGCCATCCCAACCCCCGCCTATATAAAGCCCCTCTCGCTAACAATCTGTTTAAAACGCGATTCTACTTCGGGTTTTTTTTTTACAGTTCAAAAATTTGTTTTACTTTTCTTCTCCACCACAATCTGCGAGGATTGTTAAATATCCCCCGTTTTATGGTGATGTAAAGAATAAACCAATCAAATTGTCGATAGGGGAGGGGGGCTCACGGAACTGTGGGTAAAAACAAAAGTTGCCCGTCTTGAATTAGCCCAGGTTAGGTGCTTAAGCGTAGGACGTTAAACCCCATTTCATTCATTCATTGTATTACCGAATATGGCGTCAAAATTCGCTCATGTCAGATCTGTGTGGAGTGGAGGCAGTCGAAAGTAGCGAAATACAGATCTGGATCACCGTGGTTTTAAATGACTCCCGTCTTTTAATTGTTAATTAGTTTATTGTTAACTATTTGTATATAACCATCTGCACCATGTTTGATTGTATCATTGCTTGATAAAGGTGAGAGTATCCTCATTGAAACGTTGCATTTAACCAACCTAGTGAAATATATCCACAGAGCTGTTTGTTTTTATTAGTTCGATTGGCAGCCCAAAGACAATCAAATACTGTTTCACACACATTTGAATTACTAAACGTTTCAAAATTTACTTTGGATAAATATCCAAACATAGATCAGCTTATCTAAATGCTGTGCAAGACGAGCGAAGGACATGGCCCATTTACCAGTGTTCTGGTAATCAGACTAAGAATTTACACAAAACTCTTCACCTTTTTTTAACTAAAATATATCCCTTTATAAAACTTTTTTTTAATGTATCACATACATCAATAAGAAACCAGGTGCAAAGTTTTATGTTTCTGGATCAAAGATATTTCTCATAAACAGTGGTTTAAAATTGATCAAGTTAAGTCTAATGGGGTCCATACACGATCAATAATTCCGTCAATATTATTGACTCAATATACTGACTCAATATATTGACCCAATGATATTGAAGGTGTGTGGGCTATATTGATGTAAAATATTGTCAATGACCATCATTGCGTCAATACATTGACGGATCAAAATCATTTTGATTTTTATTGATGGTTCATCAAAATATTGACGGCCGGTCAATTATTGAATGACAATATTGATCGTGTGTGGAGAATCTGTCAAAAATTGCGTCAATATTTTCATTCCATCGTCAACCTTGGAAGAGTAAACATGGTATCCATTTTGAAAAAAGACCAAAAATGATGGAATTATTGATGGAAATATTGAATCGTGTGTGGGCAATTCCTGTCAATATTATTGACTCAATATACTGAGTCAATATATTGAGTCAATAATATTGACGGAATTATTGATCGTGAATGGACCCCATAAGAATGCTTTGTGAACTCGGGGCCGGACGTATAGCCTCTTGCACGCCTTCTGGCCTTCGTTTAGTTGAATAATCCATGTTATTTTAAAATATTTATACCCTCGCATTTTGTTTTTATTCACGGTTCATCATTCCATGGTACAGAAATATATACACGATGCACGGAAGTTAAACCGATTTCGTGTTTAGTTTGTATCGAATTTGGTAAATAATGACCCAGCATTCCATAATGGCATATCGCGGCAATTTATGTATTATATTATGCATGATGCGCAGAAGTTAAAAAATCGGCTTAAACCACTTTTTATCTTCCTCTGAACCAATGTAGCAATGTTTGATTCGTGTTGATTTTGGTAAAAAAGATAATCTATGTTGTGTTTTTTTAATTGTTTTTAAAAAAATTTATTGTTGTTACATTGATTGTATAACACCAACAGGTAATATGACTGTTTTAGCCTATAATATCTTTATCTGGTTTTTCGGTTCCTAAAAGAGAAAATGCAGTTTTACGAAACTGAAGAGGTAGATTCGATGAAATTTTAAAAAATGCATTCGGCAAACCTCAGCATATTTAAGTACCCCACATCTAGCCTCGGCTGTGTGACAAAATCCGCCATTGAAACTACTTTCAAGTTCCCGGATTATCAACGGCGTTGCCCGTGACAACGCGCTTGAAGAATGTTTTATTATAAAAAGATTTCAAAGTCTAAAGCTATCTTTCTTTCAAGTTTGTCCGATTTTCTTTAGACAAGGACAAATTTACGCTGAAAGTTCTACACACTCTTCGAAGGAAGCAATTGTGAGGACTTCTTTGTAAAAGCGGCAAGTTTTCCTAATAAGTAAACTGTTGCCACATCGCAATTGTATAGGCGTAGGTACATATCACTTACCGTCATACAACCGATGTAAGGTACAGGAATCTGCCGAGGTTTGCCGAGTGAGTATAAATTGATACATTATAATATGATACTTTTCATGCCAATCCCGTAACCTATTAAACGATGCAGTGGTTCCGTGGTTACGGCATTACATTTGAATTCGTACTCGAGCATCAAGCGAAAACAAACTTCCATGTTGATTCTCCATCTACGTTCCGCCTGTGTAGCCGACAGGGAAGTGTGACAAAAAACGGGGTTCCATTTAAATGTCCTCATTTCAACTAACGATGTTGGGTTTTATAAGTCTCCACAAGCACTATAGTTTTTATATGGAATCTCGGTTGCAATTGGATTTTCTCCGGACCCTCCGGTTTTCTCTCACTGCTAAAGACCCTACGCGCAAGCGAATTATTGACATAATCTTGAACCATGTGTTAGTCCCGAGTGCACGTTAACACCCCCCTCCCTCTCTCTCTCTCTCTCTCTCTCTCTCGCTCTCTCATCTCCCTGTCTCTCTTGTTTGTATGCCTATAACACGTTGAGTGCCAACATAATTTCGTATCAGGACAATTCCCTAAAGAAATCACAGAAGCGAAATTACGTTAGCCCAAAATGTGTTGAAAACATGGCCAAATAGTTTCTCGCTGGTTGCAGAAGGTGTAGCGATGATTATTTGCTATTGTCAATTACGTAACTTTTAAACGAGCCGTACCTGCTGTGACCTGAGAAACTCCTTTAATCGTGGTTTGTATAGCTTCCGTAGTTTCAGAGACAGGCTTGTGTGTCACCTTCTCCGCGGTTGTCGGTTTAGAGGTCGTGGTTGAATGTGTTGCTGTCTTGACAGTTGTTGGTTTCGAGGTCGTGGGTGAATGCGTTACTGCCTTGGCAGTTGTCGGTTTCGAGGTCGTTGGTGAATGCGTTACTGTCTTGGCAGTTGTCGGTTTCGAGGTCGTGGGTGAATGCGTTACTGTCTTGGCAGTTGTCGGTTTCGAGGTCGTGGGTGAATGCGTTACTGTCTTGACGGTTGTCGGTTTCGAGGTCGTCGGTGAATGCGTTACTGCCTTGACGGTTGTCGGTTTCGAGGTCGTCGGTGAATGCGTTACTGCCTTGACGGTTGTCGGTTTGGGTGTCGTGGTTGAAGATATTAATTTCTTACCAGTTGTAGGAATAGCAGTTGAATGTGTCACCAGTTTTACTGTTGTTGGTATTGCTTTAATTGTGGTAGTTGTAGCTGGCTGTAATGCTATAAAATGTAATAGCTAATGTAAAACTTATCTAAGAAAGTATTCAGGATTTCGGAATTGCTGACCGTATATCACATCTACGTGTACTTTATTGTGCGGTTGTCCAACAACCTAATAACGTATATACATATACGTATTTTATCATAATTGGCGTAATCAATTGAGAATTGTTTTGGTTTATTAACTAAAAATTATGAACTGTGTTTCTGATTGAAGATGGTAGTTTCCATTGCATTTCGCACCAATGCCGATTTCGCTCTTGCATTATGTACACATTGGCGTGCACGTAAAAGATCCCTTTGGAGTTGGAATTATGTTGCTGTTCGGGCAAAATTTCCCTCATAGCACACTGTATGGCGTATGCCCGCCTTCAATTAGCCCGGGTTGGGTGCAGAAGTGTAGGACGTTAACCCCCATTTTATTCAGTAAGTTCAGCTTACCGTATTCACATATCCAAGGGTATGAATCGAGTGGAAGTTCACACGGAGCGTCTGCCCACTTCCCAGTATCCATCTTTAAAAAGACACAGTCTTCGAAGTTGTGAAGGAAAAGAGAGGGTTCCCCTGGAGACCAATTGAAATAGTAAGAAACGTCACCTGAAAATCGAACAATAAATAATTAAAGACACAAGAGACCATTGTTATTATAAGAGATATCAAGATGGCGGTGTTTTTTAAAACAGATTCTATTGATTGTCTATGACCTTACTTTCTATATCTCACATTGTGGACACTCTAGAGGTCATATTCTGGTTGAGGCTCTGGCTTCAAGATGACAAAGCATTCTCAGACTTCAGTTGAAAATTTGCTCAACTTTCGATCACTGTTTATGAGAAATATCTTTGATCCAGAAACAAAAAACTTTGCACATAGTTTCTTATTGCTGTATTTGATACATAAAAACAACAAAATTATTATAAAGGCCTATATTTTAGTAAAAATAAGGTGAACAAATTTGAGTAAATTCTCAACTTAAGTCTGAGAATGCTTTGTGAACTCGGGCCTGGCTTCAAGATAAAACTGTGAGTTAAAAAATATGACCAATGCGAGATCTCCTATAGGTTTGCATCTACAATTGTGTGCAATTGGAACCGATGGTATGCTAGTAGAAACTCCAACGCTGATTGGTTAATCAAATGTCTAGCGTCATAGGGTCAAAAATCGCTCGTATAAACCCTGGCGCCAACTCCCAATACAGCTAGCCAGATCCAAGTAGTTAGTGTAGGACATAAACAGTATAAAAAACGAAACAAAATGTAGATGTGTATTTGAACCAGATTGTGTTCTCAGGAGTGTGCATACGGATGTGATAACAACAACGTATTTCCTCGAATATTATTAAGCTATTTTTGGTTGTACCTTGGGCCCAGCCGATTGATTTGACACGGGTTGAAGGTCTTGGTCAGACTACAATATAACAGTTTTAAGACATCATTTCTTGTCTAGCGTTAGTTACTCAAACTAATTACAACCGGTCCCTGACTGAGTGAACAAGATCAATCTTTAAAATCTATACAAGGTATAGGTAGCATCAATTCACATTGGTGTCCATTCTAGCTTGAGCGACGCATTCCCGGTGTTCCGAATGGAAGTTTCTTGACACACAGCTACCCGTTTATGTAACTGAGAAGAAGAATTTACGTAACACACGAATAAATTTAATCTCACCAGTTACCCATCGATATTCGCCTTCTTTCAGCTCATCCGTGAGTCCGATCCAAACACCACTATAGAAATTTAGAGACCTCAATACGCCAACAACAAATTGTTCAACCACATCATCTTTGACAGTCAGCAGATCGCCACCATTGTTTTGACAATATGATCTAGCTTCTTTCCAGTGATTTTTATGAGTTGTAACGAATTCGTAACATTTGTCACCATGTGTGTGAAGATACTGGTCTCGTTGAATATTAGTAGGACATCTGTACAGTTCTTCTTGAGTTTTTCCTAATGATAATTCATATAATGCATCAAATTTAAATGTTGAGGGAAGAAAGAAACACACTGTTATGCGGCTAGCGCTTTCAATTCTATCAGAACATCTTTAGCCCTAATGGAGAAGATGTATCAAAGGCCTGGACATCTTCAGGCCTCAATGGAGAAGATGTATCAAAGGCCTGCTCATGTTCTGATATAACTGAAAGCGCTAGCCCCGTACTACTTTTTTTTATTTCTTTCCTCGACATTTTAATTTTGATATCTAAGAGTAGATCATCAAACTATTTAACATATTGACAGAAAAAGACTGAAAGTGTTAAAAGACAAAACTTCAAAGCTGACTGTATAAAACATGCAAAACAATCTAGAATTATTGTGTAAAGGGGGGGGGGCTGTGTTATTCGCTATTTATGTATTATGTATTGTACAATACTATATGTTACAAATAATAGAATATCAGCATAATGTATATAAGACCTTTATTGAGTACGTGAAATAAGACATACGTCGGCTAGGAAGCCCTAATTCAAGTCGAAATCACGATAAACTTTCTAGTCCGCCGTCTCACCCACTAATACCCCCATTTCACTGGGCTGCGGAAAACTGCGGTACTCACGGACGTCCGCGGAATGGCTTCTACGGAAGAGCTTCGGCATTTATACGCGGAAAAGTGGAAACAAATTTCCACGGAAAATAGCTATTTCTCCCGCTCTCGGAGTACCTTCGGAATAGTAACGGTATCTTCGGTACACATACGGGTTAACTACGGTACAAATTATGGCGAAGCGGCGAAGAAACTGCGGAACATTAAGGAATGCGCCCGGATCGTCACGGAAGATATTCGGACAACTTGCGGGCTACACTCGGCAATGGTTGGAAATACGCGGGATAACTGCGGTAGCTGGTGGTACTAATTCGTTTGGCAAGGTAGAACTTCGGAATGACTGCGGAACAAGCCTGGACCATCTTCCGTCTCGGACCAATCGCCACGTACCAATCGGTAAAGATCAAAGGATGACACCGGATTCCGCAGATAAAATTACTGTTTTGGAGGCAGAAGCACGGACTTATATCCCCATTTCACTAGACCGCGGAAGACTTGCGGAAGCAAAACCTCAATTATACCGCAAAGTACCGTATGTCTTTCCTGTTGTACCGTATTGTTCCGCTAGGAAGCGCAGTGAATCTGAATTTATTCCACATCATTCGCAGCCTTCCGCGCGCCCACAATTTTCCGCAAACGTTCTTTTGAACATATTGAAAAGAACGTTTGCGGAAAAATTTCGCAGTTAAACCGGGAGCGATCCGTAATATTCGCAAGTTTTCCGCTGTTATTCCGTATACAAACGCAGTTGCCGCAAGTTGCCCATGGTATAATGTGCTTTCCTCTTCAAAACAGCTACTTTATAGGCGAAATCATGTGCTCTTTACCAATTTTTCCGCAGGTACGCCGTGATTGATCCGAGATCAAACGCTGTTGCCGAAGATCGTCCGCACTTGTTGCGCATTTATTCGGTGTAGAAGGCCAGCACTCAGCGATTATTCGACAGTTCTACCGTGCCAAACGGATTAGTATCGCCAGATACCGCAGTTATTTCGCTACTGCTAAGTGTGACCCGCAAATTATCCTTATGTCTTCCGTGCTCATTCCCACGTGTTCCTCAATTTCTCTGTGATTTTTTTCCCGCAGCTCTGCCGTCGAGGTAGAAATATCTATAAACGGAATACCTGCGATATACATGCGGACAACTTGCGGCAAATACGTTTGTATACGGAATAACAGCGAAAGACTCTCGGATCGATCCCGGTTGAATTGCGGAAGAGCACCGAAAATTTGTCCGCAAACGATATTTTAAGGAAAGTTTGCTGAACAATTTGGGCTCGCAAAAGTCTGTGGACGACGCGGCATGACTACGGATTCACTGCGCTTCGTAGCGGAGCCATACGGAATGAGAGGAAAGACTTACGGATTTCCTTCCTCAAGTCTTCCGTGGCCCAGTGAAATGGGGGTATTAGCCACCATGGCTCACCACATATTTGAAGTGTAGTTCTCCTTTAACATTTGTTCACATTCTACTTCATCTTTATTCGTGGAAAAAATATTGAAAATAAAAGATACTGTTTTGCAATTGACTATTTATTTACCAAATCTCCGTACGGGTGAACGTGAACATTAAATTCGTTGGCCCAATCTGATAACGATAATAGATGAATAGTAAGGTCTTCATGTAATAGTCAGTGGTCAGTGGTGCATGCACGTAAAATATTCATAGTGTCGCTGCCCGGAAAAATTGTCCTCGTAGTCCTCTGTATGACGCATGCCCGTCTTCATTATCCCATTCGTAGAAGAACAGTTGGGCGTTAAAACTCATTTCATTTCATTTCAAATAGCATGTGAGGCTCCATATGTAAGTTTTTAATTCATTATTTCAGAAAGAAATGGGGTATAATGTTCACTTGAAACAAACTAGATGTTTTTAGGGACTAACAAATTATTCAAGGTTAGTTCAATAATTCAATTGATTCTAGAGGTCTTTAGCAGTATGGGGAAACCGGAAGACACGAAGAAATCCCAAGAGGTTGGACAGGCGCCACATCTAGTAACGTACAACCTGGAAATCGAAACCTAAAGCACACAGGTCGCCCAACCCCTCATTATTTCACAATGTTTAAGGTGTACCTTCAACCTTAAACCAAATGGAAGTAAGGGAAATGCAATGAAATCGGATTCAACGTCCTACTGTTCTGCAGTGTGCTATTCGTAAAATTGTGCCCGGGCAGCGACACTATGGCCTACTCTTATGTCGAATTCAATCTACGTATATAGACCTCGGTTTTTCTCTCCATCCGAACGACTAGACAGATGTCATTCTCAGACCCTTCGTATTGCACCACTGACAAGTGGGAAACACGTTCGAAAATCCCGATGAATATTGTCGGTCAATGCAGGGGTCGAACACACTACCTCCGTGATAGCGAGTCAGCGTCTTACCTACTTAGCCACCGTAGTTCCCCTCTAGCTGGCCGGCCATCTCTGGTTTGCAGCTGTGGTTTCGAGCCCTGGTGTGAGCGTATGTGGCATGGAGATAGGGGCGCCTTCTCAACCTCGCGGGTTTCCTCCGAGCACTCCGGTTTCTTCCCAATTCTAAAGACCCCTACGGGAAGGCGACTTATTTAAATAAAATTAAACCATATGTTAGTCCCGAAATGACCTAGTTGTGTTTAGTGGACGTTAAACCCCATTCCTCTCTCTCCCCACAAATAGAAGTCAAGCCATGATCATGTTCTATATAAAGAACAGTTATTACAGGCTTTAGTGTTAAATATGTCAAGGTAATAAATTATGGTATAAATTTATTGAAATCAATAATCATTTTCTTTGATCAGCAGACAATAATTTCCGGCGCTTATTTCCGCCAATTTCCGTAGTTTATGGTCAGGAATTTATCAAATCTTTCCATGAATCGAACGATGGGGTGATCTGTGGCGGCTTAACTAGACTTTGTGTCGAAACAACGAAAAACACAACACAATACCTGAACTGAAACCGAAAAGTACAGGTAGAGAGCAAAATGGGGTTTAACTTGTCATTTCGACACAATCATATATGGTTCAATTTTATTTGAATAATTCACTTGTACGTACACGTAAGGGTCTTTAGCAGTGGCGGGAAACCGGGGGACCGACAGAAAACCAACGAGGTTGGACTGGCGACCCTATTCCGTGTCACGTACAAGCGGGAAATTAAAACCTCTACTGATCTACTAACACGCACGCGGTAAACCATTCGGCCACCCGACCGCCAGACGTGTAAAAACGACATATAGAGGAAAATGAATAATCCTGTGACCTATACAGGGGACTGAACGCCTCCTCTCCCCCCCCCCACTCATTATATCAAAGGTAACCCATCTCTCCGATCATCTATGCCATGTGTTAGTCCTGAATTGACCTAGTTTGTGTTGAGTGGACGTTAAACCCCATTCTCTCCCTCTCTCCCGTTCCACAGACAAGGAATGAATCTGATATTTCTAAGTTCTATTTCGACTCAGTCCGGTGTTGTGGGTTGTTAGACCTACTAAAAATAAGTATATGTAAAAGATGTTTCGTGTAAAATTTCAGAACTTAAAAAATTGGAACGTAAAGCTTTTAAGCAGTGCAACCAAGTGCTTTTTTAAAAAGAAATTAGTCTTTTTTTTCCGGAAGAGGTAAGAAGGAAAATCTTAACAGGTGTTCCCGAAGATTTATTTTTCAAATTGGCGTGGTCTTACAAGAGTGTTTCGTTAGAATAAAAAATGTACTTGAACCAACAGGATAACTCATCCGGTGTTCGGTCACAATTGATATTTTAATATCATAATAACAAATAAATTAGACAATTAAAGCAATCAGTATAGTTCATGTTAGTGCCCAAATTAACAGCAAATTTTAGAAGTTATTGAGCAGCTTTGCGAATCAAAGACGCTTACCAGCACAGATTAAACGTATTCGTGCCGATTTGCAGTTTACAGATTCGTGATCAGAAGATAAAATAAAAACGTTACAGATAATTAAATAAACATATAAGTGTTATGGGTTTTCGTTTTAAAGCAAAGAGAATCGCGTATTGAAAACGTATAGGCCCAGTTGATATAAGACATGATGGCGCCTGGTTCAATAGAGTGATAAATTCGTTTATTGTGCAGTAATATCTTCCTTTGTGACATTCTAATCCGTATTTCAAAGGGAGAAAATCTTTAAACTTTTAGAATGGAAACAGTTGTAAATTAAACAACAGATGTCAGATATAGCAAAACTGATTAATTTTCAAACAATCGTTATTTATCCCAGTGTACGCGAGGTCGTTTGAACTTATGTACAGCTAAGGTGAATTATCTAAGTCACCTCCTGCGCCTTACTCCCCATAGAGACGCTATGGATTGCTAACCTTTGTTTTGTCTCTACTCGGGTTGGGATGGCCTAGTGGTCTAGAGTGCCTCGCTTCGACCTCTATCTGGCCGGTCACCTCTGGCTTGCGGCTGTGGCTTCGAACCCTGGTGTGAGCGTATGTGGCTTGGAGATAGCGGGGCGCCTTCTCAACCTCGTGGGTTTCCGCCGGGCACTCCGGTTCCCTCCCACTGCTAAAGACCCCTACGCGCTAAAGAATTATTAAAATAAAATAAAAACCATATGTTTGTTCTGAAATGACCTAGTTGTGTTGAGTGGACGTTAATCCCCATTTCTCTCTCTCTCTCTCTCTTTGTCTCTTCCCAGCTATACTGTACTGGGCCCTCTTTCTCAAAATTGTAATTAAAGGTAAAATCCAAATTTATAGTAGATATTTTAATTTTGATTGGCTAAGCACTAAAATCAATCTAATATTATCAAATTTGGATTTTATCTTAGTTAAAATTTGGTAAAATAGGTTTCTGCGACTCTATTTCCGGCTAACTCGCCTTTTACTCACCATATAGAGTAAGAGACGTTACTGATTGTTAACTTTTGTTTTGTCTTTTCTCAACTTTACTGTCCAGACACTATTCCCTACGTGGACAGTAGAGAGCATTGGTAGGGGAGGGGATGGGGTGGGGGCCAATCCCTTGTTCAGTGATTTCATTCACTCCACACTGGTAGTTAAAGGATCTACGTCTGTAACTCAAAATCCTCCAACATCTTCGACATCGAAAACACGAATTATTGGTCAATTTGAATCAACATTGACGATGTAAACTTATCGAGAAAAGATGAGCTACTAATATCCGATTCGTGTTCCATAATACGCTACAGCCCCGGTTGTATTGAGAGACTCGAGGGACGAGGCTAGGCACATTGCACCAAGCCAAACGGAGTTATGTAGACTGGAATAACTAGACGCTAGAAATGAGCACTTGATTGCGATCGCTGGCTTATTTCGTCGAACTTAACTGATTTGAAATAGGAGTAAAACGGAAACCATTGAATGTAAATCGGTTTATATTCATTCATATTACAGTAATATATGCGTTGCAACCCACTTTTGTGAATTTCTAGGTCCCAAATGTTAGCGATTTAGCTCCTTTAAAGAAGCAAATGAATTGTATAAGATATAAAAGTATCCGGATTTTGGAGATTACAGAATTCGTGATAACGGAGTTTAACTTTATGATATTAAATTTGATTTCAGCTGAATATATAATAACACCTTTTGGCGTATACCGGCTAGTTCACCACCACCATAAACGAAATTTGTTTTGTTTTTTGTGCTTAGAACAACCAAAGGGCAACACGTGTGTATTTGGTTGTTCTATGGATAAATAGCCACATACAAGATCTGTAGAAATGGCTCATAATGTAACACAGAAATGGCGATAAAGCTCCCTTCACACATAACGAAGAACTCGCTACGCTTACTACGAGCAAAGACCTCGCCGCGGCCACGTCGCTTTTAGGCACGATCTGAGTTTTTAAGTCGTAGCGAGGTCGTGGTGTATGTGTGAAGGGGATAAAAGCTATAAATTGAATTGACAATCAAATCAGACTGTACCTGATATCAGGCCTATTAAAGCAGCACCAAGTATGCTCAGAGATAATGCCCATGTCATATTGTACTCTTCTCCTAAGGTAAAAAAAAGAGGGAGAAACAATATATTATGCATTAATTAAAACACTTTTTCAATTGCGCAGAAGGATAAAGCAAACAATGGGCGTCCTCGCTGAAGGAATTCCCACCAGGTGTCGCTAGTAAAAACTCGGTTCCACGTGACCTTATCGATGGTAAGAGAACCGTATCGTTATTGAATTCAATATTAACGACAAAAACTTACGTTTGTCAACACGTAATGAATGTACAGGTAAACTGTGCTATAAGGTAAACAATGAGGTCACGTGGGGCCGCCTCGCCTATAAATTAGCGAGGACACCCATTCACATACGATATTTTTGCATGGTGTATATTTTGTAAATTGTGACAGTTACGTATACCATTAGACATTTATCTAATTAACGTCACAAACTTGCAAATGTACCAATTCTTTTCAAATTTTGTCTTTTACGATATAATTCAATAAATTCAAGCAGTCATTTGTGCAAAATCCAACCTAATGGGGTTTCCCCGGGTCCTCCGGTTTCCTCCCACCGCAGAAGGCCCCTACGCTCAAGCGAATTATTGAAATAAAATTAAACCATATGATAGTCCCGAAATTAACTAGTGTGTGTCGAGTCGACGTTAAACCAAATCTGTCTCTCTCTCTTTCCCCTCTCTCTCTCTCTCTACCCCCCCCCCCCCCGTGTCCATCAGTAATCTATCAAGTGTTGAATTATTACATCGTCTATATGAGAAGCTATGAAAACAACCTTCGACGTAAATCGTATGGATCATTGAAAAAACATATTAGAAAAAAGATGAGATCATGAACTATGATAATATATTATCGCTAATGGGAAGGGGATTTGAGTATAATTTGATCGGATGCTCTACTGATCTCGTCCATCATTGCTTCTACTTGAGAAATTGTGATGTCGGGTTCCCTAGACCTGGTAACGACGATAACCTACTTAATTTAATAAGATTAATAAATAAAAGATCAGCGATTCATCGAACAGACATATTTCACTTGGTGCTATGCGATCAATCAGAATATGAGATCGTCCGTTAATACGTTAACGAACAAATCGCATCAGGCAGAAGTCGACGTATCGTTTCACTTCATATTAACCTAATGGTTTCGGACAAGATCACATCTAATTAAATAGCTTTACGTGTTAAAGGAGTGTTGCAATAGGTCATAGTAACCGTAGTGGCCCAGTGCGAAAGAGAAAAAAAATGAACCATGTTAGTCCCCATATTAACCTCGTTTGTGTCTAGTGGACGATAAAAACCCATTGTTGTATAAACTATTTTGCCAGTTATCGAAAACTCTCTACATTTTCCGAAACACTTGTGACGTCACAGTGAACAAATGTTTATTAACCGTGTGTACTACTCTACATCTATATACATAACCATTACGCAACCTATCGGTGGGGGGGGGGGGGGGCTACTAGTTAACGCCTTACTGACCTCCTAATCCCCTGTCTAATAAAATAATGCAATACGTTAGTTTTATATATATATTTAGCGATACAAGTAGTATAGCTTATTAGAAATGAGGTTAATGTTAGATCCAATTTCGAATTTGTTATAAATATCCCACAACCAAGACTTCTGTTCCGGTCATATTCTTATATCATTTTGATGAGAATAAATTCGAGAAAACCCACAATAATTTAATAGTCGTCAAATTAAAGAAAAAAGATGGGATGAAAGGGGTATCGACGCCGCTAATGTTAACATTAATAAAGCCACTGGCTTTACGAAACGAAATGATTTCAAGTATTAATCCTATAAATTTAGATCATCGGTATTTTTTTTTTTGTTGAAACTTTTGCAATGCACAAAACACAAAGGTCATGTTGAAATTATCTCTAGTTAAAGTGGCAAAAATTGTTACAAAACCTGACATGTGGGGTCCTCAAAAAGACGTTAACAACAGCTTTTAGTTCTTGATGTGATATCGAGCAATAAATCATAGATGCAAATCAAAAATAATGACTTTGGAATTTGTAACTTTGATAAAAATGAAGCAGCTACAGGGTAATCGACACAACATGGGAAACGCAGGGATGCTTGAATATATACACAACAACCAACAACACTTTAAACTATTTTTGTTTTAGTACACCAATAAAACTATTTTTGTTTTAGTATTTAGTATTTAGGATATGTATGGAAAATAGTAAATACAGCATCATAATAGCCTTTAAGCTGCCTTTTTGCATTGAATACACATTATCATTTTAATGACTCCTTAATTCGCCCTTAAACATTGAACATCTGTATTAAAGATACATAATGGGAGATTGTATAAAGAGCTGACCGTTCTCGATATAAAGTAAATTAAAAACTAGAAAATGTAAAGGTAATTTGTTGAAAAATTAAGTCAAATTGATCCACTATGAACCGAATTATCAGCTTTTGGAAATTTCCGCCTAGCCTCGTTCATCATTACTAAAGTTAGTACGTTAAAAAGCATAGTCTCTGTTTTGATTTAATTATCAATGAGCGTTAGCAGCATATAGGATTCTAATCCAGTCGATATAGAAGGCTAGCCTTGACATCGAGAGTTGATTATGGTCTGGATAAGTTAATTAATGTCCAATTATTCATTTAGATAAGATTTCGGGCCTAAAGAAAGACCTGCAATAGGCAGATTTAGCTCTTGCATAATGCATGTTTAAGTTTTGCAGTAACATATTTTGCAATACATTTTATTCAATAGTTATTCACACTCAACACCTTGTTATATCTATGCTAAAGTGTACACTAGTAGTCCATTATTCAATGTTGAAACATCGAACCGAATGGTTGATTGAAAAATGATACTCCATGGAAAAGAATTTGACCTACCTATATTTAGGTAACAAATTCTGTGTCGGACCCTCCAAATAAGTAAATGAATAACCATCTATCCAAATTTAGAAACAAGCCTTTTAGTTCTGTTTTCATGCACCCTATGAATAATGTTGATATTAAAGAAAGTGACCGATTTTTTTGCAAATGAGGATCAATGGTCTATAATTTGACATTTAACAACTGATTTATTGATAATTGTGATAGTATTTAAAGACTTAATACTGCATTTTTATTTACCTATCTGTGACGTTTTACTACTTCACCGGAAGTGATGCTTACATCAATAAGTTCATGAAAGATTTTTCTTTTTATTTTTTTGATATTATCAAATCATGTAAATGACTCCTCATTGTATTCTGATATGAAATAATGTGCATTGATATAAAAGGAAGGTCGGGGACGCTTGAAATTTTGGAAGGAACGTTTATAAAACGGTGAAATGTTTCATTACTAAACGGAATACAACATAATTAGGTGTATAATGATGCAAATTAAACCTTTACATATCGATACAATGTTCTTGTAAACGCTGTCTGTTTAACGATTATTCGCATCGCTGGTCTAAAGATATGAAGGTTCATTTTTTTTAAAAATGGCGGACCCCAACCATGAGCTTGGTCCCCGGGCAGACATTCCTCACGGGGTCAATCACTTTGAATTGCACATGACGTCGGAATTTTTGGACCCAACCCAACCCTTACCCTAGCCCGCGGTGCCTGTCAGTGTCGCTAAAAATAAACCATCATTTCGTTTATGAACGCGAGATTTCGTATATTCACAAAAGCCGGTGTTGTGAGGAATGCCCCCCTTGTACAAATTGATCAACCATGTGGTAGTAAGGATGCGGAAATCTCACGCTACACGGAAACAGGAAAGCAGATCAAAAATCTTAGACTGTTGTACTAGATTAATCAGAGTACCAAAACTTGACTGTTGTACCTGATAGATCAGGCTATCTATTTGGAGAAAATACCTGTCCTCAACTTATCGTTTTATCTGAAGGTATAACCGCGATTGAGCGATAAAGTCATGAAATTTTAATTTTCGTTTACATTATAACACACAGGTGTACGATTTAAAGCTCCCTTGGCCCAGTTTAGGAGCAGAAAAGTTGACCGTTAAACCCCATTTCATTTCATTGGTATTGACAGTGAAATATTGTATTGTATTGTAAGTAACGTTCATTTTAGACTTTGTTTCCAAGGGGGGGGGGATGGCTTAGTGATCTAGAGTGCCGCGCTTCGACCTCTAGCTGGCCGTTCACCTCTGGCTTGTGGCTGTAGTTTCGAGCCCTGGTGTAAGCGTATGTGGCATGGAGATATGGGCGCCTTCTCAACCTCTTGGGTTTCCTCCGGGCACTCCGGTTTCCTCCCACTTCTAAAGACCCCAACGAGCAAGCGAATTATTGAAATAAAATTAAACCATATGTTAGTCCCGAAATGACCTAGTTGTGTTGAGTGGACGTTAAAGGGACAGTCCCGAATTAAACAGAGTTTCAAAAATAAAAGTACAAGTACGTATGAAATTTAAACGCCAAAATATAGAAGAACGGTGTATATACCCTGACTCAAAATTTCAGCTCTAAATATTGAGTCGTTTGGACGTGAGCGTTAAAATAGCTTATCCGGTCACGTAACCCTTTTCAGATTTCGGGTCAATTCTTTCGTTGGGTGACCCGATAATCGATTTCCGTTCCTTTAGAGGTTTACACGGTGAATGGTACATGTGCTGTACTTGATAACAAAAAGTATATTTCACCGACACGTTATTTTTATATAAAAAAAGTCTGGTTTTATCCAATCACCGCATAATACAGTTTGGGATACCGGACTCTATTACCAGATAAAGACTGGCGGGTTAAAATTGTTGAAAACGTATCACATATATTGTGTTAGTTGCTCGGTCCTAAGGTAGGGGGTTTTAAGGGATTTTAAGACAAAAGTAAGCAGTTTTATTCTCAAAAACATTATCGGGATTGGCCCTTTAACCCCCATTTCTCTCTCTCTCCATCTCTCTCTCTCTCCCCGTTTCCAAAGGCCACTATTATGTGTGTGTTAGAAAATAAGATATTTAGCCTTGTTTGTGTCGACTCTTGAAATTGTTGACATGGTAATCAAGTTTAGTTCAAAGATTATTAAATTAGCCATCACAGCTGTACAGTTTTTCTCTTATCTTTGCCGCACGACTGAATTAAAATAAGGTTTATTAGACTTTAGTTTTAATTGGATATCAACCTGACGAAAATTACACAAATTTTTAAAAATGAACTCTATGGACTTAATTCAAGTGTCATATTGTTTACTCTGAATCTAATCACATTAATATATAATCTATAATAATACAAGACTATAAATGTTCCAATCTATATAATAGTTGTTTATTTGTTTAAGTTATTAGTTAATGATTAGTCTTAAGTCCAGTAGAGGTGTTAATTAAATTATACTGTCAATAAACAGGAGCGGAATAGAGAGAGGGAGAGGGAGAGGGAGAGAGAGAGAGAGGGGGAGGTAACGTCCAATCGACACAAAATAGGTTATGTATGGACTAACACATGATAACGAGAGGGAGAGAGAGATAGAGGGGGGGGGGGGCATTTCGGGACTAGCACATGGTGGTACATAGTCGAGGCAGCCTAAGTTTGGGATGGTCTTGATGCTCTGATCTATCAAGTACGACAGTTCAATCTTAGATTTTTGATCTGCTTTACCGTTTTCATGTAGTGTGAGTTTTCCGCATTCTTGCTACCAGATGGTTGATAATTTTGTACAAGGGAGACATTCCTCACAACACCGGCTATGGTTTCCTTCCTGAACTTCAACAATAGATGCTGCTTGTAATCTGAGATATTTACTCCTGTTAAAGGTAAGATTGATTAGCATTTTACTCAATCTTACCTTTAACAAGAGTAAATATCACAGATTAAAAGCAGCAGCCATTGTGGGATCTCAAGAAGGAAACATTTCGCGCCATTTAACTGTACGAAAATCGGGTGGCCTTGGCCTCGTGAGTTTACGGAATTTTGATTGGCTTGCTCCTTTTTTCGCGACTGGATAGTAGAAACTGTTCGAACTGTTCGAATTCGCCTAGTGGAAAACAGGCTTTAGGAAATGTCGGGGTAGAAAATGAGTCCAGAATGGCCGTTTTTCACAAATGAGTATTTTGGGAAATGGTAACACGAACCCTAACCCTAACCCTTTTAGGAGGGGTAAAAAGTAAATTAGACTCAGGTTCAGTCTTATAAAAAGAGTTAGGGTTCGGGTTAGTATTCCCCAAAATTCTCATTTATATAAACATTCACCTCCATCCAGTATTAATCAAAGACGCCAATATGAGAGTATTAAACCCTAATCTTAAGAATAATCCTATTATTTTATATCAAATCATGTTATTAATTGGTGGACATCTGAACTATTTAAATCTTAACAAAAGCGTGAGAAAGTTCTCCATTTAAGAGGTGTGGTAAGAAGTTTAAAGGTTTATTTATATTGTCAATTAATTTAATTATCTAATTTATTTAACATTGAACACATTAAGACTTTTAAGTTGTAGTTGTTTATCATTTCAGTTGGCTCAGGTCTCTCGCTGGCTTTCTTTTTTTTCCGCCAAAATGGGTGATAATTTCTATATTTTGGAAAGCTTTTGGAAATTTCCGCCTAGCCTCGTTCATCATTACTAAAGTTAGTACGTTAAAAAGCATAGTCTCTGTTTTGATTTAATTATCAATGAGCGTTAGCAGCATATAGGATTCTAATCCAGTCGATATAGAAGGCTAACCTTGACATCGAGAGTTGATTATGGTCTGGATAAGTTAATTAATGTCCAATTATTCATTTAGATAAGATTTCGGGCCTAAAGAAAGACCTGCAATAGGCAGATTTAGCTCTTGCATAATGCATGTTTAAGTTTTGCAGTAACATATTTTGCAATACATTTTATTCAATAGTTATTCACACTCAACACCTTGTTATATCTATGCTAGATTGTACACTAGTAGTCCATTATTCAATGTGGAAACATCGAACCGAATAGTTGATTAAAAAATAATACTCCATGGAAAAGAATTTGACCTACCTATATTTAGGTAACAAATTCTGTGTCGGACCCTCCAAATAAGTAAATGAATAACCATCTATCCAAATTTAGAAACAAGCCTTTTAGTTCTGTTTTCATGCACCCTATGAATAATGTTGATATTAAAGAAAGTGACCGATTTTTTTGCAAATGAGGATCAATGGTCTATAATTTGACATTTAACAACTGATTTATTGATAATTGTGATAGTATTTAAAGACTTAATACTGCATTTTTATTTACCTATCTGTGACGTTTTACATCAATAAGTTCATGAAAGATTATTTTTTTTGGGGGGGGGGGGATATTATCAAATCATGTAAATGACTCCTCGTTGTATTCTGATATGAAATAATGTGCATTGATATAAAAGGAAGGTCGGGGACGCTTGAAATTTTGGAAGGAACGTTTATAAAACGGTGAAATGTTTTATTACTAAACGGAATACGACATAATTAGGTGTATAATGATGCAAATTAAACCTTTACATATCGATACAATGTTCTTGTAAACGCTGTCTGTTTAACGATTATTCGCATCGCTGGTCTAAAGATATGAAGGTTCATTTTTTTTAAAAATGGCGGACCCCAACCATGAGCTTGGTCTCCGGGCAGACATTCCTCACGGGGTCAATCACTTTGAATTGCACATGACGTCGGAATTTTTGGACCCAACCCAACCCTTACCCTAGCCCGCGGTGCCTGTCAGTGTCGCTAAAAATAAACCATCATTTCGTTTATGAACGCGAGATTTCGTATATTCACAAAAGCCGGTGTTGTGAGGAATGCCCCCCTTGTACAAATTGATCAACCATGTGGTAGTAAGGATGCGGAAATCTCACGCTACACGGAAACAGGAAAGCAGATCAAAAATCTTAGACTGTTGTACTAGATTAATCAGAGTACCAAAACTTGACTGTTGTACCTGATAGATCAGGCTATCTATTTGGAGAAAATACCTGTCCTCAACTTATCGTTTTATCTGAAGGTATAACCGCGATTGAGCGAGAAAGTCATGAAATTTTAATTTTCGTTTACATGATAACACACAGGTGTGCGATTAAAAGCTCCCTTGGACCAGTTTAGGAGCAGAAAAGTTGACCGTTAAAAGCCATTTCATTTCATTGGTATTGACAGTGAAATAGTGTATTGTATTGTAAGTAACGTTCATTTTAGACTTTGTTTCCAAGGGCGGGGGTTGGGATGGCTTAGTGATCTAGAGTGCCGCGCTTCGACCTCTAGCTGTCCGTTCACCTCTGGCTTGTGGCTGTGGTTTCGAGCCCTGGTGTAAGCGTATGTGGCATGAAGATAGGGGCGCCTTCTCAACCTCTTGGGTTTACTCCGGGCACTCCGGTTTCCCCCCACTTCTAAAGACCCCAACGAGCAAGCGAATTATTGAAATAAAATTAAACAATTTAGTCCCGAAATGACCTAGTTGTGTTGAGTGGACGTTAATCCCCATTTCTATCTCTCTCTCTCTCTCTCTCTCTCTCCCCCCGTTTCCAAAGGCCACTATTATGTGTGTGTTAGAAAATAATATATTTAGCCTTGTGTGTGTCGACTCTTGAAATTGTTGACATGGTAATCAAATTAACCATCACAGCTGTACAGTTTTTCTCTTATCTGTGCCGCACGACTGAATTAAAATAAGGTTTATTAGACTTTAGTTTTAATTGGATATCAACCTGACGAAAATTACACAAATTTTTAAAAATGAACTCTATGGACTTAATTCAAGTGTCATATTGTTTACTCTGAATCTAATCACATTAATATATAATCTATAATAATACAAGACTTTAAATGTTCTAATCTATATTATAGTTGTTTATTTGTTTAAGTTATTAGTTAATGATTAGTCTTAAGTCCAGTAGAGGTGTTAATTAAATTATACTGTCAATAAACAGGAGCGGAATAGAGAGAAGGAGAGGGAGGGGGAGAGAGGGGGGGGTAGCGTCCACTCGACACGATATAGGTTATGTATGGACTAAGACATGATAACGAGAGAGAGAGAGAGAGAGAGAGGGGGGGGCATTTCGGGACTAGCACATGGTGGTACATAGTCGAGGCAGCCTAAGTTTGGGATGGTCTTGATACTCTGATATATAAAGTACAGCAGTAATGTCTTGATACTCTGATATATAAAGTACAGCAGTAATGTCTTGATACTCTGATATATAAAGTACAGCAGTAATGTCTTGATACTCTGATATATAAAGTACAGCAGTAATGTCTTGATACTCTGATATATAAAGTACAGCAGTAATGTCTTGATACTCTGATGTATCAAGTACGACAGTTCAATCTTAGATTTTTGATCTGCTTTACCGTTTCCATGTAGTGTGAGTTTTCCGCATTCTTGCTACCACATGGTTGATAATTTTGTACAAGGGAGACATTCCTCACAACACCGGCTATGGTTTCCTTCCTGAACTTCAACAATAGATGCTGCTTGTAATCTGAGATATTTACTCCTGTTAAAGGTAAGATTGATTAGCATTTTACTCAATCTTACCTTTAACAAGAGTAAATATCACAGATTAAAAGCAGCAGCCATTGTGGGATCTCAAGAAGGAAACATTTCGCGCCATTTAACTGTACGAAAATCGGGTGGCCTTGGCCTCGTGAGTTTACGGAATTTTGATTGGCTTGCTCCTTTTTTCGCGACTGGATAGTAGAAACTGTTCGAACTCACTTTTTCGCATATAAAAGAGCCAACGAAAAGTGTGGTGCCTGAAATTATAATGCGTATAGCTGTACTCAAAAAATTCGCCTAGTGGAAAACAGGCTTTAGGAAATGTCGCAGTAGAATATGCGTCCAAAATGGCCGTTTTTTTACAAATGAATATTTTGGGGAATAGTAACCCGAACCCTAACCCTAACCCTTTTAGGAGGGGTAAAAAGTAAAGTAGAACCAGGTTCAGTCTTCTAAAAAAGGGTTAGGGTTCGGGTTAGTATTCCCCCAAATTCTCATTTATATAAAGCAGCCATTTTGGACTCCGGAAACACCCGAACCTCCCCAATCGGCCTACAATTAGCATATCCCTGTATTACTGGATGACAAACCCCTGTAAACTTCTAAAATATACTAGTGAACTTATCATCTCAACATTCACCTCCATCCAGTATTAATCAAAGATGCCAATATGAGAGTATTAAACCCTAATCTTAAGAATAATCCTATTATTTTATATAAAATCGTGTTATTAATTGGTGGACATCTGAACTATTTAAATCTTAACAAAAGCGTGAGAAAGTTCTCCATTTAAGAGGTGTGGTAAGAAGTTTAAAGGTTTATTTATATTGTCAATTAATTTAATTATCTAATTTATTTAATATTGAACACATTTAGACTTTTAAGTTGTAGCTGTTTATCATTTCAGTTGGCTCAGGTCTCTCGCTGGCTTTCTTTTTTTTCCGCCAAAATGGGTGATAATTTCTATATAAAGAAAGGTTAATAGGTTTTTTCCGACAACTGGAATATATTATTTGCCAAAAATATGTGATAAAAAATACAAATCTAACAATTTTATGTCTCAGCTTGGCTTATTATAAACAATTATTGATATTAACAATACAATATACAACTTTAGAAATCTGTCTTTACATAATACATTAGCACAGTTTGGATTTAATAAGATCAGCTTTTATTTTTGGGGACGTTAGCATATATATATATATTCAAGGATTGCGAATTTTCTATAAATATATGTGTTGTGTGTTGTTATTTTCAGGTACCGTAATGGTATCAAAATATGTATCCCTGATAAAATAATATATATTTCAATTATATTTGTAAGAGATGCTTTAAGACAAAACGAAACATCAAATAATCACCGCTAATGAGATAAAGTTTAATATATATCATTGGCAATCAACTAATTACTCCAAGATAACTGATTAGTGGTCTTCAGTTCTTCAGTTCTTTATTTACTTTGAGTATCAAACTCATTAGTATACATATAATTACAATATTTACATAGCCTACAGTATGTGTTATTAACAAAGTTAATAAGTGGAGAGTAGGAGTTTAATTTATATACTATAATGTCATCAAAAATGATCATTAATATTACGGTTAATTATATTAAACATCATTTAGGTTATAATCATTAATGCTTTCTTCATCCTTTTTGATTACATTATTTTTTTTAACCATTCTGATCGGAGCTTATCGGCATATGACAAATAATTACCTTTTTTATACAAGTCTTTTATATGTACTTAGTAACTGAAAGAATTTAAAAACGTTAGGTCTAGTGTAATACTGCGGCTTGATGAACTTAATGAGCCCCCAAACTGGTAGGCCAAGGTTTACCACTAGACGATATGACCGCCATGTTGTGCGACAGCACGTGCAGAATCCCTTCACACAGGCATCCGAGACAGCAAGTCGGGCAGTGGGAACCCACGGAAGACCCATCAGTAACGATACAGTGCGCCGGCGTCCCATCATTGCGGTAGATCTTACCGTGGACCTATCCTTACCCTTTGCCACCGACGTGAACGTCTACAGTTTGCCTAACAACCCCAGAACTGGCGACACAGGAAATGGAGAAGTGTTCTGTTCGCAGATGTGAGTCGGTAAATACGTATCAACTCGTATTGGGTTGACCAAAATATGGCGTCGACGTGGCCAGCGTTATTCGGACCAATGTGTCATGTGTCAGGTAGGTCCAAGCATAATGGTCCTGTGGTGCTCAAAAATATTGGTCCAGGAAGAGCAGGCGGCATCCATAAGTGCGTTACATCGATCAAGCTCTCAGACCCCACTTCATACCACATTTCGCACATCACCGAAACAACGTTTTCCACCGCAACGCCCGTGCCCACACCGCCAGAGTTACTTGGGACTTTCTACAGCAGGGTGTTATGCACTGGCCAGCTCGTAGTCCGGACTTAAACCCGATTGAACATCTTTGGGGGTGGAATTCGGAAAGTCTCCTCTGAATTTCACCCCAAATAACGTCGTACCGAGACCAATCACAGCCGATGGATTGTGCCGGGCTTTTCTGAGATTGTAGTTCCAGGTGCCAATGGTGTTCATCAATTGTCTGGTCTTGTCCACTCAATGTACAGACGCTGTGCTGCTGGTATTAACACTCGCGGTGGACAGATCAGATACGGATGTTTAAACTGTGTAGCGACTCTAAACCATCTCGTAATTGTGATGAATTAATCACTAACGTGTCAACATACTGTTCACAAAACATTGCCTTGATCTATTTAGTTTTCTAGTATGATTTGTTTAAAGTGCCTTTCTCATCTTGAAATCGTACTGACGTTTGTTTTGCTGTTTAGTTCACATAGTATCGTCAAATTATCCAAGCATTGACCTTTTTAGAGTACTCTTTTAAAATGCACGAAATGATTTGCTGGATTCGCAAAATGAAAGTTTTAAAACGTGTATGCTTGTCCGATTGGGTTTTCATGTCTAATTAACACGATGACCAGTGTAACTACATCTTATAATTGTGATAATGCTATTTCGCGTACATTTAAGTAGAAGAAGGGGTTGAAATTCAGATAGTCTAATAAATGGCAATGCAAAGCTGGTGAAATAAGTGCATAAATTCAGAGAAAACCATTCTTAAGACTAATCCATTTTAAAGTGGTATACAGTGCCGCGCTTCGACCTCTAGCTGGCCTGCCACCTCTGGCTTGCGGCTGTGGTTTCGAGCCCTGGTGTGAGCGTATGTGGCATGGAGATAGGGGCGCCTTCTCAACCTCGTGGGTTTCCTCCGGGCACTCCGGTTTCCTTCCACTGCTAAAGACCTCTACGCGCAAGCGAATGATTGAAATAAAATTAAACCATATGTTAGTCCCCAAGTGACCTAGTTTGTGTCGAGTGGACGTTAAACCCCATCTCTCTCTCTCTTTCTCTCTCTCTCTCTCCCTCTTTCTCTCTCTCTCTCCATTTTAATATTGGATCTTCAGTGCATGCATGTTATTTGTCACGGAGAAAAAAGTTTACCCATTGAGCTCTCGGTGACCTAAGTATTTCTCGTTTTGTTGTTCATCCATGTCCCAATCCATGTATATTTTGAGGGAATTTTTATTATAAGACAATTCTGTTTAATCGTGTGTATAAATGTTAAACTGCCTATTGCGGGTCTTTCTTTGGGCCTGAAATGCTATCTTGATTAACTTATCCAGACCATAATCAACTTTCAATATCAACGCTAGCCTGTGATATTTACTGGAGTAGGATTCCACTTGCTGCTCAACTTTTAATAATAAATTAATCATGAAATGGATAATGTTTTTATCGTGCCGACTTTATTAGTAATGATGATCGAAGGGTAGGCCGAAAACTCTATCTCTCGATCAATTTGACTGAAAATTTCAGCTCTGTCAGCTCTTTATCTAATCTCCCATAAAATAGTATTGCTACACAATGTGAAGTGATACTATATAGTGAAAAAACTTCAATCAGTCAGGGCGTAATTGAGAGCTGACTAATCTTACCGGGTGTCGACACTTCGGTTGACACGCCAAAAACAGGAAGTGGGCGTGGCCTGCCTATGTGTTTGTCCACCCAAAGCGAGAGAGAGAGAGATAGAGAGAGAGAGAGATGGGGTTTAACGTCCACCCGACACAAACTAGGTCATCTTGGGAACAACGTATGGTTTTCAGTTTTTATTTCAATAATTCGCTTGCGCTCTGGGGTCTTTAGCAGTGGGAGGAAACCGTAGTGCAAGGAGGAAAAACCACGAGGTTGAGAAGGCGCCCCTATATCCATGTCACATACGCTAGCACTAGGGCTCGAAACTACAGCCGCGAGCCAGAGGTGACTGGTCAGCTAGAGGTCGAAGCGCGGCACTAGAGAGAGAGAGAGAGAGAGATGGGGTTGAACATCCACTCAACACAACTAGGTCATTTCGGGACTAACATATGGTTTAATTTTATTTCAATAATTCGCTTGCGCGTAGTGGTCTTTAGCAGTGGGGGAAAACCGGAGTGCCCGGAGGAAACCCACGTGGGTTGAGACGGCGTTCCTATCTCCATGCCACATACGCTCACACCAGGGCTCGAAACCACAGCCGCAAGCCATAGGTGGCCGGCCAGCTAGAGGTCGAAGCGCGGCACTCTAGACCACTAGGCCATCGCAACCCCCGGCACTAAAGACCACTAGGTCATCCAACCCCCAACCCCGCCCAAAGCGATCCCCGTGTTAGTTCTAGAGATTGAAAACAAGTATGGCGGTTGTTTTGGGCGTTAACTCTTTTTTTTATATAATTATTTCTGTAGTTTTGTAGTCGGATCATAGCTTTAATGAACACCTTCCGACATTATTCCTTTCATTAATGTGGAATACTATACTACATTGTTATTCGTATGCCAAAGGTGTACAATCAAGGTCATCGAGGGGGATTCCAAAACCATTTTTTCTATTTATCAGAGGCGAGCAAGAACGGACTGGTAACCAAACGTAACCAAACTATTGCTCGAATAATCGAATATTGGTTTATTGATTTTTCCAAAGATATGATTAGCGGTGGGGTCATTGGTGCGTCAACCCTTCACCATCCCTACCCCTACAACCACAGAGGAAAGTAATAAAAATACTTACAAGATTGAATAGATGTTCTTATTATCTATATTAACAGCTGATTAAATGCTTATGTTTGAAGGAATTTGCCTGATCTGGGAGTAAAACAGCTGTAAGATAGCAAACTACGTACTTTGCATACTTATCTTACACGATTCGGTTCAAGATTTTCGTGGATCTGTAAATGAATTCAGTGTTGTAGATTCTCGGAATACAAAACAAAAACGTAATCTGAATTGGGGTGTTATATAAAACTAATCGAACAGAAACCAAGTCTCACTTGATTTGATAATATAATTGTTTATTTTTGCAATGTCTGTTTCCTGTCTTGTCCGCAGGGTTATCTTGTATATTTTTGTTTTGAGTGTAGTGCGGTCCTCCTGCACTTACTATTAATGACAAGAAACAGAAAATATTTTTTGGTCAGCTTTAATGCAATCCTTGAACTTCACGATCCCATATAGTTAACATTCTTCTGTGTAAATTAAAGAAGATATCACGGTTGGTTAATTGTGTCCAAATTTGAAACCCTTTATTTACTTATATTTTGTTATTCAACTGGGTGTTCGATCCCTGCATTGGCCTAGAAAGTTCATCCAGATTATCCGGTGTGGTTTCCCTTGTCAGTGATGCGGGACAGCTTTCTAGTCGTTCGGATGGGACGAACAACCGAGGTCCCATGTACACATTGGCGTGCACGTAAAAGATCCCTTGGCAGTTGGAATTCGATATAAGAGTAGGCCGTAGCGCCACTGCCCTGGCAAAATTTCCCTCATAGCACACCGTATGGCGTAGCCTATGCCCATCCTTATTAGTTAAAATTACTAAAATTGCATTTTATCTTTAATTAAAATTTCGTGAAACGGGCCCCTGGGTTGTATTTTGATCTAATACGTTTTAACTACATGGTAGCCTGTGGGTTAATGTAGTCAATATATGCCATAATGTCTTGGCGTGATGAAAAGTTATAAAGTTAATATTTTCATAAATAAAAAGTAAAATCTTTTAAATAAATTTATTTGTAATAACATTTATCAGTGACATTTTATATATAACGTATAACAACAAAGGATCAAGGGTTTATAGTAAATTAATATTACATAAACAAAAATTTCTCTCAAAGACGGTGACATCACATGTTAATTACACAATCGGTAAACCTCGATATATTCCGGTAATTCTCGGGATGTTTGAATCTTATAGAATATGTATGTTTATGTGTCCTATTCTAGACTATAGTGTTTTTGAGATCATCCTTTGTGCGCTAGGGCTTAGCAGAGGAATTACGATGTCATTCAGATTGCTGAGACAACAGACTTGCGTCGCCACTGAAACATCCCCCACCATGCTCTTTAGCGTTGATGGTACTACATTTTACGAGGCAGGGTATGTTTTTTTTAAGAACACACGACACATCTTTTTATTTGAGGAGTTCATATTGCTAAAACATATTTTAAGTAATGCTGTATTAACGCCACCACTTCGTCTATTTCAACATTAAAAATTTACTTTCTTAGGGTATTTAACGGATAGAATAATTGCGTCGCTAAGGGATTCTTTTAGCTTTCGGAACTCCATTAAAATTGTACTTTTCATAATAAATATATTTACAAATTTAATCTTTAAGCTGTTGTTTGAAAAGCCAAAGTATTATTATGTCCAAATGGTAATTACATTATGTTATGTATTTAATTTGTAAAAAAAAATAACCATAGGCCATTTTTAAAAAAAAACAAATCTGTATTACCATGGTGTCATTTTTGAAAACTAAGGAGTATATAAGGGATGGGAATGGTTTTGACATTTATTTGTTACATGACATTGTATGATTACACAGTGGCTATTTTGTAATATGCGCATTGAGGTTTTCAGAAGGCCGTAAGCTCGATTTTGATTTGAGAGAGAGGAGGGGGCGAGATGACGTCCACTCGACACCAACTGGGTCATTTCAATACTAACATGCTTTAATTTTATTTCAATAATTCGCTTGCGCGTAGGGGTCTATAGCGGTGGGAGGTAACCGGAGGACCCGGGGAAAACCCATGAGGCTGGACAGGCGACCCTACTCCTTGTCACGTACAACCGGGGATTCGAAACCACACCAGTTGACTCAATGACAGGCTCTATGATACAGCACGCACGTGATAACCATTCGGCCATCCAAACCCCAAGATCGATTTTGGAATCAATTTATATTGTTATATAGGCTACGGTGTTATTGTATGTAACATTAAATTCAAACTTGATTCTATCTACATCTATATGCCCAAATCGTGTCTATGGTATAATTCAACACCTTTCACAATTTCATTGGCGCTATCTTATGGCTGTGTGGTAAGTGTGAATGTGTCTGGTACAATTTCAATTCCAATTTTATGGCACCTGGCGGTAGATTAACAATATGACGTCATACAGTACACTGTAGACGATCCGTTTAAAAAGATTATAGACCGTATGATTAGTTAATAAGTAAAAAGTAAAAGGGTTGTGTTTATTTACGCTAAAATATTCTTAAAAGCAAAAATCATTTAATGTACATGTATTGTAAATTCTTGCACGTTTCCTAACACCCAGCATTGCCCCAATACCCTCATTGAAGTTGTGCTTTGTATTTCGTGGTATTTGTAAAAAAAATTGAAAGAAGCACTACTGTTCGGCGCAATTATTGAATTACTTATAGTCTATTAAACTAATTGCGTATAGTGTATGGAAATAAATGGGACTTCGACTAAAAGCTTTCACACCAGGAACACAGATATTTTTTTTTCTATAAAAGGTTACATCGTTGCCAAACTTAACATTATTCCAATTGTTTAGCTTTCATTTTGAGACTCGAAAGTGTGTATTATTATTATGGAGAAAGAGGGAGAGAGAGGGGAGAGAGAGAGAGAGGGAGAGAGAAGAGAGAGAGGGGGGTGGGGTCCACTCGACTCAAACTAGGCTTTTTCGGGAATAACAATGGTTTAAATTCGCTTGCACGTATGGGTCTTTAGCGGGAAAACGCGCGAGGTTGGACAGGCGACATTACTCCTTGTCAAGTACAACCGGTAAATCGAATCCACGCCACGTAACTCAATGACAGACCTTCTGATCAATTCGGCGACCCAACCGATCTTTGGAGAGAGAAAAAGCTGATGATTAATGTTTGTAATATTGATACATGTGGTTGTTATTGCTAGTAGTGATATTAAAATAGTTAGAAGAAGAGTGTGTAATAACGCCAATGTATAATTCCCTGTCTACGCACTGTACACGGTCTCGTAAAAAATGAAATGACCATTGTGACAGTACCATTATCAACTTGTGGTCTGCTTTGACATTAAAAGGGTTCTGAAACATCTGTATTTTTAGTCTGTAATGTACACATTATTAGATACATTCTAAGGGTTTTTAGACATTGAATATCACGATTTATTACCCAACAATCAATTCCACAGCCACAGGTGATATCGATATTAAACGCTATATGTTGGTGATAATTATATTAAACGACATCTACAATTGATATCATTATTAAACGATATCTACATTTGATATCGGTATTAAACGATATATGTAGGTAACATCGATATTAAACGATATATGTAGGTAATATCGATATTAAACGATATATGTAGGTGATATCGATATTAAATGATATCTACATGTGATATCGATATTAAACGACATCTACAACTAATATCAATATTAAACGATATCTAAATTTGATATCGATATTAAACCATCTACATTTGATATCGATATTAAACGATATATGTAGGTAATATCGATATTAAACGACATCTACAAGTGATATCGATATTAATCGAAGCAGATTTGTATGTTTGGTATTAAACAATATACAGCGATATATATTTGGGAATATCGTTTCAACATACACTGTATATCTATCTAAATTACTATTGTATATCTATCTAAATTACTATTCTTCAGTTGGGAATATCGTTTCAACATATATTTAAAGTGCTTTTCTTCGTTTTTGTTTAAGAAGGATTTTTGGTAATATATGAAATAACATATTCATCATTTCTTGATATCTCGTCGAGTATTAATGTGGCGTCATCGACTTGATATCAAAAAACATTTTGTACACAGTTAAATGTTTTATTCGTACTTTCACTTTGTCCACAAGGCATAATGTTCACTCACACTGTGGCCTAATGTTTGATATACATATTTAAAAGCCGTCGAGCCTCGGGGCGATCTTGGTTCATTAAGAGCGACCACAAGAATGAGTAGTCCATATCTACCAAAAAACGTTTACGGATCTGTTTTGTAGGTTGGCCACCGTCAGGATTGACATGAAGATTGGAACTTTTGGGTGTTTCAGACGCGACCTCTGAGCTGCGTTTGTTCCAGTTCATGTTCCAGTGTCGCCTCATGATATTTGATAAGTTATCAGCGCCCCCTTTCACACGAGACCAAATGTAATTAGAATTCTTCCATCTGCCAATGAAACGCTTTACTCGGGAATTGGCTTTATCAGTGACGACATCGCCCGTGTTATCCCGTTTAGACCACGTGATCCCTCGATGTTTATTAATAATGTCTGATTTATCGTTTTTGTTTGCATTTGCCAATAACTTCATCATATGATCGGAATTGCGCCATCGTCCGTAAAATCGTTTAGCCATGTCTTCGCCTTCGTCTTCTGGGAAGCGTTTGGTCCACACTAATCCACGGTGTTGATCTATGACAGAGTTCTGGTCGGATTTGCTTAATCCCTTTAACGATTTCCACAACTGATTTGAATTCCTCCATCTTCCGAAATGGCGCTTAGCATTATCGAGATATTCGTTTATAGAATTAGAATTCTCGGTCGCTTGGGGATTGTTTAAAAGATATGCAAAGGTAGCCTGCGCACCGGATGTGGCGCTTGTGTCGCCATTTTCCAACTTAATCCCGTCATTTAGTTCATTTTGATGTTTCCATATGTGGTTGGAACTTTTCCATCGGCCAAGGAAGCGCTTTCCTTCATGCAGGTCAGTTTTTTCTTCTTCTTGGCGATCTTTCGTGTATCGCATTAAGTCGGCGGTACTCTCAGACACATCCTGAAAAATTTAAAGAGCCATTTTCATTAATCCTAATAATATGTTGAACGATCTATTGCCGATTTTAAAGATTGGACGTTGGTAGGTAGAAACAAAAAAAAATAATAAATAAAAATATTTCAATAAATTATATCATGAGATGAGAGAGAGAGAGAGATGGGGTTTAACGTCCACTCAACACAACCAGGTCATTTCGAGACCAACACATGGTGCAATTCCATTTCAGTAACTCGCTTGCACGTAGGGGTCTTTGGCAGTTGGAGGAAACCGGAGTGCTCGGGGAAACCCACGAGGTTGAGAAGGCGCCCCTATCTCCATACCACATACGCTCACACCAGGGCTCGAAACCACTACCGCAAGTCAGAGGTGACCGGCCAGCTAGAGGTCGAAGCGCGACAAAGGGCGAATTTTAATGTACTCTTTCTTGACTAATATCTCCAACCCATACTAAACTGTCTACAGTTAGCTCCGCTCGAGAACAGACACTAAGCTAGTTGACCGACATTTTAAGTCCTAAATCGACGATTCCACTAAGCATACTTCGACAATTTTTGATAAGTAATTATTCAAAAATTCAATTAGTCTTTGTGTGTATGACAGATGTGAAACGGAATAGAACAGTATACTTATTTTTGGACATGGCGGCCATTTAGGACAGAGATGTATTCTTGGCGTATGAAGTTGATGGATCTCTATGTGCAAAATGGTCTCCACCCTCTACCGACTCAATGAACCTTTTGCCTAGCCAGCAAATGTTTACGTTTTCCCACCCTAGAGCATTAATCTGAGTCTGATCCTCTGTGTGAAAATAAAGATGCAGACTGACTCTACATTCTATTTAAGGGATTTCTGACCAAAATAGTCGAATCACTCAATGCTTTATAGCCGCGTATTGATGATCGAATTCCGAATGGTTTCCCTTGATCTATAAAAGAGATCGTATTAACCAACTTTCTTTCACCAAAGGCTCCCGGATAACTACGCTTAAGCAGATGAATTCTTTAATTACTAACACGTATTAAAATATTAATTAGAAATCCACCCACGCACACTTAAAACTTAACTTCAAAGCAAAGATAAATGCTAACAATGAATTTCCTCCTTTGAATTCACTGCAATGTTTTGATTTCGGTTTCATTGTCTGAGGACTTACACGCCACGACTAACTATTAAACCCTTAACTTTCCAGACAATGGCTTTATATGCCCACCAGAAACTATTTTTGCCAGATCAGAGTGGGAGAGAGAGAGAGAGAGAAATGGGGTTTAACGTCCACTCGACATAAACTATGTCATTTCGGGACTAACATATCATTATGGTCCAATTTTATTTCAATAATTCGCTTGCGTGTAGGGGTCTTTAGCAGTGGGTGGAAACCGGAGGGTCCGGAGAAAATCCAAGAGGTTGGACAGGCGACCCTACTCCTTGCCACGTACAACCGGGGATTCGAAACCACGCCAGTTGACTCAATGGCATGCTTTATGATACAGCGCGCGCGCACGCTAACCATTCAGCCCCCCCCCTTTGCCAGATCAGAGTTAGACTAATTAATGTCTATTTGGAACGTAGAACCTTGTCGATAAACAGGAGAACTGCACGTACATGTAATTTAATCAAGGACGACTGTTCTTTATCTCTGTTCTAATAGTAACCACTGTAGAGTTCCAGATATTTAGAAACAGTTCGAGACAATCAGATATATTCTGATTAGTCTCTTTAGTTAAGACTTCCTGCTGTATATGGTATTTGTAAGAATATACAGAGGGCGAATCTCTTCCGGTGGTTCTCACAAGAGATAAATCAGCAACTAAAAGAGACTAATTCACCAGGTTTCAGTTCGAGTTACAGTCAAGGACGTAGCATACGGAAAATTTAAATTTTCGAACAACATTTCTTTTGCTAGGTTAATCGTGTTAGTTTTTTGAAATAATTGAGATCTAAAAAGGCTGCCTTCGAGTGCATAAAAACGTGTGGGTGATAGGTATTCATGTTAAACGTACTTAATTCTAGGTTAATCGTTTTAGTTTTTTTGAAATAAGTGAGATCTAAAAAAAAGCCTGCCTCTGAGTGCATAAAAAACCGTGTGGGCGATAGGTATTCAGCTAAAACGAACTTATTTCTAGTAGAAAATAATGGTTATAAACGATTATTTTCATATCACAAAGTTCAATTAGCAAACGATTATCAATAACAATGCAAGACAATTCATGCACCCAATGGGCGAAGTTACATCGTTAATTTTAACAGTTTGTCAAATTGACTTATAATCATGTAAGGTATTTTCTATTTGAAGTACATGTAAATCAATGCACTTGCTTATTACACATCCACCGGTATCCAAAACACTCTTATACCACACGATAAACACCTTGGGCCAGTTGCTCAAAACTCAGTTATCTTTTTACGATCCGTTAACTTTAACGGTGCGGAAGATTGTTGCTGGAAACAAAGGCCCCAAAAATTCGGTGGTGCAAATTTTTTCTACAGATTTATGCTAATATTTCTAAAGGAAAAAATAAAGTATTCTATAGTGTTTTCTGTAGTAAATTTAACAAACAACACGTTAACAAGATATAGGTCCATTAGAGTTGAACGGGTCGTTAAAATAACTTAGTTTTGAGCAACCGACCCTTGGTCATTATAAATCAAGCCTTTTATTAACGAGACATTACGCTCATATAAATAAATAAAACCAAGTACGAACAATCCAAACCATAAGAAAAAAATTCGAAGTCCTAGAAAAAAAGGTATAGGCAAAATAGTGTAATCTGGCAAAATAGTGTAATCATAATTTCGTATTCCGTAAGATTAATTCTTTGGAATATTTTGACAGAGAAAGATATGAACATCGCAAAGCTCACCTCTGCGGGATAGTCTGGCCGAAACCCATCGGATGATAGAAATTAGTTAGATCAACGGATTTTTAAAAGCATCATAAATAATAAATATTATTTAATATGTGACAATCCACCCAAAAACCACTGGGTATGATAAATGATAGGATAATGGTTTAATAAGCACATGGGGGGGGGGGTATTTCTGCTAATGTCAAAGATGCATGTAAAATGCGCATTAAAATTGATGATGGTAGAAAATAGAGAACACGATTAATCTTTAAAATGAAGTTTTCTGACTGCATCCTCTTGGATTCTCATTATTTTGTATTTGGAAGCACCGCAGCTATGGAAACTTCAGATGGCCATAGCTCAGCCAATTTTTGGGTGATTTGCATTATATATCAACAGAAGGCAAGTTTCAGCCTCCTTTAAGATAAGCATTAAATCACAGATTAAAAATTGAGACATGTGACTGGTTTTGTAGTGGGGGGTCACAGATAGTTTAGTGAAGGAGAGTCGTGCCAGACATAAATAATGAAAAACGCAGCAGGAAAACCGGCGAACAAAACACATTACTGACTGACATTGTTAGGTAATAAGCGACAATGTTCTATCAAATTAAATGAATGGATAAGGAAATTGTCGAAGGCGTCGACTGTGCTTTACCGTCTCGGGTCTGCAGTGATACGTGACTTTTTGATAGTAATCGAGTCCAGGACGTACATTACACTATATATATTACAGTCACAAATGAGAGTGTGGGGGGGGGCGCTGCGTGTGCGTGTGTCAATCACGAACCGCGCAAGTCATACCCTGTTCATTTCTTCGCGCTCTATCCGACTTTCACCTTTTACATAGAAATGCTTCTGGAAACGGCTGATCTAAATTAAACCATTTGATACTTATTAAAACTATATACGGCACTCTCAAACATTTAACATTGTTTTAGGGTATCATTAAAATCGCCTATACCTTGATAACATTATGTTTTATGTCTTCCGAAGGCCGGATTCAATAACTGTCTTAATAGATGACAACTTGACATTCATATTTATGTCTTTACATGCCTCTCAATTTATCGCATGATTCGCCCCAAATACCAAGAAGAAGTGTTTGAGTGTAGGGTCTAGTTAATATAATCTGGTTATTGATTTAACGGTCAAAACTCTTCTTTCTGCTTGGATAACAGATTGATGTAAAGATGTATGAACAGAAGAACACATACAATAAATAGGTAGCCTACAGCTGTAAACTCTAATATTCTATATCGAATATTTCTTTAACGTTTTTGTGTAAACTAATTGTGTGTGCTAAAATCATTTACATATCCATATTTATTAGTAAACTGCGAGGGTTGGTGTCTTGGGGATATTTATAGGTCAGGGTTCAGCTATTTTAATCTCTTTAGGCTACGGGGCAGTCAGTAGGTTTAATATCCGTCCGTAGAGTCGCCACGACTTCTTCTATCAAAGTTTAAAGAGAACATGGCATCTAAAAGCGAATGTCTCGAGAACCGAACTCGAGCAACTAATTCTTAGACTAAGCATACTCCTCGCAGTGTTCCGTTTGATTAGAGCTAATCCCACTTAACACTGCTTGAAAGAGGAAACATTCTTGTCCTAAATTATGATTGATCAATAGTCCAGTTAATTACCAATCGCTGACTGCATTACAAAGGCATTACCCTTAAAACAGGGCGTCAAATTGGACTAAATATGTTTACATTTATGCCCAAATAATCAGTGCATAGCAGAATATTGCAGTAAATGTAACGTGAGGCTCAGAAAGGGATAAATGAAAGAGCATTTGTCACTTTTCGGTTAAAACGACTCGTAATAAATACTGTTTTGACATTTTCCTTCACAATACTCGATAGAAATGTGATGTAAGTGATTTATTAGCACCTTTTCTCGGTGTGTCGGTGAATATCAGGACAGTTTTGGTCGGGGACTTCACCGATACACCTCGGAAAGGATGCTTATAACTACTACTTAATATTGGGGGCGGTTGCAAAACCTCGGGCCTATTAAACAACATCCTGTATGTGTTCCGAAGTTGAAATTTACACATTATTTTAAATTGTTTTAAATTATCGTAGTTATTATGACAGTTTATAATAATATAGGTGTCCACGTGTTAATTAGTATATCCTTTTGACGTCATTAAAAGTTCGCTAATGATTTTATAATAATATAGGTGTCCACGTGTTAATTAGTATTTTCTTTTGACGTCATTAAAAGTTCGCTAATGATTTAATCAGTTTGACTACATCCATGTTACATTATTGTATGCGTTGTATGTCAATTTCTAGGTTCCAAATATTAGCAATTGAGCTCCTTTAAACCCCAAACGATTTTTTGATAAAAATATTTCTACTTTTATTAAATTTATTTCAAGCTAATTTACAATCACTGTCAAATCATTTATTTATTTTTTTTATTTTAGCTTCCATTTTCTATCTCGAATGACATCATGGTTGGGTTTAATTTTTCCACATAATGAGACAGTTATGCCACGGAAAACATCAGTGATATCTCTGACAAGAACATGGATGTTACCGTTATTACACAGAACAATGTTATCTGGAGCTTCATACTTGCTTATAACTAACTACCTCCCGAAATTCATTGATCCTAGATACGTCCCATTTAATAACCAGGCCCCAAGTTCACAAAACATTGTCAGACTGAAGTTAAGAATTTACTCAACTTTCAATCACTGTTGATGAGAAATCTCGTTGATCCAGAAACACAACATTTTGCACATAGGATCTTATTGGTGTATCTAATATATTAAAACAACAACATTTTTTATAAAGGACTTCAATTTAGTTAAAATAAGGCGGACAATTTTGAGTAAATTCTCAACCTGAGTCTGAGAATGTTTTGTGAACTCGGGGGTTGATCTATCGTCTTGTTTTCTCTAGCGTCATTACTTATACTGTCATGGATATCAAAAACACCTACTTTAAATTTTAAAGTTGAATGGTCCGATAATTCCGTTACATATAATACTTCAAAATTATGTGTAAGATTGAAACAATCATTTGGTACTAAATAGAGAATCTCCTACCAGTCTATTTTGATATCAAAAAATATCAACACAGACTGAAGTTAAGAATTTACTCAACTTTCAATCACTGTTGATGAGAAATCTCGTTGATCCAGAAACACAACATTTTGCACATAGGATCTTATTGGTGTATCTAATATATTAAAACAACAACATTTTTTATAAAGGACTTCAATTTAGTTAAAATAAGGCGGACAATTTTGAGTAAATTCTCAACCTGAGTCTGAGAATGTTTTGTGAACTCGGGGGTTGATCTATCGTCTTGTTTTCTCTAGCGTCATTACTTATACTGTCATGGATATCAAAAACACCTACTTTAAATTTTAAAGTTGAATGGTCCGATAATTCCGTTACATATAATACTTCAAAATTATGTGTAAGATTGAAACAATCATTTGGTACTAAATAGAGAATCTCCTACCAGTCTATTTTGATATCAAAAAATATCAACACAAGTTGATAATGTAAAAAAAACGGGGCTCTACCGATTTTTTTTTTTTTTTTATCAATCAGTGTTGATATTTTTATATCAAAAAAGACGAGTAGCAGATTTTATTTATCACCCAATCCCTTCTTACATGCAGAAATAAATTAATATAATTCTTAAAATAAAAAAAAAATTAAAAAAAGAATATTGCAGTAAAACTAATTGCGTGACAAACGAGGCTATCAACATTGACATAAAATAAACAATATTGCATGGAGACGAACAGACTTACACCGTTTTAATACCTTAAGCACTGTCCTTAGCTTTAGGGAAGACCCCAGATTAAAAGAAGGACTGTCAAGTTGTTGTACTTAATTGATATATTTGGTTGCACGGGAATAAAGGACACACTCTCCCAAAAGTTTAAGTATCAGAAACCAATCCCGCAATGGACAGAGATAGGGATTCCTCGAGCCATTGCTTCAGGAATATGAGACTAAGCTGAAATACAAAATTACAACCTAAGATTGTTACCTTTGGCTATATGACCTTCTTAATTGAGTAGCTCGTGTTCCAGAAAGAGTAGGAATACTCTGACTATTGAAGACAAATCGTACATTTGGAATATACACGGAATATTCGTCTCTTAATCTCCGTCAAGTTGAACAAGAAAAAGCGTCTAGTCGACAAGTGTGAACACCGAGGTTCCGTGTATACGATTGACCGCACAGTTTCTAAGACGCATAGATTATGTCATCTATATCAGTGATACCAGCGGCCAAGCGAATATTCGCTGCGGGATCAGTTTGAGACGATCGTTGTTGTTACTTTCAAATTTGAGTCTCAAAATTACTTTGAAGTTTGCAGTAGAAAATATACTTTGTAACGCGATTTCGGTGTTATTGACCAGTCGTACATACGACAAGATTTGAAAACATCTATTCGCTCTAAGTTTATTTGAGAAAAAAAAATGTATTGTTAAATTTCATTACCGGTGTACATTTCTTCGTAGTATAAAATTCCCCAAGCAGAGATATTGATTTAGTTTACTTAAAAGGGAAGACAAACGCTAATGATATTTTAACTGAAATCTGAGCCGATTAAATACCGCTACATAACAATGGAATGAAGCGAAGGATGCCAGAGGAAAGGTAAAACTGGGATTAATGGTTATTTAAACCAATGGAAACTGTTGCCTGAAGAAGTGTGTATTATTTCAAACTCTGTGATGTCTTTATAAGTGTGAATCTGGCAATTATACTACAAATTTCATGGACGGTGACAAGATCGATGATCACACTGTCGAAAAACTTTTCTTTCTCTGTAAAATTTTAATAAATATTTAATCATCTAGTTTCAGCTTGGTCGCCGGGGAGACATTCCGCACGGGGTCAATCACTTTGAATTTCACATGACGTCAGAATTTTTGGACCAAACCAAGCCCTAACCCTGTCAGTGTCGGTCGCTAAAAATAAACCATCATTTCGTTTATGAACGCCAGATTTCGTCAATTCACCATGGCTGGTGCTGTGAGGAATGTCTCCCTTGTGCAAAATTTACTACCATCCCAATCCATTGCACCTGGGATTCGCCCATACTTAGCTGCAAGTTAGTGTATACCGAAACATTAAAGAAATTGTGTTTTCAAATTTGAATATATTTTATCTTGAAACAGTTTTCCACAGACCAAACATTTACTTTTAGTGATTAAAATAACTTGCAGGAATCAATAAAGGTTGGTTATGGGAAACCCAATGTTCGCACGCTATTATTGTTCTACGTGACTCCTTTTAAAAGGTTAAAGGGTCGGACATTAACAAATGCAGATGTTATCTCGAAATTTTTTATTTAGTATTTTTCAAATTAGAAACAAAATAAAAGGAATACATAACAAAAACATAATGTCAGCTGTAGTTCAACCTATTCCCTTAATTAGATATTTATGAAGAATTGATTCGTGTTGTATTCCTGATCATTTTCAATTTTAAGTGAAGACAGTGTCACTACAGGCCCGGGACTCTACGGCGCAATGGACGCTTAGAGCTAGCCCCCTGATCCATTCACTCTGTTTGAATTGTTTGTTTGTTTCTGGTTTCTGGGTATCATATTTTGTCCATATATTTGTTTTTGTGTAAATTATGTGTGGTACATACTCTTTCATGCCATGCATTTATTAAAAAGCACATGTTCTGTTAAGTCTATTTAAAAAAAACCCCAAAAAACTAATGGACAAATAATGTCTGGTGTGAGTTGGTGTAATCCAAAGAAGGCGCCGTTGCAGAGCATGACCAAATTTAATCATTCCCACGAAGGCGTAGATATCGACTTATCGGCTTTCGTTTGTCGAAAACGACCTCCTTTAATCCGCTACGGTCAATAACTGCGCCTTCGTGGGAATAAACCTATGAGTTAGTGATATAAATACATTGTTAGATTAGCGATGTGTTAGTGGGATTTTAAAAGCTTCCGTTTTTATTGACTGTCCACAGCACACAAGAACGAAAACGACACGGTTCACCCCTAACCCATTTCGACTACAAATTTTATAACCCCCAAAATCCTGCCCTGTCCCCCACCCCCAACTATTCAGCATTTAACTGTTCCACTGATTACAAGATATTATCATATTTTGTTGTTTTTAACATCAAAGTAAACATTTCAACTCAGAATCAATTTTTGTTTTGACCAATATTTGTAACTTCGCTACATTAGATGAATTGTTTCAAATGTATCTTATTAGAGTTCCTTTGTAATACATATTGTGTTTAGAAGTAGAACTATCTTGTTATTTTATTTATTAGCATTGTTTTATGTTTATATGGCAGGACTTCGTGGAGTAGAATTCATAGTTTCTCAAAGAGGTAGGTCACAAGTCTTACTGGACGGATATTTGTATGTATATAGAACAAATAATGAGCGCGGTGAATGTATTCCTTGGAAGTGTCTAACCTCAACCTACACTGGAAAAATGTTCCACAATTGATATAAATATACCTTCGAAATGTTTCAAACTACAAATTTGACATAGGCTATATAATTAAATAACGAGTTTTAAATCGGAAGAATATGAAAAACTAATTAAAAATCAAATGCTTTATATTAGATAGCCATATATAAACGATTAAAGAATAAAGAACTGGCAGGAAAAAAATATAAACTATTACTTTCAGAACACATCTAACTTAAAGATGTTTTTCCATGCATCACTGACAAGGGGAAACCGCCGTACTTGCCAATCCAAGGGAACGTTTTCCACTAACACCTAGATTGAGCCTGGTAACGCCTGGGGCCTGTTTCACGAAATCTTAACTAACATAAAATTCAAACTTTAGTAATTTGATTGGATTATATAAGATTGATTTTAGTGCTTAGCCAATCAAGATTGAAGTACAAATTTATCTACTTAAATTTGGATTTTATCTATAGTTGAAATTTCGTGAAACAGGGCCCTGGTCTGTAAGCCGGTGCCTTGCTCACTGGACCACCTCGGTCGCTCCCTACCCGCCTCCCTCCAATGTCAAGCCAAATGGGTAGTCATGTCATTAGAAAGTCGCAGAGTTGGCCATTTGGTCACTTTTCGAGTTATTAATAAAGTAAAAACAATAGACCTACCTTTCCATAACAAACTAAGGTACAGACGAACAACACAATCGAAACAGTGGCCGTCAGCATCATCACGACTGTCTTTTCAAATTAGGCCTTGCTCCTCGAGTAAAGTACAGATATATAAAGACTGCTGTTAGAGTTTGGATGGACACGAAATTCCAGATCCAAACTGCTTCTACACTGTGACGCAAGCTAGCATAGCGTGTCTTGTCAAACTGAAGAGACAGTTTGTGTACGGTGTTTAAAAACCATTAACTCTCTGCCCACATGTTTTCCTTCTATTCTCGCATACGAGTTGCAATTGGTCAGTCCGTATCATTAGTGGGTAATCTTCCTATAATTCTCTATTTTCTCGCCTACAAAGGAAGCTGTCAGAAATTATTTAATATCGTAACCTTAGAGCTAGTCATGAAAGTGATATATGTATTAAATAATATGCCAATATCCAATTACTTTGAATCTAAAGTCCAATTTAATCTATTAAATACAGATCAATAAATTAATCAGTTTCCGAAAAGTCCTTTTAAAATAACTTTAAAACCAGTATTTTCATTTTTTATTTAATGTAAGAATCCTTAAACCACTGATCGCCATTTATTCACGGCTTATTTGTACACGAATTGATTTGTTATCCTTTGATTAGGAAAATAAAACCCAAATCTTAAAGATACATTAGTTTAATTAGTTTAATAAAGAGTTGGTCATTGCTTATTTAAAGGGACAATACCATTCTTGCTGGCTTAACAGGTCGAGAATTTTTTTTTTAGCCTTATTCTAACTACTAGATGTTTAAGTGTCTTACCTGTTGTGTAAATTATCCATTACAACCTATTTTACTTGTCCAGAGGGTTCGAAAATATGTTTAGTTCCAAGTTGCATTTGAAAGTGTTTACGTAAAGCTTTTCAAACCATGAAGTTAAATTTTTCCAATTTTTTAAATTCGATGGGTTAAGATAAAATTTGTATCATCAATTAATTGGAATATTGTAAAATAGTACAATTTGTTGACCAAAATTAAGATTGGGACATATTATTCAGTTACAACAAGAGTAGTATTGGGGCTCCCTTTAATACCCAGCGTATCAGACATGCACACTTACATGATTAATTACGTAATGTAATAATATAAATTATTATTTATTCCCCGTTAAATAAAAATCGGTCACCGGGTGCAGCTGTACAACTTCAAGGACCCTGGCCTCAAGTGCCTGGGACTAACTCTACACTTTCGGAAATGTCAATACAAGGTATGTCATGATTCCAATTAAGAAAAATACACCGTTAGTAAATCTATTTTTACTTATATGCTATTTGTTGCCAGAAAATATATATTTTTACCAGTCTAATTCAAATTTAAAAATAAACAATATATTTTCTGAAAATCAATGTCTAAATTGGGTGTATCATATATGATACAATGGGTCTGAGGCATATTTTATTGATAGAAATAAAGGCATTGTTCTTAGTATGTGTTAAAAGAGTTCCAGAAATGTCTTGAAATTCAACCATTTGTGTATTTAGTATATCAATTATATGTGTGTATTAACCTGTTTTAGACCACAACCAATGAAATGAATTTTTTGTCAAAATTTGACTTTTTGGTGTGATTTTTTGTTATTGTGATTTTTCTTTTTATGTTATGCATTTGTTTTAAAACTATCAAATATTGTAATGAAATGACAAACAATAATAATATGATAAATTCTTTGTTAATTCAAATACACAATGTTTTGATACGAAATTTTATGTTGGTTTAGAATTTTTTTTGTTGTGATTAGCCCACTGTATCATAATATGATACACATTCAAAATCAAGGTCAAGGTCACCCGATCCTAAATTTTACCCTGTGATATTCTTTACTGCATGTAAATCTTCAATAATCCAAAGTGTCATAATTTTCCAAAACTCGGTTCATGGTGTGGGCATTACAGGGTTAATGGAAGAGGCCTTAATCTGATCGACATTTTTCACGGCTAATATATTCACGAATTGATTTTTTATACATTAATGATACATTAGTTAAGAGTTTAATATAGAGTTGGTCATTCTTTCTTTAAAAATAAAAAAATAGATGATTAGAAAACAGAATATTGCAAATTTCATCATCAAAGTCCTTCATTCTGGGCCAAATTATCTCTGTTTGTAGTTTTGACTAGATGCGTGAATAATGGCAACCAGTGCACTGGTACATTCGATATTTAAATTTTCAAATGGCGAACCGCTCTAATTTAGTTACAATCTCGACTATCCGATGCCATCGAGAGTTGTTTATGGTCTTGTTTTGTTAATAAATGTCTAACTAATTAATAGTTTATATATAACATTTCAGGCAAGATTTAGCTCTTGCATAATGTATGTTTAAGAAATAAAAATATACATTAACGGTAGTCACGCATTCTGCACACAGAGATCTTTATACTTCGAGAATAAATCTCTGTCCTGAATGGCGACCATATCCAACATTAATATATTGTTTTCTACTGTGCTTCTACTCCGTTTCACATCTGGCAGGAACACAAATACTAATTAAACATGTTTAATTCCATTCAATGGAAGCAGAATAAATACTTGAAAATTACTTAGTGTTTTCGAATAAAATCGTCGATTTAGGACTTAAAATGTCGGTCAACAAGCTTAGTGCCTGTTCTCAAGCGAAGCTAACTGTAGACAGGCAGCCTGGTTTAGTATGGGTAGATAACCTTCTACCTTAATCAATTGGCCCAGGTTAGGTGCTTAAGCGTAGGACGTTAAACCCCATTTCATTTCATTTCATTTCTACCTTAATCGAATTAAAGGGGATCCACCAAACTATTTTATTTAAATAATTCGATTGCGCGTAGGGGACTTTAGCAGTGGTAGAAAACCGGAGGACCCAGAGTAAACCCACGATTTTGGACATGCTAACCTACTCCTTGTCACGTACAACCGGGGATTTGAAACTGAGCCAGTTGACTCAATGACAGGCATTATGATACAGCACACACATGCTAACCATTCGGCGATCCAACCCCCCAGGAAATATAGAAGCTACAGTGATGATTATCAGATAGATATCATGAGCAGGGTGGGTGGGGCATCTGATTAATGTGTGGGTATTGAGCTACTCTGGATGTTATGTGCAATTGCAGATGTTTTTGATTCATTGAAGAGAGAGAGAGAGGGGGGGGGAGAGAGGGGGGGGGAAACCGGATTTCCCGGAGGAAACCCACGAGGTTGAGAAGGCGCCCTTATCTCCATGCCACATACGCTCACACCAGGGATCGAAACTACAGCCGCAAGCCAGAGGTAGCCGGTCAGCTAGAGGTCGAAGCGCGGCACTCTAGACCACTAGGTCATCCCAACCCCCCGTTTCATTGAAGAAAGTCACATTGTCCACTAATTTGTTTAATGTGTTGATTTATGTTTCCGGTAAGGTTCAAAATGCTTATTTTAATTGAAAACAAATTCCTTTTGCAAATCTACTCTTTTTTATGAATGCAAAGCAGTTTACATTGAGATAAAATAAGAATAAACTACTGAGAAATGTCAAAATCCACAAAAAAACCTGTTTATTCCTTAAAATATGGAATAGTTAATTTAACAATTTTTTTTTAATTTGGTGATGGAGTAAAAGTAATAAGCAAAAATCTGAAGCAAGCGGGTTTTTCATTGCCTGACAGTCGCTGGTTTATGAATGCAAGGCTTTTTACATTGAGAAAAAAAAATAAACTTGGCAAAAGTCAACACCCACACAAAAACTTGTTTATTCCTTAAAAGATGGAATAGTTTCTTTGGGTTACTCGCCTTTGCGAATAAATCTTCGCCAGAAGATGGAAACTGAAGACTATACAGACCCCAACCCTTGTCACTAGAAGTGTAGAACCAAAACTGAAAGTTTGCTTCGATGACAAACCTTGTGATCGTTTAGTGCATTTGTTGAAGCCTTCGACTCTCCTGTCCCACTCCACATGTATTTACACATACATAGGCGTAGGAGCTCGATGACAGCTAGGGGGCAGAATCCGGGATGTTTTCCTGCTATTGCAGCCGGTAAACAAAGCAACTTCAAAGTGGTCTCAAATAGCCTAATAAGGTGGCTGACTCGAATTCCAAACAATCGTTTACAGTCCTCGAGAACGGGACCGTTAGAAGAAAATTTAGAAAATTTAACTCCTGCAAACGCGTTTTCCTGCTATTTCCGTTGGGAGAAACTTTTGAATATGTAAGTGCCGTAAACGCGTTTTTCTGCTATTCTAGTCTGTGAATACTGCAACTTCAATTTCATCCAATATAGCCTACCTGGCTGACCCGAATTCCAAACAACCAATCAATCGTCGCGCGGTATGGAGGCCTAACCCTCCTGGAGAACAATTCGAAAATGTAATCACTGCAAATGCGTTTTCTGCTATTCTTATAATAATAATAATGTATATTTGTAATGCGCTTAATAATCCATCCATATAAGCATGCTCAAGGCGCAACATATTAATGAGTCTCTCGCTATTAAAAACACACATAAACAATCTGTTTCTAATCTGGATAATAGAGTTTATTAAACAAATGAGTTTATAGTTGTGACTTAAAGATTGTGAAAGTCTGAGATTCTTTAATGTTTACTGGTAACTGATTCCAAAGGCAAGGTGCAGCAGCACTAAAACTTTTATCACCAAATTGCTTTAGTTTTGTTTTGGGAACAGCAAGTATATTTTTGCCATGCGACCTTTTAGCACACGTTTGGGTTTATAGTTTGTCAAAAGTTTAGCCAAATATAAGGGAGCAAGATTTTTTAGACATTGATACACTAATGACATAACTTTATACTGAATCTGGGATTCGAAAGGCAACCAGTGAAGAGACTTACTGAAGTTATGGATGAATATTTTGAAGTTCTTGTTACAATCCTGGCAGCGATGTTCTGGATTCTCTGTAATGTATTTGCATAATCAATACGGGACAGTATTAGCGCCTGAACTAGTGTTTTAGCAGCATCAGTCGTGATCAGGTGGCGAATGTTTCTGATGCAATGTATATGATAGACACAAATACGACACAATTCATTAACGCGAGTTTCCATAGAAAGTGTTGACTCTAGGAAAACGCCAAGGGTTTTCATTCTAGTCCGTGTAAGCAACTTCAAAAGTATCCAATGGTTTTGTAACCGAAATCCCACTCTTAATTCCAACCACCCAATCAGACTGTTGCATCTGCATTAACAAATAATAATCGATTCCCGAAAAATGTCGCACAAAATGTTTTAAGACAGCGGCGCCCTGGTTTTCTTTGAGAGGCGAATGCCCCCCCCCCCCCCGAAAATTTTGGATTATTTGACGGTCACAAACGCGTTTTACTGCTAGTTTCCTCTGCCGTTTTCCGGCCCGGTGCCCGTTTTTCGGACAATACCTATTTTCGGACAATGCCGTTTTTTCGGGCATACCTATCATAAGAGAGCTTCGGGCATATTTTCGGGCATGCAGTGGACAAGAAAAAGACGAGAAAATACTTTTCAGGCAGTGTGGATCTTATAGTTATATTTTTTCTCTAAATGTTAATAGAAAAAAAGGTCGTCGAATTTTTAATTGCCCGAAAATAACTTTTTGCCCCTCCCCCCGGCTCCTACGCCGGCTCCTATGTCAATTACTTCCAAACCTTTATCATCTGTTGTTTCTGCCTGTCCAACCTCGTGGCTTTTCTCTGGGTCCTCCGGTTTTCCTCCCACTGCAAGCGAATTATTGAAATAAAATTAAACCATATGTTAGTCCTGAAATGACCTAGTTTGTGTCGAGTGGATGTTATACCCCATCTCTCTCTATCTCTCTCTCTCTCTCTCTCTCTACTTGTTGCTAAATAATCATCGATTCGTATTTTATTGCATAAATTTGGTTTTACTTTGTCACACAGTAAATATAATACATGTACCTTTTTAAAACCAAACGGCCATTACCCTGGGGTTGTTTTTTTAAACAAAATTTTTATTCAGTTTGTCTGAATGGGTTTGGGGAACAGGCTTAGCCTATGTAAAACCCCTCTACATACATACATACATACATAATGTTAAAACAAGGGAACAAAATGGCAAACACGTACATAAATATGAGACGTATATATTATAGGTCACATAATCAGTTAGAATGGCAAACACATACATACATAAATATATATAAATACATATATGATGAGACAGATGGCAATGCACAGTATATATTAAGGGTTACATCATCACGTATATTTTAAAGAAATATTGTAAATTAAAACTATTAATGAGTTATTTGTGGACCCGAACAAGAGACATTTAATGTTTTTATGATCGTGTTGTAATTGGTTATCCTCGTCAATTTCGTAATGCTGGTGGGCTTTATTATAGAAAACAACCTCGTCATTATGTTGCAAGCCAGTCAGGAAGTAATGGATGTTTCATTTCTAAAAACGATTCTTCCCTAATGCAATTCCCTATAGCTGCAGTGTAAAATACTGAACCATGTCAAATCCGATCAGTCATATATCATTCATTACTTTCCGCCATCGCTTTACCACACACGAAAATCCTAATATTTTATTTATACCCTTTCTTTTTTCCAATACGGTAGAAATGTCGGTGGGAAGGATAGCAGAGAGCAGTGTTCCTTAGAAGAAAAATACTAATCTAGTTATGCAATAAATCAATAGTCAGTCCCGAACAATTACATGCAATGAATCTGATAATTAAGTAGACACTTATGATGGACATGATAGCTATAGAAGATGTCGTCCAGGATTATTCCGTAGTAGAGAGAGGTGACAGAAATTTGGCATTGATAGACATTAGTATGACATAATATAATATTCGAACATGCTTTTACAATGGTAGCCTATATACTGTAATATAAATCCCTCTCAATGCAGTGTTTTATTAATACGATTATATAGTTCAGGCAAGACACATATAATATTAGAACATGTTTAAAAAATAATTACGGATGTCGAAGAAGAATTATATTGTCAAAGAACTGGGCCTACTACAAGGTCCTTCCTACTAAGCAAACTATACATTTTTGGAAAGCTTATAACACCATAGGATAAAATCCTTAAGTGGCATTTGGCGATTGAACACATTAAAAAACACAACACAATTTATATGGAAATAACAATCACTGGTTTATATATACAATACATATATCTTATCGTTATCAAGCACAAATGGATAAAGGCATCTGGTGTTGTCGCCAATATTTCATTTTATCTCAACTTCACAATTGTTAGTGACATGAAATGGGGTTTAACGTCCTACTGTTATGCACCTAAAGCTGGGCTAAAGAAGATGGGGCAATTGCTAGTATAAATATAGAACCATAAAATCCCCCTACTAAGCAAACTTTGGAGACATGTTTTTTGACAAGTTTCGCGATATTGATATTTGGAGATTTGGAGATTGATATTTGGAGATTTATATTTGGAAATTTGTTGTTGGAGATTTGTTTTACGTTGTATATTGCTGGTGAACTGTAAATGTAAATTGTATACGTCTAAATGAAATTTTGTATAATCCTTATAAGACATATAAAAATAGATTAAATTTCACAAATTAAAAAACACTTATATAGATATACTACTTCCACATGTATAAACTGATTTCATAAATATAAGGTATCATTCACATTTTCGAAGACAGCAAGAATCAAATGGCTTCCAGACATGTTCTTACAGGAGATTTTGTTTGTATCTTATAAAGAGAGAGAGAGAGAAATGGGGTTTAACGTCCACTCAACCCAACTAGCTAGGTCATTTCGGGACTAGTTTATGGTTTCATTTATTTCAATAATTCGCTTGTGCGTATAGGGGTCTTTAGCAGTGGGAGGAAACCGAAGTGCCCGGAGGAAACCCACGTGGTTGAGAAGGCGCCCCTATCTCCATGCCACATACGCTCACACCAGGGCTTGAAACCACAGCCGCAAGCCAGAGGTGGCCGGCCAGCTAGAGGTCGAAGCGCGGCACTCCAGCTATCCCACCAACCCTGTATCTTATAAAGCGACCGGTTTTCCCGGGTTCATGGTTTCTCAGTTATCAACAAGTCATAACCATCTGTTTTTCCAATTATTTTTTTTCTGACACAAGATGTTGAATTACGTTACAGTAGTTTGAGGTTTGTGACGCGCAGGATGACAGTTTAAACGCCCTCGAAAGACTACCGAAAAAACCCTGGACAGAAAAACCGCGGCATGCCGGACTCCGTTTTTCTTTTTATCGGTTTATTTTCTTCAGTCTTTCTTTCCCCAACATAACCTCGGTATCATGCTTAGAGATTAACTAAAATTTAAACATAACTTCATCATGCTATCTATATTCGTCATTCAATTGTTTATACTAGTTTTACCAGTCCCAAAAAAAAAAACATTAAACACACATTATGCAAAAGCTACAGCTGTCTTTCTTTATGCCCGAAACGTTATATAAATTAAAAATAAGTGGTTTATTAACACGACGAGACCATAACTAATTCTCGATGCCATCTGATACTTCCGATTTTCATGGGATTTGATGATTAACCGCAAACGTGGACAATCAAGACTTTATCATCGTTACAACGGATACAATGATAATCGAGGCTACAATGCTATTTAAATGAGTATTTATCGGCTAAGAATTTAATAATTTGACTGAAATTTTCAGCATATTCTCGTTGCATTATCTATTATTTATTATAGCGAGAACTGTGGACCTTTTATTTATCTTATCTTCAATAATGTATCTTTAATAAACCTGGGATTCACACTATCATCGTCAAAACATTTGGTAAGGTAAATTTGCATATACATGTACACACAGTGGCGGATTAAGCTTCATCAAGGCCTGAGGCGGCAGTTGCTGGAGGGCCTATTTAAAATGGTGTGGGCCTTATTAATTCGGCTCAGGGCCTATGTTTATTCCCGTTGGGCCTAAACCCCACCCCCTAACATTCGTTAAGAAAAGTCTTAAAAAATGTGTTTGCAAAATCTTTGGGCCTGAGGCTGCAGCCTTATCAGCCTCACTGATAATCCGCTACTGTTTACACACCGTATGAAGAACGAAGAGAGGAAACCTCAAGCCTTTGCACTTTTTAAAAACATGTCATCCGCTATATTTTAACTTTGACCTAGTGAATGGGGTTTTTCTCCACTGACTGGGCTAATAAAGATAGTGTTCAACCACAAGGTTAAGAATTTTATAGAATGGAAATGAATGGCATGGGCTTTAGCGTCCTACTTTTCTACACGGACGGGATAAAAAGAAGTATTACCCAGCCATACAAGCACAGTACATGACTCCCGTCAACTTATGGTCGCAAATATGAATAGGCTTTATATGAATAGGCTTGAAAAATATTGAGCTGGCCTTAACAAATAGATTTAGCCATGACAGCTATGTCAAAGACATTTATTCAGATAGTTTTTGAGTTCAATCCTCCAATCCATAGTTTTACCAGTAACACCCATCCGCTCATTCCCAGACCCACAAAAATTAACATTTTAAAAAAAAACACAATCAAAATTTAAAAGATCCATCTTTATTTTTCTTACAATACAAATTATTTTTTTGTTAAAAAAAACAAATGTTAGCACGAGATAGGAGAGAGAGAACTTGCTCTCAATGAGTCTAATTTTATCACAGCACTCATAAGTATCAAGAATCTCTAGAATATGGGCAATGGCCAGGTGCAATTTTAACCATTATTATTCCACTGATGCCATACTTACATTATCAGCAAATTTAATATGATGTAGTATTTTCGAAAACAAAAAACACTGGAACCTTCTTTTTGTCATAACCAATTGTATGACACTTAGTATTTAATTAAAATAAAAAAAGAACAAATTAAATGTTGGTTTAGAATCATTGACATCATTTGGTTTTGGGTATTTTCATAGAAAATTGACCATTTTGACCCGATCTTTCGAGTGATGGAAAAGAAATGTTCATTTGTTTATTAACTGTTTGGTTACAAAATGATTAGAAATATAATTTCACTTAGTTCAAACATTCTAAGATGATAATAAAAACACAAGTTGACAAATTTAGCACTCAAAATGCACACTTTTAGACAGAAAAAGCAAACAACATTTTTTTTTAATTTGGTGATGGAGTAAAAGTAATAAGCAAAAAAGTGAAGCAAGCGTTTCTGTTTTTAAATTTAACAAAGATAAGAGCAAAAACTATGGAAACATTTCACAAATTTCTTCTACTTTCATCATTTCGATCAGGAGATTGGCCACAAATAAATGTATTGCATTTTCTGTGGGTTCAAGTATCTGGTTTTGAGAATATATCTAAACTCTTTTTAAAATCATTTATTTTGTTCCTTGAACCTAATCTCAAACAAGAGAAACCACATTAACTGTCAAAAAAACAAATGCAAGATACCAATTGTTTTAATTATACAGACTATGTATTTGACATTTTTTCTTCGGAAGAGAGGAAGAGGAGCTTAATATCTGTGGACATGATACAATTTCCTTGCATGCACAATTTTTTTGAGAAGTGGGAGAATATCAGAGTACCCAGAGAAAACCCACAAGTTTGGGCAGACAACTGACCCTAACTTTGTCACTTCTATTAATGGAATCAAATCTTATAGTTTACAGTGAATATTAAAGATCATGTCTGGTATTAAAGGCCCCATAACACTCTTGCTGTAACTGAATAATATGTCCAAATCATTATTCTGGTCTACAAATTGACCTATTTTACAATATTCCAATTAATTGATGATACAAATTTCATCTTAATACATCGAATTAAAAAAATTGGAAAAATTCAACTACATGGTTTGAAAAGCTTTACATAAACCTTTTCAAATGTAACTTAGATTTAGAAATATTTTCAAACCCTCTAGACAAGTAAAATAGGATGTAATGGATAATTTACACAACAGGTAGGACACTTAAACATCATTTATTAGTTAGAATAGGGCTATTTTTTTTCTGGACCTGTCAAGCCAGCAAGAGTGTTATTGTCCCTTTCACATTCCCGTGTATCAGGAATAAATAGTGATTATCTTGAAAGGACAAATAATTTATTTACATTATCTGGTTATCAGTACAACCCTAGTATCATAAGTATCGTATTTCCTCGAATACAACCCCGGCCTCGATTATAACCCGGGGGTCGGGGGTGCTGAACGAAATAGAGCCCTGGGGTTGTATTCGAGGAAATACGGTTTATCATCATTCAGGAACTATTTTATCACAGAGTTACTATTCGTCATTGTCTTAGGATTTTTTTTCCACAGTGCTGTTTGTATCACCATTGGCACTATTGGTTGGTGTTGATTTGGGTGTATTTCTGAATGATTTCTGTAACACATAAGCATCAGTGGGTTCTATTCTTTTATAATAATTCTTTTTCTCTTCCACAATTTCAAACCCAAACTTTTCATAAAAGCTGATCGCTCCTTCATTATTGACCTGAACATGTCTGTAAATTAAAACAAAGCCACATTATGTTTAAAGAAAAACACACAAAAATTTTTTCAAACTAACTTATTAGGTTAGAATGGGGTTTAAACATCCACTTAACACAAACCAGGCTATTTCGAGACTAACATCGTTCAATCTTAATTCAATAATTTGCTTCCACATAGGGGCCTTTAGCATTCTGAGGAGACCAGAGGTCCCTGAGAGAGAACCCAGGAGGTTGGACATGCAACCCTACTACTTGTCATGTATGTACCACCAGGGAATCGAAAGCACACCAGGTGACTCAGACTCAATGACATTCGACCATCCCCAACCCTGCAACCACAATAAAGACAGTGCCTTCAAATCATCAGCTTCTGTTAATCAGCATGCATGGTGCCACCTGTTACTCTTTTAACAGGTTGAAAAGTGTGTGTTGGTATAGTTTACGGTAAAATTCCATTCCATAAATTCAAATATTGGCTTAACGCAGCCATAAAGCGATCTGTGCAGTCGTGAGTTTAAAAATGGCAGATGAATTTAAATGAATGTTGTCTGTGTTTTTGTATCACACAATTCTACATGAAAAAAGTGTTGGATTATCATAAATTTGTGTTGGATGTGGCAAGAAATAGACGGTAAGGATTTGAAAATAGACCTAGAACTGAGATGGGGAAAAGCAATATTTATATATATAGATAGAGAGCGAAGTGATATGAATATCCATTACCAAAGTAACATGATGCATTTTAAGATTTATCGTTTTCAAAAGCATTTAGAACAAACTTTCTATAAAGATTATTCTTGTATTTACTCTCTGAAAAGCAGTGTCTTTAATGCCATTCCTGTTTATTTCTGTTTAATACATGCTTTACACAGGATTTTTAAAATTAGATCAAATAAACTATTTTTATATACTTACAGAAAAACATTATCAAAGTTGCCATCTTTTTCACATATATTTAGAACATGCTTCACCATAACACTTCCTGAAGTTATATAATTACAAATATAATTACAAATACAATTACAAATATAACATAGTTAAAATCCCCTAGCTAATAGTTCAAATAGCTAGAATTCTCAGAGATCAAAGTTTACAATTTTCTGTAATTTGGATGCAAAATTTTAAAATGTTGTAATATAGCTAGTCTGGGACCAATTTAATATATCTGAGTTGGCGGCAGACACATGGTACATTTGTAGATTCTTTTATCGATTCTAATCATGTATCTAATGAATGTTAGAACTAGGACAATCTGTTTTTTTAAACAATATGTTATTCACATATTTAAAGGGATTGAGCAACAGGAACAGCCTATATCACCTCTGTTGATCAGATTGATTTGGAAATTATATTCACAAATCAATGACTCCAGATGGGGTTGTATTTGATTGGTGTAAATCAGACTGTATCTACATGTATAGTGGGGAGTTTTTTCTGTATTTTTGGGTATTTCAGAAATTATAAATGTTTGTAAGATTGTTTTTATAATTATTACTGGAAGTACAAATTATTGAGCAGGGCAACTGTCATTAACAGGCATGGATCGAAAATGGAACCGATTGTTCAAACAAAATAATCTGGGGGGAGAAAACTTATATAGGCTTTTGCCTGTTGTTCAATCCAATTCAGCTTATAGAATAAAATATTGTTTAAACTATACCTGGGGGGTATCACGTCTGTTCATATAAACTAGTACTTCAACATACTAATGTATCAAGGGAAGTAACTCCAAAAATCCCACTGGGAAAATATTTTTATTGTCAAACCAAAAAGAGAGAAATTTGCTTCAACAGCAACTTAACAAACTAGTTAACATCTAGTTAATTTCAACAGTTTTCTAGTATATAGGGGTCTTTAACAGTAGAATGAAATCAGTAGACCAAGGAAAACTTACATGGTTGAGCAGGCTGCATCCTCCCCACTTGTCTTGTACCGAATTGGGACTGAAACCATGGCAATTGAAATGAAATGAAACATGGGGTTTAACGTCCTACTTTTCTGCTCCATGAGGGAAACTTTGCCTGGCAGCAGCATTATAACCTACTCATATATCAAATTCCAACTGCCAAGGTATCTTTTATGTGTATGCCATCTGAACGACTAGACAGCTGTCCTTGTCAGACTCCTAGTCATGCACCACTGACAAGCTCAACCCACGTCGGAAAATCCAGATGAACTTTCTCAGACAATGCAAAGATTGAACACTCTTTTACATTAAAATTTCCAGGGTGAATTTACCTATATGTAATCTTCTATACGATGCCAAACAACCCAGTGTCATTATATATAATCTTCTCTGATTATCTGAAGTATCTACTCTACAACATACAGCTCCAACCACTATATCATTATAATATGCTGAAATATAACAACAACAATATCATTATAATATGCTGAAATATAGCAACCATAATATCATTATAATATGCTGAAATATAGCAACCATAATATAATTATAATATACTGAAATATAGCAACCATGATATAATTATAATATACTGAAATATAGCATTGACAATATCATTATAATATGCTGAAATATAACAACAACAATATCATTATAATATGCTAAAATATAGCAACAACTATATAATTATAATATGCTGAAATATAGCATCGACAATATCATTATAATATGCTGAAATATAACAACAACAATATCATTATAATATACCGAAATATAGCAACCATAATATCATTATAATATACTGAAATATAGCAACCATAATATCATTATAATATACTGAAATATAGCATCGACAATATCATTATAATATACTGAAATATAGCAACAACTATATCATAGATATAACACATACAGGTGCCGACAAGGTATGGGAATTATATCGTAATCAACATTTAATAACTGATAATTTTTAAGCAGAAACAGTCTTATTTGCAGAAAGACAGAGCATCTATCCACTCTATGTCCAAATTCTTGCAATATAAGCTTTTACATTGAAAATGATAATTATTTTAATTGGGTAGAGATAATCTATTTTTCAATCCTTCTTTTTACATGTACTTACCTAATTTAGCTAATTCCCCTACTTCTAGAACATCTTTGTAGAATTTATCATTGTATGTAACAGGAAATACAACTTGATTTAATCTTTTCAGTTGTTTGATGTTGTGTTGTGTTATGTCTCCTAATTCTATTCTTCCTCTGAAAACAAACAAACACAAAAATTCAATTCTAGAAAAGAAGAAGTGAATTGGTTTGATCTATTACTGTGTTATTTTATTATATCAAAGAAAGAGAGATAACTGTAGTTTTAGTAGATTATTTCTGGACTAACAAATCAAATGGTTCAATTTTTTTAATTTCTATAATGCGTTTTAAGATTCTGAGAAAACCAGAGGACCCAGCCAGAGAAAACCCAGGAGGATGGATAGGCGACCCTGCTCCCTGTCACCTACAACCGGGGTAATCGAAACCACGCCAGTTGACTCAATGACAGACTTAATGATACAACGCCGGGCAAGCGACCCAACCACACACCCTCGTCAAGGAGGGAATTCAACTTTTAAAACCACTGAAGTTCCGAAATGAATGAAATGAAATGGGGTTTAACGTCCTATTGTTCTGCTAATGAATTGGGCTAATGAAGAGGGGCATACGACATACAGTGTGCTATGAAGGAAATTTTGCCTGACAGAAGCACTTAAGCCTACTCTTAATCAAATTCCGTGTTTCAATGTCGAGGAATCTTTTGGGAACTCGGTTTACCGTCCAAATCAAACAACGAGACAACTGTCCTTGACAGGCCCTCTGCCCTACATCACTGCCATGGAGGGGGGGGGGGGGGGGGGGGGGGGGTCACGCCGGTAAATCTGAAACTTCATTGTTAACTCTTAGAACAGAACATAGCAACTCGAATTTTACTCGATGGAGTGACTTTCCAAAAATAATGACAAATTGCACACCTCATATAATTTCAATCTAAATTAACATAAAAATGATAGCTATTTGAGGACCAAAAACATCACTATAACTTGATTAGAAAGCAAAAAGCCGTAATACTTTGTCATTTTTGTAAACTGCTGTTTTTGTTGTCTTCAATCAACCAAAATAAATCGAGTTTGTATCTCCAGCGTGCAACTTCCCGCCCTCAAACCGGAAGCTAATTAATATGTTAAATACGCATGCGTTGAATTGTACACAAGTCACATGATTTTAAGACATCAAAATGGTGAGTTGTTTCATCTTCACTGTTTCCTAAATATTATCATTTTTCCCATACTTTATTGTAGAACTGACAGCTGTTCGATGTTCAATTTTTATTTTCAGTGAATATTAGATGTGCTGAACCATTTTTAGCAATTTGTTTGCATTGTAATCAGTAAATGAATGGGCTAATTAGCCGGATTATTTATGTCTCAATGTCACTTGACTTGCGGCGTGTGACTGTATGAATAAGTTCGGTGTTATAACTGATGTTTTCGTAAACATGTACGATTGCTTATATTCGTGTTCAGGTGTCTTTATTTTGGATAAAGTACCCATAATGATATCTCATTTTATTATAACTTATTTCCAGCCAATACGATTGGATTGTACACGTATAGTGAAAATAAATCTTCCACATCAGAGACAGAATGTTGATGTATATGTCCACATGACAAATATTATTGTTCATAAAATTTGCTATTGATTCATATTCTGGGGTCAGCATTTTGTTGTATTTCTAATTCTTATTCAAATTTCCTTATTCACCCAGAACTATAAACATATAAATAATCGACTTATGCTTCCTCAGACAGCAAGATTCATTGGTGGTAATTACTGGTATTCAATATTATCAAATATTATAAAAAACATTCGCATTGTTTTATTAATTAATATACCTAAAAGATCTCATTGTTTCTTAAATAATAACAAGAATAATATTGTAGGTCACCTTCAGTGTTGATTATCACTATATTACCGGGATAGAAATTGAGTTTTTGCACTGTCAATAAATAGTTCACCTACCAGGATACGCAGTTATTTAAATAGAATTACAGCTTAAAACCACATAGACATGAATAGTGAATAGACCCATATGATTAAATAAGCAAGCTACATCTACAGTATATAATATAACACATTTCTCAGTCCCTTTGTTATTTATTATTGGGATAAACTTTTATATTAGGCCTACACATTACTTAAGCTTATACTACATGTATTTGATTTAAGACTTCAGGAATAACTTTGGGGAGGGTAAAGGAATATTGGTAATAAGAACTGAATTGAATTCTCTTTAAATTACTGATATGTATGTACTGTGCAGTGTACAGAATGGAACTTTGAAATACAATTAAGCATTAATAAAATTCATATTTCAATACAACAGATTAGAATCTTTACCGTAAGATACCCCAGTCTTTATTGAAATTGTGTAAGCATTTCAAAACCAACAAGAAACATACAGAAAATTCCTTAAAAGATTAAATTGTTAATGTTATATAATAAGATTTCTATTTAGGAAACATATCAGAACTATTTTAATTATCATTCTAAACTCATTTTAAATTTCATGTCCCTTTAAAAATACATAAGCCCATTTTTAAAATTTAAATTGATTTGTTTGGCCCTATACAGTGACATTGGGATTGTTTATTAATATTTAGGACCAATTATTGAATCAGTCAATCCATCATTAAAACATTCATGTTTTTTTACCTTTCAAATTACATATAATTTGGGGATTGGGGAGCCATGGGGGCTTGCAGGGTATAATGCTGGATCACTAGCCAGGGTCGACAGAGAATCTAGCCTAGTTCCCATGGTCAGTGGTGTATGACATACATGTAGGGCCTCTGTAGAATAAATTAAAAGCACGTAAAGGATCCCTTTTTAGTTGGAAAATTAAAGTAGGAATAGACCATAATGCCCGGTCATTACACAATCGCCACATAGCCCAGTTCATGGTGTATGCCTTCTTCAGTAGCTAAGTAGAGTGTAGAGTAGTTACACTGTATTATCACACATATTTTAAATAATATTTACAAAATACTTTAGCTTATTAGTAATTAGGTCTGTTTTTATTTTCTTGATGAGTACATTTAATTTATAGATGGAGTCTCATTTGCTGGCATTTTATATTTTACAGTTATTTTATTGTTAAAAGTGGAAAGTGGTGATACATATACCTCTATAAATTCTTGAAAACAATGAGAAATTTTAAACCTTTATTCACCTTTTATAAGATTCAACAGTGGACAAAAGCATGAACCTGTTTGAGTGCTGAGAAAGTTTTACAGTCAGTTTGTCAGTTTCACGGTTTAAAAGTGTAGTACATGCACTAAAATGCAGTGTCGCCAATTAGGTTACAATACGTAAGATTGATATCAAAGTTACAATACAACATCTCTGTCTAAGTTATGATGTAAAATTCAAGTATAGATAACAGTTTGATAAAATGTTTTACAACCAGATAAATCCTTGTTCACATGCTCAATATGTAATCTGTTTAAACTTTAAGACAAACATACACAGAGTTGTACAAGAACATAGGCTTCTCCCTTTTTCTATTCCCATCTTTCCTTATCTTATAAATCTTCGGTTGTATGTGGCAAGGAGTAGGGTCGCCTGTCCAACCTCATGGGTTTTCTCTGGTCCTCGGGTTTCCTTCCACTGTTAAAAACCCCTTCTCGCAAGTGAATTATTGAAATAAAATTAAAAACCATATGTTAGTCTAGAAATGACCTTATGATACAAAGCACACATGCTAACCATTTGGCCTCCCATCCACCCCTATACCCCCATCCTGAAAACCTGTCTTCCATTAGCCTAGGTTTCATTTCTATCCCAAAAATGAAATGTTAGCACTGGTTTTAGGAAGACTCTATATGATCAGTGATGGGATATTTATTTTATTATTTTTTTATCTTTAATTTTAATGTACAGACAATAGGATTGTCCATCTTGTACATTGTATTTATAATTTAAAAATCATGGCGTTAGTATAAAGTCCATATAACTGTTTTTCATCGTAATTGTATTTTATATTATAGGCTGGAGGAATGGAAAGAACTCGTGGTCTTCCTAAAATAAGGGATGAAGAAAGAGAATCTAAATATGGTTATGTCTATGGTGTCTCCGGTCCTGGTGAGTATGGATGTCCACTTCTCAAATTAGTGTCAAGAGACTCTTATTTAAGGTTGCAAATAAGATCGTTCGAGTCCCAAACTAATAGCTGTACGTGATAAAATAGCAGGCACTTGACAAACTTGCCACACAACCTAAAGATACAAGTAGAACTATGGAAACAGGCAAATTTTGTACCTGATGACATGAATGAAAGTTTTGCATTTGTTAAATATTATCAATATGGGTTGCACGAATCTATAAAGCATTTAAATTGTAAGCTGTGTGTGCATGAAATCAAAGTGTAAAAAGCTTGTGCCATTGGCCAGTTAATTATGCACATGCTGCATTTTACATCAAAAGGTTGATGTTATATTTTGTGGTACTCCTATTCCTATTTCTCTATATTAAAAGTCTAACAACTACAAGTATTGAATTTAAATTCTTTTTTTATCTTTGATTAGTTGTGGTGGCCCAGAACATGTCTGGAGCTGCTATGTACGAGTTGGTACGTGTCGGCCATTTTGAACTGGTAGGAGAAATTATTCGTCTTGAAGGTGATATGGCCACAATTCAAGTCTATGAAGAAACTTGTATCCTTTTAAAGTGTAATGTATGAACATCTATAATCAGTATGATGGCCATCTTCAGACCACCCATTTTCACCAAACTTCTGTTCACTAGAGCTGATCCTGTCAAATTTATTTATCAAATTTGTTAATATACTTATGAATTAATCTTGTTAATATGGAGCCGAGCTGGGGAGCTATGAGTCTGGTCCTGGCTATGAGTGCTGAATACTCATCAAATACAAAGAATAATGGCATGGTATCGATTCCCCACTTGAATGTGACAAGGAGTAGGCTCCTGTCCAACATGGTGTTTTTTTTTCCATGTCCTTCTGGTTTTCTCCCACTGCTTAAGACCCACCAAACACGCAAGCAAATTTTTGAAATAAAATTGAATCGTGTGTTAGTCTCGCCATGAACTAGTTGTGTTGAGTGGATGTTAAACCCTATTTTTCTCTTTCTTGTTTAATTTGTTATGAAGAGATAATGCCAGTAGCTGTTTTATTATTCAACCAGAGTTAGTTTTCCCAGCATTCGGGAACCTGTTTCTTGAAATCTTAACTAAAGATAAAATCCAAAGTTTAGTAAAAACTTCAATTTTGATTGGTTAAGCATTAAAATCAATCTAATGTCATCCAATCAAATTACTAAAATTTTGTAAAAAAAGTCCCCAGGTTACTTTACTAATATTATCTGTAACAACATATAGACATGTAACTTTGAAATTATGTAATTTTTCCGTAACCACGTGTTTAGCTGGTGTGACGGTAGGTGATCCCGTTTTACGAACAGGTAAACCACTGTCTGTTGAACTGGGTCCTGGTATTATGGGTAGTATTTTTGATGGTAAGTAAACTCTATCTCTTATACTATGGTAGTCATTCTTTGCTTAATAAAGACGGGAGAACCCTCGCCGAAACGTCGCTGAAATAAACTCTTCGAGTAACTTGTATTCCCTGTGTTAGATCTTAGTATTTTTATGACCATATCTTAACGCTATTCGATCTGTTATTAAGTTGACTGATATTGACACTCTCTGGAGCCTTTAGAAGCTTTTATGAAATGTCTAGAGTCTTGAGGTTATTGGATGTATTAAACCATGTTGTTTGGAGTTCTCCACTTTGTTGGATACAGAGACCAGCATCCTTAGAGTCCATAATTCATTCTAAAGTTTTAAAAGAAATTTGATTACTTATAATATTATATGAAGAAGTCTGTTGGTATTTGATAATTTCCCACATTGATGTGACTTTTACGTACATGTACATTGTTGTTGGTGATACAGTAAGACTTTTCCCTGAAGTAAATGTATAATCTTGTAACAAGTGCAGAAGTCATTATAATTATCTCCCTTGCCATTTTATTTGAAACAATCTATTTGTTCTAACAAATATGATTAATCAAAGGCTTTAAGGAATAATTATGTAAGATTTAGATAAAAAGTGGTCCTTTCTCCCTATAATATTTCAAAAGTAGATAATACAAAATGAATATTCGAAAGTTTCATTCAAATTACATTAGTTTTGTCAAGATGTGTGCATTAATCGTAACTACCGTTACTGGTCATTTGAGTCTTGGCCTCACTTCTCTATTTTTAAGATGAATTATTCAATGGCCGAACTGTTCTAATCGATTTAAAATCGGAGGCATCCGATAGCATCAAGAGTTAATTATGGTCTGAAAAATAATTTATCTTACATGTAAGGCCCAATTAGGCAGATTTAGCTCTAACATACATTGTAATGCCTGTTTAATTTCTATAAATTTATCTATAAATTTATCTCCTAGGTATCCAGCGACCATTAGAAGATATCTGTGATCTCACTCAGAGTATTTACATTCCCAAGGGTGTTAACACGCCAGCTTTAAATAGAAACAAGAAATGGGATTTTGAGCCCCTGAATGTCCGTGTCGGTAGTCATATTACTGGTGGTGATATATATGGTGTGGTATATGAGAATATTTTAATCAAACATAAAGTAATGCTACCACCTAAAGCTAAAGGAACAGTGACCTATATAGCGGAACCAGGAAATTATGATATAAATGTAAGTATTACAGTTATTTCGTGGTTAAGTGGTTAAGAAGCTGGGTGTTCAATCCCTGCATTGGCCGAGAAAGTTCATCCAGATTTTCCGGCATGGTTCCCCCTTGTCAGTGATGCAGGACAGAGGTCCCGTGTACACATTGGCTTGAATGTAAAAGATCCCTTGGCAGTTTGAATTCGATATAAGTGTAGGCCGTAGCGCCGCTGCCCTGGCAATATTTCCCTCTGACATACATGTAGCACACTGTATGGCGTATTCCCATCTTCATTAGCCCAAGTTAGGAGCAAACAGTAAGACGTTAAACACTATTTCATTTCATTTTACAGAAAATATTTTTACAGAAGAACACAATATCTAATTTACTGTAAAACAGCAAAGAAGAATTTATGTTGCATTTCCTATAGTTAAACATGTTTAGCATGGATTCATATTACCAGTAATCTATTAACAGCAAGGTGTTATTGTGGAGATTAAATTTTGCACAAGGGAGACATTCCTCACAACACCAGCAGTGCATTGGCTAAATCTCGCTTCATAAACAAGATGATGGTTTATTTATAGCGACACTGACAGGCACCGCATGCTAGGGTCATGCCCAATTCAAAGTGATTGACCCTGTGAGGAATGTCTCCCCAGCGACTAAGCTGTGGAGATTAGCAAGCAAAGCATAAACAAAATACTTTGGAAATCTATACAATGATTTTTTTTAGAGAAGTCTGAGGATTCCTAGTCCCAAATTCCATTTTAATTTGGACTTAATTTCAGTAAATACTGTTTTTAAATTAGAATTCTTGTTTTAAATCAGTCATTGAATTGATAACAGGAATTTGATTAAGTCCGCACAATTTCAACATGTAACAGAAAGCCTTCATGTATCTACTTTATTCTAATTTCTACCAGAAGAATATTAACTCTTGTCTGATACCACAGTTTATTTCAGGTTTCTCTTCATTAATATTATTTAAGGAGTTCATTTCAGGGTTCTCAATAGTACAGGTGATATATTCTGCATTTATATTATTATATTGAATTTAAGGATGTAATCTTGGAAACTGAGTTTGATGGACAGAAAAGTAAATTTACCATGTTACAAGTGTGGCCTGTACGTCAAATGAGACCTGTAAATGAAAAACTCGCTGCCAACTATCCCCTGCTAACTGGTCAAAGAGTACTGGACGCTCTCTTTCCGTAAGTATATAAATTTAGTACTGTAGTTCAACCCTTTTGTCTACGATATCACCCTAGCTAGATGGAAGTGAACGTTAAATCCCAGTAGCCAACGAACGAACAATCCACCCCTTAGAAACGTTGTCCAGCATATTAAGTAATACAAGAGAAGAACAAGGATTAAAGGAGAAATGGTATAAAGTGTTCTAGAAAGGGTAGGCATACCCTGCTCATGTACAGCACTTATCACTAGTTGTATCTAACTAGAGCGATGGTTTAGAACCGGGATTTCAGAAGCTAAAGCTACTGGTTAGAAAATAACTTTAAGGACAACTTGATAGTTTTAAAAACAAACTCACAGTATCAAATTGTTAGTAATACGAACTACTCAAATGGAATTTTCAAAATGGTAAACTTAATCCATAGCAGTTATATCTAACAATAATGTCTGGATTTTTCAAGTCATTTAGGGTTATTAGATATATGTTTTATTATTATTTATAGATGTGTACAAGGAGGAACTACAGCCATCCCTGGAGCTTTTGGTTGTGGTAAAACTGTCATTTCTCAGTCTTTGTCAAAATATTCCAACAGTGATGTTATTATTTATGTTGGTTGTGGAGAACGAGGTAATGAGATGTCTGAAGTATTGAGAGATTTCCCTCAGGTAAGTAATTTCATAATAATAGTAAAAATCAATTCAAAAATTTGACTAAAACTTGTTAAAGATAATGCTTAATCAGGTAACATGTAATATTTTAACTACTCCTAAATTTCATGAATATGTATGTTGGACTGCCTTCGTCCTTCCTCATAACTTAACTAGCACATGGCCTCATTTGTTTTAAATCCATCACTAGATATGTAGATGTAGATGTAGTGCCTTGAAATGTGATGTTTATGAGAAGTCCGTTAACAAAAAAAACCCACAAAAATAAAAATCTCCCGGTATCAGTTTCTTGGTTAGAATTGTCGGAGAACCAGAATATATTTTTTATGTAATGGCTTTACCTAACAGAAAATACTGTCTCAGACATAATGTCACTAAGAATTTGTAAAAACTAATTTGTAATGCTTCATCAAGTCAATTTACTATGATGTACGTTAGATGTCTTTAAGGCAAGTTTATTGTCCTGCAGAATATATCTGTCCGAGTCATTTTAGTGCCATGTGAAGCTGCCTTAAAGCACCAACCACTGATTTCAAATGAATGCCTGTAGGGGAAACTAGGTTGTTTTTTTAATAAAACAAGCTTCATTTCTCCAGACAACAATATTATGATTGTGGTTAGTGTCAGGTATGGAGAGCCCTGAGCTTGCCAACTTATATAATTATATAATAATCAAAGAGTATAAAGTTAAATCACAGGGAATCAGGGGGGGGGGTGGATGACTGAATGGTTAGCATGTGCGTGTTGTATCATAAAGCCTGTCATTGAGTCAACTGGCGTGGTTTCGAATCCCGGGATGTACGTGGCAAGGAGTAGGGACGGATTGGGACGCCTGTCCAGCCTCATGGGTTTTCACTGGGTCCTCCAGTTTCCTCCCACTGCTAAAGACCCCTAAGTACAAACGCATTATTGAAATAAAATGAAACCGTACGTTAGTCTCGAAATTACCTAGTTTGTGTCGAGTGGACGTTAAACCTCATTTCTCTCTGTATCTCATAGGGAAACTGTTCTTGATGAACCATAATTACTGATGTTATTAATGAACCATAATTACTGGGCCCTGTTTCACAAAAACTTAAATCTCCTTAAAATCATTGTAAACTAAAATTTCATCCTAACTTACAATAGAAGCGTTTCACAAAACGATTTTAAGCATTGTAGCTAAAATCCACTAAAATAATATTGTAAGTTACAATTGTATCCTAACTTAAAATAGTGGCGTTTCACAAAACTATTTTAAGGACAATTTTAACTAAAATCGATTGTAACTTAGGATAGCTGTCACCCTCTCCTAACTTACAATCACGACATTAACAAACATTGATTAGAGCTACATTGTTTGATTTATTGCGACATACAGATACAATTGGCACATAATTTTAACATACAATCATTCACAAAAACAATTTGCATTCAATTTCTTTTCATAGAATGGGATATACAGCTACGATCCACCCGTTTATTTTATTGTAAGGCAATTTAAGCATTGGATGGCGCCCCATATTAGAGCTCCAAGAAAAAACCCACCCAAAACGCCAATAAACTACACACTAAAAGAAAATTTATATCCAATGTCATGGAAAGACGAGCCCTCTTTTTTATAAAGAAAATATCTTCGTGTTTAATATGGCCAATTTCTTGGTATTAGAAGGCCTAAAGGCCTATAATACTAGACATGCCATAATATGTAGTATTTACTCATGTTTTTGGGGTTATGATGATTAGTATAAAGATAAATCAATAAACACAAATGTGTTTATTCAAAAATTTTATAGGCCTATTTGAAATTAAATTTTAATATCATAAATTTATTATAATTTCTTAATGAAGTTACGTTAATAAAACAACATCAATAAAAAAAATAGGCTCCAAAACTATTTTATCTTGGGAAAAAATCATTTAATTGAGTAAGATAGATAGACTCTTTTGCATTTTTAAAGTATCATTGAAAGGGTCTATTAGAATGACATTTATAATCTAGGCATCGGAACATTGCCTATTTGGCGTATTAATTTCAAAGTTGATAAATACTTTTAAACTTTGAGTGACACATATCAAAATATGTTTGTGAAAATTCTCAAAAGTTTCTCTTGTCCAAATTACTAAAAATTCAAAATTCAAGCGCTTTAGTCTATCGATACACATTACTTCTATTGAAGCCTGCGAGGAAATCAAATGCCAAGTTCAAGGTCAACCCACCAATACATTTCGAAACTAATAATACGCAATTAACTCATTTATTTCATCTCTCTACGACTTTCTGACCATGTGCAGACATTTCTACAACGTATGAAACTCTCCCTATTGATAATGTTACAGTTAATTCAGTTTGTCAACAGTTTTCAGTTTCGAAGCGTATTTGCTTTCACCGTAAGTACCCGCAGCGGAAATCTGCACTGCGCGGGCGCAAGCGATTTTAACTAAAATCTATTAAAATTGCATTTTAAGTTACAATCGATCTTCATGAAACGCATAAAATTTAAAATATCATTTTGATTTTAGTTAAAATCGATTTTAAGGATTTTAGTTTAAGTTTTCGTGAAACAGGGCCCTGATATTCTTTTCACCATATTAAACATAACATAACAAGCACACATGCTGTTAATTATCTTTATATCAAGTTCTAAAAGTATACCATACAGTTTATTATACATATATAAATCATAATGTATCCTGTAATCTTATATTGATTATACATATTCAAATGTAATCTGTAATAGAGCTAATGAGAATCCTGGAATTTTTCGTTTACTTCCTGCTGTGGAACTGACAAGGAAATTGTTGGCTAGTCACTCAGAATCTGTGACATTCATTGACATTTGTGCCCACTTGTCAGGGATAACGCTTTCAAGACTAACATTAAGAAGCAAAGTGTTGGCTAGTCATTCAGTACCCTAAACAGTTGGTATGTACGTTAAAGATCCCTTGTGACAGTTGAAATTCAATGAAAAGTAAGTGAAAATACTGCTGTCGTGGCAAAATTCTCCTTTCCAGTGTTTCACAATTGACAAAATGTAATTAAATGTTTGCAGCTAACTATGGAAGTTGAAGGTAAACCAGAAAGTATTATGAAGAGAACAGCTCTAGTAGCTAATACATCTAACATGCCTGTAGCTGCTCGAGAAGCTTCTATTTATACAGGTAAAATATTCATTACTTTAGTTATGGGCGTGTGGCGTCACCTTAAACCTTCTGATTATCATCTGAGGGTTGGATGGTCGAATGGTTAGCATGTGCACATTGTATCATAAGGCTTGTTATTGTGTCAACTGGCATGGTTTCGATTTACCGATTGTTTGTGACAAGCCTGTCTATTCTTGTGGGGTTTCCCCGAAGTCCTCTGGTTTCCTTGCACTGCTAAGACCCCTACACTCACGTGAATTATTGAAATAGAATTGAACCATTTGTTATAGGTTGTGGCGCCACCGTAAAGCAGCTCATCATCATTACAGGGATTGTGAATCCCTAGACCGAGAGATGGTCCTGCACATATGACATCAAATGGGATTGTGCGATAAAGCGTTAGGGTAAGGGCTAGGCCTTGATCCAAGGTTAGGGTTAGCGCTAGCCCTGTTTACATATCAAGACTTTGACAAAATTGTCAGGCCCTTACCCTAACACACCACCCACTCACCATATGTGCTAAAATGTGAAGGACCGCCTCCAATCTAGTGTTCTCCACAATATTGTTAATTATTTCTTACGGCATATCACTCCATAAATGGGGTAATTCCCCACTTATATGTGTTCTGTAAAATCAATGGAGGATCCTCTTTTAAATCTGATTCAATTCAATTTGGGAGATTATCTACATGTACCTTAGCTGCAGTGGCTAAGTGATTAAGATGCTGACTCACTGGTTCGCTACCGGTGGTGGCAGAGAAAGTTCCTCAGTATTTTTTGGCGTGGTTTCCCCTGTTATTCTGTCTACAACAGCAAATATGACTGTACAGTAACGCCTGAGGATGAGTCTTTTTATAAAGAAAAATGCGGCTCTTTTTCAGTGATATCAAATGCGGCCTTTTTTCAGTGATATCAAATGTGGCCCCTTTTCAGTGATATCAATTGCGGCCCCTTTTCAGTGATATCTACGAAGTAAAAATTTGTTATTATTATTTGTATATGATCTGATTAAATAAAAACATATTTCTTCTTTAGGTATTACACTATCTGAATATTTCCGTGATATGGGTTATAATGTATCCATGATGGCTGATTCTACATCACGATGGGCCGAAGCTTTGAGAGAAATTTCTGGTCGTTTGGCTGAGATGCCGGCTGATTCTGGTTATCCTGCATACCTTGGAGCACGTTTAGCTTCTTTCTATGAACGAGCCGGCCGAGTTAAATGTTTGGGTAACCCAGAACGACTCGGTTCTGTCAGTATTGTAGGAGCGTAAGTTTTTTTCTTTATGTTCATTTAGGAGATAAACACCTCCTGTTTCGCATTTAGAGGGGTGTTATTGTCCAATAGACATGTCCTGAGATCATTAGGACCCAAGACGCGTTAGCGTCGCGGGTTCTAATGTAAAATCTCAGGACATGTCTATTGGACAATAACACCCCTCTAAATGCGAAACAGGAGGTGTTTATCGACATTGTAACATGCTATTTTTTATAATTTTAAACGAACTTATTTTATTGTGTAAACTTCAAAATTCGTCTCACTGCAAATCGGTTTTAGTGACGTAAAAACCATTTTGACGTAATGAAAACGTCGTGACGTAACAGGATAACAGGCTCGTCTCATTAGATTTGGCTCGCTTATTGCTTGGTTGCTATAGTAGCAGTATGAGTATAGACACACACAAGGAAAACTGAAATTCTCACTTCATTTTTTTAAAAGTATTTTTTGAAATAAGATTTATGTTTTTGTTATAGTTTTTGGTATATTTTATTGTTTGTAGCTGTTACCTGACAAGGGGGTTGGTGTTTCAAGTTCATCTTCGGACATATCTCCGAATATTTCATCTAATTTAACGAGATCAAAATTGATTATCGCCATTGTGGTTATCTCCATTAAAGTAGTACGCATAATTTTAATACGCAGTGATTTTGCTAATTTAGAGGGGTGTTATTGTCCAATAGATGGTGCCTAATTGACCAATCAAAACGCACGATTGACCCTGAAGCATGTTACAATTGATTGTAAAATGCTGCATTATGATATTAATAAAGACATTTACTGACACATTCAGGGGCAGAAACAGGAATGTTTACAGGAGGAGGTTAAGGATATTTAACAGTTTACAGTGGATGATGCTATCATCGTCCCTAAATTACGTAGACATAGATACACATTGAGCTTTTTAAAGAGATCAATCCGACCTTTGATGTCAATTTTTATTATGAAATAATAGGATCCCATTGTGATTCCATTTCATTGATGGAAAGCACACAATAAAATTACCAGCTCTGTATCTAAATCATACATAATGCCTCTGTTAACTTTCAGAGGTAGAATACTCGCATTATTTCTAGGATTTATTCCTACGTACTCCTGTAAACAATATATCACGCTTTCATATTCAATGGTAGGGGGGTTGGGTGGCCGAATGGTAAAGCATGTGCCCGCTTTATCATAAAGCCTGTCATTGAGTCAACTGGCATGGTTTCTAATCCCTGGTTGTATGAGGCAAGGATAAGGGGAACCTGTCCAACCTCGTTGGTTTACTCCGGGTCCTCCGGTTTCCTCACACTGCTAAAAGACCCCTATGCGCAAGCGAATTATTGAAAAAAAATAAAACCATATGTTAGTCCTGAAATGAACTACTGTAAAACACTAAATTATTGCGACATGAAATTATTGCGAGTTGGGGTGGTGAAACATAATTGCGAAATGTAATTATTGCGAATTTCTATAGTGGGGAAAAAATTATTGCGAATCAACATCGGTTGATTGGTGATCATTAGTAACAGTAAATAAACAACTATTGAGGATTATGGCTTCGAGTCTGTATTCAACAGATCAAAGAAAATGAAATACCTGTTATCAAACTTCATTTTTAAATAATTATTGTTAAATTTAATCCCTTGATTATTAACTCCAAGCTGACGAACGACTATAAAACACAGATTTTTAAATAATTATCGTTAAATTTGATCCGTTGATTATTAACTCCAAGCTGACGAACGACTATAAAACACATGGCACGCGACATTTTTTAGTACTATCAAAATGGCGATGTTTAAATGGTACTTATTGGGACTCTTTCTTGTGAAGAGTAATGAAAGGGGGATGATTCAATATGGCCGACATTTTAACAAATTTTAACTTATTGGGACTCTTTCTTGTGAAGAGTAATTAAGGGGGGATAATTCAATATGGCCGACATTTTAACAAATTTTCACGAAAATATTGCGAACATGAAATTATTGCGAGAGGGCCTCGCTCGCAATTGTCGCAATAATTTCATGCTCGCAATAATTTCATGTTTTACAGTAGTTTGTGTCGATGGACGTTAAACCCCATTTCTCAATCTCTATTTAATGGTATTTATTTCAGTGTGTCTCCACCTGGTGGTGATTTCTCTGATCCTGTAACATCTGCTACACTAGGTATCGTACAGGTCTTCTGGGGATTGGATAAAAAGTTAGCCCAACGTAAACATTTCCCCTCTATTAATTGGTTGATTAGTTACAGTAAATATATGAGAGCTTTAGATGAATTCTATGATAAAACATACCCTGACTTCGTACCACTCAGAACTAAGGTAATTAACTAAATCTTTCTTTTAAAAGATGAATGTCCTGCTCATTTTATCTTATAGATTGTGCCATCATTGAGGCTCATTCTTCAGAAAAATGAAAAAGGTTGGTAGGGATGGGGGGGGGTCTTTCCAGTGTGATTTCCTCTTGTCAGTGGGACAGGGCAGAGAGCTTGACAAGGACAGCTGTCTAGTAGTTCGGATGGCATGAAAAACTGAGGTGCTGTGTACACATTGGTGTAAAAGATCCCTTGGCAGTTGTAATTTGATTCAATAGGAGGGCATAGTGCGAAATTCCCCTTGTAGCACACTGTATGGGATATGCCCTTCTTCATTAGCCCAGAACAGTAGGACGTAAAACCCCGTTTCATTTCATTTTCATTTTTTGTTTGTTTTTGGATGATATGTTGGGTTACTATCACTCCATTATCAATTATTTTCCTAGAATTTGTCCCGTTTACACAATGAAATTTCACTCATAGCACACTTTATGCCTTTCTTTATTTACCCAGTTTCTGTAGAAATTTAAACCCCAATTCATACTGTATCCCTGATTTGGAAAATGACATGATTAACTGGGTAGCTAAAATGTTTATCATGTTATGATGTTAAACCATTATATCAATTTCATGTTACATTTATATATTCTTCATCAACTGTTTAAATCATAATTTTCTTTTGTCATCATATAAAAATGTTTGGTTTGTTATTACAGTGTAAAGAAATTTTACAAGAAGAAGAAGATTTATCTGAAATTGTACAGTTGGTCGGAAAAGTAAGATAATTTGATTTATCATAGTGGGAGTGGAACAGCTAGGTCTATTTCAGTTTCCCTCCTTAAAGTTATCTTGTGAATCCCTGTATCTCGTAAATTAGATCATATACTATACTAATGTCCAAAAGAAAGTATACACACTAAACATATGTCTAAATTTTGTTTAGATTAAAAACAATTGATAAAACATTACTGAGCTTGTCTCTTGCGTCCAAACTCAACATTTCTAAGCAACAAAAGGTGATACAAACTAAATCCGTACCCAAATACAGAATTTAATGGAAAAACGACTTTAGTTGATGCAGCACGAAATGCACAGCGTATAGGGTACTGTCTTTGGACATCAGTATAGATGATGAATATACTGTCTGATATCTGGATCTCCCTGTTAACTGATCACTGGCAGGATCATATACTAGATGATGTATATACTGTACATTATCTGGATCTCCCTGTTAACTGATCACTGACAGGATCATATACTAGATTATGTATATACTGTACGTTATCTGGATCTCCCCCGTTAACTGATCACTGACAGTAAAATCTATATGATGTATATACTTTACGTTATCTGGATCTCCCTGTTAACTGATCACTGACAGTAAAATCTATATGATGTATATACTTTACGTTATCTGGATCTCCCCCGTTAACTGAAAAAAATCTGTGTCTCTTAAAGATGATTTTTCTGTATCTTAAATTTAAGATGTAGATAGGTTATCATGATAATATCACATTACTCTAAAGGGATTCCCAGTGTTGAATATAATGTATATATCAGTCTATCCTAGTATATCGATGTCGCATTATCACATCGAAAATTGGAAATGTAAAGAAATGAACTGTTATATTGTTATCATTAATTTATCTACACTTGCTGTCGCCCACCTCTTTAAACTGTACTTTAGGTCTATGACCTTATTACTGAAATAAATATATTATTATTATATATCAGTCTAGCCAACCTAATATTTTTGTATTACAGGGTTCTTTAGCTGAATCTGATAAAATCACTCTTGAAGTCGCTAAATTGATTAAAGATGATTTCCTTCAGCAGAATGGTTACACACCTTATGACAGGTAATCTCAAAAAAAAAATCAAAATACAATCATATTTTAAATTTAAATATTCGTCAAAACCTCACATATAAAGATCTTTCAAGATTGCTTCCACATTCTTGTGGCAACCCTAACAGGTCTCGTAAGGAAATTGTTTATGCTACGATTGAAATTGTGGAGTTAATAGTCGTGGTGCTCCATTCAGGTCTTATCATATGTTGAGGTCAGTTGTAGCAATCCTGTTGATCGTATCGAAACGTTTTCGAAGATATCTGCACGAAGCAGATCGTAGACTCAATAGGGATAATCTTATGGTAAAGCATCGCACAACACAGTGGGAACCTAGAATAAGTTGTTGTAATGGCTGCCCCAATAATATGATCCTATGAAGACAATGCAGATAATGTTGCTGTCTAGGTAACCTTCTGCTTGATTATATGCTTCAACAAATGTTTTACAAACATTCATAAATTTATTTGTTCTTTTATTTTCAGATTCTGTCCATTCTATAAAACAACAGGAATGTTAAAAAATATAATATCATTTTATGACATGGCTCGTCACGCTGTTGAAAGTACGGCACAGAGTGAGAATAAGATAACGTATGCAATAATCCGAGATCAAATGAATGATATTCTTTATAAACTTAGTAGTATGAAATTTAAGGTAAGATTTTTACGGATAAGCAGAAGTGCGGTCATGGTGTTTGTGGTTAGGGTTAGGACCAATCATTCGCAGATTTGTAGATCAATTGGAAAGAAAGGGAGTCGGCCCACTTTGTAAAATTAAATCCAAGAGGCACAAAACAGTAATTAAAGATAGCTAACGTCATCATTATAGTTGTTTCCCGATTGACTTTATATGTTTCCTCCTGTCCCAGAGCCAGGCCTGGAAATAACGTTTATTGATGTACATGACAAAATGTCAGACACTCATAAAATAGTACCTGACATTTTTAACTTAGTGCCAGGCATGTATTAATGATATCATTAAAAAAGACAAATCAGTGCTGGACAAAATGACAGGCACCAGAGGTTTAGTGCCTGACAAACCCTCAATCTGTGCCTGACATTGTCAGTGACAGGTGCCTTATTTCCAGGCATGCCCAGGGCCAAGGTGGCTCAGTGTGTAAGACATTGGCGCGCTAACCTGGAGGTCCAGTGTTTGATCCCTGTGTTGGCCGAGAGAGTTCATCAGTAGTTGCTGGTATTTTTTCCACTTGTCAGTGATGTAGGATGGAGGACCTGACACTGGCAAGGGATAACGTATATTTGTTCGGATGGTACAAAAAAAAACTAGGAGTGCAGGTAAAAGAGCCCTTGACAGTTAGAATTCGAAATAAGAGTAGCCCATAGCAAAGCTGTGCGGTCAAAATTGTCCTCATCGCACACTGTATGCCCGTCTTCATTAGTCTAGTAGGCAGCAGAACAGTAGGACATTAACATTAAACCCAATTTCATTTCATTTCTCCAGTTCCAAAATGACCTATTAGTCTGAAAAAACCTTGTTCTTTTGAGATCAAAACATGGTCTCTTTTTCATCAAAAACATAATTCTTTCTATTGAACAGGACCCAGTTAAAGATGGCGAGGCAAAAATCAAATCTGATTACGATGAACTTCATGAAGAAATGCAACAAGCTTTCCGTAACTTAGAAGATTAGACTAATTGAACAAATTGTAACTATCTTTGTAAAGCCTGTGTATCTTGCTAACTTTAAAACAAAATATATAACCAGTATTTTCTTACTCAAAATTCATATTCTGGAATTCACAAAATTAAAGTTCCCATACGACCGAGATATTGCATATATACTAATATCATAATATTTCCATTATATTGTCTGGCTGAAAATGTTTTAAACATTTGTATGATCCTTGTGGATAATTTTAAATACAGCATGGACTGCTGGATTGTGAAAAGCTTGGCATGATAGAAGGTTGAAAGCTATTTGCTCTATTAAAAATTACTACAAAATAATGTAGGATATTTATGCTCAATTCAGTAACACATCGGTACCATATGTTGTATAAAAACAGAAAGTTTAAGAGCGTTATTTGTTAAAATCAATACAGCTGAATATTTAAATACAGGCTTTCATATAGATATTTAATGTAGATAGAGTAATAAATATAGTTTTAGATTTTAGAGAAATAAAACATTTTTTTCATTTATTAATAGATGAAATGAAATTTGTATAGATAAAGTGACTGTTATTGAAGTCATTATTTGCATGTAAATTTCTAGATAGAATTACCGTTTATTAGTTAGATGGACAAACTACTGCAATATGTGATGAGCATTTTATCCAAGAAAAGGTATTTCTTCTCTGTTGACAATATCACCCCAGCCAAATAACCTCCATGTCACCAACAGTGAATATTGGTCTTGAGAAAATGGCATCCATTTTGTATAGGGTCAAAGGACATATCAAGATTAAGGGGAAGCTCGATTCACAGTTCAGAACTTCTCCAATTGACAGAATTGCAATCGAGTGATGCAGAATTCAGTCCTGTCACGGTTCTGTCAGCTGAGGTGGTGTGAGTAGAATGGTGACGTATTTTAAGTAACAAATATGTTTTAGCTGTCATGATTGGTTGAGATATTGTTTATGCAGTCGGCACATGCATTGTACTCCGACCAAAATTCTCCTTTTCACTCGATTGACACTATTTTCGGAATTGAGAGAATTAAAGAACGTTCAATCGAGTGTGCCCTTAGATACATCTTATGATTGGTTGAGAGGAGAACAACTGTCACTATGTATTTTTATTTGAAATATATAGAATGACATGGCTGGTGAATTGAGACAACATTTCCCCGACACACAGCAAGTTACCATTTACACAAGAGACGCTATTCTGTCCTCGCTAATATTTGTTGTAGTTGAATGATAGAAGATTTGAGCTGGAGAAATCAAGACTACTGTATGTTTATTACTACATATGATTTATATTATTATTATTTATGTTTATGTATTATATATATATATATATATTAAAGTATGTTTTGTAGTGTATTGTACTTTCACTACTGGTGACATTTTTCACATTCAAGGTTTAAAACAGATATGAGTTTTGGACAGAGCTGATGTTCAGGGGCCTGTTTCACGAAATTTTAATTAAGATCAAATCCAAATTTTAGTAATTTGATTGGATAATATCAGATTGATTTGAGTGCTAAGCTAATCAAATTTGAAGTAGGCCTAGCTACTAAAATTTGGATTTTATCTTTAGTTAAGAGATTTCGAGAAATCGGACCCAGTACTCTTGTTAATTCAGATAACTTGAAGAAAGCGAATAATTAAAATCGTGACTAAATGGTATTTTGAAATTATTGTAACCATTCCCACTTTGCTGCCCATAGATTGTTAATCCCAATTTGCTTATGTGCCCACAAGCGTATATGTCGTCAAAAGAATTGGGGCCCTGTCTATAGATTGTAATCTTTTTAATACATGAATGTGAAAATGAATAAAATATTAAACAGTAATGACTAGTCATTAGATGTGTGTTAACAATGGGACATAAGGGTTTCATATAATCGTTTTATCATATTATTACATGTCTATATTTATCTTTATGTTGATGATTTGAAATCCATCTTGAAACAATCTGATTAACATTAGATCTGTAGTTCGTTACGACTTCATATATATAAGATATAAGTACAGTGCACTCTTGTCACATCCGATCTCGGATCACTCCGGATCTCTGTTACATCCGACACCATTTTTACATATCTTTGGTCTACTCTACATAAGATCTAAGTACTTTGTTACTGGTTATCTGTAAGATCTAAGTACTTTGTTACTGGTTATCTGTTTGTAAGATCTAAGTACTTTGTTTCTGGTTATCTGTTTGTAAGATCTAAGTACTTTGTTACTGGTTATCTGTAAGATCTAAGTACTTTGTTACTGGTTATCTGTAAGATCTAAGTACTTTGTTACTGGTTATCGGTTTGTAAGATCTAAGTACTTTGTTACTGGTTATCGGTCTGTAAGATCTAAGTACTTTGTTACTGGTTATCGGTTTGTAAGATCTAAGTACTTTGTTACTGGTTATCTGTAAGATCTAAGTACTTTGTTACTGGTTATCGGTCTGTAAGATCTAAGTACTTTGTTACTGGTTATCGGTTTGTAAGATCTAAGTACTTTGTTTCTGGTTATCTGTTCATGAACGTTTTTGTGTTTGTCTAAATGTCTGATTGAATGAAAAAAAACAGTTTTGTTCGATGTGGCGAAGTTAAATTAAATGTCCAATGTAGTTATATCTTACTGTACTACAGCAAACGAAACTATGGTCTAATTTTTATAGGCTGACCCTTAAAATCCTTTATATCATGTGTCAGTGGATTATCCAATGTTAGTCTCTTATATCCAGTTATAAATAGTGCTAGAAGAGTGGATTATCCAGTGTTAGTCTCTTTTGTCCAGTTATAAATAGTGCTAGAAGATAATCTAAATGATAGGGTGGTTTAGAGTTACTGCTGGACAAGAGGCAGTATTAATTTAAGACCACAACCACCTATATAAAATCATTCCAATTATAAAGATGTTAAATATAATGTCAATAAATATTCTGTTTAATCATTTGTGTCATTTTATTTTTGAAGGCCAACAAATAATGCTGAAATTTTTTTTTGCCAGATGCATTCATGGTCATGGACATTCAGTTCATCTTTCATAGAGGCCGAAGGGTTAGTGTGTGCACGTTGTATCATAAGGTTTGTCATTGTGTCAACTGGGGTGGTTTCGATTCCCTGGTTGTGATGAGGAGAAGGGTTGCTTATCAAACCCTGTGTGTTTTTCTTGGGGTCCTCCGGTTTCCCCTCCCTGCTAAAGACCCCCAATGCGAAAGTGAATATGTTATTCCCGAAATGACCCAGTTTGTGTTGAGTCAAAGTTAAACCCCATTTCTCTCTCTCTCTCTCTCTCTCTGATTATATTACCATTGAGCATATTAAAATTGAGATAATTTCCCATTTTCGAAGTCCACTTACAATTTACTAAATAGACTGTAAGTGGTTGGGCGGACGCAGCAATGGGAGACAAGACTTTGTCAAATCGATAACCTAGAAAAACACAATCTTGAACCCTTTATGCTGTTAAAATTATTTACAATGATATCCCTTAATATGTGGGGTTTATTTTGTTGTGTAGACTTGGTGAAAACTGGGATTCTCCCTTTAAGTTCTTCTTCGGGAGCCACGGCGGGTAAGACGCTGGCTCGCTAGGTCGCGAGTTTAATCACTGCATTGGCCGAGAAAGTGTTTTATCTTTGTCAGTGGTGCAGGGCGGAGGGCCTGAGAAGGACAGCTGTCTAGTAGTTCAGATGGTACAAAAAACCGATATCCTGGCTGTGTATTCATTGGCGTGTACGTAAAATATCTCTTGGCAGTTGGAATTAGATATAGGGGTAGGCCGTAGCGCCGTTGCCCGGGAAAAATTTCCCTTATAACCCACTGCATATCTTATGCCCGTCTTCATTAGCCCAGTTGGGACAGAACAGCGGGTCGTTAAACCCAATTTCATTTCAAGTTCTTTTTCAATCAATTTGTTCTTGTTCTAATTAGTTCCAGACTAGTTCCTGTCTTGTAATTCCAACCTCGTGGGTTTTCAATCCAAGAAATCCCACACGTTCGAAGCATATTTGTCTTAGACAAAAGAATATTATCCGATCGCCAATAAGCCTCATATAAATCGATAACTTGTAACAATTACCGTCTTCAAGACTTTGAGCATTCAAAACCACTGTTGTCATTGATTAGCACAAAAGCTCAGTATAAACGTTTTTCTTTAATCTATCTGAATGTCCGACTGAATGAAAAATATTGTGTTCGATTTGGCGACGTTAACTCGAGCTTGAGCTTTTAGAAATTCTTACTGGACGAGATACCACTCTTTGAATTAAAATAAAGAGCAGTCGTATATATTATACAATTCCTATGTTACATTAACATAAAAAGTTAAAATTATTCAAAAGGAAAAGCAACTGCTAATGTCTTCACGTGAGGACCTCTGTTTTTTGTCCCACCCAAATGACTATGCGTACGTTCCAAGTCAGCCAAACAACAGGTGTTAATTTAAACATATTTTATTACTTTAAAGTAAACGGATCGGACAAAAGTTACTAAAACTTACAAAAGAGTCCTGTGTTTCTCCACCTACGCTTGACTATCACGGCTCTGGGGGCTGAAACGAACACGGCATCCTTGTTTTAATTTTATTAAGAAGTGCTGTATTTTGTCGTTGGTACTATGTTCAAGCCATTTTGAAACGAAGGTACGCTTAATCTATTAAGGCCAATTATTTGCCAAGTGGGATTAGCTGGTGCAAATTTTCAAAAAGTTTCAGGAAACCCCTATTATAATTCCAGCGGTTTCATGAAATCTCTATTCATGTTCGTATCTTCTCCATCTGTCGATTCGATGAAATCAAGATCTTGCAGCCACCAGAGGTAGTTTAGAAGTTATTGTGAGCCAACCCTAACCCGATTCCCCACGTTTTTAGTATGTTTACGGTGATATTTCTCCTAAAGCCAGCCTAGGAAGCTTCTGAAATTCTGTATTTTAGTAGTTTATTCATTCCTTGATTCCGTGAAACAAAAAAATTTTGTGATGCAGCTTTGGTGTACCGGTACCCTTTATTTATTGAACCCATGATCCTCGGCTACAATCCGGGTGCTAAGAACTTTGCCATGATATAACTCGATACGCCAAAACCATACGCATCTGTCGAGTTGGTGAAGATCTTGGAGCCACGGAAGCTGTAGTTTAAAAGTTATTTTGTGCGCAGTGAACCTACCCTAACCCGATTCTCCAATATTGTAGTATGTTTATGTTAATAATGTATATCTCGAAAAGCCAACACAGGACGTTTCTCGAATATTGCAGTCTAGTAGTTTATTAATCCCCTGATTCTGGAAAATAAAAAAACATTTTGCCACGAAAGCCTTGTGTGTGATATTTTAGTATGTCACGGTAATTGTATATTTTGTTCTAGGAGTGGGGGGGGGGAGGTCTATTACATATATACTTTGCATTAACATGTCTTTAAATTTTATTTTCTAATATAAAGGTAACAATTTTTTCGTGATAATTATATCTAGGTTTTTATTGGCGCTAGGAATATGTGTGTTAACTTCATCAATTTCCGTCATAGTCATAGTCCGAGGTTCGTCGTAGATCCCATATAAGGTATATTAATTATGTTCTACTACATGCAAGGTTCTATTATTATACATTACATTTATATGGCTGAGTGATAAGCGTGCGTGCGCTGTATCATAAAGCCTGTCATTGACTCAGCTGGCGTGGTTTCGAATCCCCGGTTATACGGGGCAAGGAGTAGGGTCGCCTGTCCAACCTCGTTGGTTTTCTCTGGGTCATCCGTTTTCCTCCCACTGCTAAAGACCCCTACGCGCCGAAATGGCCTAGTTTGTGTCGAGTGGACGTTAAATCCCATTTCCCTCCCTCCCGCTATTATACATATGTGTCTATTTTGCAGAATGCAGAAGTGTAATGTGCAAAATAACTATTATAGTGTACTCTGTATTTTAACACCGTGACATTGGTATTGTTGATTAATGGAAATTGCAGATTGTAAAATTAAAATACGCATTTTGAACTACTGAAATTTGCAGTTTGCACCGTGAACAATGAAATAATACTGGCTACGTTATCCTTCCATTAGATAGAAGGTCAGATTTGCGTGCTTCAATCGAGGCGGTGAATGAAGCGATTTACGATTGTGTGGATTCTGAACTATTAGGATCGATTTGTGAGCTGAGAGCTGAAATACAAACAATGTCTTATCGTGTTTTGTTTTTCAAATTGTTTTTAAGTTTAAGAACGGGACAGATGTATCTTCATCAACGGTGACTAGTGTGGACTTAGATCGTAATTTTACAAGGCTTGTAATTCGTCACTCGTCAGGGTAAGTAATGATCGAGAGAGAGAGAGGCAGACAGAGAGAGATGGGGTTTAACGTCCACTCGATACAAACTAGGTCATTTTGGGACTAATGTATGGTTTTCAGTTTTTATTTCAATTATTCGTTTGCGCGTAGGGGTCTTTGAGAAGGCGCCCCTATCTCCATGCCACATACGCTCATTTCATTTCATTCATTTCATTCATTTCATTCATTTCATTCATTTCATTCATTTCATTCATTTCATTCATTTCATTCATTTCATTCATTTCATTCATTTCATTCATTTCATTCATTTCACTTGAATTTGGTTGGGGGTGGGGTGGGGGTGCATGTCAATTAATATATATTATTTTTAAAATATTTGAATTAGAAGTAGGCTATGAAATAAATGATAATTGTCATAGATTAGCCATATCAAATGTAAGTAGTCAGTTGCATTTCGCTACATGGTACAACGAATAAGTGAAATGAAATGAAATGGGGTTTGACGTCCTACTGTTGTGCACCGGTCGCATGCCAGTGTGCCCACGTTTCTAATAAAAACAAGTTTCATCGAGGCGGGGAACAATAGAGGGATTAACAAGCGTTTACCGAGGTAACAATAGAGAGATTAAAAAGGGATTATTTAGTGTGGTCAGTACTTAGCATATCTCCTGATATGTGAACTACACCTCACCTACATTTGCAGAAGTAAACAGGAAGTGACTAAATATTCAGTCTTATGATTGGTGAGATGAACTTACTCTTATAGTTTAATTGGTGATTTTTATGAAAACATGAATACACTTGAATATGATATGAATAATGTTCAGCACACATTACACTGTCTTTATAAGGTATATTATTTTTTTAACCAATTCATTGTTTAGTTGTTGTGATAATGTCTACTACATCGTTAAAGCCCCAATACCACTCTTGTTGTAACTGAATAATATGTCCCAATCTTTATTCTGGTCATAAAATTGTACTATTTTACAATATTCCAATTAATAAATGATACAAATTTCATCTTAACACACCTAATTTTGAAAATTGAAAAAATCCAACTACATGCAGTAACATGGTTTGAAAAGCCTTACGTAAGCACTTTCAAATGTCACATTGATTTAAACATATTTTCGAACCCTCTGGACAAGTAAGATAGGTTATAATGGATAATTTACACAACAGGGAGGACACTTAAACATCTAGAAGTTAGATTAAGGCTAAAAAAAAATTTCGGAACCTGTCAAACCAGCAAGAGTGTTATTGTCCCTTTAATACAGTTAATCGCGTGCATTTTGCATACCGATATTTCATTGGCCAATCACACTATTTTACCTACATTTCGTCTATTAGTTTGGATGCAGCAATGGCGGATGTGGTGCCAGACAGGGTAAGCTTACTCTTCCGGACACCTGTTACCACTGTTTTTTCGTATTTTGTACACGAGGAACAGTCCATTTGCTAATTACACTATTTTGCCTGAATATACTATTTTGCCTATATAACGTTTTTTAGACTTCGAATTCTGTTTTATGGTTTGGATTGTTCGTACTTGGTTTTTATTTTATTTATCCCATTATTTAATAATGGGATAAAGATAGTTACAACAGATATAACATCCAAATAATAATGATTATTATTGAGATGTTATATTTTTATTGAATTGTAAAATGTGATGTATGATATATCTATATTTTTTTACCTTTCAAGTACCCACTATCAACTAATATCATAATCCGCCTAATACACTAATCCACTTAATTCTCAATTGGACTTAATCCCTAATTTTTCAAAAGTGGGCACAGTGGGGGTACTGGGCCGAGTGGGGGCACACCTATGCACCTAACCTGGGCAAATGGAAGACGCGCATACACTATACATAGGGAAAAGATAAGACGGAGAAAATTAACGTCTTCGCTTGAGGAATTGGTAATAATTGTGACCATCAGAGCTATGGAAACCCCCAATAAAAGAGAACTGCGAGAGGAAGTCAGAGACACGACCAAATCAACCAGTAAGACATTCGATTGCTCCTATGATCAGAAGCCGTTTTCAAAACAGTGATGTTTTTAACCCGTCCACATTATAACATTGATTGACTAAATCACCCCAATCATAAACCCATTAAATATTGTTTACTTTAAAGACCACACTAGAAAACTTTATGATTGTCTTCAATGAATAGATTGCTTGGGATGATCACTGGGCTGGAACAGAAAATGACTTCATTAATGAGATTACACGGAAAATCAATTATTAGATATTGTAGTACATTCACTGTGTTGTCAATCTCATTTTACTCAAAATCACATTTTCACAACAACTCGACACAAACAAGGTCATTTCGGGACGTCCATGCTCAATTTTAATACAACAATTCGTTTGCGCGTAGGAGAAAACACGCGAGGTTGGACAGAAGACCCTATTACGCAATGTCTTAAGCTCGATAGCATTAAACGACTTAAAATACAGACACCCCGCACGTGCGTTTACCGTGAAATACGTCATGCCAGTCTAATATTTTAATAATGTACGTTTGGCAAGTTGTCCGTACATTATTTGAAATAATGGTACGCCAACATCAAAGGGTGACGTCACATCTGTATTTTAAATCATCTTAATTTAGAAATTACAAGAATAGAAGCAAGACGATTTCTTAGTTTGTAAGTTTTATAATATTATTACTGACGGCTGTATATTTTTAAATAATAAATCAATATGTTGAATGTATATAGGGTTTGCATATAAATATTGTTAAGTGTGGTTTAATGGTCGAGGGCGAGACATTAAGTAATATATTGTAACAACAAGAGGACCGTCAGGTCCGAGTGTTTTTACAATATATTACGCAATGTCTAAGCCAGAGACAATTAAACTACTTAAAATACAGACTCCGCACGTGCGTTTACAGTGAAAAACATCATGCCAGTAGTAATATTGAAATAATGTACTATTGGCAAGTTGCCCGTACATTATTTGACATAATGGTACGCCAACATCAAAGGATGACGTCACATCTGTATTTTAAATATGTCTATCACACAGACATATTATTTGTTAACGGGAATTGTGCGTATTCAAGTGTGACATGGAAGGCAGAGACTACAAGAACTTCCGAGGCGAAAGTAGAAAATAGGACATTAAGAAATAACTAGTTTTTTTTTCCTTATTTCCTTTTTTCGACATTCGTATTTTGAAGGGGCGAAAAGTAGAAATTATGAATGGTAGTTTTAGGCTTCCATAGTTTACCGATTCCTGATACAAGGCTTTTAATTTTCTCTGCTGGTCTCTTTTATTTTGGGTTTCCATAACTGATCTAATAATCTAATGGTCACGCATATTCTGGGCTGTATACTGTTTACCTAAAAACTCCGAACAATACTGGGGAACAAATCCGAAAAATACTGAAAAAAATCCGGAAAAAAATCCGAAAAACGCCGAAAGAATTTTTTTGACATTATAATTGCATGTAGGAAAAAATCCGAAAAAACCTACATACCGTTTGTTTCTGTAATTTTCAAACGTGGCATATCGACGGTTGGTTGAATGCTAAGCACAGCAAACTCAAAGATCAACAGCCGTCGAAGAAGGATCACAACATGCATTAGGATGATTTATAACTACATGTAGTTCAGTTGATTTAATAATTGTTTATAATATTTTTTTTAGAAATGTCTTGTCCGCAGGTTTGTCTTGTAGAATTTTTGTTTCGCGTGTAGTGCGGTTCTCCTGCACTTATTAATAGAGAAATTGTCGCGCCTGAAAGGTGTAAAGGGGTGAAATTGCCGTCTGAATAAACCATAAACCATGGCCCACCTAGAGTGTCTCACAAATGTAAAAAAGGGCCTAGTTAGACCCATGACCCATCTACAGTGCCAAACAAGTATTATGCAGGACCTATTATGACCAATGACAAACCAAGAGTGTCCTACTATATTTATGTTTCGCCTTTATGCCTGACCCACCTAACAATTTTTATATGTTTTTTTTAGGTAATTAGTGCTGTTTTTTCTATATTTAGTGATTTTGCTGTATTCAATGTTTTCCGGATTTTTGTTTCGGTACTTTTCGGATTTTTTCGGTATTTGTCGATACCGTGCTCCTTTTATTTCCGTTAATTGCAGAAATTATTGCTAGTTGGGGTGGTGAAACATGACTGCTACATGAAACTATTGCGAATTTCTATAGTGGGGAAAAAATTATGCTTTTTAGTAAATTAATTTGTCTATAAAATGTGGTAGATTTTTTTAATTTTGAGGGGATTATGGCTTTGAGTCTGTATTCAACAGATCACAGAAAATTAAATACCTGTTATCAAACTCAATTTTTAAATAATTATTGTTAAATTAAATCCCTTGATTAACTCTGACGAACGACTATAAAACACATGGCGTGCGACATTTTTTATTACTTTCAAAATGGTGATGTTTAATTTGTAACTTAAACGAAACGAAATGAGAATTGTTTTACTGAGGAAAATTCTCGGCTTGCCAAACCCCGGAAATGCAAGCACTGTTGAGGGGCGTGACAATATTACTGCCGTGAGATTGTTGAAGTGTTAACTCAGACTAAATCATCGAAAGAGAGAGAGAGAGAGAGAAATGAGGTTTAACGTTCCATCAATACAACTAGGTCAATTCGGGACTAATATGTGGTTTAATTTTATTTCAATAATTCGCTTGTACTTAGGGGTCTTTAGCAGTGGGGGGAAACCGGGTATCATCGAAAGATTCAATAACTAAACGCGATGTTAAACGAAAGGCAGAAAACAATATGTATACACCTGAATTGCGGACAAAAATAGCGAAATATGCGACAGAATATGGACATTCCAAGGCCACAAGAAAGTTTTCTCAAGATTTGAAATTTAAATTTAGGGGAAAGTACAGTTCGGGCAATGGAATCAAAATATCTAGCTGCAGTTCGAATGACAGACAGAGAAATAACCGTTAATGAAAATGAGAAACGTGGTAGGCCCCTTCTTCTTGTGTCGAAACACGTCAAGTTGATTAGAGAAGCTTGTGGTATTGCATATTCCTGAAGCAAGGGCCCGAGAAATCCCTCTCTGGCCATTGCAGGATTGACTTCTGATACTTGAGGAAGTGTGTCTATGCTTCTCGTTCAATCAAATCTACCACTTACGTACAGTAACATGAAAGTCCTGCTTTTAATCTTGGGTCTTCCCTAAAACTTTGGACAAAGATTTAAGGTATTAAAAACGGTGAAGTTTGGTTTAGTTTAGTTTAGTTTTATTCATATAGCTGTAAGTCATAAACTTTTAGCTTTTAAACATAATACAACAATGGTAACACATAACATAGAAAAATTTCATAACATGAAATTACATAGCGGTAACAGCTCAGTTAGTAAGTAATGAATTGCGAAGTTTGAAGGCTTCAAAAACATATTTACATAATTTAACTTGTAGATTTCCATTATTTGTAGACATTAATTCATTAAATTTATAAACAGTTGTGTGAAGTGAATAAAATTTAGGGATATATTTTGTTCCTAATTGATTTAAAGATTTACAACAAAGTGTAAAGTGAAATTCATCTTCTACAGACTCGTGGCATAATTCACATATTCTATTTTGTGCTAATATTTTATAATATCGACCTTTCTCAATAAATAGGTCATGTGAAATACACCTAAGTCTGCGAAGGGATATACGATACTTTTGTATACAATATTTTAAATAATTTTCAAAACAAAATTCATTTTTAAATAGGTTATAATGCTTTAGTTTAGATAGGTTTCTACGGCTCCCATCCCAGGATTGTATATATTGATCACGTATACGAAGCATTATAGGACCAGGTTTAGGTAAACGACACCACTGATTAGACCATACGTATGATAAACCTAGATTGTCGAGTAATGATTTAACTTGATGAGCCCAGTTATACACATTTTTGCGTTTAGTTGAAAATCCGGAACAACTACACAGATCAGAATATACTTTATAAACAAGCGAGTCGTGGTTTTTAATGATATGGCACCAATATCTAATAATTTCTTGTAGACGACGGATTTTTAAAGGGGGCCTGCCCAGCTCACCATAAACAGCCGTTTCCATACAGTAGTGATAGTGTTTACTTTACGCCAATGCCAATAGCCTCGTTTGTAACGCAATTAGTTTTACTGCAATATCAAAAACGTGCAGCCATGACGTAACGTTATGTAGCCATAATTAGACGCAATGTTTTAAAGGTAATGTCTTTGTAACGAAGTCAGAGATTGGTTGTTAATGGGACCACTGACCAGTCATAATTAGCGACAATAATACCCACTCAGTCCAGCAGTGAGTAGTGGGATTAGCTCTAATCAAACGGAACACTGTGAGGAGTATGGGCAACGTGAAGTTGGCACGTTATTCGGGATTCGGGATTCGAGATTCGCGAATCGCGAATCCCGAATACCGTGCTGGCTCGTTATTCGGGATTCGCCAATAACGAATAACGAGCCAGCACGTTATTCGGGATTCGGGATTCGGATTCGGGATTCGAGATTGGGGATTTGCCATTAAAACAGAACGACCTACGTTGCATCCGACCATTTCCTCTCTAACCCCGGGATGGGGTGGGGTGTGCTGGCGAGTGTGGATGGCCGAATGTCAAAGCATGTGTGCACTGTATCATTAAGCCTGTCATTGAGTCAACTGGCGTGGTTTCGAATCTCAGGTTGTACGTGACAAGGAGTAGAGTGGTATGTCTAACGTCGTGGGTTTTCTCCGGGTCACCTGGTTTCCTCCTACTGCTAAAGAGCCAGCCCGCAGGTTTATCGGGATTCGGGATTCGCAACTAAAACAGAAGGACCTACGTTGCATCCGACCATTTCCAATCTACCCCCGGGGTGGGGTGGGGGTTTGGGGTGTGAATGGCCGAAAATCCAAGAACGTGCGCCCTATATCATTAAGCCTGTCATTTAGTCAACTGGTGTTGTTTCGAATCCCCGGTTGTACGTGACAAGGAGAGGGGGTCGTCTGTCTAACGTCGTGGGTTTTCTCCGGGTCCTCTGGTTTCCTCCTACTGCTAAAAACCCCACGACCAAGCGAAGTATTGAAAAAAAGTAAACTATATATTTGATTTGAAATGACCTAATTTGTGTCGAGTGGCCGTTAAACCCCATCCCTCTCTCTCTCTCTCTCTCTCTCTCTCTCTCTCTCTATCCCGAATCTCGAATCCCGAATAACGAGCCAGCACGTTATTCGGGATTCGGGATTCGGGATTCGAGATTCGCCACTAAAACAGAACGACCTGCTTTGCATCCGACCATTTCCTCTCTACCCCCGACCGTAGGGGTAAGTGGACGTTGGGTGTCCGACTAACAAGGAGACGACCTTCGTCGAGCGAATAGGGTGTTGGCTGGTTTGTTGCCGTGCACGGGGCAGTCCTCTCCTGAACCCACCTGTTGTATTGCCGAATCCCGAATCCCGAATAACGTGCTGGCTCGTTATTCGGGATTCGGGATTTGTCACTTAAACAGAACAACCTACGTTGTTGCATCCGACCATTTCCTCTCTACCCCGACCGTAGGCGTAAGTGGGTTTTGGGTGACCGACTAACAAGGAGACGAACGTTTGTCGAGTGAATAGGGTTTTGGCTGATTGACGTGCACGGGGCAGTCCTTACCAGCAATCACCTGTTGTATTGCCGAATCCCGAATCCCGTGCTGGCTCGTTATTTGGGATTCGCCATTAACGAATAACGAATAATGAGCCAGCACGTTTTTCGGGATTCGGGATTCGCCACTAAAACAGAACGACCTACGTTTCATCCGACCATTTCTCCTCTACCCCCGGGGGTGGGGGTTGGGGGTTGGGTAGTGGATGGCCGAATGTTCAAGCACGTGCGCGCTGTGTCATTAAGCCTGTCATTGAGTCATCTTGCGTGGTTTCGAATCCCGTTTTGTTCGTGACAATGAGTAGGGTCGCCTGTCCAACCTCCTGGGTTTTCTCCGGATTCTCCGGTTTCACCCATTGCTAATGATCCCTACGAACAGGCGTACTATTGAAATAAAATTAAAACTATATGTTAGTCTCGAAATGACCTAATTTTTATCGAGTGACGTTAAACCCCTTTTTTTTTTCTCTCGAATAAGGTATTGGCTGCTTTGTTGGCGTGCACGGGGCAGTCATCTCCAACAATCACCTGTTGTATTGACCAAATCTGAATCCCGAATCTCGAATCCCGAATCATGTGCTGGCTCGTTATTCGGGATTCGCCAAAAACGAATAACGAATAACGAGCCAGCACGTTATTCGGGATTCGGGATTCGGGATTTGGGATTCGCCACTAAAACTGAACGACCTACGGTCCATCCGACCATTTCCTCTCTACTCCTGGGGTGGGGGTGGGGTGGTTGTGTGGATGGCCGAATGTCAAGCACTGTATCATTAAGCCTGTCATTGAGTCAACTGGCGTGGTTTTGAATCCCCGGTTGTACGTGACAAGGAGAGGGGTCGTCTTTCTAACGTCGTGGGTTTTCTCCGGGTCATCTGGTTTCCTCCTACTGCTAAAGACCCCATGACCAAGCGAAGTATTGAAACGAATTAAACTATAGGTTAGTTTCGAAATGACCTAATTTGTGTCGAGTAGACGCTCTCTCTCTCTCTCTCTACCCCCGAGTGTAGGGGTAAGTGAACATTAGGTGACAGACTAACAAGGAGACGACCGATTGTAGAGCGAAAAGGGTGTTGGCTGGTTTGTTGGCGTGCACGGGGCAGTCATCTCCAGTTATCACCTGTTGTATTGTCGAATCCCGAATCACGAATCTGAAATCCCGAACAACGAGCCAGCACGTTATTCGGGATTCGGGATTCGCCACTAAAACAGAACGACCTACTTTGCATCCGACCATTTCCTCTCTACCCCCGACCGTAGGAGTAAGTGAACGTTGGGTGTCCGACTAACAAGGAGACGACCTTCGTCGAGCGAATAGGGTGTTGGCTGGTTTGTTCACGTGCACGGGGCAGTCCTCTCCTGAACCCACCTGTTGTATTGCCGAATACCGAATCCCGAATAACGTGCTGTCTCGTTATTCGGGATTCGGAATTCGCCACTAAAACATAACAACCTACGATGTTGCACCTGACCATTTCCTCTCTACCCCGACCGTAGGTGTGTGTGGGTGTTGGGTGACCGACTAACAAGGAGACGACCGTTTGTCGAGTGAAAAGGGTTTTGGCTGGTTTGTTGACGTGCACGGGGCAGTCCTTACCAGCAATCACATGTTGTATTGCCGAATCCCGAATCCCGTGCTGGCTCGTTATTCGGGATTCGCCAATAACGAATAACGAGCCAGCACGTTATTCGGGATTCGGGATTCGGGATTCGAGGTTCGAGATTGGGGATTCGCCATTAAAACAGAACGACCTACGTTGCATCCCACCATTTCCTCTCTACCCCCGGGATGGGGTGGGGTGTGCTGGGGGGTGTGGATGGCCGAATGTCAAAGCATGTGCGCACTGTATCATGAAGCCTGTCATTGAGTCAAGTGGCGTGTTTTCGAATCCCAGGTTGTACGTGACAAGGAATAGGGTGGTATGTCTAACGTCGTGGGTTTTCTCCGGGTCCCCTGGTTTCCCCCTACTGCTAAAGAGCCAGCCCGCAGGTTTTTGAGGAATCGGGATTCGAGATTCGGGATTCGCAACTAAAACCAAAGGACCTACGTTGCATCCGACCATTTCCAATCTACCCCCGGGGTGGGGGTTTGGGGTGTGAATGGCCGAATATCCAAGAACGTGCGCCCTATATCATTAAGCCTGTCATTTAGTCAATTGGTGTTGTTTCGAATCCCCGGTTGTACGTGACAAGGAGAGGGGGTCGTCTGTCTAACGTCGTTGGTTTTCTCCGGGTCCTCTGGTTTCCTTCTACTGCTAAAAAACCCACGACCAAGCGAAGTATTGAAAAAAAGTAAACCATATATTTGTCTCGAAATGACCTAATTTGTGTCGAGTGGACGTTAAACCCCATCTCTCTCTCTCTGTACCCCCGACCGATTGTAGAGCGAAAAGGGTGTTGGCTGGTTTGTTGGTGTGCACGGGCAGTCATCTCCAGTAATCACCTGTTGTATTGTCGAATCCCGAATCCCGAATCTCGAATCCCGAATAACGAGCCAGCACGTTATTGGGGATTCGGGATTCGAGATTTGCCACTAAAACAGAACGACCTAATTTGCATCCGACCATTTCCTCTCTACCCCCGATCGTAGGGGTAAGTGGACGTTGGGTGTCCGCTAACAAGGAGACGACCTTCGTCGAGCGAATAGGGTGTTGGTTGGTTTGTTGCCGTGCACGGGGCAGTCCTCTCCTGAACCCACCTGTTGTATTGCCGAATCCCGAATCCCGAATAACGTGCTGGCTCGTTATTCGGGATTCGCGACTTAAACAGAACAACCTACATTGTTGCATCCGACCATTTCCTCTCTCCCCCGACCGTAGGTGTAAGTGGGTTTTGGGTGACCGACTAACAAGGAGACGACCGTTTGTCGAGTGAATAGGGTTTTGGCTGGTTTGTTGACGTGCACGGGGCAGTCCTTACCAGCAATCACCTGTTGTATTGCCGAATCCCGAATCCCGAATAACGTGCTGTCTCGTTATTCGGGATTCGGGATTCGCCACTAAAACAGAACGACCTACGTTTCATCCGACCATTTCTCCTCTACCCCCGGGGGTGGGGGTTGGGTAGTGGATGGCCGAATGTTCAAGCACGTGCGCGCTGTGTCATTAAGCCTGTCATTGAATCAACTTGCGTGGTTTCGAATCCACGGTTGTACGTGACAATGAGTAGGGTCGCCTGTCTAACCTCTTGGGTTTTCTCCGGGTTCTCCGGTTTCACCCATTGCTAATGATCCCTACGAGCAGGCGTAATATTGAAATAAAATTAAAACTATATGTTAGTCTCAAAATGACCTATTTTTTATCGAGTGACGTTAAACCCAATTTTTTTTCTCTCTCGAATAAGGTGTTGGCTGCTTTGTTGGAGTGCACGGGGCAAACATCTCCAACAATAACCTGTTGTAATGACCAAATCTGAATCCCGAATCTCGAATCCCGAATTATGTGCTGGCTCGTTATTCGGGATTCGCCAATAACGAATAACGAATAACGAGGCAGCACGTTATTCGGGATTCGGGATTCGCCACTAAAACTGAACGACCTACGGTCCATCCGACCATTTCCTCTCTACTCACAGGGTGGGGGTGGGGTGGGGGTGTGGATGGCCGAATGTCAAGCACGTGCGCGCTGTATCATTTAGCCTGTCATTGAGTCAACTGGCGTGGTTTTGAATCCTCGGTTGTACGTGACAAGGAGTAGGGTCGTCTGTCAAACCTCGTGGGTTTTCTCCGGGTCCTCCGGTTTCCACCCATTTTTAATGACCCCTGCGAGCAAGCGTACTATTGAAATATATCATTAAGCCTATATCATTAAGCCTGTCGTTTAGTCAACTGGCGTTGTTTCGAATCCCCGGTTGTACGTGACAAGGAGAGGGGTTCGTCTGTCTAACGTCGTGGGTTTTCTCCGAGTCCTCTGGTTTCCTCCTACTGCTAAAGACCCCGGGGGTAGAGAGAAAATGGTCAGATGCAACGTAGGTCGTTCTATTTTAGTGGCAAATCCTGGATCTCGAATCCCGAATTCCGAATCCCGAAAAACGTGCTGGCTCTTTAACAGTAGGAAGAAACCAGAGAACCCGGAGAAAACCCACGACGCTAGACAGACGACCCTACTCCCTGTCACGTACTACTAGGGATTCGAAACCGCGCCAGTTGATTCAATGACAGGCTTAATGATACAGCGCACACGTGCTTGGACATTCGGCGATCCACACCCCCATCCCAACCCAACCCCGGGGGTAGAGAGGAAATGGTCGGATGCAACGTAGGTAGTTCTGTTTTAGTGGCGAACCCCGAATCTCGAATTCCGAATCCCGAATCCCGAATAACGTGCTGGCTTGTTATTCGTTATTCGTTATTGGCGAATCCCGAATAACGAGCCAGCACGTGATTCGGAATTCGGCATTCGGGATTCGGGATTCAGATTTGGTCAATACAACAAGTGATTGTTGGAGATGACTTCCCCGTGCACGCCAACAAAGCAGCCAACACCTTATTCACGAGAGAAAAGAAATGGGGTTTAACGTCCACTCAACACAAACTAGGTCATTTCGAGACTAATACATAGTTTTAATATTATTTCAATAGTACGCTTGATCGTATGGGTCATTAACAATGGGTGGAAACCGGAGGACCCAGATAAAACACACGAGGTTTTACAGACGACCCTACTCCTTCCCACGTACAACCGGAGATTCGAAACCACGTCAGTTGACTCAATGACAGGCTTAATGACACAGCGCGCACGAACTTGAACATTCTGCAATCCAACACCCAACCTCCACCCCCGGGGGTAGAGAAGAAATGGTCGGATGAAACGTAGGTCGTTCTGTTTTAGTGGCGAATCCCGAATAACGTGCTGGCTCGTTATTCGTTATTGGCGAATCCCGAATAACGAGCCAGCACGGGATTCGGGATTCGGCAATACAACAGGTGATTGCTGGTAAGAACTGCCCCGTGCACGTCAACAGACCAGCCAAAACCCTATTCACTCGACAAACGTTCGTCTCCTTGTTAGTCGGTCACCCAGCACCCACTTACACTTACGGTCGTGGTTGAGAGGAAATGGTCAGATGCAACAACGTAGGTTGTTCTGTTTTAGTGGCGAATCCCGAATCCCGAATAACGAGCCAGCACGTTATTTGGGATTCGGGATTCGGGATTCGGCAATTCAACAGGTGGGTTCAGGAGAGGACTGCCCCGTGCACGGCAACAAACCAGTCAACACCCTATTCGCTCGACGAAGGTCGTCTCCTTGTTAGTCGGACACCCAACGCTCACTTACCCCTACGGTTGGGGGTAAAGAGGAAATGGTCGGATGCAAAGTAGGTCGTTCGTTTTGTTTTAGTGGCGAATCCCGAATCCCGAATAACGTGCTGGCTCGTTATTCGGGATTCGGGATTCGGGATTCGGGATTCGACAATACAACAGGTGATTACTGGAGATGACTGCCCCGTGCACGTCAACAAACCAGACAAACCAGCCAACACCCTTTTCGCTCAACAAACGGTCGTCTCCTTGTTAGTCGGTCACCTAATATTCACTTACCCCTACGCTCGGGGGTAGAGAGAGAGAGAGAGAGAGAGAGAGAAAGAGTGAGAGATGGGGTTTAACGTCCACTCGACCATCCACAGACCCACCCGACCCCTTCCCATTCCGGGGGTAGAGAGGAAATGGTCGGATGCAGCGTAGGTCGTTCTGTTTTAGTGGCAAATCCCGAATTCCGAATTTCGAATCCCGAATAACGTGCTGGCTCTTTAGCAGTAGGAAGAAACCAGAAGACCCGGAAAAAACCCAAAACGTTAGACAGACGACCCTACTCCTTGTCACGTACAACCGGGGATTCAAAACCGCGCCAGTTGACTCAATGACAGGCTTAATAATACAGCGCGCACGTGCTTGACATTTGGACATTCACACCCCCACCCCACCCCCACCGCGGGGGTAAAGAGGAAAGGTCGGATGCAACGTAGGTCGTTCTGTTTTAGTGGGGAATCCCGAATAACGTGCTGGCTCGTTATTCGTTATTCGTTATTGGCGAATCCCGAATAACGAGCCAGCACGTGATTCGGGATTCGGGATTCGGCATTCGGGATTCAGATTTGGTCAATACAACAAGTGATTGTTGGAGATGACTGCCCCGTGCACGCCAACAAAGCACCCAACACCTTATTCGAGAGAGAAAAGAAATGGGGTTTAACGTCCACTGAACACAAACTAGGTCATTTCGAGACTAATACATAGTTTTAATTTTATTTCAATAGTACGCTTGATCGTATGGGTCATTAACAATGGGTGGAAACCGGAGGACCCAGATAAAACACACGAGGTTTGACAGACGACCCTACTCCTTCCCACGTACAACCGGAGATTCGAAACCACGTCAGTTGACTCAATGACAGACTTAATGACACAGCGCGCACGTGCTTGAACATTCTGCAATCCAACACCCAACCTCCACCCCCGGGGGTAGAGAAGAAATGGTCGGATGAAACGTAGGTCGTTCTGTTTTAGTGGCGAATCCCGAATAACGTGCTGGCTCGTTATTCGTTATTGGCGAATCCCGGATAACGAGCCAGCACGGGATTCGGGATTCGGCAATACAACAGGTGATTGCTGGTAAGAACTGCCCCGTGCACGTCAACAGACCAGCCAAAACCCTATTCACTCGACAAACGTTCGTCTCCTTGTTAGTCGGTCACCCAGCACCCACTTACACTTACGGTCGTGGTAGAGAGGAAATGGTCAGATGCAACAACGTAGGTTGTTCTGTTTTAGTGGCGAATCCCGAATCCCGAATAACGAGCCAGCACGTTATTCGGGATTCGGGATTCGGGATTCGGCAATTCAACAGGTGGGTTCAGGAGAGGACTGCCCCGTGCACGGCAACAAACCAGTCAACACCCTATTCGCTCGACGAAGGTCGTCTCCTTGTTAGTCGGACACCCAACGCTCACTTACCCCTACGGTTGGGGGTAGAGAGGAAATGGTCGGATGCAGAGTAGTGGCGAATCCCGAATCCCGAATAACGTGCTGGCTCGTTATTCGGGATTCGGGATTCGGGATTCGGGATTCGACAATACAACAGGTGATTACTGGAGATGACTGCCCCGTGCACGTCAACAAACCAGACAAACCAGCCAACACCCTTTTCGCTCCACAAACGGTCGTCTCCTTGTTAGTCGGTCACCTAATATTCACTTACCCCTACGCTCGGGGGTAGAGAGAGAGAGAGGGAGAGAGAGAGAGAGAGAGAGAGAGAAAGAGTGAGAGATGGGGTTTAACGTCCACTCGACCATCCACAGACCCACCCGACCCCTTCCCATTCCGGGGGTAGAGAGGAAATGGTCGGATGCAGCGTAGGTCGTTCTGTTTTACTGGCAAATCCCGAATTTCGAATCCCGAATAACGTGCTGGCTCTTTAGCAGTAGGAAGAAACCAGAAGACCCGGAAAAAACCCAAAATGTTTGACAGACGACCCTACTCCTTGTCACGTACAACCGGGGATTCAAAACCGCGCCAGTTGACTCAATGACAGGCTTAATAATACAGCGCGTACGTGCTTGACATTTGGACATTCACACCCCCACCCCACCCCCACCGCGGGGGTAAAGAGGAAAGGTCGGATGCAACGTAGGTCGTTCTGTTTTAGTGGGGAATCCCGAATAACGTGCTGGCTCGTTATTCGTTATTCGTTATTGGCGAATCCCGAATAACGGGCCAGCACGTGATTCGGGATTCGGGATTCGAGATTCAGATTTGGTAAATACAAAAGGTGATTGTTGGAGATGACTTCCCCGTGCACGCCAACAAGGCAGCCAACACCTTATTCGAGAGAGAAAAACATGGGGTTTAACGTCCACTCGACAAAAACAAGGTCATTTCGAGATGGGGTTTAGCGTCCACTCGACAAAAATTATGTCATTTCGATACTAACATATAGATTATTTTTTTTGAATACGTCGCTTGATTGTTGGGTCTTTAGCAGTATAAGGAAACCAGAGGACCCGGAGAAAACCCACGACATTAGACATACGACCCTTCTTCTTGTCACGTACAACCGGGGATACAGCGCACACCCCGGGGGTAGAGAATATGATCAGATGCAACGTAGGTCGTTCTGTTTTAGTGACGAATCCCGAATCTCCAATCCCGAATCTCCAATCCCGAATCCCGAATCCCGAATCCCGAATCCCGAATCCCGAATAACGTGCTGGCTCGTTATTCGTTATTCGTTATTGGCGATTCCCGAATAACGAGCCAGCACGGTATTCGTGATTCGCGAATCCCGAATCCCGAATCCCGAATAACGTGCCAACTTCACGTTGCCAGGAGTATGGGGGTATTGTGAACAGTGCAATTGTAATCGCGGCGGCAAGGGGACTAGTGAAAAGAAGGAATAATAGGAATTTAGCTGAAGACGGTGGAAGTTTGAACATTAATAAGTCATGGGCACAGTCATTTTTACAACGGATAGGCTTCGTGAATAGACCTGAATAAAAGTTAAGCACCCCCGACAAAATGAAACATGTCTCAACTACTTTTAGATTTGTCACAGTGTATCACCATTGTTTCCTGGGACTATTTGCAGGTGTCCAATCTTTTAACCACCGCTTCCAGAAATGACGAATTAATTTCTGTATTCTCTGCCATCGTTTCCTCGGATTAAATGTGGTTTCGTCAACGGAATCGGTAGTAAATACTCAACCAATCTGTCCACGAAGAAAGTGATTAGGGGTGAGCGGAACACCATCTTCGCAGTTGACACGTCAAAGGTCTGGAATTAATGAGAGCTTCAGCTCCATCGAATGCATTAATTTATTCTTCGTCATTTACATCAGCGTTACCGAATAGCATAGATGACCTTCTTAGCTGCTTTAATCATAGTTTCATGTACCCTACCAAAATGCAGAGCCATGGGAAGATTGAAATACCATTATTCCTTGGTTAGCAGAGGACTTCTCTATATGGCTTTTATCTAATGAAGATAGAAGCTGTTTCAATTCTGTATTAACTACAATGATGTATGTGCCATTGTCGGAAATTATTGACATGGGAATCCCTCTACGATTGACCATTCTGTAGATTGCACACAGAAAGGTGTCCATATAAAGGGGTGGGTGGGGTGGATGGCCGAATAGTTAGATTTACAAGAGAAAAAAAGCACGTGTGCGCTGTATCATAAAGCCTGTCATTGAGTCAACTAGAGTGGTTTCGAATTCCCGTTTGTACGTGAGTAGAGTCGAGTCGCCTGTCCAACCTCGTGGGGTTTCTCCGGCACTCCTTCTTTCCTCCTACTGCTAAAGAGCCTACGCGCAAGCGAATTATTGAAATAAAATTAAACCATATGCTAGTCCCGAAATCACCTACATGTAGTTTGTGTCGAGTGGACGTTAAACCCCATCTCTCTCTCTCTCCCTCTCCCTCTCTCAAGACCTATGCTGTTTCTAAATGGAGAGATCGGTTTGCGAGATGGGTAAATAAACATAGATATATTTTCATTCAAGTACGACCTCTGCCCTGAATCGTGGACCTCCGTGATCGACTGCGACTCTGAAAAAATGCTTTATAGGGCATTGGAAATTGGAGCCACGAGTTGTTCCCTGATTTAAGATTTCTTTTCTGACAAATCATATTCTCTTACTTCTTCTCTGGCCGCAATTATCCAATATCTGGATAAAATCAATGACAATGCGTGATTGGTTCCACCATGCAGGCATTGTTGGTGATAATATCTAACAACTAGTTTGGTGAATCAATTCTTTCTACTAGGGAGAATAACAGGAAATCTGACATCATAAGGTAAGTAGCCAATTTAACATTTCTTTACCATTACTCAAGGCATCATTATTTGCATGTAAACGAATACTTCTTGGCATCTTTAAGCAGTTTAATTTCAACATCGCTGAGTTCTTCACCATAGGTTCTTTCGGTTTGAAGATACCAACAGTTATTCCCAAACCCCTAGCTATAAGTACTCGTTTTAAGAGAAGCCAATTCTAAAATATTATTGGATCTAGTCGCCATGATCCACCATCTTGGTTATAGAGAGAGAGGGAGAGAGAGAGGGGGAGATGGGATTTAACGTCCACTCGACACAAACTAGGTCATTTTGGGACTAACGTATGGTTTTCAATTTTTATTTTAATAATTCGATTGCGCGTAGGGGTCTTTAGCAGTGGGGGGGGGGGGACCGCAGTGCCCAGAGGAAACCCACGAGGTTGAGAAGGCGCCCCTATATCCATGTCACATACGCTCACACTAGGGCTCGAAACCACAGCCACCAGCCAGGGGTGACCGGCCAGGGGGGGGGGGGGGGGGCTAGTGATCTGATCTAGAGTGGCGCGTTTCAACCTCTAACTCTGGCTTACGGTTGTGGTTTCGGTCCCTGGTGTGAGCGTCTAAAAGGTAAAGCTATTTAAAGGGACAACCCCGAATTAAACAAGGGCTCAAAAATGGAAGTCTGAGAATGTATGAAAATAAAACGCCAAAATATAGGGGAATGGTGTATTTACCTTGTCTCAAAATTTCAACTCAAAATATTGAGTCGTTTGGACGTGAACGCCAAAACTGCTTATCCGGACACGTAACCCTTTTAAGATTTCGGGTCAATTGTTTCGTTGGTTGACCTTATAACCGATTACGGTTACCTGAGAGGGTTATGCAGTGAATAACTCATGTTCCGTACTTGATAGAGAAAGGCAAATTTCAACTACACATTATTTTTATAAAAAAAAAAAAATTTTTAATCCAGATACCACAAAATATATCTTGGGGCACCGGTCTCAAATTCCAGATGAAGACTGGCGGATTCAAGTCGTTTGAAAACGTACCATAAATACTGAAGTAGTTGCTCGGCCCTTGACTTGAATATTTTAAGGGATTTTAACACAAAATTAAGCAGTTTTATGCCCAAAACCAATATCGGGATTAGCCCTTTAAGGTATCCTCTAAACTTCTGCTAATTACAATTCCCAAATTAAACCCAACACTTCCCCCATAACGTCAAGACGAGGAATGGACATTGTCAAATAGGTGCTACTTTTGTCTTAGCCGCAATTATATTGCAAGAAATGGTCCCATTTAAACATATTATTCTTGCATGAGAAACTGCCCCATAACCTTCTTGAGAAGCATCTTGAATTCAAAGGGATATAATTGTTTCGTAGATGTTATGTAAGCTATCGTTTAGAAGTTGTTGTGTGCGCAGTGAGCCTACCGTTACCTGATTCTCCAATATTTTAGCATGTTTACGGTAATATATCCCGAAAAGCCAACACAGGACGTTTCTCGAATTTTACAGTCCAGTAGTTTCGTAGATGTTCTGTAAGCATTTCGGTACTTTAACATCGGTAAGATAAGTAAGATCGTCAATCCATGACAAAGACGTTTTGGTAAGTTCATCATCCATTCAGAACCGGATGACCATATTTCTTGTAGGATTACCTTTCCTTTGACAGCATATGGTGCTAAAAACCAATGTAGCCAGTTTCTTTAAGAAGATCTAAGAGGCTCTAAGGGTAAGTATATCGTCATCCGATAGCCATTGTAGGCCTTGTGTTTTGATTGTGGGTAGCTCACCAGGGGCCTGTTTCACGAAACTTTAACTTAGATAAAATCCAAATTTTAGTAATTGGACTGGATAATATTAGATTGATTTTAGTGCTTAGCCAATCAAAATTGAAGTATCTACCAAAAAATTGGATTTTATCTTTTGTTAAAGACGGAAAGCGGTGTAAGTATTTGTCCAGGTAAGGTAAGTACTTCGCGACTCCAACTTATCTTGTCGAAGGGTTTGGTCTTGGTCTGTAAGGATTGTCTAACAGTCTATTATGAATTTCTCTGCAGCCATCAATACTACAAATCCTTTGTCGCGGACAGTCTTGTAATCGATGATCATGGCCTAAACATAATCTTAGTTCAGTGATTCTAAACCAGTGCGCTGCGACACACATGTGTGCCGCAAGATCTTCCTAAGTGTGCCGCGAAATTTTGAAAGGCACACCAAGTAAATGAGAAAAAAAACCCCACGTGATCCCACTTGAGTATTCACTGGTGTTCATAGTTGTGTTCTTTTTTTATTTAGTTGTGAGTCATTCTATGTTTCAATGATCAGCCTATGTCTACGATTGTATGTCCTCTATGATTTGCCAGGTTTTTTGTGGGCAAAATTCAAATAATTTTCATAAATATTTAGCCAGGTGTGCCGCTAGTTTATCATGTGTTCCAAGGTGTGCTGTTGGCAACAAAGGTTGCGAACCACTGTGTTAGTCGTAACATCGCTTTTCTGTGGAAAATGTTCGAAAAAGGTCGCAAGACCACACATGGTGATGTACATGTTCACAGGCAGTGCATTTCCATCTAGTTAAGGTCTATGTATCCTGCCGGTACGTGGATCAGTAACAAAGTTTCTAGAACTTTCTTTTTAAATTCTGGTTTGGAATCATTTTTATTTGCGACTCCCCCGAAAGTAGGCTTATCGTGTGCAATGGTTTAGAATTCTGACCCCTAAAGTACACACTCAATGCCTCAACTGATTTTTCTCTCACCTCTTTCAAATATCCAGCTCTGATACTGTACTAGCAACTTAATGGCTTATAAACAACAATCCGGGCACTCCGGTTTCCTCCAACTGTTAAAGACCCCTACGCGCAAGCGATTTTTTGAAATAAAATTAAACCATATGTTAGTCCCGAAATGGCCTAGTTGTGTTGAGTGGACGTTAAACCCCGTTTCTCTCTCCTCTTTCTCTCTCTCTCTCTCTCTCTCTTTCTCTATAAACATCAACATAATATGTTTTTTGTTGTTAACAAAATAATAATTTTAAAAACGTGTAGAATGGACTTGGTACTGGTAGCCGTTTAATTTGAACATAATTCAACTGGTAATGTAACACAATAAGTGTGGTTTAATGGTCGAGAGCGAGACATTAAGTAATATATTGCAACAACAAGAGGACCGTGAAATCCGAGTGTTTTTACAATATATTACGCAATGTTTTAAGCTCGAGAGCATTAAACGACTTAAAATACAGACACTCCGCACGTGCGTTTATAGTGAAATACGTCACTCGAGTCTAAGTTGCCCTTACATTATTTGAAATAATGGTACGCCAACATCAAAGGGTGACGTCACATCTGTATTTTGAGAATGAATATCAATATCAGGGTTTTGGTTAACGGTGATATGGAAAGGGTGTATGAATAGAAAAAAAAGAGAAACAGTCAGAAGAAAAAAAAGAAAATTGGAAAAAGACTGGCTTGATTTGGGTATGAAAGTGGGGGGGGGGACACCAACCTAGTATATTCAATTGGTAGTTGTATACTCATATCTCACTATTGACTTGGTTACTGTAGCTTGGTCGTCGAGATTTGTCTGTAATAAGACAACTAGTAGAAATTGTTCGCAAATAAAATTTGAAGGATACTTTAAATAGTAGCTTGTAAAGAATGGTTAAACGACATTTATTTCGGAGAATTGGAGCGTTAAGTCAAAGTTATATAATATTAATATTCTTGTAATAGTCGTCCACTGTATCAAAAGTGGATCTGTGCTGTTCTTAGTTCAGCTCTAAACGTCGGTCACATTACACTCACCCTGGCCGTTCAGGGATTGTCCCATTCAATCAATGTCGAAAATAATTGGAACCCCAGTCAATTTTACTGGGCAACTTTTCACTGCCAAACGAGTGGGTGTCAATCCGTGTGGGTGCCTGTACAATGTAAACGAACATCTTAGTGAGAAAATAAGACCTTGCTTACTTCGCTAGAGACAGTATAAGCGACACAACACGCTGTTAAAAACACGTCCCCTCCCATCAAGTAACATTTCCCCGCCATGACACTCGAACTGCAGGTCAACGTCCACATTCAGGAATGTCGGTCATACAAGACGAAACGAAATGTACAGGCGTTACATTGTACAGGCTTTCACACGGATTGACACCCCGTCGTTTAGCAGTGAAAAGTTGTCCAGTAATTTTTTTTCGACATTGATTGAATTGGACAGTACCTGAACGTTCAGGGTGAGTGTAATGAGACCGACGTTTAGAGCTGAACTATGTTGTTCTATGAAAAGGCTACATTAATATGTGCCTTTTAACCCAATTTTGTCTATCTTATGGCTCAAAAGATGAGAGTAATTAAAATATGTACCACCCAGACGAAACAGGCAATCTAATTAAAATACAGATCTATATTTCGTTTCGTTTTTTAAACTTTCGATGGCCTACACTACATGTAGATCTAACAACTTATAGGGGCAGATCACGTTCTATGACGTAGAAAACGACATTTGACCCTATAAGGTCAGTCATTCGATTAACCAATCAGAATCGTTGTTGCAAGTGGCTATGTTTTTGATCTACTTTTGCTTTGTTTTGATATCTCTCGGAGTTCATGTCTACCCACAGTTCCGTGTAAGAGAGGTCAAACCCCCTATTCGACAGACAATTTGATTGGCTGACCCCTCATTTGAAGCTGAACACGAGTTAAATAACAAACCTTCAAGATCCTAAAGTGCAGTAAAGACAAGTAAAACAAAATTATGAACTATAAAAAACGAAACGAAATTGGATCTGTGATTTAAACAGATTGACGAAACAAGCTAAAGATACAGTTTTAATTAGTTTTTTAAAAAATATAAATGTCAAAATGTCAATTTAGCTCTTTAATCCCTATTATGTTGTCTTCTAGAGTTCCCGAAGCGGTTTTGTGTATCGATTGATGTCAGAATACCGCGGATCACAAATATGATTTTTACCATTAAGGTTGTTTGTTAACAAGGTTGTCTTAAATATCTTTATATCAATTATTTTTTCTGTAAGTAATTATTATCTAACTTAATGGACAAATATCATTTTCTCTGGTTTGTCCTCATAACGTATTATATTAAATGTGTTTCTTCTTTTCTCTATTAGGCATCGATATTCAAGTTAATATTATGTGATAATGGGTTTGAGTGGACTAATAAATAGACGTTCATGAGATGAAGACGTCTATATTACCTAATTTAACCATCGCATTACTTTATGTGGCTCTATTATCAAATAATGACTGTACAGGTAATAAACTTTCATTATTAAAACGCAGAAAAACTTTCGTTGAGGACATCAATAAATATCCTTCATGTTGGGACATGTTTTATTTATGTCGGGTAATAAGCGAGTAGTTTCTCTCTATGTTAACTTTAATTGTCGATTTTAGCAAGTAGTATAAAGAGTTAGAGCAGGGGGTAGAAGCGGCCGCGTTGGTTGCGTGGTTACGACGACAGGGGCATGTAACGTGGAGAATATTTCAAAAATAACATCATAATATGAATATGTATATCTCTAAAGTATGTTACGTCATTGTTCGTAAGCGAGATTATTAAATAATAATAATAATCGCGTCATTTTACATGGGTAGCAAATTAGGCCTGAGGCCTTTTTCCAATTTGGCCCTTGACACAGATCGTGCGATAATTTCGATCATTACTGCAGGAAGAAACCGAAGAGCTCAGAGTAAACCTGCCTGATCGGACGCGAGACCGAATATCCCTCTCACTTACAACGATAAAGTTCATGCCCTGAGCTGGGATTGAACCGTCGTTGCCTTGGTGAGAAGCCGCCTCTTTACTGGTCTGATTCCAATTTCTAACTCGGGGGCAATGGGAAATTCCTCACAATACTCACAACACGGGCCATGATTAATTGACGAAATCTTGCGTTCATAAACTTGCGTTCAAAAAATTCTGACGTCATGTGCAATTCAAAGTGATTGAGCCCGTGAGGAATGTCTCCCCGACGACCATCTCACAAATGGGTTGGGATTAAATACTTGAGTTCAAAGTTCACTACTATTGATTCGGTCAAGCAGTGGCAATACTCACTAAATTTCGCTAGGTATTTTTGAAATATATTCCACGTTACGGGCGCCTGTGGTTGAAAGTCGTCGTACCAGGGGCGGATCCAGAGGGGGGGGGGTTGAAACCCCCCCTGCTCAGCCACAATTTTTTTTTTTAAAAATCAACACTTTTTATGAGAAAAAATTCACGGCCGCTGAGGCTTGAAATATGAAGGGTCCGAAAAACTTAATTATAAAAGCCTGAATCTGACCAAAAAATTGCGAGTTATATGACTTGCATTCCATTGTGGACAAAAACAAATAGTCACATACAGCTCTGACAATTATCCAAAATCGTCGACAGCATAAATTGCCGTCGGGACCAATTGACCCCACGGCAAATCACCTATTGAGACGGCAATTTTTTAAATACCGCACAGTATGAAAATATAAGTTTATTGAAATTTAAAGTGTTTTATTAACGCTGTTCGACTGTTGACGTTGAATATATTGTTGTGTTTGCTTTTTAATTTTATCGACAGCGTTGATAACTAGCCTAATTATCGAATTCCCTTCCTTTCGTTTCTCCTTTTTCTCGTACACCAATTAACTCACCAAGTTTGGAATAAAACACATAATGTCGTTAGGAGGGTAAATCCGATCATTGATTTTTCAACAACCATAATATGGTATCTGAAGATATTTTGTTCCTCACCTGTGAAGGGAGCAATCCCCATCAACATTTTAACGACATTTTATGCGGTTTTACTGTCGATTTTTATACCTGTAATCTTGGAATTTAGCTTCCGGACATACGTCAGAATGCACCAAATTGAATCTAATTTACCAATTTTTTTCTGGGGGAGGCCCCCCAAAACCCCCATTTACAACGTTTAGCACCTTCGGCAATTAGTTAAGCAGTTATCCAATCTACCCCCCCCCCCCCTGCAAAAAATCCTGGATCCGCCCCTGCGTATGTTGGGAGAACCATGGGGATTTACCCAGCAGGGTACTTACTGGCTCGGATGGGACAGAAATACGTGTAAAATTGTAAGTGGGCATAACAAATTTGGAACAAGAGTATACGGAACCGTCCATAGTCATAGCTAGAATAAAGAGTTTTGTCAAGTGCAATTTTTCCCATCAGTATCACGTATCCATATCGTTACGCGATACGTCAATGTAGTTTTAGAGTTTTGACAGATTTTCGCTGAGCTGAGCTGAGTTTTATTACAGCCTAGCCTACAAATTCCTGAAGGGGGTAAAGTCGCCCAACAATCGCTGAGCTATTTAAAAAAAAATTAAAAGTTTATTGTCGACACAACAGCAATTTTCGGATTCACTAATGTATCACTTCAGAAAGTGCACACCCCTTTTAGAGATTTGCATGGTCCACCCCCCCCCCCTAAATTTAGCACGTAGAGCAACAAGCACGCAGACAGGAAAAATATGAAAATTCAGGGAAACGCTCATCAAAAATACTTATTAAATTCCAGTATTTATCATGGTTAAAATCAAATGTATACCTTCGTGTTCTAGGAAACACACAGATTGATACAAACACTACGGCACAACATTTCACCGTCTGAATGTAGCAACAAAAAATACAGTGAAAGACGACGATGTTATACGAACCTTTTCCGTATGACAGCTGTTCGATACGTGCTGCCGTATCCGTGTGCCGTATCACGTATGACAAATACACACGCATTGATGACGCCACACGCAAAATCGATAAGGATTCGCGATACGGACCAGGAATTTACGCTTGCCAAAGTCTCTAAAAACACACCTTCCCGCCCATTGCACTTGTAACAACAAAAATAAGAAATCAATGTCAAATAGTCTTCAAATTTACCTTTGTACCATTATATCCCCCTATACATATTATGATGTATTTATTTTAAGTGCATGCAAATGGAACGACTACAGTCACTACAGTTTGGTTAACGACTAATACAGCTACGGCGGTGGAAACAACGGTGATGCCTCCGGACCTCGAAACAACGGAAATTCCTGCTGACAAGGCTGCTATCAGCATAGAGATCTCCACAGCCAGAGGGATAGACAATTTGTCAACTGATACGCCGTTCACTGGCGATGCTGTTTTGGAAACAACAGGAAGGCCCCCTGACAGCTCAACAATCGATCAAGTTTTATACCAAGGATCCACGGATGCTACTCCTACAACTGCTGCTGCTGCTGCGGTAAGGCGCAGTTTGTTCGGTTCTTTGTTTCAAAAAGTCTTCAACAAATGGCCACAGGAATCAGTTAGCAATATTACAACCAAGAGCAGTTTTATGTCGTTTTTTAAGGCGACTACAAGAACAACTGACCCGACTGTCGGTTTAATTGCCAAAAACGGTGAGACTTTTAATAGTTATGCAGATATATTTTTTCTTCCCCATGTGAAAGTTCTAAAGTAAGCATCTTCGATAAACACATGAACAATCTGCCCTACTTAGAGGGACAATAACACGCTTGCTGGCTTGACAGGTCCATAATTGTTTTTAGCCTTATTCTAACTACTCTAGATGTTTAAGTGTCCTATCTGTTGTGTAAATTAACCATTACAACCTATCTTACTTGTCCAGAGGGTTCGAAAATATGTTTAAATCCTAGTTGCATTTGAAAGTGTTTACGTAAAGCTTTTCAAACGATGTAACGGCATGTGGTTGAATTTTTCGAATTTTTAAAATTAGGTGTGTTAAGATGAAATTTGCATCATTTATTAATTGGAATATTTTAAAATAGTACAATTTGTTGACCAGAATAAAGATTGGGACATATTATTCAGTTACAACAAGAGTGGTATTGAGCCTTTTAAATAATACCTTATTATACTTGTTTTTCTCTCGTTATTGCAAATGGACATACTACAATATATATTATTTTTCTTGTTTGGGGCGGTGTTCTAAAAATTCAGTACTTTCTGTATGTAACACTTAGTGATAACAATAGCTCAGTTTCGTACATATTATATTTATTTACATCGGGTGGTTTCCCTTTGTCATTGATGCACGAGGGAGGGCCTGGCAAGGACAGCTATCTAGTCGTTCGGATGGGACGAAAAACCGAGGTCCCGTGTACCCATTGGCGTGCACGTAAAAGATCCGTTGTCTCCGACGATATGGAAAATTGATTAGTCATGATCATTTATGGAATTGTCTATTTAACACGTCATGGCATAAATAAAATAAAACTAAGTACGAACAATCCAAAACCATTAGACAAACTAGTGTAATACGGCAAAATAGTGTAATCAGCATATGGACTGTTCACCGTGTACAAAATACACGACAAATAGGAGTAACTGGGCAGATGCATATTTTCTTTGAAGTGCTGTGGAATACGGAGCTTGTAGATGACATATGGGATTAATTACATGTTTAATTAGAACGTGGTTAACAGAAAAACCAATATCATACACATGCATCATCAAAAAACAGCTAGGGGTCAATAAAAGTTATATATGCACCAAAATGATCGTTCAATTCGATAAAAGTTATAGAGCACTTTATCACATTTAATCTCATATTGTTTTTTTCAGTCTTCAATATGAGTGTGTTTAACTCGAGTTTAGACCAAGATATCGTAAATCAACTGATAAGGCATTCAGCAGCAATGGTAAGTGTGCTTAAAGAGGATGGAGTATGTTTCATTTTATTCATTATCAAACCTCAAATGGTCATTATTTATCATGCAATATCTGTGGTTCTTATTTGCTATCTCTGGGTACTGATACGTAAACAGAATCAAGGAGCAAACTAGCTAAACTATCCTAATATATGAATTTTAAATTCATAAAATAGCCCTTTGTTATAAATCAAAATAGATAAATGTCATATTATTACATTTATTTGAATCTCCCTAGTGGGAGTTATATGTCCCTTTACTGTGCAAAGAGCCATGATACATATTTTGTTCTAATTAAACTCGCAATTTGATAAGCGGGGTGAGACTAGAAAAGAATAGTCTTTAGTCATTCGGATGGGAAGAAAATCGACGTACATGGGCATCATTTCCGCTATATCTTTTTGGGACAAATCACTTTTCGTCAAGTTCGCTGAGATGTAAATAAGGTTAGGCCACATGATTGTTGGCGCGATTGTAGATGTGGCTAGCCGGGGGGACTAAGGGGGCTTTAGCCCCGGCAATAATTTTTAATAGTGAAAAATCAAATGTCGCCAAAAGCGAAAAAAGGTTAAGGGGGGGGGGGGTATGGGTGTGGTGCTTAGTGGGGGCGGCCACATTGCGTGAGTTAATGTCAGTAGCCCCTCCGAAATCGGGGCCGCTCCGCGGCCCCTGGGCTAGGGTGGGGATAGGGGTGGATTAACGATGAAGCAAAATAACCACGTGCTTAGGGCACCAAGGGGAGGGAGGCACCACATAAATTTCCATAGCCGAATTTTCAACGGTGGGGAACCACGCCGGAAAAACTTCCATTGTTGGCCAATTTGGGTTTATAGTGTTATCTTGACAAAGGTTCCGACCCGGGACAAGTTAATGGGTGTGTGGGGGGCTGCATTAAGAATTTTGAGAAATGGACCAACTTAAAGAGGCTGAATCGCTAGCATTTTTGGACCAAATTGACACAAGTGGGTCGCAGCTCATGTAATACTGTAATATGAATGTATATATAAACTGTTGGTAAAAAGCATTTGGATGGCGGTGGTCGGCGGTAGTCTATGCGGTGGTCGGCGGTAAAAAGTACCACCGCCCCAAATGTGGGCGTATAAAGATATACAACATACAAACACCAGATGAGTATGATGACTGATGAGCGCGAACCTTGCTGCTAAATAAGTGGGTATGTGCGTGACAATGTCATTATATATGTTCTGTATATAATGAGGATGTGGAAAAATCAGCTATAAATCATATCCTGAAATTATCCATTTTCAAATTAACTCACAATTACATATGCTGTAGGAAATTTATACATGCGTAGGCTTGCGGCTTCATAATCTATCTGACAGAAAATAGTTTCTATGACTGTCAACTTAAGGTGGGTTTACACTATAGATTTTTATACGCCCACATTTTCATGTGGACGTATTATGTCGTCGCCCCTGTCCGTCCGGACGTCCGTCCGTCCGTCCGTCCACAATTGTTTGTGGACTCTCTACAGGTCACAATTCTTGTCCGATTTTGACGAAACTTGAAATATAGGTTTATCCCCAAAAGATCTCGGCTGCTTTCGATATTGGCATGTATCGGATCAAAACTTCATGGATTATGGCCCCTGATTGTACGAAAAATCACGTTTTTAGCTTGTGGACCCTATAGAGATCACAATTTTGAAACGATTTTGATAAAACTTTACATGCATGTTTATAACCCAAAGATCTTGGTTCCTTTCGATATTTGCGCCTATCGGAACGTAATTTCCTGAATTATGGCCCCTGATTGTCCGAAAAATCACCTATTTTAGCTCGTGGTACCTCTGGAGGTCACAATTATTATCCAATTAATGCTCGGTTTACACTATAGATTTTTTAAAGTAAAATCTGACTTTAAAATGTCTGTGGAAACTTTGACTTCAAAAAATCTATGAAGTCAGTACGTTCACACTTGCAGACATTCACAGAAAACAATTTTGTCTGACAGAATGAGGTCACCGAGTGCAGTCATGTTACATAGTTATACATGTAGTACTGGTCATATTATCACCAGCAAGCATGGAAGAAGCAGTCTGTTGGCTAATAATTGCTTGTTTGTTAAAAAAGAAAAAGAAACAAAAATCAAAACATTCGCCATTTTGATGATCATGTGATCAAATCCCGCTAGATGGTCTCTGATTGGCTAGCGGTAATGATTTCCATCGATTTTACTTGAAAAAATCGCACAGAATAGAACCGGTTCTATTCGATCGACAAGTCGGCGAACGACAGATCTATGAACGACTTTTTCGTTCAGACTAGATTTTTTGAAGAAAAGTCGATGGCTTCAATGTCTGCTGCGATTTTACTTTAAAAAAATCTATAGTGTAAACCGAGCATTATGTGAGTGCTGTAGATATAGATATTTAAACTTCCACGAACAACGTTAATCTAACGGATGTAATCGTAGCTATTCCGTAGAACTGAAATCCTATTTAAGTGAATATGTTGCTGCTTTTCGCATGCATTTGCTATCGGGGTGGTACAATTTGTTTCGTTTAAGTTTTTGCATTTGAGAAATGGCGAAGAATAATTATTTTTGTATTTAAAACTGGCAATATTGCTAAACGCAAACACGGCTGTGTATAAACAAAACTGACCACGGCATAACATCAAAGGTCAGATTTGTGAGATTAAAATCGTCCAAAAATTTGGTTTCCTCAGGAGACTTTCCGAGGGGCGCGGAAAATGCAAGCGGCCATCAAAAGTATTTTGAAAAAAAACCGAAACGAAATATAGATCTGTATTTTAATCAGATTGTACAATGCTGGAAAAACGCACAAATATCCAAAAACCACTTAAGCTAAATATGTTAATTTCAGGAGAAGGATATGACGTATGCCAACGCTGTAAATGTTGCCCTGGATTCCATCATATCACTCAGCCATGGTTTATCTAATGCTACTACAGACGATCTTATGGACGTTGCTGGTAGTGTGATGGCTGCCTTTAGTACTGGCGTGAATCAAGGTTATCTAGATATAGATTTAATCCAGGTATAACATAATCCCCATACTCCTCACAGTGTTCCGTTTGATTACAGCTAATCCCACTTGTCACTGCTAGACAGAGGGAACATACTTGTTCGAAAATATGATTGGTCAATAGTCCCATTAACAACCAATCGCTAACTGCGTTACAAACGCATTACCCTTAAAACAGAGCCTCAAATTGGACCGAATATGTTTACATAACGTTACGTCATGGCTCGCGATGTTATTATGCCCGACTAACCAGTGCAGTAAAACTAATTGCGTGACAAACGAGGCTATCGACATCGACGTAAAGTAAACACCACGGTATGGAGACGAATAGACTTTCACCGTTTTTAATACCTTAAATCTCCGTCCAGAGTTTAATGGAGGACCCCAGATTAACGAAGGACTGCCATGTTGCTGTACTCGAGTGAAAGATTTGATTGAACGAGAAAAATAGACACGCTCCCTCAAAAGTTCAATTATCAGAAGCCAATCCAGCAATGAGCAGAGAGGGATTTCTCGATCCACTGCTTCAGGAATATGCATAAACCCGTGTTCAACCCTGTTCTACCCAATTACAAATATATCGTTTATTCTTTATGTCATATTTTAAATTCTAGATCGCAAAACTTCTTATTAGTGACACATAATCAGTAAGTATATGTATGTCGAAACCTCCCATAGTTTTGATAGCCCGTCAGACTGTATGACAAAAACAATTAGCGGATTCAATGACGTAAAACAATCACCATGGCGGAGACACAAAGCCACTAAAGTGATCTGCGAGATTGTCTGGAATCGAAGCCCTGATATGTTGAATGAAACCCGGGTATTCTGTACTTAACGTCGTATATATTATGTCAGACAGTCAATATCATGAATTTACACAAACAACATTTCCGAGAGATCAGGATGTTGGATGTCGGGAATTTGAACATACTAAATGATAACAGTTAAAGGGACAATAACACTCTTGCTGGCTTGACAGGTCCAGAAAATCTTTTTAGCCTTATTCTAACTACAAGATGTTTAAGTGTCCTACCCGTTGTGTAAATTATCCATTACAACCTGTCTTACTTGTCCAGAGGGTTCGAAAATATGTTTAAATCCAAGTTGCTTTTGAAAGTGTTTACGTCAAGCTTTTCAAACCATGTTACGGCATGTAGTTGAATTTTTCCAATTTTAAAAATTAGGTGTGTTAAGATGAAATTTGTATCATTTATTAATTGAATTATTGTAAAATAGCACACATTTTTGATTAGATTAAAGATTTGGACATATTTTTCAGTTACAACAAGAGTGGTATTGGGGCTTTAACAGTCTTCAACAAATGCAAAAACAATCATTTTGAAAGAACTGTTGTGACCCAAAGAACATACTCCCTTACGTTTTGTGGGGTGGTGGTGGGGCGAATGGTTAGCGCGTGTGCGTTGAAACATTAGGCTTGTCATTGAATCGATCAACTTCCGTGGTTTCGAATCTCCGATTGTACGTGACAAGGAGAAGGGTCGCCTGTCCGAGCTCGTGGATTTTCTCTGGGTCCTATTGTTGAAGACCCCAATGTGCAAACAAATTATTGAAATAAAATTGAGCCATAATATGTTAGTTCTGGGATGACCTTGTTGTTTATGTCGAGTGGAGGTTACCCCCTCTCTCTCCCTGTCCCTCTCTCTCTCCCTCTCTCTCCCACTCTCTCTCTCCTACGTTTTTTAAATGTGTGCGCCTAAAAGGTTAATGTTCGGCTTTTTTTCAGAGAGTTTTAACCAATGCTGCTAATCTTATAGAGGAATTGGTATGTACATGTAATTTTGCATATTTACATTTTTTAATTACCACCCCTGGCCGTCATGTGCCTATTGGAACTAAATCGACAATAAATTGATTATCTAATTAAGAAAACTAAACCAACTGTAGATTCTCCCCGGAGTCCGGACTTGGTATAAAATCGAATTTAAACTAGGCCAATCAAAAGATTTTACTCAACACGTAGGTGGTGTTGACTTGTTTAGGCACAATACTAGATTTGTTATCTTAGAACTATCTTTCCCAAGGGTTAGGGTTGGGTTAGGTTTATAAATTACATGTCAAACGTACAAATTGAAGCTGTAACAACAGTTGACTGCTGCTAAAACTATTCTGATGGGTTAGAATTTTGGGTATAAACACGGAAAGATATTTCTCAGATAAACAAAGATCTAGTAGCGTGCCTTGTTTATATCGTCTACAGGGGATTGCGGCATGTTGGGAAATTTTAGTTTCATGGTATATTGGTAAATACAGATCAGGAGGAATATTTGTTTTATGGATTAAAATTTGGGGTCCCTTCGCTACATTGTAGAAATAGAAATCACTCAGGGACTGACTATAATAATTATCAAACCCTCGGTTAGTTTTTACCTCGTGGTGTGGGGGTTTTTTTCGTGGGGAGGGGGGAGGGGTATTGTTTACAAAAGCAGGGCCCCGTGTCACGAAATTGTAACTAAAAATAAAATCCTGATTTTAGTAGATACTTCTATTCTAATTGGCTAAGCACTAAAATTAATCTAATAGTAAATGCAGGAATACTGCACTACACGCAAAACAAAATATTATCCAATCGTTTACTAAAATTTGGATTCTCTCTTAGTTCAAATTTCGTGAAATAAAATGAAAAATCAAGGCTTCGTTTATTATCGTAGCAATGGCAACCGAGACTACGATATTCTTGTCAAAACTTCAAACATTCGTAATTTCGTTCCGAAAAATGTAATTTGAAGAGGACGACCGAATCTTTATTTAAATCCCATTGTGATTGGTGATCTCATTTGCCGCCCACAATATGGCGAATCAAAGGTATTTAATTTTAAGTTTTTTTGTTAATTTTTATTAACAGATCCCTCGAAATGGCATATTTGCAATCAGACAAGTTTTAAATTCCACTGATGGTTTGACCGCTGCCTTGGCTATGGGGTTTACTAATGGTACAGATATAAGGTTATCCACAAATCAATTTGGTAAGTAGGCTAATACTCATCCATTACCGGAAGCTCTAAAGATATAAATAAAATGAAATGGAATGGGGTTTACAATCTTACTTTTCTTTTCACACAGGTATATGCAGCTTACAGATTCAATTTCGTTTCGTTTTTTAAAGTGCAAAATTTCGTTTTGACTTGTCTTAACAGTATAAAAAACAAAACGAAATATAGACCTATATTTTAATTAGATTGATGCAGCTTAGTGTGCGACGATGGAAATAGCTAAGTCTTAAAGTCCGTAACTCAATATCACCCCAAATCTTCGACATTGAAAACGCCTTTTCTTTTTTGCAATTTAAATCAGCATTGGTGTTGTGATCTTACCTGGAAAAGATTGGCTTCTGGTATCCAATATTTAAGATAAAATAAACATTTTACCATTGGTACACGGATCGTGTACCGTAATGCTTTTCAGTGCCATGTGTAACAATGTACTCAAAGAATGAGTCATGTCAAACATTGATGCCATATTCTTATTTGCAGAGCATGTGCAATTAAATACTGGAAAAACCACACTAGAAACTGACTTTGGGTTGAGACTTCTGGCGTATTTCGCAAAAAATCTGATGACAATTCACTGTAAAACGGAGACGATTGATTATCAAATAGATTATATAAATTCATATTACATTAAAATGTGTGTTGCGACCCATTTTTGCCAATTTCTAGGTCGAAAAATATTAGCGATTTAGCTCCTTTATACTTTCTCGGCCAGGACGTGCCCACCAAGCACCTGTGGCTGTTTTAAAGATCGAACTGCCCCATATCCTTAGCTGGTATATATTTTAAAAATATGATTTCGTAAAATGTCACTATGTTTGTCTTTATCTGTCGTGTTGCCATTTTAATATTTTGTTTTATAGAATTTGTTGCTGAAATTCTGAACATGGAAGAAGATTATAGTGTTACTATAAATAATTTTAATATCAATATTCCTAAATTAGGTAAGCTTTCATACAAATAATATATATCACAGTAAAACAGATATATTAGAATGAATCTAATTCACATGTATGCAGTGTATCATATATATAAATCACAGGTATAAATAGATACACAGAAGCCAATTAACATGTACACAGATACATGGTAAAACTAATGGAAGAGAGAGAGAGGGGGAGGGGGGATAGAAGGGGATAGAGAGAGAGAGAAAGAGAGATCTAGGTCATTTCGTGACTAACACATGATTCAATTTTATTTCAATAATTCGTTTGCGCTTAGGGGTCTTTAACAGCGAGAGGACCCGGAGAAAACCTACGAATGCATTGAATGCATGCATGTATGAATGCAATGGGGTTTAACGTCCTACTATTATGCACCTAACCTGGGCTAATGGAAGACGGTCATACGCCATACAGTGCTATGAGGGAAATTTTGCACGGGCAACGGCGCTGCGGCCTACTCTTATATCGAATTCCAACTGCCAAATGATCTTTTACGTGCACTCCAATGTGTACACGGTACATCGGTGTTTCGTCCCATCCGAACGACTAGGCAGCTCTCCTTGTCAGGCCCTCCTTCTGCATCACTGACAAGGAAAATCGAGGCGACCCTACTCCTTGTCACGTACAACCTAAAATCACGCCAGTTGATCCTATGACATACCTTATGATACAGCTAACCAAGATAGGTAATAGATACATAGCTTGATTCAAAAATGAGAATGAATATGCAAATGAATAATCCGGGGAGCTTTCTGGCCCCGGAACGCCCGGTCAATGAGCAAGTGCCTTATCCGCTGAGCCACCGCGACTCCCTGTCTACACAACCCGATGCTCTTTATTTTGATAGGATCAGGCAAGAGTAGTATACTAGTATCAGTTATAAGAGAGTGGACAACAGAGACAGATAGTGGTGGTAAACATATACAAGCCACGCCCATCTTATCTATCAACATGCAAGACAGTTTTTCATCAGAACAGCTTTTGTATATGGATTTTATACACAATGAGACGAATGTAAGTTTCATTTAAAAAAAACAAGTACAGTCAAAATGCAATGTTTCAATAAAACGTATACACTGCCTGGGCCGTCATAAATGATAAACTGTCGCCAAGTGCCGATAACCGTTTCAATAAATATGGCATGCTATATCAGTTTACGGTCGTTTACCACCTCTTTGTACGAAATCCATATGGGTGATGTAATAAGCGTCCATTTTGGTATTCCCGGATGGCACAGTTGGTGATGAATTCAAGTTTTCAAGAGTAATCTCTTTGTGCTTTCATATATTTATCTGTACAATTTTTTTTTTATCGGAGCTGATTTCATACGAAACAAAAATGAGTTAATTATTTATGATTGCTGAGGCAGAAATAGCACTTCTTTGACGAAGGTAGGCCTAATGAAAATAATTAACATGCGGTTAAACCAACCGGGTTAATTATCTGTGGTATAAGAGAAATTCTACTCGGGAATCGCCGTTTCCGCCTACACCTCATGGAATTCTCAGTGGCTAGCAATTACACATTAAAACATAACAAAAAATACTGACGAAGAAGTATATAGATCATAATGTTAATAATATGGTCCGACCAAAATTAAAAATAGTATTGCCTAGCAACGAAGATACACGACGAGTAGTTTTGTTTCAGGAGGAATTACACCATCAGGGGGTTGGGATGGCCTAGTGGTCTAGGGTGCCGCGCTCCGACCTCTAGCTGACCGGTCACCTTTCGCTTGCGGCTGTGGTTTCGATCCCTGGTGTCAGCTTAGGTGGATAGGGGCGCCTTCTCAAACCTCGTGGGTTTCCTCCGTGTCCCACGGGAAAGACCCCTGCGCGTGCGCTAAGATGATAAACATGAAAAATAAGACTTGTCTGCGATATCACCTTTGGTGGAAGCGGACGTTAAACTCTAAGAACACCAACAACGCAATCAATTAAAGGGACAATAACACTCTTGCTGGCTTGCCAGGTCCAGTAAAAAATTAGCCTTATTCTAACTACAAGATGTTTAAGTGTCCTACCTGTTGTGTAAGTTATCCATTACAACCTATCTTACTTGTCCAGAGGGTTCGAAAATATGTTTAAATCCAAGTTGAATTTGAAAGTGCTTACCTAAGGCTTTTCAAACCATGTTACGGCATGTAGTTGAATTTTTTCCAATTTTTAAAATTAGGTGTGTTCAGATGAAATTTGTATCATTTTTTAATTGAAATATTGTAAAAAAGTACAAATTGTTGACCAGAATAAAGATTGGGACATATTATTCAGTTACAACAAGAGTTGTATTGGGGCTTTAACAGAATGATTTACCAGAGACAGCTTATTGAAATCGATTATTTTGTCCCAGGAATATTTGGTACCGGTATGCTGTGGTCATTCTAAAATCATGGTATGACAATATTTTATTTCAGGAATATAGGATACCAATATGCGTCTACATGGACAAGGATTCGGACAAGTAAATATATAATTTATTATAAACAGGATCACCTTCGTGACTACGTCTGACCGGGCCCGTAGCCAGTTCATAAAATTTAGCATATTTTTTTAATTATTTTTTTTATGGTGGTTGGGTGATTGGAATTGGGTGAGGGGGGGGGGACTTCGTGGCTACACCTTAACCATATTAGTTTACTTGATTGACTAAAATTTTACCAAGTTGTAACATAAATTGCATTGAAATCAAAGGAATATAAAAACCCATGTGTCATTAGCTGTAATTTCCCAATGCATTACTCATATAGAGGGATTACACTGTACTTAATACTAGGATGGCTCTTATTCATTCTATTTGTGGGCTTAATTAATTACTTGATTAAAACAGTCACGGTATGGCATTTATGGATAGAGTCACATGCTAAGATAAGTGATAAGATAAGATAAGATTTTATTGTATCATTGCATCCACCAAGGGCAGCATACACATTTTAAACAATAGTTGGTCATAAAATTATAACATAAGTTGGTCATACAATTATAACATAAGTTGGTCATACCATTATAACATAAAATTTGGGGTGATCCTTTGTGGATGTACAATCTGATATAATAGGTCTATAATGACACAACAATTAGATGTAGCAATCTGATTTAAACACAGATCCTTTTTCGTTTTGTTTTTATAGTTCAAAATTATTTTTTGTTACTTATCTTTACTACCAGGGTTGTTATATACAGACGTTCTAGTTGATGTTGGCGTGCTCTGCATGGAACTGTGGGCAAACCTCTTACTAGAAACGTCAACCCAGAATGATTTCTCAATGTCTGACACCACAGGGTCATAAGCCGCTCGTATAACCCCTGGCGCAACCTCCTAGTACCACAGGTCAGATCTTCATGTAGTGTAGGCCATCGAAAGTTAAAAAAAAAACACGAAACGAAATATAGATTTGTATTTGAATCAAATTGCTTCTTGGTGTGCTCTGCATGGAACCGTGGGTAAGCCACTAGAAACGTCAACGCCGAATGATTAATTAACGTCTGACGTCATAGAGCCAAAAGCCGCTCGTACGACCCCTGGCACGACCTTTCAGTACAACTTGTCAGATCTCCATGTAGTGTAGGCCACCGAAAGTATAAAAAAACCCAAACAAAATATAGATTTGAATCCGATTGTTTGATTTGTTAAAGTGTTTGTGTTTTACAGTCTCGACTGGTTAACCGACGGTATGAAAACAGTACCTTTAAATAAAACGGCGACCAGATGCTTTTCCAACCATTTGACTAATTTTGCTGTCTTGATGCAGATTACCGACCTACAGGTATGATTTGATTTCATATAACTGTTCACACCGGCCCGTAGCCAGCTCATAAAATTTGGAGGTGCTACGGAATTGTTTGGAGGGGCTGATAATGTTGCCGGTTAAGAACGCTCCCAAGAAATCATTATTATTGGCGTCGGCGAAATATCGGGCGGGGGCGAAATATATTCTAATTCGATTGTCTACGGGCCCGATCCCACACTTCAATAGGTTTAAATTGTTTTAACTTGAGCATGAGGTGTATTAAATATCAAAAGAGTTTCTGTTTTATTCAAGAAGTTGTTTTAGATCGTAGAATTAAGCTTTATTCTGTTAATGAGAAAATATCCGGTTTTCAGAAGATATAATCTTTAAAGAATAATTATTACTCTCAATGTTATTAATTTCGAATATAATATCATATTCACGAGAAAACTAATCGGTTTGTAGTAGGTCTTGAGTTGGTATTTGAATCGGTTCTCGTAAACGCAACGAGTTGCCTCGCAAGATTCCCGACGACTGAAAAATTAAGGACAATGTTAAAATTAATATTTTTCATCATTCTATTCTTGACGACACCGCCCAAAAATAAAAACGAGAAGTTGTGCCAGTTGACTGTCCCCAAATGGCCCGTATTGTGAATGTCCATTATAATATTCATATCTTAACGTGAAATTCAAAAGTAAATAAGCTAGAGTTTGGAACGTCGTGTCGCTTGTGGGGGACACCATCTTGGAAATTGAATCGTCAATCCGGCAGGCGAGGAAGCTGGAAGATTTGCATAATCGATTGTTTGAAAAGGATTTGCAAATCGATTAGCCATAATCGGTTTCTCGTAAATGCGCCTTTATACTTACCATATGAAAGATATGAAGGTATTTTTGACGTAACAAACCACAATGTTGCTGATAGGCTTCCATGTATGAATGAAAGGGGATCGACGCCACATTAAAAGACATGTAAACACGAGTAGAAGTTACTATGTCAGCATATGAAAGTGTTGTTTTGATGATTTTTCCATGTTCGATTTTACAAAATAGAAAAGTATTGTCCACTAACGAAAAAACACATGTACAAATGCGCCTTGTAACGTTTGTATTTTCTACATCTGATCTTTCAACTGTTGTAATTTCTACTAGTGCATAATCGACATATGTAACTTCGACATCGGTATTTTCTTCCAATGTAATTTCTCCACATGTCACATCCATGAAGGCGTGGTTACGATTTTAGCCGAAGCTTGCGTCATAAAAACAAAACCTCCCTTCAAGTAGTCTCGGTCATCCAGACAATATGGCTCCTCCGCGATAGCTCCCTCGACTAACGGGCTTAGGTTTTCTGTTCATACATGTACCAATTATCATTCAATTTTCATAAAATGTTTACCATTTAATGGCTTATGCCATCTTTGATTTTATAAAACCAATTTAACATTTTCCTTATAACTTAATTTTGGTAAAACTGTTTTTTAGCCTTCAAAACAAATAATGTCTTAAAAATGTTATTCATTATTTGTCAAGAATTATGATATTAGATGTTAATCAACACGTAGAATGAATCAATACGATTAACAGATATCAAAAAATTGTTTCTAACATTTAATGAGGTGTCAGAATGGGTGAATTCAAGGGGCTTTTTTTCATTAGAAAAATTTTTAATGAATAAATTTGGGTTAAAAAGCAAAAGAATGACAAATATGTATATATAATCCTAATAACACAACTTTTTTTTCTTTTGAAATACTTTTAATGCTAATATAACTATTTGGTTAAAAAAGCCCCAGCTCCCCACCCCTCAAAAAAAATTGTCCTAATTTAAAAGTTGTTGTGGGGGGGGGGGGGTAATTTTGTAAAGAAAATCTGTCTTCAGGCCCTTTATATATAAAAAAAATAATGATTTAAAAAATACAGTCTCTGTGTTTTTAAAAACTTCATATATTTAGTTTATACGGTCTCAATATTTCCAGTACCTTTCTCAATTACAACTATTACTATTAGAAAAAAATAAATAACAAGATATATATGTATGTAGGCCTACCAACATTTAGAACTTCAAAATATGTGTCTGGCAATTCCATAATTATATTTTAAAAATAAAAATATGATCATCAAAATTTCAAATTAAACATTGTTATGAACCGTAGAATGCACTATTTTAAAGCGTAAGCTAGCTTAAAGTATTATTAGAATTCTTTTTTTGGGGGGCTACAGGCTACTGAAATTACCATTACACATTTAGTACTAGTCAGTTAGTGTAGTAAGCCTATTATTATTAGTATTACCGTACTACCGTAGTATAATTACACAGGGCTGAATCACTAAATCGAGTTTAGATTTTACTATGAAAATAATATTCAACTCTTTATTATTCCAGTAAAACTATAAAAATATAAAGCCATGGTATGAATCAAATAAATTGATAAGATTCGCACGCCTATTGTTTACATTGGTTTCACTGATTCTTTTCTACGCCTTGACGGTTTCCCCACCACCAATGTCAGACGCTGTTCTCCAGCAATTTAGCGTCTGCGCGCGGTCTAGTTAGTATCTATAGACGTCATTGGTAGGAATGACTTTCCTCGAAGGGTAGCCTCGGTCATCCAAGCCCGTTAGTCGAGGGAGCTATCGCGGACTAGCCATATTGTCTGGATGACCGAGACTACTTGAAGGGAGGTTTTGTTTTTATGACGCAAGCTTCGGCTAAAATCGGAACCACGCCTTGATGGGTGTTACATGTGGAGAAATTACATTGGAAGAAAATACCGATGTCGAAGTTACATTTGTCGATTATGCACTAGTAGAAATTACAACAGTTGAAAGATCAGATGTAGACAATACTTGAAACGTTACAAGGCGCATTTTTACATGTGTTTATTCGTTAGTGGACCATACTTTTCTATTTTGTAAAATCGAACATGGAAAAATCATCAAAACAACACTTTCATATGCTGACATAGTAACTTCTACTCGTGTTTACGTGTCTTTTAATGTGGCGTTCATCCAGGGGCGCCGGAACCCGAGTACGAGGGTATACAAATGGTACCCTGCCCCTTACTGGGGTATACATGTATACCCATGCCCTAATGATGAACGTGTTTAACCTGGACTAGGTCCACAATGTCTCAGAATTCTCTGAACAATCGACTTTTTGCAAAAATTCAAAAGTTGAGAATGGACGAAATAATTTGCATTGTGAAAATATTATCTAAATTTATAGTGAAATCTGATCGGCGCACCAATTATTTCGGTGGATTATAGACTCATTATAGCGTCTCGTTAACACTTGCTCCTGAAAATGATCTCTTCAAGTCTTGCAGGAATCGTGTCTCTAAATCTAATGTCTCTATTTTCGTGATGAAGATTGGTGTATTGAATGTCAAATTATGGGATGATACGGATATTGTGAATAATCAGGCTTTCGTCTCCTTCAATATCGTGTATTTTAAAGGGTTTTATGTTCTAATTTCGAATGCAAGAGGCGCTCTAAACAGCGTTCTTGGAATTGAGAAATTTCAAAATTATGGTACCCTGGCCCTCGCGCCGTTCCGGCGCCCCTGCGTCGATCCCCTTCTATATCCATTGACCACCTAAGTATCCGACTGTCTTTACAGCTATGACGTCACCCGTTAATGTTGGCGAACCATTATTTCAAATAATCGTACGGTCAACTTGCAAATCGTACCGTATTTATACTTGTGAAATATTAGACTCGCGCGACGTATTTCACTGTAAACACACGTGTAGAGTGTCTGTATTTTAAGTTGTTTAATGGTCTTGTAGTGTCTGTATTTTAAGTAATATATATTACTTAATGTCTTGCTCTCGACCATTAAACAATACATAGAAACAGATGGGTAGTTAATGTTTATAAATAAAATATAGGTACATTAACGACAATACTCTAATTTATACACAATGATACTTTTTATGTCAGATATTGCCTTGAAACCAACAAATTTGGTTTGGAAATTTTAATAAAAACGCACGATAAAGATGTGTTGGCATTATCAGACGCCACTCTATATCCAACGTTTTTACTTAGTTTCTCAGCTTTATACAATGATACAGAACTATTGCTTACAAGGATTAAATCGCTTTATTTTAAATATACTGTACGAGTCGCAACATACATGCGAAACTAAAAGGACTTTATATATCTTGCAAACATTCTACATTTATAACTATTTAATACACTATTTTATTGTTAGACCTACATATTTTCTAGATCTCTGACAGTGATCACCAAGCCTTGGACTACCTGTCTAAATTTGGTTGCGGCGTTTCCATAATATGTCTGTTGATAAGTTTTATATTACTAGTTCTTTCCAGGTAAGTCTCGTTTCTTCAGTTTCAAATTTATAATGGAAAGGCTGACAAACTTTTTTTGAGTCGCAAGTCTGTTCGTCACACTTCTTGTGAACACTCGGCGAATCCGGTTTTGGTCTTGTTATTCTAAAAATTTGAGTGATTATTTTGATACAAACAGTATTAGAAATTAAATGAAATGAAATTGGGTTTAACGTCCTACTGTTCTGCTCCTAAACTGGCCTAATGAAGACGGGCATACACCAAACAGCGCTACGGCCTACTCTTATATCGAATTCCAACTGCCAAGTGATGTCTTACGTGCACGCCAATGTGTTCACGGGATCCCGGTTTTTCGTCCCATCCGAACGGCTAGACAGCTGTCATTGTCAAGTCTTCCATCCTGCATCACTGACAAGGGGGAAACCACGCCGGAAAATCTGGATGACCTTTCTCGACCAATGCAGGGATCTAACATCCGACCCCCAGGAACAGTATTAAAAGAGAGAGAGATAGAGGGAGAGGGAGGGAGAAATGGGGTTTAACGTCCACTCGACACAAACAAGGTCATTTTAGGACTAACGTATGGTTTTCAATTTTTATTTCAATAATTCTCTTGAGAGTAGGGGTCTTTAGCAGTGGGGGGGGGGGGCGGAGTGCCAGGAACTATATTAGAACAGTGTTAGAACACATAGTGTATGCTTCCGCGTTACACGTTTTAGGACAAAGTTACCATGTGAAATATAAAGCCTGTCATTGAGCCAACTGGCGTGGTTTCAAATCCCCGGTTGTACGTGACAGGGAGTAGGGTCGCCTGTCCAACCTCACGGGGTTTCTCCGGGTCCGGGTCCGACGGTTACCTCCCACTGCTAAAGACCCCAACGCGCAAACAAATTATTGATATAAAATTTAACTATTTGTTAGTCCCGAAATGACCTAGTCTGTGTCAAGTGGACGTTAAATGTGAAATGTTCAGTAAATTATATAACTGATTTTATTGATTATTTGAAGGTTACAGACCGATAAAGTGTTTGTTTTAAAGAATATGGTATTTATGATGTTTTGGGCACAGATATTATTTTTAACTGGAGTTGACAAGACGCATCTTCCTGTAAGTCGCCCATAAAGAGAAAGAGACAGGCAGAGAGAGGGAGAGAGAGGGGAGATAGGGAAAGAGAAAGAGATAGAGACAAACTAGGTCATTTCGGGACTAACATAATTATGGTTTAATTTTATTTCAATAATTCGCTTGCGCGTAGGGGTGTTTAGCAGTGGGAGGAAACATGAGAATCCGGAGAAAACCCACGAGGTTGGAAATGCGACCCTACTCCTTGTCGTCCATAATAGTAAATCATAGGTGTAGGTTACTACCAATGCAAGATCGACAATCCCAATATGACAAGTTGCATACACATGATCTGATATAGAAGAACTAGAGTTTATGGAGAAAAAGAAGATTTAAATTTAAGTTCACTACCAACTAAATAGCCATTTAGTTGGATTAGTCTGCTAGGGACCTTTTGTAGAGAGGGGGTTCCTTGGCTTCTCAAGTGACAGTCACCATACACCAAGCGAGAAATGCTTAGTCTTTCTAGAAAACGTAGCCCAATTCGTGACTTATTTTGGCAGTTCAAGCTAGGAAAAATGTTCATACCCTACTTTTATTTTGAATTTCATCTGTCGGGGGTTCTTTTACTTGCAGGTCAATGTCTTCATGAGACCTCGGGTTTACTTCCCATCCGAACGACTATACATTGTCTCTTGTCAGAGTCTCCTTCCTTCACCACTGAAACGATACAATTTCTCGGCGAACACCGTGATCGAACACGGGACCTCCTGGTCAGCGAGCCGCCATCTTACTCACGGAACGACCTTGAACCCTCCTGGTCAGCGAACCACCATCTTACTCACGGAACGACCTTGAACCCTCCTGGTCAGCGAGCCACCATCTTACTCACGGAACGACCTTGAACCCTCCTGGTCATCGAACAACCATCTTACTCACGGAACGACATTGAACCCTCCTGGTCAGCGAACCACCATCTTACTCACGGAACGACCTTGAACCCCATGCTATTATCAGGGGCTAAGTGAGAGGGGCGCAATGACGCGCTTTCCGTCATGGTTTTGTGTTATTGTGTCCCCTTGAGTTTTTGCGCCCCCTCGCAAGTATCGAACATATACCGTGGATCAGATAAGCTACAAATCGACTATAACGTGTTTTAGATAACGAAATATTACTCGGCGGCACTTGGAGGGACAATCCCCAACACCTTCCCCGCACGCATTTCATTCTTTTTTTTTGGGGGGGGGGGGGGGACGGGATCCCATTCGTCATGCAAGATCATTCGTCATCACGTCCATAGCTATTATAAGAAGAAGAAGAGAAGAAGTGGGGTTAAAAGTCCACCCGACACAAACTAGGTCATTTCGGGACTAACAATTGTTTTAATTTTATTTCAACAATTCACTTGTGCGTAGAGGTCTTTATCGGAGGGGGGACCCGGAGAAAACCCACATAGCTTACAACCGGGGATTCGAAACCACGCCAGTTGACTCAATGATACAGCGCGCACGTGCTAACCATCCATTATAATATTATTTTGTAAATTGTAGATGGTGTGTAAGGTGGTAGCGGTGTTATTACACTATCTCTTTCTGGCCGTCATAATGTGGATGTTCAGTCAGGGGATACAACTCTACGTGAAAGTTTCGTACATTACGTCACAGGCCAGTCATTGGATAGAGTATACACTAATCTCGTATGTTATACCTGCTGTCATTGTAGCTATTTCATTGATAAAGTCGCACAGATATTATGGTTACTCGAAATAGTAAGAAACATTCTATTTTTTTGAAAAAACCCCAACTAAAATACCGTCTCCATTAGTCCAGTCAAAGCAGTGAGACATTTAAAAGAGAGAGAGAGAAATGGGGTTTAACGTCCACTCAACAAAACTAGGTCATTTCGGGACTAACATATGGTTTAATTTTATTTCAATAATTCGCTTGCGCGTAGGGGTCTTTAGCAGTGGGGGGAAACCGGAGTGTCCGGAGGAAAACCCACGAGGTTAAGAAGGCGCCCCTATCTCATGCCACAAGCCAGAGGTAGCCGGCCAAGTAGAGGTTGGAGCGCGGCAGTCTAGACCACTAGGCCATCCCAACCCCCCGAGACATTTAAAACTTAAATCGTAATACCTCATTTAGATTAGACAAAAAATACTCTCGAGGGCAATAATCTCAAAGCCAATATTTCGTTTTCACAGACCGTTACCGAAATATATATATCAGATTAAATAATTATCATTATTACCATTACCACTCTTTGACCAATACCAATTTGACTACCATCTTAAGCCCCTACCAATCTGATTAAAACACAGATCCTATTTCGTTTCTTTTTTTATACTTCAAAATTTCGTTTTACTTGTCTTCACAACACTAGGATCTGGAAGAGTTGTTATATAACAGGCGTTCTAGTTGACGTGAGGAATTAGCCAATAAAACGGTCTGTTACGGCGAGTTCTTGGCGTGCTCTGTATAAAACTGTGGGTAAATCCCTACAAACGTCGACGCCGATTGATTAATCAGTGGCTGACGTCATGGGGTCAAAAGCCGCTCGTATGAACCCTGAAGCGACCTCCTAGTGCAACAGGTCAGATCTTCATGTAGTGTAGGCCATCGAAAATATAAAAAACGAAAGGAAATATAGATCTGTATTTTAATCAGAATGAAGTCGCTACCTGTCAGGATAAAGCCCTGAGTGTAATCAAAAGTGTATAATACTTAAAAACATTTTGGACCAAAATAACCCAGGTCTCTTTTTTTATTAAAGTTATGGTCAATTTAAGTTTACGTTTATATGTACAAGCCCGCACATTCGTCATGAATGACAGTTTCATAGTCAAAGATGCTGATTTATGTAAGAAACCTCAGTCTTTACGTTAAATCACAGCCTTATATAGACTCTACGTTAAACTAGTGCATTATTTGACTTATGAAAATTCGGGTTTGTTTTTTCTTTTAAATAACATAATGTTAAAATATAACATATTTCCCGTTCTCTTGTTTTTCAGCTGTTGGTTAGCACCCAGTGAAGGCCTAATGTTTGCTTTTGTTGGACCCGCACTATTTGTTTTAATTGTAAGTATGAAAACACGCCAGTATATGGTTAAAAATATTAACTGGGCGGAATTCGAAAGCAAAATGTGACCATGCCCAGAATGACAATCATTCCTATATAATGTATTCAGATATCCGACAGACCACTAATAAAGGTTTTGTTTTTGGGTCCCAGACCATGGAGCTGTCTCAGAAACGGCTTCAGTACACGTTTTAAAACAATTTAGATGTAAATAAACAAGGAAAGATTAGGGGGTGAATCATATTCCTGAAGCAATGGCCCGAGAAATCCCTCTCTGGCCATTGCTGGAATGGCGTCTGTTTCTTGAACTTATGCGGGAATGTGTCTATTCCTTCCATTCAATGAAAGCTATCACTTAAGTACAGCAACATGACAGCCCTTCGTTTATTCTGGGTCTTTCCTAAAACTTTGGACAATGATTTAATGTATTCCAAACATTATTGTTTACATTTTATTCGTCTTGAAAGCCTCGTTTGTCACGCAATTAGTTTTACTGCAGTATTCTTCTATGCACTGGTTAATTAATTATTCATAATAAAATCGTGAGCCATGACGTAACGTTATGTAAACATATTTGATCCAATACTGGCACTCGTTTTAAATGTAAATCTTTTTTAGGGCAGCTAGTCATTGGCAACAATATCCACTCAAAATAGCAGTGTGTAGTGGGATTACCTCTAATCAAACGAAACGCTGCGAGGAGTGTGGGGTTGAATACTAGTAGGTTCTTTATAGCTATGTATCCCGGTAATATACCAGGTAGAATAGGACTTCGGTAAATGAGTAACTATATTAAATTCCATATCTTATTTCGTTTCTTTTTATAGTTTACAATTTCGTTTAACTTGTCTTCACTACACTAGGATCGGGACGAGTTGTCAAATTACCAGCGTTTTGATTAAAATGAGGGATTAGCCATTGAAACGATCTGTTACAGCGACTTCTTGGCGTGCCACGCATAGAACTGTGGAAAACCCACTAGACACATCAATGCTGATTGATTAATAAATGTCTGGCGCTCGTACGACCCATGATACGAGCTTCCGGTACAACTGGTCAGATCGTCTTGTAGTGTAGGCCATCGAAAGTATCAACAACAAAAAACGAAACGAAATATAGATCTATATTTAAATCAGATTGCCGAAGAAGAAATGTTCAGTGATTACCTACTGCTGGTTGCTAAGTGTTCCATAACAGTTGAAGCTTCAGGGCCAAGTAATTGCTTCCCTACTGCCAGACTATGTTAAAAATATATTTGTCTTCTTGCCTAAGCTTTTACCCCCAGCCAGAGGCGTAACTACCGGGGGGGGGGGGGGGTATGTACCCCCCCCCCCACACTATTTTGCATTCAGTCGGTAAATTCTCGTGTTTGTCGGTAAATTGAAAATGTCAGTCGGTAAATTTAAAAAGTTATATAGAAACTGTTTTTATCATGATTTACCGACCAGATTCTTCGGTATTACACTGTTTCGTTACAGAAATTTCGAAACCGTCAGTCGGTAAATTTCAAGAGTTATATAGCAAATATTTGTATCATGATTTACCGACTAGATTCTTCGGTATTACAGTGTTCTATAATTATATTACAGGAATTTCGAAACCGTCAGTCGGAAAATTTCAAGAGTTATATAGAAAATATTTGTATCATGATTTACCGACCAGATTCTTCGATATTACACTGTTTCTTTACAGAAATTTCGAAACCATCAGTCGGTAAATTTCAAGAGTTATATAGCAAATATTTGAATCATGATTTACCGACCAGATTCTTCGGTATTAAACTGTTTCTTTCATTACCGAACTTTCGAATGTCTAAATTCACCAAAACACCCCTGTATAGAACTGCTCTGAATTCTAAATAAATCTTATATGAACTAGAATCCTTGAAAGCAGGCGCGGATCCACGGGGGGGGGGGGCAAGCTGTAAAAAAAATTGTATCGACAAAAAACACTGAAAATAGGGTGGGAGTTGTGCTTAATATTTGAAGATCAGATGCCAGGAAATCGCATTATATGGAGCCTTATCTTAAAAAAAATTCTGGGGGAGGACCCCCAGACCCCCCGCAGCTGCTTCGCACCTGCGGCGCTCATAATTCGAGCTTCGCCCCTTTAAAGTACGCCCCCCATTCGTAATTTCCTGGATCCGCCCCTGAAAAGTGTAGTCATTATATCTAACCCGCTTGTAAAAGCTATGTAAAATAGCACATTTTTCTATTGATCGACCCGTCGGTAAAATCGGCATTTGGATACCCCCCAGAAATTTATCCCTAGTTACGGCACTGCCCCCAGCCTAGATAAATTATGCCTTATACATCCCCCAGACTAGATGAATTTATAACACATATATTGACATTGAAAAGGCCATTTATTCATTAAATGACATATATATTTGAATTATTTAAAAGACATAATATTTACATTAATATACTTAAGATTCATTTTAACAAAATATCTATCTTACATAAATAAGCAAACTCAGTAAATGTCTGATCAAAGATGGGGGTTTAACACCGCCAAAAATTTAACTTCTTACAGAGTATGCATCGGGGTAAAAGTTTGAACATTGTCCGTCTCAGCGTCAACGAAAAATTTAAAGACAAAATTCTAAAATACGAATGTCCTTCTTTTTTAAAGCCTATACATGTATATAAGGATAACGAAAATTAGCCAAATTTTTTTCGTATATAGGTGAATGTTTTGGTACTGCTTCGTGTTCTCATGACTTTTAACTCAGTTCAAATCAATGCTAGAAAAAGTGATAAAGATAAATTAAAGTAAGTAACATTATTTTTTTTATGTTGGATGCATTTGAAACCTTGAAGATTTATTCATAGACACCAGCGCCGTGAGAAATATCTTTCATAAATGACATTAAACTGAGGCTACGCATTGGGTCAACTGGCGTGGTTTCGAATCCCGGGCTGACGTGACAAGGAGTGGGGCCGTCTCCCCACTGCTAAAGACCCCTACTCGCAAGCAAATTATTGAAATAAAATTGAATCATATGTTAGTCCCGAAATGACCTAGTTTGTGTCGAGTGGACGTTAAACGTCATCTCTCTCTCTCTTTCTCTCAATACTCGGATTTCGTAATTGGAAATCTGAAAGGTCTCCCCCCCCCCCCATGGCCGTTCCTATCGGAATTCTTCTGTCTGCGTCGGAAAAAAAATCGCTGGTTAGCTATGCTCGCATTTTCACCGGAAGACAGTTTAGTACGACATGTCCTCTCAAATTCGGCCGGGAGATAGTTAATGTCGGACTAAAAGTCTTAATTTTCCGACACATTCGCCACCTGCATGTCACGTGGTGAATACAAAGTTACGCAAACCTTTTGAATATAGCCAATCATACTTCAAAGACGTAAGCATGTCACGTCATATTATCGGTTGTGTGCTCGGGTCCATGGCATCGCTACCTAGGCTATATACTATATAGAGGCCTAAATTCACTCTCACAGCTTCTAATTTTCGTGCTCTTCCCTCCTCCTGCTTACGGCAGTCGGCGATGACCTTCGTTCATTGATTTTTTGTTGTCGGAAATTTATCTTCCTCGCCCCCCTATGTCGGCTATGTTGGTTTCTGGCTTCGGGACTAGTTTGCATACTATAAACATCTTTACGATTCCTGTTTATAGCCTACTGCACCACCTATTCTCCTAGGCAAATTACGCGCCATTTTTACAAAATAATATACGTGATTATGGTGATAATTTACCCCCAAAAAATATATAATATGTGCCCTTTCTCTTATCTAGGGTTGGGGGTTGGGCTCGCCTAGTGGTCGACTTCTAGCTGGCCGGCCACCTCTGGCTTGCGGCTGTGGTTTCAAGCCTTGGTGTGAGCGTATGTGACAAGGAGATAGGGGCGCCTTCTCAACCTCGTGGGTTTCCTCCGGGCACTCCGGTTTCCTCACACTGCTTAAGACCCCTACGCACAAGCGAATTATTGAAAATAAAATTAAACCATAGGTTAGTCCCGAAATGACCTAGTTGTGTTGAGTGGACGTAAAACCTCATTTCTCTCTCTCTCTCTTTAATATATTATATGTGCCGTTTCTGTTATCTAGGGCAAGTGTGAGGGCATGTTTTGTTCTTCTACCACTACTGGGAACCTCGTGGATACTTGGTGTATTTGCTCTCGATAATACCAATACGGTTTTCTTTCAGTACCTGTTTGTCCTCTTCAATATGTTAAAGGCAAGATTTAAGATTTATTTCTTTTTTATTTTGGAATAAGGTTTCAGAAATCTTGTTTAGAGAGCGAGGGTTGTTCTTGGGTATTTTCTTTATCCACCGACATTTAATGTGGGTGTAAATTTAACATTAACATAACACGTGATAAATACCGTTAAATTATTATTTTTAACTGTAAAAAAAACATTTTAAAATAAAATAAAATAGATGGGATAATGGTAAAGATGGTCACACATTCTTTAGTGGTAAGCAAAACATCAAAATCTTGAACTGAAACAACAAAGCCATAGTTTTCAGAAATGATATTCTAAGAATTTTCCTATCTTGTATTAACTATCTAAAACCACTAAAACTTCATACCGACACGATACGAGAAATTTAATTGACACTGTCACAAGGAACTGCCATATTGTTTTGTGATCAGTCTCCATACGATGCATAATTCAGGGGCGGTACCTGCGACAATTTAAATTTGAGACGGGAGAGGGGGGGGGGGGGGTCTTGAAATTTGTTGAGAAATACATGGTCTCTATCGCCTTTGACGTATATCACACTAAACTTAAAAAAAAAAAACAACCTCCCCGCCTGGCATCAATATTTATTATCAATTGTGATTTACACTCGCTCTGGACCCACTCTTGTATCTGATATTACAATTTGTAGCTGAGCAGGGGGGGGGGGGACAAACCCTCGCTCTGGATCCACCCCTGTATCTGATATTCTATATTTTTCTTCAGGGAATACTGGTACTGGTGTTCCATGTTCTACTCAATGATGATGTAAGTTCCTAACTAAAAATATTTTGAATAATGAAAGCGCCCATGAAATTAATCGATATTAAATCGAAACATATTCCAGGAAATCATAGATTCATAATGGATGTTGTTCACCAACGTGTTTTTCCAAATTAGAAAGAAAATCATATAACCTTTCAGAATCAACTATTAAACACTCTTTTGTCGGTTATTATAAAATTAAAGATTGTGTTTATGACGTCAATAGCGTATCTTCTATATTTGGGGGTTGGGTGGCCTAGTGGTCTAGAGTGCCGCGCTTCGACCTCTAGCTGGGCGGTCACATCTGGCTTGCGGCTGTGGTTTCGAGCCCTAGTGTGAGCGTATGTGACATGGAGATAGAGGCGCTTTCTCAACCTCGTGGGTTTCCTCCGGGCACTCCGCTTTCCTCTCACTGCTAAAGACCCCTACGCGCAAGCGAATTATTGAAATAAAATTGAAAACCATACGTTAGTCCCCATTTCTTTCTCTCTCTCTCTCTCTCTTTATTCTGAGCGAAGATATAAGTATATAATAATATGTTGATTATTTCCATTTTGTTATCATATCTTCAGGTGACCAGTGTAGTCTTTAGGAAGTATGGTTGTCGTCAACGTGGCAAGGTCGTCCCCATTTCAGATAAACCAGGTACCAAATCATCCGGATTGTCGCCAGCAAATGCGACTCTACACCAATCCTTGAAGCATGTCATTTCCTCCAACTTCAAGAAGTATTAAAGGAGCTAAATCGCTAACATTTGGGACCTAGAAATTCACAAAAGTGGTTCGCAACGCATATAATACTGTAATATGAATGTATATAAACTGATTTACATTCAGTGGTTTCTGTTTTTACTCTAATTTCAAATCAATTGTGTTTGGCGAAATAAGCCAGCAATGTCAATCATGTGCAAAAGTCTAGCGTCCAGTTATTCCAGTCATAACTCCGTTTGACTTAGTACACATGGAGCCGAATCGTTGCCATATTAAGAGAAAATGTCACAGTTAAAATGGCAAAATTATCAGTCAAAATGGTAAAAATGGCCATTTGCGTGATTTTTCACTTGTAGTAGTTGTAGATATTACATAATATAATCACTATATTAGTATCAAAACAAAACTTGCTCGCAGATGGTAATCAATAAATATACCAAGGCGGCGATATTTATGGTAAATGGACATTAATTAACGACCTTGTACATTTTCTTGTGATGGATTTGAAGCAAACTTTTTATAGTTTGGATGTTTTAGTCTAAGTATAGAATCAAAATCTAATACTGACTGTTTTCTTACTCTCTAGCAATACTGGGGGGAGGGGGGCGAATGGTCAGCACGTGCACGCTGTATCATACAGCCTGTCATTGAGTCAACTGGCGTGGCTTCCAATACCGGGTTGTACGTGACAAGGAGTAGGGTCAACCGTCCAAGCTCGCGCGTTTTCTCCCACTGCTTAAGACCCCTACGCGCAAGCGAATTATTGAAATAAAATTGAACTATATATGTGTTAGTCCCGAAATGACCTAGATTGTATCGAGTGGGGTATATTGCACCTCCCGAAAAATATGGCGGCGTCCCCCCCCCCCAAAAAAAATAATTATTCGACAATCTTTTAATTATAAAATAATACATTTGATTACGGTCACACAGTGAAGCTCTTAAGCGGTGGACACACTAGCCGAATGATTCGGCCGAATGGGTGGACACACCAGCCGAATGTTTCGGCCGATTCACCAGTCGATTGCATCACTTTTCACGTCACATGATTAAAAATGGCGGCGTCTATGTCTTCAAACAATCACATGATTTGATTGATTTCTCGATAGGAGTGCTGATTGGCTAATGAATTCTACATTCGGCCGAATGCTTCGGCGAAGTGGACACACCAGGCGAATAAATATTCGGCCGAATATATCAAACATGTTTGATTCGGGCGAAACATTCGGCCGATTAGAAATTCGGCCGAATAACAGTGGACACACTAGGCGAATTTCGACGCCGATTGATTCGGCTAGTGTGTCCACCGCTTTAAGGCACTGATCAGTCATCGGTTTTAAGGGCGCCACGCACCAATGGGTTCGTTTGCCCGGATCCAAACTTTATTTTATATCACTTACGTGCAGGGTATGGCGCCACTCTGCTGCACCCCAGCTTTTAAAATCCTACACACGGCCCTGGGACAGATTCTTATACGGCTCCCAATACCAATTGATTGATACATATGAGACAACAAGTAATTAAAGATACTGTACATTTTAATGTCATTTTCTTTACAAGCATTCAATGGTCAGAGGAAATTCAACACATGAGATTAATCTATGTGTACATGAACATATTAATAATTTATTGTATATTTTTACCTACATGTGGACCCAACACTGACCACTATCATACAGGATATAAGAAACTTAACACGAGATAACAGCTAAAAATTCCTAGACTAAAATAAATATTCATCTGGACACTGGTAAATCTATTTACAAACTTTGTCTTTGTTCATAAAAAACAAAACAAAGCCGTTTTATTTAAAATATGTAATAATGCAACACAGATTAGGCAGGTGGGAAGGGGAATATATGACAGGGGACGTAACTCTTATCACTTCGGATCAGTGACCGATTTTCGCAAACTTATGTGAAATATTTCTTTGGAAATTTTAATAAGTGAAATTAAATCATACATAGTTTGGGTGTTTTCCTAAAATTTGAATATTTGTTTAATCTTTTCCGAGTGCCTTTGTTTATTTTGACGCTATGAACAATGGATAAATGCATCTTTACATGTTCAAACAATTTACACATTACAAGACTGCCATTTAAAAATTCATAACTCAAATTCATAACTCGGATTAGAATAGCAGACATACTGGTAAAAACGCTATTTTACATAATATCTATGTCTTATTAGATGTAACAAAATCTACAAAAAAAAAAAAAAAAAACAGTTGAAAGAAAACAAAAAATTAACAAAAATACTATATTACACACAAAATGGTCTCTAAAATCTCAAACAATTTTCCCCCATGTGAAATGTAGACAACAAAAATACAAATTTGAACCAACATGTTTAATGAGGTGTAATGCTTTTTGTTAAGCTCTATCAAGGTCATAGGTCATCTGCACCAAGCTACCAAGACATAACATAAGGTATAAATTTCATAGTGTTAGTGTTTTTAATTTAATTGTTCTAAAAACTTGGGTAAAATAAATCTGGTGTCCAAAGATCTGTATAATATGTAAAATCAAATATCAATTTTGGTCAGTTGTATAAATATTTTACCTCCATAGTAAAAGAGACCTAGTGTTAAGATTCAAAATTTCATGCCCTTGTTTCATCATCCCATCTTGAGAAACATTTGATTGTTGTGTCAGTCAATGTTGAGATCAAGTCAGAAAGATATATATTTTAACTGTCGGTGAACAAGACAAGAAAGAAAACAACAGACACTGTCACATTTAGTCTTATAATAACATTTAAACTTTTAGACAGCTAGGGCCAATTTTCCCTGACTTTTTTTTATAAATTCTGATACAGGAGCTAACGAATGGGCCGATGCCTTTAAATATATAATAAAAAGCATTTGTAACATTGAACACAAGAGATTTAACTATCAAACTATAATTTCTGCTTCATCAAATCAAAGCCAACATTAAATTAACCATACCAAAAATACCAACGCTAGATAATGTCCAGACTTGGATTCAATCAAATTTAAAATCGGCCTTTCATGAATTTTTGCATAGCCAGCAGCACAGATTAATGAAATTTAAATTCAACATATATTTGAAAATACGGAAAGGAACCATTTTTGTACTGACATTTCAATTAGAGATTCTTCTTTCACAATATTGTTGTTTATTGCTTAAAATGGCACATAAGGACTTTAAACAGATTGAAGATGCCATATAGCCTACCTTAATAACACTCAGTTTCCAAACATTCTAACAATTTTCAATTTGAATATGGGTTTCAGTGATGTATCATTAATTTCAACTTTACAATAAATAAATGTTTTACTCGTTTGTCAACCAATTTAATCATGTTATAAATTTGTATTTTTATATAAAATTTCTATTTTATTTGAAACTAATAAAGCTACAATTAATTGAAGTGCCGTTGGATATTTAGTACTTCAAATTGAAGGCAAGATGAGTTAAAATTCATCCGTATAAAGTGCTATAAAATGCAGTTCACAAAAAGAGGCATTCAATATTTCGGACACAACATACTTTCACCAACTTTGTGTACCTTATTTTACACACTTACGAGTGATGAACCTACATTATTTAAATGAATATAGTACATATATTTACATAATATATATAATATTATTATTATTATTATTATCAAGATTTAATGACTTAACCATCATAATAAAAACATGACTAGTTCTAGTAACTAACCCAATTTTTTTTTTATCTCAGTTCGTAATTGATAAAAGACCGATCGACATCCTCGAAGAGAGTACAACAATTTTTTTAACCGTTTCATTTTATTACAGATGAATAAAAATAAGATCAATGATTAATAATTCATTTCAATTTTTGGTAAATTGTAAAACCAGTTTTAAGCTGATTATTAAAATGACAAATACTTTTTTTTTCAATCAATATTAAATATAATAAATAGAAAAAAGAACAAAAATTTTCATAAATATTTTACATTTTTATAATAATTTCAATATTAATTTGTTGGCTTATTTAAAGTTGGTAAAAGAGAGAAGAAGAGTTAAAATATGATGATGATGATGATGATGGTGATGATGAGAATAATTCATGCAAAAAAACTTGACCTATTATCACACATCAGCATGTTATTCACCACAGCCTTGTTGTCATTTAATCCTTTTTAAAGGGAGTTCTGGTTAAGGACCATGTTCAAGAATTAATATGATGCAAACATTTTTTTTAAAAAGTTCTTTTACCAAATAATAAATTTGGACAGCCGACGAGTTGGAGAGAGAACCACAAGTAATTGCCCCAGTCGCGACTCGCAAGCACCTGTCTTCCTTTGCCAAACTGTGTGTGTTGTGGTATGAGCAACAGAAGGGCTGGGGGGCCACCGACCGAGAGGTTTTGGACAGATTGTTAGGATCGATAGTGTGCGATCGTTTGATTGATTCAGATTTTTGTGGACAACGTTACTCAAATATCAGCAACTCATTCTACGCACAAATAAAGTGTCCTAAAAATTATCCCACTTAAATATCGCACTCCCTTTAAAAAGATTAATCTACCTGTGAAAACACTTTAAAAAAACATGCAATTTCTCTAACATTTTCTCACCAAAATTCAAAAACGATCAAGGATTACTAAAACCCAAGTTCAGAACAACCCATCACTTGTACATATATCTATATTTCAAGGTTCGTTTGTAGATTCAGCATCACTTATCGGCTTGAATTGTTAAGAGGAGAATAAAAATATGACTGGGTTTTTCGACACATACTTTAAAAATAAACTTATTAATAGCAACAAGAAGAGATGAACTCATTCACACCATCCACATACGACTGACATCCGATATTGCAATTAAACATTGTAGTCAGTTATGATATTAATATGATTTACAAATCTACAGTTTCTACCATTTTCAAGCACTTCCGCCACCTGCTGCACCGGCCATAGGGGCTTGTGATGTGGCCTCTTCACCTACTGGTGTGTGGGAGGAGTTAGGCGAAACCTCGCCAGTGGGAGACGCTGTTGTATTAAAGTTGGCTGCTTGTGATCGGGCATGTTCGGGTATAAGCGTTGAATTAAGGGAGGGGTTGATGGCCAATTCTGAAAGAAAAACAAAACATTATTAATTGCTATGATAATCTATGCAAATTTTATGACCTTTCTTAATTGATGGTATATAACTGTTGCAGGATATTTTGATTTGCAATATATTATGAGCGAAATTTTGCCTGCACAGGGGCGCTAAGGGAAGGCCTACCTTAGTTAAACTACTGTGTTTAACGTTTGAATTGGTACAGTCTTAGACCCTTACGCAAGTTCAAATAGGCTCAAATGCACAATTGTCAACACATACCATTACAGTTTGGTATTTCTATGACAAATAGTAAAAACTTGACAACTAAAATAGTTACGGAACAGTTTTTCTTTGAGGTAATGCGTTCTACATATTAATAGCGATGAATTTTGTATGATGTATTACACAAGCGGCCATGCCCATGAGTCGCCATGACTCTTCGCGAGATAAATCTCCTCGTAGCAGTTGGGTTTCAAAAAATCATATAATTATGTGGTAAGGCTTCACCTGTTTTGGATCAGTTAATGTGTAAGGGAGCTATAGGCCAGAAACTTTTTTGTAGTCATTTGACTACAAAAATTGCGCCAAGAAACTCTGTACGACAAACCTCGGGGTTGTATTCGAGGAAATACGGTATGTCAACCCCATTCAGATCAAATTAAAATCAAGTGACATTCTCGGGTCTACATATATCTTTTTATTGAAAACTTACCATCTACTCTGAAATTAAATAATGGTGGCAGTTCACGTCCACTGGGATATCTGGTACTTGGATCACGTAATTCGTCAAAGAAGGGATGAGCACAAGCCTCAATGGGAGCTATTCGACCTGATGGAGTATATTCTAGCAACCGACTAACAAGTTGTATCGCTTCTGGCGGAGTCTTCGGTCTGAATACCTGCAAAATAAAATTACCAAACCACATACATCTCTTGAAGATATAATAATAAAATATTTTATAAAGTTGATGTTTTTAATTATCTTATAAAAATGGCCTAACAGTTTTGGGAATTAAAAGTCTCTTGTTGGAGATGAATTTCTACAACTTACTTAACACAATGCCCACTCCTCGTATGTACTATCATTTAAGCTATACAAACTGTAGTTTACTATTGAAAACTGTGTAAAAACCCACAAAATATGATAGTGTGTAAGGAAACAGAAAACCATAATAATACATGACGATGATCATTTTTAAAACTTTAATACTGAATTAAAGCTGAAAGATTTTATTTGACATGCAAGAGTTTAACATTCATATATTATAAGACAAGACACAGTTACATGTATATAGATAATAAAGGTAGTCAGTTTTACATCACATACAAAATAGAAACTAAAATATAGTACACGAAGAAAACAAAACCATTTCAAAATGAAAATAATGAATTGCCAAATTTCAAATATCTTATTTTTATGATGACAACAGGAATTAGTACCTACCAGAATGTAGGTAAAAGCCTTTATATAATTAATGTGCTAAGTGTATTAACCCGTTAAGCTACCCCCTAGTGTGTAATTAATTTGACGAAAAAAAGCTATTTTGTGGACCTTTTGATTCCTGATTGGATAGCACTGATTGCTACTATATGTTCTTGCAAATGTTCAGGCAAAGATTTCCTCGACCAGGGGTACCGGTAATATAACATCCTATGCACTCAGGAGACCTATTATACACATGCTGCGAACCTGGGGGAATTCCCAAGGGATTCACCCAAGTGACGAACTATGTTCTAAGAATAGGCGTTAAATTAAGCCCTTCACACAGTGAGTGGTAGTTGTCCAGGACATTTTATAAAGATCTACGCACTTTAACGGGTTAATGGTAGACAATTCTCAGTTGTTCAGGTGATACTATGTACTACTTGATTATTGTATATCATTTAAATGACAGGACAAGCACAACTTGCATATATTATTTTAATCACTTAAAGCCCCAATAACACTCTTGTTGTAACTGAATAATTTGTCCCAATCTTTATTCTGGTCAACAATTTGTACTATTTTACAATATTCCAATTAATAAATGATACAAATTTCATCCTAGCCCACCTAATTTTAAAAATTGGAAAAATTCAACTACATGCCATAACATGGTTTGGAAAGCCTTACGTAAGCACTTCCAAATGCAACTTGGATTTAAACATATTTTCGAACCCTCTGGACAGGCAAGATAGGTTGTAATGGATAATTTACACAACAGGTAGGACACTTAAACATATAGTAGTTAGAATAAGGCTGATTTTTTTTTTTCTGGACCTGTCAAGCCAGCAAGAGTGTTATTGTCCCTTTAACCATCAATGTAAATAGACATTTCTATTCAATCAATCATAGAGAGAGAGTGAGAAATGGGGTTTAACGTCCACACGACACACACTAAGTCATTTCAGGACTAACATATGGTTAAATTTTATTTAAATAATTTGCTGTGGGAGGAAACTGGAGAAAACCCACGAGGTTGGATCTATTTAATCAATCATCATCAAGACCAAAAATATTACGATAAAAGCCAGGAGTTTAGCCAAATTGTCCAAGGATTGGCAAGCAACAAATGATAAGTGCACCCTCTTGATCAGAAACATTGATAAGAAGTATTGTCCGAAATGACAGTCATATTCATCCAAAAAGAGAGAGAGAGGGGGTTCATCATCCACTCAACACAACAAACTAGGTCATTTCGGGACCAACATGTGGTTTAATTTTATTTCAATAATTTGCTTGCGTGTAGGGGTCTTTATCAGTGGGAGGAAACCGGAGGATCCGGAGAAAAGCCACGATGTTGGACAGGCGACCCTACTCCTTGTGACGTCATATTCATCCAGGAATCCAGGATTTGAAAGTTATAACCATCGTGAGAACGTTAGTTTCAATCATCCTGCTCATAAAAAAAGGTATGTTTGTTCCAGATTACAAAACAATCACAGTACAAGTATTAATCGAAGTATCAAATTTTGTTGAAAAAGAAAGAAATTTGCTATCAAAAATTTGATGAATAAATTTTTTCATCCACTTTAGTTTCAAATCACTTATCATTGTATTATCATTTGTTATTATTAGTGCCTAGTTATTTTGCTTTTAAAGATTTGTAAGAGCCATTATATTATGTGTATATATAAAACTAAAAGATATGGTGCAAATAGAGGGTTACTCCCAAGCTAAAAGGCTTTAGCAGAAGAACTACAATTGCAAAGTTACTAATAGGAATGAGTCTACTGCAAATTAATGAGCATCCAGAATTCTTTATAATAATAAATGATAATTCTATATAATTATTTCAGTCACCATCTTCCACAGTATTATAATACTAGCCGAACACTTGACTGTCTCCTTTGTAGTTATATATAAGGTTACAAAGCAATTATATCAAAATTAATAAAATGTCCTATAGGTGATCAAAGCACAGTTTAGGGGTTTTGTGTCAGGAAGAAAACGAAAACTTGGACCCAGTAGTTCCTGGACAGGGCCTATTCACAATGGGTATGTGTCCTACACGGAGTTGAGCAATGCATAAATTTATGTGGTTAGTGTTCTTGACCATGTTTTGTTTCTTTTCCGTTCAGTTACTTTAAGACAAGTTGGAGAATCTATCTACGCAAGTTAGTCTCCTTGCTAAGGACAGCAAAACATTCTTATTTTTCAGCATAATATTCCGATATTGGACGATGTTTTAAAGTCGATCAGTTGACTTTCTTCTAGAATCTTACTTACACAAATAAACAATGGAGATATGAGATCTTGTTTGTTCATCCCAGCTTGCACAAGACCTTGGTGTTTACCGTCACCACCATTGATAAAGTTAATTAATAATCCGTTAAGAAATAATTCAGGATTAATGAGCTGAGTTACGGTTATTTATCCTTTTTAAAGATTGTATTAGTGATGACTTATCTACCCACATACCAGTGATAGTTAGAACTACATGAAAACTAAGTTAACTGTTAGTCACAACAGAAAATATAATAATGTGGATTAAAAGTTGGAAAAAAATAAAAGTACCATAAAAAAAAAAATATAATACAAAAATAACCAATCATGACTCATGCTATTGAAACAAATTAAATCTTTCTTGGAATTTAACCAAATAAAAACATGTATATATATATATATATATATATGCATGGCGTTCTTTTGAAACTTTGCCTCAATTTTTTTTTTTTTTTTTTTTTTTTTTGAATATCAACCCCACAATAACCACTAAATGATGAAAAGAAGAAAAGGGGAGTTTAAGATTACAATAGCTATAATAATGTGTGTGGCTATCTCAAGATTTAGCAAAATGTAAAAACAGTGAGGTTACAGACACCAATGAGGGGAAGTACTTGCCATACGTACACCGTTAATAGTGCCATGATCTCTGTTACTTTTTCTCTGATTAAACTGGAAAAAACAGCCTTGAGCTTAGAATTTACGATTTATTTCCGAGCATAAAGTATCAAAATTTATTTTCTCAAAAAGGATTAAAGCATTACAGTGAAAAAAAAAATCAAAAAAAAAATCAAAAAAAAATCAAAACATAAACTAATAATAATATGGATGACACTCAAAATATTTTCTTTTGAAAATGGGAGGAGGTTTTTTTTTAAGTCTGAACACTTTTTGACACTTTTTTCTTTTTCTTTGCAATCCAATAATTTTTCAAACAGACACAAATGAGAAGTACATGTACAAAAAGAAATGAAGAAAATGAAAAGTCTGAAAAAAACAGAGATAAAGAAAAAGAAAAAAAACTGAAAATTCTTGAGATAGCCACTGAGAAATTTTCATTTTTGTTTGGTTTCTGCATATTATTTGTATTATTATTAGAAATACAGATCACTTTATTATATGAACAATGCATTTTTTTTCGTAATTAAGACATTTCAAATCAAGAAATCTTGATTGAATTCTGGGGTAAGCCCCAAAAATGGTTTATTAGACAGAAACTGAAAGAAAATCAAAACACAGAGAATCTCAGGACAAATAACCAATGAGAAAACTCTGGATATAAGCCCTCTAATACTCTCGCTCGGACTAATTTATTTGATTAATAGGCTGCTTGTCTACTAGGGCTGTGTCGATACAGTTCATTTTCGATACAATACGTATTGACGATACAGCAAACCAATACGCGATACATATCGCGATATTGTGACATCACAAATTATGCCCAAAATAATCTCAAACTACATTTTGTTTCAAGATTTCAAGATGGGTAAGCAAGCATCAAGGTTCTTTACTTCTTAATCCATTTTGAAACAACCGGCCAGAATAATATTGCGTCAAATGAGATCCCGTAGGAAATGAGATAATTATAAGAGTCTATAGTAGATTTCAACAAAAATAATTCTTGGTAATTTATGGAGAATGTCCTATGTTAGTCATTACCACAAAAAACGACAGGTAGGTCCTAAACCTTTTGAAAATTTTCCATATTTAATTCACGTACCAGCTTGAAATTCACGTCCATAATATTCCAGAATAAATTAATGTCTTCGTTCGTTTTGCGAAATGGTTGCATTTCATAAGTCGATATCTTAAATGTTTGCATTTTTCTACTATTGCCATTATCAGAAAATGCCATAAACAAAATAAGCTGCTACGGCATCATGGCATTTCTTCATAACACAATTTGTAGTGTTCTGTCTATCACTTAACTAGTCACATCACTTGTAAAATAAATTTTCATTCGCCAATGATAGACACACGGACAAATTGTCACGTGACAACCACTTGAAATTGCCTTAAAATAAAAATTCTGTACTATTATGATATAGCCTTCAATAAAAACGACAATATTTTTAAAATTAAGCCTTTGTCGGAATGTGTAAAATTTAAAAAAAATATAATGCTAAGCGCTATTTAGAACTGCTTTATTCAAATTTATTGACCTAAATTGCCACCGATATTTCACGAGTCATTGGAATTCAGCATTGGCGATATCTATTAAATGATTGTTTCTCGGGGATTATATTCAATGAAGATTTAAATTTACCTAACAACTAGTCAGTGAATCCATCAATGTATGGTCCAGTTATTATTATAATATCTACCTGTACGTGAATTCATACGGAGATGGAAGACGGTCGTCTTCTTTCGCCACGTGAGTTTAAATTCATGATCTTTCTTAACCGATTTTTTTCTCAAGGATACAGCGATATGGCCGTATTACGTATCGATATAAATATCGCTGGAACGTATCGATTCATATCAGTGTATCGATATATCGACACAGCCCTATTGTCTACCTGGCTAAGGGCACTCAATGTCTCGAGTTTTAAGACAGATTGGCAGACGATTTTGTGCTGACAATCTTTATCAAATTTATAGTTCAGTTCAAATAGAACCTTACAGGGTAATACCAAAATATTCAGAAGACCGGAAGGTTAAAGTACATAATTTCACATACTTTTTAAAAGCTGAACAATGAATGAACTGCCAATACATTCAATGAGCTATAATAATTTTTCACTTTACTACGCTAAAAATGCATTGTTCAATTAAGTGAAATATTGGTAATCAATACTCTTAATATAGATATAAAGATCTGTGTAATTATCTAGTATGAGATTAATTCATGAAGAAGTTAAGTAATAGAGTTCAAACTGTATACATAAGATTAGATAACAGTGTTACTGTCACTGCAGACTGGGTTAGAAGTACATATCAAGATAATATATTGATCGAAGACTCAATTCACATTATTTAATACCAAATCTAAATTCATATGGAGAGGGTACAATATCTATTCTAAGATAATATATCGATCAAAGACTCAATTCACATTATTTAATACCAAATCTAAATTTATATGGAGAGGGTACAATACCTATTCTAATTTAGATCACTACTGGACAATCTCGACTAAATATAATATAGTCAACATTGTCACACAACATGACAGAACAAAAAAATGCAAACAGGATTTAAACGTTCTAAAATACAACAAAACCAAAATGTTCAATCTATATTACTCACTTTTGTCCACGGGTGTGCCTTAATTTGTGGAAATTTGAATTCCTGGTAGTTGGGGTTCATCTCTCGGATTTGTTCTCTCGTTGGTGTACCAAGAACTTTAATAATTTCAACTAACTGATCGACACCACTATCGCCAGGAAATATTGGTTGTCCAAGTAATAACTCCGCTAATACACAGCCGGCAGACCATACGTCTAAAAGAAGAAAAGAAATAATCATGTCATTTTTCGTTCTCTGTGTGCAACTTTATGTTTTTAACCTTTTTGGACCTTCAAAATCATTTGTCTACTCTCCAGAGGTTTCCTCAGACAATGAAATAGAATTCGAGAGAGAGAGAAAGAGAGATGGGGTTTAACATCCACTGTCCACTCGACACAAACTAGGTAATTTCGGGACTAGCATATGGTTTAATTTTATTTCAATAATTAAAATGCGCGTAGGGGTCTTTAGCAGTGGGAGAAAACCAACAAGGTTGACAGACGACCATACACATCACGTATAACCAGGGATTCAAAACCAGGGCAGTTGACTCAATGACAGGCTTTATGATACAGCGCGCACATGCCTCATCAAAAGAGAGTACTGTCATATTCAGAGACAAAGATATGGTTACTTGTATGCGATGCAAGAGATGCAAAGACTACACTTCATGGAGTTCCAGTGGTCAAGAGTGGACCACATTGTTTTTTTTGTTGTCCCATTCTAATAACAAAGCAACAGTGTACTTGTGTGGATCTGGATTAAAAATTGAATTGTTACCTACCTATGCGACAAGAATAATCTGTTGCACCAAATATTAATTCAGGTGCTCTATAATAACGAGAACATATGTACGATACATTTGGTTCAGCACGCACTAATACTTTTGCACTGAAATAGAAAAATAAGAAACTTTAAAATAACATAATCTTAATAACAAAAGAGGCAGAGAGAGAAATAAATTTACAAGGGGAGAAAGAGAGAAATGGGGTTTAACGTCCACTCAATACAAACTAGATCATTTTGGGACTAACATAATGGTTTAATATTATTTCAATAAGAACTTATAACCAACTAACCTTCCAAAATCACACAGTTTAAGAACACCAGTTTCTGGATCTACTAACAAATTCTGAGGTTTAATATCCCGATGACAAACACCTTGGGAATGTATGTACGCTAAGCTGCGAAACAGTTGGTACATATACATCTGAAATATATACAGCCAAATAATATCATACACTCATCTATATAAAGACAAGGGAGATAATCTATCCAGAAGACCCTTGAAACAAGTTTAGACATTTGGATGCTATACTAATGTCCAAAGAAAGTATATACGCTGTGAATTTCGTGCTGCATCACTAAAGCCGTTTTTCCATTCTGTGCAGTATTTGGGCACAATTTCAATTTGTTTCACCTTTTGTTGCTTAGAAATGTTGAGTTTGGACACAAAAGACAAGCTCAGCAATGTTTTATCAGCAATTGTATTTAATCTTAACAACTATTAGACATATTTTTATTGTGTATACTTTCTTTTTGACATTATAATACATACATTACAGTGACATTTAACCACTGGATTTATTCTTTCGTCCTATCATCCATGGCTTCTAGCTATTATTTATTTGCATGTTCATTCCTCTTGTATTTAAAATTTACATGCAATATTAAGTAATCCAATGATACTTCCAGTTATCAAAGACATTTTGAAAAAACAGCCAACTTTATTCCATTATTAAAGAGAGCAAGGGATGGGGTTTAACGTTCACTCGACACAAACTAGGTCATTTCAGGACTAACATTTGATTCAATTTTATTTTAAAAATTCGCTTGCGCCTAGGGGTCTTTAGCAGTGGGGGAAACCGGAGAAACTGGAAAAATCCCACAAGGTTTAATACATTATAAAAACAGTGAGTATATTTATTACCTTTATATATAGTATGGGTATTGTCTGCTTTGATTTACTGTAATGTCGAGCTACTCTATATACTGTTTCTGGTACATATTCTAATACCAAGTTGAGGTAAACTTCATCTTTCTGTAATAATACATAAAAAAACAACATTATCCTAGAGTCCCGTTCTCGTTTCATAACTTTAATTTTGCAAACCATATTGGATAGTCAACAAGCCTGGAAATAAGGCACCTGCCACTGACAATGTCAGACACAGATTCAGGCCTTGTCAGGCACAAAACCTCTGGTGTCATTTCATTTTGTCTGGCACTGATTTGTCGTTTTTTTGATATTATTAATACATGTCCGTCTTCAAGTTAAAATGTCAGGTGCATTTAAAACCGTTATTTCCAGGCCTGATAGTCATGGCGGTCCACAAGATGCAATAATAGACCAGTGGTGCCTCAAGCTTTTGCTATACGTATTCATTGCAATAATAAAAATAGATAAATCTTCAATTGTCTAACCGAAAAAATGCACACGTTCTAATAGTAAATGCAGGAGGACTGCACTACACGCAAAACAAAACAAAAACAAACAAAAAAAAATCTACAAGACAAACCTGCAGACAAGACAGTAAATAGACACCTCAAAAACTACCAAATCAAGTGAATGGATACGGGGGCCAGCCGTAAGCGTCCACCGCGCTGTACAGTCCCGGGCCTGTCTTGGTACAGGCTTCACTAAAATGATTTACATAAAAGACGTAACAAAAGAAATGCGACCGATCTTGTAAGTGGTCGTATCTTAAATGGCGATAGTCAGCAAATTGACGTCAGGTGTTAGAACGTCAAACAAATATTTACATGTAAAAGACATCGATCTTACATGTAGGTGCATTGAAAAGTGATGAATAAAAGTTTCCAAATTTTATTCATGTAATTACAGAGGGAGAGGGTTGGTTAAACTCATACTAGTTCATTTCAATAATTCGCTTGCACGTAGGGATTTTTAGCAGGAGGGAACCGGAGGACCCATAGAAAACCCACAAAGCTTGACAGGGGACCCTACGCTTGCCACATACAACCGAGGAATCAAAACCACAGTGCTCAGCTAACTCAATGACAGATCTTATGATACACCGCACACATGCTAACCATTCAGAAATCCCCTCCCCCTAAAATACACTGGTAAATGTAACATGCTCCTCTAATTCGGGGGCGGGGGGTCAGACCTAGTTTGAAACAAGTGTGTGTTACACGCAGGTCTTTTCTGTATACTCAACAAATTTCAAATTGAATTCAAAATCTGCCTGAATCTCCCTACCTGTATTTTGGTATGAATTCAAGGATTAAATTGGTTGATTGATACATGTCCCTTGAAAAAACAATAAGATCTTTACACTTACCTTGTCTCCTGCTGAATAAAAGAAAAATCGTAATTTCACAATATTTGGATGTTCTAATTTTCGCATTATCTGTAATTCTCTGTTCTGGAATAAAAAAAAGATCCATGTTTTAGGGGGAGACAGAGAGAAATGGGGTTTAATGTCCAATCAACACAAACTAGGTCCTTTCGGTCGAGACTAACATGTTTAAAAAAAAAAATAATTCAATAATGGGAGGAAACCAGAGGACCCGGATAGGCCTGTACCTGTCACCCCTTAAAATTCCATAAAGTCTTACATGTATTTCTGATCTTTATTGATTAGTATAATTAAGAAGGTATGGCTAAATATACTAGTATAAATTGATCTGTTTACTACTGGTACATGTATCTCTGACACTAGTATATTGTAGTTGTACTAATGACATGACAGTTATGAATAACTAACTTAATCAATCATTATGTTTCATATAATAAGTTGCCAGATTCTATGATATATATATTAAAATCAAAGGCAATAGATTGTAGGAATTTATTTGTCTCATTATTCCAAATGGTAAAAATTCAACAATCAAATCCATGGCAAAGAATATTGTGTTTGATTTGAAACGAAAGGATTTCAGCAGATCAAGTCTATAGGTGTTCAAATCAAGCATTCAATTTCATGTACATGCACCTAAGTTAAAGGAGCTAAATCGCTAACATTTGGGACCTAAAAATACACAAAAGTGGGTCAAAACGAATATAATACTGTAATATGAATGTATATAAACTGATTTACTTTCAATGGTTTCCGTTTTTACTCCAATTTCAAATCAGTTACATGTATGTTGGACGAAATAAGCCAGCAGTCGCAATCAAGTGCCCATTTATAGCGTCTAGTTATTCCAGGCTAATAACTCCGTTTGGTTTGGTGAAATGTGTCTAGCCTCGTCTAGGGCTGTACGATATTGCAAAAATGGACGATATAGTTAAATATCGCGATGTAAAATAATAATGTCACTTTGCTATTAAATAAATTAAATATAAATGCATTTTAAAGCTGACAACAGTGCGAGTAAGAATTGTTTTATTCATACTAATTTAAATACAACGGCGGATGTTTAAAAAGCGTCTGCTAAATCATGTGTAGCGGAAGTAAGTAGATGCGGTCTTCAAGTCTTGTATTATAAGTTCAAACAGTTTAACAAATACTAAATGATCCTGACTATCTTCCATTCAAGCATTCTATTGGCTGTGGTATTCCTGGCCTAATAGTGACAGTAATCTATTGATACTGATAGATCGTTTTATTCTTGCTTTCAGAAATTGAGTTTCGTAGAGTTTTCTAAAAAATATGACAACCTATTTATAGCCTGGTATCTAGCCGCGGTAGTAGGGAATTTCAGGTGGTTAGTGGGCCAAAGCTTTACATGTTGTAACAGCTGACAATTAATTTTATTGTAGACTAAAAACAAAGTAAAAGTACGGTATCGCATACACGATGTACTGTAGTGAAAAACGGCTGTGGACACTGCGCAAGTGATCTCAACGATTCTTAAAACATTAGTTTTATTATAGTTTATGGCCGTCGGCTAATTTCCACTGCTGTATAGTGTATTTATTATCTATTTTTATGATATTTTTTTCCGATATTTGAAGTTTTCGGCGATATTCGATAAACCACTATATCGACGATATTTGGCCACATGATATCGTAGTTGGGTCTGAAAATACCATATCGCGATAAATGACTATATCGAGAATATCGTACAGCCCTAGCCTCGTCCCCCAAGTCTCTCAATACAACTGGGGCTGAAGCGCATTATGGTACCAATTCGTGTACCAATGTTTAATTTAAAACTTTTTTTTATCTTAAATATCAGATTTTTGAAGCTCGTCTTCTCCCAGTAAGTTTACATCATCAATGTTGATTTAAATTGACCAATAATAAGTGTTTTTGATGTCGAAGATTTTGGAAGGACTTTGAGTTATGGACTTAGGTGCTTTAAGGGAGTATTAATTTTAATTTACTACCTGTACAAATCTTGTGCTTACTGATATACATGTTAAGTAAAAGAGAGAGTGATCACTTGCCTCCATGTAAACTCAACAGTAAATGATAAGTATGAGAGCTATCATCCACTAGCCTCGGATATATAACACAATACATGAGTAGTACAAATCAATCTCATCAAAATACACATCTATACTTTTTTTTGTGTTCTTTTATACTTTTGATGTACTACGTGTACCCTACATGATGATCTGACAAGTTATAGTGGGGGAGAGAGAGAGAGAAATGGGGTTTAACGTCCACTCAACACAAAGTTATAGTGGGAGTTCACGTTGGGGTCAAACGAGCATTGTTTGACCCTGATGACTGTGCATCAAAAGGCTAAGAACTTGCTGTAACAGATCGTTTCATTGGCTAATCCCTCACTTCATCTAGAACCTGTCAATGATACCAATTCTTCTAGATCCTTGTGTAGTGAAGACAAGTAAAAAGAAATTTTGAACTATTAAAACGAAACGAAATAGAATCTGTGTTTTAATCTGATTGAGTACACATAAACACTTGGTGAAGGGGTCCTTATAATGAATGACTATAATCCATTGATAAGGTCTGTTAAACATGTACACACTGGTCTACTTATAATGAATTACTATAATGATCTTTTAGAGGCATTTAGTAACTGGGTAGAGCAATAAACTATAACATACTTATGAAGAATAATTACTGATTTATTTAGGTGTTGCTTGAAATAGTTGAGGGAATACTCTTAATAACATGCCTAAATAAATCAGTAATTGTTCTTCCATTAGCATGTGTTATAGTTTAATGAATTACTATAACTGATCAATACTACTTACTTTAAATCTTTTATCTTGTAAAACTTTTTTAATAGCTACAAGTTCGGAATTTTCGACTAGTTTCGCTTGGTAAACAACCCCAAATGAACCATTTCCTATCACCTTGGCATCAGTATAACTGACTTCTTGGGGTCGGTCCTGACCCTGACTGTTTCCGGCAGTAGCCAAAACGGTTGTAACCTTACTCCCATCTTTACCTGTAACAGAATTATTGAATGTATATTGATTAAAATTCTTGGTTCCTTTGTAACCCATCGGGAGATTACAATTCTAACCTTATCTTATTATATTGAATATGTCTATGAGACCTCTATTTAAAGTGCAAGTATCCAAGACATTGTCTCGCTAGTTTCGATTGTATTGTAGATGTAGGTAAACTGGAATCGCAAACGAAATAAAAATATAACGAAACTAATTCTTGATCTAATCTTCATGTATACTATAAATCTTTATTCCTAACTCAAAGCAAGAATTAGATGGCGATGTAAAGGGCATATGACGAATTTCAATTCTATAATATTAAGAATCACACTTCTACATGTATATTGTTAGCATGATAAGAATATGATTTAATATCAATGCAAATTCTCTCTAAGATGTGTAAAAGAAAGAACGGGCTTAAAATGTATGCTGCAGGGCTTTTTCTGTCAAAAATTTACTTTGTATATATGGGAAAAACAAAAATATTAAACCAATGGCAACATATATACATGTAACACAGTTACATTTTACATAAGCCTGTTCACAAAATATTAACAATACATCAAGTATCATTAAGAAAAAAACTCAACAAAAATCATAAATAAATCATATAATCCACCACAAACAGTGCAAGTACATAATGTCTTTGTTAAACATGAGATAGGATTGATCAAATTCCTTATACAAAACATAACTAATCAGTTAAATCTGAATAACGATTTTAGGTTTAGCTTCTATATAAATGAATGTGGCCAACTCATTCATAATGCTATCAGATGAATGTTTATGAAACTTCTGTGGGATTCTGCTCGTTAGATTTAAAGATTTGTCTTCTGTAATTACCGGTACTCATTATTTCAAAATTATACATATCATAATAATAGTTGTTATAGTAACAATTGATATCTAACATAGAAAAAAATGCCATTTAATGACATCTTACGAGCTTGTCTGGTCTTTCAATCACTAATGATCCTAACTTCAACAACGATCCTAATTTAAACTAACTAACATCCGGGTTCATGTGTAGATCTACGGGTACAGGTACTTGACTTGGGGTCATGTAATATTATACACTAAGCTCAGTACGCTGATACTATCCCCATCTTATTTACATTGATTATTTATAATTTTATTTAGTTTCAACTGTATCATATCTGCACTCACATGTATGTCAAGATATTTACGTTCCACAAGCTAAAATGAAATTGGATTTGACTCCCACTTGTCCACACATAAGCATTCTGCATACACTTACATGTATGCTAATGCAGTGTGCACATAAATGTCCTGCCCTTTGTTTAATTCCAACTACCAAAGGATCATGCAGCCACCATTTGAACAATAAAAAACGTGTATTGTCTTGCCATGCACTTCGTTTTGTGCCACTGACAATGGGGAAGACTCACAGAAAATCCCACAGGAACTTTCCTGGTCAATCTGTGATAGAAACAGTATGGTTAGTAAGCGAGCACCTTAATCTTTGAGTCACATTGGCTCCCTTTCACAAGCTGACAGTGATATACTATAAATATTCCAATTACAGGTAGCACAGTCTTAATTGCAAGAGAGAGAGAGAGAAATGGGGTTTTATGTCCACTCGACACAAACTAGGTAATTTTATTTTGATAATTCACTTGCGCATAGGGGTCTTTATCAGTGGGAGGAAACCAGAGAAAACCCACAAGGTTGGACTGGCGACCCTACTCCTTGCCACATATAACCTGGGATTTAAAACACACCAGTTATCTCAATGACAGGCTTTATGATACAGCACATGCACGCTAACCATTCAGACATCCACCCCCCCCCCCCCAATTACCGGTAGCACAGTCTGAATTTCTGCCAAGACATACATCTACCTTTCACAATGTCAATAATTTGTACACCCTAATGTATAGAGTGGTGTGACTCCACATTCTGCATGATAGAAGCCCTAATGTATAGAGTGGTGTGACTCCATATTTTGCATGATAGAATAGTCTAGATTTTCATAGTGAATGTCCATGTAACTTTTAGATTATAAATATGTACATGTAACTAAGTACATAATAAACATTTATTATTGTACAACATAGCACAAATCCTGTACGTACACTGTACAAACTCATTTGATGGGTTAGGTTAAGCAGGTATTTCATAATATTACAATAATCAGGGAAGTTGTACTATTACACAAACAATCACAAAAGACACTTCACATGTACATAATAATAATAATGACTGGCTGGAATTCAAACCAAGTATATGTACCTGCTCATAACATGTACTCAATTTCAATGTCACAAAGACGGTCATTAACAATGTGAATATCAAAAAGTCTTGTTTTTAAATTCTATTTAAAGGCCTACTGCATATATCTTTACAGTTTTTAATTTTAAAACTTCGTTTTGTGCCACTGACAATGGGGAAGACTCACAGAAAATCCCACAGGAACTTTCCTGGTCAATCTGTGATAGAAACAGTATGGTTAGTAAGCGAGCACCTTAATCTTTGAGTCACATTGGCTCCCTTTCACAAGCTGACAGTGATATACTATAAATATTCCAATTACAGGTAGCACAGTCTTAATTGCAAGAGAGAGAGAGAGAAATGGGGTTTTATGTCCACTCGACACAAACTAGGTAATTTTATTTTGATAATTCACTTGCGCATAGGGGTCTTTATCAGTGGGAGGAAACCAGAGAAAACCCACAAGGTTGGACTGGCGACCCTACTCCTTGCCACATATAACCTGGGATTTAAAACACACCAGTTATCTCAATGACAGGCTTTATGATACAGCACATGCACGCTAACCATTCAGACATCCACCCCCCCCCCCCCAATTACCGGTAGCACAGTCTGAATTTCTGCCAAGACATACATCTACCTTTCACAATGTCAATAATTTGTACACCCTAATGTATAGAGTGGTGTGACTCCACATTCTGCATGATAGAAGCCCTAATGTATAGAGTGGTGTGACTCCATATTTTGCATGATAGAATAGTCTAGATTTTCATAGTGAATGTCCATGTAACTTTTAGATTATAAATATGTACATGTAACTAAGTACATAATAAACATTTATTATTGTACAACATAGCACAAATCCTGTACGTACACTGTACAAACTCATTTGATGGGTTAGGTTAAGCAGGTATTTCATAATATTACAATAATCAGGGAAGTTGTACTATTACACAAACAATCACAAAAGACACTTCACATGTACATAATAATAATAATGACTGGCTGGAATTCAAACCAAGTATATGTACCTGCTCATAACATGTACTCAATTTCAATGTCACAAAGACGGTCATTAACAATGTGAATATCAAAAAGTCTTGTTTTTAAATTCTATTTAAAGGCCTACTGCATATATCTTTACAGTTTTTAATTTTAAAACTTAGTGGTAAAGAATTTCACATGATGGGAGCTGCAGAGGTGAGGAAAATAAACGTTCACAACACTCTGAAGTTGATGAGGGTTTTTAAAAGCATTTTATCCAGGCGTCGAAATAATGATTTACTTGAACTACAGGAATTAAACTACAAGTTATATTTCATTTGCCAATCACGCTATAATACCAATATTTCGCATAATAGATTGGATGCAGCTATGGCGGGTGTGGCGTGCCAGGCAGGATAAGCTCACTCTTCCGGACACCCTGTACCATATGCTGATTACACTATTTAGTCTATACCGTTTTTTTAGGACTTCGAATTTTGTCTAATGGTTTGTATTGTTCGCACTTTGTTTTATTTTATTTGTAACTGTGTCAACTTGTACCAGACATTGACCGACACCAGGGGGGATTGTGTTTGATAAAGCCCAATTTTTGCCTGACAATGTCAGTGACAGGTGGTTTATTAGCAAGCTTACACTTTTATCAACTGATATTAACTGAAGTCATGGGCAGGACAGTACCATAACTGATTAAAACTTCCTTTTTATATAGAATGGAGAAAAGTTACATGAATGTAATATAATACACCAATACAGCTGTTATAATCAATCTAAAATAAAAGTAAAATCTTTGAAATTAAAATAAGAGTGGAACAGAACTAAACTGAAATAGTGAAACTGAACTAAACTGAAATAGTGAAACTGAACTGGAACTAAAAAAAAAATTATTATAAATATTATGGTTAAAATTAAAACTAGAAACTTACTGTCTCAACCACATGGATTTCAAATACAAATTTGTATGTGCCCCTTCACACAACAAGTCATGATCTACGGTACTACAAGTATATTTTCATGACATTTTGTCCTATATATTGGATATCAGATGCCAATTTTTTCCGAGTAAGATCACAATGTCATCGTTGATTTAAATTGACAAATAATTTGTGTTTTCGACGACTGTTGAAATATTGGGTTGTAAAGACTTGGCTACCGGTACTTTAATGGATTTATTTTACCGGAGGAGATTATAAACATGTATGGGTACATGTAACTTAATGTAAGTATTTAAATAATAAAGTAATTTACTCATACAGGACCAAAACACATTATTTAGAATAGCTCTGCTGACATAAAAAACAGATGTTATTTGGTTTCTACTTATTGGTCAGATCACTCAATTAAAATATAAAGACATGTTTAACATAGCAAGAGCTCCTTGATTTAGGCAAAACACATTTGTTGCATTCATTGGAAATGAAATAAGGGTTTAATGTCCTACTGTTCTGCTCCTACTGGGCTAATGAAGACCAGCATAGCCATATACCATACAATATGCTATGATGGAAATTTTGCCTGGGCAGCGACACTATGGCCTACTCTTATATCAAATTCCAACTGCCAAGGAATTTTTTACGCGCATGCCAATGTATACACAGGACCTCACCTTTTCATCCCATCCAAACGACAAACAAGATGTCCTTGTCAGGCCCTCGTCCGGCAACTCTGCAACCACTGACAAGGGGGAAACCACGCAAGAAAATCATGATGAACTTTCTCTACCAATGCAGAGATTGAACTTGTGACCTCTAGGTTAGTAAGCCAGCGTCGTACCCAATTAGCAACCGTGGTTCCTGCATTTATTGGAAATCGTATGTTGATTTTTTTAGTGGATAAAATTTTTACATTTATACTATAATGTCAACATGCTATGGAAGTCCAAAAGTGTAGAGTAGGCACAAATGATGATGTCTGGGCAAAAAACCACCATCATTACTTTGCAACCATATAAAAAAAAAAAGGTGATTAATGTGGTCCTTTTTTTATAAGCAATATTTTATTCAGATTTGTATCTGAATAGGGATTGGAGTGGAGAACAGGCATAGCCTATATTAATCCTCTCTCCCTAGGCATGAGGCATGGTGGCTCGTTGAGTAAGATGTTACCAGCCTTGTATTCTGTCACTGGTGCAGCTCGGGACATGACTAGTTCCGCTCTGAATACTATATGTACGTGTTGATCTACATTTAGACTGCAAATGACAGCGCCCACGCTACATGTCAAAAGGGGACATATTTTCAACTGTGTCACACATACATGTAGTGACCCTAGCGAGGTAAGCAAGGTCTTATTTTCTCACTAAAATCTTCCTTGACCTTGTACTACACAACAAGGAGCCAATAGGACAAGTGTAAAAAGACATACGTTCTGAGCTGAACTAGGGCATAGCAAGAAAAAGTATCTTGTAGTTTGTATAGGATGAAAAACCAAGATGGCGTACAGCCGTACACACAACAAGAACCCAGTCTGCAGAGTATGTCCGATTTTGATGGGATCTGATGCGTGCAATGAAAATCATTACTGAAGTTTTGCGTGCAACCCAACACTTCAAGTGTGAAGGAGATCAATCCACAAAGGATAAATTATGCTACATGTATTTCTGTTAGCGTAAAATTTAAAAAAAGTACCACTGAAATTCAAAATTATAGCAACCACTGTACACATACATTATTAACCACACATGGCGACCCAATTGGGTCACAGAGTCACTTCACTGTTTATCGTTATGGTATTTGTCTCCATTGCATGTCGGCTATCACTATCATCGATTTGCGGATCGACAATGGATTACTGTATACGGAAATAAATGACAAATTAGCAGTCACTGATTAAAGTCGCTGCATGCAAGGTAAAAATGTTGTGCCAAACTGGCGTACAAATCTAAAGAAAATTTGCATGCATCCGTCTCTTAAAAAATTACTCGTGCGAGCACCGGACATACTCTGCAGACTGGACAAGAACCAATGACGGTTGGAATTGGCTGCTGTCGGAGCAAAACTTCTCACATAGTGCACTGTACAGCATACAATGTACATGTTGTGCAGAAAAACTTCTTTAAAAAATCATGTTATTATCCCGTTACTGACAGGATAATAGAACCTTTTGCTTTTATCAGACTGATAACTAAATGTCAGAATTTCTGTGTTCATGGCGATGGGCTTTGATTGATACAGGTACATGTAGGTTGATCAGGAATCTTGAGTACGGACTGTGTCGTTTAAAAAATGTCTTTAGACTTTTAGTTAGATCAAGATGGAAGATGAAGTACCGGTAAACAAATGATAAATAAAACGAACAAACTGTTTGTACAATTTTAGAATAACATGTACGATTTGTAATCCATGTGGCTGGGACAATTACCTCTATAATAATATGATTATGATGCACAGCAAAGAAAAAGATAGAAGTTAACACAGGTGACTAATAGTAATAAGCAGTTTGGAGGAACATCAAGATAAGAAACAGCTTCATACTTTTTTGTAAATTCATCATTAATTTATCAAGTTGACTGTCTTCAGATCTGAAACAGTTTGTCAATACAACTGCAGAGGCAAGATTTGGTCTAATTAATTGACCACAACATTCACAGTTGGCTTCTTTAGTAGTTCTTTGTCACTGACTTCAATGATCTGTAATCAGATTATGAAATACACATAACCGGATTTGATTATGTGATTGATTCTACAACACAAAAAGAAGCAGAAATAATTGACAGTGAGTTAAATACGTAAATAGCAACATTTATCTCGTATAATCACGAAGTTAACGTTTATATTCTACGCTTATAACACATATGAAATAATTATTGAATGATTGGCCGCCATCTTTAATGTTAGATGAAGCCAGTGTGGCATGCGGACTAAACTGGTAACTTACTGATGGTCCTCATTCCTCCGAAAGGCGCCGATGAACCAGCTTTTCCTCCTTCAGCAAAAGATGTTGTCCTTGGGCGACCACTCATTATAAATTGAAGTCTTTAGTTAAAACAATCAGTCCAGAAAGGGTATAACTAGCCAGATCTGTTACATTTCACTTCAATCGACGACGGACAAAATGTTCCCGTTTTGATCGACGGAGTTCTATCGTTTCTGATAATTATATGTAAAAAATCAGGCCATTTATCCGTTACCGTTATTTCCAAAACCTCTATCTATCCCTTTACAGGCTTCTTGGTTCGTTTGGTAGCCCAAGAAAGGCTTTATGTTATAATTCTAGTTACGACAATGTTTTCTCCTAATATTCGTTTCTAATGGCCGATCGCCTGCCATAAAATGATAAGAGACTTCCGAAGTCATTGTACGGTAAAACTCGTGAACCAATCAAATTCACGAAAATGTGAGCTCGGCATATTACGATTACATTCGGACTCTGACGATTATAAAATGATCACGGTATCGGTTTCGTCATCAGTATCAGTGCACTAAAAACAGTGACGCATTGACTTCTTTTCTCCGACTGTGAAGTATGCGATGCGATAAGTGAAGATTTCAATCAATGATAGATCATTGATTCATTACCTAACTCCGCCGTTTTGTTTATTAGTTGTAGGTCTACTAATAAAACATTGTTATAGCCTGGTGTATAGTAAATATTATCGCGCCCGGTAGTTTTCTTCACCTTGGTCGAGGACTGCCAAATAAAATTAGACTTGTCCAAATGACTCTACTAAAGTTGTCAAAATTTACATCTTCTTGTGTCAAAATCAAAACTCATTTTGATGAAGATAAGTTTGTGAACTGACCGAATAATTGTTACACCTTTACTGGTCAATAATAACACTGTCAATAAAATTATAAGGATTAAATAACACTGTCATAAAGAAGAATTGTTTAAGATTTAGATAAAGAGCTAGCCATAAACAAAATAATGATTGATAGTAATTAGTAAATAATAGTAGGAGTAGGACTTAGGACATTGAAAATTTCAAATTGCTTTAATCTGATCAAAGTTTGAAGTTTTGATAAAAAAATTGCACATGACAAGGAGCAAGTCTTTATTTTCACCATCTTTATTTAATTTGGTAGTTTGTTCTTAGATAACAAATCTCATCTCTCGAGTCTCAACCCTCTGTAGCCTACTCTGTGTTTAGAGATGAGCTTGGCTCGTATCACAAGCAGCGTAGCACTCCCAGATCTGAATCGTTATGGGGCGTTTCATACAAAATTGACAGCATTTTTCATGGAAACAAAGATTGATTATTGTTATTAATAATATTTCCACCACACACCACTACAATTATTGACTTTATTTTACTTGAAACGATTACAAATCGTTGTATTTAAAATCGATGTCCTAAATTTTTCCCAAGACGGCCATCTTGTAAGTCCCTATCATCCAGACAAATATTTTACCTACGTTGAAGACTGGGGGGTTCTGGGTGACTAATATTAATAGACTGCTACGTCAAAATGGTGACAACAAAGTGTAGCTACAAAACAAGCACATCAGTATATCTCATCGTTTTTAGCTACATTTGCGTAGCTAGTTTGTTCTGTGTTCAGTTGGCTGTCACTTTTTTAAATATATTTCAACCCTCTGTGTTTCAGGATAAGACTTAAGAGATTGTAACTGGCTTTCCCCCTGGCATTTTCAAATTGATATCCTTACGTCATGAAGGCGTGGCTAATATTTATGTCAAGGACAACAACCAATAAAGGTTAAAGTACTAACCTAATACAAGTTGTGCAGGACTAATGTAGGCCTACTGTATAGGAATGGCTTTATCAATTTTGATAAAAATATTAAAAACAATGCCAGATTCTCTCATAGCTAGCTGTCACTATGAGTGACACCATATTGTTAAATGTAGAATGGTTAGCACCTGCTCTCTGCATCATAAGGTCTGTCATTGGGTCAACAGGCGTGGTTTCTATTCTCCAGTTGTACATGTATAGTGACAAGACGTAGGGTCGCCTGTCCAACCTCGTGGGTTTTCTCTGGGTACTCAAGTTTCCTTCCACTGATAAAGACCTGTATGCGCAATCAAATTATTGAAATAAAATTGATATTGAACCATGAGTTAGTTTCCATATGACCAAGTTTGTGTCCAGTGGATGTTAAACCCCATTTCTCTCTCTCTGTATCATAAGTTCTGTCATTGGGTCAACTGGCGTGGTTTCTATTCTCGGGTTTGCAGTTGTACATGTATATGTGACAAGGAGCACATTGGTCGCCTGTCCAACCTCATGGGTTTTCTTTGACTACTCCACAGTTTCCTCCCACTGATAAAAACCTGTATGCGCAAGCGAATTGTTAAAATAAAGATTGAACCATGTGTCATTTCCGAAATGACCTTGTTTGTGTCGAGTGGATGTTAAACCCCATTTCTCTCTCCTCTTTTTAATCTGATTGATTCCAAGCCTGGAGAACATTTAATCTTGATGTTTTGTTTTCCTAATTATGTTAAATAATCAATTTGGGTATTTTTTTTGCGTGGATTAGTTTAAATGTTTGCAGGATGTTTTTTTTAATCGATTCATTGTACCTTTTTTTTTACAGAAACATGGCTACCAAAAAGAAATTTCAAGACGAACACTGGTCCATAAAAGACTTGAAAGATTTAAAAGAGGTTTTGAACATGTAAGTTTGTATTACGAGTTGCTAGCAAATATGCTGGTAGAATTGAAATTAGACTGTTTGTTCTGATTTCTTAGTTTACCCTACTTACATTATCTCTAAAATTATTTAATAGCGTCTTTTAATTTCCTTGGTCTACTTCTAAGGTAATAGTTTGACTGTGACTGTACATTGTATATTACTCAGTGATCAGTGACAAGGGGTAGGGTCGCCTGTCCAACCTTGTGGTTTTCTCCGGGTTCTCCAGTTTCCTCCAACTGCTACAGACCCCTACGCGCAAGCGAATTATTGAATTAACATTAAACCAAACGTTAGTCCAGAAATGGCCTAGTTTGTGTCAAATGAACTTTACACCCCATCTCTCTCTCTCTCTCTCTCTCTCTCTCTCTCTCTCTCCCTTTACTCAGTGATCAAGATGATCCTGACTGAATACTTTAACACAAGGTACAAATTTTATAAATATGCAAATTTATCCATAGAATTGTACCTTGTGTTAATATGATCAACAATCTCATTAAAACACAGATCCTATTTCATTTTGTTTATGGTTCAAAATTTTGTTTTACTTGTCTTTACTACACTAGGATCTGGAGGAATTGTTATTTAACCCATGTTCTGCTTGAAATGGGGGTCGGCCAATCAAAAGGTCTGTATGAATAATTACTAAACCAATCTTTTTGATTATTTTGTAGCGTTCCTATTGATGATATAGCAAAGATCAAGAAAAAATTTCCATTTAAAACGGAATCACAGGTGGGTGAACATTAGTGCTAGTATTATTCAGTTGATGATGCTGTCATTAGGATGTTGCTATACATTAATATATCAAATGAAATATATAAATTTTTATAAAGTTCATTTATAATCAGACATTCAGACTTCCAATTATTGCTGAAAAAGAGTGAACAATCAACAATTTGTTAAGAGCAGTGTTTGACCAATCAGCGTTTTTGTTTCAAAGTGGTTGTTCGGATTTCTATCACTGCAAATGTCTAACGACAGTTCCTCATGCCAGACTATAAGAACTCCACTTAGAAACCATTTGATTTGCGAATCCTTCACATCAACCAGAAAGGGGGTTATATAACAATTCTTCCAGATCCTAGTGTAGTAAGACAAGTAAAATTTTAATCTGTAAAGAAAATCGAAACGAAACAAGATCTTTGTTTTAATTACATTGGATGTAACTGAGCTTAACAATGGCTGTTACTATGACTTCTTGGTGTGTCATGCACGGAACTGGTGGTAAACCACTAGAATTTCAACACTGATTGATTAATCAATGTCTGATGTCATAGGGTCAACAGCCACTCATTGCGGTGCTCATATGATCCCTGACGCGACCTTCCAGTACAACTGGTCAGATCTTCATGTAGTGTAGGCCATTGCAAGTATAAAAACTAAAACGTAATATAGATCTATATTTTAATCAGATTGAGCACTTTTAAAACTATTCTGACTAATATGAACTGTCAAAGCCAATATTGTGATAGGATTGGTTCAATTTAATTTGGGGGGTTGGATGGCTGAATTGTTAGCATGTGTGCGCTGTATCATAAAGTCTGTCATTGAGTCAACTGGCGTTGTTTCGAATCCCCGCTTTCATGTGACATGGAGTAGTGTCGCCTGTCCAACCTTGTGGGTTTTCTCTGGGTCCTCTACTGTGTCGAGTGGACGTCAAACGCCATTTCTCTCAATTTAATTACCCTAGTATGAATTATAACGATCTTCCTTATGTTGACAGATTAAAGATATAATAACCAAATGTCGGACATGTGAATTTAGAGGTTAGTATGTTTATTATAGTGTAATGCAGAAATAAACAAAAGATCCAAATACCAGGAGCTTTTTTATTTCTCACTTTTTATTCAGCATTAATAAAGTACATTTCTCACATTTCCTCATCAGATGAACAGAGTTAATTCATATTTAACGGTCTTGCAGGCATTCAGATTATATGTTTAATATGAAATTATGTAATCCAGAGGCAAAGCAGTCTCTTTGAAAGTATGTAATCTATCATAAATCATTTCCACTGATGCACATGGTTATTTCTAAAGCAATGAATCATGGAGTCTAAAACAAGTAATCTTCCTTTTTGAAATATTTTTGTTGTTGTTCAAATGAATGTATAAATTAATTATTAATGTTTAACTTCCAGAAAAACTTCCCAGCTTAGAAGCTCCAATTGAGGTATGTATTTTTAACTTTGATGGTTTACAGTACATAATCAGATGTAGGTCTAGCTATTACTTATTTCTGATGTAAGTATATGGTTTAGGTCTGATACTATTTATTTATAACCTAATACAAATATTATGTTCAGTTATATATATATATTTATATATAAATAAATAAAATATATGTCTAGGTAAGAAAATCTTCCACTTTACTTCATTATGACATACATTAAATTATAAGCTACCTATCTGCCTTATAAGGGCGTCTTCAAATATTAATAATGTTATATATATTTATATATATACAGATGTGCATTTGGTGTTTTTAATAGCAAAGTACTTTCAATGACAATCGAAAGAGAGAAGAAAAAAAAGCAATATGAATACAAAATGGTTCACTGCCTACGTACTGTACCTATAACACAAGATAACAAATAAGATAATTATTAAATAGAAAGTTACTGTAACACTGAAAATAACATGCTATTCATGCCTCAGGGAATGCATTCTGTGGTGTAAGGGGAGACAATAGAGGTACCATGTAGAGTTACCTCCCCTGCATGGCTTGATGTCTCAATACACAAATAGTAATATATTAATGACAATGCTATGTAACCGTTAGACTCAAATGATTAGGGATTATTAAACAATGACATTCTATAATAGGATCTAGAATATTTTTTAAATGTTTATTTTCAGAGTTGGACAGGTCTAGCAGCGAGATTGGTATACCATGATGATATAGATCACTCTGAAAATCTCTCAAGGGTAATTCTTTAATTTATAATATCTAGTTAGTTTAATTTATTTAAATGTAACTTAAAGTTACATTATTCAAGATATAGATAAGAACTAGCCATTCTTGCTATACTAGTTCGAAAGTAGATGATGTAAAATGAATAATTTGAAAATTTCATTCAAATTACTCTATTGCAAGCGAAGATATAGGCATTTAAAGATTTGACCGACCTGTGCAATAATTTCAACCACGGACCTGGTTGATCAAAGCTACGACTCGAAGCGTTAAGGTGCGCCATATTTGATTAACCGCTGAAACGTTTAAATCTGTTTAGTATCGGAGCAATCTGATGCCATCCAAAGTTGATTAGGGCCTGGATCAGTTAATTAATGTCTAATTAATACTTTAGAAAACATTTCATGCCCAAATAAAGACCTGCATTAGGCAGATTTAGCTCTTGAATAATGCATGTTTAAAGCACTTATATACTTTCTTTAATTTATATAAATGATACTTAAAGCAATTTGAAACTAATAACAACTTTCCTACTTCAAGACTTCTAAGAAATGCTTTGAATTCATTTTACAAGATTAAAACTGCTACCATGACCATACTCTTGAGATGGTGCTCAGTGAATAAACTATAGTTTTTTTTTCAGGCAATGTCTTTAATTAGTGAGTATGAAGATAGAACACCAGTAGACTGTGAACTGAAAGTTGATTATAAGTTAATATATAGATATCTAGCAGATATATTAATAGGCAAGGCATCAGTTACCGCATTACCAGCGTTGGGTAAGTTTATAAATGAAGACGGGCATATGCCATACAGTGTGCTGTGAGGGAAATTTTGCCCGGACAGCGGCACTACGTGGAATTCTAACAATCAAGGGGTCTTTTACGTCCATCCTGCATCACTGACAAGGGGGAATCATGACAGAAAATTTGGATGGATAATACAGGGATTGAACACCTGACCTCCAGGCTAGCGAGCCAGCATATTGTTCACTTAGCTACCATGATCCCGGTAACTTTATAAAAAAAAGTAAAATCATCAATTTAATATGGGCCTATAGTAAAGAGTCGTCATGAATGGTGACTGGTGTCTAGATATGTTTTCTGTGGATCTGGGGCCGTATTTATAAAAATTATAAGAGTTGAAATCAACTCTTAACTGTCAAAAATTACTCCTAACTTTGTAGATTTTCCTAAGACCTATTTACAAAACATTTTACTTTAAGAAATACTCCTAACTATGACCCATATTTAGGAGTCCTCCTGTAGCACTCCTAACTTGTTAAAAGTACTCTTATCTTGGTTAACATGGCCGTCCGTGTACGCCGCCTTAGAGAGTTTAAAACAAGGAGAGATTTCTTAGTGGAGTACAAAAATGACGAGTTGATAAGGAAATATCGAATGGACATGGGTGGGATTCTTTTTGTGACAGATTTAGTTTGGTTAGTACCCAAGTCTTACATTTAGTTAAAAGTAACTCTAAGACCCTTTATAAATATTTCTAAAGAGTAACTTTTAACTAAATGTTGTTTTAGGAAGTCATAGAGTAAAAGTTAAGAAAACTCTAAGAATTTTTATAAATATGGACCTGGACATTACACACCAGTTGTTTTTGTCTGGGAAACACACGTAGAGGAGCACACTATCACAATTGATAACAAGGACGAGGAAATTTTAGATCACCCTCTGTATAGTATTTTCACTTACATAATGCTGGATTGGATGTGAATATAGGGGGAGAGAGAGAAATGGGGTTTAATGTCTACTCGACACAAACTAGGTCATTTCGGGATTAACATATGGCTCAATTTTATTTCAATAATTTGCTTGCACATAGGGGTATCAATGACAGACCTTGATACAATGTGTATGCGCTAATTATAACCATTCGGCAATCCAACTCCTGTGAAGATAGTATCCAAATCTTCAATTCAGCCAGAAAAGAGAATTCTGAGAAACTTAATGCCATAAATTGAATTCCCATAGTTAGCAATTTCATACCATAAAGTTTACATTACTGAGACAAATGTGACTTCATTACTTTCTTGTTTTCAGAATGTACAATTATATTAGATTTAATGCATAGTTTAGCCGATGTTTTAAAAGAAAAGAATACTGAGATTCATCAGAAGATTATACAATGGAAATACAAACTATTAACCAGCAAGATAGATTTATATAATAAACAACATCAAACGGATCAGTTTAGAAAAGCTCTTTTTAATGGTATGTTCATTTTAGATCAGTTTAGTCCGATCAGGCAGGTTTCCCCCGAGTTCTTCGGTTTCTTCCTGCAGTAATGATCGAAATCATTCACACGATCTGTGCCAAGGGCCAAATTTGAAAAGGGCCTCGGGCCTTATTTGCTACCCTTGTAAAATGACGTGATTATTATTATTATTATTATTATTATTATTAGAAAAGCCCTATTTTAGATCAGTTAAGGAAAGCCCTATTTTAGATCAGTTTAGAAAAGCCCTATTTTAGATCAGTTAAAGAAAGCCCTATTTTAGATCAGTTTAGAAAGCCCCATTTTAGATCAGTTTAGAAAAGCCCTATTTAATCGTGTGTTCATTTCCCCAACGTATTTATCCCAATATATTATTTAAAGCAGAAGTTTGCATTCATGAAAATGGCTTTAGCAAGTAGCTGTATGTTTTGAAATGATTTGGATTACATATCGGTTTACATTTAAGGGTGTTGAGTAGTCTAAGATATGCACCAACCTTTCAGTGGCAATCTTATTAAGACTCTGCATACTTGTTCCATGTGTAAAATAACCCAGAGGACACATGTCCGACTGTTTGTTGTGTAATAATGAAGATACATGCCGAGAGAATAAAACTATTTATATCAAAGAGAAGGTTTCCTCGCCCTAGATCAGTTGTTAAATAAATTATCCGGCTTTACACATCGGTCACGAGATCTGCAGTAAAAAATCTTGCCGGCCTCAAACAGCAATTTCATGTTGGACGGCGTATCAAAGATATCATGTGACCTCAATTAAGTCACATGACCAGAAGGATTCCCTCTACAATGCAAATATCCTGGTCTACCGTCTTATCACGACTAGAACGCCACTGAATTTTTTTTTGATGGTCGTAGACAACCATTTTTGAATGTATAAAATGTTTTTGAGTGTGGCAGAACACTGAAGTAAATATTTATTTTTAACATGAGAATTGTATTTTAAAACTTGATGTGGACGTATTTAAAAAATTTTCCAAAAAATCACAAAATCTCGTTTGAAGGTAAATAATGAAAAAAGATTTTAAAATACTTTGAGTTGCTATTTTTTGAATGTTTTTAATCCCTACTTTCGATCTACGGTTTGGATGATCGATATCTCTTTTTAGCACAAACTTACAAAATTTCCAAAAAGTGAACTGCAGGTTTCTTGGGTTGCAATGGGCATTTATGCCCAATTCGATGAAAATCCCTGTAGGCATAAATAAGACTTTTATTGTCATCAGTTCCCTTTATTATCATGCTTTTGGTCCCAAGTTTGGAACTTAGTTGGTAAATACAATTGGTATTTTTATGGTGATTAATATGTAGTTTATGACCCCAAATAAACGAAATGTCATATCTTAATGAACAAGACTTAAAGTGTGAACTTTAAAATGTGCATTTTACAGTAATCAACGCCTTTAATTGAGTAAATAAAGATTAATATTGTGTTCCATTCTCTCACTGACAAGGACAGCTTTCTAGTCGTTCTGATGGGACGAAACACAAAGGTCCTGTGTACACATTGGTTTGCATGTTAAAGATCCCTTGGCAGTTGCAATTCCATGTAAGAGTAGACTGTAGCGCTACTGCCTGGGCAAAATTCCCCTCATAGCACACTGTATGGTGTACTGTATGCCCATCTTCATTAGCCCAGTTTAGGACTTTAAACCCCATTTCATTTCATTTCCATTCTCTTACATAAGCATTATTAACTAGAAACGTGACTAGATATCCAATAGATATCTTATCTGGCCAGTTATAGCCATATAGCTTGCTACTGGTCACATCTGAGAAAACTATGTCAAGTTTACATAACTAACTATTTGTATTTATGTTGACGTCGGACCTATAAAAAATATCCATTATGTCGTCGTGGTGACATTGTAACCATTCCATATCATGCAATCTATCTTTTTGATGAAGGATCTATGCTTTCGATTTTAAGAAAAATCCTTATGACCTATATTTCAATTTTATACTTGTTTTATTTTTTCTTATAGATTTCTCTGATTTATTGAACCCTGAAAAGACACCAGAGAGTCCAAAGTGCAAAATTGGACATGGAAAAAAACGAAAACGCAATGAAGCTGTCGATATGAACAGCCTTGCAAAAATAAGTAAAGCAACAAGCAGTGCACAAGATAACTCAGAGGAATCGGTCAAAGATTCAACATCAAAGAATCGAGACCAGCAGCCATTAGTCAAACCAAAACTCTTCACAATTAATCCATTTTGTATTCCAGTAGCGTTAGTTAAATTAAAGGACGTAAAAAGTTGATAGTGTTTTGAAACGTGAATATGTTCATTTCATCAGTGCTAAAGTAATCCGTAATTGAACTTTGAAACCTTATCCTTGTCTAGGTGAATAAGTGTGTCAATTTGGATTTTCCTGTTATCCAATTATTTCCTAAGTTAGGCCACCATACATAAACACAATATTCTGGTCTTCAGATAATTCTGTGTCACTTAAAAAAGGACACCAGGCCCATTTTTATTTTAAATAATAGAAAGTCTTTTTAATTACTCTGGTTTCCTCTGGTTATTGAAATAAAACTGAACCATGTGTTAGTCCCAAAATTACCTAGGTTTTGTTGAGTGGACGTTAAACCCTTTTTCTCTTCTTTTTTTTTTATTTACAACACGTAAAAATGTTCTGAGAGATCATTTATGAAGTAAGCAACCCTGATAAATGTTTACTGACGACTAAATGATACTCAATAATAATACATTCCTAACAAACAACATGATGAGAAAAATTGAGTGCTGTGAAATTTAGCGGAGTACTGACTGATCCTTAGACAAATTAAAAACACAAAAATAAAATCTCTGTTCTACTACTTCAGAGTTGTGGGACAGATTGTCTGAAAACCAGAATATTGTTTTGTTTGGCCTTATTGTTAAGATTATGCTCATAAGTAATTTGAGAAAATAAACAGATGTTGTGTTTGTATCATGTATAGAGGTTGTACATAATGTAAGTTTCCTTTGGATGACAAGTTTTCAAAAATTGTTTGTCATTCTGTCGGAATGTGTTTTAGCCCAGGTTAGGTTCAGAACAGTAGGACATTAAACCTCATTTCATTTCCTTTAGAAAAACTGTTTGTCAGATATTCAAAAGAATGTGTTGCTGTGCATTTGATAACATTTTTATCAGCTATTGTTGTTTCATATACATGTTACGCAATATATTTGTAATAAACTTGATTAGAACTTATATTCTGTTTGCTTAAACTTGATTAGAAATTATATTTTGTTTGCTTAAACTTCATTAGAAATTATATTTCGTTTGCTTAAAGGTGCATTATATTTCATTCAAATTACTTTATTCTGTGCAAAGTTACCGGTATTAGTTTTCGAAGATGTAGTGTAGAAAGACTCGCCACAAATGAGGTCATTTTGGGACTAACATGGTTCAATTTTATTGCAATAATGTGCTTGTGCATAGGGGTTTTTAGCGGTGGCAGGAAACAAGGGAACCTAGAGAAAACCCATGGTTGGACAAGCAAGCGTACTCCTTGTCAAAACCATGTCACTTGACTCAATGACAGACCTTATTATACAACTGGCACGCGTTAACCATTCGCCCACCCAACCTCCCCAAAATTTAAAATCTGGTGGGTGTGTGAAAAAGCTTGATACCACCAACAATATCTCGTTGGTTATTAACCATTCGTTGTTCTAGAGAGTTGATTATGGGCTTGTCATGTTAATGTCTAAAAAATAATTTATATAACATTTGAAGTCCTAAATAAAAGCCTGCAGTAAGCAGATTTAACTCTTACATAATGCATCTTAAATTCAATGGTTTTAGAGTTTGACTATCAATCTTGAAGCTTCTTATCTTAACCCTATCACAGCCTATCCTGATCAAGGGTCATCCCCCTGTGATAAATTACTAATAATACTTTGCTATGCAACTGTATGTACATGTAATACTACCACTAAACTAGTAACTGATAACAGGGATAACTGGGCGTCTAACCCATTTTGTCTCCTTACATTTCTCATTCCTGCCAACGATTCAGTTATGGCTGATGTTGTGACCCCACTCGGACCATGGGGCCATCCATAAAGTACGTACAATCAAAATGGGTAAAATTCAGACCCCCCTCCCCCCTGTACGCTTTTGGCATCCCCCCCCCCCCTGTACGCCCGTACGCAATCCTAGGAAAACAATCGTATAAATATAAATCAGGAGGAGTCAGATATATAATTAAACAGATTTTAACTAGTGGTTAACCCTGGGACCGGGAATCGCAAGTAAAAGCCATCTCACGATGTGTTTGCGCATGTCAGAGTGCGTTGAATTCTTGGCCAGGTCAAAGGTCTATAATAATAATAATAATAATCTCGTCATTTTACAAGGGTAGCAAATTAGGCCTGATGTGTGGATCCACGGGTCGTCTTTTGTCCTAAACTGATAGAGAATGACATAGCGCTGACAAGGCAGCCTGAGACGAAGCAGAAGATGCCCCTATCTCCAAAATTGCATCAAACGAAGTTTGATTCATTCGTCATCTGAAGTTTGATTCATTTGTCTGAGCCGGCAAATACCGTTGTGAAAACATCTATACTGATACATAAACAATGACTATATAACAATAATATCAGGAAAGCAGCACGCGTCGAACGTACGTGAGGGAAGTGCGCACGTCCCGAAATTAGAGTTAAAATTAAAAAATCAAGCGTACGTACATTTTGCCAATGACCCCCCCTCCCCCCGTACGCTTTTGGCGTGACCCCCCCTCCCCCCTTCAAGTGTACATACTTTATGGATGGCCCCCATCTTGATTCCCTCGGAATTGATCACTACACTGATGGAAGGAGTTCTGACGGTTCAAAGACAAAAAGTCAACTTCACCATGAAAGAGTCTGCTCATGTTAAATCAGTTAACCTTCTTGATAACATTGTGTCTTAATACAAAATATGAAGAAATATCAGAAGAAAACTAGCATGGCTACAAGTTCAAAGCTACTTCTTAGAAGCTGGTCATGTGGCCAGGATAATACCATCACCCTTTAAGACATGGTCCTCACTGGCAATACCACCTACCACACCCAACATCTGGAACAGATCTGCAAAACTTAGAATCAAGTCCACAAGCTAGTAAATAACACATACTGGACCTCAACAAAACTCTTTTAGATCTTGCACTTTTTCGAAAAATGTGGATCATTTACCATTACGCTAATGACACCAAACTGCTTGTCTATGTTTTATAACTCAGAAAAATAATGCCCAAGTTGAGCGGCTGCTAGGTGGCGTGGGGAGTTGTCTTCAAATAATCAGAAGCAGAAAGACAATTATCAAGCACAGAAATGGGGTTTAACATCCACTCGACACAAACTAGGTCATTTCGCGACTAACACATGGTTCAGTTTTATTTCAACAATTCACTCGTGCATAGGGCTCTTTTGCCGTGGGAGGACCCGAAGAAAACCAACATGCTTTTAGACAAATTCAGCAGAGAGATTAACTTACTAATACTGATGAAAACAAGCCAACAGTGAGGCTGATGTCCCCCGCCGAAATCCCAAAATAATAAGATGACACATATTAATTAATCGAACATTTATTTTTTTCAAAATATTAGCTTTAGCTCAAAATATTAATTATTGACTTTGTTAAGACATTCGCGTAATGAGTTATGTTCCAAAGCCTTGACCAATAAAAGTGCTTATCGCTCCTTAGCCAAAGCAGAAAATTTGCAACATTAAACTTAGTCAAGATAAAGATAAAATGAATCTATACTCGGAGTTCTGAGTTACATTGCATCAACCAATCAGATTTCTTATCGATCTGCTTACCCTCAGCAGAAAAATTTGATTAACGAACTTGGTCAGTATATCGGTGTTATAAAGCTAAAGCTATACACCAAGTGTCCTCACTCTCACTTAATCAGAACCTAATAAGCATCAACCAATCAAATTGCTTATCTCTGCTTACCCTAAGCAGAAAATGCTCACCTTCGAACCCCATCAAGGTATTCACCTAATAGACACATATGCCAAGTGTAAACATTCTAACTCAATTAGAACGAGAGTTATTGTGTTCCGAAATCTCGACCAATCAAATTGCTTATCAGCCATCTTACCAAGAGCAGAACATGCTTATTATCAAACTCAGTCAAGGTATTGATGTAATGAAACTACACACCAAGTTTCTTTATTTCACCTAATTAGAATTAAAGTTATCGTGCCCCAAAGCATCAACCAATCAAATTGCTTGCCTCTGCTTAAACTAAGCAAAAAATGCTCATCTTCAAATTCCATCAAGACATTGACCCAATAAACATTCACACTAAGTTTGAACATTCTAACTCAATTGGAATGAGAGTTATTCAGTTTCAAAGTCTCGACCAATCAAATTGCTTATCGCTCTGCTTACCCTGAGCAGAAAATGCTCATTATCGAACTTAGTCAAGGTATTGATGTAATGAAACTATACACCAATGTAATGAAACTATACACCAATCAAATTGCTTATCGCTCTGCTTACCCTGAGCAGAAAATGCTCATTATCGAACTTAGTCAAGGTATTGATGTAATGAAACTATACACCAAGTCTCACCACTCTCACTCAATTAGAACTAAAGTTATCGTGTCCCAAAGCATCAACCAATCAAATTGCTTATCTCTGCTTACCCTAAGCGGAAAATGCTCATCTTCGAACTCCATCAAGGTATTGCCATAATAAACAACTACACCAAGTTTGAACATTCTAGCTCAATTAGAACAAGAGTTATTGTGTCCCAAAAAGTGTGACAGACGGACGGACGGACAGACGGACGGACGGACTAACCCATTTTAATAGTCCCCTGCTTTCTTCGAAAGGCGGGGGACAATTACATCAAATGGGGAAGATCAGGGAAAATCTTCTCAAAGCGGACGAACCCAAACCTGGTTGTTTGTATCTTCTGCTAACCATTCAGCCATCTGACCCCCCCGAAATGCAGTGAACATGAATTTCTGGGCAGACCAATAAGTCAAGCCGTATTCTGCAGTTTCATGGAAAAATACGTTAAAGACACTGTTTGTTCACCTATCCTATATCCAGGTTATATTAGAATCTTTAGATTAAACTCAAGCAAACAATGTGATTCTTTCTACTACGGATGGATGAGACTTTAAACAACTACGATATACTTGATCCATGCAACATGCATGAATAGTTTATTTAAACTATGCAGAACGCTTGAAATAGTTTATATATCAAAAAGTATATAATAAGAGATATATAGCACTGGTAATATAAGTATTTTAATTAAATTAATTGCAATCAATAAAACATACATACATACACACAGTACAATAGTTCATAAAAGCTGCTCTTTGGTAATAAATAATTAAAATTATAGATGGCAAAATAAAACTACATTTTTATACTAGCATTTTTCACTGTGATGGCGGCACTTCAGGCATTTATTAAAGAATAATTCAATTAACAATACATGTAGTTTATGATGTCACTATAGCCTGCAGATAAACATTCAATCCCACCACAGTTTTTATTTTACTTAAAATTATTCCCTTATTTAGAATTCAGTTTCGGGTGGTATTTTTCAATAAAATAGTTTGTTTTTGTTATTAAGTCTATTTAATGCAAAAACACTAAATTTATAATGTTATTATGACATTGTGATAATAAAGATGTGGTTTTAATTTGCTATCTTTAATTTCAATTACCTACACAAGTATATGTACAGGTCACAATTCTATGGAATACAATTGCTTGATAAAGACTAGATAAGCCTAGTGGAAAGGTCGTTCAGTTATAAGCAGTAATTGTATTCCATATAATTGTGACCCATATACTCCAGTTCAATTACTAAATGCCATTGAAACAATTTACCTATATATATATATATATAATAACAGGACTAGATAGAACGGAATATATAACCATTGAAATAAAATACACAACAATAATAAGAATTGACACAATTTAAAATCTCTTCAGCTGACCCCATTAATACTTGCACAAACTTGTGTTCTCATGGACTGCTTACAAATTTGAAATCTTCTATACAAGCAATCAAATTAAAATACAGATCTATATTTCGTTTTGCGTTTTTTATACTTTCCATGGCCTCACTACTCGAGTGTAGTAAAGGCAAGTAAAACCAAATTTTGAACTATAAAAACAAAACGAAATATGATCTGTGTTTAAATCATATTGTTATATAATTTATGGTGGTTCGAAAAACCTTGTTCACCCTTTAAATTGATTTGCAAATTTTCAAATACAACTCCATAAGATATTTACAGTTAAAACACCAGTACCAGAGTAGTTATTGTCATAAATTTTAGATATCATTTGGTTAATGACTGACAGCAAAAATGTAATTTTGGACAACCTTTTAACTTGGTTAGACTTTGGAGTAATCTCTTCAAAGATTAATATAATAGAAATAGTACTGATTTACAAATAAGAAACACCAAATTATATGGTTTGGTTTGGATGTAATAAGGGTCAGGGTTATAGTAATGGATTTTGTAATGAGAAACACAACCAAATGATATGGTTATTGTAATAACACAAGTTTAATACAATAGAAATGGTGATGGTTTATGTAATGAAAAACATGTCACCATCAAATTATATGGTTATTGTACGTATATAATAACACAATACTATAATAATGGTGATGGTAATGTGATGAAAAACAAGCCACCAAATTATATGGTTATGACATAAATGTAATAACACAAGAGATAGTTTACCTAATGACAAATACCACCAAATTATATGGTATGACATGGATGTCATGACACAAGACTAAAATATTGGTAATGTTTTACCAAATTATATGGTTATGGCATAAATGTAATCAGGGGCCGCGGAGCCGGGGGGGCTAAGGGGGCTTTAGCCCCGGCAATAATTTTTAATAGTGAAAAATAAAATGTCGCCAAAAGCTCAAAAAAGCGAAAAAAGGTTGGGGGGGGGGGGGGGGGGTATGGGTGTGGTACTTAGTGGGTTATTGCGTGAGTTATTGTCAGTAGCCCCCCCTCCGCGGCCCTTGAATGTTATAACAGTATTAACACAAGACTAAAATAAGGGCAATAGTTTATGGAAATTAAAAACACCTACCCATGGTATATATGGTATTCGGTATGGATAAAATATTATATGATTAATACAATAGAAATGTTACCCCACTAAATTAACTGGGGGTTTTAGGTATGGATGTAATAATACTAAATTCAGTGTAAATAACTTTTTGCATATAAAACAAAGTTCAAGTTAGGAAGTAATAGGACACCCGCAATTTATTATATCTTTAATGTAACATTTTAATTATAAACATTGCTGTATTTGTAATTCACATTTTGCATATATCTGCTGGAAATATTTATGTAATCATATAGAATGTTATTTTTGATTGACTATCTATATAAAGGGGAAGTCCCAGGAAGATTACTATCATTGGAAGGGTTGTTTGTTTATCCCTTTCAAACTTAAACATAGAGTAAATAACCTGCTCTAATACGTCAGACTCGCTCCCACGTCACTCCTTTTTTGACTAGCATATATTGAAGTCAGAATAGCGCAGTGACGTAGGAATCAGCCTGACGTCGTTTGAAGCAGGTTATTTTAGAGTTACAATTTTTACAATGTTTAAGTAGCCGTGGCGATAGAGAGGCGGCTTCTCACCAATGCAACGAGGGTTCAATCCCAGCTCAGGGCATGAACTTTATCGTTGTAAGTGAGAGGGATATTTGGTCTCCCGTCCGATCAGCAGGCAGGTTTCCCCCGAATTCTTCGGTTTCTTCCTGCAGTAATGATCGAAATCATTCGCACGATCTGTGCCAAGGGCCAAATTGGTAAAAGGCCTCAGGCCTAATTTGCTACCCTTGTGACGCGATTATTATTATTATTATAAAGTTAGACTTGATAACGGTTATCCAGTCTAACTTGGTTATCCAGTCTAACTTAAAGATACGGTTATCCAGTCTAACTTAAAGATACGGTTATCCAGTCTAACTTAAAGATACGGTTATCCAGTCTAACTTAAAGATACGGTTATCCAGTCTAACTTAAACATACGGTTATCCAGTCTAACTTAAACATACTTAAACATACGGTTATCCAGTCTAACTTAAACATACGGTTATCCAGTCTAACTTAAACATTGTTAAAATTGTAACTCTTAAATAAGGAATAGCAGTGCAAAATTATTCTGTTCAGTATTAACAAAAATACTGAAAATTTTGCAACTTCAGTATTCTCTTCAATCAAGTTGAAAACTGGATATAGTCAAAACTGATGTAAACATCTTAAACAAAACTAAATGTGGTCAAAACAGATGCAAACCAAAATGGTCAAAATTCATCTTAAACAAAACAACTCAATATGTGGTCGAAATTTATCAAAACATATTACTGAATTCTTATTAAATAAAACTATTTAATTGTTTTGATATTTTATAGCTTTCATGAACAATCTTTTGTCATTTTGACTTACAGTCATGCTTGTTTTTATCTCATTTTGAGGTGTTTTGTTTCGGCTTAACCCGTTTAATGAGCTTCTTCAATATTTTGTTTTCATTATTAAATGTTAAATAATTTTAGCGTCGATTTAAGCAATGACAGATTTGATATTTTCTGGAATATGAAAAGAATGCAGAGATATTAAGTATGTAAATCAAATGCTAAGATGTATCCTATTTACCTTGTCCAAAATTTACAAACCCAAATATTGAGCCATTTGGAAATATTTGCTAAAGTTGCTTGACTATTTAAAGATGCATTATGTAAGATTTAGATAAAGAGCTGATCATTCTCCCAACAATAGTTCAAATATAGATAATGAAAAATGTTGAAAATTTCATTCGGATTACTTCATTCTGATCGACGTTATCACAGTTTGAACTTTTGACATAGATTGTTTATTATCGCACCAAAATTACTTATTAATCAATAAATACTCAGCTTTGATTCTCCATATTTGAATTAAATCATTAAATGGCGATCTTAATTTAATCCTTTTCGATGTTCTGCGATATCCACTGGCCTTAGAGATTTTGATAATTTATGTAACATTTGAAGCCAAAATAGCTCTTGCATGATGTATCTTTAAGGAATCTCATTATTTATATGTGTGACAGTGTGACTTGATAATCACAACAATCCTATCCTAATCATATTTCATCAAACAGTTGCACACGACTAGGATAGCAGTTTACAAGACTACTATTTCACCCAAATTAACCAGTCTTTTTCACTAAGATAATGGGGGATGGCTACTTTAACTTATATCATTTTTTGTGACCGATTTATTTCAAGATTTGAAAGATCGCATACTTAAAAGGAAGAATAAAATAACATATTTCATACATAAACACTATGAATATTGGTATATAACATATCCATATCTTACAATAAAAATATTATAAAATAATATATCAAACCAACTATATAACCTAGTTATATACTAGTCTGGAATGATCTTCTAGATTATAATCCTTCACAGTATCTTAAAGGCAATCGTCAATCTATTTCTATATTTTAACAAAAGATAGGTAATTATGACAGCTATTAAAGACTTTCGTGAAGCCTCAGTTCAAATGTCACACTAATGTAAGAATTTGCATAAGTTAATTTAGATTTAATTGAATGACTAACATACTGGTGTACCATCATTTCTAAGCTTGGTGATCCATGATGTCACAATAAAAGATCTGGCAGTGTTGATGACAATTGCCAACCCATTCTTTAATCTTTAATTCCGAGTAGTACCTGTACACAGACACCTAGGATTTTTTTCTATGGATTAATCGATGTAGCCGTCATTATCTACTTCTTTAAAATATACATAGAGATAAACCACATCTTTTAAAATAACACAAATAGACATGCACTGTATGCCCTTGTTAATAACAATCAAATAAAGATATCAAAAAAGCTGTTATTCAAAATAATTGCCGTTTATTTTGTCTTATATAACAGTGTTTATTTACCTACTATTCTATAATTACAAAATATTTTCAATCCCTGAGTGAAAAATGTAAAAACAATATGGCACACACACAACATATCTCAATACCCAACATACTTAATGCCCACAGTGTAAATCAAACTTTTAAAAAAAGTATTAGAATGAGGTATGTATTGCAAGGGGGAGGGGGAATTTTATTGATTTTCTATAAAAGAAATTGAATTACTACCATAGATTTTTCCAATACAAAGTCAGAAATTAACAATTATTAGAATGAAGTATGTAATGCAAGGAGGAGGGGGGGTGGGGGCTCTTAAGATTATCTATAAAAAAAATTGAATTACCACGATAGATTTTTCCAATACAAAGAAATTAAGAATCTCTGATTTGTAGACAGATTAAGTAGGAAGGTGACTACCATACATGTATGTTTACTAGGACTGGCTATAGATATTGGTTTCAAACAGGCCTGGAAATAACAGTTTTAGATGTACCTGACAAAATACCACGCACTAATGAAATAGTACCTGACTTTTTCAACTTAGTGCCAGACATGTATCAATAATATCAGAAAAAAAAGACAAAATCAGTGCCGGACAACATGACAGGCACTGGTGATTTTGTGCCTAAAAAAAGCTAGAATCTGTGCCTAACATTGTCAGTGACAGGTGCCTTATTTCCAGGCTTGTTAATGTATATTTGGACTGGCAATTGATATTGGTTTCAAGTATCAGTGACCGTTGATCATCCAGCGATAAATAATCAATAATATTGGTAAACTATTTTTACTTACAATTGTTTTGAATACCTCATAATATTAAGTATACATTTAGAATTTGTTCCATTGATTTAATAATAAATATAAGCATTCTATACCAAAACCAAGGTGCAAAAACTATACAATATCATTTTGACGACAGAACCGCCTCGTTCCAAAGGCTCGACATATCATTGTTGCTTACAGTCACAGTTTATTCCTTATAGTTATTCTGACTTTCCATGCGCACAAACACCTGGTGTATAGTGGTTTATTTCATATTTTAGACTCTTGGTCACTATGATATGTATATATTGAGAGCCGACGAAACAAATAAGAGTAAAAGAAGGGGCACAAGTCTGAATGTTATGTGAAACTATTTGCTCTCATTATAAGCTGCCGACAATTCTCAGTGATGGCGTCTCGCGTGAAAAAACGAAAACATGTGTGTTTTAACGACTTTCTGTTTTATCGATCTTCAAAGAGCTTTACCGTTCCAACGATTGTCTTTTCGGCAATATCAATATTTTCTGCCAGCCCTAATGTTAATGTTAAAAAATGTTTAATACTTCGTTGTGATATAGAATTCCATTTAGCAGTATTTTAAATTTAATGGCATCTTATACTGACATTAATAATCACACATTTTGTTCATAAGAAACAGTTTGCCCAACCATATTGCTGCATATCATAACAAATAATAAGTTTAATGAAAACCTACACCAATTAATTATGTTGTTTGGGGTGACTTTATGTTACTTAGTACCTGCCAGATTATAAGGCCACATGACGTGTAACAAGATTAACAGATTCACTAGAGAGTAGAAAGATAATTCAATAAATTTAACTTTCACAATTCTCTGATTCTAGTACATTTTAAAGCTTAGCACCTAAAGAGTTGTAAATAAATGTGTCAAACACAACACAAACTAGAGTCTTAAGTTTAATGTTTCAAAACACAAAATGCTTTTTTAGGGGGATAATTTTTGCTGATTAATAATTAAACTCCTCCCTGTCCGTGAATATTCAATTTAACCTAACAAAACTCTTCTCATCCGTTCTTTAGTATTGTCTTCTTCTTCAGGCTCACTATCACTGGAATAGGTTGGTGAAGGGCTAATAGCAGTACCGGTACTACAACTTGGAGAGCATAGATACTGCAATAATGGAAGTCGATACTTTCCACAAAAATCCACAAATTTCACTTGTTCTACTCTTGAGGAAAAGTACACACCTGGAATGAACAATGGTACAATGTTGTTAGTTTACATACATTTAAAAAGAGAGCGAGAAATGGGGTTCAACATCCACTTGACACAAAATAGATCATTTCGGGACTAACTGACTAACATAATTCGCTTGCGAGTAGGGGTCTTTAGCAGTGGGAGGAAACCCGAGGACTCGTAGAAAACCCACGAGCTTGGACTGGCGATCTTGCCACGTACAACCGAGGATTCGAAATACATTTAAAGAGGCATGCCGTACTTGAATACTAGCACAGCCTTTTAATCATATTACAAGTTGGCTGTGTACAGAAGGCCTATATTTCTCTGCATAATAGAGAACACAAACATGCAGTGTACATGCAGAATCTGTGTCCATCCATACTTCTCAACAATAAGAGAGTGAGAGAGAAAAGGGGTTTAACATCCACTTGACACAAACTATGTAAATTTGGAACTAACATGTGGTTAAATTTTATTTCAAACATTCACAGGCTACCCTACTCCTTCTCACATTCAACTGGGGAATTGAAACTATGACCATTGACTCAATGACAGATCTTACAGTGCAAACAGCTAACTATTCGTCCCCCTTCCTCCCCAAAATAAAATAATTTGCCTTTTTTTGTGCAACATTCAAGACAATTCATTTTTGAAACAAAATGCTTTAAGCCTCAATTTACAAATCGCTAAGATTTGTTGTTGTTGCAATTTGGTCCATGTAACATTTGATGAGCACCTCTGTGTAAGTAGTTTAAATATGAAATTTAAAAAAAAAATTAAAGAAGCAGTCCTAAACTTTACTATGTGATAACGATAAGAGAATACTTGTCAAACGTCGTGCTATATGTATATAAACCAGTGATTGTTATTTCCATATAAATTGTGTTGTGTTTTTTAATGTGTTCAATCGCTAAATGTCACTCAAGGATTATTGTGTTCAAGATGACAAATTGATTGCCAAAAAATCAAGGAATAGCTCATTATTTTGCTTGTCTAACAGTCATCTAATCAAAGTGTTGAACCATTCTGAAGTAATCCCAAGACTTGCGTAACATGGTCAAACAACTAATTCATACTTAGCATGACGGACACAATTATCGCAACAATTCCTTATTATCACTTTAACTTTGGCAAGTCTGTAGATATGGTTAAACAACTAATTTGTACTTAGCATGAGATACACAAAAATCGCAACAATTCCTTAACACTTGGCAAGTATGTAGATATGGTCTACCATGAAATGTGGGGATTTATTGCTAACCTGAAAGTTTGTATATCTGTCAAAAAGTAGATGTACCACATAAATTGAGATAGTTTTGCAGGTAAATGATGGAACTAACTTGTCTGATTCTCTAAATATTGTTATATTAGTGTCTTGCTAACTGACATCCAACCTACCTTTGCATTTAATGTTAACACAATGATGTGCTGAATCTAGATATTGCACCAAGTGACGAGGCAGTTCTTCACAACTGTATGGAAGTCCATCGATCTTTATGCATCGACCAGCGAGCTCCAACAATGTTGGTGGATTATAAACTAAATCCTGGACAAATTTGTCTACCAGGGGGTTATTTCTTAAACTCAGCTCGACAATGTTAAGAGAAACTATGGCTGTAGGTAGGGTTGAAATCTGGTTGTTATGGAGACTAAGAGAACGTAATTGCTGTAGATGGATAAGAGTTGGTGGTAAACTTTGTATCTGATTGTCACATAATACCAGAGCAGTCAATTTGTGTAAGCAGCCAACCTCAGCTGGAATCTCGGTTAGACAATTTCCTCCAAGATATAAGACTTCCAAGCTGAAATGATAATTTCAATAACATAAAAACAAATAAAATTGAATCAGGAATCTGAATGCCTTACTCAATTACTAACACAGCCTTTTAATCATATAACAAGTTGGCTGTGTACAGTAGGCCTATATTTGATTTATTTCTCTGCATGATAGTATAGAAAACATAAAAAGGCAGCAAATGTGCAGAACTTGTGTCCATCCATACTTCTGAACAATGCAAGCGAGAAAGAAATGGATTTTAATATCCACTCGAGACTCGACACAAACTAGGTCATTTCCAGGCCTGGAAATAACGCTTTTAGATGTACCCGACAACATTTCCGGCACTAATGAAATAGTAAACCTGGCATTTTCAACTTGGTGCTGCAGTGCTCGACATGTATTAATAATATCAGCGAAAAAAACGAATCAGTGTCGGACAAAATCACAGGCACCAGGGGTTTTGTGCCGGACAAAGCCTGAATCTGTGCCGGACATTGCGAGACAGTGACAGGTGCATTTCCAAACTTGGTCAGACTAATTTTGGGAATAAAGTATGGTTCAATTCAATTCTATTTCAGTAATTAGCTTGCACATGGGAGGAAATCGGAGGAACTCACAAGGTTGAAAAGGCAACCATACTACTTGTTATGTTTAAGCGGAACTCAATGTCAATGAAAGACCTTGCAATTTCACATGCACGTTAAACCACCAAAATACAAAATAATATTCTAATATTCTGATTCTAAGACAATCCTTCCCTAAAGTAAAATCTGATGTGGGACAGAGGATTTTATTTTGGGATTTTATTTTGTCAAAGGACAACTGGTCCAAGTTACTTATCATAATCATCAATCATTCCATTTTAAGGCACCTAGTGTACTAGTATCAGGTACGGTACATTTTCGGATGTTTACAAATATCTTCATTATTTAGGGTTAGTTCCTGTACAATTTGGGGAAAATATTTATGTGCGGTAATTGAGAATGTATCTAATACTTATTTTCATGTGCCCCTGTTTAATAATGAGTAACAATATAATTTTATTTAGCAAATGATTGATGAAAGTTAAAATTAAATAGGCTTTCACTTTTTGACAAGGTCACCTGATTTATTGTTAAGAGCATTATAAACAAAAAATGATAGTGTCAAGCAATGGATTAGTCTAGTAGTAGTACTACTATGGTAGTACATGTACTGCTGTCATCTGTCACATACTGACATAGTGGTTCAACATTTACAGGCTTGAGATAGAAAATAGGCTACTCTACACGCCACCTAATTAAACAAGGGTGGCCTTTCTAATACCAGTAATAATAGGCCTAACCTAAACAGGAATCTGTGCAGGCAGTATAGTATAATGATCCTTCATTTATAAAGTTTATTTTTAAAATTTCTCTACACAATTAGTTTCGGAATCCAGATTATAATTCAAGAAGTGTAATAGTAATACCAGGTTCAAAATGCCCAGAGTGTTCTATAAATATACTGTCACTGAGTGGCCTACTTACTAATCTCAATCATACTCAATGACATTAATGATTAATGACAATGCACAACAATACTAAACTGGAACAATAACCTTTAGACCTACGTCCTACGGTACCAAAGTCCAAAACTGAAACAGTATTTATGTTAATAAACACCCAATGTCAACGCAGACAAATTCCACTGACAGTAGGGTCCACTGGTCCAGTATGGTTAAACAATATGGTCATACATACTTTGTTAGATTTTTAATACTGCTATTGATCGCTTCAATTTTATTTCCACCCATGTACAGACATCGCAGATGTTCAAGTTCTGTAACTTGTGGAGGCAATTCTTTAAAGTTATTCCCTCCCAGATTAAGTACTTCCAGTGAACTCATGAGTCCAAAGTCTTTGGGAATACTGTCAGTGTCAAAACAGTTATTCCTGGCAATAAAAGTCTTCAGGTTGTGTAATTTTACAAGTTCGGGACTGAGGATGGTCATATTATTGGCACTAATGTCCATGGTAACCAAGTTTTTGAAACTAGATATAGTGTCCGGTAGACACATAATTTCGTTGTGATCAAGTTGTAAAGCACGTAGTTCATTTGACCTCAGCAGCAAAAAATCTGGTAATGTCTCTAAATCGGAATACGACAAGTCCTCAGCATTTTCACCGTTGAATTCACTTTCTGAAGACGAAGTGTCACTTTCTGATTGTCTTCGGAGATATTCCATATTTAGCGTACTGAATCCTGCTGCCGCCATATTTTCGTTCGTTGATTTGGCAATTTTACACACTTAAATTTTAACAAAATATGAGAGTTTCTGTCCCTATTGTTTTACCATCACCCACACCACGAACAGACCGCGTTCATTGCCTTGACTTGGCAATTTATTTTGGCCTTCCGAAATGTTGGTCAAGGCCGAATAGAGAACAGTCGGTGTGCACGTGTTAGTCTTGAATATCAAGTGCTATCTGCATATATAATGCCCTACATATTTCACGGCCACTGGATGAAATGAATTAAGACACGTGAGAGCAATATTTTCCTCTCCAAATATAAAAGTTCGCCTAGAAAGCGTCGAATAATAGCACGTAGTTGTTGTTCTAGATGATAATAGCATGTGCAATTAGTCTTGTTTATTGCTACTGGAATCTATAAACATTGATAAATAGAGTTGCATCCCTTTATCTACTGGGGGAGGTGGATAATAGTTTCCATAGGGCCTATACCGGCCTATATATTCTAAGAAATTTGGGACCAAAATGTCATGAAAATATTGATTATTTTCGGATAAATCTAAATAAGCATAAATTCTTTGAAATATTAAAATGAAGAAAATGGATCTAAAGTCACATCACATATTAAAGCTACAACTTCAAATGTTCAAGTTATATTTTTAAAATTTATTTTTAAAATATAATAATAAAATTGATGGTATCCATAAACAGTCCTACCTTTTTAAAGAAAAATCCTATTAATCCTATAATTAATAATGATAATTTACAGTGCTTATATAGCGCTTATCTAAAACATTACTTTAAGCGCTAAATTCACTATTGCCAGCTGAGAAATTAGCAAAAATATCAATTTTTTCAACTTCAAAACCAACGTTGGAAAATGGCTGCCCCATGTTGTCAATTGCAAAACAGGGGAGGTAATTATGTTGTTATTTCCTGTGTCATAGATTTTTAAGGGTGGGAAATAATGCCCATAATCGTATAATAGTGAGTTGATAACCTATTGAGCAAAAGACATAGAAATAATTATATTTTGACTTTCTTAGAAGATTTGAAATTTTCGCTTTAGTGTAACATAAATGTATAATAAAGTGATTTATATTCAATTTCTAAAAAAATTATTATAATTTCTGATCAATTATGTTAGGTGAAATACGTGAAAAGTCTGTTTAATCCATTTTACACATTTTTTAATCATTATATTCGTTATTTCAATTTCGAATATTGTGGAAAATATTGAGAGAGCTGGAGATTAGCTCCTTTAAATATATCAATTTTATTTTTTTTAAAGCTGTTGAAATTTCAGAATATGGTATCTTTTATATTGTTCCACAATGATATTGTACGAACAGTTTTATCAAGAATGATAACCAAAAACCATACATATTTTTATTTTACAAAACTGATGGATGATTACAGTTGTGTTTATGAAATGATGGACAAATATGATTACAATATGTCTGTAAATTAAACATATACATTTACGCAAGAGTTTAATCTGCAGGCCTGGAAATAACAGTTTTCTTCGATGTACCTAATAAGTGAAATAAAATGAAATGGGGTTTAACGTCCTACTGTTATGCCTTAGTGCTGGACAATGGACATGCATTAATTAAATCATTAAAAAAAAGACAAATCAGTGCTGGACAAAATGACAGGCACCAGAGGTGATAAAGCTTAATATGTGCCTGACATTGTCAGTGACAGGTGTCTTAATTCCAGGCTTGTTTAAAATCTGCCAATTGCAGGTCTTTCTTTAAACCGGTAATGTTATCTAAATTATTAATTAGACATTTATTAACTTATCTGGACCATAATCAACTCTTGATGTCATCGCTAGCCTTCAATATTTACTGGATTAGAACCCAATCTGCTGCTGCTAATTAAATCATGAAATGGATAATAGAGATTTGAGACTATGTATTTTATCGTACTGAATTTAGTAATGATGATCAAGGTTAAGCTCAAAATTCAATCGCTAAATTCTCGGTTCAGAGTGGATCAATTTGACTGAAATTTTCATCAAATTCCCTTAACATTATCTAGTCTTTAACTATTATAGTAAGAACTACCAGCTCTTTACCTAATCTCCTATAATGTATCTTAAATAGGCATAACATATAACATAGTATTTATCTTCTGTAGTCTCTTTCTCTACTTCTCCTTCGTTCTCTATCTCGGTCGTCATTTCTATATTTGTCTCTACGATCATTTTGACCATATTTAGAGGAATAATTTCTTTGAGGAGATCCGGATCGATCTCTCTTATTTTTCCTATAGCGATCTCCATCAACTGATCGGGACCGGGACCGAGATCGCTTTCGCTGTTTAGCTTTCTCTTTATGCTTGCTTTTCCTCTTGTGGTGTTTTTTCTCTTGATCAGAATCAGAATCAGAATCTTTCTTTTTATTCTTTTTCCCTTTTTTCTGCTGCTTTGAACTGCTTTGAACATCATCATTCTCAAATACTAAATCATAACCGTGTGATTTCCGAGACTGATCTTTGAGAACATATTTTGATGGAATGTCACCCTTTTTATCATCAAATTTATCCAGTTTCCCGGATTTTCGTAATTTTGAAACAGACTGACTGAAATCTACATGGATCCTTCGATCGTCAATTAACACATTGTCCATTTTGAAATAAGCATTTTCGCAAGATACTGTGCTTTCAAACTCAATAAAAGCATACTGCAGTGATTCTCCAGTCTTTTGGTCCTTGATGACATCACAGCTATTTATTTTACCAAATCGAGAAAATATCATTTCCAAATCTTCACCTGAAATACATGTAGAATAGGCCAAGAATAAACAATCATTTAATAAACAAAAATAAAATTTATGTTTTAAACATTAGTAAATATCTTCACTTATACCTCAAACAACGTTAAATGATATTTAAAAGTTGCCTCTCTGTTTGAGAGAGAGAGAAATGGGGTTTTAACGTCCACTCGACAAAAACTAGGTCATTTCAAGACAAACATATGGTTTAATCTTATTTAAATAATTTGCTTGCCCGTAGGGGTCTTTAGCAGTGGAAGGAAACCAAAAGAAGCAAATATAACCCTGCAATAAAACATTACTTTCTTCCCAAATGTGTATGAAGTATGACATAGAGACAAAATGTTGATCAGAAGTATGTACATGTACTCCTCTACTCTACAGGGGAAATGTGTTCATTAACTCCGGACTCATTCTTAATCCACTTTCATACTAAAACAATAATTACAGAATAATGAGTTTTATATGAAAGTATGGCTTATTTATTAAAATGTATTAAAACGTCCACCTGACGACACAACCTAGGTGTAGATTATCTTTATGTACATTTATTTTATCGCTAAACTCTTACATGTCTACCCAGCTGTAAATGGGTACCGGTAGGATGGTGTATGTATTACACAAAAAACTTGTTGCGCTCCTTGAAACTTCAAGTCGTAGCTGCATATGTTTGAGCTTTTTCTAAGAGTTGTAAAGGGAGGTAATCAGGCTTACTTGTATCCTAGAGACCGGGATAGTAAATTGTCGCGCTATGAGCACGCTTTGTGGATTTGGCGCTATATAAATGGACATACAATTGCCATAAACTGAGTGTTAAATTGTACGATAAACGGGATGACTTTGACTTTCCGATTGTTAACTTTCCATTTATCAGTAGTAACATTCCAATATCACCAGCTTATGGAGTGTTTGTGTCTCAGCTAATTCGTTACACGAGAGCTTGTTCCTTTTATTCTGATTTTTTAAGTAGATCGAGGCATTTGTCATCTAAGCTTCTACTACAAGGATACTTGCGCACTAAACTTATTAAGGCCTTTAAAAAGTTTTATGGCCGTCATATTGATTTGATTGGTAAATATAACGTGTCTCTCTCGGCTATTATTCTAGATATTTTTAATTGACACGTATACTGTTACTATCACCCTGTTAATGTCTACAACATCGTTAAGACAGTTCATCACATGCATTTTGCATACTATAGTTCATTGGCCAATCACGCTATTTGACTGACATTTCGCCTAATAGATTGGATGCAGCTATGGCGGGTGTGGCGCCAGGCAGGGTAAGCTTACTCTTCCGGACACCTGTTACCACTGCTTGTCGTGTATTTTTGTACACGAGGAGCAGTCCATTTGCTGATTACACTATTTTGCTTGAATACACTATTTTGCCTATAACGTTTTTAGGACTTCGAATTCTGTCTTTTGATTTGGATTGTTCGTACTTGGTTTTTATTTTATTATTATTATTATGTAAATGGCTGTGGTGTTCAAATCTACTTAAAATCAGAGCCCTCCAATGGTTTGACAGAGAGTTGATTGTTGGCTTGTCATGTTTAAATATTCATTTATACAACATTTAAAGCCCCCCCCCCAAAAAAAACCCCAAAAAAACATGCAATAGGCAGATTAGCTCTTGAATTATACATCTTTAAGGGTTACAATGTTTCAATGATCTGTTTTTTTCTTCCAAGCTTTTATGAAAATTTACCTGATGTGACTGGGTTTAATTTACAAACAAATAGAACATTATCATTCGGTTTCGTCCCACTGCTAAAATCCTCTACGTGCAAGCGATTTATTGAAATGAAATTAAACCCCATTCTTCTCTCTCCCTATTCAATTTTTTTATGAAAATTTACCTGTTGTGACTGGGTTTAATTTACAAACAAATAGAACATTATCATCTGGTGCTACGTCAGCAGCAGGAAGGTCACCAACCATTTCTAATATTTGAGCATTGGCCTTCTCTTCTTTATCTTCTAACATTTCCTTTATTTCTTCTTCTGTTCTACCCTTGGTGTCATCAATTTCTTCATCTGCTCCTGTTAAAAAAAAAGACATTAAGGTTAAAAATATTGTGTTCAGATTATGGGCCCCGGGCAAAATATAACATTAAAACTAACATATATGAGTTGGATTTCTCGTATTAATCACTAAATTTTCTTGAACAATGCCATAAAGATTATATCCAGCCACCTCATCTGCTTATTATTGTACAAATTAGTGCTAAGTTACATGTCACATGGAATGGCTTTCTTGCAACTTATGACATTTCGCATTTACAGGTAATTATCTGCACACATGTGTTAGTTTTATGCATTTTTTTTTTATCAGATGTCCAGTTTATGTCATAATTTATGAAGTTTACTTTCATTAATTTGGCTGTATTTAGGCTGATACAACTACTATATATTCTGGCACAGTTAAACCCACTCTTAAGTGAATAGAACTTTGTGCCTATAGAATGTGTTTACACTGAGGATGTACCGACAACATTTACTTAAAGTGCTCATAAGACGACAAACTGAAACTCGGCGTAGTGATGGACAGTGGTTATTATATGCACATTACGGAAAGTTAACATCAATCTGATTAAAAATAAATCAGCTATCTTCACTCAAAGTCGCAAATATAGACCTCCCGTAAAAACGACTTGGCCAATTATCCAAAACACTCTTAATCCCCTCGGTCCCTAGTGACGTCACAGTGTACAAATGCATATTCGGAATGTTTATTCCTTAATTACCTATATACAGCCGGCGTGTGTATTCATTAACGCCTGACTGGTTCCTTAATCCCCTAATTAAATAAAACAACTGACTACGGAATAATCTGGTTTTTTTAATTTAGAATTTGTTTTATAAAGCCGATTGCTGTAGCATTGTCTTTTTAATCAGAATAAGCCGACCGTAAACTAACAATTGGCTTCTGATTGAAACACGATTGGTGTAGAATTGGTGTAGCCGGCGCTACGGACATCTATGAAGCCAATTGAAATAATTAATTGTCGGCATTTAAGAAACGAAATGGTTTTAAGTAGTAATCATATAAATAAATGAATGGAAGCAGAATATTTAGAGTTATCCTGTAGCAGTAGTTCTTTTAGCTCTGGCAATGTATCGGATACAGATACGTCGCGAGAAATGATAACTATAGCGCCATATATTATGTTTGAGCCGTATCTATCTGACTGTGGCTCCATAGAGGATGGCGATGTAGATGATACCGGATCTAATAATGAAAACCATCCGATTGTTGCGAGACTAGATTCATTGATTTCATTAAATTATCTATTTACAGCTTTTATAAATAAATTGATTTCATTAAATTATCTTTTTAGCTGTAAATAAATTGATTTCATTAAATTATCTATTTACAGCTTATATATATTAAAGAATTGATATTACATGTACACAGCCTGCCCTATAGTAGTAATTCACACACAAAGGATATTTAAACTAAAATTGCTTCAGCATTCCACAAAATTTACATCAGTTATAATCGAGAGCCGTTTTCGTTCAGTTTGGGTTTCAATAACAGAATTACCTCGTGATATAATCGTATAATATGTCCATGATACAACACCTCAAAGAAGACTTGCTGTGTTCTATATTTAGGTTCAAATAATCCGACCATATCAGAAAGCATGCATTTGCACCTTTCACGGTGAAATAATCGTATATACGACCCATGAGATGCCATGATATAACTGTCATCAAAGGGAAGCGTGCATGGACCAATTGGAGACTTGATGTGTTCTATTTTTAGGCTCAAATAACCAGACCATATCAGAAAATGTGCACGAATAATAATAAATGACTAACGATTTTTTTATATGTAACGAATAATAAATTACGTTTTGCATTTTGCAATTCTAAATTAATTCAATGTTTTTAAGCGCTTTAACAATCAGATTCACCAATCAATTGTCGTCAATAATCTTAACTCGCTGAGAAGAATGGGTTCGATAATCAACACCAGATTTAAAAAAAGGCAGGTTATCGTTTATTATTTCAATTGAGAATTTAATTGGCATTTATTTAATTAGGTGATTGGCGGTTGTTGAGACCCCGATTAACACTGCTAGTTCTCCTTTGTTTTGTTTTATCTGCGAGTATAAAACTTGCCAAAATGTTTTGTTGAAAATTTGTGCATATTTAGTAATACTTTGTTGTTTTTCTTTTATCAAATAGTTAACGAACTTGATTGACCTACCACTTACCAGTGGCTTGTTCGCACCAATTTATCGATTGGTATTGACATCTACGACAAGCATGTCGTCAAGGTGCAGCTCACTGATTATTAACAATTTGTAGGGGCTTGTAAAAAAAAGATTGCATGTCGTGTAAATATTTATTTTGTTTTTGTGTAGGTCATCAGCATATTATTCGTTTTAAATAAATATTATATAATTTCATGAGAAACGATGATTATCAAAGAACCGTAAGTGCAACTAATGTTTTATCGTTTGTTTGAGCCTTTTACTAACCACGTGGTTCTTGATTTTTCTTTCGTGTTTTGAATATATATATATTTCCCAAACGTCGTATACCAGAGTCCCAAACTTCGTATATCCGAGACCCAAACGACAGATATCAACTCTCGCGTCATGTTTTTTTTACTACTCCATAACAATTAATGGTGTGTTTATTTAATAATAAACAATGAAGTTTATTCGACAATAAGTACAACTCGGTTAATTATCTGCTTCTATAATAACAAGTGGGATGAAACAGCCCGATAGAAAATCAGGTGTGGGATGAAACAGCCCGGGGTGAACCGGTCGTGGGATGAAACGACCCGCATCCGCCAATCCGTAATTAAATTGTTGACAAACGCAATCCACTCTTTCCGTAATATTTCGTCTTTGGGAAATTTATGAAACGTCGGTACATTATTCCCCTTTTCTCTGCTGGAACTTCCACAACTCTCAATAATACAACGATAATTCGGCATCTTGAAATACACTCGGAAATATTATAGTAACAAATAAAATCTATTACAATTCAAGACGAGAAACGTCTGCGTTTGAAAATGCTTTGAATTATATAGTGATGTGTAGCTAAAAATTACATAATTACGAGCTAATGATTACCGACAATACACACTTGTTAACTATTGGTATGTTGATACAGTGATATATTATACAGGCAGTGATATATTGGATAGATAATGTGTATAGTATGTGTAGTGCCTGTGACGTCATCAGCCAATCAACCGGATTAAGGTCGTTCATGAAAATTTGAAAACCGTTTTTGGCTGTCCCATACTAAAACGTAAATAGCTCAGTTAATTTTAATCAGATTGATTTGAACTTTCCGTAATATGGATTTAGTAATCATTGTTTATTATAATATGTAATAGAAAATTATGATCTTATGTGCTCTTTAAGACAATGCATTTTTTTCTGACACTATTTATTCAATTTTTCAGATTATGACATTTATGTTGTTAGAAAATATACACTTCAATTTATGTAATTCATTTTAAATAATATCATTCAAAATAACATTTGACTTTGAATAAGGTATTTTTTGTGAACACTCATTAAACACCATTAAAAAAAAGAATCCTGGCGTATTCAACACCAGGCTAATTCAACACCAGAAAAATTGGCGTATTCAAGACCAGTACATGTATATATTGTTATTTTGTATTTTAAACTTCAAATCAATTCCCATGTCCTTGAGTACGTCAAGAACCAATAGATATCAAACCGAATGTTTAGTGCGAAGAGATGGTCCGTGTTTATGCGCCCCGTTCGCCGAATAAAGACGTCGAGGGTTGGCATAACAGAATCAACTCTCGACTGAACACTCGGGGACCGGTTCCACTTTATTTATTACTTGTTTTATATTATGTAAATATTGTCTTCGAATATGAAATATTTATTATGACTATTTAAGATATATAATAAATATCTTGTTAATCCTGCTTTTCTCTTATAATATACTGGTGTTGAATACGCCAATTTTACTGGTGTTGAATTAGCCTGGTGTTGAATACGCCTGATACCTAAAAAACACTAAAAATTTGTATGATTTGTCAATAATTGAGAATTAAAACATTTACATCTCATCGATAGCTCTGCAGATTTGCCACTAATTTTGAATAGGCTACCATAGAATATTTTCAATTCGCATCAAATCTAAAGATCATAGGCCTATATACGTACATGTATTTATTTTATATTTACTGATCGATAACCACAACACAGTAAAATTTCATAGAAATAGTGACAAATGAAATTTAAAAAAAATGCCCATATCATATGGAACATGTACCTATCCTATCACTGCTCAGCATTTCTTTTGTTGGGTCTGGGGATCTATCAGGTATCTGAAGGCCTGGTGGATCATCGAATGGGTCATCCAAAATAATAGTGTGATAAATTCTAATGTCTCGGTATGGTCGATGATCTTCATCACAATACACCTCATTTATTTTTTTCAAAATATCCAATCCCTCTACAACCTCACCAAAGACAGAGTGGACATTATCCAAGTAATCAAGATTTTCTCCAAGAGTAATAAAGAATTGTGAGCCATGCTTGCCGTCACCGTTGTTAACCATTGAAACTAGCCCTGATTGATTATGTTTTATTCTTGGGGCAGCTTCCATATCAAAGTATCTAGCTTGTTCTCCATATAAAACAGCAAAGACAGACTCTCCTCCTTTTCCGGTGCCAGTTGGGTCTCCAGTCTGAGCAACCAAATTACTCTGAACGGAATGGAAGAGTGAGAAGTTATAATATTTAATTTTGCAAAGTTTCAGGAAATTTTTACTACAGTTTGGCCTTTCATCAGTGAAAAGATCTACAGTTATTGATCCAAGTGATGTTTCGATTATAACTGACATGTTTGTTTGCAGAATTTGGCAATTATTATTGATTTAATGTAATTTTTATAAACACATTTTTCTCAAAACGCAGTTTTGACGTCCATTACCGGAAATCTCATACAGTCGCTTAGGCCATTCACAATCTACTTCCGGAAATATTTTTACAACAAATTTTGACATTAAATAGCTTTTTCTTGAAATTAAGTACAATTTTGATCTAAACATATCTCGCCTCTGATTCTATCTCAGCTATGTGAGTGATACAAGATTGCCGTCGTCATCCAGACCTGAATTGTTGATGCCTTGAGCGGCATAGAATAACAGCAATGGCAGACGATGGAGATCATGTGGCTTCAAAAGAAGATACTAGTTCAAAGAAAGACAATTTGAATACCAATAACGCATCTGTTAAAGATGTAGGAGATCCAGAATTAGACCAACTACTTGATAGTATGTATATATGAATCTTTTATAAAATGTTTATCACTATAACTTTGGAACATTGTGACATTCAGAGGGTTGAAGTTGATAAATGAAATGACGAAATGTGTCTGTTCTGTACAGTGTACTTTGTAGGCTACTACCTACAGCCAATTTTTCGAAATTGACTTCTGTTAAATACAGATAACATCATGACGTTAAATTTACATAAAAATGGTCGATCGGTTTCAAGGATGTAAGGCTACTCCGTTAATGGATTTTTGTCCTATATATATCCGAATGACTAGACAGCTAAATGTCTGGCACTCCGTCCTGCACAATATCAATATGGGACCCACGCCGGAAAATCCTGATGAACTTTCTCAGCCAACACTGAAATGGAACCTGTAACCTTCAGACTTGTGAGCCAGCGTCTTCTTCAATTCACTTTGGCACCTAGGCCACCTGGACTCACACTCACAGATCATGGGGTCAAAGTTGACAACATGCAGGTTATTGGTACCATACAGCCAAACGTGTGTAGTAAATTATTTGGAAATAGCTGATATCGTCGGTGGGGAGTCAAAAGGTCGTATGTGGGTTTTGCGAAATTGTCCAGGAGAGCCAAAAAACACAACGAGGTTAAGAATCAAAATGTCGAATAAAACCGTCACGTCAAAATGTCGTATGTAAAATGTCGTATTTCTGAAGCTTTTCTCAAATATTTATTTACAAAATGTATGTGTATCCATTTAAACAGTATGTAACGATCCGAACGTATCAAGCTCAACATCTAGTGCAGAAATAAGGAGTGAAAGCTAGTTATTTGCAATTTTATAAAGCAAAGACGTATGTCCTAAAAATATTTACCTTTACCTGCTTCAATTTCATAGATTTTATACAGTAGAGCCTCAATAATAATTCCAATAATACATATTCAACCATTAACTGATACTGGCCATATTTCGTTTGATTGCAATGCTTTGATTAGACACAAAGTTGTTTTTTGTCAAGAAAATACGACATTTTCACTTCAAAAATTTAAAAAAAAAAAATAACACCCGATATACGACTTTTTGAAACAGTATCTATGGAGACTATAAAACCTCTTTTTATTGGCTTAGAAATACGACTACCAGATTAAAAGATGCGCACGGAAATTCTCATTCCGAAAAAGCAAAAAAGTGAATATCGCAAAATATGCCACATACGACCTTTTGACTCCCCACCGACGATATGTTAATAGATCGATACTGACTATTTTTCACTGTGAATCTTCTTTGTTGACAAAAATTTCTCACCACATCTGACTCAAATTTATAATAATTTAACTCTAGTCTATTTCTCCTGTGGAATATGTTTAGCCTCGTTCGTCAAGTCGCTTCATTCCCAATGGCACTCGAAAGCATTATGACACATGATTCATGTGTCAATTTAAAAATTTTCACCTAGTCTTCAGGGGCGGGCTCCTGTGTCGGAGTGGCCCCATTTACTGACCGCAGAGCTCGATGACAGTTGGGGGGGGGGCAGAATCCGATATTTCTTAACACAAAATTCTGGTTTACGGTCACCGGAGCCGGTCTTCCTTGTATGGACCCGCCCTCACCCCGAAAGACAATTTTGGCATTTTTGACAGCCGCAAATGCGTTTTACTGCTATTCCAGCCCGTAATATTAGTGTTTTATTACATTTCGGGTACTTTATTTTGGCAAGTAGATGAAATAAAAAAATATTTTCGCTTTACCCGTCTGCCCGAAATGTCACCTTGCCCGAAAGTAAGGCCCAGAAACTGGGCAGAGAGTCTATTATACCAGACAATACCAGACTCCAGTGATGACTTGGCGGCCCGTTAATAAAGCCACCATTCACATACAACATGATCATAATTGGTCAAATACGCACCCCCCTCTATCATGTTCAGCATAATATATATCCGACGGCCATTTTCATTTTTGTTGGACCGCCAATCGCCCGAAGGGCCAATCCGTCTCTGCTAGTCTTAAATATTGGATATCTAAAGGTCATCTTTTCACAGTAAAATAATAACATCATTGTTGAATTAAATTGACCAATAAGTCGTGTTTACATATTGAAGACTGTGGATGATATTGAGTTAGCCACTTGCCTTCTTTAACGTAAATCTAACTTAAAAGAGGTATTATGTAAGATTTAGGGAAAGAGCTGGCCGTTCTCGCTATATAATAATAGTTCAAAAATAGATTATGCAAAATGAATATGTTGAGAATTTCATTCAAATTACTTTATTCAGAGAAAGTTATCAGTGTTAGTCTCTTTGAAAAGATGTCATTGTGTTGGCCTACATTGATTGTTTATTATCCTAACCATGGTACTGGTATATTTGAGACTCCCTCTTGCTTCTCCATTTTAATCATCGTTTTGTCTTTTATTTTAAGGTGCACTAGAAGATTTTGATAAACAGGCAACACCAGAAGTAAAAAAAGAAGTGTCTAATGAATCAACACGGTTACCATCTGTATGTACACTTTCGTTTTGTGGTTAAGTTTAGGCATGGAGAAGTTAAGTATTGTTTAATGGTCGAGAGGTCTGAGTGTTTTTACAATATATTACGCAGTGTCTTGAGCTCGAGGCCATTAAACAATACTTAACTTCTCCACACCTAAACAAATTCAAATACAGACACTCTGCACATGCGTTTACAGTGAAATGCGTCCCGCAAGTCTAATATTTCAAAAGTTACAATTGGCAAGTTGCCCGTACGATTATTTGAAATAATGGTACGCCAACATCAAACGGTGATGTCACATCTGTATTTAGAAAACGGTTACTCTACTTAGAACACTACTAGGCATATACTGCTTTTTACATGGCATGGGCCTTCACAGATGTCTCAAATACTTTGAAAAAGAAATTTGTAAACAAAACTTAATATCTAACTACATTGAATTTCAATTAAAGAATTTAATTCTGCTTTATCCTGAAATTTGAATATTTCTTTCAATTCTTTCTGATATTTGGACCCCAAAACAAATTGAAGACCTCTCCACCAAGATAAGAATGTTATAGAATTTTGGTGACTGTTTACAATATCTCAATCGATGCCTTTTATTTGTATGTATATTAGGATGGAGCAGGTCCTGCAGCTTCAGAAGATGCCATGGCTGACGAATTTTCAGAGCAAATGGCTGCTCAGTTTGAAGAAGCCATGAAAGCATTTATGTCCCAAGATCCTAGTATGGTTCAGCAGTTAGAAAAACTATCAGAAGTGGCTGGTAAAGCCGGTTGGTATTTAATTATTGTTTCTCACTGTAGTGTGTGTACTGTGTGTAACATGGACGCCAAACTGGACAATTTTACTTACGCTCATTGCTCATATTTTATCGACTAAAAGGTATATTGTGTTAACACCTATATGCAAAATAAATAATTAAATACACACTACTGTACATTGTGAATGAAGAACATATGTTAAAATTTGATTTAAACTGATCCGAGTACAATTGAAACAAGAGCTCCAAATTAGGCCTACTGTTTCAAGCAAATTTTCCTAGACAAATATTCCTCAAAGATAGAATGTTTGGGAACTCGAGTCAGTGTAATGTGTGGAATTTCAAAATACCGGTAGGCTGCACAGGAGAGTCACCACTTTATCACAGACAGTGTAATATTTTTACTATATAAATTTTTTTTGTTATTGGTAGAGGGGGGGGGGGGTGGCCGAATGGTTAACATGTGCACAATGTATCATAAGGTCTGTCATTCAGTCAACTGGCATGGTTTTGTTTCCCCGGTCCCCCCCCCCCAATGCTAATGACTACAATGCGCAATCGAATTATGAAAATAAAATTGAACCATGTGTTAGTTCTGAAATAACCTAGTGCTGGGTGGAAGTTAAAACCCCATTTCTCTCTCTCTCTTGTTTTAGGGGAGTCTGCTGAGGCCCAACAAGAGTTTGCCAGCACTTTATCACAAACACTGTCTGGTCTAGCACAAAATGCAGAAGGTTTACAGGTAGGTTTTAACTTAACCAAACTAGTGATTCAATATCAGTCCTGCACGTTTAAGGTGAGCTTTCTCTCCTGCTCCTCTCGACGCATGTCGGCTTTCCTTCGGAGGGAGTCATTAAAGACTCCTGAAAATTAACTATGTCTCTCTCCTAAATATTGAGATTTATAAACTACTTTCAGTTTTTGTTTACTTTTAAACTGCATACATTCGAGGTACCTGAGCTTTTTATGGCTCCAGCACAATTTTATAAACGTGAAGGACTGGATTATCCTTTCAATTACCAATTCATTTCTTTCATATCGAGTTCATTACTTTGTTCACATGAGTATGCATAAGATCATTTTGATTTATTTTTTATAGGAATTATAACATTTAAGATTTTTTTGCGCTTGTGTTACAAGGAAGATTATGTCTTGATATATATTTGATATTAGGAAAATCGTTGGTCTTTTCCATTTAACAATGCCACCACGTCTTGGTTTTACTTAAATTGACAACACTCATTTCGTATTTCTTACAAAATTCGAAGGTACAATTGATTTAGGCAGGCAATCGTGTCTTCTACCAGTATTAACAATCAAACTGAATCATCGTTCGCACGATCTGTGCCAAGTGCCAAATTGGAAACAAGCCTCAGGCTTAATTTGCTACCCTTGTAAAATAATGAGATTATTATTATTATTATTATAACATTTTGTTAAGCTCGTTCAGAAATAAAACAAATATCAAAGGGCTGTGCATGCAACCTTGTCTAGTTCCTTTTCCATAACCAGCTTGCACTTCTATGAGTTTGTTCTCTTTTTCCCAACAGGGTTTATAGTTTCTATTGATGTCAGCAATCTGTTTATTTAATTTTAGGAAGAAATGTCAGAGGATGATTTAAATCAAGCCTTTGCTAATATGGGAGTTGGTGCAATGGGTCCTAGTGAAGGACAAGAAGGTCCAGATTATTTTCCAATGATGCAGGGTATGATGCAAATGTTATTGTCTAAAGAAGTTTTATATCCGTCATTAAAAGAAATTTCTTCAAAGGTAAGGCAAAGAAAACCTGTTTTATTATCTTGATTTATTTAAAGAGTATTCTTAATTGTTTTACTTTTAGTACGGACTATGTGTCTAGTCTAGTTGTTCTGTGTAAGCATTGTTACTGCACATTTAGACATTTAGTCTTTGCAGAGGGTGGGGGGGGATGAGTTGATGATTTCTGGCTAAATGACTAATCACAAACATCACACCTCATATCTAAACTTTATTATTAGTGTAAGCTAAGCTGAATATAAATTTATTTACCAGCTGTAAATAATTGTTGTACAGGTCTTGGGAGTTAGGATGAAAGCACAGACACTTCCAAATTCACTGGAAAACCTAGTTACCTTACTTTAAACAGGGAAAAATAAACAATTTTTTCTAATTTAGTAAAATTAGGTCATTAAAATGACACATTGGTATCTTAGAAACTCATTTTTTTTATGGCCCGCCGCCTTATGGATCCCAAGATATTTAGAATTTAAATGAAGCGCTAGAAAATGACAGATAACAAACATGAAGAAATTTTGAAATTTCTTAGTCTTTCTCTGACAAGAACGATATGGCCATGCCTTTCTTTCCGAAAGTTCAGAGCTTTATTTAAAATTTAGCATTTAATTAAAAACATGATAGGCAATACATGTATGTATCTTATATCTGGTTTTATTTTTAGTAGGCAATACATGTATACATGTATATGTTATCTCTGGTTTTATTTTTAGTATCCTAAATGGTTAGATGAAAACAAAGATAAGATAGAGGCAGAGGAACATACTAGATTTAACAAACAGCATACATTAATGGTAGACATTTGTAGCCATTATGAAACAGAACAAGAAACAGATTCGGATGATGTCAAACGGGAACGATTTGAAAACTTGATGACCATCATGCAACAGGTGTGTTGTTGATTTATTAAGATGCCATTGTTACACTGTATGTAGTTTGGCATAACCATAGTCTGTAAATATCAATACTGTCTACATCATGACATTTATCGATACACATAGTTGAATTGTTGTGCTGAGGGTTTAACGTCCGCTTCCACCGAAGGTGATATCGCAGACAAGTCTTATTTTTCTTTCTTTTTTTATTATCTTAGCGCACAGGCAGATTTTTTTCCTGTGGGTGGAAACCCACGGATGAGAAGGCACCCCTATCTCCATGCCGCATATACTCACACCAGGGATTAAAACCACAGCTGCAAGACAGAGGTGACCGGTCAGCTAGAGGTCGAAGCGTCGCACTTTAGACCCCAAGGCCATCCAAAAGTTTAAGATTTCCTATCCATTAAGATTTGTTTCCAATCATCAAGAAAAGTATATTTGTTACAAAACAAGTATGATAGTACTATATAAAGCCCAAGAATCTTGCGGAATTGTACTTAACGTAAGCCTGTCTTCATTAGCCCAGGTTAGGAGCAGAACAGTAGGACGTTAAACCCCTTTCATTTCTGTTTCCTTCAATACTTTGTTTTCGTTATCTTTATAAAATGTTTTATAAAGCTTATCTGGCACTTTCAGACATTGTTTGAATTGCACAAAAAATATATCTTAAATGTAAAAAGTAATTAATGTACAATACTTTTCCAGATGCAGGAATTAGGTCAACCTCCTAAAGATATAGTTGGAGATATGGTAAGTTTTCCTTTACTATAAAATAATAAATAAGCTAATAACGGTAATTAAATTTACCATATTTGTTTTATCAACCTGCATAAAATACTTTTTATGGTGCAGGCTACGTTTGATTAGGAGCATTATCTGCTTTGGCTTAATAGAGAGAGAGAGAAATGGGGTTTAACATCTACTTGACACAAACTAAGTGATTTCGGACAAACATATGGTTTAATTTTATTTTATTAATTCGCTTGTGCGTAGGGGTCTTTAGCAGTGGGTGGAAACCAGAGGACCCGGGGAAAACCACTGAGGTTGAACACACACAAGCGGGGTATCGAAAGACTACACCACATGACTCAATGACAGACCTTAGGATGCAATGCGTAAGCGTCAACCATTTTGCCCCTCATGCTTAAAATAGAGAACAGATACATCGATTCTTGTTAAAGGGGAAAATAATTTCATTACATCACTGCCTTGACTAAGTTTGGTGATGAACATTTCCTGCTCTGGTTAAGCAACTGCCTTGACTAAGTTCGATAATGAAAATTTTCTGCTCTAGTTAAGCAGTGGTAAAACAATTTGATTGCTTTGTAAAAAGTCTTTAATGTGAAGTATTGTATTTTTTATTTCAGGCACCTGGATTAGAATTTGATGAGAATGGATTACCTAAACTCCCTGGAATGGCTTCATCGTGTTCAATCATGTGATAATACTTCAATCCTCGTATTATATGTTAACAGTGTACGTACTGATACTTGTCTGAATTCCTGGTTTCATCGGATGTTAAACTTTGTAATGGCAATATCCATTATGAACAAATCTATGATATGTGTTCTTTGATTGGCATTTAGTAATTTAACATATTAACACAAGGTACAGTTTTATGGGTACACAATTACTGAGTATGATAAAGATGAGAGTATCCTCGTCGATACATCGCTTAGTATCAAACTCAGTAATTGTGTATCCATAAAATTGTACCTTGTGTTATAATATGTGATAGTTCACCTTCGGTTGCTGTTAGTTCCATGTTTTCTTAATAGCTTGAAATCTTAAAAAATAAAATTAAAATGTTTAAGGCTTTATTTGTGTATTGGTTTGATAATAGTACACATCTTTTGCATTAACCAAAGTATAATAAAACCAAATTCCATAATTCCAAGCCAGGGCCTAAAATAAGGTTAATTTCCCAGAGCACGGAATTAGAGTCCGCGGTCGGCGAGTTTGAAAATTGAGAGCTTGAAACCGGCATCTGTGGACTAATCTGGTGCTCTTTACATAGGAATTTATTTTGTCCGCTACTGTTGCTTGAACCTGGATGGGAAGGGGCTTTTTTTCATTCGAGGTAGCCGCGGGTGAAGAAACACCCAATTAGGGGTCAGGAGGCATCGCTGACTACATTTTTTTAGAGCACTACACCATATTTCAGAGCACGGTTTTCGAAGCACGGGGTTTTCATTTCGAGGCACGTTCGTGCTCCAAGGCACATTATTTTAGGCCCTGTTCCAAGCAGCCATTTATTGATAAAGTATTAATGTTAGTGCTTATCATTTGTTGTCTAAAGATTGTACTCAAAGAGCCATATTTAAATATATGAAACCAATAATAATTTCAAGTTCTGTGAAGCATTATAATGTTGAGTTGTTTTTATATTTGATTTTAGAGATGTGTGAGTGTTAGTGTTGACTGAATGTGTGCATATGGTTAATAATAAATGTAGCTAGCATGTTTTAATGTTTGCAAGATTCTTGTTAAATTATGTATTGATTTGATTGTATATTATGGCATTAAACGATTAGTTATAATATAACAGAATAACTTTGTATTTATAATTTGCAGAATTAATTTTATAATTATGATCACTAATTGTGATTGCTATGTTCACATTGATTAAAACTTTCAATAGTATAACCATTTCATTTATGTTATATATTCCCCAAGTTCCATTTGCCAAAGTGTTGGTATTCCACAGGGAGGGGGTGAATGGTCAAATGGGAGTTGTATCATTAGATCTGTCATTGAGTCAACTAGCGTGGTTTCAATTCTCCAGTTGTACGTGACAAGGTGTAGGGTCGCCTGTCCAACATCATGCATTTTCTCCGATTTTCTCTGATAAAGGCCCCTACTCGCAAGCAAATTATTGAAATAAAATTGAACCATGTTAGTCTCGAAAAGACATGATTTTTTACAAGTGGACATTAATCTCTATTTCTCTCACTTTCTCTGGTATTAAAAAGTACAATTTGTTGGTTTTCTAGGGAACAAAAGCATACACCCTCAAGGCACTACATGAGAACTTAAGCGAGACATTTTTCTGGCTTCAAAATGTAATATAAATTTTTGTTCAGACATTTATTCACATGACAAGCCCATAATCAACTCTAATTTAGATCATCGGAGGGTTTAGATATTGAGAGGATTAAACAATGCCTGTTATATCTGTATGGCCAGAGAGAGAGTTGATAAATGGACTGATAATCAAGATTTCACTTAAATGACAATCGAAAACATGCATGATCATAGGACTTTTGATAAAAAAAACCCCTCAAAATATCTGGTTTTGATGACATTAAGGTACCGGTACTAAATTTTAAATATAATTAATGAGCAATTTAAGCTATACCAATACAGTAAACATTGGAAAAACTAAGACCAAATTAAACAACTTTATAATAAAGGCCTTTTACATGTTTATTTAATCCACAAAAAACTAATAAGTTCCTGTGTAACTGTTGGCTTGCCTGTAAATTGTATGATGAGTAGACGGAAACGCCTTTATTCAGTCAACTACTGAACACTTATTGGAAAGGGGTATTGGGGCTAGATCTATTTCGTGAGGCGTGCTCAATTTTCATCAAGGTCGCTGAGATGTAAATAAAGTAAGAACACCTGATTCTACATGTAGGTTTGGGTCGGGGTAATTGTTTATAAGGCTAGGTCCAGGGTTAGGGTTGGGATTAGCACTCGCCTTATAAGTTATATACATATCGTGACCTTGAAGTTGGCCTTATGTAATAGATCCAACTGTATTTATCTCTATCAGTATCAGACGTATAAAACTTACTTGGAACAAAGTTCAATTGCAGGTTAGCAAGTTGATATTTCAAGTTATAAAAAATTAAAATGTCGTTCAATAAAGTTAAATGGTTTTACCCAGTTTACTAATAAAATATGTGTGGTCCGTCATGTCTAATAATGAGGTTGGCCCATGGGTTGGCCTTAAATTACATTCCGAAGTCTAGCGATTGTACACTTTGAAGTCACGTGATATCCTCTTCCTGTTTTATTTATTGGGTAAGAAAAGAGAGAAGGCGGTAGATGTTTTGAAGTTCACATTCATTGAATTAGATTATTATTCTTCGTATTTCTCTAGAAGCCCTTGTCATCTATGTTTATGAAATGTCTCATTTTAATTTTGAGAAAACAGTTAACGAATTAACAAGACTAGATGGACCATTGCAGAAAGCTCCATTGATGAGATGGCAGAGGAAAGCAAAAGAAGCAGATTTACGACTGACGATGCCATTGGCTTCCGGCGATGTTTCCTACGTTTTATCACCATCAAAGCCAAGATCCGCTAAAACCCCAGCAACCCCATTGAGTGCTAAATTTCAATGTCACACATTCACACCATGTAAAACGCCAAAATCGGCTGCATTGACAAAAACTCCGCGTAAAACTCCAATGAAAAGTTATGGGGATAGGTTCATCCCTAATCGGTCGACAACAAATTTTGAAATGGGTCATTTTGCATTGACACGAAAAAAGGAAAGCACAGATGCAAATGAGGAAGAAGAAGACACTGATGTTTATCAACAACTTTTGAATAGTGCTCTAACAAATGGGGTAGATCCACACAAAGCAAAAATTCTATCATATAAAGGCAAAGCCCCACCACAAGCAGAAGGGATTTCTAGCAATCTGAAAGTTTTGTACAGTTCTGTTAAATGTGCTGGCCCAAAAGTTAACCCAACACGACAAGTGCCCAAAGTGCCAGAACGTATCTTGGATGCCCCAGATCTGAGAGATGATTATTATTTGAATTTGCTTGATTGGTCCCACAGAAATCTGTTGCTGGTTGCGCTGGGTAATGCGGTGTACCTATGGAACGCCACTGAAGGCAGTATTTCTCAGCTATGCGAGTTACCCTATGCGGATGACTATTTTTCGAGCATACGTTGTATTGAAAAGGGGGATTATGTAGCTCTGGGCACGAGCTCTGGAAGTGTAATGCTTTTTGACATTGGCACAGAAAAACACATCAGAACAATGTCTGGTCATTCAGCGAGAGTAGGCGCATTAGATTGGAACACCTTCATTCTGTCGAGCGGTTCACGTTGTGGCGCAATACACCATCACGATGTTCGTGTTGCAGAACATCACGTGGGAACCCTGTCTAGTCATACCCAGGAAGTTTGCGGTTTGAAGTGGTCACCCGATAAAAGGTACCTTGCCAGTGGGGCGAATGACAATATGCTGTATATTTGGAATGCGACACTAGGACATGACGTCAAACCCTTGTATTCTCTTAGTGAACATCAGTCTTCTGTGAAAGCGATATCCTGGTGCTCATGGCAACCGTCTTTGTTAGCAAGTGGAGGTGGATTAGCTGATAGGTACATCAGATTCTGGAATATGAGCACTGGTACATGTCTTAATGCAGTCAACACCCATTCACAAGTGTGTTCTATTCTATGGTCTAAAGAACACCGTGAACTCATTTCTGGACATGGCTACTCACAAAATCAGCTGAGCTTATGGAAATACCCTTCCATGTCAAAGGTCGCAGACTTAATGGGTCATTCAGCAAGAATTCTCTACATGGCATTGTCTCCAGATGGTACAACCGTGGCCAGTGCCGGTGCAGATGAGACAATTAGATTATGGAAATGTTTTGATAACATAAAGCAAGCAAAAGCGCCTACAAAGACCTCTGGTGAAACGTCCACTCTGAGCATATTAAAGAAAATCCGATGAGAAACTGAATGTGTATTGTGTTGAGGTCATTAAAACTATTACTACATTAAAAGAGAAAGCTTATAATTTAATGGTAGAAATGAGACTGAGATATTGATATTTTCTTAAATCTTTCCTTCATTTACTATGTGCTATTTCCAATTGTAAATATCTTTTTATAAATAAATCTGAAATATTCTTTGTCATTTTCTATTTTGCAGAATTATCTTGTGTGTTCAATGTTCATGCTCTCATTAAACTCAGTTAGGCCTATATCTTTCTTACAAGTTTTAATTGACAAAATTGTGAAAGTAATAAAACCAGTTCTGTAAGGTGTACTTTCATTAGTTTATTAAGGCTTTGTTGTGTAACTTGCCATTTATTGATGATATTCATATAAATACTTGATTGAATATTAATAAGCTAACTCTCCAATAATTGATGATATTTATGTAAAGGCTTAAATGAATATAAGCTAGGTGTCCATTAATTGGTGATATTTGTGTAAATTCTTAAATGAATATAAGCTAGCTCTCCATTAATTGATGCTATTCATGTAAATGCTTAAATGAGAATGTACATGCTTGAATGAATAAGCTGAAAGTTTCAAGATAAATACATTTAGATTGGAGTGCTATATCTAGTACTGTATATAATGATATTGTAAAGAATTTGTGAATGTTACAAATGTCAGTTTTTATGATTGTACTTGTGTGTGTTGATAAAAGTAATATAAGTAATACATGTACATGTGAATTAAATCAGAAATAACACAGGTAATCTTTGCCATAATGAAATAATCAAATGTTAGCAAATCAATTTATTTAAATTGTGATAAATACAATAATATAACTTCCATGTAAAGCAATATCTTTTATGTTATGAGATAGGCCCTACTGCTGATGTTATAAGAAATCTGGGCCCTGTTTCTTGAAATCTTAACTGAAGATAAAATCCAAATTTTAGTAATTTGATTGGATAATATAAGATTGATTTTAGTGCTTAGCCAATGAAAATTGAAGTATGTACTAAAATTTGGATTTTATCTTGAGTTAAGATTTCGAGAAACCGGGCCCTGAATATATTTGAATGTATTTCAATTTTGATTATTTTCATCTGCAGAAAGCCTTTGTTCTGTGGTGTTTTAAATATGTGGTGTTTTCGTACATGTATGTGTATCATTTTCATGAAATAAAATATTTATAAAACACAGTTCAGGGTGTAATACAGTTTTCCATAATTATGATATTAAAGATTGCTATGAAAATTTCATTTCTATTCAAAAGAGATAAGTTGGTAACCATAACAACTATGAATTGTAATTAGTGAAAACACATTGAAGCTGCTGTAAAGCTTAAATAATGTAGAAAAAAGTTTGTTGTTTGACCTGAAAACATCCATTTTCTAAATTTTAGATCAATTAAGTGTTTTATACATGAGTAAGCCCGATGGGGCCGATTGCATGAATTTATCTCATTGTTCTAAGCCGTTTGCAATAGAAAGCCACTTGACTTAGATATGAATTGTCTCCCTTGACACATCAATTTCTCAGTGTCATAGATCTAGTACAGTTCTATGATGTCAACTGGGCACTATAGATCTGTGCGATTGCTTAAAGTTCCAATTTAAATTTTTAAATTATTTTTTTTTTAAATGTATTAATATAAAGCCGCAAAATAGATGGTATCCATAAACAGTCCTACCTTTCTATAATTCACTATTTCCGGCTTAGAAACTGGCAAAAATATAATTTTCAAATTCCAACGTTTGGAGTTGATTAATGCATGGAGGTCGGGGCAATGGGGGGTAATTGTGTTATTATTTCCCGTGTCACTGATTTTTGAGGGGGGGGGGGATAATGTCCATGATCGCATACTAGTGAGTTGATAACCTATCGAGCAAAAGACATAGAGATAATTATGTTTTGACTATCTTAGAAAGTATGAAATTCTCGCTTTTTAAGGCATAATAAACCAGTTAATAGGCGTACTTTTCTGAAATAGTAAAAAAAAAAAATGTGTATTATTTGACCGTAATGACATTCACTATGTAAATAAGCACACTCGGGTATAACAATACCTTCGTGATGTATGGCCTGGGTTGTACGAAAGAAAAAAATAGTTTTTATTACTACATTTGTGTAAGAAATGGGGTTATAATAATAATAATAATAATAATCACGTCATTTTACAAGGTTGACGTCGTAATCAAGACGGGCGTACGCTATACCAGGTGCGTGGTGACCCATGATTTTAATTTTCAAGAGGAACGAGATCCCGCCCGGGTCCCAAGAAAACAATATTAATATGTGTGTCCGGGGAAGGGGTTGGGTGGCAGTGACGATCACTGTAGTATGTTCCACACAACCCAACATTACCCATCGTCGGGTTGTGTCGAACACGCAGGAGTGGATTTGTAGCATATCTGACCCACAGTGTATGTTTGACACTGGTTAAAGCCGCAATACCACTTTTGTTGTATCTGAATAATATGTCCCAAACTTTATTCCGATCAACAAATTGTAATATTTTACAATAATTCAATTAATTGATTAACACAAATTTCATCTAACACACCAATTGAAAAAAAATGGAAAAATTCAAATAAAGGCCTTGGTAAACACTTTCAAATTTAACTTGGATTTAAAAATAGGATGTAATGGATAATATACACAACAGGACACTTAAACATCTCGTAGTTAGAATAAGGCTATTTTTTTTTTCGGGACCTGTCAAGCCGGCCAGGGTGTTACTGTCCCTTTAAGCATTATAATTATGATTAAAATCTTGAAAACCACATTGAAACCGAATGATTATTGCCATTTCCGAGGGGGCGAAAAAACTCAGATCACGGCGCAAAGCTCGCCATTGCACCCCTCTCACGTAGCTCCTGCGGCATATAGTGTGAGGTATGAGGGGAATTTTGCTCGGACAGCAGTTAGTACGGCCTGCTGTTATATCAATATCGACTGTCAAGGACAGTGCTTATGCATGGAGACTTAACCTCTCACCCAAATTCGTAAACTTAATCCAATATCCAGCCTTAAGACTTACCCTAACCGACAATACTCGGCAACATTCACCTGCCTTAATCCTGTGACAATGAGGAATTCTGCAGGTAGCCTTGGTAAATAGATATGACCTTATCAAGTCGCGACTCCCCGTCGAGCCTCGAGTAGCAACTCAAGTTCATACTTCTGCCCTTAAAGGACCTAAGTCCGTAACTCAAAATCCTCTAAAATCTTAAACACGAATTTTTGGCCATTTTGAATCAACATTGATGATGTAAACTTACCGGGAAAAGATAAGCTTCTGATATCCGTTAACATTGGTACACGAGTCGTGTACCATAGTGTGCTCCATCCCCAGTTTTAATAAGAGACTTAAGGAGCGAGGCTAGACATATTGCAACATACCATACGGCATAGTTGACTGGAATAACCAGGCGCTATAGAAATATGCACAAAGTTGAGACTGCATGGCTTATTTCGCCGAACGTAACTGATTTGAAATTTGGGAAAAACGGAAACCATTGAATGTAAATCAGTTTATATACATTCATATTACAGTATTATATGCGTTGCGACCCACTTTTGACAATTTCTAGGTCCCAAATATTAGCGATTTAGCCCCTTTAACTCCCTTTAAAAGCCACCGTGGCTTTTCCGACTTTTTAAGACGCATAAAGACCAGTGTAATAAAAAAAATTAGCCCGGAGCGGCCGCAATAAGTTAGCTGCAAGTACTCTTTTCTCCAGGTTATTTCGGCCCCTAGGTCCTCGCCCATAAGGACTCTTTTCGCCAGGTTATTTCGGCCCCTAGGTTCTCGCCCATAAGGACCTAGGATGGAAGCCCCCCCCCCCTCCTCCCAATCAAGAATAGCTTCCACCGGCCCTGTTAGCTGATATAAGAATTGTTTGTCTTGGCCCAAATCTGATTGCATTTAGTCTTAAACTGTATACATGTATTTTAACTTTCTTCTAGCATGTTGGGACTTTAAACGTGGACAATATATTGTTTGTTACGAAACTGGTGCACTTACAATTGTCAAGTTTTGAATAAATAGCGTCAACGTACTAACATCGATTCTGTATATTTGAAGTTATAAACGATCGATTCTTAAGTGAGTACCATTAACAGTTCAAGTATTGAGTGGAAGTGAAGGGGTATCGGAAGATACACTATTGAAATTACATGTACTTTAAACAGCTATGTTAATTGACCCAAATTAAAGAACATAATTAAACCACACAATTTAAAGGAGCTAAATCGCTAACATATGGGACTTAGAAATTGACAAAGGTGGGTCGCAACGCATATAATACTGTAATATGAATGTATATAAACTGATTTACATTCAATAGTTTCCGTTTTTACTCCAATTTCAACACAGTCGTGTCCAGCGAAATAAGCCAGCATTCTCAATCTAGTGCACATTTCTAGCGCATGGTTATCCAGTCTACATTATGCCGCTTGATACAATGCAATGTGTCTAGCCTCGTCCCTCTAGTCTCTCAATACAACTTGGGCCGAAGCGCATTATGGTACATGATTCGTGTACCAATGTTAAAAAAATATTTTATCCCAATTATCGGATATCAGAAGCTCATCTTTTCCCGGTAAGTTTACATCATCAATGTTAAAATTAAATTGACCAATAATTCGTGTTTTAGATGTCGAAGAGTTTGAAGAACTTTGAGTTACGGACTTAGGTCCTTTAAATTATCACAGACGCTCTTTTCAGCAAGGGGGGTTTGGATGGATGGCCTGTCATTGGGTCAACTTATGTTGTTTCGAATCCCCGGTTGTACGTGACAAGGGGTGGGGTCACCTGTCCAACCTCGTGGGTTTTCTCCAGATTCTCAGGTTTCATACATAAAGACCACTACGCGCAAGCGAATTATTGAAAAAATTGAACAATATGTTAGTCCTGAAATGACCTAGTTTGTGCGACTGGACGTTAAACCACATCTCTCTCTCTCCCTATGTCTCTTTTAAGCGAATCGGTCTCAGACGAATTTGATACGAACATGACCATAATAAGACTTCAGGGGCCGTTTCACGAAATTCTAAATAAGATAAAATCCAAATTTTAGTAATTTGATTGGGTAATATTAGATTGATTTTAGTGCTTAGCCAATCAAAATCGAAGTATCTACTAAATTTTGGAGTTTATCTTTAGATACGATTTCGAGAAACAGGACCCAGAGATAATAGCTTCACTTTAAAGAGATTTGTCGTGCAATTACAGGCGCCAAGGCTTATTAAACGCAGGACTTGTAAAATTTGTCGATAGGGGACTTTAGTTGGGCAGTTGATTGTACAAATCCTTCAAATCTGGACACAAGCACTAACACTTGGTTTAGGGTCATTTAATGAGAAAACCCCGTTAGCCACTTGAATTTAGTTACCTTATACGCAAAATGTGACGTGTATAAAATTTGCTACCAATTTTTGCCCGATATAGAAAAACACTTAAAATATGTTTTAAGTACATGTATCAATTAAATAGAGAATTTGGTGTGACATTTCGTTGTCTGAAAGTTGGCCATCTTGAAAATGATCGCCATATTGGGGCTTTAAAACTGGACAATATACTGTTCGTATAAGTAGGATACAACGTTCAAAAAAAAAATCGATTTTCTACTTTTGAGACCGTTATACGTAAAGTAAATATTTGTCAAAAAATAATTAAAATCGACCAGGACCATTTAAAGTGTACTATATTTTCTAATGATTTTTAATGCCGCCCCGGGTAGTCGGTTCTTTAAACAACTTAATCTTAACTTTGATGGTGCATGACTCTTGTAAACATGTGTTTATTATATAGTAGGTATAACTGGGCCAGTCCGAGTTGACCCGATCGACAATTTTATTCCCTATTTACCTTGAATTACTTCTAAAATAAAATGGGGGGTTGGGTGGCTGAACGGTTAGAGTGCGCGCGCTGTATCATAAAGCCTGTCATTGAGTCAACTGGCGTGGTTTCGAATCCCCGGTTGTACGTGGCAAGGAGTAGTAGAGTCGCCTGTGCAACCTCGTGGGTTTTCCCCGGACCCCCCGGTTTCCTCCTACTGTTAAAGACCCCTACGCGCAAGCGAATTATTGAAATAAAATTAAACCACATGTTAGTCCCGAAATGACCTCGTTTGTGTCGTGTGGACGTTAAACCCCATGTGTCTCTCTCTCTCTCTCTCTCTCTCTCTCTCTAAAAAAAATCCAGAAAATAAAAATCACGGTATAAATAAGCTAAATATTTTATTTAATTAATCTTGAATACAAGTTGATGAAGCTAAATCGCATTCCCGAATTGACTCATCCCAAACTTTCCCATCCAGGCAGGGCTGGTCTGCGTATAAAATTCCACTTACGCATGTAACATATACGTCACAGGATTTACAGGATTGGTAATTGCCGTCTCTTTTATTGCTGCAATCGTAGGTACAGGGTCCATTCGTCCTGAAATTTGAAACAGGGAATTGTATTTTAGCGCACTTGTTTTTATTTCGGACAGTTTATGCTTCTTCTTGCTACGCTGGGGTGTGGATGGTCTGTGGAGGGATGGGTAGCGACACACACGAGAACTTCAGGGATCGTCAGAGTCCTATTAAAGAATATTTTGAAAATTAGACTGCTGCATACAGATTCCGTGTATTTCCATTTATTTTCTTGTCTGTAAGGTGACAGGGTTTGGAAACTGACAGTTCTCGCTATACTAGATTACTAGATAATGAAAAGGGAATATAACGAAAATTTTAGTCAAATTACTTTATTCTGAGCTGAGTTATGGCCCTTGGAAAAATAGCACAGTCTCGATTATTGTTGCTACTGTTGTTACGATAATAAAGAAAGTCTCGATTAATCAGTTTTTAATTAAATTAATAACCAGCAATCATGTTTAAATCCATTGAAAATCAAAACCACCCTCATTGTTTAGAGAGTTGATCATGGACTTGGCATGTGAATATATGTCTAATTAATGATTTATGTAACATTTGAGGCCAAACGAAAGATCTCAAACAGAAAGATTTAGCTTTGATATAACGCACTTTCTGATATAACAAACAATCTGGGGGGTTAGATGGCCTAGTGGTCTAGTGTGCCGCGCTTTGACCTCTAGCTGGCTGGTCAACTCTGACTTGCGGCTGTGTTTTCGAGCCCCAGTGTGAGCGTATGTGACATGGAGAAAGGGGCGCCTGCTCAACCTCATGGGTTTCCTCCGGTAACTCCGGTATCCTCCCATTGGCTAAAGACCCCTACCTGCAGGTGAATTACTGAAATAAAAATCGAAAACCATGACTTAGTTTGTGTCGAGTCGACGTTAAACCTCTGGTATCATCCCTACACGCGAGCGAATTTTTGAAATAAAATTGAACTATGTGCTACTCTCCCCCCCCCTTTCTTTCTCTCTCTCTCTCTCTCTCTCTCTCTTTCTCTCTCTCTCTCTCCCTCTCAAACAATATACTCACCAGCAAGTTCCAGAGTGTGGGTAGACACACCCTTTCACATTATCATCCCACACTAATTGCTCTCCACAAGTTTCATTTTCATAAAACCTGCCACGTACACACCTAATAAATGTCTGACAAGAATCACACGACTGGTAGAAACCATCCGGTCTGCCAGAACAACCGACAATACACGCTGTAAGTAGAAAATATAATATCAAAATTGTTGGATTTATCTTTACTAAATTATTGCCTGTTATAAAACTTTGGTTGTTTTAATATACAAAATACATCAATAAGAAACTATGTGCAAAGTTTTGTGTTTCTGGATTAAAGATATTTCTCATAAACAGTGATTAAAAGTTGAGTAAATTCTTAACTTAAGTCTGAGAATGCTTTGTTAACCCGGGGCCAGAGTAGGTTAAATCAATTCTTGGCTGCTGTAAAATATTCTGATTAAAAGAAAGATCCTATTTCGTTTTGTTTTTTATATTTCAAAATTCAATTTTAATCGTCTTTACTACACTAGGATCTGGAAGAGTTGTTATAATATAACATTGGTTCTTGTTGATATGAGGAATGAATGAAATGGGTATGAGGTATTAGCCAATGAAACGGTCAAAAACCGCTCTTATGACCCCACCCCTCCTCGTTCAACTGGTCATTTTTTTATGTAGTGTAGACCATCGAAAGAATATAGATCTGTATTTTAATCAGATTGATAGCTTTAATGTGACAACCAAGAACAAAAACAAATACGTAACTGATGTTATTACATTCGGGGAATCAAATCGAACAAAAACAGGGTCCCTTATAAAACTAGATAGTGATTCAAACTGCGACACGAGATTGCATAGCCAGTACACAATAAATGATTTTTTTTTGCTGGGGTAAATATGAAATAAAATGGGGTTTAGGTTTAACGTTCTACTTTTCTGCTCCGACTGGACTCACGGAGACGGGTCTTGAAAAATAAATATGTATACTCATACCCGGTCCTGTTCCCCATTTTGTGGGTGTAGTTAGCACATCTTTATTTTTGAAAATTGATGTGGCACACACAACGGCCAAAACAGGAAATAATCCATATATGGATCTCATTGATCTCGCTGAAAGAAAAAAATATTGTTTTTGTTAGTTGAAGTTGAAAAGATTAAATATTAAACCACCTTCTATTTACTAAAATAATATGAATTGAGACTGGTTTTATCTACTGCTCATGGCCGACTGGACTAATGAAGATGGGCGTACCCAGAGCCTTATATAGATCTATAATTATATAAGACTCTGGGCGTACCGTCGCAGAGCCGGATCATGCCTTTTAGAGGCCCCATCTTACAAGACTTTGGTGCCCAATATGCGCTATTCAAAATATAAAATTGAGGGTCAAGTTATAATTAATTTACGTGATTACAAACATTTATAAAGGGGTTTAAGATGATACTTGAGAAAGAAAAATAAACAAAAGATTATTTCAACCGGGCCAATATTGAGGTCTGGGTCGCCTGACTAACTCAAATTATTTCATTAAACACTGAGGCACCGTTGATATTTCGGCTATGAAAATTTATGTGATGCCTCCTTCCCTTGGTGCCCTACGCACGTGCTTTTTTTGCTTAATGGTTAACCCAGCACTGGGCGTACGACACACATTGTGCTATAATAAGGGACATTTTCCCTGGACAGTGGCGCTACGGTATACTCTTATTTCGAATTACAACGGTCAATGGTTCTTATTCGTTCATATTCCACCCAATATCTACACGGGACCTCGTTTTTTTCGTCCCAACCGAACGACTAGAGAAACTGTCGTGCTAGGTACTCCATCCTGCGCCCACTGACCACGCTTGAAAATTCAGGAAACTTTCTCGATCAACACCGGGATCGATCCCCGGACTTCCTGGTCACTGAGTCACCGCGGCTTCCCTACAACACAAGGTACATGTACTATACAAACTTGTATTGCTTCATAATAATCCATAATATATATTATTTAACTTCCTATAACATTATATCCAGATCAATATGAATATTAATCTTTTGTTGTGTCCTGTTTGCCAATATTAAAGCGACCATTGTGACCACAGTACACTTGGATCAAATTGAAGAAATCGAGATAATGGTGTCAAATGAAAGTGTAAAAAAACTTCTTTTCATTGGTACCTGAATTCTAAGAATCGGACAAAAATTGGCAGAGATATGGGAGTTTTAAGTTTGTATACTCTTTCATTTGACACCATTATCCCCATTTCTTCAATTTGACCCAAGTGTACTGTTTTGTACTTGAGGGTCACATATTGAGTTGGTGGATAAATCACACATACAGATAAACAAAACAAACTTGGTGGATATAACACATACACAGTTAACAAAACAAACTTGGTGGATATAACACATACACAGTTAACAAAACAAACTTGGTGGATATAACACATACACAGTTAACAAAACAAACTTGGTGGATATAACAAAACAAACTTGGTGGATATAACACACATAAAATTACAAACAAACTTGGTGTATATAACACACATACAGTTAAACAAAACAAACTTGGTGGATATAACACACGTGCACAGTTAACAAAACAAACTTGGTGGATAACACACATGCATTTAACAAAACAAACTTGGTAGATATAACACGCATTTTTGTATGGGAAACACCCGTAGAGGAGCACACTATCACAACTGATAACATCGATGAGGACATTTTAGATCACCCTCTGTATAATATTTTCACTTAGATAATGCTGGAATAGATGTAAAGATAGGGGAGAGAGAAATGGGGTTTAACGTCCACTCGACACAAACTAGGTCATTTCGAGACTAACATATGTTTTTTTAAAATTTTATTTCAATACTTCGCTGGCGCGTAGGGGTCTTTAGCAGCGGGAGGAAACCGGAGGACCCGGAGAAAACCCACGAGGTTGGACAGGCGACCCTACTCCATGCTACGCACAACCGTGGACACAATTGAAGCAGTAAGACAATAATTAAAACAAAAGTAGCAAACAAATCGACTTCCGTTTAATTTCTCAAAAAGCATTTAATCGTATAAAACTTGCCCCTTCACAAATGGAAATAACACATAGATCAAGTCAATGGTTTGTAAAAATAGGTAATCATAGGAAAGTTATGGATGAATAATTTCCAGTATATAATGAGATCATTGAGTAATTTTAACTTTTAACTTGAATAAAGCATTTTTCTGTAAAATAAACCTACGGCTACAAGATACACCAATAGAAGAGAATGACCGAACTTATCATTACCGTTTTCTTTATTTCGAAGACTACTCCTCGGAATTAGTCGGTCCTCTGTTAAGAGTAGACCGTAGCGCCGCTGTCTGGGCAAAATATCCCTCATAGCATTCTGCATTGCGTATGTCAGAGTAAAACAGTAGGACGTTAAAGGGACAATGCCGATAAGAACAGAGTCTCAAAAATTAAAGTCCGAGTATTTGTGAAATTTATGGACCAAAATATAGAAGCATGGTGTATTTACATTGTCTGAAAATTTCAGCTGAAAATATTGAGTCGTTTGGAATTGAACGTTAACACTGCTTATCCGGACACGTAACCCTTTAAAGATTTCGGATCATTTTTTTCATTGGGTGACCTGATAATCGATTTACGTTTCTTGAGAGGTCTATACAGTGAATGACCCATGTACTGTACTTGATAACAAAAGGTAAATTTCACCTACATATTATTGTTATAGAAAAAAGTCTGGTTTTATCCAGATACTGTATAGTACAAAGGTCTCCATTTCCAGATGCAGACTGTCAGGTTTAAGTTATTTACAAGCGTATCACAAATATCGGGTTAGTTGATCGGCCTTAGATAATGGGTTTTAAATGATTTTAACACAAAATTAAGCAGTTTTTATTCCCCAAAAAGTTACCGGGATTGGCCCTTTAAACCCTAGGACGTTAAACCCCAAATTTCATTGAGCGGAGATAACCACCACAAAAATCAATAAAATAATCAATTATCACCATCTATACATGTAGTTTCAAAATGGTAATAATTTAGATTTTTAGCTACCATCATCATGAAGCTGACAATTATCATAGCTTACAGAAAACGAAATCAAGTCAATTGAAATGGGGTTTAACGTCGTGCTTTCCTGCATCTACAGGTGTAATGAAGACGGACATGCGCTATAAATGTGCTAGGGAGGGGGGGGGGTTGCCAGAACAGCAGTTGAATTCTAACTTTCAAGGGTTCTTTTACGTGCATGTCAACGTGTATACGGGAACTTGGTTTTTGTCCCACCCGATCGACTAGACGCTTGACCTTGTCGGGTCCTTTGTCCTGCATAATTGAACCTCGGACCTACTGGTGTAGAAGCCAATGCATTCCGCACTATCTGTCGCTCCCGCGGACTCCCTGGCTTTTGAGCTAGCGCCTTACTCACGTAGCCACTATGGCCTTCTACAGAAAACAACGATGAGACCAACATAGAAAGTCAGCGATAGAGCTGAAGCAAGAGGCCCGTGATATAGGTGTTGTTTCTTCTTGTCTCTTATCTTATGACAAACGTGTTTATACAAAATAAACGTGTTTATAGTTGTAAATTTGTTTAACGGAGCTAAATCACTAACATTTGGGGCCTAGATATTGACAAAAGTGGCTCGCAACGCATATAATACTGTAATATGAATGTATATCAACTGATTTACATTCAGTGGTTTCCGTTTTTACTCTAATTTCAAATCAGTTTTGTTCGGCGAAATAAGCCAGCAGTCTCAATCGGGTGCAAATTTCTAGCGTCTGGTTATTCCAGTCTACACACACCGTCTGATTTGGTGCAATCTGTCTAGCCTCGTCGCGAGTCTCTTGTTACAACTGGGGCGGAAGTGCAGTATGGTACACGATTCCTATACCAATTGTAAAATATTAATTTTGTCTAAAATATTGGATATCAGAAGCCCATCTTTTCTCGGTAAAATCACAACACCAATGTTGATTTAATTTGACAAATAATTCGTGTTTTCAATGTTGAAGAATTTAGATGATATTAAGACTTAGCTACTTTAAATAATATAATTAAAGAACTAAAAACTAGTTATTTTAAACGATAAAGATCAATAATTAGTTGGTTTAGATATTGATAACAATAATGGGGGGTTGGGATGGTCTAGTGGTCTAGAGTGCCGCGCTTAGACCTCTAGCTGGCCGGTCACCTCTCTCTTGCGGCTGTAGTTTCGAGCCTTGGTGTGAGCGTATGTCGCATGAAGATAGGGGCGCCTTCTCAACCTCATGGGTTTCCTCCGGGCACTCTCGTTTCCCCCTACTGCTAAAGACCCCTACGCGCAAGCGAATTATTGAAATAAAATTAAACCATATGTTAGTCCCGAAATGATCTATTTGTTTCGAGTGGATGTTAAACCCGATTTCTCTCTCCCTCTCTGATAACAATAATGGTTGCGATGATAAAATTCAAAAGTAAATGTATTAAGCAAAGGAAATGTTTTGTTTTGTTTTAAAAAAACCCAACCTATATCCATCGCTCTTGTATTATTGTCGTTATGGCAGTATTGGCAGTATTGGCAGTTATTAGTTTCGTATGAAAGATCACGCTGCTTGGTTGATTTTGTCGATAATACTTGTTTTGATGTTATGGCTGCTACAGTCCGTTTTCCAAAAATAAATAAATTATTGAATTTGCTACTTTCTCACTTGATACAAAGCTGAAATTTCCAAATACAAAGTTGAAATTTCCGTTTACGAAGCTGAAATTTCCATTTACGAAGCTGAAATTTCCAATGTCTATTTTCTGTCTTATCCGCAGGTTTATCTTGTATATTTTTGTGTTGCGTGTAGTGCGGTCCTCCTGTACTTAGTATTATTATATCCCCCCCCCCAAAAAAAAAAATAAATAAAAAAAATAAAATAATTATAATAATAAAAACAATATTTAATTTTCGTAATTTTAGCGAATGGCTTTTATTTTTTAATCTCTTTCGAATTAAAAAAAATCTACTCGTAAAAAACATGTTCGCTTTTTTTTTTAAATCTCCGAACAATTACATAGTTTGTTTAACAAAAAGCAAAATGAATCCCTCGTGTTTTGTCTAGAAACTATTTATCATGTATAATAAATAGCTCAGCTATAAATAAATAAATCCCAGTTGTGGGGAACATTATTTGTACATGTTTGGCTTCGTGTAGTTTGAGATTTGACAGAGGTATAACATTGATGTGATTTCATTTGTACACCATTTCATTACTCTATCAATTTCCTGTCTTTTTAAAACTAATATGTTTTTGATTTGGATCGTTATAGAGGTAGCCTATTACACGGCAATGATTAAGCATATTCGATGTAACGGCAATGTTTATTTTTAAATGAATCATTAAAGCTACACAATGGGAAATTAGATAAAGAGCTGATAGTTCTCATTATAATAGTTAAAAACTAGATAATGTAAAGAGAATTTGTTGAACATTTCAGACAAATAGATCTTAGCGATTGAATTTTCGGCCTAACCTCGATCGTCGTTACTAAAGTCGGTACGATACATAGTCTCGATTATCCATTTAATGATTAAATCATGAATCATAGTTGAGCAGCAAACGGGGTCTAATTCAGTAAATATCGCAGGCTAGCGTTGCCATCGAGAGTTGTTTATGGTCTAGATAAGTTAATTAATGTCTAATTGATAATGAAGATACAATTTTATGCCAATAGACAGACCTGAAATAAGCCGATTTAGCTCTTACATAATGTATGTTTAAAGAACTAGAAGACGATTGAAAAAAAGAGGAAATTCTACTATTCCTGCATGTTATATCAACAGAATACACCCAGTCTATACTCTTAACTCAGCACGTTATAAATGAAAGAAGTTATAAATGACGTAGGATAAAACTGAGAGTTAGAGAGAGAGAGAAGAGAGAGAGAGAAGAGAGAGAGAGCGGAAGAGAGAGAGAGAGAAACAACAACTTACCTACGTTATATACGACTTTCTGATTCACACAGAAACTCGTTTCCTTCAAAGATTGAACATGGCTTCTTGAGTTTATTTCGGCAATTTCACCAAAATTTGGAGGCTATCGAGATAAAAGTCGCTATAATATACATTAAGTAATGAAGACGCCATAGTTGACGGTGTTAAACAAATATGGCGATATACCGAGGCCGCGATGACTTTTTGATATTTATACTTTACTTATAACTTTGAATTACCAACCGAGTGTACATAAGACTCCTTTTCGTATAAATTTAGGAAAACAGCGACCTCTGTGCTTTTCGGATTAAGGTCCGCGTTTATCGAAATTCTTTGGTGTATTGGTGAATGGTTATATGAACTCCGCTATTTTCTACAAACGTTTGATGAAAATATTTTTTTTTGTCAGCTCATTACTGTTCCAACAACGAAAACATAAAAAATAAATTAATTAACATGTACATAACTGTATTTTTGCCGTTTACTTGTTGCTATGGGATTCTTGAGCATAGAAGGGGGTTGGGTGGCCGAATGCTTAGCACGTGCGCGCTGTATCATAAGGTTTGTCGTTGATTCAATGGGTGTGGTTTCGATTCCCGGGTTGTACGTGATAAGGAGTATGGTGGCATGTCTAACCCCGTGGGTTTTCCCCGGGTCATCCGGGTCCCCCCACTGCTAAAGACCCCTGCGCGCAAGCGAATTATTGAAATAAAAATTAACTATGTATGTGTAAGTTCAAAAATGACCTAGTGGACGTTAAACCCCATTCTCTCTCTCTCCCTCCTCCCTCTCTCTCCTCTCTCTCCCTCGCTTTCTCGAGTTAAGGATGCCTTGGCTGCTTGGTATAGGGATTGGGCTCAACGAAATTAGTTGTTTTGCCATATCGCACAGTTGTTGCCATTGTTACCGAATCCTTGTTCCAATTTGGTCATGGTATTGGTCGCCCTGGGGCCTGTTTCACGAAGTTTCAACTAAGATAAAATCTTAATTTTAGTAATTTGATTGGATAATATTAGATTGATTTTAGTACTTAGCCTATCAAAATTAAAGTATCTTCTAAGTTTTGTGGTGTTATCTTTATTTAAGATTTCGTGAAACAGGCCTCGGTTCACTTCCTGTCACATAGCAGAAACATGTAGGAATGAATGAAATGCATATAATAATAAGACATTCGAACAGGGCCAGGAATTACAGCTATCGTATTGTGATTTATTTATTTAAATATATATATCACTTGATTCTAATCAAATAACAAATATTTAATTATTATTTTTTTACGTTGTTTTTGACCGAAAGTGATATCCATTTTTACTTATTTTTTCGACCGTTTTGTTTTCAGGCCGGCGCAGTCTTTAATTTTTACTTAACTCGTTATAGGCATCTTTGGAATCGATTGAAACCAAGTCGGGAAATCATCTCACATTTTCCCTGAATACGGTTAATTGGTAGCTAATGCTCGTTTAAAAATTATCCACCGTTTCAAGTGAAAATGGCTAATTGGTAGCTAATGCTGGCTTGAAGTGCTGGTTTAGTTCATAGTGTCAACCGGTAAGTGGATTGCTTAGGGGTGTGACCGCCTTCTTCATCCCAGTCGGTACAGAAAAGTAGGACGTTAAATTCCATTTCATTTCATTTACTGCACTGGTTGTTCTGAAACGGGGTATCACGTAGCTAAGTGGAAATTGTGCTGGATCGCTACCCTGAAGGTCAGGTGTTTGATCCCTGAATTGACCGAAAGGTTCATCTCGGTTTTCCGGTGTGGTTTCCCCTTGTCAGTGATGCAGACGGAGGGCCTGACAAGGACAGCTGTCTAGTCGTTCGGATGGGACGATAAAAACCGAGGTCCCGTGTACACATTGGCGTGCACGTTAAAGATCCTTTGGCAGTTGGAATTCAGTTGATGCCCGGGCAAAAATTTCCCTCATAGCACACTGTATGGCGTATGCTCGTCTTCAATTAGCCCAGATTAGGTGCAGAAGCGTAGGACGTTAAACCACATTTCATTCATTGTTCTTTAAAGGCAATCCCGGAAGTTATGGGGGCGGGGACCGACAGCGCTAATTGCCCCACCCCGCCCTCTTTACACTCTAATATTTTATTAGTATGTGCGTGAATTGAATACTCAGTCTGTACGACTTGTGGGAACATCCCGGAAATGCCACAAAAAGAACCCAGACATTTTATATAGATAGGAAACCATTTTTTTTTAGAAATATATATACGTTGGAATTAATTGATCGATTAAAGAATGAGAGAACAATGATATTGTTCAATAGACCAATAATATTGTTCAATAGACCAAGTCGTGACATTTCCTGCTTTTAGTATTTGTTAAAAAAATACGATGCTTTTCATTATGTGCATCTAGTTACAGTCGTTAAGCAGCTGGTCGAGATAAATAACAATTCATTATACATTGTAGCTTCCATATTTTACTTGTCATTCAGTGCCGGAAGCTATATAATCGTCATATCTGAGCAGCTTTTTGTTAAATTATAATTAATAATAATAAAAATAAATACTTTATTTCAAAAGGGTTGAATAATTAGGCCAATGACCTTTCTTACAATTTGCCCTTTATACAATAATAACATACATACATTAAAGGACCCAAATCCGTAACTCAAAATCCTCCAAAATCGTCGACATCGAAAACACGAATTATTGGTCAATTTAAATCAACATTGATGAGGTAAACTTACCGAGAAAAGATGAACTTTTGATATCCGATATTTAAGATATTTTTTTTAAAAAATTGGTACACGAATCGTGTATCAGAATGCGCTTCAGCCACAGTTTTATTCAGAGACTCGAGGGACGAGGCTAGACGCATTGCACTAAGTCAAACGGAGTTATGTAGACTGGAATAACTAGACGCTCGACTTTTGCACATGATTGACATTGCTGGCTTATTTCGCCAAACATAACTGATTTGAAATTGGAGTAAAAACGGAAACCATTGAATGTAAATCAGTCTATATACATTCATATTACAGAATTATATGCGTTGTGAACAAGATTTGTTAATTTCTAGGTCCCAAATGTTAGCGATTTAGCTCCTTTAATAAGACAGAAAATAGATAGGAATTTGTACAAAGATTGAAGTAAATTATTTTATCAAAGTCTTCGGAGGCTATAAGTCGTTCAGGTAGTTGACTGTTGACTTCGTTAAATTATTCTCTCTAACTAAGGTCGAGCCAGACTGCCGTTGGTAAGAAGATAGACGCCTTTGTTTAGGGGTTGGCATGACCCCCCCCCTCCAATTAAACATACATTATGCAAGAGTTAAATCTGCCAATTACAGGTCTTTCTTTCAACCAGTAATGTTATCTAAATTATTAATAAGATATTAATTAACTTATCCAGACCATACTGGATTGGAAACCGATCTGTTTGTTCAACTTTTATTCAAAATTTAATCATGAAATGGTTAATCAAGGCTTTTTTTTTTTATAGTTCCGACTTTAGTAATGATGGCTGAAATTTTAAGCAAATTGCCTTAACATTATCTAGTTTTGAACTGTTATAGTGCGAACTGCCAGCTCTTTATCTAATCTCCCATTATGTATCTTTAAGACATGTATAGTATTCAGTGTGGAGATGTAGAAAATACAGAACAACGTGATGATAGTTTAAGGCAAATGGTCGACGAGCTAAATCAATTCTATATTATGCTGCATCCAGTATCCACGTTGATCCCTTGAGCATTACTGGAACGTAAATGGTACTCACCCGATGTCCCCACTCGGCAAACCTCGGCCGATTCCGGTACCCTCGGCTGTATGACAGTAACGTACGTACGAAAATTGATTGGTGGCTAGCTTTTCGCACGTATACAGTGATTGGCCATTTTGTGTTAAAGTTTAAAATATGTGTTTTCGAACTGAAATAAATTAACTATTAGTCAACCCAAACGCTTAAAAACATCAACGGAGTTGATTGTGTATATTTGAAATAGACACGACCGACGCACAGAATAGTGTCAAGATGGCAGCCTCTAAGAACAACACTGTCATTGAAGACGAGTTGTACCTGTTATTTTTGTGAAAAACCTTTGAAAAAAGAACATGTTGGGACTATACAAATTATATAGTCTTTATGGGTACTAAGGAAACAATGCTGAAGATAAACCTATAATTGTTTATAAATGAATGAAATGGGGTTTAACGTGCTACTGTTATGCACTTAACCTGAGATAATTGAAGACGGGCTTACGCCATACAGTGTATATGAGGGAAATTTTGCCCGGGCAGCGGCGCTACGGCCTACTCTTATATCGAATTCCAACTGCCAAGGGATCTTTTACGTGCACGCCAATGTGTACACGGGACCTCGGTTTTTCGTCCCATCCGAACGACTAGGCAGCTGTCCTTGTCAGGCCCTCCTTCTGCATCACTGACAAGGGGAAATCACGTCGGAAAATCGAGATGAACTTTCTCGGCCAATGCAGGGATCGAACACCCGACCTCCAGGCTAGCGAACCAGCGCCTTATCCACTTAGCCATCGTGATCCCCTATAATTGTTTACAATATAACATTACAATGTAACGTGTTGTTGACCTCATGACTCATTGACGTCAATGTCATGAACTGTGATGTGTAGATGACGTAATATGGATATCATGGCTATTGACTGAGTCTGAGATCACTTCTCCGCAGGTAGGGTGTCTCAGATGTTCAGAATGTGACTGTAAGTGATATGTACCTATACGCCTATACAACTGCGTCGCTCGAAGAGTGTGTAGAATTTTCAGTGCAAACTTGTCCGTGTCTAAAGAAAATCAGATAAACTTCAAAGAAAAACAGCTTCAATTTTTGAAAAAGTTGTAAAATAAAACATTCTTCAAATGCGTCGTCATGGACAACGCCGTTAATAATCCGGAAACTTGAAAGTAGTTTTAATTTCGGACTTTGTCATACAGCCGAAGCTAGTTGTAGAATAGTGGAATCTGCTGGGGTTTGCCGAGTGTCGATGTCCCTAGTGCCTAAACAACTTATCAGTCGATTCTTCCCAACATAACATTTTTCAATCTGAGTGCGCAAGTCTGATAGATTACTAAAATTACCCAATCTCTTGGCGCATGTTTTCGATTTATGCTGCGGAATACATTATCATGTATTGCGGGGGGTGATACAAGTATACAAATCGGTTTCCGTACATCTGTCCGGTTGAATTCGCCCGAAATATTGGTGTCCTTTTTGACGATTATATGTCTATGAATGCTCAAATTAACAACATCTGTAAACTCTGTTAATGCCATCTAAGAAACATTAGTAAAATAAGGCCAACTCTCACTATTGATGTCATTAAAACTGTCATAAACTCCCTAGTAACATCAAGATGAGATACGTGTAACTCCCTTTTAGCAGAAATACCAGATGTTTTAATTAATAAACTGCAAATGATACAAAGTACATAGTGCAGCAGGGCTTATCACCAGATTAAATTTTAGAGAGCACATAACCCCTATTTTCATTGAGTTAAAGAAGCCGTTAGCATATAACGATTTTTTAATCTCTAAGAAATCTTTTATTTTACTGACCTCTGTTATCTTATTTTATACCTTTATTCATAATATCTACATCGTGAGTTTTAATAATTTATGATTATATTGTTTATTATCGGTGATACTGCTTTCTGATAATTAATAACATGTGATGATTTATGTTGTTTTGTAAAGCGCATTTGAGCATCTAGTGAATTGTGCGCTATAAAAATGTTCATAATAATAATAATACTAATTATAATGCATTATGGTAGCTGTAAAATTGAACGATAAGATTTAGGGATATCTGGAACAATTTATGGTTATTATTATTACATGTGTAGGTCGGTTCTGTATGCTACCCCCTTTCAACTTGGAAATGGCATATTCGTCTTCTCGACCGCCTCCCAATCCCCAAAACGACATATCATATGGCGAACGTCAGTATCAACTGATCCATTGCAGGATTCGAAACAACAAAATTAATTTAAACTTCCATAAATTCCTTATGAATATTAGTGATAACTGTGTTCATGTGGCCATCAAATAGAGAATACCATATATTATTTTCTCTATTGTAATAATTACTCATCTATTCGCAATGTAACTATAAATAGATTGCCATTTGACCAACGGTCTATCATTTTTTTAATTAAAGGCAACAATGATCTTGGCGATGGTGTAAACGAAAATATATTCCAGATAGTTCATGATTATTTTAAATTAACGAAGCGGTTTGACACATAGTAAATCTTTCTTAAGAACGAATGGACTACGTCTTTAAATGAATAATCAATAATTACTCTTCAACTTTAACTGTATATATCTAATGTAATTTATTTAGTTGGCTCGGTGGCTAGAACGGCTTGTTACTCATTTATTTATCTTGTTAATCTTTATTGGTGGAATGCAAGATAGATAATAAATAACTATTGTGTTAAAATTGTCTGTTACTCATTTATTTATCTTATTGAATTTAACTTTAGTTGTCATGAAATATCACAAGCAACTTAACCATATACGAAGCAAATTTATATAAGCCTTTGGCTTGTTTTTGTATCGACTCTTAAAACATGTAATGAAATATATGATATCTTATGAATAAATATTGTTTAAACCAACATATCACACGTTTATGTTTCTATTCGTATTGGTTCGATAGATGTCATTTTAGTGCAAGATGATGTATGATTCTTTTTTTAAAAACGCAATTCCTCACAAAGGCATGTTTTATTCATCGAGATTTAAGAGCTGGTACATAACTATATGCACGTTTTATTCAACCAGATTTAAGTGCTGGTACATAACAATATACATGTTTCATTCAACCAGATTTAAGAGCTGGTACATAACTATATACACGTCTTTGTTGTAAAAGAAGTGAATGGGTGTGTATACTCTAATAGCACTATTTTATAGCATCCATTTTATTAATATACATTCTATACGTTTCCAATCAAGCGGAATTTAGTGTTAGTCTATATAAATACTGCATGAATGGTATTGAGAAGGAGTTTAAAGGAGCTAAATCGCTAACATATGGGACCTAGAAATTCACAAAAGTGGGTCGCAACGCATATAATACTGCAATACGAATGCATATAAACTGATTTACATTCAATTGTTTTTACTCCAATTTCAAATCAGTTATGTTCCACGAAATAAGCCAGCAGTCGCAATTAAGCGCACATTTATAGTGTCTAGTTATTCCAGTCTACACAACTCCGTTTGGTTCAGTGCAGTGTGTCTAGCCTCGTCCCTGGAGTCTCTCAATACAACTGGGACTGAAGCGCATTATGGTACACCAATGTTTAAAAAATTATTTTATCTTAAATATCGGATTTTAGAAGCTCATCGTTTCCCGGTAATTTAACATTATCAATGTTGATTTAAATTGACCAATAACTCGTGTTTTCGATGTCGAAGATTTTGAAGGATTTTGAGTTACGGACTTGGGTCCTTAAAAATAAACGCACAACAAACCTGAGACAATCGAATACAATATTATAACAAATAATAATTGATGTTATCCATAGCTAGACTGGCTTTATACTTTCATTAGAAAGATATCATCAATTAATTCTCCAATACATATATTTGACAAGGTACATCATTAAATATTGATGAATACCAACGATTATATAGATTAACAATAAATGTATGCCACAGATCGTAGCCACAGTAAACAAGAACTAACTCTGTCTATTGCAGGTCTTTTTCATTTTGGCTTCAATGTTATAAATTATCAAAATACAGATCTTTCGTCATCTTTTACACACAATGGTACGGGCAATGTACCAAGCATGCATTACTTATACGAGTTGCAATATTGCTGGATAGTGTCTGTGTCTGTATTTAATTTGTTTAAAGATACATTATGCAAGAGCTAAATCTGATTACTGCAAGTCTTAATTAGGGCTTCAGATGTTATAGAAATTATGAATTAGATCTTTATTTAAACAACAAGCCCAAACTTAACTCTGTAGCTTGGATTTTAATGGGATTTCGCTGATTAATTGGATCAAATATGGCGCACGGTGATGAGATTATTAACTGTTATGTTTACGTCATCAGTTAGATCGAGGCTAAATGCAGAGTGTGCGTAGCGAGGCCGCTGTTGAGTGATATTCCGATGGCATTGAAAACTTTACTTGATAATCGAGATTATTTAGGTGAAGTTAACACCTGTCAATCAAACGTTGTGTCAAGGTGAAGACACATTTGGCCCCCATTTCTAGCCAAATATTATAACGCTAACAACTTTGTACAGAATATAGTAATTTGACTAAAATATTCAATATATTCTTCTTTCATCATCTACTTTGGAACTATATAAATATCTCCCATAATGTATCTTTAATGGCCTCGTGCAAGACACTGCGTAATATTTTGATACCACCTTCGTGCTACCGCATTCGTGCAATATCATTATTAAACAACATTTAATAGTAATACGGTTCCAGTAATATAATTTTAACGTCCGTTTACCGTTGAGAAAAACTGGCGATGACTTCATTACATGATCTAATGTTTTTACCTCATTTAGGAGTGAAATTAAACGAAGTTTCTTAGTACCTGAATCCCGGGACAAACAATCAAGGGATTGGCCCCGGGAATCCACAAACCTCTCCACGTCAATGGAGGATGTTAAATCAGTTGTTAATATCAGCTGATTAACACTAATACCGTTTGAGTTTATTGTATCTTATAGTATTGCTAGAAACGCGGCTGCCCAGACAAAATGTCCAGCCCGCTCCAGACGAACACACCATTTCTATCCATGAACATCGAGATACAGATTGTATCTGACACAGATCTTTTAAAATCTAATCATTAGAGTACTTTCTAAAGAACACTTTACAGTCATTATTGTCCATTAACTTTCTGGCCCGTTGAAGATTTACCCATTGTTCTTATGTTAACAGCTAGTTAATAACGCTATGCAAGAACATCAACAACAAGAGAGCGCGCCGATTGCATGAAGCCATTCAATATACGACGAAACAATACAGATAGAGATCAAGGATTGTTTCTCCCCATGGCGTATGACTCTCTTATCGCATAATCTAAGGCTAAGCATAACTATTTGTATTTCAATCATATTCAATGTTTCACAATAGTCAAGTAAAAAATTTAAGTTTGGAATAATACTACAATTTGTAAAAATGATAATCAATAAAATACCATCTATTTTGATTTTATTTTTATTTTATTTTATTTCTACTTTTCAGGACTGCTGTTATTGTAATTTAAAGCACTCAATATTTCTTATCCTGTTCTAAGGGCTTTTGAATATCAGTACCATCACTTGCAAGATCATGCATATATCAATTTTTTGTCGTCATAATACAACCTAATCTCACGACGTGATTTCCCCTTGTCAGTGATAAATAAGGAGGGCCTGACAAGGACAGCTGCCTAGTCGTTCGGATGGGACGAAAAACCGAGGTCCCGTGTACAAATTGAAGTGCACGTAAAAGATCCCTTGGCAGTTGGAATTCGATATAAGAGTAGGCCGTAGCGCCGCTGCCCGGGCAAAATTTCCCTCATAGCACACTGTATGGCGTATGCCCGTCTTCAATTAGCTCAGGTTAAGTGCATAACAGTAGGACGTTAAACCCCATTTCATTCATTTCATTCATTCATCTTGGGATGTTGTCATTATTAAAACCAGATCAAATCGTTGTATATACTCCACAACAATCAATTCATTAATCATTTGTGTTTATTTCAGTGAGAGGGGCGGTTGATAGCATTTGATCAAATTCCATTTTTCTTAGTGGGTGTTCTCATCCAGCTCAAAATATTGATTAGGGGGATTAAGGGTTTAGGACTGGGGGATAATGGTCTGTAGCTTAAATGTGGTCACCTAATTAGAAATGGATTAACCGTTTAATAAGTGTCATATGAACTGTGTTTAATAATTGTCTTGTGAAATGGTAGTTTACTTGCCAATATGAAATATATATTTTTAAAGTTCAATAAGTGTCATTTGAACTGTGTTTAATAAGTGCCTTGTGAAATAGTAGTTTACTTGCCCATATGAAATATATATTTTTAATGTTGATGCTCATTTCATAGTGCTTTTTAGTTATTTTTTATATTAAATTTTTCCATTTACTTTAAACGTGTTAAAATAAGCATGTTTTACTATAATAAATGTTGAATAAAGCGATTTTGTTTTACTATTAGGTTTAACCTAATGAAATAAACAGTGCCCAATGTGAAACAGACTACAGCTAATCGTTCTTTAGAAATTCCAATTAACACCTTAGTCACGCTAACAGTAATGTTGCAATTTGCATATTACGTAACTGAGTTCTGGGTGGAGGGGAAGCATGGCAGAATGATGTGGAACCATTTCCACATTGAAGGTCCACGCACAATGAACCATGTTGAAGGATGGCATTCCAAGATAACATCCATTATTGCCACCCCTCACCCAAATATTTTTTAAGTTGGTGGCTTTTTTTAAGAATGAACAAGCTTACTCCGAAGTAACCATTCTCCGGTTAGGTGCCAACGGAAAATTACGACCTAAGAGAAGAAAGTACAGGCAACTAGAAACCCGACTCCAAACTCTGAAAACAGATCTTCAGAACGGTATAAACACTGTATTCGAGTATGCCCATGGCGTAGCCCGTTTAACTACATTGTAAATTTTCATTGTTTATCTTGTTTTTGTGTGATGTATGATATATCCATGTATGTTATACTTTTATTACATATTTTATATATAAAACATCGAAAATTTTTATTTTTTCATTAAATTATAAAGAGCTAATGTGATGTATGATTTATCCATGTATGTTATATTTTTATTGCATATTTTATTATATAAAACATCGAAAAATGTTATATTTTCATTAAATTATAAAGTGCTAATGTGATGTATGATTTATCCATGTATGTTATATTTTGACCAATTAGTTTATATTTTCATTAAATTATAAAGTGCTAATGTGATGTATGATATATCCATGTATGTTACATGTATATTTTTATTAAATATATATAAAACATCTAAAATTACATAAAATATTTGGGTTTTTTTTTTCATCTAATTACCTATAACACCTAATCCTAATCCGCTTAATACCCTAATCCTAATTCGACCTTAATTGGATTAATCAAAAGTGGGCACAGTGAGGACACACCGATTAAAAACCTACATATCATTGTATATACTCCACAATCAATTAGTCAGTTTGATTTTATTTTCAGTTAAGTGGTATTATTGAATGGTGTAAATAGCATTTCAAATTTATAATCCTTAATTAAATTAGATTTTTTTAGGTACGTGCAAATTAAGGGAGATCCCTGTTTTGTCAGCATTGGGAATTTGTTGTTATGTACAAGTATACATTGACTTGTCTTATTTTTTAGATTTTATCATTGCTTGATAACGACTAGAGCAGCCTAGTCGAAACGTCGCTCAGTAATAAGCAGTAATTGTATTCCATAGAATTGTGACCCGTATACTCTAGTTCAATTACTAAATGCCATTGAAACAGTTTAGTTTAAAACCTTCCTTGATACATTTTACTACAGTGTTTTTAAATTGCACTCCCTATATGGGCAGTGTGAAGTTGAATCGTTTTTCGTTATTCGTTATTCACCATTATTCGTTATTCAGCTTTTTATTCGTTATTCAAGCAGCGAATAACGAGCTGTTTGTTATTCGTTTTTCACCTCGTTATTCGGGATTCACATATGAGAATATTTCAGCATTTAATTTAAAATGATCCCTAGATAACAATAGAATAATGGATTGCAAAGTATTCCCTAGCAGTCAGTAGAAGACTCATTAAATGGCATATTCGGTGAATAAACTAGATTGTTATTAAAGCTAAGAATAACGAATAACGAGGTGGCCTGCTTCGTTATTCGCCCATAACAAAACAAACTACCTCGTTATTCGTTATTCAACTTTTTATTCGGGATTCAGATATGCAGCTAGCCATAACTAGAATGATGGATGTCAAGTATCCCCCAGTAGTATAAAACAGCAAAACGATTTCTAGACGAAAACAGTCCACATTGTTATTCAAGCAGCGAATAACGAGCAGTTTATTATTCGTTTTTCACCTCGTTATCCGGGATTCACATATAAAGGGGTTCGTGCATCTTTAATGAGGACAATTCAATGTTGACTGTTTTCGCCTAAAAGAAGTTTATACTACTTGGGGGGGGGGGGGGTGTACTTGACATCCATCATGCTATATTTAGTCACGGTTAGCTGCATATTTTAATCACGAATAAAAAGCTGCATATTGGTGAACTTCACACAGCCAACAGAATTGTAGATTTCAAGTTTATAAAACTAGTGTTTTTTAGATCTATTTTCAACATTAAGATCTATACACGGCCAACAGCCCATTTGCTAATTACACTATTTTGCCTATAGCGTTTATTCAATACTTCGAATTTTGTTTAATGGCTTTATTTTATTTTAAACAAATATTTACAATAGAATTCGGTGAACAATATTCCATACTTGACAGAGGCGAACCCAGGAAATCCTGTTAGGGGGGGGGGGGCGGGGGGGTCCCCGATAAATTAAAAAAAAAAAAAAAGGGTTATCAGTGGTGATTTGTGGCGCATATCTATTTTTATACTGTTATTTAGGGGGGGGGGGGGTCAGGGCCCCTAGCCATACCCCCCCCCCCTGGATCCGCCTCTTATACGTGATATAAAACGGCGAAAATGTGTCTATGAAGTTTAAAATAATTGTTTTTTATTTTCAGTGTTGATATTTACATTATACATACGGCCACCAACAATGTTTCAGCATCCTGTGTTACCATGACGACTGTAACCCCCATTGAAGTGATATTGTATTTGTTGACAATGCTTAATAGTCTAATTATAAATACAAAGAGCACACAATACTGTATTGTACATAGATACTAGGCACAGAATCTGATTAAAATATAAATCTATATTTCGTTTCGTTTTTTTTATATACTTTCGATGACCTACACTACACGAAGATCTTACAAGTTATAGCGGGAGTTCCCGTCAGAGGTCTAACTAGCGGGTTTTGACTCTACGACGTCAGTCATTTGATTAACCAATCATCATTTATGTTACCAGTGGGTTGGTCACAGTTTAGTGCAAAACACGCCTAAAGCTCTCCGTAATATACCGTTTCATCATGCCCCGGTCAGACCGAGTGACGTCCTTTCTGCGCTGCTGCGACTCGAAAATTTTCAAGGTCGCCGGTAAACGTTAACACAACGCGAGAATTTTTTTACAAAACTTGAAAGAAGGCGCGTTCTTTACCCCGTCAGACCGGGGTGGCGCCTCTACTGCGCTGCCACAGCGACGGAATATGGCCCCAGAGCCCGTCATGATCGCCATAAGCGTGGTAAAGCTCGGTGGAAACGCCAGATATCGAGCTGTGGTCTCGAGGGTCGCAAATGATCGCCGAGTCACGGCGTTTGTTTTGAGCATGTTCAAAACAAACGCCAAGGTTCTTCGCTCTGCCCTGGAAAGATTTGAAAATACAATTTTTGTTCAAGTTTGTGATATTTTGGGACATTTTCGTGCATTTTCTGATCGCCGTATGGTCGCTGCAGCGCAGTAAGGACGCCACCCGACCTGAGGGTGACTAGGCGATCATTCACGACCATGGAGACCACAGCACGGTATCTGGCGTTCCACCACGATTTTACCGCGCTCATGGCGACCTTGACGGGCTCTGCGGCCATTTCCGTCGCCGTTGCGTCGCGGTAAGGACGCCACCACAGTCTGACGGGGTATTAGATCGCAGAACCTTGGCGTTTTTTTTTAACCCGCTCAAAATAAACGCTGTGACTCGGCGATCATTGGTGACCATGGTGACCACCACACGACAGCTGGCGTTTCCATCACGCTTATGGCGATTTTAATGCGCTCTTAACTCATTTTCCATCGCCGTAACAGCGAAGTAAGGTCGCCACCCGGTCTGACGGGGGTGATAGCTAATGCCTCACGTCATTCAGAACACGTCAATGATAGCAACTCTTCCAGATCCTAATGTAGTAAAGACAAGTAAAATGAAATTTTCAACTATAAAAAACGAAACGAAATATGATCTGTTTGCTAGCCAAGTAGCATCCCATTATCAATACTGATACAATGTTTCACATTAATTTAGAAAACAGCAAACTTCGTCATAGCAAAGTCAATGGCTCCACTCGAGCGACATTGGAAAGGGTTATTTATGGATTTGGGTATCGACGAATTCATGTTACAAAAACTTAATAGACCACAATAAGCACTCGAATAACACAATTATACATAAAATATGGATATAGATTTAAATATTGAACCTACATGCACACGTCAATGTAAATGGGTTCAAGGGAAATCTCATCTTCCGCAGAAATTACATACAGTTTTGTTTTAAGACCGCGAAATCCGTTTAATATCAACGATATTTAAAACTATGCATGGGTAAAACATCTACCTTATCTGGGGTGGCGGTGGCTAAGTGGAAAAGACGCTGACTAGCTAGCCTTGAGGTCAGGTGTTCGATCACTGCATCCAGATTTTCTGCCCCCCCCCCCCCCCTCTCAGAGATACAGGATAGAGGGCCTGACAAAGACAGTCGTCTAGTCTTTCGGATGGGACAAAAACGAGGCCCGTGTACATATTGGCGTGAACGTAAAAGATTCCTTGACAGTTGGAATTCGATATAAGAGTATGCCGCTATTCGAGCAAAATTTCCCCCAGAGCACACTGTATGGCTTATGTCCGTTAGCCAATAGCAGAACAGTAGGACGATAAACCCAATTTCATCTACCTCATCTAAAACACTAACGGATAGTAATTAAAATAGCGGTGACACGAACACCACCACCAAACAGTGTCGGACAGATCCACCAATATTTCGACATACAAACAGTGTTCAAGCGACATTGGTGCTGATGAGTTAAACTTGAAATGCACCACTAATATTCTCAAACATCAAACTGACACAAAACGAAAGACATTATAACAATAAGTGTACCTATTCACGTTGCTGAACAACTATTTTCACGACGAAAAATCGAACTCACCATATTGCATTGATGGGCGCATTACGCGATACATAAAATGATATTATAATCCTTGAGTGACATTTAGTGATTGATCACATTAAAAAACACAACACAATTTATATGGAAATAACAATCACTGTTTATATAATACATATAGCACGACATTTCGACATGTATTCTCTTATCGTTATCATTTGTGCTTGATGACGATAAGAGAATACTTGTCGAAACGTCGTTCTATATGTATATAAACCAGTGATTATTTTCCATATAAATTGTTTTTGGTTTTTTTTAAAAAATGATATTAGTTTGATAAAGTACGCATCTGTAATTCTAGCCAGTTTTCTTTTACTTTAGCCTGTGGAGCGTACATCTTCGATGAGGATCCGGTTGAATACCCAACCAATAAAGATAAGGCTTGAGCAGCTACATGTATAGTCGATCATCCAGACCATTCAGAGCAGTCAGTCATAATTGCAATCTATAGTTAACACACTGAATCTGATCTAACAATTCTTTGAGAGGATTGATGCTCGATTCTAAGTCCAGAACGTTCCGAATTGGCAGAATTGTAATAGACTTAGAGTGACGCGGAATTCAGTCCTGTCACAGTTCTGTCCGTCCCGACAGCTGAGGTGGTGTGAGTAGAATTGTGACGTATTTTAAGTAACAAATATGTTTCAGCTGTAATGATTGGTTGATATATTTTCACTCGATTAACACTGTTTTCAGGACGGAGAGAATTCAATTCCAGAACGTACAATCGAGTACGCCCTATAGTACCACAGGTATTGCTAATATGAACACGTAGACGAAGAGAATTCACACCTCTCTATACTCTGATCCCACCGGGTATCATCTGCGCAATTCCGTTCATGCAATATCTCATTAGAACAGGTTATATATGTTGTACATCCTCCACAGTACTGGTAGTCGCCATCAGGTATACCGACACAGCTCTCTAGGCATGCGCCGTGTGTTATTATTAAATTTACTATCTCCGTTGACGTTAAATTCGACGTCAGTTCCAATTTTGTTACATTGACACCGTTCACGTCTGCGGTTACAAGCTTGAATTCCCCTTCTGTTGTTGTTTCTGCTTGACTCGTTGTACTCTCTGTTTGAACCGTGGCCATATTCCACACTTCTACAAAAGATAAACAAAGGGGTTTGATTTTCGACCGTGGAAAAAGAAAATGGATGTTTGACACAGGTAGACTATTGGACCCGCCACTCGCCACCACATACCTATTGACTCTGAAGTATTTAAAATGAAATGTGTTTTTTACGTCCTACTATTATGCACCTAGCCTGGGCTAAGCGAAGACGGGCATACGCCATACATTTGCTCGATAGCCTGGAGGTCGGGTGTTCGATCCCTGCATTGGCCGAGAAAGTTAATCTCGATTTTCCGGCGTGTTTTTTTCCTTGTCAATGATGCAGAACGGAGGGCCTGACAAGTACAGCTGTCTAGTCGTTCGGATGGGACGAAAAACCGAGGTCCCGTGTACACATTGGAGTGTACGTAAAAGATTCCTTGGCAGTTGGAATTCGATATATGTGTAGGCCGTAGCGCCGCTGTAAGGGCAAAATTCCCCTCATAGCACACTGTATGACGTATGCCCGTCTTCCATTAGTCCAGTTTAGGAGAAGAACATGAAGACGTTAAAATCCATTTAATTTCATTTAATTTCTCTACCGGGGATTATTTAAATCAATACATACCATCAATACAGCTTATACCATTATGTAAATCACTTCTACACAACGTGTTCATAGGGCATCCGTGGTTTATACAACCTTCAGCCAGACTCTACAAATACACGAAATAAAATTTAGACAATTTCATCTGAAGAAAAAAAACAAATCACGACGCCTTTAGGAACTGCTCAAATGTTTGGTCACTGAATCGTTGGAAATGAAAAGTTTTTAATTTTTAGGGCTGACTTGTGCGCTGTGCCCCCCCCCCTCAATTGAATTAGCCCCCCCCCCCCCCATATTTCGCCAACACTAATTATTTCTTAGGAGTGTTCTTAGCTGGCCACATCATCAGCGCCCCCCCCACCAATTTTTTTATAAGCTGGCAGGCCCGTAGCCAGGGAGTGGCACGGGGGGGGGGGGCAACTGCCCTCCCAATACTGAGTCTTGCCCCCCCAATATCACAAGAAAATTGGCCTTTACCGCAAAATTCACGCAGATGCCCATGCTAGTTGGCCCTCCCGAAAACATCTTTGCCCCCCCCCCCCAAAAAAAAACAACTTCCTGGCTACGGGCCTGAGCTGGCTACGGGTCCGGGTCTCTCATCTTGGTCATAGATACGATACTGAAACTATACTGTTCTGCTATAGTGTACGGGGGTTGGAACCTACGGATGATCGACAATTGTATACAGATACATTGTTGTAATTACATGCATTTGGGGGGTCTGTCTGAATCGCAAAAAACACTGTCAAGTTTGGTCGCATTATATTTGTTACGTCTTTTTTGTAAATCATTTAAGTGAAGCCTGTACCATCACACGCCCGGGACTGTACAGCGCAGTGGACGCTTACGACTGCCCCCCCCCCGGATCCATTCACTTGATTTGATAAATGTTTATTTTTTGCAATGTCTATTTCCTGTCTTGGCCGCAGGTTTTGTCTTGTAGATTTTTGTTTTGTGTGTAGTACGATCCGTTTGTACTTAGTATTAGGTCAATAAGATGTCTTGGAGAGAAACTAGGTCAGTGCCGACAAATGTCTGGTAATCTAACTTTGCTCTTAGCCTCGGGTACCCATCTTCCCTCTCGTTGAATTCTTAGAAAATGAGTACGCAGTTTTAATTAGTACATTATGTGGCGTACGTAGTTTTAATTTAGTACGTTGTGTGGCGTACGTAGTTTTAATTTAGTACATTGTGTGGCGTACGTAGTTTTAATTTAGTACGTTGTGTGGCGTACGTAGTTTTAATTTAGTACATTGTGTGGCGTACGTAGTTTTAATTTATTACATTGAATGGCGTACGCAGTTTTAATTTAGTACATTGTGTGGCGTACGCAGTTTTAATTTAGTACATTGTATTGTGTGGCGTACGCAGTTTTGATTTAGTACATTGCGTGGCGTGTGCAGTTTTAATTTAGTACATTGTGTGGCGTGCTCGGGTCAGTCTTTTAAAGAGCTGAGTGTACCCCAAGTTCCTAAGAGATACCATGCCGATCCCGATGAGGTTTAGCTTTTGTCAGCTTGTAATATACAGATTCGATACTATAAATTACAACTTAAATATCTAATATCATAACTACCTTTGTATCTTGTACTGTAGTATTGCGGTTTCAGGTGTTTCATTATACCGAAGTTGAAAACAGAATTAACCAGGATCACATAATAGTCTCGCACAAATCTAAAAAGACGGTTGTAACATGAAATAGTGTCACATCTGTTATTTGGTTGCCGTGACGAAAGATGTCAAACGACTAAAACCAAGTATCAATACGTTGGTATGGACGCCATAGCAATTAAAGAATTACCGTGAAATCATTGCGTCAGTGAAGTAAAAGGTCAACCGCAAATTGTTTATGAATACATGTAATTAAATTTTACCTTCCACTGAATCGACCAGAAAAAATCTACTCAGTAATATACGCATCAATATACGTTGATATTTTATTCTTTAACTATTCATTTGAAATGCCTCTAAAAGAATATTCAATTGGAGATTTTTTTTCGCTTTCGAGTGAATTAAGCCGTTGCCAGGGGTAATGACGCACAGAGGCTAATTGGCTTATATTAAGTCCCAATTTCAATTTACGAAGAAACACACAATTAAGAGAGTTGGTGAATGGCTGAATGGTTAGCATGTGTGTGCTGTATCATAAGGTCTGTCATTGAGTCAACTGGTGTGGTTTCGATTCCCCGGTTGGATGGTCTTTCTCCGGGTCTTCCGGTTCCCTCTCACTGCTAAAGATCCCTACGCACAGCGAATTATGGACATAAAATTAAACCATATGTTAGCTCCGAAATGACCTAATTTGTGTCGAGTGGACGTTATTTCCTCTTTCGCTCTCGCTCACTCTGGCCCTCTCTCTCTTTCCCTCTCGCTCTCTCCAATTAAAACGTGTCTGTAGTTCGTTATGTACGTTTCTTTTTTAACGAGTAGAACCAAACCAAAAATACGTCCATTAGAACTGAAATGCTTCCCACCAAGTTTGAAAACATCCGCAAAAAACTACAGCCCGTATCTGTTCACAAGGCAATTGTTGACGGACAGACCGACGGACAGGTTGACGCAACAATACGCCAACACTGACATGTGGGCGTAAAAACATCCATGTAAAGATTTCTACTCTCGTAGAAACCTTGTGGTTTGATGATATATTTTTACAAAAATCATTTTCAAAAACCAATTTATCGATCGATAGTTTTCTTCAAATCACCCCCTCTCAAAATATTTTAATCGGTTGAAAACTCCACCTGCCGCGAGGATCTAATTTCATTAGCCGTGTCTATCACGTGACTTGATTACGGTAGAATATATTATCGGTTTGCATTTTTTGTTAGTCACTGTCCCCATTCGGCAAACCTCGACAGATTCCGGTACCCTCCGTAACCCTACATCTAGACTCGTGCGGCTAGTCGACTGATATAATCTTCGTGGGGGCAGCCATTTTTTTATCCGGGTCCTTTAAAATAGTTCCAAAATGGCGGAATTTGTCATACAGCCGAGTCTAGATGTAGGGTACCGGAATCTGTCGAGATTTACCGAGTGTCACTGTCCCGTTACCATAAATATCCCTATTTTTCTTTCTTGTGCATTAATAGTTGTTTTATCATGTTGATATACCTACACATTCGGTATAAAGAGTAAGCCGTAGCGCAGTTTAAAACCCAATTTCATTCCATTGAATACATTATACACCCCATTCAAGCTGAGTCCATATTCAACGGTTTTCTTCGAGTTTCTAACCTATTTTACGTATACTTGCTTTGGCTATATGAAAACTGCACACTTAAAATATGGAATACCTACATTAACCAAAAAGCATGAATTTTAACGTCGCATGCAAGTTATGTCCCCTTAAAGATACATTTCCGGGTACAAACTTTGTGATTTGATGATATATTTGTACTAAAACCATATTCAAAGTAACCAATTTATCAAAAATTTGTTTCAATTCCCTTTCAAAACTTTGTTTTCATCGTGGATACCTATAGCTATAAGTAAGCTGTTGTTAGACGCAATGTTTGCCAATTTAGCTTCATTGTGGGAGGGTCCATTTTTCAGAATGTATCTATCATTAATTACTGTACATTTACCATACTTATTGAGGCCTACGAAAATTCTTAATCTTCTTTTTCTGCCGTGTAATTGCAGAATCGTTTGTACGTCGACAACCCTCAATGTTCCCAAAACCGCCTAACCATTTGAGCAAGATATAACAACTGCTCCCTGACCTACGCTAGCAGACAATAAGGTAGCAAAACCTGTCGGGTTGACAAATAGGGATTCCCAAACAATATTGCCCAGTGCTTGCCACATGGGCGTTTTTCGCGTAATCCATTATGTTTCTAGTAAGATTGGGTGTCTATACTTTCCATATATACCACATTTGAATTACTTTTATTGGAAATGGCCACCCGATAAATACTTTGCTGGGAACCCATCTTTAAGAGCACCGCCATGCTCTTTTTTAAAAAAATCTTATTTAGGAAAATGTTTGCGCGGAAATAATACATTGTTACGCATAAATTATGACAGTACGCATCCGTTGCCGGAACATCCAAACCATTAGACGAAATCTCGGTAAAATAGCGTAATCAGCAAACGGACTGGCCATATGCATAATGCACACGATGAACAGTAGTAATCACTGGTTGCATGCTTCGGCCAGCTGTCATCATCATATATTTGTAAATTTATACAAACGAAGACAAGAACATGTTGCAATAAAAATTTCAAAACTTCAAAGATTCATACGGGAATGAATTATAAGGAATGAATCATACCTTGCTTCTCGCGGCAGTATACATATTCTCTGAAATCTACAATGGAATGTCATCGCAATACACTATTATGGCACTACAAAATCAAAGCTGATGACTAACAAAAAAAAGTTTGAGGCCAGCTACGGGGCACCTTAACTTTAAGGACAAATGGGATACATAACAGTGCCTTTCAAAACCACTTACCCTTAACTTACAGGAATTTACGTATATTTAAGAAAAATGTAGTAGTTAAGTGACTATCTTAGACTTAAGATATCCTCTGAATACGGACCTAGGTTGATTAGAGTCTTTTAATGTTAAGTGAGATGAATCTAAATCAGAATAAATCCGAGAAGATTTAAGTTAAACGAAAAAATTGTGTGTGAAATTCACAACATAAGGTCAAAAAAGCAATATGTACTAACCTTTGGCCATGATTGTATATCACTTTGAATAAAATCTGTTTTAGCTTCAAGGCCCACTGGTACATCCCCACTACCTTTAGTATTAAGAAAACATTCACGGGTTTGTGTATTATAATTAAACGAAACACAAGCCGACCTTAACTGACATTCTCGTGCACATTGTAAAACTTGTAATGGACTTATCACTAAAAAGCTTTCAACATTTAACTTTTTTTGTTCGTTGATTTGCGGGTACGTGTCCATCCTGGAACAGGTATTAGATAACAGATACACAAGTTCCCACTGTAATACATGTACCAGAATACCAGTTATTACTGCCTCGCTGTTCATTATGCTGCTTAATATTAATACACAATTTCACGTTGTCAATATTAATACGCCGTTTAAATATTCTTAATATTGATATACCTTTTCATGTTCTTGGAGTCCTACTTTTTAATCATAAACCAGCGAACTAAAACACCACCAAACATCCGTTCAGCTTGAGGTTTATCGACGCTGGAAACAATTAATTATATATAGACCTGATTATCTATGTATATATGCATGTATCGCGAGTGACACTGAAATAACACGCCTATGCTGATCGATTCAACGGCAAAACAATCGAATACCAGTTTAAGACAAAAGTCGATACATTAATAACAATTAGGCGACCACATTTCATATAATAATATGATATAGAGATAGATGATGAAGACACGACCACTCAGGGGCCGCGGAGCGGGCCCGATTTCGGGGGGGCTACTGACCATACCCCCCCCCCACCCTAACCTTTTTTCGCTTTTTTGAGCTTTTGGCGACATTTTATTTTCACTATTAAAAATTATTGCCGGGGCTAAAGCCCCCCTAGCCCCCCGGCTCCGCGGCCCCTGCGACCACTGTCAAGATCGGTCGAATTTTTTTTGTGTGAATTATTTTAGTGTAGCCTGTACCAAAACAGCCCCAGGACTGTACACCGCAGTGGACGCTTACGACTGGTCCCTGGATCCATTCACTTGATTTAATAATTGTTTATTTTTTGCAATGTCTATTTTCTGTCTTGTCCTGGGGGGTTGGGACGGTGTTGGGATGGTTTAATGGTCTAGAGTGCCGCGCTTCGACCTCTAGGTGGCCGGTCACCTCTGGCTTGCGTCTGTGGTTTGGAGCCCTAGTGTGAGCGTATGTGACATGGACATAGGGGCGCCTTCTCAACCTCGTGGGTTTCCTCCGGGCACTCCGGTTCCCCGCACTGCTAAAGACCCCAACGCAGAAGCGAATTATTGAAATAAAAATTGAAAACCTTACGTTAGTCCCAAAATGACCTATTTTGTGTCGAGTGGACGTTAAACCCCATCTCTCTCTCTCTCTCTCTCTCTCTCTCTCTCTCTCTCTCTCTTTCTCTCTGTCTTATCCGCGCAGGTTTATCTAGTATATTTTTCTTTTGTTTTGCGTGTAGTGCGGTCCTCCTGCAGTTACTATTAGTCAGGTCACAAGAATAAATTTTCTTATATTCACCTTGAAAAGTCCCGGTCCAGGATACTTTCACTGCAAAGCATAATGCAGAACACATTGGACTCGGTAAGTTATACAAACGAAAGTTGAATGTTATAGAAACGAAAGTTAAATGTTATATAAACGGAAGTTGCATGATTACCAGATCTTAGATATATTTTGGAACCGAACTAAAAATCAAGAGTCGATACCGTAAAAAAATGGATCTCTAAATGCCAACTATATTCTGAATCTTTTAGCTAGAGTTCTGCAGCGAAGAGTCTAAGCTCGATGGGTGATTGAGGATGTATACGCATGTGTCGGGGGCTCGGGGGCTCGGGGCCCCAACTGTCGATCCGGAAGTCGACGAACGACCAAAGCTCACACGAGTTAATTCAAAGGCATCGCCCGCGACACAATTGTTGAGAGATACATTATGGACTCGATGTTCTTTTGGCGTATATCTGGGGTTACTGGGAGTCATTTTGCTAAAACATAAAAACTGAGTTTTAACTTTAACACAACTACATATGATCTATCAACTCTTCGTGCACACTTGTAAGCGAACTAATCAATAGCCTCATCAAAATTAAGTTCCGTTTTTAATGATCGGATACAAATCAGCCTACCTAGAGCGATCGATAAACCGATACAGAGCGCATGATCACTGGTGCGTTCACCATCATTGTAGAGTTGTACAGCCCCAGACTTGGCCCCTTACCTAACGTGACCCGGACATCCTGACGGTTTTAAATTCATCATTTTTCCCCCTCAAAGTGGACTGACAGAATCCGATTCTTATCTTACACACACCACCAACTTCCGTTTGTATAACATTTAATGATAGAGGTTCTTAATGAACGAAGTTTTCAAGTGGTGTGGTGGTCACGAAACACTTTGCTCATAAGAACGTTTCTGCAGGAAAAGATTTTCAGTGTTGATATTTACATTATACATACGGCCACCAACAATGTTTCAGCATCCTGTGTTACCATGACGACTGTAACCCCCATTGAAGTGATATTGTATTTGTTGACAATGCTTAATAGTCTAATTATAAATACAAAGAGCACACAATACTGTATTGTACATAGATACTAGGCACAAAATCTGATTAAAATATAAATCTATATTTCGTTTCGTTTTTTTTATATACTTTCGATGACCTACACTACACGAAGATCTGACAAGTTATAGCGGTAGTTCCCGTCAGAGGTCTAACGAGCGGGTTTTGACTCTACGACGTCAGTCATTTGATTAACCAATCATCATTTATGTTACCAGTGGGTTGGTCACAGTTTAGTGCAAAACACGCCTAAAGCTCTCCGTAATATACCGTTTCATCATGCCCCGGTCAGACCGAGTGACGTCCTTTCTGCGCTGCTGCGACTCGAAAATTTTCAAGGTCGCCGGTAAACGTTAACACAACGCGAGAATTTTTTTTACAAAACTTGAAAGAAGTCGCGTTCTTTACCCCGTCAGACCGGGGTGGCGCCTCTACTGCGCTGCCACAGCGACGGAATATGGCCCCAGAGCCCGTCATGATCGCCATAAGCGTGGTAAAGCTCGGTGGAAACGCCAGATATCGAGCTGTGGTCTCGAGGGTCGCAAATGATCGCCGAGTCACGGCGTTTGTTTTGAGCATGTTCAAAACAAACGCCAAGGTTCTGCGCTCTGCCCTGGAAAGATTTGAAAATACAATTTTTGTTCAAGTTTGTGATATTTTGGGACATTTTCGTGCATTTTCTGATCGCCGTATGGTCGCTGCAGCGCAGTAAGGACGCCACCCGACCTGAGGGTGACTAGGCGATCATTCACGACCATGGAGACCACAGCACGGTATCTGGCGTTCCACCACGATTTTACCGCGCTCATGGCGACCTTGACGGGCTCTGCGGCCATTTCCGTCGCCGTTGCGTCGCGGTAAGGACGCCACCACAGTCTGACGGGGTATTAGATCGCAGAACCTTGGCGTTTTTTTTTAACCCGCTCAAAATAAACGCTGTGACTCGGCGATCATTGGTGACCATGGTGACCACCACACGACAGCTGGCGTTTCCATCACGCTTATGGCGATTTTAATGCGCTCTTAACTCATTTTCCATCGCCGTAACAGCGAAGTAAGGTCGCCACCCGGTCTGACGGGGGTGATAGCTAATGCCTCACGTCATTCAGAACACGTCAATGATAGCAACTCTTCCAGATCCTAATGTAGTAAAGACAAGTAAAATGAAATTTTCAACTATAAAAAACGAAACGAAATATGATCTGTTTGCTAGCCAAGTAGCATCCCATTATCAATACTGATACAATGTTTCACATTAATTTAGAAAACAGCAAACTTCGTCATAGCAAAGTCAATGGCTCCACTCGAGCGACATTGGAAAGGGTTATTTATGGATTTGGGTATCGACGAATTCATGTTACAAAAACTTAATAGACCACAATAAGCACTCGAATAACACAATTATACATAAAATATGGATATAGATTTAAATATTGAACCTACATGCACACGTAAATGTAAATGGGTTCAAGGGAAATCTCATCTTCCGCAGAAATTACATACAGTTTTGTTTTAAGACCGCGAAATCCGTTTAATATCAACGATATTTAAAACTATGCATGGGTAAAACATCTACCTTATCTGGGGTGGCGGTGGCTAAGTGGAAAAGACGCTGACTAGCTAGCCTTGAGGTCAGGTGTTCGATCACTGCATCCAGATTTTCTGCCCCCCCCCCCTCTCAGAGATACAGGATAGAGGGCCTGACAAAGACAGTCGTCTAGTCTTTCGGATGGGACAAAAACGAGGCCCGTGTACATATTGGCGTGAACGTAAAAGATTCCTTGACAGTTGGAATTCGATATAAGAGTATGCCGCTATTCGAGCAAAATTTCCCCCAGAGCACACTGTATGGCTTATGTCCGTTAGCCAATAGCAGAACAGTAGGACGATAAACCCCATTTCATTTCATCTACCTCATCTAAAACACTAACGGATAGTAATTAAAATAGCGGTGACACGAACACCACCACCAAACAGTGTCGGACAGATCCACCAATATTTCGACATACAAACAGTGTTCAAGCGACATTGGTGCTGATGAGTTAAACTTGAAATGCACCACTAATATTCTCAAACATCAAACTGACACAAAACAAAAGACATTATAACAATAAGTGTACCTATTCACGTTGCTGAACAACTATTTTCACGACGAAAAATCGAACTCACCATATTGCATTGATGGGCGCATTACGCGATACATAAAATGATATTATAATCCTTGAGTGACATTTAGTGATCGATCACATTAAAAAACACAACACAATTTATATGGAAATAACAATCACTGTTTTATATAATACATATAGCACGACATTTCGACAAGTATTCTCTTATCGTTATCATTTGTGCTTGATGACGATAAGAGAATACTTGTCGAAACGTCGTTCTATATGTATATAAACCAGTGATTATTTTCCATATAAATTGTTTTTTTGTTTTTTTTAAAAATGATATTAGTTTGATAAAGTACGCATCTGTAATTCTAGCCAGTTTTCTTTTACTCTAGCCTGTGGAGCGTACATCTTCGATGAGGATCCGGTTGAATACCCAACCAATAAAGATAAGGCTTGAGCAGCTACATGTATAGTCGATCACCCAGACCATTCAGAGCAGTCAGTCATAATTGCAATCTATGGTTAACACACTGAATCTGATCTAACAATTCTTTGAGAGGATTGATGCTCGATTCTAAGTCCAGAACGTTCCGAATTGGCAGAATTGTAATAGACTTAGAGTGACGCGGAATTCAGTCCTGTCACAGTTCTGTCCGTCCCGACAGCTGAGGTGGTGTGAGTAGAATTGTGACGTATTTTAAGTAACAAATATGTTTCAGCTGTAATGATTGGTTGATATATTTTCACTCGATTAACACTGTTTTCAGGACGGAGAGAATTCAATTCCAGAACGTACAATCGAGTACGCCCTATAGTACCACAGGTATTGCTAATATGAACACGTAGACGAAGAGAATTCACACCTCTCTATACTCTGATCCCACCGGGTATCATCTGCGCAATTCCGTTCATGCAATATCTCATTAGAACAGGATATATATTTTGTACATCCTCCACAGTACTGGTAGTCGCCATTAGGTATACCGACACAGCTCTCTAGGCATGCACCGTGTGTTATTATTAAATTTACAATCTCCGTTGACGTTAAATTCGACGTCAGTTCCAGTTTTGTTACATTGACACCGTTCACGTCTGCGGTTACAAGCTTGAATTCCCCTTCTGTTGTTGTTTCTGCTTGACTCGTTGTACTCTCTGTTTGAACCGTGGCCATATTCCACACTTCTACAAAAGATAAACAAAGGGGTTTGATTTTCGACCGTGGAAAAAGGAAGTGGATGTTTGACACAGGTAGACTATTGGACCCGCCACTCCCCACCACATACCTATTGACTCTGAAGTATTTAAAAAGAAATTTGTTTTTTACGTCCTACTATCATGCACCTAGCCTGGGCTAATCGAAGACGGGCATACGCCATACATTTGCTCGATAGCCTGGAGGTCAGGTGTTCGATCCCTGCATTGGCCGAGAAAGTTAATCTCGATTTTCCGGCGTGGTTTTTTTTCCTTGTCAATGATGCAGAACGGAGGGACTGACAAGTAAAGCTGTCTAGTCGTTCGGATGGGACGAAAAACCGAGGTCCCGTGTACACATTGGAGTGTACGTAAAAGATTCCTTGGCAGTTGGAATTCGATATATGTGTAGGCCGTAGCGCCGCTGTAAGGGCAAAATTCCCCTCATAGCACACTGTATGACGTATGCCCGTCTTCCATTAGTCCAGTTTAGTAGAAGAACATGAAGACGTTAAAATCCATTTAATTTCATTTAATTTCTCTACCGGGGATTATTCAAATCAATACATACCATCAATACAGCTTATACCATTATGTAAATCACTTCTACAAAACGTGTTCATAGGGCATCCGTGGTTTATACAACCTTCAGCCAGACTCTACAAATACACGAAATAAAATGTAGACAATTTAATCTAAAGAAAGAAAAAAAAAACCACGACGCTTTTAGAAACTGCTCAAATGTTTGGTCACTGAATCGTTGGAAATGAGAAGTTTTTAATTTTTAGGGCTGACTTGTGCGCTGTGCCCCCCCCCCCTCAATTGAATTAGCCCCCCCCCCCCATATTTCGCCAACACTAATTATTTCTTAGGAGTGTTCTTAGCTGGCCACATCATCAGCGCCCCCAACCAGTTTTTTTATAAGCTGGCTACGGGCCCGGGTCTCTCATCTTGGTCATAGATACGATACTGAAACTATACTGTTCTGCTATAGTGTACGGGGGTTAGAACCTACGGATGATCGACAATTATATACAGATACATTGTTGTAATTACATGCATTTGGGGGGTCTGTCTGAATCGCAAAAAACACTGTCAAGTTTGGTCGCATTATATTTGTTACGTCTTTTTTGTAAATCATTTTAGTGAAGCCTGTACCAACACACGCCTAGGACTGTACAGCGCAGTGGACGCTTACGACTGCCCCCCCCCCCCCGGATCCATTCACTTGATTTGATAAATGTTTATTTTTTGCAATGTCTATTTCCTGTCTTGTCCGCAGGTTTTGTCTTGTAGATTTTTGTTTTGTGTGTAGTACGATCCGTTTGTACTTAGTATTAGGTCAATAAGATGTCTTGGAGAGAAACTAGGTCAGTGCCGACAAATGTCTGGTAATCTAACTTTGCTCTTAGCCTCGGGTACCCATCTTCCCTCTCGTTGAATTCCTAGAAAATGAGTACGCAGTTTTAATTAGTACATTATGTGGCGTACGTAGTTTTAATTTAGTACGTTGTGTGGCGTACGTAGTTTTAATTTAGTACATTGTGTGGCGTACGTAGTTTTAATTTAGTACATTGTATTGTGTGGCGTACGCAGTTTTGATTTAGTACATTGCGTGGCGTGTGCAGTTTTAATTTAGTACATTGTATTGTGTGGCGTACGTAGTTTTAATTTAGTACATTGTGTGGCGTACGTAGTTTTGATTTAGTACATTGCGTGGCGTGTGCAGTTTTAATTTAGTACATTGTGTGGCGTGCTCGGGTCAGTCTTTTAAAGAGCTGAGTGTACCCCAAGTTCCTTAGAGATACCATGCCGATCCCGATGAGGTTTAGCTTTTGTCAGCTTGTAATATACAGATTCGATACTGTAAATTACAACTTAAATATCTAATATCATAACTACCCTTGTATCTTGTACTGTAGTATTGCGGTTTCAGGTGTTTCATTATACCGAAGTTGAAAACAGAATTAACCAGGATCACAAGGTAGTCTCGCACAAATCTGAAAAGACGGTTGTAACATGAAATAGCGTCACATCTGTTATTTGGTTGCCGTGACGAAAGATGTCAAACGACTAAAACCAAGTATCAATACGTTGGTATGGACGCCATAGGAATTAAAGAATTACCGTGAAATCATTGCGTCCGTGATGTTAAAGGTCAACCGGAAATTGTTTATGAATACGTGTAATTAAATTTTACCTTCCACTGAATCGACCAGAAAAAATCTACTCAGTAATATACGCATCAATAAAAAATTCCTTTGTTCCTTTGGGGCTCTCGATCATGGCTTCCTTTGCGACGTTGATATTTTATTCTTTAACTATTCATTTGAAATGCCTCTAAAACAGTATTCAATTGGAGAATTTTTTCGTTTTCGAGTGAATTAAGCCGTTGCCAATGGTAATGACGCACAGAGGCTAATTGGCTTATATTAAGTCCCAATTTCAATTTACGAAGAAACACACAATTAAGAGAGTGGGTGAATGGTTAGCATGTGTGTGCTGTATCATAAGGTCTGTCATTGAGTCAACTGGTGTGGTTTCGATTCCGTATGTGATATGCCTGTCTCTATTAGTCGAGTCAAAGGGCTTATATCTCTAATCTTTGGAAACATGCGGGTCTAATAGCACATATTAATGTAATATGTCAAATTGACCCATTCTCCACGTTTTTTTTTTATCATTTGTGAATCAGCTATTACTATTTCCTGCCGTATTGCAAATTCGGGTATGTTTTTTTTGTTTATTCCTTTTCCGACCCAAACGACGGGGTGCACGACTCGTTTACGGATTTTAAAATGCCCCCTTAAATATTGGATATTAGGATTCCACATTTTCACGACAACATCAATATTATGGGAAATATTGAGTAAGAAAATTAGCCTGTTTAAAACCCAATTTCATTCCATTGAATACATTATACACCCCATTCAAGCTGAGTCCATATTCAACGGTTTTCTTCGAGTTTCTAACCTATTTTACGTATACTTGCTTTGGCTATATGAAAACTGCACACTTAAAATATGGAATACCTACATTAACCAAAAAGCATGAATTTTAACGTCGCATGCAAGTTATGCCCCCTTAAAGATACATTTCCGGGTACAAACTTTGTGATTTGATGATATATTTGTACTAAAACCATATTCAAAGTAACCAATTTATCAAAAATTTGTTTCAATTCCCTTTCAAAACTTTGTTTTCATCGTGGATACCTATAGCTATAAGTAAGCTGTTGTTAGACGCAATGTTTGCCAATTTAGCTCCATTGTGGGAGGGTCCATTTTTCAGAATGTATCTACCATTAATTACTGTACATTTACCATACTTATTGAGGCCTAAGAAAATTCTAAATCTTCTTTTTCTGCCGTGTAATTGCAGAATCGTTTGTACGTTGACAACCCTCAATGTTCCCAAAACCGCCTAACCATTTGAGCAAGATATAACAACTGCTCCCTGACCTAAGCTAGCAGACAATAAGCTAGCAAAACCTGTCGGGTTGACAAATAGGGATTCCCAGACAATATTGCCCAGTGCTTGCCACATGGGCGTTTTTCGCGTAATCCATTATGTTTCTAGTAAGATTGGGTGTCTATACTTTCCATATATACCACATTTGCCATACTTTTATTGGAAATGACCACCCGATAAATACTTTGCTGGGAACCCATCTTTAAGAGCACCACCATGCTCTTTTTTAAAAAAATCTTATGTAGGAAAATGTTTGCGGATATAATACATTGTTACGCATAAATTATGACAGTACGCATCCGTTGCCGGAACATCCAAACCATTAGACGAAATCTCGGTAAAATAGCGTAATCAGCAAACGGACTGGCCATATGCATGATGCACACGATGAACAGTAGTAATCATTGGTTGCATGCTTCGGTCAGCTGTCATCATCATATATTTGTAAATTTATACAAACGAAGACAAGAACATGTTGCAATAAAAATTTCAAAACTTCAAAGATTCATACGGGAATGAATTATAAGGAATGAATCATACCTTGCTTCTCGCGGCAGTATACATATTCTCTGAAATCTACAATGGAATGTCATCGCAATACACTATTATGGCACTACAAAATCAAAGCTGATGACTAACAAAAAAAAGTTTGAGGCCAGCTACGGGGCACCTTAACTTTAAGGACAAATGGGATACATAACAGTGCCTTTCAAAACCACTTACCCTTAACTTACAGGAAGTTACGTATATTTAAGAAAAATGTAGTAGTTAAGTGACTATCTTAGACTTAAGATATCCTTTGAATACGGACCTAGGTTAATTGGAGTCTTTTAATTTTAAGTGAGATGAATCCAAATCAGAATAAATCCGAGAAGATTTAAGTTAAATGAAAAAATTGTGTGTGAATTCACAACATAAGGTCAAAAAAGCAATATGTACTAACCTTTGGCCATGATTGTATATCACTTTGAATAAAATCTGTTTTAGCTTCAAGGCCCGCTGGTATATCCCCACTACCTTCAGTATTAAGAAAACATTCACGGGTTTGTGTATTATAATTAAACGAAACACAAGCCGACCTTAACTGACATTCTCGTGCACATTGTAAAACTTGTAATGGACTTATCACTAAAAAGCTTTCAACATTTAACTTTTTTTGTTCGTTGATTTGCGGGTACGTGTCCATCCTGGAACAAGTATTCGATAACAGATACACAAGTTCCCACTGTATTACATGTACTAGAATACCAGTAATTACTGCCTCGCTATTCATTATGCTGCTTAATATTAAAACACGTTTTCACGTTGTCAATATTAACGCACCGTTTAAATATTCTTAATATTGATATAGCTTTTCATGTTCTTGGAGTCCTACTTTTTAATCATAAACCAGCGAACTATAACACCACCAAACATCCGTTCAGCTTGAGGTTTATCGACGCTGGAAACAATTAATTATATATAGACCTGATTATCTATGTATATATGCATGTATCGCGAGTGACACTGAAATACACGCCTATGCTGATCGATTCAACGGCAAAACAATTGAATACCATTTTCGATACATTAATAACAATTAGGCGACCACATTTCATATAATAATATGATATAGAGATAGATGATGAAGAGACGACTACTGTCAAGATCGGTCGAATTTTTTTTTTGTAAATTATTTTAGTGAAGCCTGTACCAAAACAGCCCCAGGAATGTACACCGCAGCGGACGCTTACGGCTGGCCCCCGGATCCATTCACTTGATTTAATAATTGTTTATTTTTTGCATCGTCTATTTTCTGTCTTGTCCTGGGGGGTTGGGACGGTGTTGGGATGGTTTAATGGTCTAGAGTGCCGCGCTTCGACCTCTAGGTGGCCGGTCACCTCTGGCTTGCGGCTGTGGTTTGGAGCCCTAGTGTGAGCGTATGTGACATGGACATAGGGGCGCCTTCTCAACCTCGTGGGTTTCCTCCGGGCACTCCGGTTCCCCGCACTGCTAAAGACCCCAACGCAGAAGCGAATTATTGAAATAAAAATTGAAAACCTTACGTTAGTCCCAAAATGACCTAGTTTGTGTCGAGTGGACGTTAAACCCCATCTCTCTCTCTCTCTCTCTCTCTCTCTCTCTCTTTCTCTCTGTCTTATCCGCAGGTTTATATAGTATATTTTTCTTTTGTTTTGCGTGTAGTGCGGTCCTCCTGCAGTTACTATTAGTCAGGTCACAAGAATAAATTTTCTTATATTCACCTCGAAAAGTCCCCGGGATCACGGTGGCTAAGTGGATAGGGCGCTGGTTCGCTAGCCTGGAGGTTGAGTGTTCGATCCCTGCATTGGCCGAGAAAGTTCATCTCGATTTTCCGGCGTGATTTCCCCTTGTCAGTGATGCAGAAGGAGGGCCTGACAAGGACAGCTGCCAAGTCGTTCGGATGGGACGAAAAACCGAGGTCCCGTGTACGAATTGGAGTGCACGTAAAAGATCCCTTGGCAGTTGGAATTCGATATAAGAGTAGGCCGTAGCGCCGCTGCCCGGGCAAAATTTCCCTCATTGCACACTGTGGCGTATGCCCGTCTTCAATTAGCCCAGGTACGGTGCTTAAGCGTAGGACGTTAAACCCCATTTCATTCATTCATTCGAAAAGTCCCGGTCCAGGATACTTTCACTTCAAAGCATAATGCAGAACACATTGGACTCGGTAAGTTATACAAACGAAAGTTGAATGTTATAGAAACGAAAGTTAAATGTTATATAAACGGAAGTTGCATGATTACCAGATCTTAGATATATTTTGGAACCGAACTAAAAATCAAGAGTCCATACCTTAAAAAAATGGATCTCTAAATGCACCTTGGCATAATGTCAATCCCAACTATATTCTGAATCTTTTAGCTAGAGTTCTGCAGCGAAGAGTCTAAGCTCGATGGGTGATTGAGGATGTATACGCCCGTGTCGGGGGCTCGGGGCCCTAACTGTCGATCCGGAAGTCGACGGACCACCAAAGCTCACACGAGTTAATTCAAAAGCATCGCCCGCGACACAATTGTTGAGAGATACATTATGGACACGATGTTTTTTTTGGCGTATATCTGGGGTAACTGGGAGTCATTTTGCTAAAACATAAAAACTGAGATGCACAACTACGTAATGATCTACCAACTCTTCGTGCACACTTGGAAGCGAACTAATCAATAGCCTCATCAAAATTAAGTTCCGTTTTTAATGATCGGATACCAATCAGCCTACCTAGAGTGATCGATAAACCGATACAGAGCGCATGATCACTGGTGCGTTCACCATCATTGTAGAGTTGTACAGCCCCAGACTTGGCCCCTTACCTAACGTGACCCGGACATCCTGACGGTTTTAAATTCATCATTTTTCCCCCTCAAAGTGGACTGACAGAATCCGATTCTTATCTTTCACACACCACCAACTTGATTGTATAACATTTTATGATAGAGGTTCTTAATGAACGAAGTTTTCAAACAGTTTACTAATAAGAACGTTTCTGCAGGAAAAGTTTGATCCAATAAATGAGAGGTGCCTACGAGAGAGATAGAGAGAGAGAGAGGGGGGAGGGAAAGAGAGATGGATTTAAACGTCCACTCGACACTTACAAGGCCATTTCGGTACTAACATATGGTTTTAATTATTTTCAATAATTCGCTTGCGCGTATGGGTCTTTAGTAGTGGGAGGAGACCGGAGGACCCAGAGAAAACCCATGAGGTTATACAGGCTACCCTACTCCTTGTCACATACAACCGGAGATTCGAAACCATGCCATTTGACTCAATTACAGGCTTTAAGGTTCCCACGAAGCTTGAGAAACCAATTATTACCCAATGTGCTGATATCTGGTACTGCATTAAAATAAATTAGTGCTAAAAATGTGAATCCCCATTCCAACCCAGCTTCATTTCAGATACTTAACAATCCAATATCATTTAAAAGTTTCATAGCATAATGTGTCTTATAAGAGGAGCCAAGTTTGCTAAGGTGGGTAAGACGCGTGTTCAGTCCCTTCATAGGAGCCACGGTGGCTAAGGTGGACAAGACGCTTGCTCGCTACTCTGGAGGTCGCGTGTTTAACCCATGCATTGGCCGAGGAAGTTCTTCCAGATTTTCCAACGTGGTGTCACCTTGTCAGTGGTACGAAGACATTACAACATCAAGGTGTGGCACGTAAGAGTTTTTAACACTATTTAACGCTTATTTTAATCTAAATAACTTTGTGCTATGGAGGAATCGATTACTAGTTATAAACACTTCTTGAACTTCACCAAGGAACTCTGGTATTTATTTTCCAAATAATGAATTGTCTAGCCAAGCTATTAATGGAGTTTGTGAAACAGAATGCAGGAAGATAAATATTCATCGCATTTGTGAAAACTAATAAACCCATTGATAGCCCGTAAATCAATCTGCCGGTCTCGGTGTTTCCTTTTCTCGGGTTATTTTCTTCAGTCTTTCTTTATCCTACTCATAAAAGATTGGGGCGTGGCATCAGCAGAGAGTAATGTACAACAATAGGATCAATATAACTATTATTCACGGGCTCATAGCCTGCATTGACCTTTTATTCTGGAATATAATGTAAAATTATCTTTAATGTAATATTGAGATCTTCTTTATATACATGTACTTATAATGTCACTGGTTAAAGAATTCTTTGAAACTAAGCTCAAAGCTATTCTGGTAAGAGATTGTTTTTATTTTTTAAAAACCAAGCTATTGGTGAATAAAAACGGCGAATAATTAAAAATACATCCAGGCGACACTAATTCAAGAGGTAGATAACTTCCGACCAAAACAGATTGCCATATTCTTCTGTTCAAAATGATAGACACTGCACATTTAGTCCGGGAGCTAGGTGGGTTTTGTTCAACATCAATCAAGACCCAATCAACCAGAATATAACTTTGGAGAGACGACTGTTTTCACCAGAAATGTCGAGGTCATCATCAGAGTAATCCCGATCGGCACCATTTTCCTCATGGTCCTCCTCAACCAATGACTCCCGCAATTCAGGACCATTAAACCATATGATTTCATCTTGCCTTTCCCTTAACTCCCAATCATCATATTCTGGCAATGGGTGGTGGTTAATTTCTGATTTCTCAGCGTTTCCCCACATCTGCATTATGGGCATAGCTATAGTTAAATTTCATTTCAATGAATCGCTTGCACGTAGGGGTCTTTAGCAGGTGGGATGAAATCGGAGGACCCGGGGAAAACCCACAAGGTCGGAAGGCGACCCTACAATCGGGGAATCCAAACCATACCAGTAGGCCAGTTGGCTCGATGACACCCCTTATGATACAGCGGACACGTGCTAACCATTCGCCCCCATCCCCCATCCATTATGGTAAACTTTCTAAGAAACCAGGTATTTATCATTCAACTGGTCAATACAAGTTCGCACTCTGCTGACAAAAGGGCAATAGAATTCTGGCGACTTTAGTTCACATGCGTTTTTGACAATTTCGACCATGGCGAGGACAATACGCCTGTGAATTGTAAGCGGACGGATGAACACACGAGGGTGACGACTATATAACACTATATCGTAGTTACGGTCTTTATTGCTAAAAAAACCCATCATCATGGCTATCTTTATTACAGTGACGTATGCAATATAAACACGTTAGAAAATAAATATAGGGTTAAATGAAATTAAAGATGGTCAGAATACCGACTTTCAACGATACAGAAGTGGAATTAGACTACCCTCAATAACTCTTTCATTGTTTTGTTACACTGTTACTTCAACTTCTGGGGAGTTGGATGGCCGAATAGTTAGCAGGTGCGCGCTGTATCATAAGGTATGTCAACTGGTGTCGTTTCGATTCCACGGTTGTACGTGACAAGGAGTAAGGTCGCATGTCCAGCCTCGTGAGTTTTCAACGGGTCCCCAGGTTTCCTCCAACTGCTTAAGACTCATTAAATTAAAATTCAACCACATGTTAGTCCAATTATTACCTAGTTTGGATAGCCCAAACTCAACTTATCTGCTGATGGTGCTAGAAGATTAACTCAGTATGTGTTTGTTATGCCAATTATGAATTCCAGAAGCAATTATTCCTGTCATTTACTCTCAAAAAAGCGATAACCAAATGCAGATCCGTCATTGAGTATTTTCATTAGAACACGTTTATGCCAAAATAAATTCAGGATAACATGACACAAACATTAGGCGACATTGTTCAGTGTCAAAAAGTGGTTTGCTGAATTTACAAGGGACTGGGACAGCACTGAAAACCAACCATGGCCTGCCACCCTATTTAAGTGACCAGCCAAGATAACATTGATGCTGATTTCGACACAACAAGTCAGGACAGGCGAGTAGATGTTGGGCAGTTAATTACTAGAAATTCCATTAAAACACATCAACGGAAATAATAAACCATGAACATTTACACACGAATAAGGACAGGTGTCTTCCCGTTGGGTGACCAGAATGTTGACTGAAGAACAAAAACGTCACAGAGTCCCGCGCTTTCTTGGGTCATATTGTCACTCAGGGTGAAACACATCCTCGGTACCCCCAGTAGTTTGATTCCGTTCTATTCCACTACTCCCCGGATTAATCTATGGGGCAGACACATTTTCAAATTATCCACCCTCGATGATTGTGTGCTATTATTATCGACCAACCCCATACATTAATAATGCAAAGGGGAGTAACTCACATTGGACAAGGTAACTAGTTAGACTAAATGAACGAAGTCGAATTTATATTAAATGCGTATTTATTAACAACAAATTATATAATATTATATTAATGAAGACCGGGCGTTTATATCAATCTAGGGTCAAGAATTTCATTAAGAATCGTTCGTTTATCCCGGATCCTTACGTCCACGTGATATAGTAGACAAGTTATTGTGAATCAATTAATGTTCAATAATAATAAACATTTCAGACAAAGAACGAATGGTAATAATAATAACAAAAGTCAAACAAATAGATGTTATACATATTTGACATCAGTGAAACATACTACAGATTTTGATAATATAATTAAATATAAATGAATTAAAAACATATACATTATTTACATAAATCATTCAGTAAATGGACTTGAAAATGGTTCGTAGACCTTATCTCGATCAAGGCCAGGGCAGATAATTTAAAATCGTATAAACCCTATGGATTAACCCAGGGACTAGAACGGAATGAGAACACTGGGGATACAGAGGAGCGGTGAAGCAGGTCAAAGTATAGTGGAGCAGATAATGTCACCAACACCGAAAACCAATATCTTACTGTGGCAAGGCCATGGGCTCCGTTTTCCGGGTCCTTGGTGGCTTAATCGTGATAATTATATTATCTAAAGAAGGGTTCCGCCATAAATGGTGCATGCATTGCACAGGTTGTGTGATCAAACCAAAGAAAAGCGAAAAGGGTGCGTGACTGTACCAGTTAACACGTCTTAACCCTTTCACTGCTAGACGTAAATCCACTGCCTGTGCTAGACACTTTTTTGAGGAAAAAGGTGTGTTTGGAACTAGATGCCAAACAGTATTTATGAAAGCTTTTATGAAAATTCTTTTTGTGTGCTGGGATTGACATGAGGTTGGGCTAATAGGAAAAAATGGAATTTTGGAAATTTGCATAATGATGAGGTCATGTGACGTCATGGCGGCCATTTTGGATTTCTCAATTCTCACTAAAACTAACACAAAAACGAATTTTTCTCCATGAAATAATCATGGGGTATTGTTTTTTTCACTGGATGTTGATACAGATATATAAAATGAACACAAATATCAATAGCAGCCACGAGTAATGTCACCATGAACACGCGCACCACGTCTCCCACTGCCATGACCACGTGCGGATTGCATTACCTTGTTTTGACTTTCACTTTCACTTTCATCCAATCATTATCACTATAGTCAGCCAATAGCTGTAATAGATCGGGACTCATGAATTGCCTTCGTCTTTTACGATCCATCAGGCCAGCATTATTATCAACATCAGAATTATCGTCATAATCTACTGAAGACATATAGGCTACTAAATAGGGCTATCGTGTTCACATTGGGCTTGTCCATCATGCACGGGAGACATAGCTATAGGCGGAAGGTCGAGCAACAAATCACGCACTTCATACCACCAATCACTGTCCTGAATACTATTATGTATTATCAACATACTGGAAACGAATAACGTGTATCAGTATACCCGCCTCGAAATTGTCTTGGTCAGCGAAGATGTCATTCCCTACTTCGCCGAGATTGCATCGTCTACGTTGTCACTATGCACTCCGCCATTTTACTGTTTGCCGTTTTGAAACACGTGGAAATATGTTCTAGTGTATTGAAAATACAATAGATGGCACTTGCAGCTACGGGGCTAATTGTAGTGAGGGCTATACTGAGTACCCGGTATTGGCATTTTGACGACATTTTATAATACCCGGTACTACCGGGTACACGCAGTGAAATGGTTAAAGGTCACCGGAAAAGGTTCATAATTTGTTTAAATAATGCAAGTAATTATGTCAACATATCCTTTCCATAAGTATAACGCGAACCCGAATGTCAATAGTAATTTCCGATATTATCCGTGGGTAGTCATAACTTCCCGTAAATAAATGTCATTTTAGTCCTTCTGCTCATATTCTAGTCTATATTTCTGTATACATGAAGACTAAAATGACGTCACGGATTGCATATTTACGGAAAGTTGTGGATACTGCACAAGACTCTAGTTTCAAGACCTGGTTTCAAGACCCTTCCTCGTGCAGCCTAGTTTCCAAATCTAGCTTTTTGAGTTTTTTCTCTTCCCGAAAATCAAGACCGTCCCAGGGGCTACAGGTTTTGGTCGGATGTTGATGGGGGGGGGGTAGGATCATGTGACAAATGGCGGCTTTCCAGTGCGTGAAATATGTTGGACAAACGATGATTTGACGACATAGTGTAGGGACATAGGCGTAGAGTAGGGGCTGGGAGGATTTTGCGATTATTTTACGATAAACTGGAAATGTGTGAAATACCTTTATTTAACACCCGCTTCCACCGAGATGATATCGCAGACAAGTCTTGTCAAATATGAGCAAATGTCTCCCATTTCTAACCCAAATTTACTAAAAAAAATTCAACAACTTACTGCTGATTATTATCCCAAACTGATAGAATTACTGCAATTATTTCAATATCGAAATAAGGTTTAACGTCCTACTGTTCGGCCCCCTCTGGGCTACATCAATGAGATGTTTGTCATCGACTCCCGCTCAATAAAATTCATTGCACAACTAATTATCATAATAATGAAAGCAAGTTCTCTCTTGAATAATTGAAATATCACAACTTTTTCCCAGAGAAATATACCAATATGGAAGATGGTTACGTCACTCTGCGGGAGATTTCATTTCGTATTAGGGGCGAGAGCATAGCAAATTCAAGTACACTTGCGACCACTCGGACCAAAGACCACTCGATCCAACCCCCGCAACAGGTATATTGGATACATCCTCTCTGTCGAACTTACAAGTAAATTTTCAATTTTTCAAGAGAGAACTTGTTTTCATGGTTGTAATAATTAGTTGTGCAATGGATTTTATTGAACAGGAGTTGAATACAAACACACGGGTAAGTTTATAATAACCAAAGTTAAGTAGTTTGTTCATAATCGAAGAAAAACGTTTATTATTTACCATGGTTCAGAGAGTAGTAGTAGTAGAATAAGGCTAATCTTTTTTCTGGACCTGTCAAGCCAGCAAGCGTAGTATTGTCCCTTTAATATTTACATGTAGAAGAAGAGACGGTACAGCCCCGTACCGTCTGATCCCATAGTAATGCAACTGGACAAAGTCGCTCATATAAACCTCCATTAGAACAGGTTATATATGTTGTACATCCTCCACAGTACTGGTAGTTGCCACCAGGTATATCGACACAGCTCTGTAGACATGCGTTGTGTGTTACTATTAAATCTTCGACCTCTGCTGTCGTTAAAGACGACACCAGTTCGAGTATTGTTACAGTGACACCATTCACGTCCACAGATGTTAGTTTGAATTTTTTCACCCGCTGTTGTGTCTGCTTGGCCCGCTGTTGTTTCTTCATGAATCGTTATTGTATCTGCAGCACTCGCTGTTGTGTCTGCTTTAATCGTTGTTGTATCTGCCTGGCTCGCTGTTGTGTCTGCTTGAATCGTTGTTGTGTCTGCCTGGCTCGCTGTTGTGTCTGCTTGAATCGTTGTTGTGTCTCCTTTGCCCGCTGTTGTGTCTGCTTGAATCGTTGTATCGGCTTGACTTGTTGTTGGGTCTCCGTTGCCCGCTGTTGTGTCTGCTGAACTTGTTGTTGTGTCTACTTGGCCAACTGTATCTGGTTGACTCGTTGGTGTGTCTGTTTGACCCCCTGGTGTATCTCCTTGACCGATTGTTGGACTATCCCCCCAAACTGTAAACATGTTCGAGCTTTCTGTAAAAGATGAGATTGTAGAAGAAATATGTCAAAAATTAGGTACAACTGCAGCTAAGGCCTAAATTCAATTTTCTGAATCCTTTATGAGCAAATTAATAAAGGTCAAATGACATTAAAGATGGTCAGAGAGAGACAAACAAAAGGGGTTTAGCGTACAATCGACACAAACTAATTTTGGGACTAACATATGGTCTTAATTTTATTTCAGTAATTCGCTCTGGGTATTTTAGCAATGGGAGGACACCGGAGGACCCGGAGAAAACCAACGAGTCTGGAAACCGGGGATTCGAAACCACGCCAGTTGACTCAATTACAGGCTTAATGATACAGAACGCACGTGCTAACCGTTCGGCCATCCAGTATCCCACGTATTAACCATATGTATGGTATTTGTCAGCGATGTGATCTGATATTATAACATGCTTGAGAGTGAACCTCGCGTTTTGATTGGTCAATTAGACACTGTCTATTGGACAATAACAGCCCTCTGTTTTAGTATGTTACAAAATAAAATGTCGATAAACACTTTTATAATATTGTATACGTTAAAAGGAAACTTAAGACAGATGATTTGCTTTTAGCCTATAAACACGAGATAGAATGTATTTCCATTTGTGAGTACGTTATTAGGGGTGGGAAATGGAGGTCCAATTTTGGTGACGAGTGTCTTCTAAGGTCATTTTGGCTGCTGAATCCGAATCCGATGAGAGTTTTGTAGTGTGACGTCATTTTAGGTTGGATCAGTGGTTTTTAAAATGGCGGCCAAAAAATGACTTTTTTTCTCATAAAAGCAAGAAAATATTGGAACTAGTTGTCCTATATTTCAAAATATATGTTTTCTTGGCCGTGGATTCTAAATTGAACCCCCATTTATGATTTGATAGCATCCTATATCGATATGAGGGTAATAACTAAAAAAAAATCATTTTGAAAATGGCCACTGAACCAATGACGTCACAGAATTTTTTTTTCACCAGATTCGGATTCAACAGCCAAAATCTCCATAGAAAACACGGGATATCAAAATATTTTGTCGTCATTTGCCCATCCCTAACATTAGCGATGGTAATGTTGCCAGATAGCTATTTAAAGTTTAGCGGCAAAAGAATCCGCCCTTCACCACTTACAAGATAAGAGGGAATACACGCCGGAAAATCCCGATGAACTTTCTCCGCCAAGACCGGGTTCGAACACTGGATCTCCAGGTTAGCGAACCAATGGCTAACTCACTGGGTCACCGTGGTTGCGGAAATACATGAAACCAATCGAATTGTCACCCCCACAATGAATATGTTTTCTGTTATAAAACAGGGAATCTCTAATCTTAACCAGAACTTGCAAGGAATCCCTCCGGTGTCTATTTTTAGATGACAAAACAAAAACCCAAACTAATTGAGTTTGTTTTCGAAACCAATCGATGTATATTTTAAATGTGGATGTTTGTTAAGATTTTTTAAATAAATTTGTTGTTGTCCATAAGATGCGACTGCATGAAAACACCGAATCACACTCCCAGTCCCCGTTATGTACACTTAAAAACTTTTAATATTGTTTCAAACCCATTGAATCGTTTATAATAGGGATCTGTTAATTCAAGTATAAATCAATTAACTATCATGTTAAAGGCAAGAACTATGCATTGTTCTTTCCAATTCATTGATAGTAAATCGGTCTATTGCAAGTCTTTCTTCAGACCTGAAAATGTTATCTAAACTATTGATTACACACTTATTAACAAAACCAGTAGACATGGTACAAGGGTTAATCAGCAATATGGATGCATGAGATGTGTTGTTGACGTTTGGGAAAGTAGACAAGGGAGTGTAGGGAGTGATAGTTAGATGTATTATGAATGGTTAGAGTGGCTGTGGTGTTACGGTGAAATACTATGCCGCCACCGTAGCACCACAAGTTTATGATTTGTTAGACAGGAATGAATGAATGAAATGGGGTTTAACGTCCTACTATTATGCACTTAACCAGAGCTAATTGAAGACGGGCATACGCCATACAGTGTGCTATGAGGGGGATTTTGCCCGGGCAGCGGCGCCACGGCCTACTCTCATATCGAATTCCAACCGCCAAGGGATCTTTTACGTGCACTCCAATGTGTACACGGGACCTCGGTTTTTCGTCCCATCCGAACGACTAGGCAGCTGTCCTTGTCAGGCCCTCCTTCTGCATCACTTGTTAGACAGGAGTGATGTAATAAGTGCGACAATAATAAATAACATATTTCTGATTTTATTGTCGTCTTTTCCCACTTGCACTGGTTGTACGTCATTTTGAAACTAGCTGACGAAGACAGCTCGGGCGGCGATTGCTCGACTCCGGGCTGCTCTGTCAGTATCTAACAAACGCATTTAGTTCGCGTACAACTTTTAACGAGAGTTGCCAGGAAACGAAACATACGCCCACAGCAGCTAATTCGTCCGGGCAGTAAACAAGGGTTGTCGCATATTTTACTTTTTTCGGTAATGAAACATTTATAATACACTAAAATATGATTATTAAAGTCAATCGGTTATTAACTTTAGCCTCTAGAGGGTCCACAAGATTTTTTGAAGTGATCAAGGGCCATAACTCTGACAGTAATTATCGGAAATTGCTGAAAATCAATGGGCTTCTTCGTCACATGACCTTAACTCTGTGTATAAATTTAAAGCCAATCGGATATTAACTTTGGCCTCTAGAGCATTCACAAGAATTTACGAAGTGATCAAGGGCCATAACTCTGACAGTAATTATCGGAAATTGCTAAAAATCAATAGGATTCTTCGCGTCATGACCTCAAACACTGTGTATAAATTTAAAGTGAATCGGATATTAACTATGGCCTCTAGAACATCCACAAGAATTTTTGAAGTGATCAAGGGCCATAACTCTGACAGTAATTATCGGAAATCAATAGGCTTATTCGTCTCATGACCTTTAACACTGTGTATAAATTTAAAGTCAATCGGATATTCACTTTGGCCTCTAGAGCATCCACAAGAATTTTTGAAGTGATCAAGGGCCATAACTCAAACAGCAATTATTGGAAATCGCTGAAAATCAATAGGATTCTTCGTCTCGTGACCCTAAACACCGTGTATAAATTTAAAGTCAATCGGTTATTAACTTTAGCCTCTAGAGCGTCCACACGATTTTTTGAAGTGATCAAGGGCCATAACTCTGACAGTAATTATCGGAAATTCCGTTCTATTCCACTACCTCCTGGGTTAATCTATGGGGGAGACACATTTTCAAATTATCCACCCTTGATGATTGTGTGCTATTATTATCGACCAACCCCAGACATTAAAAATGCAAAGGGAAGTAACTCGCATTGGACAGGGTTACTAGTTAGCCTAACAGTAAGTGCAGGGGGACTGCGCCATCTATGATTTACACAAAAGACAAAGATAACGACAAATCAGACTCCGAAGCAACAAACAAACCAATAAACAATTCAAAAAAGATAAACAATTCAAAAAAGAGTAAATGGATCCGGGGGCTAGCCGTTAGCGTCCACTGCGCTGTACAGTCCCGGGTCTGAAGCAACAGACCAGGAAAACATTATAATGTGATCTCATCATTTATTCTAAATGCGTATTCATTAACAACAAATAATATAATATTATATAAATGAAGACCGGTCGATTATATCAATAAAGGGTCAACAATTTCATTAATCGTTCGTTCATTCCGGATCCTTACGTCCACGTGATATCGTAGACAAGTTATTGTGAATCAAATGTTCAATAATAATAAGCATAACAGAATGAAACATTTCAGACAAAGAACGAATGTCAAAAGTCAAACTAATAGATTTTGATAATATAATTAAATATAAATGGAAACAAAATATATATACATTATTTACATAAATCATTCAGTAAATGGACATGAATATGGTTATCTACCCTTATAAAACAAAGGCGAAACGGCTGGTTTGTAAACTGTCTTATCTACAATCAAGGGCAGGGCAGATAATTTAAAATCGTGGAAACCCTATGGATTAATCCAGAGTATATTGGACTAGAACGGAATGAGAACACTGGGTAACCGAGGATGGGGGGGGGGGGGAACAGGACAAGGTATAGTCATAGAGTTATATATAGATAACTCTATGGGTATAGTAAAGCACATAACGTCACCAACGGCAACGCGGATAAAGTTTTTAAAAAAACCCAAAAAACATAACGTCTAACTGTGGCAAGGCCATGGTCTCCGTTTTCCGGGTCTTTGAGGGCTTAGTCGTGATAATTATGTTATCTAAAGAAGGGCTCCGCCATAAATGGTGCATGCATTGCACAGGTTGTGTGATTAAACCAAAGAAAAGCGGAAAGGTGTCTGACTGTTCCAGTTAACACGGCTTAAGTTACTGTGGACACTGCACACGACTCTAGTTTCAAGACCTAGATTCAAGACCTGATTTCAAGACCCTTCCTTGTGCAGCCTAGTTTCCAAACCTAGCTTCCTCGGACTTCTTTCTCTTCCCAAAACTCAAATACGTCCCAGGGGCCACAGGTTTTGGTCGGATAGTGAGGTAACTGCCGAGGGGAGTTTTTAGAGGATCATTTGACAAATGGCGGCTTTCTGGTGCGATAAATATGTTGGACATAGGGTGGTGGTGGGGACATAGGGGTAGAGTAGGGACTGGGAGGATAATACTTCAATTATATTTTTAAAGGGATTAATTCGCGGAATTCGCAAATATTTTACGATAAATTGGAAATGTCTATTTATAGTGTGTGAAATAGCTTTATTTAACATCCGCTTCCACCGAGATGATATCGCAGACAAGTCTTGTCAAATATGAGCAAATATCTCCCATTTCTAACCCAAAATTTACAAAAAAAAATTCAACAACTTACTGCCTGATTATTATCCCAAACTGATAGAATTACTGCAATTATTTCAATATCGAAATGAAATGAAATGAGGTTTAACGTCCTACTGTTCGGCTCCCACTGGGCTACATCAATGAGATGATTCCTATAATAAGTTAGTCTCGGTCACCCAGAACCTCCTAGTCTTCGGTTTTCAATATTTGACGTAACGTCCATTGCCCATGCGTAACCAGGAGTTTGGTTTTAAATGTGGTTGATTATCCAGTTTCTTAAGTCAAGTCATTGGCGTAAATATCTTATTTTAAGTGGAGAAACCCCCTTAGACGTCATTGCATCTAGCCAATTTTTCTCAGATGTGGACATCGCATCCAGACTAATATTCGAAGAATATTTCTGGATGATAGAGACTTATAATAAGTAAATCATTGAAATATTTAACAATAGTAACAGTAATAAATGAAACGGCGAAACATTAAATATTTTCCACAAATAAACGTCTTGTTATTAAACAAAAAGTGTACTTTTATCTCATATTTGGGTAAAATTGTCCCAATATTTTACAGAAATGGATTGATTTCGGATAGTATGGGTCAACGCTAGGTCATCAGGAGGGCTAACTCTAACATCGAGCCATCACTTTAGCCTGTATGGTATATGCCTGTTTTCATTAACTCTTGTTGGATCAGGAACATTGGACGTAAAACCCCATTTCATTTATTTAATGGATTTAATAAACTATGTGAGTTTAAGCGTGGGTGTATAAACAAGTACATACATGGGACTATTGATAAAACATATCCCATAATATCTCACTTCCATGATATACGTAACACATGCAAAAATGTATTCAAACCATAAGCATCATTGGTCATTAAAGTCCAATTACCACTCTTGTTGTAACTGAATAATATGCCCTAATCGTTATTCTGGTCAACAAATTGTACTATTTTACAATATTCCAATTAATTGATGATACAAATTTCATCTTAAAGCTGAACTCCGGTTACAAAAATACCGAAATATTTAAATAAAAAAAAAGTTAACACCCCCAAGCCGCCATACTTGTTGCCAACTTGTGAAACAAAGATGGTGGATATGGAGGCTTATGACCTGGAGAGGTTAGTCGATCTCACTCCCAGTTCGTTTCTAGTCAGTCAGGTGTAGACACCAGGCTTTATTCTTATACACGCTTCACTGATTTCTCTATTTTCCCCCCAACAGTGAGTGACTCGCTGACATTATACCAAATTATTGAAGATTGCAAAATGCCTGATAAGGTAAGCCTGTAAAAAATTATATGAACTGTGTCTACTGCAATATTATAGCCGCCTAAGCTTTACTCTAAAACAAAAGATGCGAAAGATGACTTACTTCAACCTGGAATTTTCAACAAAAACAAATCACCTAATTGTCTTCTTCATAATTATCATGGACCTTATAATATATAAGGTCCATATTATTATTGCCACGTCTCTTGTGAATATCTTACACAAATCACCAAATATGTTATCGCACTATAATGTCCAGTGTAATTATAACAAATATTATGCAATAAACAGATAGTTTAGATTTTCGAATGTCATCATGTTAGATTGTAGTTTGCTCGCAAAAAAGATCAAGGCCAAGGGACATAACTACATTTTTGGGGCGGCAAACAAAACTATGGTGACATGTGAAAATCTTATCTAAACTATCTGGGTAAGTCATATGTTGTATCTTTTGTTTTAGAGTAAAGCTTAGGCGGCTATTGCAGTAGACACAGTTTATAAAATTATTTACAGGCTTACCTTATCAGGCATTTTGCAATCTTCAAAAAGTTGGTATAATGACAGCGGGTCACTCACTGTTGGGGGGAAAATAGAGAAATCAGTGAAGCGTGTATGCGAATGAAGCCTGATGTCTACACCTGACTGACTAGAAACGAACTGGAAGTGAGATCAGCTAACCTCTCCAGGTCATAAGCCTCCATATCCACCATCTTTGTTTCAAAGTTTGCAACAAGTATGGCGGCTTGGGGGCGTTAACTTTTTTTTTATTCAAATATTTCGATATTTTTGTAACCGGAGTTCAGCTTTAACATACCGAATTTAAAAAATTGGAAAAATTCAACTACATGGTAACAACATCGTTTGAAAAGCTTTACGTAAACACTTTCAAATGCAACTTGGATTTAAACACATTTTCGAACCCTCTTGAAAAGTAAAATAGGATGTAATGGAAAATTTACACAACAGGTAGGACACTTAAACATCTACTGTCTTGGTCTGGGCCATGGTAAATAATAAACTGATTTCTTCGACTATAACCAAACTAGTTAACTTTGGTTATTATACACTTGCCTATGTGTTTGTAATCAACTCCCGTTCAATAAAATCCATTGCACAACTAATTATCATAATGATGAAAGCAAGTTCTCTCTTGCAAAATTAAAATATCACAACTTTTTCCCAGAGAAAAAACATATCAATATGGGAGACAGTTACGTCACTCTGCGGGAGATTTCATTTCGTCTCAGGGGCGAGAGCATAGAAAATTCAAGTACACTTACGACCACTCGAGCCAAAGACCACTCGATCCCACCCCCGCAACAGGTATATTGGATTCGTCCAATACGTGACGACGACATTGTTTACATCCTCTCTGTCGAAATTACAAGAACTTGTTTTCATGGTTGTAATAATTAGTTGTGCAATGGATTTTATTGAGTTAAAATAAGGCTAATTTTTTTTGGACCTGTCAAGCCACAAGAGTGGTATTGTCCCTTTAATATTTACACGTAGAAGAAGAGGCGATACAGCCCCGTACCGTCTGATCCCATAGTAATGTAGCAGGACAAGGTAGCTCATATAAACCTCCATTAGAACAAGTTATATAGGTTGTACATCCTCCACAGTACTGGTAGTTGCCACCAGGTATATCGACACAGCTCTGTAGACATGCGTTGTGTGTTACTATTAAATCTTCGACCTCTGCTGTCGTTAAAGACGACGCCAGTTCCAGTATTGTTAAAGTGACACCATTCACGTCCACAGATGTTAGTTTGAATTTCTCACCCTCTGTTGTGTCTGCTTGGCCCGCTGTTGTGTCTTCTTGAATCGTTGTTGTATCTGCTGCACTCGTTGTTGTATCTGCTGCACTCGTTGTTGTATCTGCAGGACTCGTTGTTGTGTCTGTTTGAATCGTTGTATCGGCTTGACTTGTTGTTGGGCCTCCGTTGCCCGCTGTTGTGTCTGCTGAACTTGTTGTTGTGTCTACTTGGCCCACTGTATCTGGTTGACTCGTTGTTGAGTCAGTTTGATCCCCTGGTGTATCTCCTTGACCGATTGTTGGACTATCCCCCCAAACTGTGAACATGTTCCAGTTTTCTGTAAAAGATAAGTTCGTAGAAGAAATAAGTCAAAAAGTAGGTACAACTGCAGCTAAGGCCTAAATTCAGTTTTCTGAATCCTTTATGAGCAAATTAATAAAGGGTCAAATGACATTAAAGATGGTCAGAGAGAGACAAACAAAAGGGGTTTAGCGTCCAATCGACACAAACTAATTTTGGGACTAACATATGGTCCTAATTTTATTTCAGTAATTCGCTCTGGGTATTTTAGCAATGGGAGGACACCGGAGGACCCGGAGGAAATCAACACGACTGGAAACCGGGGATTCGAAACCACGCCAGTTGACTCAATTACAGGCTTAATGATACAGAACGCCCGTTCTAACCGTTCGGCCATCCAACATCCCACGTATTAATCAGCTGTATGGTATTTGTCAGCGATGTGATCTGATATTGTAACATGCTTAAGAGTGAACCTCGCGTTTTGATTGGTCAATTAGACACTGTCTATTGGACAATAACAGCCCTCTGTTTTAGTATGTTACAAAATAAAATGTCGATAAACACTTCCTGTTTGGCATTTAGAGGGATGCTATTGTCCAATAGACATGTCCTGGGATTTTACATTAGGACATGTCTATTGGACATTAACACCCCTCTAAATGCCAAACAGAAAGTGTTTATCTCCTAAATAAATCGTAATAAATAACTGAATTTTTCTTGGATTAACATTTCTTTTAGAGATTCATATTTTAAAATATTGTATACCTTAAAAAGAAAATTAAGACAGATGAACCTAATTCTTTTTTTGTTTTTAGCCTATAAACACGAAATCAGAATGTATTTCCATTTGTGAGGGAATACACGCCGGAAAATCTCGATGAACTTTCTCCGCCAAGACCGGGTTCGAACACTGGATCTCCAGATTAGCGAACCAATGGCTTACTCACTGGGCCACTGTGGTTGCGGAAATACATGAAACCAATCGAATAGTCACCCCCACAATGAATATGTTTTCTGTTATAAAACAGGGAATCTCTAATCTTAACCAGAACTTGCAAGGAATCCCTCCGGTGTCTATTTTTAGATGAAAAAACCCAAACTAATTGAGTTTGTTTTCGAAACCAATCGATGTATATTTTAAATGTGGATGTTTGTTAAGATTTTTTAAATAAATTTGTTGTTGTCCATAAGATGCGACTGCATGAAAACACCGAATCACACTCCCAGTCCCCATTATGTACATTTAAAAGCTTTTAATATTGTTTCAAACCCATTGAATCGTTTATAATAGGGATCTGTTAATTAAAGTATATCAATTTACAATCATGTTAAAGGCAACAACTATGCATTTTTCCTTCCAATTCATTGATAGTAACAATTTATTGAGTTTGATTTGCCATTAGAAACATCTTGTGTCAGATTCAGAAGAAATACCTTCTGAGTTTTTTTTGGGTTACGCAAGAGGTAAATCGATCTATTGCAAGTCTTTCTTCAGGCCTGAAATGTTATCTAAACTATTGATTACACACTTATTAACAAAACAAGACCATAATTAGCTCTTGATGGTATCGGATACTCGCGATATTAACTATAGATTAGAAAGGTTCGCAATTAAAACAAATAATTTAAAGATAGTAAGCTGGCACTGCCAGGCAGGATACGCCCACATTTTCGATAGATGGATAGAGGACAAGCAATACCGAAAGCGATTTTTCCTACAATCAAAGGCCATAATTCATTAAGTTACAATTTGATATGCGCAAATATCGAAATGAATCAAGATCTTTGGGTTCTAACCATGCATTTCAAGTTTCATTAAAATCGAATTAAAATTGTGACCTCTACAGGGTCCACAACCTTGATATACCATTTTTAAACAGTATTCGCGTACAAACGGCAGCCATTTTGTATGGCTATTGTGGTCCGATTTACCCGAAATTCGAACTCAACATTCCTTAGGGTGTAACGGTGACATAATCAAATCATTTCTCAAATCGGATAATAATTGTGACCTCCAGAGGGTCCACAAGCTAAACAAAGGCGATTTTGCGTATAATCAGGGGCCATAATTCAGAAAGTTACAATTCGATATTCGCAAATATCGAAAGGAACCAAGATCTTTGGGTTATAACCATGCATTACAAGTTTCATCAAAATCGAATAAAAATTGTGACCTCTGCAGGGTCCACAACTTTGATATACCATTTTTAAACAGTATTCGCGTACAAACGGCGTCCATTTTGTATGACAATTTTGGTCCGATTTACCCGAAATTCGAACTCAACTTTCCTTATGGTGTAACGGTGATATAATTAAACGTTTTTTCAAATCGGATAATAATTGTGACCTCCAGAGGGACCACAAGCTAAACAAAGGTGATTTTGCGTATAAACAGGGGCCTTTATTTAAGGAAGTTACAATTCGATATGCGCAAATATCGAAAGGAATCCAGATCTTTGGGTTCTAACCATGCATTTCAAGTTTCATCAAAATCGAATTAAATTTGTGACCTCTACAGGGTCCACAACCTTGATATACCATTTTTACACAGTATTCGCGTACAAACGGCGGCCATTTTGTATGGCTATTTTGGTCCGATTTTCCCGAAATTCGAACTCATCCTTTCTTAGGGTGTAACGGTAATATAATCGAACGGTTTTTCAAATCGAATAATAATTGTCACCTCCAGAGGGACCACAAGCTGAAATAGGTGATTTTTCGGACAATCAGGGGCCATAATTCAGGAAATTACGTTCCGATAGGCGCAAATATAAAAAGGAACCAAGATCTTTGGGTTATAAACATGCACGTCAAGTTTCATTAAAATCGGCTCAAAAATTGTGACCTCTATAGGGTCCATAAGCTAAAAACGTGATTTTTCGTAATCCATGAAGTTTTGATCCGATACATGCCAATATCGAAAGCAGCCGAGATCTTTTGGGGATAAAGCTATATATTTCAAGTTTCGTCAAAATCAGACAAGAATTGTGACCTGTAGAGGGGCCACAAACAATTGTGGACGGACGGACGTCCAGACGGACAGGGGCGTCGACATAATACGTCCACATGCAAATGTGGGCGTATAAAAATGGGAAAGCGAGCGAGCGAGCGAGAGAGAGAGGGAGAGAGAGAGAGAGAGAGAGAGAGAGAGAGAGAAATGGGGTTTAACGTCCACTCGACACAAACTAGGTCATTTCAGGACTAACATGGTTTTAATTTTATTTCAATAATTCGCTTGCGCGTAGGTTTCTTTAGCAGTGGGAGGAAACCGGGGGACACGGAGAAAACCCACGAGGTTACCACTGTGCACACAATATATTGTCAGAACAATAAACAGTGATAAGTTGGCTAACATTTTCAATATTTCTTTTTTCATCATCTATTTTTGAATTATTATAGCAAGAACGGCCAACTCTTTTTATTAAACTAATAACTAGTTATGCATCTTTAATAAATTTTTTTACAAAAATTAAAGTTTGTTAGTGCCAGTACCATGGATGCAATGATTCTTCAAGAATTGATGATCTATAAAGTCAATGAGGTCACACACCTAAAAATTACACTATACAACATAACCCCACAAACAGCAACGTGTTCTTTGATTGGCATTTAGTAATTGAACATATTAACACAAGGTACAATTTTTATGGATACACAATTACTGAGTTTGATACTAAGAGACGTTTCGACGAGGATACTTGATAAATATGCGAAAGTATCCTCGTCGAAGCGTCACTTAGTTTCAAACTCAGTAATTGTGTGTTCATAAATATTGCACCTTGTGTTAACAGCTAAGTGTAAGATTTTGATTAGATAAGTAATGCCTGAATTTCAATATTACAGGCTTGGTTATTAAGGAACTTGGTGTACGTAAATCAATAAGTTAAACAAAACACCCAACCCCTCTATTATTAGAAAAACAATTAAAATATCCGAGTCTAAAATTGAAGTCTACCTTATAAGGCTAATTTGAGCCGAGAAGTTGCACTTTTACTTCCGGTTGCGGAGTTAAAGGGTTTGTCGTGTGCCCTGCGTTATACAAGACCTAAATCTGCGTATTTCAGGTCTTTTTTAGGCCTAAAATGTTATCTAAATTATTAATTAAACATTCATTAACTAATCCAGACCATAATCAACTCTCGATTGCATGACTCGCCTGTGATGTTTACATGATTAGGAACCGATTTGCTGCTCAACTTTCATTATGATTTAATCATGAAAAAGATAATCGAGACTTTGTTTTTTTATCGTACCGACTTAAGTAATAATGATTGAGGCTAGTCCGAAATTCAATCGCTACAATCGATACTATCTCGATTCATAGTGGATACAATTTTACTACAATTTTGAGCAATTTCCTATATATTATCTTTTTTTTAAACTATTATAGTGAGAACTGTCAGCTCTTTATCTAATCTCCCATAACGTATCTTTAATATTCACGAACAGATCAATCGTAAATTATTTGTTTATATTTCATTCTTACAAGAAATTGGTACACAGAAAAGGCAGTACCCTGTTGTTATATAGAAACACAAAACATGCAATCCAAATTTATTTAGAGAACCAGTATCCACTTGAATATAAAATTAAGCATACCGAGCATCATTATGAATACAAAGACTGGACGTTGTACAAAGCCTACTTCTCAATGGTCTTGGAATAAAGTCAATAATTACTTCAATTTACAACATACACCAAAAAAAACTCGAGTATTTTAAATTAATAATTTATACTATTTTTTAACCATTTGTCAATTAAGTATTAACCATTTGTCAATTAAGTATTAACCATCGATTATATATGTATAAAACCATTATCCCCACACGAATGGCTTAATTACTAAACCAAATTAGAGATGAACAATTTGAATAGATCATCAGTCTGAACTTGAATCTAAATAACACACTTACTGAGGCATGATAAAATGTTAAATCGGTATTTTCTTAAGGGTGTTTTTAAAAAAAAAATTTTTTTGTTGTACATATTATGAACCTTTGTAACATCGCGAACTGATTGTAACATCGTGAACTGATTGTAACATCGTGAACTGATTGTAACATCGTGAATTGGTTTATATTTCTGTTTTATCGAATATTTGTATAATTTGAAAATTTGTCAACTATTATGATCGGTTTAATCTGTATGTTAAACTAGCATTGTGCAGCGGCTTATTCTGTCTATTGCAGGCCTTTCTTTGGGCCTGAATTGTTATCTTAATTATGAATTAGAAATTAATTAACTTATCAAAATCACAATAAACACTTGATGCCAGTTAGCCTACAATATTTAGTAGATTTGAATACATTTTGTGGTGGATAATTTAACGTAAAAATGGATAATCGAGACTTTGCTTATTATCGTACCATGCCGATCGAGGCTAGCCTAAAATCAGATTGCTAATATCTCGGTTCAGAGTGAAGTAACTGATTAAATTTTCAGCATATTATGTTTTCATTATCTATATTTTAACTATTATAACGAGGACTTAATGTATTGTATTTTAAATTCAGTGGCAGTCAATTTAAAAAAAATAGTAATGGAGAGAGAGAGAGAAAAATGGGGTTTAACGTCCACTCAACACTAGTAGGTCATTTCGGGACTAACATAATATTGTTTAATTTTATTTCAATAATTCGCTAGCGCGTAGGGGTCTTTAGCAGTGGGATGAAACCGGAGTGCTCGGAGGAAACCCACGAGGTTAAGAAGGCGCCCTTATCTCCATGCCACATACGCTCACACCAGGGCTCGAAACCACAGCCACAAGCTAGAGGTGGCCGGCCAGCTAGAGGTCGAAGCGCGGCACTCAGACCACTAGGCCACCCCAACCCCCCAAATAGTAATGGTAATTCAACGAATAATTAAGAGTGTTGGGGTCACCATTCATTTTCTTAAATTCATAAGTAGTGCGAACAATCTAATTAACATACAAATCTATATTTCGTTTCCTTTTGTTTATACTTTCGATGTCCTCTACTACATGAAGATATGACCAGTTGGAGTGGGAAGTCACATAAGGCGGAAGGCCTTTGACCCTATGACGTCAGACATTTGATTGACCAATCAGCGTTGATGTTTGTAGCAGTTTCGTGCATCGGACGACAAGAACTCGCTGAAACAGACTTTTCATTGACATCAGCCAGATGTTCAATAACAACTCTTCCAGATCCTGGATCGCTAGCCTAGAGGGTGGGTGTTCGATTCCTGCATTGGCCGAGAAAGTTCATCTCGATTTTCCGGCGTGGTTGCACCTTGTGAGTGATGCGGACGGTGGGCCGGACAAGGCGGCTGCCTGGTCGTTTGGATGGGAGGAAAAACCGAGGTCCCGTGTACACATTGGCGTGCACGTATAATATCCCTTGGCAGTTGGAATTCAGTTGCTGCCCGGGCAAAAATGTCCCCCATACAACACTGTATGGCGTATGCCCGTCTTCAATTAGCCCAGGTTAGGAGCAGAAGCGTAGGATGTTCATTCATTCATTAGTGCAGTAAAGACAAGTAAAACGACATTTTGAACTATAAAATAGGAACAGATTGTAGTGCGAATTATTTGTTGAAATAATAGGTATCACTAAATATACTAATGTGCAAAGGAAAGTATACACACTAAACATATGTCTAAATTTTGTTTAGATTAAAAACATTTGATAAAATATTACTGAGCTTGTCTCTATTGTCCAAACTCAAACAGTTCTAAATCAAAAAAGAGGTGAAACAAATTAACATTGAACCCAAATACCGCGTATAATGGAAAAAACGGCTGTGGTTGATGCAGCACGAAATGCACAACGTATACTTTCTTTTGGACATGAGTATATTAATTGTGTTTAAATATGATTACTTACCATCGACACATGTAATGCCAATATTTAAATCGCTTTCACAAAATGTGTTAACAGGACAATCATGGTTCATGCAGCCTTCAGCTAGATTCTTGGTGAATGAAAAATAAACATATACATACACATTATTGTCAACTTTTGGAATTGCATTAATGGCCAAGATAGGTTGCCAGGCAACGAAACATACACCCACAGCAGCTAAATCGTCCGGACAGTCAACAAGAGTTGTCGCATATTTTACTTTTTTCGGTAATGAAACATTTATAATACACTAAAATCTGATTAAAAGTAACAACTCATTATGTAATTATCAGAAAACTTGCTAACGTTTAGTATACGAAACATTTAATATTCTGGATTTAGCTGTTTAAGTTATCAAAATTCATTGAAACTCAATATGCTTGTTCGTCACATGACCTTCAACACTGTGTATAAATTTAAAGTCAATCGGATATTACTTTAGCCTCTAGAGCGTCCATATGATTTTTTGACGTGAGAAAGACCTTAACTCTGACATTAATTATCGGAAATCGCTAAAAATCAAAAGGCTTCTTCGTTTGATGAACTTTAACACTGTGTGTAAATTTAAAGGCAATCGGATATTCCCTTTAACCTCTAGAGCGTCAATCAGTAATTATCGGTAATCGCTGAAAATCGTTAGAAATCTTCGTCTTATGACCTTTGACAATGTGCATAAATTTAAAGTCAATGGGATATTAACTTTGGCCTCTAGAGCCGCCATAAGCAATTGTCGACGCCGGACCGACGGGTGCGACGACAATATACGACCACATTTAAATGTGAGCGTATAAAAAATGATTTCAAATGTCAGCTAAATAAAGGTGTAGTATGTAAGTTTTAGATAAAGAGTTAGCAGATTTAGTTCGGAATTGGATAATTCAAAATTGGTATATTGGAAATTTCATTCAAATTATTCTGAGCGATGTTATCACTGTTTTGACAGATTGTTTGTTATCGCAGCAGCTCAGCCTCGATTTCGTTCACCTCACTCAAAGATGATTATGATGTCATAAAATATGTCAGTGAAAACCAAATTTGCTACCATTGAGGCCAACGGACCAACTGTGTTTTTTTTTAAATTTCGGACTAGGGAGGCTATTAGTTTGAAGAATATCTGACCTGACAAGAAAACGAAACCAGTTTGAATCACTATTTCTGCACCTCACTCACAAATAATTTTAAATTTCCATAGAAACGAATAAGAAGTTTAGGTTCTTGAAAAAGATATTCTTGTGCAACGGTCAGTGTCTGAAACCAGAGGGTCGTCTCGTGCATCACCTTACAGAATCAATATGCAGGTACCCGTTGTGAGTCTACCAGTCCCTTTGTAAAGAATAGTCTACCAGTCCCCTTTAATGCTTGTTTTCTTGACAGGAAGGTCGTTTGGCTCTTGATTGTTTTATTGTTCAAAACCTAAACTATCCCGGGCACCCCTATCCCTAACAAGCCCCATGTTTGGCATGCCTACCCACATTCGGAGATCATAGTATGCATCTGTAAATCGGATTGTCAAATATGCGCCATTAAATTAAAAAATATATTTTGCACACCTGCCATAGATATGTTCTTTATAATAACAATATCGAAGCATTGACATAGATAAAAGTGATCGGTGCTTTTTCCCTTGTGAATGTTTACACAAATATTAAAATATTTAATAAACTCATAAATAATTTACCTTTGGCCATGATTGTATATCACTTTGAATAAAATCTGTTTTAGCTTCAAGGCCCGACGGCACATCTCCACTACCTTTGGTATTAAGAAAACATTCACGGGTTTGTGTATTATAATTAAAGGAAACACAAGCTGACCTTAACTGACATTCTCGTGCACATTGTAAAACTTGTAATGGACTTATCACAAAAAAGCTTTCAACATTTAACTTTTTTTGTTCGTTGATTTGCGGGTACGTGTCCATCCTGTAACAAGTATTAGATAAGAGTTCCACGTTGTCCCATTGTAACATATGGAAGAGGAGTCCGAGAATTGTCGCTCCACTATTCATTCTGTTGCTCAGTAACTATTTACATATTTAAGCTGATGACCACGATTGTTTCTAAAACCCGTGTATCCTTTTGTTTTTCACCATTCTCCATAATCAAAAGAAGGCGCCAGACATTATAACAGTAGGCCTACTTACAAGATGGCGTTATTCTTTAGTTACTATAGAAATCAAATGGAAGTTCTATCTCTATAGAGACTCTATACAATGAGTCGCGAACGAAGGCTTTTCTTAACAATGTCTTTCTTTCGATATCTTCTTATTTGAATAACGAGTAGCATTAATTTGAGGAAACGTGCATTATATTGTAAATTAAAATAAATATTGCATGCATGGCATGGCAACATAAGATATCGCGAAGGAGTTGTCAATGACTACATCACTGATGCGATGACAATATTTTCTCCTCTTCAAACCTAACTTAAACTCAACGGGGATTCAAAAGTATGGAATTTCTGCGGAATATTACATGTTTATATTATTAAGATCACAGCTCTTTTCTTTTCTTTTCGATATTGGCATGTATCGGACCGTAACTTCATGGATTATGTGACGCATGCGTTTTATCTTGCGGATCCTCCAGAGGTTTCAATTTTTTTTTATCCGATTTCGATGAAACTTAAAGTGTAGGTTATCCCAAATATTTCGTTTCCTTGTGATATTGGAATAACTCCCCCCCCCCCTTTACACTTTTACGGAAATATTGCAAAAGCATGTAATATGTACACCCAGACTCAATCTCGTTCCCAAAGTCAGCCACGGGGCTGGAGGCCTCTGGGGCCATATACCGTCCATTTTGTCCAAATTTGTTCATACCTAAGCCCCGCCCATTCTGACATCTGATTGGTTAATCTTTTTTTGGTCGATTTATCGAAAACTAGAGGTCGGGTGGTTGTTTCGTTTGTTGTAAAATGATTCTTGAGTCAGTGTCAACTCGCTGTCATAACAAAATTGGATCTTAAATTTGATTTTCAATGATTGTTTTATTTCAATAAAAAAATATAAACTGTTCTTCCTGTTTCCAATCATTCGTTTCAGACCGACCCAGTTATAGCATTTAGTTTTTGCCTTATATCTATATTTGTAATAATAGATAATGTTAGAAACTTCAGGATATTCTTCAGAAAAGACCATTTTTACAGTCATTTTTTTTTCTCACAAATTCAAGTGTTTACATTGTTTTTGCGTGCTCTTCTAATAATATTAATGACGTCATACAATACACCCGAGGATAAAATATTTGCACCAGTTGTCGGTCAACCAGAAAACCTAACTGACTGAGTAATTTATCATATTCTTTCATCGCATGGGGGTTTGTTATGATCAAACTGCCAGATATCGTTTGATCATAACATTTCAATATTTCATTTCCCAACGTTCAATATACGTACTCAGATCTCAGCGGTAGGCTTATAATTATAAGAATTTACTAATCACCAAATTAAAGTGTCTTTGTCTTGAAATAGTATTGTATCTGTGTGTGGAATAGCTTTATTTAACGTCCGCTTTCATCGAACTGATATCGCAGATAAGTTATTGTATCTGGTATGTGCGGGCTTTTAATCGTGTTCTCTGTCCTAGACACCGACGCCTGTCGTCTTGTAGCACGAGTTGTGTGCCCCTGAAAAACAGATTCTTCAATAATCACCAAGTCCAATATTTGTCCACAGATCACTATTAATTTTCTCATTGACTTTAATGTTAATTCCCGTCCCTGTGACTGACTCTAACCTTTCCTCAATTTTCAGTGAAGTGGAATGCTCTCTAACACAGATGGAGCAACATGTTGCATATATAACACCAGAGGGTCCATTTACTGTTGAGGTTACCTACGTTATGTATACATGGCCCGGGTAATGTTTTCACGTGGTTATCTAGTACCACTGACAACAAGAACTAGGTTAACAAGGAAATATAGTATAAAGTTGGGCAACGACATCCTAGTCTGGTAACCCCATGTGTGAGAATCGTGGTGCCCATATAAGTACACGGTGTTGAAATCCAGGGTGGTATCTGTGCAGCTGACTAATCCGGTAAAGATAGAACCTGGTCAATTTCCCGGGGCTCAATACTGTTCATGCATGTATCATCTTTATATTTATAAGAAAGGGCGAGTTTAATTTCTCTTCAGATATGCATTGGGACGCTGGATAGAAGATATCATTTGGAAGCTTGGAACACTGCAGCCTTCTTGGCTGAGAGGCGAGGACACACCCCGCATAACACAAGATAAGGATAGGGAACTTACATGTAGCTTATTTAATGTCATAGATGTGTATCTAGTTTCCTGCATTATGAAGGTCATGGCGTAAATTAGTGTAAGCAGATTTGATTCATTCGCGGATTAAGTTCAAATCTGCTATGCAAAGAGAGAGAGAGAGAGAGAGAGAGAGAGAGAGGGGGGCGAGAGGGAGAGAGAGATGGGGTTTATAAAGTCCACTCGACACAAACTAGGGCATTTATGGACTAACGTATGGTTTTCAATTTTTATTTCAATAGTTCGCTTGCGCGTAGGGTTCTTTAGCAGTGGGTGGAAACTGGAGTGGCCGGAGGAAACCCATGAGGTTGAGAAGGTGCCCCTATCTCCATGTCACATACGCTCACACTAGGGCTCGAAACCACAGCCGCAAGCCAAAGGTGACCGTGACCTGCCATGCAAAGACCAGTCGGACTCTTACACACTGGATCTCATCCAATTCCAATTATTTTCTATTTTATTATTTGTGAAGAAACACAACCACATTGATCACATTATTTTCTCGCCCACATTATTTTAATTCTGATTACATTACTGAAGCAAATGTTTTAATGCGGCGTAAACTTTGCTATTCTTTAGTCAAGAAAATAATGATCATAATACTTATTAAAACATTATAAAATGGATGAATTGCTTAAATAAATAGACAGCTTTATCCCAATAAACCCAGTAGCTACGCTAGACAAAGAAATGCCTAACGATGAACTAATCCTAAATGCTATATAACTAGACAAAGGCATGGCAGATATATACTCCTTTACAAAAACAAATTTCTTTATGTTTTTGATGTTAGAACATATTTTTTTTTGATTGTATTGTAGTTGTGAATCTTTTTGGTTAATAGGATTATCATAAAACGGTGTACATAATAAAACGTTGTACATAATAAACGTGGCACATATTGTTGCTATGTCAAACAAGTTTATGTCATCCTAAGATAAACCATAGTAATTGTTATTCCATAAATAGTGTGTTATTTGATTGGGCCTAACCTGTTATATAAAGTATTAATTAGATATTAATAAACTTTCCACGATCATAATCAATTCTTGATGTCAACTTTAGCCTGTGATATCTAGTGGATTTGAATACGTTTTGTGATGGGTGATTTAACGTAAAAATGGATAATCGAGACTTTGTTTATTATCGTATCAACGAAAGTAAGGACAATTGAGGCTAGCCTAAAGTTGAATCGCTAATATCTAGGTTCAGAGAAAAGTAATTTCATTGACATTTTCAGCATATTCCATTTTCATTATCTTTATTTATTTCAGCTCTTTATCTAATCTTACTTTAATTAATGTATCTTTAATACTGGCGAAGTAATACATTATTTTTCCCCGTTTCGTTGTTTGTTTGAATAAGAAATGTCAACTAACTAACCCACAGACTACAACAAAACGAATCTTTTATGACATAAAACAAAAAGGTTATGAAATTAAACAAATATGTTATGATGTAAAACAAATCATTTAGGAAATGTCTGATTGCCCAAGGTGTGTCGTAACGAATTTTCTGAAATAATCGATTAAAGATACATTCCCGCGTACACACTTTGTGATTTGATGATATATTTAGACTACAAACATATTCAATGTAATCAGTCTATCACAAATTTGCTTCACTTCCATTTCAAAACTTTGTTTTCGCCGTGGATACCTATAGCCTATAGCTATAAGTAAGCTGTTGTTAGACACCGATGTCTGTCAATTTACCTTCATTGTGGGAGGGTCCATTTTTCAGAATGTATCTATCATTACTTACTGTACATTTACCATACATATTGGGGCGTAAGTAAACCCTTAATTAGTTCTGTCAAATTCTATTTCCGCCGTTTAGAAATAATTGCTTCTTTAATGTATTTCTAATACTCTTGATGTTATTTACTTTTTGAATGTATGTTTTTGTTACACTGTAAAGTGCCCTTGAATACACCTGTAAAAGGGGCGCTATATAAATTTTGTAATAATAATAATTGCAGAGTCTTTTGTATGTTGACATTCCTCAATGTTCCCAAAACCGCCTTATCTTTTAATCAAGAATAACAACCGCTCCTTCAATTAAACTAGCACACAATTCGCTGGCAGAAAATAGTCGGGTTGTCAATTAGTGATTCCCTGACAACCTTGTCCAGTGCTTGTCACATGGGCGTTTTTCGGGTAATCCAGTTTTTTTCTATTAAGATTGGGTGTCTATCCTTTCCATATATACAAAATTTGACATACTTTTATTGGACATAACCACCCGTTAAATACCTTTCGTGGAGAGAGAGAGAGAGAGGGGGAGAGAGAAATGGGGATTAACGTCCAATCGACACAAACTAGGTCACTTCGGGACTAACATATGCATGGTTTTAATTTTATTTCAATAATTCGCTTGCGCGTAGGGGTGTTAAGCAGTGGGATGATACCGGAGAACCAGGAGAAAACCCACGAGGCTGGACAGGCGACCCTATTCCTTGCCTTGTACAACCGGGGATTCGAAACCAACCCAGTTGACTCAATGACAGGCTTTATGATACAGTGCGCACACGCTAACAATTCGGCCATCACCCCCCCCCCCCCACCTTTTCTGGGAACCTATCTTTAAGATATTTGATAAATAAACACACATGTTCTGTTTCCATGTTAACAGTGCATCAAACAATATTCTAATATACACTAATTAAACAAACTAACATGCTGCGTGTCGTGTAAAGGTTAATTAAATCGATATTTGAAAATATCTCTTTATGTCTGAAATCTGAAAATAATTAAATGCAATAAAAAAAGGGTTTTTTAATTTGTTTGTGATTGGATTTGAATATTTGGTTGCATGCATTCAGTAACAAGTGTCGCGACATGCACTTAGGGATGCCGGAAGCAAATTGGGACACCGAAGGGACCTTTAGCAGTGGGAGTAAAAGGTGCAACCAGGGAATGGAAACCACGCAAGCTCAATGACAAACCTTATGATACAGCGCCCACGTGCTAACCCCCCTCCCCTCTAAGTTAGTCGTGAATATATAACTATGACCTTAATGATTTACCATAGTATTGTACATACAACCTGCTTCCAAAAAAGTAATTAAATTGCATATGATCCTCACTTTAAACAGAAAACATCTTCGTATAGTTACTAGAACATGTACCTCATGTTCGCTATATTGCTCTAAAACTTTGACTGATTTTCAAGTTGTTCCCTTGGGCGGTCGTATAGACCCCAACTATCAATGTAGTCTGTATACATTACTTTCGTATGTTTTTCTTTTTCTTCTGTATTTTTTGTTCCATGTCGTCGTGAGTAACAAGAAGGGTGTATAAATGTCAACGCAAACAAATATAAATAAATGAATACACTCCCTGGCAGATGATAAAAGATAAGAACTGTTACGTAGTCCCATCGGACAACCTGGTTTTTTTTGGTTTTTTTCGACCCATAGTAATCAATAACCTTTATGTATGGAATATACAAGATGTTGCTTCATCATTCTTAGGGGACTTCTTCGTTTTTACTCCATTGAAAACAAGATAAACAGGTGGTAAAAAAATTCAAGTTGAAATAGGTATAACATTAATTACGGAACGGTCTACTAGTGGTGCATGAAGTGTTAATGAATATCCCCCGCCCCAACTAGCGGTATAGACGCGGGTACGTAGCCAGCTCATAAAATTTGGAGGGGCTGAGGATGTGGCCGGCTAAGAACGCTCTAGACTGGTGGCCAGTCATCTCCACACACCAAAAATTGACCAGTCCTCTCCAAAAAAAAAAACCCGAAAAAAAACCCCAATCTCTAGAGACTGGGCCAGTAGCGGATTAAGCTCCACCAAGGCCTGAGGCGGCAGTTGCTGGAGGGCCTATTGGGCCTATTTAAAATGGCGTGGGCCTAATTAATTTCGGGTCAGGGCCTATGTTGATTCCCGTTGGGCCTAAACCCCGCCCCCTAACATTCGTTGTCTATGCGTTTTTAATCGTATCAGACAAGTCCAAATTTTTTATTTTTTACATCTTTGGGCCTGAGCCTGCAGCCTCATCAGCCTCAATGATAATCCGCTACTGGACTGGGCAAATAGAGCTTCAATCTCATCTAGTGGGTCAATCTGTATTATGCAGGTCGTGTGATGTCGTGCACGTGATCACGACATATCTAACATGAAATGGGGTTTAACGTCCTACGCTTAAGCACCTAACCTGGGCCAATTGAAGACGGGCATACGCCAACAGTGTGCTATGAGGGAAATTTTGCCCGGGCAGCGGCGCTACGGCCTACTCTTATATCGAATTCCAACTGCCAAGGGATCTTTTACGTGCACTCCAATTTGTACACGGGACCTCGGTTTTTCGTCCCATCCGAACGACTAGGCAGCTGTCCTTGTCAGGCCCTCCTTCTGCATCACTGACAAGGGGAAATCACGCCGGAAAATCGAGATGAACTTTCTCGGCCAATGCAGGGATCGAACACTCAACCTCCAGGCTAGCGAACCAGCGCCTTATCCACTTAGCCATCGTGATCCCCACATATCTAACAACAACGTGACATCAACCCTCAGACGGTCTCAGCCAAACGTAACTAACGTGACGAAATTTATGACGTAGCTGGCTTCTCCGCAGGTAGCGTGTCTCAGATGTTCAGAATGGGTCTCAGCATGACTGCTTTGCACTCCAGTTGAGACGCATAATTCATGTCACGTGACTCGTGGCATGCTTTATAACTGTCAATCATTCCAAATAAGGTAGGACGAAAAACATGGCAAGAACGCCCATTTTATTGTGAAGTTCGAAAATTGTCCAGTCTCTGGTGCTGGTTACAGGTTTACTCAAAAAAATTTATACAAATGGAAACGAAAGTGTTGGTTTACTAAAAATTAATACTTTTATATAAATCGAAATGTAAAATAAATAAAAGAGACTGGGACAGTCTAAGAACGCTCCTAAGAAATCATTTATTGTTGGCGAAATATTTGGGAGGGCTAATTCGATTTTGCCCCCCCCCCCCCCCCTCCGTGGCATAGGCGAACGAGCTGGGGGGGGGGGGTCTGGCCGCTAACTTTTCGGGGGGTAGACAGGTAAAGTTAGAAAAAAATATTATTTCTTCTACATAATGTGCCACAATCTGAGGTCAGCCACATATCAGGTAGGCTATATTGGAATAGCATAAAACTACGTTTGCGGCAGTTAAATTTTCTAATTTTTCTCCCGACGACACTGTCTCCGATTGATTGGTTGATTGGAATCCTAGTAAGCTATCTTAACTAGGCTATATATAAGTTGCTGTATTCACGGGCTAGAATAATCTGATTCAAATACTATCTAGTGTAATAAAGACAAGTAAAACAAAATTTTGAACTATTAAAACGAAATGAAATAGGAACCGTGTATATATCATATTGGCGCTAGAATAGCAGTAAATGCGTTTGCCGCCGTCAAATCTGAAGGGAGGTGCCTACACGGTAAGCTCCACCTCACAGAAGACCGCGGCCGCCGCCGCCTGTAACAAGAAATCTTTTCGCCTAGAGCAATAATAGATCAAACATACCCCGTCATGTGCACTGACTACATCCACAGTAGATGGGCCAGTACACCACTTTCCCACATAGTGTTGACATCTCATTAAAGGGAGGTAACTAGCGAGATTCCCTGGAAAAGTATGTTTTCACCAAGCATGAAATTCCAAACAAGGTAAAGTTAATATCGAGATTACACATTGAGTGAGGTCAAACATTGATGGAACCGAAATGCGACTTAACGAGCCAAAATATTAACTTTATGTATTAGAAAAAGAAATAAAGACGTTTGGAGTATTTGTAGGTGAAAATTATTTCCTATTTAGTGTAAATGGATATTGAAATGAGTAAAATGCAGCATTCTGCCCGAGTCAGTAACGTCTTATGTAAACAATGCACGCGCCAAATCCTCTGTGAAACACAGAAAATATATAATATAGAAGTCAACATCCGGCGTGGTTGTTTGTTGATAAGTAAACGTGTCATATTCCTGCTTAGAGTATTTCGATGTAAGTATGTTCTATGAGCCAGATGATTGCTTGTTGGGTAGGCAAAAGAAAATGGAAATATTATAATAACACTCGAATCTGATGTGATGACCTCAGATACTCATGGAAATTCCCGCGTCATCATAAACCCTTGGGCTAATAATAAAACAATGTAAGGAGCCATCTTTTCCTACTGCCCAAACAGATCCAGCGATACCCAAATACTGCCCAATTTACACTGACTCTAAGCCTCAGTGGGACAAAAAACAAGTTAACCCTGCTGATGATTAGCCGATTTGAAAAAGACTGCAGTTTGCAACCATTTATAATCACAATTCCGCATTTAGCCCCGTATTAAAATTGTCAGTGTTGACCAGGTAGTCCCGGGCCTACGGACCAACTGGTTTTTGTTAGGGTCCTAGAGCGGTTAAGAATACATGACATGGCAAGAAAACGAAACTATTTGATTTACAATTCTTGCAAATCACCCACGGAGAGATCATTTTTCGCCTCCGAGTGGACCATTATATTCTTTCATTGGATTCTGAATTTTATTTATTGTGTGGAAATAAAAATATGTCACATTATATATTTCCAATCGAGTCCGACGGGCACCTGGCCCTTCTAGACCTTCGGACCAAATAAGGCTGACCCAAGCTCAGCCCGCCATTGAAACAACCTGGTTCACATTTTGGAGATAATGATACGGTAAATATATTTTGAGAAATTTTTTAAATTTCAGTTCGGGATCCAACATCCAATCCATTTCCACCGGGCTTGATCCAGAATCCCCAATGTTAAAGGGGCCCCAAAAATTAGTTCTACAAAAATAATTTATGATTTGATTTATTGTGTGACAATCAATGACCAAGGAGCCCATGCAAACTTAATCCGACCCTGATTTACACAGATTATATTTCACGGTCGGGTTTATATTACCATAATATTCACAATCCATTAGTCTGTCCTTGTTTTATTCATTTCACTAAATGAATTTAGGAAAATGAAAAATATAATCGGAAATTGCAATATTACCCTTTTTGACAATGAGCTTAGAACTGCACGAATCGCCGTACACCTCATAGTAATTGGTTTAATATAATCGGGCATGTTAATTTATGTTTAGGGGATGAACTTAGGTCTCCTTTTCGTATTGCGCCCAAAAAAATTTAAACTTACATGAGATAGCGAAAAAAGAAAAAAAAATTCAACTGACATGAATACCAGTCAGAAAGTTTACATGTATTTTGTTTATGATATAGATTTGTCAACACCAATTAATAGTAAGTGCAGGAGGACCGCACTACACGTAAAACAAAAATATACAAGATAAACCTGCGGACAAGACAGGAAATAGACATTGCAAAAAAATAAATATTTATCAAATCAAGTGAATGGATCCGGGGGCCAGCCGTAAGCGTCCACTGCGCTGTACAGTCCTGACTAAAATGATTTACAAAAAAGACGTAAAAGAAATAATGTGACAAATCTTGACAGTGGTCGTCGTCTCTTCAAACAGATAATGGCGGTTGTCAGAAGCCGAGATAAATAATTAAACCTGGCAGTAACTGGACTGAATTCCACAACACAGGATTGCAACTCTGTAGCTTCGGGACATTATACTTCTTCTTTGGGGTGTTATGCCCGCTTCCGCCTAGGGCAGTGATTCTCCACCAGTGTGCCGCGAGATCGTCCTAAGTGTGCCGCGAAATTTAAAACGGTACACTCAGTAAATGCGAAAAGCCACGTGATCCCAATTGCATATTCCCCGGTGTCGACTGATAAGTTAAAAGCTCTATTTTTCTTTATATTTTTTGCAATGTTTTTTTTTTTGCCTTATTCAAATATTTTCCGTATATAATTAGCAGGGGCCGCGGAGCCGGGGGGGCTAGGGGGGCTTTAGCCCCGGCAATAATTTTTAATAGTGAAAATAAAATGTCGCCAAAAGCTCAAAAAAGGTTATGGGGGGAGGGGGGTATGGTCAGTAGCCCCCCCGAAATCGGGCCCACTCCGCGGCCCCTGATAATTAGCCTGGTGTGTCGCACTGACTGGGCATCCCCTTTAAAAATACGAGTAAAGGGAGATAAATCTGAAGAGCATGGCTTCTTTTAACACGCATGAATGCAACGCCTATTGATAGGTAGATCCACTTAACCTGAGCTAATTGAAGACGGGCGTACGCCATACAATGTGCTATTAGGGAAAATTTTTGCCCGGGCAGTGGCACTACGGCCTACTCTGATATCGAATTCCGACTGCCAAGGGATCTTTTACGTGCACTCCAATGTGTACACGGGACCTCGGTTTTTCGTACCATCCGAACGACTAGGCAGCTGTCCTTGTCAGGCCCTCCTTCTGCATCACTGACAAGGGGAAATCACGTCGGAAAATCGAGTTGAACTTTCTCGGCCAATGCAGGGTTTGAACACCCGACCTTATCCACTTAGCCACAGTGATCCCCCCCCCCCCGGCGGAAGCAATTCTTAGCCCCCCCCCCCCCCTAGCCCTCTTATCCCGCCTGGCCTGAGATCAGTAGCAGTAAAGGTGTAATTAGCTATTATTTGCATATGGAATAGTAGTTATCACCTTACTGATTAAGATGTTAAATCCATGCTATTTCCTGAACTGAGATAACGTTCTTTCGCTGAGTTAATAAAAATGTCAAGGAATGTTTAACACCAGCCTCATGAAACTCCGGAAAATGTCTCGCACTCATATTCAACTATGCTCAATCTTGCTGAGGCCTTAAAGGGCCAATCCCGATAACTTTTTGGGGAATAAAACTGCTTAATTTTGTGTTAAAATCATTTAAAACCCATTATCTAAGGCCGATCAACTAACCCGATTTTTGTGATACGCTTGTTAATAACTTAAACCCGACAGTCTGCATCTGGAAATGGAGACCTTTGTATCATACAGTATCTGGATAAAACCAGACTTTTTTCTATAAAAATAATATGTAGGTAAAATTTACCTTTTGTTATCAAGTACAGTACATGGGTCATTCACTGTATAGACCTTTCAGGAAACGTAAATCGATTATAAGGTCGCCAAATGAAAAAAATGACCATCAATCTTAAAAGGGTTACGTATCCAGATAAGCAATTTTGGCGTTCACGTCCAAATGACTCAATATTTTGAGTTGAAATTTTGAGACAAGGTATATACACCATTCCCCTATATTTTGGCGTTTTATTTTCATACATTCTCAGACTTTTATTTTTGAGCCTCTGTATAATACGGGACTGTCCCTTTTTAAGATTTAATTTATTTGGGATCCAATCAAACAGGGTGCAGGTGACTTAATAATTAGTAAATTTACGGGCGACAGTGTCCGGTGAATCGGATGGAATTTCGGGATGAAATTCGAAACCCCATTGCAGGATTCCGAATTCCAACCCACACCAAGCCCAGAAAGTCTAGAGGTGACTTGGCGGCTCGTTAAAGCCACCGACCACATACAACATGATCATCATCATCATCGCTCTATGGCCGGTCCAATAAATTTTATTTTCAGCAGAAAAGTGTTTTTTATTAAGACGAATTGGACAAAAATAAATTGTTCATTTTTTGTCCGACCGGCCCCTCGGGGGAAGGCCCGATCGCCCTATGGGCCATCCGCCCCTGCATAAACATATATAAGGGGGTTGATCGGTTCAACCTTAGGCTTTATCAAGACCTGACAGAGGACTCTATAGGTTGTGACTATATAGAAGCACTACATTATAGTGTTAGTTATATCTTCCTTATTTAATGTTTTTGGGGGAGGGGAGTGGGTAAAAAGGGAGAATTGCTTCACAAAATAGAAGAACTATATTATACTAGCTAGTATAACTGTCTGAACCGTGGATGAGGCGCTGGTTTGCTAGCCTGGAGGTCGGGTGTTCGATCCCTGCATTAGCCGAGAAAGTTCATCCCGATTTTCCGGCGCGATTCCCCTTGTCAATGATGCAGGAGTAGGGCCTGAAAAGGACAGCTGCCTAGTCGTTCAGATGGGACGAAAAACCGAGGTCCCGTGTACACATTGGAGTGCACGTAAAAGACCTCTCGGCAGATGGAATTCAGTTGCTGCCCGGGCAAAATTTCCCTCATAGCACACTGTATGGCGAATGTCCGTCTTCCATTAGCCCAGATTAGGTGCATAGTAGTAGGACGTTAAATCCAATTTCATTCATTATAAACTCACCTGTGGGTTCGAAATTACCTCCTGTTATATAAAATCCTTTGTACAACTGTATATCCTAGCGAATAAAAAAGTTCTCCCTTGTAAGAATTATGGCGTGAAAACCAATATTATATTTACGAGTATTAATTGGTGATATATCCATTGTTTCCAAATCAATGTCGTTGTCTTCAGTCGCTTCTTTGTTGCCCAAACTCAAATGACCGAAAAAGGCGGTGTGCTGTTTTGATAAGAACACACGTGATTGTCAAAATTTGTCTACCTTTACCACCATTCGGCAAACCACGACAGATTCCGGTACCCTCCGTAACCCTACGTCTAGACTCGGATGTATGACAGTAAGTGTAATGTACCTACGACCATACATTTGCGATGCGGCTAGTCGACTACCGATTGACTTTAATAGGAAAACATGCCGCTTTTTACAAAAAAATCCCAAAATAGCAGCCATTTTTTAGTTTGTTGGCAAAATCTACACAGGGGCAGCCATTTTTTATCCGGATCCTTTTAAATAGTTCCGAAATAGCGGAAATCGTCATTTGCCGAGTTCCTTTACCCCCTTCAACATGATGGTTCAGCTAATGACGTGACATGTCACATGTGTAATGTTGTGATGGACACTTTCGAAAATACAAGCAAAAACATTGACTTTTCGAGAGAGAAATTTTGGTTATTTAATTGTGTAATGGATTTTATTCAAACGTAGGTGGTTTCAAATACATAGGCAGGTGTTTAATAATAAAAGTAAAATAAAACCAAGTATGAAAAACCCAAACCATTAGACAAAATAATGTAATCAGGAAAAAATAGTGTAATCAGCATTCAGTTGAAGCTTAGATGACAAATGCCTCGATCTACTTAAAAAATCAGAATAGAATCCCCTCCAAATTCAACAAAGATATTATCAATTAAAAAATCCAGCATCTGAATTATCTTGATGGCGGTGAATTTATTTTTGGAATCACTATGGTTCTTAACAAAATATTTGGAATTGTATTTAACAACAAAATATTGATATCTAACAAGTCCCGATTTTTATGAAAAGACACTGTGAATAATGTCTCGTAACCGAGCTTTAAATATGGGGAATTTTAGTGTACAAGGTAGAGAAGTCAAACATTTGTATAGATGAGACTGAAGCAAGTGATCTAGATTGCAAACCATCAAGTAATTCTTTGGAATTATTTTGTAGTTTTTGTTCACAATCGAAGAAATGCGTTTATAATTTACCATGGTTCAGACAGTATTTCCATCTCCATTATTTAATATGTTATGGATACCATGGTGATTACACTTGATGTGTCTGATTATTCCCGCTTGGAATGCGCTTTGATCTGCAGACACAGAATAAATACTATGTCACAAGGGAATTCTGTGTCGGGATTTTCCGGCGTGGTTTATCCTCGTCAGTGCTGCAGGGCGGCGGAGTTTGTGACAAGGACAGTTGTGTAGTCGTTCGGATGGGACAAAACCCCGAGGTCTTCTGTACACATTGGTGTGTACGTAAAATATCCCTTGACAGATGGAATTCGATATAACAGTAGACGGTAGTGTCGCTGTCCGAAAAAAATTTCCCTCATGCACACTGTATGGCGTGTGTCCGTCTTCATTGACCCTGTTTCAAGCATGACAGTAGGACGTTAAACCCCGTTCCATTTCATTTCATTTCCAATACTAAATGTGACCCTCCAGCACAAAACAGTACACATGGGTCAAACTGAAGAAATTGAGATAATGGTGTAAAATGAAATTGTGTAAAAACCTCTTTTCATTGGTACCTGAATTCTGAGAATCGGACAAAAATTGGTAGAGATATGGGAGTTTTAAGTTTTGAATTTTTTATACTCTTTCATTTGACACCATTATCTCCATTTCTTCAATTTGACCCAAGTGTACTTAATCTCCAATGAGATAATGATATCGTTGCTCTGTTTACACGGGGAAAACAATTTATATGATATTTATTACAAGAAAAATTATATTACACTAGAAAACGAATGAATGGATGATCCACATTCGAAGTAATAATAATCTAGATTTATATCAATTTTAATTTGTTTAAAGGGACAATCCCGATAAGAACAGAGTCTCAAAAATTAAAGTCCGAGTATTTGTGAAATTTATGGACCAAAATATAAAAACATGGTGTATTTACATTGTCTGAAATTTCAGCTGAAAATATTGAGTCGTTTGGACGTGAACGTCAACACTGCTTATCCGGACACGTAACCCTTTTAAGATTTCTGGTCATTTTTTTCATTGTGTGACCTGATAATCGATTTACGTTTCTTGAGAGGTCTATACAGTAAATGACCCATGTACTGTACTTAAAACAAAAGGTAAATTTCATATTATTTTCATAGAAAAAAGTCTGGTTTTATCCAGATACTGTATGATACAAAGGTCTCCATTTCCAGATGCAGTCTGTCAGGTTTAAGTTATTTACAAGCGTATCACAAATATCGGGTTAGTTGATCGGCCTTAGATAATGGGTTTTAAATGATTTTAACACAAAATAATTAAGCAGTTTTATTCCCCAAAAAGTTATCGGGATTGGCCCTTTAAACAGATTATTACCTCATCATCATACAGTTAGTGGCACCAATCGAAACCGTCTCTTGCCAATTAATTATTAACCAGCATCGAATCCAGGTAAAAACAATTAATTTGTTTACATACTTGTCTCTATGACTAAATTATTATGTCCCACAGACACATTTTGTTGTATTGTTACACGTGTTACCTTGGCAACGAATATTTTTTGATGTATTAATTTTGCTTAACGAGGCAATGTCCCCGATCTCATCCATCATTCTATCAAATAATATTTATGATTATCATGTATACTTTCCATCAATAACAGCTTACTAATTAAATAGAGAAATAAGTCGTCATTCGTAAACATAACGGATGATTTGATTCCTGTGTGAAATAGCTTTATTCGCTCCTGCCCCTCTCGATGCACGTCGGGTTTCCTTCGCGGGAGTCATTAACTAAGTCGCTCTCCTAAATATTGAGATTAATAAACTACTTTCAGTTTTTGTTTACTTTTAAACTGCATGCATTCGAGGTACAAGGAGCTTTTCATGGCTCCTGCACAATTTTATAAACGTGAATGACTGTTTATTTAACGTCCGCTTCCACCTAAGTGATATCGCCGACAGAGGTTTGATTCAACCCTTTGGTGACATTATATACAGGACAAATTAGTGTATTCCGTTTACAAATACACCAACGCCGGGCTTATGTATTGAGAAAACCCCATAGGACTAAAGATCGAAATGCATCCTTGTACCCGTGCACGTAAAAGAACTCTTGACAGCTGGTGTTGTCATCCCGGTTGGTGAAGATTTAGTAGGACGTTAAGCCCCATTTTATTTTATTCGTTATCTTCCCATTTACATAAAGACAGTTAAATTTGCGAGCCGAATAATTTGACAGTGTCCATAATGGGAGATTTTAAAATCTGGTGGAATTGTTCGATTGCATAAAATAAGCATCTTTGTCAAACTTGTGATTACAAATGACGGAATTATCTCCCTTTTTACAATTACATGTTTGAAATTTGTTAGTGATGCATGTACGCGTGGCAGATATCTTATTTGATGAAAATGAAGAACCCAAGTAAATCTACAAATAAACCATATCGAAATAATTTTTCGATTAAGAGCGTAAGCTGCGTAGGCTTAACTCTCCATATACATTTTAGATTTTAAGTCTTCAAAACTCTAAGCGCCATCAGACAGCACTTTGTTGATGTAGCCTAGTCGGGGCCGAAATAAACCATAATGAGCCAGTATATAGCCTCGACATAAATATAAGAGAGAGAGAAATAGGGCTTAACGTCCACTCGACACAAACTAGGTCATTTCGAGACATAAATATCAAAATTCTTGAAAGTATTTCGCATGGGGCCAGTAAATTGCAGGGGGGGACGTGCGCGTTGTATGATAGGGTCTGTCATTTAATCAAATGGCGTGGTTTCGATTCCCCGTTGTACGTGACAAGGAGTATGGTCGTCTGTCAAACCTCGTAGGTTTCCCCGCTCCTCCCCTCTATTGCTAAAGATCCCTACCCCAGGCGCAAGCGTATTATTGAAATGAACTTGAATCATGTGTTAGTCCGGAAAAGACCTAGTTTGTGTCAAGTGGGTGTTACCCTTCCCCCCTCTCTCCCTCTATCGTTAAACCCAATATCTCTCTCTCTCTCTCTCTCTCTCTCTCTCTCTCTCTCTTAATTTGAACGATTTATAACGATCGTGTCTATATTAATTTATTTCAGATAAATGTAAAGTGCTGTTAATATTGGTTTTATAAAAGACCTAAATAGCTTCCATTATTAATTTATAATCTTTGGTGTAAAATGAAACAAAAGCAGTAGACACCGGAATGAAAAGGGGGGGGGGGTAGTTGTCTAGAGTGCAAAGCTTCGACCTCTAGCTGGCCGGCCACCTCTGGCTTTCGGCTGTGGTTCCGAGCCCTGGTGTGAGGGTATGTGGCATGGAGATAGGGACGCCTTCTTAACCTCGTGGGTTTCTTCCGGCACTCCGGTTTCCTCAAAATGCTAAAGACCCCTACGCGCAAGCGAATTATTGGAATAAAATATAACCATATATTAGTCCCGAGATGACCTAGTTGTGTTGAGTAGACGTTAAACCCCATTTCTCTCTCTCTATCTCTCGGGAATGAAATCTACACCATGCAATATATTAATCTAACTGCATGAATTGGCAGAATAATCACGCGCTTTGTTTGCGTTCCGTTCTATTTCTCCTATTGTCTTTTTAAACAGTAGGCCTAGTAGACTGAGCTATAAATAGAATCCCTTATATCGTCAGTTCCTGTAATAGCTCTGCTTAGCATTGTGCAAGAAAACAGTTTCAGATCTATGTTAATTGGTTTCATTTAAAGATAAAACGGGGACATAATGGCGGTATTGAGGGTTACAAACTATGACTACATTGTTATATTGGACATCATCAACTTAATAAGTACAATCAATATATATTAAGCCATGACAAATGTATTTTAGTCGTAGTTTATTTGACCTAGTGTTTATTTTCTAAAGGTTCTCATTATTAAAAGAACTGGGCGTTTAATGGATTTTTTTTCCATAATTGGTAACGTTGTTCATGGATCGGGAGAAAGCAACTTTCTGTCAAAGTTCAATTTCAATTATACCTTATCAAAATTAAAATTAAAGCTGAAATAACATATTTTTAAGTTATATATTTAAAAGGTATTTAAAAAAAGCTTTAAAATAGATGGTATCTATAAACAGTCCTACCTTGTTAAAGAATAAGCCTATTTATCCTATAATTCACTATTGCCAGTTGAGAACTTGGCAAAAATATAATTTTCAACTTAAAATTCAAACGTTGGAAGATAGCTATTCCATTGTGAGTAATAGAAAAAACAAGGTGGTAATTGTGTTATTATTTCCGTTGTGAGCGAGTTTTAAGTGTGAAAATGATCGTATAATAAATAGTGAGTTGACAACTATTGAGCAAAAGACATAAAAATAAGTATGTTTTGACTTTCGTAGAAAATATATAAAATTCTCGCTTTAATGGTATGAAACTAATTTAGTAGCCTTTTTATAATCAGTGTATGTTTGTTCCAGACTTCCCCGTCATTTATGTTCTGTCTAATCAAAAATACATTCTTCTTTTTAATTTAAAGAAAGACCATAAATAAACGAAAGTAATTGTCTAATAGGAGTGGGTAGATTCAATAAGGAAGACTGTCTCGTAAAATGACAAATGTAAAAAAACAATATATAAGCCTACAATAGTAACGGGCAAATGCGGACTTAAAGACCATGTACATTAAAACGTAATCATTTCAAAAATGATTCAAATTAATAAATCCTAACGTGAAATAAGGCCGTCGAAAGTTATCATTTCCTTATTGGAGAGAGAGAGAGAGATAGGGAGAGAGAGAAAGAGAAATTGGGTTTAACGTTCACTCAACACAACTAGGTTTTTTTAATTTTTATTTCAATAATTCGCTTGCGCGTAGGGGTCTCTAGCAGTGGGTGGAACCCGGATTGCCCGGAGGAAACCCACGAGGTTGAGAAGGCGCCCCTATCCCAATGCCACATACACTCACACCAGGGCTCGAAACCAAAGTCGCAAGCCAGAGGTGGCCGGCCAGCTAGAGGTCGAAGCGCGGCACTCTAGACCACTAGGCCATCCCAACCCCCTCATTTCCTTATTGGATAAATATACAACATACAATAACTTACATAAATGAAAGTATAATACACAAAGAATATGTAAAAAACGTCTGAAGAGTTGGCAGTTTTCATTATAATAGTTCAAAACTAGATAATGTGAAGGGAAGTTGCTGAAAATTTCAGTCAAAGTAACCACTCTAAACTGAGAATTCAGCGATTGAATTTTGGGCCTACCCTCGATTATCATTAGTAAAGTCGACACGAAAAAAAAAAACATTGTCTCGATTATCCGTTCTTGATTTAATTATGAATGAGCGTTGAGCAGAAAATCAAATCCTAGTTTAGTAAGTCTCACAGGCTAGCGATGACATCGAGAGTTGGTTATGATCTGGATAAGTTAATTAATGTCTAATTAATCATTTAGATAACATTTCAGGACTAAAGAAAAACCTGCAATAGGCATATGTAGCTCCTGCATAATGTATTTTTATGTGTGTGGTCATGTTTTATTGATAAGTTCAGGCCTTCTTTTTTCGCTTGAAACCGATCCAGAGTTTCTAGTTCCGAAACGTTATTTGCGGCAAGAAGTTGTGTTAACTGATGGTTTTTATTGTAATATTATAAATTTATTAAGTATATATACAATCTGGAGCCAACAAGAATAAAATGCTGCTCGACCTTGAAATCTAATAGTTAGTGCAGGGGGACTGCGCCACATATGATTTACACAAAGGACAAACACAACGACAATACATCACACTCCGAAACAGCAAACGAAACAAACAATAAAACAACAATTCAAAAAAGAGTGAATGGATCCGGGGGCTAGCCGTAAGCGTCCACTGTTGCTAGAAAGTTTATTTCTGGCATTGACGTAGGTACGTCTTATTTAGTTAGATAAAATTGGAGTGCAAACGTATCTATAATATATCTGTACGTGACATTTTTACGAATCGCATATTTGTGTGTTGCAGTTTTGTTTTCAAATATCAAATAAACGAAGTTTTATTTCAGACATTGTGCGTTTATTAATGCATGTATACCTAGTGGCGTGGGTAGGATTGAAATCCGATTCTGGCGATCCACGCTTTTTGGTTGATCGAGAAAGATCCTCAAAATTTGTTTGCGTGGTTTCCACTTTTCAGAAGTGCAGAATTGAGGTTTTGAGTCTAATCGTTCGAAGGGGACGTAAACGCATCGACCCGTGTACTAATTGACTGTTGGAATTCAAAATGGTAGTAGGCGACTGCCCTGTCCAGGTACGCGAGTCCCTGATATTTTGAATTCGCAATTAGAGTAGGCGACAGCGATACTGTCAGTGCAAAATTCCTCTCGTAGCATGCTATATGGCGTCTGCCCATCTTTATAAGCCCATAAGGAGCCGGTAAGTATGATTTTAGACCCCCTTTTTTATTTCTCGGATATTGATATAAACTATCAACAGCCTACTGACTAACATTAAAGGGACAATCCCGATTTGAACAGGGTCTAAAAAATAAAAGTCCGAGTACGTATGAAATGTAAACGCCAAAATATAGAGAAGCGTTGTATTTACCGTTTCCCAAAATTTCAGCTCTGAATATTGAGTCGTTTGGACGTGAATGTCAAAACTACTTATCTGGACACGTAACCTTTTTAAGATTTCGGGTCAATTTTGAGATTGGGTGGCCTGATAATCGACTCCCGTTCCGTTAGAAGTCTATACAGTGAACGACCCATGTGCTGTACTTCATAACAAAAGGTAAATTTCACCTACAAAGTAAAATTCTGGTTTCATCCAGACACCGTATAATACAGCTAAGGACACCTGTCTTCATTTCCAGATGAGGACTGACGGGTTTCAGTTGTTTTGAAACGTATAACAAATATTGAGTTAGTTGCTCGGCCCTGAGGTAGATGATTTTAAGGGATTTTAACACAAAATTAAGCAGTTTTATTCCCCAAAATATTATCGGGATTGTCCCTTTAAAAGAGGACATTTGAAGGGTTCACTGTAACATAACGGAATACAACACGAGGACTGAATTGTTCGGTGAGGGGGGGGGGTCATTGGATGACTGAGTGGTTAGCGTGCACGCGCTGTATCATAAAGCCTGTCATTGAGTCAACTGGCGTGGTTTCGAATCCCCGGTTGTACGTGGAAAAGAGTAGGGTCGCCTGTTCAGCCTCGTGGGTTTTCTCTGGATTCCTCTCGTTTCCACCCACTGCTAAAGACCCCTACGCGAAAGCGAATTATTGAAATAAAATTCAACCTGGACCCAAGTTCACAAAGCATTCTCAGACTTAAGTTGAGAATTTACTCAACTTTCAATCACTCTTTATGAGAAATATCTTTGATCCAGAAACACAAAACTTTGCACTTAGCATCTTATTGGTGTATTTAATATATTAAAACAACAAACGTTTAATTAAGGGCTATAATTTTGTTAAAATAAGGCGAACTATTTTGAGTAAATGAACCCCCCTCTCTCTCCCCCTCTCTCTCTTTTTCTCCCCCTCTCTCTCTCTCTGAATTGTTCATTGTTCCTATTACATTTTGGACATATTTGTTAAACTTTTAACCGTCAAATATTTGATGATACTGAAAGCTTATTCGTGTTAAAAACGTGTTTCAAGATATTGACACATAATCAAGACAGCAAAACTCTTTTTGGCCGCCATCAGTCGCCATTGTACCAGATACTTCAAACGAACGCAATCGATACATTCTTTATGTAAACAATATTGTCACCAGAATCTGACATCTTCATTACTGTATCATTATCTATCGTTGGCTTCACATCTTTCGGTAAATATAATATATTGTCATAAAGTGCCGTTTTGAATCCTACACAAGTTCAACCAAGTTAAGAACTAGTCTCATAGACGTGAAAAAAAGGAGAATTAAGCTGTAAAAAAATAATTATATAAAATATCTCCGCCGGTGGAAATGAACATTAAACTCCAGAAACTAACGGACGTAAAAAAATACCACTGATATTAAAAGGTTGGTTTGAAAAGAAGAAGAAAGAAATGGTGCAATGTATACATGAATCATTGACCCAAACAAGAGCGGGTCGGGGACTCGGGGGGGGGGGGGAAGGTGACCAGGGGTACAAGTCCATCCCATTAAATTCAAGTGACCCTTTTATTCACGTTTGATCACAATTGACATGTTACAAATGACAGTAACTAAACATCTTCAATGGAGGCTTGATCTCGCTTTTAACTCCGTAAATCTTATCAAGGCCATCACGTAATACCCTGCATATTCCGACACTAATTTCGATTGGGTATACAAGCCCAGACTGTTAGCCTATATCAGATTCCTCGGTCAAGCTAATTTGTCTACCTTTGATAATCGAGTTGCAAAGTTCAGGGTTCATTCAATGTCAATGTTTCCGTGGGGGTGGCGATGCCACAGCCTCTGATAAGACGCCACTGTTCACGAGTCTTTAGATAACGCAGCTATAATTTCCGGTATTGTGAAGTAATATAGCAACGTCCAGATGTTTTAAAACTCGCAGTCGTTGCTTCGGGATTGGTCACCCCTTTCACAAATTTCCGGATGTGCGTATGCCTATAATGCCCCTTCTCCTTAGCCGCTAAACCCAATTTTAAAAAAAATTATTTCATAGTATACGACTCGTAAACTAGAGAGAGAGGAATGGGGTTTAACGTCCACCCGACACAAACTAGCTCATTTTGGGACTAAACTCGTAAACTGGAAGTTTAGAATAATATTTTTGCGATGGCTGTGGATATTATTTTAAATTTTTTATTCAATCTATAGTTTAAACATTCAATATAACTTGGGTTTTTTCATCCAATCTACACCGACCGGACTAATGAAGGAAGCAATTTAATATATAGCAGAGAACAGGGGATTTATTTTGTACGTTTTTGTCTGGTTTGGATTTTTAGTACACTTTCAAGAGATGTTCACAGTTTTAATGTCAGATGTTGGCGTTACTCTTGTCGTTATGTTTTTTGAGATTTTATTTTAAACTGGAGAGAGAGGAAGAGAGATAGAGAGATGAGAGATAGATGGGATTTAACGTCCACTCGACACAAACTAGGTCATTTCAGGACTGACATATGGTTTAATCATATTTCAATAATTCGCTTGCGCGTAGGGGTCTTTAGTAGTGGGAGGAAAAAGGAGGACCCGGAGAAAATCCACGGGATTGGAATTTTAAACTGGATTAGTTTAGATTAGTCATAAAGCCTATCAACTATTAAATTCACTATTCGACTAGTTCCATGCCCGAGGTCTGCCAAATCATGGCCAATTCCACCATTACTCATGATAATCTTTGTAGACGTTTTGGTCTAGAATCGATGTATTTTTCTTTATTTGGGCATGGGCGGTTAACGAGATAAATTGGCATGACTGACCCGATTTCCCTAAAAAAAATTAGGCATGGACGGTTAACGAGATAAATTGGCATGACTGACCCGATTTCCCTAAAAAAATCGGGGACGTGACCCGACAATTGGTGATTGTGACTTGAAATACTGATGGGCAGGCAAAGATGTGTGTCACAATTGAGAAAGTATTAGTGGTCTATTTACATCCAAATTCTGAAGAAATAGCATTTAATAAATAAATGACAACCTTTATACACAGTAAATGCGTATTTCGTTGTCTGACAACCTTTCCTTAAGAATTCATGTTAAAACATAACACGTATCATTCATCCTTTGTTACTTACATCTATCTAATAATAACTCAATTACTATAACAACATACACAGTATAATGTTGATATGATGCCTTTGATGGAATACACGTGTTCTTTGTTCTTACAACCAGTTTGACAAGAAATCCGAGGTCTATACTCTTTTCAATTCTACAAAAATTATCGATAAATTTGCTGAACTCAATACTTTTGTTGTGACGTAGTTTTTAGTTTGTGCACAAAGCAGCATTAACATGTTCAATATTTAATTCTGGTCGCTGTTTAGAGAGTATCGTTCATAATATACAAATTAAGAGGCGATCGTTTGACAGTACTGATGCGATGTTGTGACTTACGCTTTTCGCGTAGTTTTTAGTTTGTCCACAAAGCAGCATTAATATGTTCAATATTTTAATTCTCGTCGCTGTTTAGAGAGTATCGTTTATAATATACAAATTAAGAGGCGATCGTTTGACAGTACTAACGCGTTCTCAGTGTTCAACCTTGCATTACCTCGGGTGTTCATCTCACTTGAACCCCTCTGTCTCAGTCGATAAAAATATGCTGATTTAAACATTTTTGCCTCAATTCCATCAATTATCAACCCGAAAACAATATGCTGATTTAAACATTTTTGGCTCAATTCATTTTCTGAAGTGATCGTCAGTCAGTTTTCACAAATCTGCCACGTGTCAAGTGAATTGTGAAAACCAAGTTAATAATTTTGTGGGAAAAATTCTTCTGGTGTTAACTGAATTTAGTATTTATCCCTTGTTACCGTGTTACTATGACAATATAAATTTAGTCTGATTGACACTTCGGGCCATAGAGGAGAATGACGTTGCAGGTTTCGTATTTTATGGGTTGTCTTTGACAGTCTTTACGTCATAAAGCACCATCAATGTTGGAGTAAACTAGAGTTAGTGCCTTTGGATACATCCAAACCAGTAACAAATCGAAAAAATAAATCATTGTTACATAGCTTTTTTAAGTCTTGGGCTGCTATATGGTAATATCGTACAAGGCTACTTTCGTTTTTTTATTGGTCCTTGCTTTCGGGAACATGGTATATACTAGGCTACCTTCGGGTTTTTTTGTTGGCTCTTGTCTTTGTATATCTGCTATACCGTAAGGATGGCACTAGATTGCGCACAATGCTTAATTTTGGTTGACTGTAAAACACAGGCTCAAAAATCGAAGTCAAAATATTATAAGACGTTCATCTTCGTCTTGCTAACAATGACGTCAAGTACTATTTTATACCCCCACATTCGAGGCAACTAAATGTGCGACTGACTTAAAGGTATTCAGTTACATATGACCAGATACCTGTAGTTGTCGCTTAAACTGAATAGAATGCGATTTCGAACTTGACACACTTGTCATCAGAGCAACACAGTCAAAACTACGCAACAGGTAGCCAACGACGTTTATCGATCGCGCTGAAAGTCGATAATATGTCGTCTGCCTTCTGCAAATTTACTTCATCGAATAATGCTGCGCGTGTTCAGACGACACAGTCTTTGTGGTGTGATGGAAATCGGCATCATTTACGAATTGTTGTGAAACGTGCCATATTTAAAATAGACAAAACAACGTGCCAAGAATAACCTTGTACACTTTCAGTTTATATGGAGGGACGGCACGACACTTACCAGAAGTAAAGGTATGTATTATAAATGGGTTATTTCATTATATACGCAAAAACAAAAGGATACCTGTACCGTATTCTGTGATAGCAAATCGAACGCATATCTTGTTGACGACTGACGGTGTGACTCGTAGGACCTAATTCTTTGATTAATTATACATAATATCTAGATACAGAAATAGATTTTTTATTGATAATATGACAGCATGGAACAAAATTTATAAGGAATGGCATTCTACAGGAATGGGTTCTATTTACAGTATAATTACATTGTATTATTACTTTTTTATGACGATACAGGCCCGTAAATAAGGGGCGTGGGGAGGGGGGGCACTGTTACAACCCCTAATGTAAGGGGTTAACTGAAATTGTATTACAATTTTTGCATTTACTACAATAGGGGTTGTAACAGGGCGTCCCTGTGGAAAAATTTCCGATCATAAAACAATAGATATAAATTGTCCGTCAAATTTACAGCACCCCCGAGAACCCCTCCCACCCCTCGTTGCTCTGAGCTAGTTACGTCCCTGGATATGAAGTTCTTTGTACTATCAACATTTTGTAGCACAAAATGTCTCATGAAATATTATCCTTTCAACTAACGACATTAGATAATGAGTTATAGGAAAAGTCATCATGTCTATTCTCGTCGTATTCATTAGTCTTGGGATTAGAAATAATTGACATTAAATTCTCCTTGAAATGAGTCCACGTATCCTTACTTAAAGGGACAATAACACCCTTGCTGGCTTGCCAGGTCCAGAAAATAAATAATAGCCTTATTCTAAGTACTAGATGTTTAAATGTCCTACAAGTTGTGAAGAATATCCATTACATCCTATTTTACTTGTCCAGAGAGTTAGAAAATATTTTTAATTCCAAGTTACATTTGAATTTTTTTTAAATTAGGTGTGTAAAGATGTAATTTGTATCGTCAATTAATTGGAATATTGTAAAATAGTACAATTTGTTGACCAGATTAAAGATTGGGACATATTGTTCAGTTACAACCAGAGTGGTATTGAGCCCTTAAGATAAGATAACTTTGTAGAAATAAGTGATAGAAGGGGATTGGGGAATGGCGGATATTTAATTACAATGACTATAAAAGACCTCTGCGATTTGATTAGAAAATAAGCATTTTATATATGTGCTGATTTGGTTTGAGAAATGTCTGTCTGTTACAATCTAAATTTTATGTCAAAAGGCAAAACCTAGTAACTCGCTTCTTTTCTTTTTCCTTTTTATCAAAATTGAGTTAGGACCAAATATCTGGTAACTAGGGTATGGACTTCCTGTTATTGTCTTAGATATTACAATCTTTTGATTTTGTAATCAGTTACACCCATGACACAACCTACCAACTTCCTTTATTTGCCTAGTATACCACAGCAAGCCTAGTAACTCAATAGTCAAATCAGTGGATGAGCTGGGGTTTAATATTCATTCATTATACGTTTTCCTTTGTTTTCTCAAAGTTGTGTTTGTAACCTATTGTCGTGTTTGTAATCTAATGCTGTGTTTTGCTGTCAACAGTTTAAGCCAAATTTAAAATAATTTAAACCACAAACTGACTTCCGAATTTTAAAAAAAAAATCGAGCAGATTTTTCTCTACTCTTGATTGAAAAAAAAATTACCGATTTTCAACAATTACTCCCAAATGAAAAACAAGATTTAGCTTCTTTACCTGTCCGCGAGGATCACGTGGCTAAGTGGGTAAGACGCTGGCTCGCTAGCCTGGGGTCAGGTGTCGATCCCTGCATTGCCCGAGAAAGTTCATCCAGATTTCCCGGCATGGTTTACCCTTGTCAGTAAAATAATCTTTACTTCCAATATAACAATCCAAAATAATAAAGTTCCCTCAAATTTGTTGTTTTGGCGTTTAGTAATATTGGCTCGATGGTTGTGGCGAGGGTGGGGTGGGGTGTTTGGATGATATGTCTCTTTTGTACATTAGATTTGTACTTGAAAACGACTTGTAAAATCTAGGAGCCGTTAAACCTCATTTTGTTTCACTCCATTGTACGTAATTAAAAGGGTAGTACCAGATATACTTTAGTAAATAAACCGAAACTACAAAACTACCAAAACTACCCTAGTCCTGTGTTGGTCCCAAATGTGGGCCTCAGGCCAAACTCATCATTATAGGCATGTTTCAGTATACATCTTTGCAGTTGCCAAATGTCAACACATATTCTTATTGTAGGCTGTGTGACTCCAGTGGTCCTTTGAATACACCATATATTGAAATTCCCGGGGTACCCCTGCACCTGCGTTAAATTAGTTTCCATTGGACCCCATGATATCCATGGTCCCTATGCCCATTGGTAAATCCAGCCCTGGCAGCTATATAAATCCGAAGCTCTGTCATACTCTTTCGAAGAAATACAAACATTTCGGTTTCAAATCAGGTTTTGTCATTCCGTGGGAACATAATATTGTCGCGATGAACAAATCACAGATAAACATGAAGAAATGAAATAAAATGAAATGAAATGGGGTTTAGCGTCCTACTGTTATGCACCTAACCTGGGATAATGGAAGACGGATGAGCATGAAGAATACAATTCGACAAACGAGTATGGTAACTCGGTTTATCAAATCTGACCATCGTTTCAATCTGTACATTGATATCTGGAAAGTCTAAGCTATGATTTGGATGATTTGGGTTTTTTTCTCGTATTTCAGATACTTGTGTCATAAATGGCCAATCGCTTTACTTTAAACAAAAGGCATGCATAGGCTGGTATAATATTTGGCAATGTTTGAAAGAAAGAGAGGGGGGAATGGTTTTGCCCGCGCGCGCTGTATTATCAGGTATGTCATTGAGTCAACTGGCGTGGTTTCGATACCAGGGCTTTGCCCAACCTCGTGGGTTTTCTCCGGGCCCTCCGGTTTCCTCCCACTGCTAAAGACCCCTACGCGCAAGCGAATTATTGAAATAAAGTTAAAACATAATATGTTAGTCCCGATATGACCTAGTTTGTGTCGAGTGGCCGTTAAACCGCATCGCTCTCTCTCTCTCCCTCTATCTCTTTCTCTATCTCTCGCCCGAACTCTTGAACTCTCTTGAAAGAAAGATTAGAATTTAGATTTTGTGGCAGACGTTATCAAAAGATAATGAATGTACTATTGATTCTGTCAATTTTATAATCTGCTACATTTCCATATTCGTACAAGAGGAACTTCTATCTATATCAATTTCAGGAAGCGATCTAGACCTGTTGCATGTAATCACATAAGTATATCGCTACAGTTTTGAAATAAGTCTATGCGTAAAGTCAGGCATATGTTAAAACATTTTGAAATCTCTAAAATCAAAGCAAAACCCAACCTAGCGTTCATGGCATAGAACATGTGCAGGATAACATTGCCAGTGCCTTTAAGAAAGTAAATTAACACAAAATCCTCCAAATCAAGTCTATCGAAAAAAGATACAAAATTAGCTGGCATTCATTAGAAGTAAGAAAAAAAGCATCTAAAACACAAGAACGGAAATCTCTAATAAGAAATCCTTTCTAATAATTTGCGTCGATATATTTTAAGAAAAAATAATTAGATCTGATTATAAAGATAAATAAATCTTAAAGCGAAGATTTCAGATACTCTAAGTAAGTCAGAACATAATTATTTCTACGTATTTTGCTCAATAGGTTGCCAACTCACTATTATACGATCAAAGGTGTCATTCTCACACTTAAAACTCATTTACACCCGAAATAATAACACAATTACCTCCCAATTACCTCCCTTGGAATAGCTATCTTCAAACGATTGAATTTGAAGTTGAAAATGATATTTTTGTCAATTTTCAAACTGGCAATAGTGAATTATAGGATAAGTAGGATTATTCTTTCACAAGGCAGGAATTGTATAGATGCCATCTATGAAATTTAACTTTAAAACCGCTTATCGTCATAATAAATTTGTAATTTATTTTTGACAATATCGAATTCTCACAACTAAAATATACCCACTTTGATTATTTAACATAATCTCCTAGTTTCGATTCATACCGATTAATTTTAAATGAAATCTTTTGACTTGAACATACATGTATGTGGCAAATTGTGCATGCAATTTATCCAATTTAATTTGAACACCGCCCATGTAACTCTGCAGTCATGTTAAAGCAAATCGAAAATTATTTATTTAATTGAGTACGGTTTATATAAAAACAAAACAAAAAAAAATTAAATGTAATTTCATGCATTACAATAATATTCCATAAAATAACATGTGAATTTCAAACGTTCTTTCAATGATTCTTCTCGTATCAAAAACACACAAAACTGGGACAGGGGAGACCAAAGAACGAAAGACTCTTGTTTACTTCATGTTTTAACCGACATGCGCGATTAAACGAGATAATAAGGTTATTATCTTTTGATTGACAGGTACAGGGAAACACTGCGTATCGTTTTACATTGATTTCGTCAGAAAACAGAAGCCGACTGACAAATGAGCATGCGTGATTCTTTTCACATTTAACAAAGTACCGGTATAATGAATAGCCTTTTTTTGTCGATTTATATCCAACATGGATAAACTATAGGCCTATCATATTTCACATTTATCACGCACTTCTCGTTAATTAGCCTATACGGAGAACGCTAGATCGGAGACGGTACTGCACATATTATGACGTCATATGTGGATTGTGGGTTAGAGTAAGGGTTAGGCTTGGCCCAGGGTTAGGGCTAGCCCTGTTTACATATCTAATCTTTGATGCAATCTGCAGATTCTAGCCCTAGCCCTAACCCACAATCCACATTATGACGTCATATGTGCTAAAATGTGCAGGACCGTTTCCAGAACTAGCTTTCTTCTAATTATAGGTCTACTGCGATAAACCGTTAAAATGTCATGTGAAATTGATGTCGTAAATTTACATAGGGCCTACATATAACTAAATTCAATCAATTAGTGCTAATAACATTGTCAGGGAGGCACCTGGGCACCTGCCTTGCGGTTTGGTTCTAACAAAAAACGAGGTGCGCACGGTTAATACACTGGGAATGGATATAAAAAAGACGAGACGGAAATCCCGCTGTACTGGACACATAACCCCAGAAAACCAAGATCATAGGCGCATTTTCTCTGTCGTGAAAATTCTTTTTTTTATCTAATTTTAAAGAATTTCGTATTGCATATTACCGAGAATCCAAGTACTGACATGTGATAGGGAGTTTTGTACCAGCAATCGGTATGACCATTGAAAACCACTAGACATTGTTAACATTGACAATTTTTTAAAAAAATCTGTTTATATCTCGACGATATAGCTTGGACAATTTGTTACATGCACCATGTAATTGTATAGTTAAATCACGGCATATCTAAATTATTTTTATACAAACCCGTTGACACATCAGCACCTATGGTTCTATAAATTCTAAGCTTAGGAATTCGTTCACACTAGAAGGCATTTAACCAAATCGGTTTTAATGGTAATGGAAGTCATGTATCCACGACCAAAAAGAAACCACGTATCCCAATGCAAAATTACGGATAGTTAGACTAACAACAGTTAGTTAGTTCAAAATATCCATTCATTATTAATTATTATTATTAAGCGCTAAAACATGCTTTTGATGAAATCGTGAATGATATGAAATAATAAAATAGTTTTCAAATTAAAAATAATAGCAAGAAAACTATCGGATGGAAGAGTAGTTTGTAAAAGGAGTTTGAATTGTGTCTTTGAGTAGCTGAGCGTAGGTTTTAAATTACAAATAACAGAAAGAATGCTTTCGGATCAAAGAGTGGTTTTTTAAAAGGCGTTTGAATTGTGTTCGTGAGAAGGTGAACAGCTCAAAGATATGCATTTAATAGTTAATAACATATTCAGGTGCTAAATGACTAAGTCATCTGTTGCCTCGTGTTCAATTCAAGATGGCGAATCTTAAACTCATGGATTCAGTAGTCGGCAAATCTCGGCACATTCCGGTACCTTACATCTTACCTCGGCTATATGACAGTAAGTGATATGTACCTACGCCCATACATTTGCTATGCGGCGACCGGTTTACTTCAACAAGAAATCGTGTCGTTTTTACGGAAAAGTCCCAAATTGCGTTTTTTGTAGGGTTGGTATACCTAAATCAGCAGAGATTTTTGTCTCAAGATTCCTGGTTTGATAAAATTCCCTGGTAATTCCCCAAACCCAATGCCAAACGTGACGTTTATTGATATAATACACTCTCCAAAGAAATCTCCATGGGGGAAGCCATTTTCCATTCGGAACCCTTAAATGTTCAAATATGGCGGAAATGGTCATACAGCCGAGATTAGATACGTAAAATTTGTCGAGGTTTGCCGAATGCCATCGGCATGTGTACTTCTTATTAAGAGGCAGTTTGGTTAGCACGAGACAAGTTTGCTTTTATTTCATCTTTCTGCCTACCCTGGTGAGATAGTGCCAGCTACAGTGCATAACCAAAATATTAGAACAGGTTGATGTTTTTGTAGTCGTAGAAAATGCACCAACAACTATAAGAAATTAAATGGGCTTTAACGTTCTCATACTGTTCTGCTCCACTGACAAGGGGGTATCACCAACAAAAGTCGGATGAACTTTTTCGGCCAACGCAGGAAACAGACACAGGAGCTCCACGCTAGCAAGCCAACGTCTTACCCACCGAGCCACGTTGGCCCCCCAAACAACTGTAAGAATTTATTAACTCATTGACTAAATTCGTATAGTTTCTGGTCTATTTGTATTGTTATTTTTATTATATTATTATTACAAAATTTATAAAGCGCCCCTTTCACAGGTGTGTTCAAGGGCGCTTTACAGTGTAATAAAAACATACATTCAAAACTTAAATAACATCAAGAGTGTTAAAAATACATTTAATAAACAATTATTTCTAAAAAAATAAATAAAAGAACTACAATAAACAAAATAATAGGTGTTAAAATTTGTTATAAGCCATTATAAATACTGTACGCTAATGCGGTGTTCTGACCATCTGGTTCGCCGATTTCATAAAATTTCAAGAATGGATTTGTACGAACCGGCTGAAACACGCCACTGTACCTCAAAGATAATTGATTTTTTTTCTATACACAAAAATGTGAGTTGAAGATACAGATCTAGTTAAAGATACGAATCTTACCATTAGCTTTACTCGAAATGTGACTTAAAGATACACATCTTCCCATTAACTTTACTCGAAATGTCTTTAATATGTCGACTAGATTATATCAATTTTTGTTTTCGTCAACCGAAATGTCATCTGATTCTTTATTATATAACTTAGGGAGAGAGAAATGGGGTTTAACGTCCACTCGACACAAACTAGGTCATTTCGGGACTAATATGCGGGATCTAAAGCAGTGGGAGGAAACCGGAGGACCCAGAGAAAAACCACGAGGTTGGACAAGCGACCCTACTCCTTGTCACGTACAACCGGGTATTCGATACCACGCCAGTTGACTTTATGGCATGCTTTATGATACAGCAAGCACGTGGGAGGAAACCGGAAAAAACACACGAGGCTGGAAAGCGACCCTACTCCTTGTCACATACAACGGGGGATTCGAAACCAGGCCAGTTGACTCAACGACATGCTTCATGATACAGCACGCACGTGCTAACCATTCGGTCATCCAAACCTCCTATATAACTTAGAAAGTTCTGTACACGACTATTGGGGTTTCATTTATATTTGGTCCACAAATCCGACCATTCGTCCCATTTGGTCAAACAGTGCGACCATTCGACCCATTTGGTCCACCAGTGCGACAATTCGACCCAACAGTCCAGCCGTGCGCCCATTCGACCCATTTGGTCCACCAGTGCAACCATTCGACCCATCAGTCCACCCGTATCATCCAAAACTGGTGGATTAAGATTTTATATACTGTTGATACCCTGGAGCATCAAGGTTCAACCGAGAGAAATAACGTTACCAAAGATTACATCATAACAACCCGGAAAAAAAACATTTTTTCGATTTCAGAGAAATAATACATTAAATTGCCCACAACACTTTCTGATAAAATCCGATTGATTCGCAGAAACAAAACCCATAGCATTTTTACATCACTGGTCCTCTATTCTTGTTATATTCTCTGTGGTTATGGAAAATTAGATATCGTCCCCCCCCCCCTATCACCACCAACACCTAACAGGTCCATTTTAAACGCACCAACAAAAGCGATGATGTAGACAGTCGTACAATCATCGGCGCAAATCATTACGTTTGGGATTGAGTGTGATCTGTTGCAAATACCTTCAACCTTGCGTACATGTAGATTTCATTTTATTTAAATAATTCGATTGCGCGTAGGGGTCTTTAGCAATGGGAAGAAACCGGAGAAAACTCACGAGGTTGGATACGCGACCCTGTATTGTATTGTATTGTATTGTATTTATTCAGTATACGAGGCCATTGGCCCAAAGTACAATGTAATCATATATTATTTTATATATGTACAAATAATTTATGTTATGTAATTCAAATAATTAACTCTTAGTTTCATTGCATTCTGTACAAATTTCGCAAGGTCATCTTGTTTACAATTTATCATTACAATTTTAAATGCTGTGAGAGGTTCAGCATGTGACTTTATTACCTTATTTAATAACATCTCGCGTATATCTTTATATAATGGACAATTTACTATAAAGTGAATTTCATCTTCAATATGTATTTCATTCACCACGAATTTACAATATTTACAGATTCTGTCACTAGTATCAGAACCATCCCATCGTCCTGATTCAATGGCTAAATTGTGATTCGAACATCTAAATTTACAAAGTGATATTCTGTGTGATTTTATACCTACAGTTGACAAATATTTTTCAGGCATTAACGAACATTAAAATTGACAATACTATCGCAGATTTGGCATAGAAGAAATTTCACATGACCAAGTTTGCATATAGGTATCTTTTAATCTTTGAGTGAATTCTTCTTAAAATATGTTTTTATTTCCTAAGCCCTGCTGTTCCCACACTATACCGAAGCCATTAATATACAATAAATGTTTAATATGACTATCCCAATTTATTCTACCTGCATCATCTAATGTAACTAACATATTATAACATGCTTTAGGGTAACGATCATCTGACATTTCAAGTATGTTTAACCAATATTTTATACATTTAGACATATAATTGACATATAGTGGAACACTACCTTATTCACCACAAATAGTAGCCCTGGGAGTCTGTGAACTTACATGCATAATAAATTTACTGAAATTTAAATGTACATTTTCAATTACTTTTATTTCTTTATATCCCCATATTTCACATTCATAAGTTAGTATTGGGAGGATCATTCTATCAAATAAAAACAGAGAGTCATGAATACTTAAATTGTGTTTTGATATGAATGCTTTTAACATGTTGCTGGCTGCAGATTCTTCTGTATGGATAATGATATTGATGAACGCGTAGGTCGACTTCTGATCATTCAACCGTGGACACTAAATTCCGCAGTTCTATAACAGCAAGAACGAAAATCAATATGGTTGCAAATGATGGAACTTTTTGTTGTCCATTGAATAAATTGAGAACAAGTGTTTTGCATTTAAAACCCGCAATGATTGACAACGGTACGGATTATTTCTATAAACAAAATACAAATCAATTGTTGTTGCTTTTGTTCTCTCGAGACGTGAGGGGTTGGATGGACGAATGGTTATCGTGCGCGCGCTGTATTAAAAAGCCTATCATTGAGTCAACTGGCTTGGTTTCGAATCCCCTGTAGTATGTGGCAAGTAGTAGGGTCGCCTGTCTAATCTCGTGGGTTTTCTCCGGGTCCTCCGGATTCCTCCCAGTGCTAAAGAACCCTACGCGCAAGCGAATTATTGAAATAAAAATTAACCATATGTTAGTCCCGAAATGACATAGTTTGTGTCGAGTGGACGTTAAATCCCATTTCTCTGTCTGTCTGTCTGTCTGTCTGTCTGTCTGTCTGTCTGTCTGTCTGTCTGTCTGTCTGTCTGTCTGTCTGTCTGTCTGTCTGTCTGTCTGTCTGTCTGTCTGTCTGTCTGTCTGTCTGTCTGTCTGTCTGTCTGTCTGTCTGTCTGTCTGTCTGTCTGTCTGTCTGTCTGTCTGTCTGTCTGTCTGTCTGTCTGTCTGTCTTTCTCTTCCCCTCCCTCCCTCTCCCTCACTCCCAAATGAAGTGTTGTTGCTTTTGTTCAATTGATGTTCCCTCAAGATGTAAAAACCTTTATCGTACAATAATTTGGCGCTAGCTTCTAGAAAACAAAATTGGTTCGCCATGGTACACATTATTTGGACACACGCTCTAGAACGGGAACAATAAGGACGACAATTTCGAATAACCTCTTGAGTGATATATGGGACATTCTCTATTTTAACATCAAAATTCGTATTAATATGGAATGCAACTTTTCGGGTATTTCAAGCAAGAAGCGTTCGTTCCAGGCCTGCCTGACAAGACCAATAAAGATCCAGAAAGGCCATGATAGACACTTAAAACTGCAATGAAATGAAATATCTGTTCCGCTCGTAAACTAGGCTATTCGTTCCATGCGCTCATAAACTTGGTTTTTCGTTCCATCCGAACGACTAGACAGCTGTTCTTGCCAGGACCTCCGATAACTGTAATGAGAGTAGAAACGGTTTCGCTCATTTCTTTACGAACAAAGTTTGATAAACACGTTAGACAGTAGTTATTTAACTCTAATGAATGAATTTAATTCTGACTGATTGGGAGACGCCATTGTTTGTATACGTTTGTTATTGGATGTTTATTTGTTGTCATCGTTGTTATAACATGTTGCTAATTATGTTGGGGGGGGGGCTGAATGGTTAGCGAGCGCGCGCTGTATTATAAAGATTGTCATTGAGTAAACTGGCGTGATTTCGAATCGCCGGTTGTACGTGGCAATGAGTAGGGTCGTGGGTTTTCTCCGGGTCCTCGGGTTTCCTCCCACTACAAAAGCGAATTGTTGAAACAAAATTAAAAATCATATGTTAGTCCCGAAATGACATAGTCTGTGTCGAGTGGACGTTAACTCCCCCCTCTCTCTCTCTCTCTCTCTCTCTCTCTCTCTCCGGGATAGCGAGCCAGCGTCTATTGGAGAGACGATAAGGTATAATAGAAATAAAGCGACTTTTAATGATAATTAAAGAAACGATGTCTTCCCATTGATATATTTTACAGGAATCTCTAGATTTGAATCCTCTTTTTAAACCGAAGTATGCGCGTGATATTACATTAGGGGATTTAATAACGCGACATTGACATGGATAACATCACTGCGAATATAGTCTTAAATTCCTCTAATACACGTTTTTAAAGTAACGCCCAACTTCAATAAGCCCAGCCAGGTTAGGTGCAGAAGCGTAGGACGTTAAACCCCAATCCATTTACTAAAGTAACGCATTTCCCAAATTGCACTAACATATAAAAAACGTAAAGGATTGACATTCCATGGAGATGTAATGATATTTTATCACGAAAGAGTTGGCGCACTTGGAATTATACCTTCGTCATCATGGTTCGTATATAACACTTGTTTATGTTATGTTGCCAAAGCAGATTTTAGAGGCTAAACAATGCTTCAAAATCCAATTCTAAAATCGACCGATAGAACATGTAACGTCATGATGGAGATTTATTTAATCTATGCAAGATAATTCTCGTCTCGACGACAAACACTTCTCAATAGAGCATCTGTGACAGAGTAGCTAGCTAGCTGCCAATAGCGACATAAATAAAACGATTAGCTTAGCAATATTATAAACAACGGAGCAAATAATCATATGTGGGAGTATGGACACCACAGTTTTGATATATGCAAAGTCGGCGATTTAAGAAAAAAAAATAGTTAATATAAAGTAAGATTTACGGAATCGATCTACGGTGCAGTGTATGAAATATTAGGATGGATTGGGACGCATATTTTATTTCTGAAATCGGTTAGCCTTAAAGGGTGGGTTGGGTAGGCGGGACAAGGAAAATAGAACCCTTGGCAGTTGAAATTAGACGAAAAATAAACGGATATATCGCTGTCCGGATGAAATTTCCCTAATAGCACACTGCGCATGTCTGTCATCATCATCCCAGTCATTCGGCAAATCTCTAGACTCGGATGTATGACAGTAAGTGATATGTACCTATGACCATACATTTGCGATGCGGCTAGTCGACTACCGATTTACTTTAATAGGAAAACATGCCGCTTTTACAAACAAGTCCCAAAATGGCAGCCATGTTTAGTTTGTTGATATAATCTCCATGGGGGCAGCCATTTTTTTATCTGGGTCCTTTAAAATTGATCCAGCATGGCGGAATCGTCATACATCCGAGTCTAGATGTAGGGTACCGGAATCTGTCGAGATTTGCCGAGTGCATCCTAGTTGATGTAGAAACGTAGGAAGTTAAACAGCATTTTATTTCATTTTGATCTGTTCAATATCGCTACTCCTCGCTCGCGACGTTCTTAATAATTTCATGATATTACATTAGCCTATATTTGTTTTATCGCCCAATAATGCATTCTACAGTAGATATCGCTTGGGTGATAAATTTCATAATCTCCCTTTTTAGGAGATATCGCTTTACACGAATGTGTTTGGTCAGTTGAAAAGGAACTACTTTTTTTATTTTCAAAGAACAGTTAATTTTTTTTATTAAAGGGGCCATCCCGATAACATTTTGGGGGTTAAAACTGCTTAATTTTGTATGATAAGCCCGTAATAGCCTCTAACTTCGATCCGAGCATTTTCTTCAAGCTATGTGATACGTTTTCAAACAACTTCCAATCGCCGGTATGGCTCGGTGGCCGAAGGCTTGTGTTCTGTTTGCATTACACTGAAGTGTCTGGATAAAACGAGTGCATATATGTGCAGCTTTCAATCTAACCCTATTGACTCTGCTGGGATCAGAGGAGGACTGTTGTCATGGTTCAGGAATTATCTTGAAAATCGACAACAATCCGTCGTCATAAACGGAATATCCTCTGACCACAGGAGTATTCCCGCTGGTGTCCCACAGGGCAGCGTATTGGGGCCATTATTATTTTTATTGTATATAAACGACATTGTGGATAGTATACAATCGAACATCCGACTTTTTGCTGATGACACCTCTTTATACCTAAAAATAGATGACCCAGAGGCATGCGCACTTACATTAAATAAAGATCTCGAAGCAATCAATACATGGGCGGAAACATGGCTAGTAACCTTTAACCCCCTCAAGACAGAAACTTTAACCCTCTCCACTAAACGCAATGTTTCAAAACCACCTCTTCTAATGAGCTCGATAAGAATAAAGGAAGTAACTGAACATAAACACCTCGGACTTATCTTTCAAAGCAATTGCAAATGGAACAGCCATATTGATAGTATAATTAAAAAAGTATCAAAATTAGTAAACAGTCTTCGCTCCCTAAAATATCGCTTAAACAGAAAATCGCTACATACCCTATATTCTTCCTTCATTCTACCGCACTTTGATTATGCCGATGTTATCTGGGACGGGTGCACTGACTACCTCAGTAATAATCTTGAATGCCTTCAGCTTGACGCACTTCGCACTATTTGCGGGGCAGTTAAGGGTACTAGCCATGCTTCCCTCTACGCAGAAACTGGGTTTATTCCACTCAAAGAAAGACGAAATCGACATAAATTAAAATTACTTTACAAAATTATCAATAACCTAACCCCTTCTTATCTTAAGAATCTCATAAACCTTGAACCGACAAATAAATATTCCCTTCGTAATGAAGATAAATTAAAAGAATATCGATGCCGTACTGAAATATTTGCTAAATTATCTATCCCATCCAGCATAAGAGAGTGGAATAAACTCAGTACCCCAGCGAGGAATTGCAAAACTCTGAAAACATTTTCCGATCATCTATCAAAATTCGATATCAAAGTTCCTTCATTTTATTATAACGGTCACCGGAAACCCCAAATAATTCATTGTAAATTACGACTTCGATGCTCTGACCTGCAGGGTCACAAATTCCTAAGACATATTGCTGACAGTCCCGCGTGCCTCTGCGGTCACATATTTGAAGATCCTGACCATTACCTTCTACGATGTTCCTTACATTCAAATGCACGAACAGCAACCATAGACACATTACAGCATAATTTTAAAAATATAAACTGTCTTTTATTCGGCTCCACAACCTACAGTCTTTATGTTAACACTAATATTTTTAATCAGGTCCATAAGTTTATAGATATGACAAACAGATTTTAATCTCGATCAAATAATATTGTATCCTCTATATATGTTATGTACAATAAGTATCGCTAGTCTTTTTACAGTTGCCTATTAATATTGATATATGCTTGTATATGTATAATTATTATATTATATTGTACATTTTCATCCACTTTACTGTATTTATATAATATGCATGTGTTTGCCACTATAACTATGTATATACACCCTTTTTGCATTTATAATATATGTATACAAATTATTTAGGGAGAGGGGTTTTACATAGGCTAAGCCTGTTCCCCAATCCCATTCATAAAACTTGAATAAAATATTGTTTAAAAAAAAAAAAAAAACCCTATTGACTCACTTGTAAAGCTCTCTATTGATTAAGTTAAAATTGGTATCAAATATAGTCGCGCTTATGTAGTAGTTATTAGCACCCTTTCCGAGGTGTATCGGTGAATATCAGGACAGTTTTGGTCGGGGGTTCAGCCGAGGCGAAGCCGAGGCGGTCCCCGACCAAAACTGTCCTGATATTCACCGATACACCGAGGAAAGGTGCTAATAACTGACTAACATCATATTTCTATAGAGTATTGTGAAGGAAAATGTGAAAATAGTATTTATTATCGAGTCGTTTCAACCGAAACGTGTCAAATGCTCTTTCATTTATCCCTTTTTGAGCCTCACGTTACATTTCATGGTAGAATGATTGCGCAGTGGAGAGACGACCTGAATAGTATTTACACGTGCGTATTGGTATACCACTGGGAGTAAAACTATCACGTGTTTGTTTAGACCACATCGTCAAAACAACTTGTCTATGGCGAAGAGGACTGCGATATTAATAATATTATTATTAAATGTAGTGTAAAGGAAATGCGAAACGTGGGTCATTCCTGGTGAAAGTATGCATCAGCGAATTATTTGTATCCTGCTTATTTTTAATGCCTGTGAAGTGTCCAGCAAGAGAACTGCGCCTTCTATCCTCACAATTGATATAATTATTTAGTATTCTAATTTATATGTTTTGCATATTAATATAAATCAAACCAAATTGTGGAATAGATGCCAATTGATATGTATAATAATTGATTTTTGTTATATGTTTTTATTTTAATTTAATTTTATTGTATATATTTTTGAACTGACAGTTTGTTCCACCCGGTTTGTGTTGTTACAGTGATTTTGACTACTTGTTTGGTGTGATTTATCAGGCTGCTTTGAATAGAGCTATCGTTATCATTGCGGTCTGGGCCGGACTAAACGTCCGCTACTTATTGCTTGAATGGTATCTGAAACGGTGTAGAAGTGTTCGTTTGTCGGGAATGAACGGTACTCTTTTTAAAAAGTGTACTGTTCATTTCTGATACACGGATACTTTTAAGCCTGTATTAGAAATGAACAGGCCACTTTTATCAAAGGTTGCCACTGGCAACGAGGTATAAGTGGGATGTAACAATTAAAACGACCATAACCATTTAAAAGAAAAACTTAAAAGAGCTAGTGCCCAGGTAAGCTTTTTTTGCATTCACGTCAAAACTACCCTATATGTACCAAGTCCACTGCATCCATTATTATTAGACTTAATTTTATAAAAATATTTTCTATTAAAGTATAATAAAAGTCAATATCAAAGGATGGGTAAATTCACTCAAACGGTAATTTGATCACTTATCTGGAAGCTTAATAATATCTTTCGTCGATAAAGATAGTCGGGAGAGATGCGAGATTTAGCCCGTGTTGCTTAGTGTATTGGGAAATCGATGGTTTTAATGAAGTTTATTCAATGATGAAATTATATTCAATTATACATACGTAATTACCCTCCGGGATATTAAAACATACATGTACGTACAGACAATGCGGTGTGTTTAATGTCTTCTTTAGTCTAGTTATATTTTAAAATGGTTTACATTGTATTAGCTGGTTATATCCAAAGATATGGCTAAACAAAAGATGATTTTAGATGTTAATGTACATGTATTGTTTAAAGATAGGTATTATGACAGACATTATTAACGGTAACATACCTCTATTGTTCATGTGTATGTAATATATCTAATTTAATATTTATGATAGTTAGATGATAAACCAAAAGAAGTGCTAAAAAGTCTATATAAATTATGCATTACGCACTTCTTTGCAAGAACGCTTTGAAACATGGTTCGTTTTTATATATTGTGACATATTATTCATGGTATCCTCGTCATATTCTAAGACTCTAATGTAATATTTATGTGTGTACAATTATCTTGTAATAATCCATAAACAAACATTATATTATATTGGGTGTCACGGGGCCTTCAGCAGACTATCCTTCGTCATGCCAGAAAATAAAGGGATGTGTGTCACTGTGCTGTCACAGCTATGCAGGACATCGGCATCAAATCTAAGGTTGTAACACTACCCTAAAACACGATATCCGGTAACACAGTGCTAAATAGCCGACACTATCCCGACCTATTTTCACCCATAGACTCAATCTTAATAAAACACAGATCCTATTTCGTTTCGTTTTTTATAGTTCTAAATTCCGATTTACTTGTCTTCACAACACTAGGATCTTGAAGAGTTGTTATATAACAGGCAGTTTGGTTGAAGTGCATCTTCCTGAAGCAACGGCCGCGAGTTTAACAACATCTAACCCTTGCTTCAACACTTGGCTATTCCTAACATTTTACGCTGGTTGTGTTTACACGTGACTAATTAGCATTCAAATCAATGTCCAGTCAGAGGTCGTGGCACATAACACACTCACATCGTAGCACGTGACTGTAGTAAACAAATATGGCAGCCTCCACAGAAAAAGAACGAGACAAGTTTACAGCCGTTGAAAGTTTTTTATTCAATTGAGAAATTCACAGAAAACCAAAAAAGGCAATTGAAGCAGTTTTAGGACCTTCACATTAATCGAACCTTAACCTTTGCATCTCGATTGTCACATAGACATTTTATTTAGAAACGCGAGACTTGATAATCGTGACGATTTTTTTAAGGAAGGATAAATAAAATAAATTGAAAGTAGTCTTATTTTTAGTAACTCATTTAACGAAGGAATCTGATTGAATCACGGTTGGGGCTGGTACCCAATCAAATTTAGTGCCGAAAAATGTAGAATGTTGAGTGAAGGGCTTGATAAGCTGTATGTAGTTAAGGCGGGATCAAGCCTTCTATTGAAGATGGTTGAAGTGGGGCATTAGCTAATGAACCGGTATGTTACGGCGACTTCTTGGCGTGTTATATATGCACGGAACTGTGGGTAAACCCATAGAAACGTCAACGGCGATTGTTTAATCAATGTCTGACGTCATATGATCAAATGCCGCCCGTATGACCCATACGCGACTCCCAGTAAAACTTGTAAGATCTTCATGTGGTAGAGGCCATCGGAGCATAAAAAAAACGAAACGAAATATAGATCTGTAAATCAGATTGTCATTCGCACGATCTGTGCCAAGGGCCAAATTGGAAAAAGGCCTCAGGCCTAATTTGCTACCCTTGTAAAATGACGCGATTATTATAGACTTTTATGTACTGACTAATCTTAATTCACGTTGTCTGTGTTGTTTTGGTTTTTTTACTATGACGAATGAAACTAGATAACACTGTATGCCCCCCCCCCTCCTCCATTGAATTGAAATGAAATTAAACGAAATGGGGTTTAACATCCTACTATTCTGCTTCAAACTCTAGGATAATGAAGACGGGCACACGCCATACAGTGTGCTATGAGGCCCTCTGTTGATTTTATAAGATATAGAGTACGTTATAATATTTTTGTTTTTTTAAACAATATTTTATTCAGGTTATCTGAATGGGATTGGGGAACAGGCTTAGCCTATGTAAAACCCATCTCCCTAGGTCTAATATAATACGGGTAATATTTCTCTGAAATATGGTAAAATAACTGCAAAGCACTACAGTACAGTATTTTAAACGGAACGCGGTGAAACAAACTTTTTCGTCCATTTGATTTGTACTGGTTTAAAATCGAAGTTCTATGAGATATATTGTGTGTGAATTTGAAGAAGTGGGGGGGGGGGGAGATCACAATCTTATCCCTGTAGTAATTCATTTTGCATGATGCTAACTAGATCCAATTACAGGTTATTATATTCTAAGAATCAAACTATAACACATAGTTATACAAGAACAATTACTACTATCCTTTGATCTTGTTGTGCAAAAAGATATATTTTGTGTATTTAATGAAGTGGGGCGAAGGAGATCATAACCTTATTTTGTAAGAGAGATAGATAGATAGAGAGAGAGCGAGAGATAGAATGGATGAATGAATGAAATGGGGTTTAACGTCCTACGCTTAAGCACCTAACCTGGGCCAATTGAAGACGGGCATACGCCATACAGTGTGCTATGAGGGAAATTTTGCCCGGGCAGCGGCGCTACGGCCTACTCTTATATCGAATTCCTACTGCCAAGGGATCTTTTACGTGCACTCCAATTTGTACACGGGACCTCGGTTTTTCGTCCCATCCGAACGACTAGGCAGCTGTCCTTGTCAGGCCCTCCTTCTGCATCACTGACAAGGGGAAATCACGCCGGAAAATCGAGATGAACTTTCTCGGCCAATGCAGGGATCGAACACTCAACCTCCAGGCTAGCGAACCAGCGCGAGAGATAGAGAGAGAGAGAGCGAAAGAGCTCGAGAGAGAGAAAGAGATAAATGGAGTTTAACGTCGACTCAACACAACTAGGTCATTTCGGGACTAACATATGTTTTTTTAATTTTATTTCAACAATTCGCTTGCGCGTAGGGGTCTTTAGCAGTGGGAGGAAACCGGAGTACCCGGAGGAAACCCACAAAGTTGAGAAGGTGCCCCTGTCCCCATGTAACATATGCTCACACCGGGGCTCGAGACCACAGCCGCAAGCCAGAGGTGGCCGGCCAGCTAGAGGTCGAAGCGCGACACTCTAGACCACTAGGCCATCCCAATCCCCCCGTCTTATTTTGTATATCCTAACTAGATCTAATTACAGGTTATTATTTCCTAAGTATACAAGAACAATTGCTAATTGCCTTTGATCGTGTTGTTGCCCTTCGTGGTTTTTGATTTGTTGTTATTGCTTTTCGATATATTACTGCCCTCGAATTTGTTATTGGACTTGCATGAGAGAATACTCGCCGAACCCTGTCTTAAATAAATTAGTGTTATTCTGCAATAAGTATGTGTTATAGATTATTGCTTATCCAGACCATAATCAACTCTCGGCGCTATCGCTAGATAATTAAATAAAATTCACATATACCTAAAATACTTAACAAATTAAATTCAGCAAAATAAAAGAAGTTAAATCCTTATTGATATACGACCTATCTGGTTAAGATCCAGAATTAGTCACTCAAACACGAACAAGTAATCTAAAACTTTAACTAATGATAAAAAAATATTTTTTATGTATATATAAATACGTTTGAACATGAAATATGACACTGGTTTCCAATGTACAGATGAGTAGATTTTTAACCCTTCGTCCCTTCGTGTCAACTTCAATTAAAGGGTTTTCAAGATCGAAACTTGATACAACTTAATTTAGCCATTTGTTCAATTAATACATCGGTATTAAACGACAAAAAGATCGCCCGAAACTAACTGGCTGAAATTGGCTGCCTGTGCGTGCATATTTAGATAGCTACAGTCTTCGTTCCGCTGATTGAAAAAAATTGTAGCCCAAAATTTTACAATCTGATTAAAATACATATCTATATTTTGTTCGTGTCTTTATACTTTCGATGGCCTACACTACATGTAGATCTGGCAAGTTATAGCGGAGGTTCACGCCAGGGGTCAAGCGAGTGGCTTTTGACCCTATGCTTTCAGACATTGATAAATCAATCAGCGTTGACATTTCTAGTGGATCAAAAGGCCAAGAACTCGCCGTAATAGACCGTTTCATTGGATAATAACTCACGTCATCCAGAACAAGTGAACGATAACAACTCTTCCAGATCCTTGTGTAGTTAAGACAAGTAAAACGAAAAATAGAACTATAAAAACGAAATGAAAAAGGAACTGTGAGATTGAGAATTTTTACATATATTATGGAAACATGTATGATTGTTTCTGTTGGTATGGCAACGACGCTGAGCCTTTTCACATCATTATTTTTAGGTTCGTTGCTGACGAGCGGTATACGAGGGCGTTCATTTTGTCACTCTGTACAGAACCGCGCTCAACATGCTATTCAAATATTAGCTATTAATTATATGTTTTGGTAGTATTTTAAGGTGTTTTCATAAAGTTGATACCTTACGTTCAAAACACCTTATGCAAACATTTGTTTTCTTTTTTAGCAAGGTTCATATTAGACACAATTTCGTAAGAGTTTTGTACAAATGTTTACTTTCTGCTTTAGCCATCCTTTTTCGATATATTGATGTAAACGGTTGTCGATATGGGAACTATGAATAGCGATTTCAAGTACTGTGTCTACATGTAGTTGTTTACGATAAAATGAGTTTTTGTTTATTTTGTTTTAAATTCTTTCCTCTTCAGATAAACCAGCTAAAACAAGATAACTATAATTATCAATCCGGAATAAGGTATGTATCATTACTTTACATATATTAAAGCTACAATTTCAAATTTTTAAGTTATATTTTTAAAATTTTGTTTTGTGAGAAATTGGCAAAAATATATTTTTCAACTTCAAATTCCAGCAAAAGCTAATGCGTGGAGGCAATGGGGAAACAAGGGAGGTAACTGTGTCATTATTTCCTGTGTCAATGATTTTTAAGTGTGGGAAATAATGCTCGTGGTCTTATAATAGTGAGTTGATAACCTATTGAGCAAAAGACATATTATTATAAATAATTATGTTTTGAATTTCTTAGAAAATATGAAATTCTCGCTGTAAACGCGGTCAAGAGAACCCTTTGTTCGTTCACATTAGTGTCTAATTTTAACCGATATTTTAAGTACGTGCGCGCTGTCTATCATTAAATAAACTGGCGTGGTTTCGATTCCCAGATTGTACGTGACGTTAAACCCCATCTCTCCTTCACGGAACTAACAAACTTCAAATTTATTTTAAAAATTCGCTTGCGCGTATCGGTCTTAAGCTGTGGGGGAAACCGGAGGACCCGGATAAAACCAACGAGAATGAACTGGATTCGTAAATTTTACATTTACAATGCAAATTTAGAAATAAATGTGTTTGTATGCATAAACTTTGCTTATGATGGACATGCCATTTTAAAACACGACGTTACTTTCGTCCCAGTAGCTCCGATGTCCGAAGTATACATGTCCAAATTATCCTTACAATTGGCGACGTACCGTATTTCCTCTAATAAGCGCCGGGTCTCCAATAAGCGCCGGGCCTCTAATAAGTGCCGGGGGGTCAAGGGTAGTTGAGAAAATAAGCGTCGGGCCTCCAATAAGCGCCGGGCCTCTAATAAGCGCCGGGTCTCTAATGGACATTAGATTGCTTTTGATCAAATGCCGTAATTCAAAAGATTCTCCGGCCCAATGTCCATGGTAAATGACGGCTTTACCCTAAATTCAATTTGCTATTAAAGAAATAAGCGCCGGGCCCCCAAAGAGCGCCGGGGGTCAAGGGGTGGTGAAAAAATAAGCGCCCGGGCGCTTATTAGAGGAAATACGGTATGTTTTTTTTTACGTTTTCCAGAACAGCTGATACTTCGTTAAATGCGATACAGCTAGACATGCTTGAAAATTGCCCAAAACCTGCTTGGCCCCACAAAAGGCTATAGGTAAAGGTATACAATATGTTTTTGAATTTAAAAAATCATTTTTATAGAATGGAGACTTTAACTGGACGGCGGTGTTTCTGTCTTTTTTCTCGAAAATCATCCCATTTTAATGGAAACCATCAACAATTTATTTTCGAAAAACTGGGAAAACCTATTTTTTGTGTATTATTAAAAAAAATAAAACTTCTTCGAATCGATGTGTTCTTTATATGGCATTTAGTAACTGGATAGAATAACAACAAAACACATACATGGTTGATTAGAAATCATTATGACTGTATGGCAATTAGATTCCTGTGTGATATAAGATGGCGGACATTGTTGATGCGATTGATTTTAGTATCTATATAGTATACAAGACAAAAACGCTGCAGGGTTTTTATTTCAACAACAACAATGACTTCACGTACATTAAGGTGAACTCTTAACAAAGCAATATCCCTCTTTCATTTTAAATAATAAATTTGTTGATGCAAAGCAGTCTTTTTCATTGGATACATCTAATTTATTCGGGCAATCAGGTAAAGAAAAGTGCGTACGTAACTAACGTGACGGAATTTTCGCCGTATCCAGTGAATGGCCATTTTGCTCAGTAAACCCAGCCAGAATTTGGCTATTTTTTAAAATTGCGTTCAAGTTTTAAATTTTTGTGTAGAACTGAAATAAATTAACCATTAGTCAATCCCACGCTAAAAACATTAGCAGAATACATTGTGTATATGTAAAATAGACCCGACCGAAGCACAAAATAGTGCCAAAAGTCCGGCCCCCGCGTGTCTCAAATATCCGTTTAAACTTGCTAATTCTGTCAAAATCCCATTTTCTCCCGGGAATTATTATTCAATCTCGAGTTGTGTCCGTGTTATTGCACAGACAACCCTGATACGACGCAGGTTTTCTGTTTGTTTACAAACTGACTTCTGTGCGTTGACCTCGCAACCTGTGACGTTTAGATAACGTCATGTTGATATCATGGCTTTTTACTGTGTCAGACTCACTTCTCTGCAGGTAGGGTGAATTGTTCAGATTGAGAAAAGTGTTGTCTTGAAATTATTGGTATACGATTCAATAAAAAAAATATTCATTATATATTTCTCTTTTCCACAACTGTACCTTTACTTCTTCTGGTCTGACGCCTTCCACAGTAAAAGTCGCAATCTTGATACAGCATTTTAGGGTAATTTATACTGACCACTGTATGCACAAATCATCGTGCGCGCAGAAATGCGCACATGGAACAGCATCCTTCCGTTCCATTCCACTAACCCTAAGGTTAAGATGAGTAGATTTTTAACCCTTCGTCCCTTCGTGTCAACTTCAATTAAAGGGTTATCAAGATCGAAACTTGATACAACTTAATTTAGCCATTTGTTCAATTAATACATCGGTATTAAACGACAAAAAGATCGCCCGAAACTAACTGGCTGAAATTGGCTGCCTGTGCGTGCATATTTAGATAGCTACAGTCTTCGTTCCAGAATTAGTCACTCAAACACGAACAAGTAATCTAAAACTTTAACTAATGATAAAAAAATATTTTTTATGTATATATAAATACGTTTGAACATGAAATATGACACTGGTTTCCAATGTACAGATGAGTAGATTTTTAACCCTTCGTCCCTTCGTGTCAACTTCAATTAAAGGGTTTTCAAGATCGAAACTTGATACAACTTAATTTAGCCATTTGTTCAATTAATACATCGGTATTAAACGACAAAAAGATCGCCCGAAACTAACTGGCTGAAATTGGCTGCCTGTGCGTGCATATTTAGATAGCTACAGTCTTCGTTCCGCTGATTGAAAAAAATTGTAGCCCAAAATTTTACAATCTGATTAAAATACATATCTATATTTTGTTCGTGTCTTTATACTTTCGATGGCCTACACTACATGTAGATCTGGCAAGTTATAGCGGAGGTTCACGCCAGGGGTCAAGCGAGTGGCTTTTGACCCTATGCTTTCAGACATTGATAAATCAATCAGCGTTGACATTTCTAGTGGATCAAAAGGCCAAGAACTCGCCGTAATAGACCGTTTCATTGGATAATAACTCACGTCATCCAGAACAAGTGAACGATAACAACTCTTCCAGATCCTTGTGTAGTTAAGACAAGTAAAACGAAAAATAGAACTATAAAAACGAAATGAAAAAGGAACTGTGAGATTGAGAATTTTTACATATATTATGGAAACATGTATGATTGTTTCTGTTGGTATGGCAACGACGCTGAGCCTTTTCACATCATTATTTTTAGGTTCGTTGCTGACGAGCGGTATACGAGGGCGTTCATTTTGTCACTCTGTACAGAACCGCGCTCAACATGCTATTCAAATATTAGCTATTAATTATATGTTTTGGTAGTATTTTAAGGTGTTTTCATAAAGTTGATACCTTACGTTCAAAACACCTTATGCAAACATTTGTTTTCTTTTTTAGCAAGGTTCATATTAGACACAATTTCGTAAGAGTTTTGTACAAATGTTTACTTTCTGCTTTAGCCATCCTTTTTCGATATATTGATGTAAACGGTTGTCGATATGGGAACTATGAATAGCGATTTCAAGTACTGTGTCTACATGTAGTTGTTTACGATAAAATGAGTTTTTGTTTATTTTGTTTTAAATTCTTTCCTCTTCAGATAAACCAGCTAAAACAAGATAACTATAATTATCAATCCGGAATAAGGTATGTATCATTACTTTACATATATTAAAGCTACAATTTCAAATTTTTAAGTTATATTTTTAAAATTTTGTTTTGTGAGAAATTGGCAAAAATATATTTTTCAACTTCAAATTCCAGCAAAAGCTAATGCGTGGAGGCAATGGGAAAACAAGGGAGGTAACTGTGTCATTATTTCCTGTGTCAATGATTTTTAAGTGTGGGAAATAATGCTCGTGGTCTTATAATAGTGAGTTGATAACCTATTGAGCAAAAGACATATTATTATAAATAATTATGTTTTGAATTTCTTAGAAAATATGAAATTCTCGCTGTAAACGCGGTCAAGAGAACCCTTTGTTCGTTCACATTAGTGTCTAATTTTAACCGATATTTTAAGTACGTGCGCGCTGTCTATCATTAAATAAACTGGCGTGGTTTCGATTCCCAGATTGTACGTGACGTTAAACCCCATCTCTCCTTCACGGAACTAACAAACTTCAAATTTATTTTAAAAATTCGCTTGCGCGTATCGGTCTTAAGCTGTGGGGGAAACCGGAGGACCCGGATAAAACCAACGAGAATGAACTGGATTCGTAAATTTTACATTTACAATGCAAATTTAGAAATAAATGTGTTTGTATGCATAAACTTTGCTTATGATGGACATGCCATTTTAAAACACGACGTTACTTTCGTCCCAGTAGCTCCGATGTCCGAAGTATACATGTCCAAATTATCCTTACAATTGGCGACGTACCGTATTTCCTCTAATAAGCGCCGGGTCTCCAATAAGCGCCGGGCCTCTAATAAGTGCCGGGGGGTCAAGGGTAGTTGAGAAAATAAGCGTCGGGCCTCCAATAAGCGCCGGGCCTCTAATAAGCGCCGGGTCTCTAATGGACATTAGATTGCTTTTGATCAAATGCCGTAATTCAAAAGATTCTCCGGCCCAATGTCCATGGTAAATGACGGCTTTACCCTAAATTCAATTTGCTATTAAAGAAATAAGCGCCGGGCCCCCAAAGAGCGCCGGGGGTCAAGGGGTGGTGAAAAAATAAGCGCCCGGGCGCTTATTAGAGGAAATACGGTATGGTTTTTTTTACGTTTTCCAGAACAGCTGATACTTCGTTAAATGCGATACAGCTAGACATGCTTGAAAATTGCCCAAAACCTGCTTGGCCCCACAAAAGGCTATAGGTAAAGGTATACAATATGTTTTTGAATTTAAAAAATCATTTTTATAGAATGGAGACTTTAACTGGACGGCGGTGTTTCTGTCTTTTTTCTCGAAAATCATCCCATTTTAATGGAAACCATCAACAATTTATTTTCGAAAAACTGGGAAAACCTATTTTTTGTGTATTATTAAAAAAAATAAAACTTCTTCGAATCGATGTGTTCTTTATATGGCATTTAGTAACTGGATAGAATAACAACAAAACACATACATGGTTGATTAGAAATCATTATGACTGTATGGCAATTAGATTCCTGTGTGATATAAGATGGCGGACATTGTTGATGCGATTGATTTTAGTATCTATATAGTATACAAGACAAAAACGCTGCAGGGTTTTTATTTCAACAACAACAATGACTTCACGTACATTAAGGTGAACTCTTAACAAAGCAATATCCCTCTTTCATTTTAAATAATAAATTTGTTGATGCAAAGCAGTCTTTTTCATTGGATACATCTAATTTATTCGGGCAATCAGGTAAAGAAAAGTGCGTACGTAACTAACGTGACGGAATTTTCGCCGTATCCAGTGAATGGCCATTTTGCTCAGTAAACCCAGCCAGAATTTGGCTATTTTTTAAAATTGCGTTCAAGTTTTAAATTTTTGTGTAGAACTGAAATAAATTAACCATTAGTCAATCCCACGCTAAAAACATTAGCAGAATACATTGTGTATATGTAAAATAGACCCGACCGAAGCACAAAATAGTGCCAAAAGTCCGGCCCCCGCGTGTCTCAAATATCCGTTTAAACTTGCTAATTCTGTCAAAATCCCATTTTCTCCCGGGAATTATTATTCAATCTCGAGTTGTGTCCGTGTTATTGCACAGACAACCCTGATACGACGCAGGTTTTCTGTTTGTTTACAAACTGACTTCTGTGCGTTGACCTCGCAACCTGTGACGTTTAGATAACGTCATGTTGATATCATGGCTTTTTACTGTGTCAGACTCACTTCTCTGCAGGTAGGGTGAATTGTTCAGATTGAGAAAAGTGTTGTCTTGAAATTATTGGTATACGATTCAATAAAAAAAATATTCATTATATATTTCTCTTTTCCACAACTGTACCTTTACTTCTTCTGGTCTGACGCCTTCCACAGTAAAAGTCGCAATCTTGATACAGCATTTTAGGGTAATTTATACTGACCACTGTATGCACAAATCATCGTGCGCGCAGAAATGCGCACATGGAACAGCATCCTTCCGTTCCATTCCACTAACCCTAAGGTTCATCCATGGGGGGGGGGGGAGACACGTAATTATCTGCCCTTGATGACAGTGCTATTTATATCGACCAATCAAAAAAATCGTTTATGAAAATGAAGTTGGCAAAGGGGAGTAACTCTCATCCTGTTGAAACAAACAAACCGCCATATTGTTGTGAACGTAAGCAATTAGGCTTAGACTGTTTTTTAAACTGTTAGAGGTTTCGTTTTTGTTTTGTTTATGGCCCATATCAACGAGATTTAGTCCTTGTTTTGTTTATGACCCATATCAATGAGGTTTAGTCCTTTGGTTTCGGGGTTTTGGGTTGTTTTTTTTTCAATTGACCATTTATTTATGTTATTATATTTACAGTGTTGAACCCGATTGGCTTCTATGATATATACTGATGGTCGTCTGCTAGTGGAATATGTGTAGCACGTTAGAGTGCAAAATGTGGTCAAATGATGGCAACTCCAATTACCCTTTATTAGCATCCAGCGAGAAAAGTAACCGTGTCCAGAATAGGCTTACAAATTCTTTAACGCCTTTGAAGTCAAGCAGTGTCAATAAGGATGTTGTCCCGGAATCTAAACCAAGAAAAACATGGGATTATAAAAGTATTTTGTCAAATCCGCGAAGAGCACCGGTCAAAAATAAAGAAAGGGGATCTCGCGCGACTAGTGATATACTTGCGGTGCAGGAGTTGGACCCTCTTACCAAACGCAAATCCAAAGTTGACCGAAAACCAAAGAAAATCAAAAAGGAAAGCAAGCTATACCCAGGAAAACTTTATCGTGAAAAGACTTTTGGGGTATTCTCCACGCCTACAACGGGTGATAGTGAAAATTATGAAAGACCCTCGAATGTGCCTCGACGGCGTGTCCAAAATGAGGATATGGATTTTTTTGATCGGGGATATGTTTCTGATAGAAAGTGTGACAGACCGCGTAGTTTCGTAGAAGAAAACCGATCAGTTATTCCTGAACGTGCCATTCGCCCTAAATCTGCGGGCCAAGCTCTGTATGCGGCGGACAGCGATGACGATAGCTCCCTTGATGGGGAAATAGAATACATTGATATAGAACACGACGATAGTTTTTTCCTGGGTTACGAGGATGAGGGTTTTTTCAAGGAAACGCCAAAACGAGACTCAATAGATAATAAGAACGGGAAATATCAGGAAAACGTTGGTCATGCGAATCGTTTCCATGGAAACCAGGAAGACATTAGTAAACAAACTGATCAATTATACGTAAGTGAATCGGAAAAACAAATTGATGGGATCCATTCAGATAATATTACCAGTAATCAGGCTTCCCTGGAAAACACCTTATCACCTCCGACTCAGGAACAGCGTCGGCGCATAAAAAGTGACTCTTCTGCGATGTCGCCTAGGAATAACTCCATTGACAGGCGTAGAGAAAGTGAGGTAATACAACGGGACATTGAAAAATCTGAGTTCATACGAAAAGCGAATAGTTTAAATAAAAAGCCTCAATCATACATGAAAAACGAAACAAATCAATCGGATATGTATTCGGAGAAAACGTATGCGAAAGCCGTTGAGAAAGTCCTCACAAAATACTCCAATATGTCTATGACTTCTGGCGAAAAGCGCGGGGATATGCGCTCGGATTTAGGTGCCGTGAGGCCGATCGCCGCCGGCCAGATGACCGGTAAATCGGCGACATTTGGAATGCGAGCATCGATGCCAAGGAAATTGAAACCGCTACTTAACAGAGAGAAAATTGGACACGTCAATCAAGACCGGACGGGTGAAATCGATTATCGGGTGCCATTTAGTTAATACACGACCGATTGAATTAATAACACAAAGCAAAACCTTGTATGGAATTTGTCGACTAATGTAGGACGCCATCAGAACAAAACGATGTAGATAGATGAAGGTTGCGTGTTAAGATCTGCTCGTTTTAGTCTAACTATAGACATTTTTACGTGCCTTGTGATTTTCGAGACTCCATATAGATTCTCAGGTGTCTTGTACAAATAGTATATATGTGCTTTGTCAATAATACTTACTGTGTGGTGTCCAATCGTCTTTGGACCATAAAATCTATAACTATATAATAGGCACTGTGTGCTTGAAGGTAATGAACGGGTTAACGTTAGTCACATCAACCAATGTTATTTATTCAGGGCCTTATACAGACCAAACATTCACGAGCATAATATCTTATATATACATATTCGCTATTTAATTAGTTCGATTCAATAAAACATTTTGTTTATATTGGTTTGTCAGTATGGCAGAATAATTCTTACAAACTGGATTCAATTTGTCATGAAATAGAAAAATGTATGGCTATAATCAAGTTCTAAAAAATGAATTGTAAAATTGATTTTTAGTATTATGACCCGTTTCAAGCACGAGGAAATGCTCATCTTAAACATAAAAGTTCCATTTCTAGATGAAATTTAGACACTAAAAATCTCAATTCGTCAAATGTTAACACAGATCTAGTAAGGCATCATATTATTAGAGAGAGGGAGAAATAGGGTTTAACGCCCACTCGACACAAACTAGGTCATTTCGGGACTAACATATGGTTTAAAGTCATTTCAATAATTCGCTTGCGCGTAGGGGTATTTTAGCAGTTGGAGGAACCCGGAGGACCCGGAGAAAACCCACGAGGTTGGACAGGTGACCCTACTCCTTGCCACGTACAACTAGGGATTAGAAACCCCGCCAGTTGACTCACTGACAGGCTTTATGAAGCGCGCACCCTTACCATTCAGCCATTCAATCCCCCCACATCATATTATCCGTATGTATTCAACTCAATCAATTCAAATAATACTTATTCAACTTGATCAATTTTATTTATACTTTTAATGTTGTTATGCTATATACACCTTTTCATGCGAGTACCTCTGCGTTTTTTTTCTAATTTGTGGGGTTGGGTGGTCAAATGAATAGCACGTGCGCGCTGTATCATAAGGTATGTCTTTGAGTCAACTGGCGTGGTTTCCAATTCCCCGGTGGTACCACTCGGCAAATCTCGACAGATTCCGGACCCTACATCAACTCGGATGAATGACGAATTCCGCCATTTTGGAACTATTTTAAAGGACCCGGATAAAAAATGGCTGCCCCCATGCAGATTATATCAACAAACTAAAAAATGGTTGTAAAAGCGGCACGTTTCCCTGTAAAAGTAAGTCGGTAGTCGACTAGCCGTATCGCGAATGTATGGTCGTAGGTACATATCACTTACTATCATACATCCGAGTCTAGATGTAGGGTTACGGAGGGTACCGGAATCTGTCGAGGTTTGCCGAATGCGGTTGTACGTAACAAGGAGTAGAGTCGCATGTTCTCCGGTTTCCTCTCACTGCTAGCGATTTATTGAAATAAAACTGACCATGCGTTAGTCCCGAAATGACCTAGTTTGTGTCGATTAGACGTTAAATCGCATCATCATCTCTCTCATTTGCTTTTACCACTTACTGGTCGATTTTTCCTCTCTTTCTCACTCTCTCTCTCTCTCTCTCTCTCTCTCTCCCTCTCTATCTCCCTCCCTCTCTCTCTCATTTGCCTGCAATTACCGATTACTCAAGTGATTTTTTTCTTCAAAATATATTATCTATAGGCAGCATAAATAATTGTCCTTGTCAGGTTAATCAATGTGCAATAACCCATGCCCCATGCTGTGTAATTCTTTGACCTACTATGTTTTTTATTAACAATTAACTATCTTCGTATTAGGATCACGACTGTACTTATTTTACTATCGACTTATCCTTTAATGTAAACACGATACCGTCGTGCCATTATCATTTAGATGTTATATTTTATTGATATGGCCGGATCTGCTTCAGGCGAGTAATAAATTACTTTCGTATTTTTTTTTTAAAAAAGCTTTCATGAGATAGAGATGTTGGCGCCATTGTTGACTCGACGCGCTCGGGTTGGGAATTGAACTAATAAATAGATATAAATAATGTATGTATATGTATGTTTGTATAAGAAGACGACACACACGATTTATATGTCTTAATAGAAACGACCAAATATTTGTCACGTGGCTTCCTATTAAAGGGACAACAAGGCAGAACAAAAATACAATATGGAATTAAAAACCTAACAGGATCTGAAATACTCTTAGTCAAAAAACCCACGTTGGTCAGGTGGCTTTCTCTCAAAGGGACAACACACCAAACAAAGGTTCAATATGGAATTAAATACCTAACAGAATCTGAAATACTCTTAACAATAAAACACGTTGGTCGGGTGGTTTTCTCTCAAAGGGACAACACACCAAAACAAAGGTTCAATATGGAATTAAATACCTAACAGAATCTGAAATACTCTTAACAATAAAACACGTTGGTCGGGTGGTTTTCTCTCAAAGGGACAACACACCAAAACAAAGGTTCAATATGGATTTAAATACCTAACAGAATCTGAAATACTCTTAACAAAAAAACACGTTGGTCAGGTGGCTTTCTCTCAAAGGGACAACACATCAAAACAAAATTCCAATATGGAATAAAAAGCCTAGCAGAATTCATTGTGCTTTTAGCAAAAGACACGAGTTAGACCTTTATCATTTACATAAGAATAAACTTTTAATTTCATTTATAATTTGGATCAGTGATGGGCAAACTCGGTGCGATTAAATTGTCGTATTAAAATGTTAAGCAGGAGTCAGTTTGTTTACCAATTTTAGTTTCGCTTTCGAGCTTAAACTGTCGACAGTTTAATATAAAATCAGTTATATCAGAACAGTGGCACTATACAGATAACTACTTCTCAAAGCAAATCAAATCATTAAACTTAATTACATTGACCCTTTAATTGTTTACACAAATATTTAGGCGTTACACCAAACATTTTAAGGGTTCAGGGTCATTAAAGTGATACGATTATCTGTACATATCAAACATTTCTGTATTCATCAATCACATTCCTAAAAATATACCCATCGATTGGAAGCCATATCTGTTACCCAAAAAATAGCATTTCTTCGAGGTTGGACAGATGACCTAATTATTACAACTTTACAATAAAATACGTATCTTTTTTATCAGTGAGATATTTGTGTAGCGACTGACTCTTTATTCTTGACGATACGACTAGAAATTAATGATTTATAATCGCCTTGTTGTCTTTATAACGGTATACGTTCGTATAGGAATATTCCTTTCCCAGTTCAACTTTTTTGTCTCCATGGATGTATTGTATCTTATTTAGTATCGGGGTTTGGATCGATATCTTTATTATTTTATAACAGCTGTTTATTTTCAACACAACAAATATTTGCGTATTCAACGATACTTTGACTGGAAAATCTTTAAAGGCAATTGATGATATCTATCTAAACACTGTCATACAATTTTCTATATTTTTTTTGCTCGCTTAAGAAAACATTTTGGCACCCACGAGCTTTAAAGATTACGTTTGTAACCTCATTGTGTGTACTTCATTGACGTCATTGCCCCAAACACGTTGCATCTTTTACTCCTTGATTAATTATCAGTTTTAAAGGAGCTAAGTCTCTAACTCAATATCATCGAAAGTCTTCGACATTGAAAACACGAATTATTTGTCAATTTAAACAACATTGGTGTGGTGATCCTATCGGGAAAAGATGGGCTTCTGATATCCAATATTTTAGACAAAATAGATGAAAATCCATAAATGACTCTTATTCATGCCCCAAAGGCCCTGATTCTCCTGTAAACTCTTGGTCAATTGAAGAGACTTGATTAACGCGAATCATGGCCGAGGAGACAACTCTACTATACTGTGTGGAGGAGAAGGGGCGCAAAATAGGTTTCATTCATCATTATTATCGAAGAATCCCACGCGCTTCAAAAACATTATGCATGTGTGTAGATACAGGGCATTTACCTTAAAACCTGAAAAAATTAATTTCCTAAATCAAACATGTGGGTCCAAATTTGGGCAAGTTTTCTATTTACAACATCAGGATCAAACTGTCACAAACAAATACAAATGTAAAAAAACATAGTCATTATTTATTCAGTAATTATAACTTATTTAAAACGGAAATTTTGAGACCGATCGGCCTAAATTTAGTGTTGCAAATCTGCAACAGTAGGCCCTATAGGGTTAAACCGAAAATGACATCACTCTCTTTTCCTTTTTGCCCGTCTTTGTCTTCCGGATTTTGAGAAATTCTTTGAATGTTTATGTTATAAATGTATATAAATTTCTTGTATCTATGTAAATTATTCATCCATTTATTATTTATGTAAAATAGCTATGTAAAATATATATTTATTATGTAAAATATATATTTATTATGTAAAATATATATTTATTATGTAAAATATATATTTATTATGTAAAATATATATTTATTATGTAAAATATATATTTATTATGTAAAATATATATTTATTATGTAAAATATATATTTATTATGTAAAATATATATTTATTATGTAAAATATATATTTATTATGTAAAATATATATTTATTATGTAAAATATATATTTATTATGTAAAATATATATTTATTATGTAAAATATATATTTATTATGTAAAATATATATTTATTATGTAAAATATATATTTATTATGTAAAATATATATTTATTATGTAAAATATATATTTATTATGTAAAATATATATTTATTATGTAAAATATATATTTATTATGTAAAATATATATTTATTATGTAAAATATATATTTATTATGTAAAATATATATTTATTATGTAAAATATATATTTATTATGTAAAATATATATTTATTATGTAAAATATATATTTATTATGTAAAATATATATCTATTATGTAAAATATATATCTATTATGTAAAATATATTTATTATGTAAAATAAATATTTATTATGTAAAATAAATATTTATTATGTAAAAAAAATCTATTGATTACTGCACAAATATTATTACTGATGTTTATATACAATGATTATCAGTAAACAAAAAATATATATTAATTTGAATAATTTTTAATTTCTCATAAGTTGTATTTTAAATATGTACATTGAAACAATAATCCTTATTGAAATAATCTTCATTTGCGGAATTAATAATCCCCGGCAAACTATGCCTTGTCACAGTTGAAATCTAAGATAGATATCGACCCCAAATATGATTCAATCCCGTGGAGCTTCGGGTGTTTCCGGATACCCAAAATGACCGCTTTATTTAAATGAGAATTTTGGAGAATATTAGGCCTAACCCTAATCCTTTTAAGAAGACTTAACGTGGTTCCAATTTACCTTTCACTCCTCTGAAAAGGGTTAGGGTCTTAGTTCGGGTTAGTATTCCTCAAAACTCTCAATTACATATAGCGGCCATGTTGGACTCCGGAAGTACCCTACCATTATCATCTCTTAATTCCGTTCAGTATAAACGAAGGTATGATAAATTTAAATATTATGTTATCCACTGTGTGGCCTAAGTCTGTGGGTTTTCGCTGAAATATTTTGATGGGTCTCTATGTATCCAATTGAATCCAAGTCGAGAGACCCTTAGCTCCTCCACTTTTTATAATGACGTCACCTTAGACAACAAGTCGAGGGATTACCAATCGTTTATATCTGGATTTTCTTTTCTTTATGAAATTATAACACAAATTAACAAGTGTCCATTTTAGCGTCGTGAAAAAGGAGATGTGGTCCCAAACATTTAAATGAGGTTCGTAGACTTTAAGGTTTATCTTATGTATATATGAAGACGCCCAGAGAAGGCAGACAACTAGCTTATATGATTTAATTGATATCAGAATGAAGTAAACTGGAGAATTTTTACCTGGACGTATTATCTACCGTAAACCAAGAAGTACTTGCATAATAAATGCATAAATAAATAAAAAGTACGTCCGAGTCAAAAATTCTTCAGCAAGTTACAACTATTGTATTAAAAATATATATATACGCATTTGCTTAGCATACAAGATTTTAAATTATGCACGAAATATCTGTTTCACGAATTTGTAACTAAGATCAAATCCAAATTTTAGTAATTTGATTGGATGATATTATATTGATTCTAGTGCTCAGCCAATCAAAATTGAAGTATCAACTAAAATTTGGATTTTTATCTTTAGTTAAGATTTCGTGAAACAGGACCCAGTTCTTTAACCTTATTAATCTATTAATTGTCTTTTAACTTAAATTTGTTTACTTACCATTAATTCTTAATTACTAATATTAATTCTTAATTACTAATTCACTTGTGATAATGAGTATACGATATAGAGTTTGCATTTTCCATTTTTGCTTTAGTGATGAGTAAATAATCAAAATCATTGGAGCATGTCTTCAGTGAAACATCTACGGGTTTTTTTGTGAATTCTTCTAAATCTTTTTGCGGTAGTCAGATGTCACTATGAAATTCAAAACAAAGAAATTTGTATAGCGGTTAGTTATTGCTAAACATTTCTGCTAAACAGAAAAAAACACAGATAACTGATATGAATCATAAATTCATAAATATATTATATGAAATGTTTACAATTACGGCTGGTATGTGATTATATTTTCTAATGAGCTAATTCGATTTTCGAATCAGCTACTAATTCGATTATCGAATCAGCTACTAATTCGATTATCGAATGAGCTACTAATTCGATTATCGAATCAGCTACTAATTCGATTATCGAATCAGCTAATAATTCGATTATCGAATCAGCTGATAATAAGAATGTCGAATCAGCTAATTCGATTATCGAATCAGCTACTACTTCGATTATCGAATCAGCTACTACTTCGATTATCGAATCAGCTACTAACTCGTTATCGAATCAGCTACTAACTCGATTATCGAATCAGCTACTAACTCGATTATCGAATCAGCTATTAATTCGATAATCGAATAGCTATTAATTCGATAATCGAATAGCTATTAAATTTTATTATCGAATAAGCTATTAATTCGATTATCGAATCGGCTACTTATTCGATTATCGAATCCGCTATTTTGGTTATCTGGCATAAAAAAATGAATAATAAAAAACAATCAGTTTAATGTAACGACGGTAATATACTCTATTTAAATTATTGTTGTTCATTTTTATATTGTTTTATATAATTAAGCTGTGCTTTTATTTTGTTACATAACTTTTTTTCTGACGTATCGTTTCATTTCATTTCTAGAAAAAATCACTTGACAAGCCCGAATGTTAATGAATTCAGATGGTGTATTTCCAAATGGATTAATTATGTTTGGAAATTCACCAAATTATGAAGATTTTATTAAAATATTCGGGCGCATATAACTTGTAGATTTTGATGTTTGGTTGGAAATAGGAACGAATCCAGTACTGGTAGTGGTGTTTGAAAAGTAAAGAATTGTTGAAAAGTAAAAAATTGTTGAAGTGTAAAGAATTGTAAATCATTCTGTCCCAAATTTACTTATACATGTATTTTAATTGATCCCTTACTCATTTGCTACGTCTACACTAGCAGCACTCATCGTCTACACTAGCCCTTTAAATGCCGGTTTTTTCCTAAAAGCCGGCTTTTTCAATTTCTCAATCGTAAAAGCCGGCTTTTTAAAATCCGGCAATAATTGAGGGATTTTTCAGAATCAAAAAGCCGGCTTTTTCAAAATCCGGCAATTTTATGTGTGTAGACGGTAAAAACCGGGATTTATCGGGTACCCGGATGTCATCCTTCCCGAACTTCTGTACATTCATAACATTGGCACAAATAACGAAGGTCGGTGTTCATCGTCTTTTACCGTTACAAAACTCCAGTCAGCGATAAACGCTACACTTGAAAAAGCCGGGTTTTGAAAAAAACGGGTTTTTAAAAAGCTGGCTTTTACTAGCCTAGTGTAGACGAAGCTTATATATTTTTTAAAGGTCTAGAGCGAGACATTTGGTAATATATTGTAACAACAAGAAGACCGCGAGGACCGAGTGTGTTTACAATATATTACGCAATGTCTTAAGCTCGCGGCCATTAAACAACTTAAAATACGTGCACGTGCTTTGCAATGAATACGTCACCCGGGTTCAATTTTTTAACTAGTTACACTTGGCATATTGCTCGTTTGATTATTTGAAATAATGGTACGCCAACGTCAAAGGATGACGTCACATCTGTATTTTAAGTATAAATAACATAACAAAAATGTAAATAATCACGTTTGACCTATTTTTTAATGGGATATCGGTTTGAGATTCCAATTCGAGGTCATCAAATCGAGTCGGATAAAATGTACTTTTTGAACAATATACCATTTTTCCTTGATTCAAGGTCCATTACAAAATACATCCTTTTTGTTTAGATTAACAGTGAAGTCTAATTCCAATGGACAAAGAAAAGAGTTATATATAATTTAAAAATGTTACATAAATACACTTTTTTTTAGATTAACAGTGAAGTCCAATTCCAATAGACAAAGAAAAGTGTTAGATATAAATAAAAAAATCTAACAAATGTATAAAACACGTTTAGCATTACATGCTTTCGCATCGCGTTTAATTTGATCGTTTTAAGGCATATAAAACATCTGAACTCAATGGAATGAATGGAAAGAAGCCATGCGTTGATTGGTTTTTATTGAAGCGATTTTATCTGTACCTTTGAAGTTCCAACCAATAAATAATGTATATTATATGATATGTTCCAAATAGCTATGTAGTTGGTGTAATTTTTCATTTTTTTTGAGAAAAAAATATTGATCTACATCGTACAAAGGTAATAAGAAAGAAAATGTCATAGATTATTGAGTGCTATTTTACGTCACAGCGCTATATACAGCGATGCTAATCTGCTCTAGTTTTGTTCCGATAGCGCTATATACAGCGAAGCTAATCTGGACTCTAATCAGTTTTACAGAGAATTACGAAAGACTTCGTGACGTCAAATGACGGGGCGACAATCATTGACCCAATGGTGCTTGCGTTGTTTACCTAAGATATTACTGAATCGGACGGAATGGTGCTTTTACTCATTTTAATACCCTTTTATCTAAATAGGAAATACTCTTTACCTACAAATACTTCAAACGTCTTTATTTAATTTTCTAATTCCTCATAAAAAAAGTTTTATATTTAATTTGTAGGAGAAAAAAAGTTAATATTTTGGACACATTAAGTCGCATCGAGTTCATCCTTATAAGTGTTTGTAGCTGCCTAGAGAATAATATACACTGCTGATCACTCTGAACATATTGGTATAGATTAATGAACATTGGAAACTGTGTGTGAAATAGCTTTATTTTACGTCCGCTTTGGAAACTGGCGCCATTGGTCTTTTTTTTGCAAACGGGGTGTCATTTCGCACACCCGGGAGTCCTCGACAATCCCCTATTTCGTTTTAATTTCAACTTTCGGGAAACGAAAGAAGTAATATTAATAGATTAGATGGTATTAAGTAAAATACTAGTCACGTGACGAAAGGGATCATACTGTTATTGGCTTTATAGCATGGCCAACTAAAATACTAGTAACTATAACATTATATTCAGGATGAGTGTTTTCAGCAGACCAAGTGATGGAACAAGCAATCTAATAGATACTGTAAACAAATAATTTTTTATTCAAAAGTAATTTTTAGCTTTGTCATCGTTAGTTGTTGTCTGGAATAAATGCAGCGAACGCGGCGGTTTACTATCAATATTGATTTGTGGGGTTCAATTTATTTACGATATTAAGTAAGCGATATTTGAAAAGCTCGGGATACGCGAACAGATATTGTAGGCGATAAAGAAAACGCATAAACCGTAACGAAATCAAAATATACAATTCATTAATCGATATTTTCTCATCAGTTAAATGACGATAACCGGAAAAGTGTGATATGTTTCAATGGATTTATATCATTTTTAATTTTCTATCGAATGTGTACTTACTGGTCTCATTATACTTGTATTAGTTATATACCATTAATATCGATAATTTTATCATCAACATAGGTATTCGATTAAGTGCAGATTTTGATGTCCATAATAACTTTTTGCCTTGTGATCAGTATATTATTAAAATGTCAATAAAAAATCCTCTTAAATACTCCTTTGATATTTGTGTTTGTTATGATTTTTCATTGTATAGTTGTGCATTCTTTTAGAAAGAGGGGGATCACGGTGGCTAAGTGGATAAGGCACTGGTTTGCTAGCCTGGAGGTCGAGTGTTCGATCCCTGCATAGGCCGAGAAAGTTCATCTCGATTTTCCGGCGTGATTTCCCCTTGTCAGTGATGCAGAAGGAGGGCCTGACAAGGACAGCTGCCTAGTCGTTCGGATGGGACGAAAAACCGAGGTCCCGTGTACACATTGGAGTGCACGTAAAAGATCCCTTGGCAGTTGGAATTCGATATAAGAGTAGGCCGTAGCGCCGCTGCCCGGGCAAAATTTCCCTCATAGCACACTGTTGGCGTATGCCCGTCTTCAATTGGCCCAGGTTATGTGCTTAAGCGTAGGACGTTAAACCCCATTTCATTCATTTTTAGAAAGAGAGAGAGAGAGAGAGAGAGAGCTGGGGTTTAACGTCCACTCGACACAAACTAGGTCACTCGGTACTAACAAGTTGTTTAATTTTATTTCAATAATTCGCTTGTGCGTAGGGGTCTTTAGCAGTGGGAAGAAACCAGGAGACCCGGAGAATATCCACGAGGTGACCCTACTCCTTGTCACATACAACAGGGGATTCGAAATATTGTACTTTTTACATATAATCAATGGAGAAGACATTATAGCAGAGCATTTAATATTGGCAGCGATACCCTTTCATAGACAGGCGTGTCATCAACATTAAATTTGATGCCGGAGGCCAGAAAATTATGTTTTACTGCATGTGGGGACAATATGAAAGGAAACGAATAAGAATAATTAACTTGGACTATTTGTGTTTTATTACACAACCTTAATGTTCCTAACGAGAACAATAAATTATGTAATAATAATGTATCGTGTTGCTTTATCTCACATCTTTTTGATTGAAGTTGTATGATAAATCGATATTATATATTCTACTTTTCGTGACGGAGAGAGAGAGAGAAATGGGGTTTAACGTCCACTCGACACAAACTGGGCCATTTCGAGACTAACATATGGTTTACTTTTATTTCAATACATCGCTTGCGCGTAGGAGTCTTTAGAAGTGGGAGGAAACCGGAGGACCCGCAGAAAACCCACGAGGTTGAGCAGGCGACCCCACTTTTTGTCACGTATAACCGGGAATTCTAAACCCCAGTTGACTTGCTTTATGATACAGCAAGCACGTGCTAACCATTCGGCCATCTCACCCACCCTGATCAGACAACATAATAGGTTTGAAACAATATTTTAAATCGTAATTCATCGATAGAGGGATAATATTATGTTATTTGCGTCCTTTGGGTTTTGGAACAAAAATACGAGCGGTGTTCTTTGTGTTTTTTTATTTACGAATTCGACTGACAATATAGCCTGGGTTTAAAATATTAAAAGAAAGAAAAATGACATTTTACTAACATATGAACGGAAAATAGCTACAAATTACATTTATTACTTAGAAATATTTTCATGCTGTGTCATTATGCAATCGGTTTACTAGTTTAACAGTTAAAAATCAACTCAATATTTTCATGCTTGGTCATTATGCAATCGGTCTACTAGTTTAACAGTTAAAAATCAACTCAGTCTAGTTAATAGCTCAATCTATATTCAGTGAGTACTAGTTTAACAGTTTAAAATCAACTCAATCTAGGTAATAGCTTAATCTATATTCAGTTAGTACTAGTTTAACAGTTTAAAATCAACTCAATCTAGTTAATAGCTTAATCTATATTCAGTGAGTACTAGTTTAACAGTTTAAAATCAACTCAATCTAGTTAATCGATTAATCTGTATTCAGTGAGTACTAGTTTAACAGTTTAAAATCAACTCAATCTAGTTAATAGCTTAATCTATATTCAGTGAGTACTAGTTTAACAGTTTAAAATCAACTCAATCTAGCTAATATATCAATCTGTGTACGGTGAGTTCTAGTTTAACAGTTTAAAATGAACTCAGCCTGGTTAATAGATTAATCTATATTCAGTGAGTACTATTTTAACAGTTTAAAGTCAACTCAGTCTAGTTAATAGACCAATCTGTATTCAGTGAGTACTAGTTTAACAGTTTAAAATCAACTCAATCTAGTTAATATATCAATCTGTGTACAGTGAGTACTACTAGTTAACAATTTACATCGACTCAATTTAGTTAATAGATTAATCTGTGAGTACTAGTATAACAGTTTAAATCCACCCAGTCCGATTAATAGAATGCTAATATTTCTAAGCGCTGTCATATTTTGTTCACGGGTGGGGCGGGGATAGTTCACGAGTAGGGTTGGGATAGTTCATGTGTGCATGGGGTGGGAATGATGAATATTAAACAAAAGCCTTGAAACATTTTGTCCTCCTCAAACTCGAATTCAAATATATAACCCCGCCTGTACGGAGATTAACTCAATGACATGTAGGCGTATCGAAGATTTCCCCGTTATTACAAGCTATAAACGTCAAAATGTGTAGGAGGAGATTCTTTACGATTAGAAAAAATCGGGACTGTGTCCCCCTAACACATTTGCTTCCCCAAAAATATCAGTTCTGCACATTCAAATAACAAATGAGTGATCCATTATTTGCCGACGGACTTCACGTATTTTAGTGATAATCACTATTTGTTGCGTTTTAAATATCGCACCCTTCCCTAAAACTCGTGGAAATGGGATTTTACGGCGACGAAAATAGTCATCGACAGTGATGACAGTACCGCAAGGAACCGAGGCTAGTAATTTTTTCACCTTATTTCATTATGGACGAATGTAGTGCGAGTAAGTGCATTTTTGGGGTGAATTTTTGGTATAGAATTGGAGAAAAGTGTTCAAATTTACAATTTCATAGCAGTTTTGGGTAATATGATAGTTTCACCCCAGTCAACATCAAATCCCCGTCGCAAAAAATCTAAACGGTCAACCCCCTAATCTGCGTCGTGTGTAGCCTATACACTTGACGTAGCATATCGCGTTCACAATGTTTTTGGAGAAGGTTGTGAAATTCTGGAACGGAGAATCGGGAGAGCTGAATATCAATAAGGTATGTCTTTTAATAACAGCGAGGTCCGAGTGTTTTTACAATAATTTTATATTACGCAATGTCTTTAGCTCGAGGCCATTAAACAACTTAAAATACGTGCACATGCTTTGCACTGAAATGCGCCGTCCGGGTTCAATATTTTAACTAGTTTCACTTGGCATATTGCCCGTTTGATTATTTGAAATAATGGTACGCCAACATCAAAGGATGACGTCATATCTGTATTTTAAGTATAAATAACATAACAAAAATGTAAATAATCACGTTTGACCTATTTATTAATAGGATATCGGTTTTAGATATCGAGGTCTTCAAATCGAGTAAGATAAAATGTACTTTTTGAACAATATACCATTTTTATACGCCCACATTTTCATGTGGACGTATTATGTCGTCGCCCCTGTCCGTCTGTCCGTCCGTCCGTCCGTCCGGACGTCCGTCCACAATTGTTTGTGGACTCTCTACAGGTCACAATTATTGTCGGATTTTAACGAAACTTGAAATATAGGTTTATCCCCAAAAGATCTCGGCTGCTTTCGATATTGGCATGTATCGGATCAAAACTTCATGGATTATGGCCCCTGATTGTACGAAAAATCACGTTTTTAGCTTGTGGACCCTATAGAGGTCCCAATTTTGAACCGATTTTGATGAAACTTGACATGCATGTTTATAACCCAAAGATCTTGGTTCCTTTCGATATTTGCGCCTATCGGAACGTAATTTCCTGAATTATGGCCCCTGATTGCCCGAAAAATCACCTATTTTAGCTCGTGGTACCTCTGAAGGTCACAATTATTATCCGATTTGAAAAACCGTTCGATTATATCACCGTTACACCTTAAGAAGGGTTGAGTTCAAATTTCGGGACAATCGGACCAAAATTACCATACAAAATGGCCGCCATTCGTACGCGAATACTGTTAAAAAATGGTATATCAAGGTTGTGGACCCTGTGGAGATCACAATTTTAATTCGATTTTGATGAAACTTGAAATGCATGGTTATAACCCAAAGATCTTGGCTCCTTTCGATATTTGCGCATATCGGATCGTAACTTCCTGAATTATGGCCCCTGATTATACGCAAAATCACCTTTGTTTAGCTTGTGGTCCCTCTGGAGGTTACAATAATTATCCGATTTAAAAAATCGTTTGTTTATATCACCGTTACACCCTAAGGAAGGTTGAGTTCGAATTTCGCAAAAATTCGGAACAAAATTGCCATCGTTTGATTATATCACTGTTACGCGCTAAGGAAGGTTGAGTTCCAAGTTCGTAAAAATTGGACCAAAATTGCCATACAAAATGGTCGCCATTCGTACGCGAATACTGTTAAAAAATGGTATATCAAGGTTGTGGACCCTGTAGAGGTCACAATTTTAATTCGATTTTGATGAAACTTGAAATGCATGGTTATAACCCAAAGATCTCGGTTCCTTTCGATATTTGCGCATATCGGATCGTAACTTCCTGAATTATGGCCCCTGATTATACGCAAAATCGTCTTTGTTTGTCTTGTGGTCCCTCTGGAGGTCACAATTATTATCCGATTTAAAAAATCGTTTAATTATATCACCGTTACACCCTAAGGAAGGTTGAGTTCGAATTTCGCAAAAATTCGGAACAAAATTGCCATACAAAATGGCCGCCGTGTGTACGCGAATACTGTTATAAAATGGTATATCAAGGTTGTTGACCCAGTGTATAGGTCAATATTTTGATTCAATTTTGATGAAACTTGAAATGCATGGTTATAACCCAAAGATCTTGGTTCCTTTCGTTATTTGCACATATCAGATCATAACTTCCTGAATTATGGCCCCTGATTGTCCAAAAAATCGCCTATGGTCCCTCTGGAGGTCACGATTATTATCCGATTTAAAAAAATGCTCCACTCTATCACCTTTACACCATAAGGAAGGTTGTTTGAATTTCAGGGGAATCGGACCATAATTGCCAGACAAAGTGGCCGCCGTTTGTACGCTTATAGTGTTAAAATATGGTATATCAATTTTGTGGACCCAGTATAGGTCACAATTTTAATTCGATTTTGTTGAAACTTGAAATGCATGTTTATAACCTAAAGATCTTGATTCTTTTCGATATTTGCGCATATCAAATTGTAATTTAATGAATTATAGCCTTTGATTGTAGGAAAAATCACTTTCGGTTTTCCTTGTTCTCTATCCATCTCTCGAAAATGTGGGCGTATCCTGCCTGGCAGTGCCAGCTTACTATCTTTCCTTGATTCAAGGTCCATTACAAAATACATCCTTTTTGTTTAGATTGACAGTGAAGTCCAATTCCAATAGACAAAGAAAAGAATTATACATATATAAAAAAACTAACAACTTTTTAAAACACGTTTAGCATTACACGCTTTCACATCGCGTCTAGAATTTTTTTAGTTCATTCGAATTATTGGAAAGAAGACATGCGTTGATTAGTTTTTATTGAGACGATTTTATCTGTACCTTTGAAGTTCCAACCAACCTTTAATAATAAATAATGTATATATGATATGTTGCAAATTGCTATAAAGTCGGTATCATTTTCCATTTTTTTGAAAAAAAATATTGATCTACATCGTATAAAGGTAACAAGAAAGAAAATGATGATGTCATAGATTAGTAAGTGCTATTTTACGTTATAGCGCTACAGGGATGCTAATCTGCTCTAGTTTTGTTCCGATGGCGCTATATACAGCGATGCTAATCTGCTCTAGTTTTGTCCCGACAGAAGCTAACACATCAGTTTCACAGAGAATTACGAAAGACTTCGTGACGTCAAGTCACGGGGCGTCAATCATTGGCTCAATGGAGCGTGCGTTGTGTACATAAGACGTTACTGAATCGGGCAGAATGGTGATTTTTACTCATTTTAATACAATTTTACACTAAATAGGAAATACTCTTTACCTACAAATACTTCAAACGTCTTTATTTAATTTTCTAATTCCTCATAAAAAAAAGTTTTATATTTAATTTGTAGGAGAAAAAGTTTTAATATTTTGGACACATTAAGTCGCATCGAGGTCATCCTTATTAGTGTTTGTAGCTGCCTAGCGAATAATATACACTGCTGATCACTCTGAACATATTGGTATAGATTAAAGAACATTGGAAACTGTGTGTGAAATAGCTTTATTTTACGCCCGCTTTGGAAACTGGCGCCATTGTTCTTTTTTGCAAACGGGGTGTCATTTAGCACACCCGGGAGTCCTCGACAATCCCCTTTTTCGTTTTAATTTCAACTTTCGGGAAACGAAAGAAGTGATATTAATAGATTAGATGGTATTAAGTAAAATACTAGTCACGTGACGAAAGGGATCATACTGTCATTGGCTTTAGCATGGCCAACTAAAATACTAGTAACTATAACATTATATTCAGGATGAGTGTTTTCAGCAGACCAAGTGATGGAACAAGCAATCTAATAGATACTGTAAACAAATAATTTTTTATTCAAAAGTAATTTTTAGCTTTGTCATCGCTAGTTGTTGTTTGGAATAAATGCAGCGAACGCGGCGGTTTACTATCAATATTGATTTGTGGGGTTCAATTTATTTACGATATTAAGTAAGCGATATTTGAAAAGCTCGGGATACGCGAACAGATATTGTAGACGATAAAGAAGACGCATAAACCGTAACGAAATCAAAATATACAATTCACTAATCGATATTTTCTCATCAGTTAAATGACGATAACCGGAAAAGTGTGATATGTTTCAATGGATTTATATCATTTTTAATTTTCTATCGAATGTGTACTTACTGGTCTCATTATACTTGTATTAGTTATATACCATTAATATCGATAATTTTATTATCAACATATGTATTCGATTAAGTGCAGATTTTGATGTCCATAATAACTTTTTGCCTTGTGATCAGTATATTATTAAAATGTCAATAAAAAAAACCTCTTAAATACTCCTTTGATGTTTGTGTTTGTTATGATTTTTCATTGTATAGTTGTGCATTCTTTTAGAGAGAGAGAGAGAGAGAGAGAGAGAGAGAGAGAGAGAAAGAGATGGAGAACTGGGGTTTAACGTCCACTCGACACAAACTAGGTCACTCGGTACTAACAAGTTGTTTAATTTTATTTCAATAATTCGCTTGTGCGTAGGGGGTATTTAGCAGTGGGAAGAAACCAGGAGACCCGGAGAATATCCCGGAGGCGACCCTTCTCCTTGTCACATACAACAGGGGATTCGAAATATTGTACTTTTTACATATAATCAATGGAGAAGACATTATAGCAGAGCATTTAATATTGGCAGTGATACCCTTTCATAGACAGGCGTGTCATCAACATTAAATTTTATGCCGGAGGCCAGAAAATGATGTTTTACTGCATGTGGGGACAATATGAAAGGAAATGAATAAGAATAATTAACTTGGGCTATTTGCGTTTTATTACACAACCTTAATGTTCCTAATGAGAACAATAAATTATGTAATAATAATGTATCGTGTTGCTTTATCTCACATCTTTTTGATTGAAGTTGTATGATAAATCGATATTATATATTCTACTTTTTGTGACGGAGAGAGAGAGTGAAATGGGGTTTAACATCCACTCGACACAAACTAGGTCATTTCGGGACTAACATATGGTTTAATTTTATTTCAATACATCGCTTGCGCGTTATATAGGGGTCTTTAGAAGTGGGTGGAAACCGGAGGACCCGGAGAAAACCAACGAGGTTGGGCAGGCGATCCCACTTTTTGTCACGTACAACCGGGAGTTCTAAACCCCAGTTGACTCAATGATAGGCTTTATGATACAGCAAGCACGTGCTAACCATTCGGCCATCTCACCCACCCTGATCAGACAACAAACTTGGACAACCAGCATCATATAAGCATAATAGGTTTGAAACAATATTTTAAATTGTAATTCCTTCGAAAGAGGGATAATATTATGTTATTTGCGTCCTTTGGGTTTTGGAACAAACATACGAGCACTGTTCTTTGTGTTTTTTATTTACGAATTCGACTGACAATATAGCCTGGGTTTAAAATATTAAATGAAAGAAAAGAGACATTTTACTAACATATGAACGGAAAATAGATACAAATTACATTTATTTCATATTTATTTACGAATTCGACTGACAATATAGCCTGGGTTTAAAATATTAAATGAAAGAAAAGAGACATTTTACTAACATATGAACGGAAAATAGATACAAATTACATTTATTTCATATTAGAAATATTTTCATGTTTGGTCATTATGCAATCGGTCTACTAGTTTAACAATTAAAAATCAACTCAATCTAGTTAATAGCTTAATCTATATTCAGTGAGTACTAGTTTAACAGTTTAAAATCAACTCAATCTAGTTAATAGCTTAATCTATATTCAGTGAGTACTAGTTTAACAGTTTAAAATCAACTCAGTCTAGTTAATAGATTAATCTGTATTCAGTGAGTACTAGTTTAACAGTTTTTAAAATCAACTCAGTCTAGTTAATAGATTAATCTGTATTCAGCGAGTTCTAGTTAAACAGTTTAAATCGACTCTATCTAGTTAATAGATTAATCTGTTTAAAATCCACCCAGTCCGGTTAATAGAATGCTAATTTAGTAATATTTCTATGAGTCGACACACCATATTTTGTTCACGGGTGGGGTGGGGATAGTTCACATGTAGGGTTGGGATAGTTCATGTGGGCATGGGGTGGGAATGATTGAATATTAAACAAAGCCTTGAAACATTTTGTCCTCCTCAAACTCGAATTCAAATATATAACCCCGCCTGTACGGAGATTAACTCAATGACATGTAGGCGTATCGAAGATTTCCCCGTTATTACAAGCTATAAACGTCAAAATGTGTAGGAGGAGATTCTTTACGATTAGAAAAAATCGTCACTGTGTCCCCCTAACGCATTTGCTTCCCCAAAAATATCAGTTCTGCTCATTTACCTTTCACTCCTCTGAAAAGGGTTAGGGTCTTAGTTCGGGTTAGTATTCCTCAAAACTCTCAATTACATATAGCGGCCATTTTGGACTCCGGAAGTAACCTACCATTATCATCTCTTAATTCCGTGCAGTATTAACGAAGGTATGATAAATTTAAATATTATGTAATCCACTGTGTGGCCTAAGTCTGTGGGTTTTCGCTGTATTATTTTGATAGGTCTCTATGTATCCAATTGAATCCAAGTCGAGAGACCCTTAGCTCTTCCCCTTTTTATAATGACGTCACCTTAGACAACAAGTCGAGGGATTACCAATCGTTTATATCTGGATTTTCTTTTCTTTATGAAATTATAACACAAATTAACAAGTGTCCATTTTAGCGTCGTGAAAAAGGAGATGTGGTCCCAAACATTTAAATGAGGTTCGTAGACTTTATGGTTTATCTTATGTATATATGAAGACGCCCAGAGAAGGCAGACAACTAGCTTATATGATTTAATTGATATCAGAATGAAGTAAACTGGAGAATTTTTACCTGGACTAATTATCTACCGTAAACCAAGAAGTACTTGCATAATAAATGCATAAATAAATAAAAAGTACGTCCGAGTCAAAAATTCTTCAGCAAGTTACAACTATTGTATTAAAAATATATATATACGCATTTGCTTAGCATACAAGATTTTAAATTATGCACGAAATATCTGTTTCACGAATTTGTAACTAAGATCAAATCCAAATTTTAGTAATTTGATTGGATGATATTATATTGATTCTAGTGCTCAGCCAATCAAAATTGAAGTATCAACTAAAATTTGGATTTTTATCTTTAGTTAAGATTTCGTGAAACGGTTACATCTCACTGTGCCCACTTTTGATTAAACCAATTAAGGTCTAATTAGGATTAGTGTATTAAGCGGATTATTAGGATTAGGTGTTATAGGTAATTAGATGGAAAAAAACAAATATTGAAAGTAACTAAATATTCAGTCTTATAATTGGTGAGTACTGTGTTGCTGAGGTCAGAACTAAAAAGTAGTTTTTTTCACTTTGGTCAGTGTATTTGGCGTAATGCGCAGAAATATGGACTACAAGCAGATTTTTCTCGGGTGCCAGAAATCAATAAAATTGTCAAGCAAGCAGCAGCATTACCATTAATTCCAATACAGCAGGTTGAAGATGTATGGCTGTGTGCCCTTGATGATGCACTACTCCCAAGATGCCAGAGTGTTGCAATTTGCAGATTACGTAACTGAGTTCTGGGTGGAGGGGCAGCATGGCAGAATGATGTGGAACCATTTCCACACTGAAGGTCCACGCACAATGAACCATGTTGAAGGATGGCATCCAAGATAACATCCATTATTGCCACCCCTCATCCAAATATTTTTAAGTTGGTGGCTTTTTTTAAGAATGAACAAGCTTACTCCGAAGTAACCATTCTCGAGTTAGGTGCCAACGGAAAATTACGGCCTAAGAGAAGAAAATACAGGCAACTAGAAACCCGACTCCAAACTCTGAAAACAGATCTTCAGAACGGTATAAAGACTGTATTCGAGTATGCCGATGGCGTAGCCCGTTTAACTACATTGTAAATTTTCATTGTTTATCTTGTTTTTGTGTGATGTATGATATATCCATGTATGTTATACTTTTATTACATATTTTATATATAAAAAATTGTTATATTTTCATTAAATTATAAAGTGCTAATGTGATGTATAATATAACCATGTATGTTATATTTTTATTACATATTTTATTATATAAAACATCGAAAATTGTTATATTTTCATTAAATTATAAAGTGCTAATGTGATGTATAATATAACCATGTATGTTATATTTTTATTACATATTTTATTATATAAAACATCGAAAATTGTTATATTTTCATTAAATTATAAAGTGCTAATGTGATGTATGATATATCCATGTATGTTATATTTTTATTAAATATATTATATAAAACATCGAAAAATAAAAAAAAATTACATAAAATATTTGGGTTTTTTTTCCATCTAATTACCTATAACACCTAATCCTAATCCGCTTAATACACTAATCCTAATTAGACCTTAATTGGATTAATCAAAAGTGGGCACAGTGAGGACACACCCGTGAAACAGGACCCAGTTCTTTAACCTTATTAATCTATTAATTGTCGTTTAGCTTAAATTTGTTTACTTACCATTAATTGTTAATTACTAATATTAATTCTTAATTACTAATTCACTTGTGATAATGAGTATACGATATAGAGTTTGCATTTTCCATTTTTGCTTTAGTGATGAGTAAATAATCAAAATCATTGGAGCATGTCTTCAGTGAAACATCTACGGGTTTTTTTTGTGAATTCTTCTAAATCTTTTTGCGGTAGTCAGATGTCACTATGAAATTCAAAACAAAGAAATTTGTATAGCGGTTAGTGATTGCTAAACATTTCTGCTAAACAGAAAAAAAACACAGATAACTGATGATCAATTTGATATGAATCATAAATTCATAAATATATTATATGAAATGTTTACAATTACGGCTGGTATGTGATTATATTTTCTAATGAGCTAATTCGATTTTCGAATCAGCTACTAATTCGATTATCGAATCAGCTAATAATTCGATTATCGAATCAGCTGATAATAAGAATGTCGAATCAGCTAATTCGATTATCGAATCAGCTACTACTTCGATTATCGAATCAGCTACTACTTCGATTATCGAATCAGCTACTAACTCGTTATCGAATCAGCTACTAACTCGATTATCGAATCAGCTATTAATTCGATAATCGAATAGCTATTAAATTTTATTATCGAATAAGCTATTAATTCGATTATCGAATCCGCTATTTTGGTTATCTGGCATAAAAAAATGAATAATAAAAAACAATCAGTTTAATGTAACGACGGTAATATACTCTATTTAAATTATTGTTGTTCATTTTTATATTGTTTTATATACTTAAGCTGTGCTTTTATTTTGTTACATAACTTTTTTTCTGACGTATCGTTTCATTTCATTTCTAGAAAAAATCACTTGACAAACCCGAATGTTAATGAATTCAGATGGTGTATTTCCAAATGGATTAATTATGTTTGGAAATTCACCAAATTATGAAGATTTTATTAAAATATTCGGGCGCATATAACTTGTAGATGTTTGGTTGGAAATAGGAACGAATCAAGTACTGGTAGTGGTGTTTGAAAAGTAAAGAATTGTTGAAAAGTAAAAAATTGTTGAAGTGTAAAGAATTGTAAATCATTCTGTCCCAAATTTACTTATACATGTATTTTAATTGATCCCTTACTCATTCGCTACGTCTACACTAGCAGCACTCATCGTCTACACTAGCCCTTTAAATGCCGTTTTTTTTCCTAAAAGCCGGCTTTTTCAATTTCTTAATCGTAAAAGCCTGCTTTTTAAAATCCGGCAATAATTGAGGGATTTTTCAGAATCAAAAAGCCGGCTTTTTCAAAATCCGGCAATTTTATGTGTGTAGACGGTAAAAACCGGGATTTATCGGGAACCCGGATGTCATCCTTCCCGAACTTCCGTACATTCATAACATTGGCACAAATAACGAAGGTCGGTGTTCATCGTCTTTTACCGTTACAAAACTCCAGTCAGCGATAAACGCTACATTTGAAAAAGCCGGGTTTTGAAAAAAACGGGTTTTTAAAAAGCTGGCTTTTACTAGCCTAGTGTAGACGAAGCTTATATATTTTTTAAAGGTCTAGAGCGAGACATTTGGTAATATATTGTAACAACAAGAAGACCGCGAGGACCGAGTGTGTTTACAATATATTACGCAATGTCTTAAGCTCGCGGCCATTAAACAACTTAAAATACGTGCACGTGCTTTGCAATGAATACGTCACCCGGGTTCAATTTTTTAACTAGTTACACTTGGCATATTGCTCGTTTGATTATTTGAAATAATGGTACGCCAACGTCAAAGGATGACGTCACATCTGTATTTTAAGTATAAATAACATAACAAAAATGTAAATAATCACGTTTGAACTATTTTTTAATAGGATATCGGTTTGAGATTCCAATTCGAGGTCATCAAATCGAGTCAGATAAAATGTACTTTTTGAACAATATACCATTTTTCCTTGATTCAAGGTCCATTACAAAATACATCCTTTTTGTTTAGATTAACAGTGAAGTCTAATTCCAATGGACAAAGAAAAGAGTTATATATAATTTAAAAATGTTACATAAATACACTTTTTTTTAGATTAACAGTGAAGTCCAATTCCAATAGACAAAGAAAAGTGTTAGATATAAATAAAAAAATCTAACAAATGTATAAAACACGTTTAGCATTACATGCTTTCGCATCGCGTTTAATTTGATCGTTTTAAGGCATATAAAACATCTGAACTCAATGGAATGAATGGAAAGAAGCCATGCGTTGATTGGTTTTTATTGAAGCGATTTTATCTGTACCTTTGAAGTTCCAACCAATAAATAATGTATATTATATGATATGTTCCAAATTGCTATGTAGTTGGTGTAATTTTTCATTTTTTTTGAAAAAAAATATTGATCTACATCGTACAAAGGTAATAAGAAAGAAAATGTCATAGATTATTGAGTGCTATTTTACGTCACAGCGCTATATACAGCGATGCTAATCTGCTCTAGTTTTGTTCCGATAGCGCTATATACAGCGAAGCTAATCTGGACTCTAATCAGTTTTACAGAGAATTACGAAAGACTTCGTGACGTCAAATGACGGGGCGACAATCATTGACCCAATGGTGCTTGCGTTGTTTACCTAAGATATTACTGAAAAGGACGGAATGGTGCTTTTACTCATTTTAATACCCTTTTACACTAAATAGGAAATACTCTTTACCTACAAATACTTCAAACGTCTCCATTTATTTTTCTAATACTTCATAAAAAAAAGTTTTATATTTAATTTGTAGGAGAAAAAAAGTTAATATTTTGGACACATTAAGTCGCATCGAGGTCATCCTTATTAGTGTTTGTAGCTGTCTAGCGAATAATATACACTGCTGATCACTCTGAACATATTGGTATAGATTAAAGAACATTGGAAACTGTGTGTGAAATAGCTTTATTTTACGCCCGCTTTGGAAACTGGCGCCATTGTTCTTTTTTGCAAACGGGGTGTCATTTAGCACACCCGGGAGTCCTCGACAATCCCCTTTTTCGTTTTAATTTCAACTTTCGGGAAACGAAAGAAGTAATATTAATAGATTAGATGGTATTAAGTAAAATACTAGTCACGTGACGAAAGGGATCATACTGTCATTGGCTTTATAGCATGGCCAACTAAAATACTAGTAACTATAACATTATATTCAGGATGAGTGTTTTCAGCAGACCAAGTGATGCAACAAGCAAACCAATAGATACAGTAAACAAATAATTTTTTATTCAAAAGTAATTTTTAGCTTTGTCATCGTTAGTTGTTGTCTGGAATAAATGCAGCGAACGCGGCGGTTTACTATCAATATTGATTTGTGGGTTCAATTTATTTACGATATTAAGTAAGCGATATTTGAAAAGCTCGGGATACGCGAACAGATATTGTAGACGATAAAGAAGACGCATAAACCGTAACGAAATCAAAATATACAATTCATTAATCGATATTTTCTCATCAGTTAAATGACGATAACCGGAAAAGTGTGATGTGTTTCAATGGATTTATATCATTTTTAATTTTTTATCGAATGTGTACTTACTGGTCTCATTACTTGTATTAGTTATATACCATTAATATCGATAATTTTATCATCAACATATGTATTCGATTAAGTGCAGATTTTGATGTCCATAATAACTTTTTGCCTTGTGATCAGTATATTATTAAAATGTCAATAAAAAAACCTCTTAAATACTCCTTTGATGTTGGTGTTTGTTATGAATTTTCATTGTATAGTTGTCCATTCTTTTAGAGAGAGAGGGAAAGAGAGAGAGAGAACTGGGGTTTAACGTCCACTCGACACAAACTAGGTCACTCGGGACTAACAAGTTGTTTAATTTTATTTCAATAATTCGCTTGTGTGTAGGGGTCTTTAGCCGTGGGAGGAAACCAAGAGACCCGGAGAATATACCCACGAGGCGACCCTACTCCTTGTCACGTACAACAGGGGATTCGAAACATTGTACTTTTTACATATAATCAATGGAAAAGACATTGTAGCAGAGCATTTAATATTGGCAGCGATACCCTTTCATAGACAGGCGTGTCATCAACATTAAATTTGATGCCGGAGGCAAAAAAATTATGTTTTACTGCATGTGGGGACAATATGAAAGGAAATGAATAAGAATAATTAACTTGTGCTATTTGTGTTTTATTACACAACCTTAATGTTCCTAACGAGAACAATAAATTATGTAATAATAATGTATCGTGTTGCTTTATCTCACATCTTTTTGATTGAGGTTGTATGATAAATCGATATTATATATTCTACTTTTCGTGACGGAGAGAGAGAGAGAAATGGGGTTTAACGTCCACTCGACACAAACTAGGTCATTTCGGGACTAACATATGGTTTAATTTTATTTCAATACATCGCTTGCGCGTCGGGGTCTTTTAAAAATAGTCATCGACAGTGATGACAGTACCGCAAGGGACCGAGGCTAGTAATTATTTTCCCTTATAGACTAGTAATTATTTCACCTTATTTCATTATAGACGAATCAAGTGCGAGTTAGTGCATTTTTGGGGTGAATTTTTGGTCTAGAATTTGAGAAAAGTGTTCAAATTTACAATTTCATAGCAGTTTTGGGTAAGATGATATTTTCACCCCAGTCAACATCAAATCCCCGTCGCAAAAAATCTAAACGGTCAACCCCCTAACAAATTATGACGAGGAGATTGTCAAATGTGGTCCCCATTGTGCCTATAAAGATTTGAACCGACGGAATTTGAGCAAAACGCTACAGACTGTGATGTTACAGCCATTTAACATTATTACCATAGATTTATATAGCGCCCGTTTCATAAAATGTTCAAAGGCCTTTTACAATAAAAATGATTTTTAGAATAGATACATAAATATGTAATTTAAAATTTAACTACATTTGTATACATCGAAGATAAATTTAAAAACATTAAAAAGAATATAGGTTGCCAGGCAACGGAACATACGCCCCCAGCAGCTAAATCGTCCGGGGAGCCAAAAATAGTTGTCGCATATTTTTACTATTTTCTGTAATGAAACATTTATGATACACAAAAATCTGATAAAGAGTAACAACTGATTAAGTAATTATCAGAAAATAATTAGAATTTGTTTGGCTTTGATAAAGTTGTCTTCCATGCCAATGTTTAGTATTTGTTCAAGTTATCAAAATAGAAGTCAATGGGTAAATAATTGCTAGTCTGAGTCCTTATCATCCGATAGGAAATCATGGATATTAATTAACAAAATTTAATAAGGATCATGCCATAAAGAAATTAAATCTGCGTCGTGTGTAGCCTATCGCGTTCACAATGTTTTTGGAGAAGGTTGTGAAATTCTGGAACGGAGAATCGGGAGAGCTGAATATCAGTAACGGATTTTCCCGTATCTTTATAAAAAAAATTATATTTAACAGTTTTAATAATATTGAGATGAAAATCATTATTCTATTCTTTCTTTATTTATAATAATGACCCTTTTCTATTCACGAAAAAAAAAACCAAGCAATACAATAACATCTAGACGAAACGAAAATAAAATATTGATTTTATATCCATATCACATAAAAATCAATCTCAATTGACATTTTACCTTTGCTTGATATTTACTAAAAATATGAAATCCCTTTCAATGTTTAATTGTTTGAATTTGTATGAAAACGTCCATTCGTGATAAGGTCGTAAGTGTATTACTATAAAAGGAAAGGTATCAAGTTTCAATAATTGATTATTACATGCAATAACGATGATGATTGATGATACCAAATATGCATATAGTACTTTAAATGTAAATGTTGTGCAATATATTAATTAATACGTTATTGTTTACAGGAAACCAAGTAAACAGACAGTAAACGATAGTACTCTATTGTATATATTATTATTATGAAATAAAATCTATTATTCAACCTGATGTACTCTATTTCTCGAAGTAGGACGTTAAACCTCATTTCATTCATTCTATTTCTCGAACGGGCTGTGTCAATTTTCAATATGTTCGATATGACAACGTAAGTGCATCTTTTGATTTAATTTTATCTTGTTATTATATGAACTGCTCATCTTAGGGTCGGTTGAAAGTTCCATCAACCAACTGATTCCACGAATTCAAAAATAATCTGTTTTATACGATACATACTCGTCTTCAATACGTACATCTTATCAAGCCCCTCACATTATACTAATTTCCATTGGCTACTGACCCAGTTGGAGAGCCTATCAGATTCTTAAACTGTCTACCTGTGATAATCGAGTTGCAAGGTTTCCGTGGAGGTCGCCATGGTTTATTTGTGTATGTGTCACAAGCCCTGATTGGACGCTATCGTTCACGTGTCTGCGTTAAAAAGAGATAACGTAGCTGCAGGGTGCGGGAATTGAAGACTAATCTAGCAACGTCAAGATGTTGTAAAACTCACGGTCGTTGCTACAGGAACACGATACATACCATGCTAAAGGTGGTTACAGATCCGCAGTTGATGCCCATAAAATAACTTCTTGCGATGTACCTTTTTGTACGGCAAATCTAGATCATTTTAATGGCTCAACAAACTATGTCACAATTTCTGCACAAAATGGGCTAATAAAGACGGAAATGAGATTCACAGATCAGACAATTTTTCTCGCTACAGACTCTTCAGGGGACCACAGTGACTCAATAAGTAAGACGTTGGCTCGCTAACCTGGAGGTTCTGTGTTCGATCCCTGCGTTGGCCGAACAGGCTCATCGGGATTTTCAGGCATGGTCCCCCCTTTTTAGCGATGCAAGACTGAGGGCTTAACAAGGAACAAAGTATAGTCGTCCGGATGGGAGGAAAAACCGAGATCCCGTGTACACAGTGGCTTGCACGTAAAACATACCCACTCAAATATTTGAGATCAAGGGTTTCGGTCCTTTAAATTCATGATGCCTTTTAATTAAAAATATTTAAGATTATTTTTGAAACAAGAGCAAAGTTAATATTTACTGAGAGACAGACTAAAGTATATTGCTGACTATCGGCATAATGAATACTCTGACTATACAAAGCGACCCACACTTGATACTTTCCATTCTCTTCTATTGTATTGGCAGGTATGACCGCTTTCACCTTGGTAACTCAGAGTGTATTTGCAAATATTTTTCAACAAATAATATGCATCCCTAGAAACTTGGTACACAGTAAGCTGATGAACAATCGATTTAGGCCATTGAGGTTAATTTATAATATTCGTTCGATGCTATATATAAATTGATAAATACACTACGACCATGAAGGAGGGCGGGAGAAATGGGGTTTAACGTCCACTCGACACAAACTAGGTCATTTCTGGACTAACATATGGTTTTAATTTTATTTTAATAATTCGCATGCGCCTTTAGTTGTGGGGGGAAATCCGGAGGACCTGGAGAAAACCCACGAAGCTGGACAGGCGACCGTACTCCTTGTCACGTACAACCAGGGATTCGAAACCATGCAAGTTGACTCATGACAAATGACAAACTATCTAGGATTTAACCATAAACATTGTAGGGGATCACGGTGGCTAAGTGGACAAGGCGCTGGTTCGCTAGCCTGGAGGTTGAGTGTTCGATCCCTGCATTGGCCGAGAAAGTTCATCTCGATTTTCCGGCGTGATTTCCCCTTGTCAGTGATGCAGAAGGAGGGCCTGACAAGGACAGCTGCCTAGTCGTTCGGATGGGACGAAAAACCGAGGTCCCGTGTACAAATTGGAGTGCACGTAAAAGATCCCTTGGCAGTTGGAATTCGATATAACAGTAGGCAAAATTTCCCTCATTGCACACTGTGGCGTATATACCCGTCTTCAATTAGCCCAGGTTAGGTGCTTAAACGTAGGACGTTAAACCCCATTTCATTCATACATAAACATTGTGGACTATAATTGCAACTGATGGGAGGTGCTGTTTCGAGAAATCAAGACTAAAATAACAAACAATACAGGTCTCTATTTTGACGTTTCGTCATAGGCGTACGAACTAGGCGTGCGATCTGACCTTTCGGGCAGACGGGTAAAGTGAAAACATTATTTTTATTTCATCTACTTGGCAAATTAAAGTGCCATGTACTTGTCTTCAATCATAATTAAAGGGAGATAACTGGGGAGAATTATTCGTATTACATCAATGCGACAGATAACTAGTGATGAATTCAGTTTTACTAAGACCAAAAGTTATAAACAATTTGATTGAACGATGTTTGATATCAAGATAAACAAACCATGTTGTGGTGATTGACAAATAGTCCTGGGTGTGCTTAGAGAATAGCACAAATACAACTGTCTAGTCGTTCGGGTGGGACGAAAAGCCGAGGCCATGTGTACACATTGGCGTGCACATAAAAGATCCCTTGTCAGTTGAAATTCGATTTAAAAGTAGGCCGTAGCAAAATTTTCCTCATAGTACAATGTATGGTGTTGTACAATGTTTAGGAGCCGAATAGTAGGACGCTAAAATCCATTTCAGTTCATTTCATTCACTCAATTTCCCTTGTTTTTATTTAAACAATATTTTATTCATTTAAATTTACAAAATGTATATAATAAATACAGGATAAAGTGAGTACTAGACTACTAGTTTAAATCAAATCAGTCTAATTAATAGATTAATCAAGTTTGAAAACCAATCTGTATTCAGTGAGTACTAGTTTAATATTTTAAAATCAACGCAATTCAGTTAATAGATTAAGCTGTATTCAGTGAGTACTAGTTTAACAGTTTAAAATCGACTCAGGCTAGTTAATAGATTAATCTGTATTCAGTTAGTACTAATTAATAGATCAAGCTGTATTCAGTGAGTACTAGTTAATAGACCAATCTGTATTTAGTGAGTACTAGTATAACAGTTTAAAATCAACTCAATCTAGTTAATAGGCCAATCTGTATTCAGTGAGTACCATTATAACAGTTTAAAATCAACTCACTAGTTAATAGACCAATCTGTATTTAGTGAGTACTAGTACAACAGTTTAAAATCAACGCAATATAGTTAATAATAGATCAATCTGTAATCAGTTATGTTCGGCGAAATAAGCCACAATCTCAATCGAATGAATTTTTTTTAGCGTCTAGTTCCAGTCTACACAACCCCGTTTGGTTTGGTGAAATGTGCATAGCCTCGCCCCTCGAGTCTCTCAATACATCTGTGGCTGAAGCGCATTATGGTACACGATCCGTGTACCAATGTTAAAACAATATTTTATCTTAAAGGGACAGTCCCGAATAGAACAGAGCCTCAAAAATAAAAGTCCGAGTACAGTAATATAGAAGACTGTTGTATATACCCTGACTCAAAATTTCAGCTCGAAATATTGAGTCGTTTGGACGTGAGCGTTAAAACAGCTTATCCGGACACGTAACCCTTTTAAGATTTCGGGTCAATTCTTTGGTTTGGTGACCCGATAATCGCTTCCCGTTCCTTTAGAGGTCTATACGGTGAATGGTCCATGTGCTGTACTTGATAACAAAAGGCAAATTTCACCGATACATTATTTTTATCAAATCACCGCATAATACAGTTTGGGACACCGGACTCCATTTCAAGATGATGACTGTGGGTTTAAGTTAGTTGCTCGGCCCTAAGGTATGGGATCTTAATGGATTTTAACACAAAATTAAAGAGTTTTATTCTCAAAAACATTATCGGGATTGACCCTTTAAATATCGGATATCAGAAGCTCATCTTTTCCCTGGTAGGTTTACACCATCAATGTTGATTTAAATTGACCCAATAATTTGTGTTTTCGATCTCGAAGATTTTAGAAAGGATTTTAAGTTACGGACTTGGGTCCTTTAACAGTTTAAAATCAACTCAATTAAGTTAATCTATCAATTTGTATAGGATGAGTACTAACATAAAATTTTTAAATCATCTCAGTATAAACCGTTATTTGAATACCTTTTGATAATATAATGTTGATAATATTGTGAATTGTTTTGTTTTTCTATTCTTTCAATATTTCATTTGGTGGGTATTCATTCATTCAATTAAACATTTCTATTTTTCTTATCTGTCTGTTAATCCGTCCGTTTTAATTAGAGGTTAAGCCATTAATCTAATGACAGTCAATTGGCAGCTGACACATTAATTGGTTTAATTACTATCTTATTGTTTTATTTTATTGCAATGTCTTTTATTTTTTAATCTTTCCTCGTCAATTGTTCTTAGTAGCCTTGATGTTAATTCCGTAGATACCATTTTATTATAAATACCGATTTGTACATTTATATAGCATTAGGTTGCATCCTGTTTTAATGACAGTTACTCTGCGTATCGGACGTGCTGTTCTCCGTATATGATATTAATGTTTTCCAGTAATAAAGAGTTCCAAGGATAGTTCCAGTCTTTAGTTATGTTATTACCGAAGATTCTCCCTGCTACAATAATACGAGAAGAACTAGAATAGAATACGAGTGCTTCCTTTACCTTGAATTTATTTAAATGTGCTAGAATTATATTATGACAATGTTAGTTAGTAGGTATCAACCTATCCTATATCTACAGTATTTATTGCTGTTGATAGATCTAGTGATGAACTCTTTTAATGAGATGTTAAAATTTGAAAATGTGATTATGTTAGTGCTTTATGTAATACAAGACGTGTGTATAGTATTTGCTGTAATTGTCGTGTTTCTACTGTTCTTCAATACATACATCTTCCAAGCTGGTTTAATTAATATTCTTGTCAACAAATTTAAAGTGGCAATATTAGTGACGTTTGTTTACTTTATTCTATGTGTAGCCTTACATGTTTGGGGAATGACAATAAGATGGGGTGAACCAAATATGTTTGTTTGGGATAGAACTGGTTATAGAATTTTACATATATTCCAAAGAACAGGAGCCGTTTTATACTATTATTATTATAAAAGAACTGCATTAAAATTAGGTGATCCACGTTTCTATAAGGTTTCTGATTGGATAAGAAAAGAATTTGAAAGAAGACGATGAATGATATTTCATGTGAGTTTTTCTATGAATAAGTGAATGCTATACTCATTGTCTACTGGATAATCAAATAAATATCAATTGTATGTGAAAGATTTCCCTCCAGAGCTGTTACATGTGAAAGATTTCCCTCCAGAATTGTTACATGTGAAAGATTTCCCTCCAGAGTTGTTACATTGAAAGATTTCCCTCCAGAGTTGTTACATGTGAAAGATTTCCCTCCAGAATTGTTACATGTGAAAGATTTCCTCAAGAGTTGTTACGTGTGAAAGATTTTCCCCCAGAGTTGTTACACGTGAAAGATTTCCCTCCAGAGCTGTTACATGTGAAAGATTTCCCTCCAGAATTGTTACATGTGATCGATTCCCCTCCAGAGTTGTTACACGTGAAAGATTCCCCTCCAGAGTTGTTACATGAGAAGATTCTCCTACAGAATTGTTACATGTGAAAGATTTCCCTCCAGAGTTGTTACGTGTGAAAGATTTTCCCCCAGAGTTGTTACATGTGGAAGATTCCCCCGAAGAGTTGTAACATGTGAAATATGTCCCTCCAGAGTTGTTACACGTGAATGATTTCCCCTCCACAGTTGTTACATGGGAAAGATCCCCCCCACAGTTGTTACATGTGAAAGATTTCCCTCCAGGGTTGTAACATGTGAAAGATTCCCCTCCAAAATTGTTACATGTGAAAGATTTCCCTCCAGAGTTGTTACATGTGAAAAAGAGTAGGATTGTTGACAAACTAATTATCTTACTTTTATTTTAGTTTGTTTTATTCTATACACTTTTCTATATGCTGATGTTTTAAGAATTTTAAATGTACGTGCCTTTCCTACTGTATGTCGTACCTTACTTGTATAACCTTTTGTATAATTGTTTTTCTATTTGCTTTTATATCTATATTGTAAAGCGCACTGGAGCACTATATAAATCCATAATAATAATAATAATACACACGCCATCCTCCTTATATAAATATAGTGAATTTTACTATTAAATCAATCATTAAATGATCATATTGTATATACACGTACATATTTTAATTTGTAATTTTTTTTTTTAAATGAAATAAATTAGTTTTTGGAATCTTGTGCATTAATGATTGGTATATAACAAAAGCAACTAGCCCACCTACTCATTTTATACTGGATTATCACAAAATTTCAATTGTATGTGAAAGATTTCCCTCCAGAGCTGTTACATGTGAAAGATTTTCCTCCAGAAATGTAACATGTGAAAGATTTCCCTCTAGAGTTGTTACATGTGAAAGATTTCCCTTCAGAAATGTTACATGTGAAAGATTTTCCTCCAGAAATGTAACATGTGAAAGATTTCCCTGTAGAGTTGTTACATGTGAAAAAGAGGAGGGATGCTGACATACTAATTATCTTACTTTTATTTATTCTATACAATTTTAGTTATTCTATACACTTTTCTATATGGTGATGGTTTAAAAAATTTAAATGTTCGTGCCTTTCCTATTGTATGTCGTACCTTGTTCCCCCGTCAGACCGAGTGGCGTCCTGAGAATGTTTTTCATCCGAAACAATGGAGTACATTTAATGCAGGATTCATATGGTCTTTTCATGTCTTCCTGCTATGTATTTTATACGCGATAGATTAAATCAGTGTACGCATAGACATTTATCTTTTCGTATGCGTAGACATAGAAAGAGTTGTGTAGGTATGGAAATGTGGGTCGTCTATAGAACAGGAGCGTGTAACGGGGAAATGTTTCAAAAATAACATTAGGCCTAATGTCTAAAGTCTGTTACGACCAGTGGTCTGAAACCGATTTCTAATTGAAGGGTAAGTAACTCGCCTGAAACCGATTCCCTTACAATCGATATAATAATACCAAGGTGAGAAACGGATGGAATTAAATAATTGGGGTCAAAGTTCAGTACTCTAGATTCCGTCAACCAGTGGCAATACTTACTAAATTTTGCCAGTTATACAATCTAGTCTTAGATGACGATTTTCTACCTTGTGAAATTTAGTAAGTATTGCCATATTTTCCACGTCACAGGCACCTGTGGTTCTTAGCATTCTTAACATTACCTACTTGGGTGTAAACAGTTTTAAGTCCCCTATTTCACATTATACATGTAATGTCTAAAGAGTCATCCTTTAAACAATGAATTATTTGGTTTTACCAACTATTGTTGTTTTTTTCTCTGGGTTAAACTCGACAACGATAACTAATCAGTTTCGACTTCAGGGTGTTGGTTCCCTTTAAATCAAATCTTGATAGGCCTTTGAATTGAAGGATTTGAAATAAATCCCTTCTTCAATGAACACGAAACGTAGCCCCCCCCCCCCCTATATTCAAACACTTTCTATTTATCTTAATCAACATCGTTCAATGCCTCTTTTTCCGCCACTTCGCTTCTTTCTTTCACGCCTTTCTTTTTTCTGAAAACAAAACCCCATAACAATTAGAGAGCCCTGCTTAACAATTCACCCATAACTACTCTTCGGCAAGGATACATACCCTATTGTTAATAATTGGAGAAACGCAATGTTTTTCGATAGGGTTCATCCTCCTTCGGACGCGTGTACGAGAACATGTTTACCGATACCTGACCCCGACAGAGTTTATGTATATTTTTTCGAAATAATGCAGTAATCATTTTCTTATCAGTTAAATCATCAAATACCACACCAAAAAAATAAAATAACACCATTAAATGTCTTGTAAAACATTTCTTTTCATGAAGTTATTTTAAAGTTTTCTCCTTCCGGATGAGGGATCCACGGTGGTTAAGTAGTTAAGACGCGGGTTCGCTCTCGGTGTTTGCCGAGAACGTTCATCGGGATTTTCGGTTATGCAGGACGGATGTTCTGGCACGTACAGCTATCGAGTCGTTCGGATGGTACGGAAACCCTAGTTCCTGTGTACACATTGACATGCACGTAAAATATCCATTGGCAGTTGGAATTCGATATAAGAGTAGGCCATAGTGCCACCACCCGGACAATATTCCTCTCATAACACACCGTGTGGGGTATGCCCGTCTTCATTAGCCCAATCGAGCAGAACAATGGATGGTAAACCCTATTTCATTACATTTCTTTCCGTATGAAGGACGCAAATATCTTGTCCAAAATCGAGTATTCTCCCTTGGATATCATAGAGGACAAATTTAAACATTCATTATGTAAGAGCTAAATATGCTTATTGCAGGTCTTTATTTGGGCCTGAAATTTATCTAATTTATTAATTAGATTTTAATTAACTTATCCAGACCATAAATAACCCTCGACGTCAACGCTAGCCTTCGATATTGACTGGATTAGAATTAACTCTCGGTGTCAACGCTAGCCTTCAATATTGACTGGATTAGAATCATATATGCTTCTTAACGCTCACTGATAATTAAATCAAAAAATGGATAATCGAGACGATGCTTTTTATCGTATACTAACTTTAGTAATGATGATTGAGGCTAGGCGGAAATTTCAATCGCTTAATGTCCGGTTCACATTGGATCAATTTGACTGAAATTTTCAGCAGATTACCTTGACATCATCTAGTTCATAGTGAGAACTGCCAACTCTTTATCTAATTTCCCATAATGTATCTTTAAATACTAAATAAATAGCACCGCTAAGAAGATATTTTAAAATTCATAAGGACCATTTTTTTTCTTATAACGACCAAACTTATAAACAATCTCATTTTTTTATATATAGAGCTATAGACAGTAGAATCCAAATTACCTTTTATATTTACTACATCTTAGAATAACTGCTACAACAACCAATAATAGTATTAACGCTGCTATTACAGATCCATTTATAACACCTTCAATAAGAGAAAATAACATTAATTACAACAAACAATACAGTTATTCACAGTGCTGGTGGGCCTACGCTCATTAAAAAAACAGTGGGCCTAAGCCTAGAAAGAATAAAGAAAAAAAAGAGAAAGAAAAAAGGAAAGGGAAAGAAAGGGGAGGTGGGGGTCATTCTGATATCTAATTGTATCAGGAAATCAAAAATTTGCCTTCTTCTGCTTTGGTCTGAAGTGCTTGGAAAATGGGTTTGCGGTTGTCAATTTTCAAAATTTTCCTGGGGGGAGACCCCCACCCAGACCCCGTCGGACGTTCACGCGCCTACGGCGCACTCGTAATGTGTGTTTGGAGCGTTCTGGTGTGGGACTTGGTCAATTGTATCTGGCTACTGTAAGAACAGGTGGGGAAGGAGTACCCTTGACTAAGGTTGGAAATGAAACTAGTCCTAATAGTAAAATTCAGAAGCTGCGATCAATTTGCAGGGAAACGGAAATCAGCATTGCAGCCACATTTCTTATACCCTTTACTGTGGAGTCTCGACTTGGCAAGGAATCTTAATATTTGTCATTACAAAATAAGCTACTTTGACCATTACATAGGGGAATAAACATATTTCAAATAATCGCAACGGGCAATGTGTCATGCGTAACTTGTTAAAATATTGAAACCGAGTGACAGTTCTCTTGTTGTTACAATATATTACTTAATGTCTCACTCTCGACCATTAAACAATACATAATATACTGTCCTTTGCGGGTGTAAACGGGTGAACGTAATTAACACTCAAAAGTTTAATGAATAATAATGAACGATTGGGTGTGTTAAAATGTATACCCAACAGATTGTTGCTTAAAGAGACAATAACACTCTTGCTGGCTTGACAGGTCCAGAATTTTTTTTTTAGCCTTATTCTAACTACAAGATGTTTAAGTGGCCTACCTGTTGTGTCAATTATCCATTACAACCTATCTTACTTGTCCAGAGGGTTCGAAAATAGGTTTAAATCCAAGTTGCATTTGAAAGTGCTTACGTAAGGCTTTTCAAACCATGTTACGGCATGTAGTTGAATTTTTCCAATTTTTAAAATTAGGTGTGTTAAGATGAAATTTGTATCATTTTTTAATTGAAATATTGTAAAATAGTACAAATTGTTGACCAGAATAATGATTGGAACATATTATTCAGTTACAACAAGGGTGGTATTGGGGCTTTAAAGGAATGAGAAAATACTCTAAGAACGAATATAACGAATTTGATAATTTTATGAAAAGCCAAACAGATACGTAACCAATCGAAACGTATCATTTGCCTGCAGTTCCAGTAACCCTCCTCTTGTATTTTAAGATATTTACTAGTTGTGGATATCGCTGAAGATTTTCTTAAATCCCATTTATTCATTATCATGGATGCTACAGTGTGAAGGACGGGTGTTATTTGCTCACCAGTCCTAACTTGAATTCATATCTAGTAATGAATTGTTCCACGCCTGACCATTTTGCTCGAATGCTCTGTATCGTTTAATGGTTGAGTGCGAGACATTAAGTAATACATGTATATCTATATATTACGCAATGTCTTACACGAGATCATTAAACAACTTAAAATACAGACACTATCTAGCACGTGCATTTCAATGAAACACGTCACACACGTCCCATATTGCAACGAGTATAAATAATGCACGCTTGGCACATTGCTTGTACTTTATTTGAATTAATGGTACGCCAACATCAAAGGATGACGTTACATCTGTTTTTCAAGAACTGATACTGACCTGTATTTCCACCACTATTTACGACTTCTGATATTGTTCCAGTAGATGATTGTTTTGTTGATATTTCACCTAAAATACAAACATACGATTTAAACAATTTTTATCACTAACGGTAACGACCAACCCATCTTCGAATTTTTCTAAGGGTTCTTTTACGTGCACGCTAACGTGTAGGTGTTTTTCGCACAATCAGAACAACGACGCGCTGTTACTTAACATATCCATTATCATCACTAACATATTTAAATTCGGGTCAACGCCGAAAGCTAGCCTGGAACCTGGTTAATGCGTCAGCGTTTTACTCATGAGCCAACATAACTGGGGGGGGGGGGTAAGGTCTGTCCAGAGGCGTAACTACCGGGGGGGTATGGGGGGGTATGTACCCCCCCACTATTTTGCATTCAGTCGGTAAATTCTCGTGTTTGTCGGTAAATTGAAAATGTCAGTCGGTAAATTTAAAAAGTTATATAGCAAATGTTTTTATCATGATTTACCGACCAGATTCTTCGGTATTACACTGTTTCGTTACAGAAATTTCGAAACCGTCAGTCGGTAAATTTCAAGAGTTATATAGCAAATATTTGTATCATGATTTACCGACCAGATTCTTCGGTATTACAGTGTTCTATAATTATATTACAGGAATTTCGAAACCGTCAGTCGGAAAATTTCAAGAGTTATATAGAAAATATTTGTATCATGATTTACCGACCAGATTCTTCGGTATTACACTGTTTCGTTACAGAAATTTCGAAACCGTCAGTCGGTAAATTCTCGTGTTTGTCGGTAAATTGAAAATGTCAGTCGGTAAATTTAAAAAGTTATATAGCAAATGTTTTTATCATGATTTACCGACCAGATTCTTCGGTATTACACTGTTTCGTTACAGAAATTTCGAAACCGTCAGTCGGTAAATTTCAAGAGTTATATAGCAAATATTTGTATCATGATTTACCGACCAGATTCTTCGGTATTACAGTGTTCTATAATTATATTACAGGAATTTCGAAACCGGCAGTCGGAAAATTTCAAGAGTTATATAGAAAATATTTGTATCATGATTTACCGACCAGATTCTTCGGTATTACACTGTTTCGTTACAGAAATTTCGAAACCGTCAGTCGGTAAATTTCAAGAGTTATATAGCAAATATTTGTATCATGATTTACCGACCAGATTCTTCGGTATTACAGTATTCTATAATTATATTACAGGAATTTCGAAACCGTCAGTCGGAAAGTTTCAAGAGTTATATAGAAAATATTTGTATCATGGTTTACCGACAGATTCTTCGGTATTACACTGTTTCGTTACAGAAATTTCGAAACCATCAGTCGGTAAATTTCAAGAGTTATATAGCAAATATTTGAATCATGATTTACCGACCAGATTCTTCGGTATTACACTGTTTCTTTCATTACCGAACTTTCGAATGTCTAAATTCACCAAAACACCCCTGTATGGAACTGCTCTGAATTCTAAATAAATCTTATATGAACTAGAATCCTTGAAAGCAGGCGCGGATTCACGGGGGGGGGGCGGCAAGCTGTAAAATGTAAAAAAAAATTGTATCGACAAAAAACACTGAAAACAGGGTGGGAGTTGTGTTTAATATTTGAAGATCAGATGCCAGGAAATCGCATATATGGAGTCTTATCTTTAAAAAAAATTCTGGGGGAGGACCCCCAGACCCCCCTCACCTCCTTCGCACCTGTGGCGCTCATAATTAGAGCTTCGCCCTCAAAGTACGCCCCCAATTCGTAATTTACTGGCTCCGCCCCTGAAAAGTGAAGTCATTATTTCTAACCCGCTTTTAAAAAGCTATGTAAAATAGCACATTTTTCTATTGATCGACCCGTCGGTAAAATCGGCATTTGGATACCCCCCCAGAAATTTATCCCTAGTTACGGCACTGGGTCTGTCATTAAGTCAACTAGCGTGGTTTCGATTCCCCGGTTGTACCTGACAAGTATTCTATCCGAATGGTTAACGTGTGCATTTTACATCATAAAATCAAGTCGCGTGGTTTCGACTCCCCGCTTGTTTGTAACAAAGAGAACGGTCGCCTGTCCATTCTCGGGGGTTTTCTCGGGGTCTCCTAGTCCCACTGATAAAGACCCCTAAGCGCAATCGATTTAATGAAATAAAATTGAACCATATGTTAGTCCCGAAATGACGTAGTCCCGAAATGACGTAGTCCCGTGACTGCGGCTCCTTGTGGAAAAGAATGATAGAATGGAGATTTGACCTTTAAATGAAAGCTCCAGAAAAGCGTTTTATTGATATACATACATAATTAAATAACTTACCCGACTCATTAATAACTGGTCGTAATGTGGTTGACATTTCCTTGGATACACCATCTCGGACTGAAATTTGTAAAAAAAAAGAAAAAAAAGGGCAAAACGATGTAGCTTCCGAACATGATCTGGAACATCCCCACGATTAGAGGAAGATGAAAGTATGTTTTAAACACGGTTGAACAAACAGGGGGATGATGGCGGATATTTATACCTACTGTAAAAAAGGTTAAATGACATGGTCAAAAATATCGAACACCCTGTACACCACAGTGATCAGCAGTGATATGTATTAGGGAAAAAAGACATTTGAAGTATTTGTAGGTAAATATTATTCCAATATTCCAATTTAGTGTAAATGGCTATTAAAATGAGTAAAAGGCAACATTCTGTCCGATTCAGTTACGCCTTGTGTCAAATACTGACGTCACGTGTTGAAGGCAGTCATCTTTTACAGAGATATTAGAAGACTTTCGTAATCCTCTGTGAAACAGATTGCCTTTAAATTTCGAGGTATGCTTCAGCCTGTCAAGACTATAGGTAGGCTAAATCTGACACTGCATTTACTACACTGTATCAACAACTAGAGAATATTAGTTTTCGACAAAGGGAAAAATAGTTCTTTCAATATGTACATACTAGTTGTGAGAAGGGTGTTTATATAAGGGATAGGGTAAGCCGAGGATTACATCCTTAAATCGTAATATAACCAAGGGCATGTAACTCTATTTTGGAACCAGGGGTATATGTTCGGAGCAGATAGTAGAAAATTGTAATAAAATTCGTTATATCGACATGTGCGCACTTGATAACAAACTTGTTAATTCGCAAAATTAATTAGGTGCCCTTAAATATTTTAGTTTAAAAATATATTACTTAAGCCTATTTTTTTCAAATGAACTGGTGTTTCTTCATAATATACTCAGTGGGCCAAATAAGTAAAAGCAGAACATGTCGAATGGATCACACCAAGCAATCGTTTATATGATGATAAACATTTAGCGCTGTGAAAAGTATCCTAGCAGAGTGTAAGGTAAAGCAATGGCCAATATTAAAACACGGTTGTTTACTCGTTAGCAATGTCAAGAATATATTATAGATATGTAATCGACGATGTTTCATTCGCTTCCCATGCCCGTGGAGCGGAGTCAAATCCATTACCTTGACCAGTCCCGACATCGGCATTTCTAAACTATCGGGATCATGTAGGTACTCGGCTTGGAAGTGATGTATTAAAGTAGCTAAGTCTCTAACTCAATATCACCCAAAGTCTTCGACATTGAAAACATGATTTTTTTTGTCAATTTAAATCAAAATTGATGTTGTGATCTTACAGGGAAAGATTGACTTCTGATATCCAATATTGAAGACAAAAAAGATATTTCACCATTTGGTACACGAATCGTGTACCATAATGCGTGTCAGCGCCATTTGCAGCAATGGACTCGAAGAACGAGGTTGGACATATTCCACCAATCTGAACGACAGACTCATCCTACCTGCAGAGAAGTGACCCTGACACAATGAATAGCCATGGTATCCATATGACGTTATCTAAACGTCACAGGTCGCGAGGTCAACGCACAGAACTCAGCTTGTAAACAAACAAACGAAAGTATAATGACTTCGACGAACAGAAAAACTGCGTCGTATCAGGGTTGTCTGTGCAATAACACGGACACAACTCGAGATGGAATAATAAATCCCCGGAAGAAAATGGGATTTTAAAAGAATTAGCAAGTTTTAACGGTCATTTGGCACACGCGGGGGCCGCCCTATTGGCATTATTTTGTGCTTCGGTCGGGTCTTTTTCACATATACACAATCCATTCTGCTAATGTTTTTAGCGTTATGGATTGACTTATAGTTAATTTATTTGAGTTCTAAACAAAATTTTAAAACTTAAACGCATTTTTTAAAAAATAGCCAAATTCTGGCTGGGATTACTGCTCAAAATGGCGATTCACTGTATACGTGCGGGAAAAAAGCCAGCTATCACTTAATGTTCGACACGTTAGTTACGTACGATATTCCTTTAGTCGTGTCAAACGGTGACCTCGTATTCTTATCTGGAGAGCATGCTCAATAAATACTATCGGTGTGGAATGGAATAACCAGACGCTAGCGATTGCCATTCGATTGACACTTCTGGCGTATTTCGCCGAACATAACTGATTTGGAATTGGAGTTAACACGAACACGATTGAGTGTAAATCAATTTATATACGTTACATTCATATTACATTATTATATGCGTTGCGACCCATTTGTGTCAATTTCTAGCTCCCAAATATTAGAGATTTAGCTCCTTTAAGTCCTCGCCGATTATGTTAAAACATATTATTAATTAAGTTTGTATACCTTGTCTTTTTAGTCTTGTATAAATCCGACCATTCTCACTGTCAACAAACATAAACAAAGCACAGAAAAATATAACACACACAATTTGTTCCTCCATCTTGAATGTACGAATAAAAGTAGTATATCTTTTATAAAATGAATTGACAATGTGTTAAATGCGTATTGCGCCCTTTCAATATGTGTCAGTGTAGAATATTTACCAGCGACCAAGACAACATCAACAGATAGATTTCCTTTTCAACTTTTATAAATTTATTAGCTGTATTCTTAACGGGAAATCAATTAGTTGCAATGTAATGGTTGTACCATACAACTCCACTGAAATGGGTCGCTTTATTGGCGGTCTACGTGCCAATCATGTTCATAATAGTATTCTAATATTGGGATTGATTCGTCAAACGTTCAAAATGTGGACAGCTTTATTGCCTAACGTTCAAGTTCGGACTTGAATTCCGTGAAATTGACGTTAGTTTGTATAGAATCCCTAAATCGTGTACCCTAGAAAGGAGTAAGGGGAAAAAAAATACTTGTGGAGATTAATTGTGGGTTATTTTTCCTATTGCATGGGCGTTGGAATATGGGACGAAGGTGAATTCCTTTGTCGGGATGGGTCATTGGTCAATTTATGGCCTAGGACTCGTTATTTCAACTTTACATACGTACTAATATGTCAGACCACACGGAAGTTAGTCCAAAGTGTGTAACTTATTTACAAGCTTATTTGGTGGCTAGAGTGGGGTCACGTGGCCAAGTGGGTAAGACGCTGGCTCGATAGCCTTAATGTCGGGTGTTAGATTCCTGCATTGGCCGAGAAAGTTTATCCAGATTTTCCGGCGTGGTTTCCCCTTGTCAGTGATGTAGGACGGAGGCCCTGACAAGGACATCTGTCTAGTCGTTTGGGACGAAAAACCGAGGTTCCTTGTACACATTGGCGTACACGTAAAAGATCCCTTGGCAGTTGGAATTTGATATAAGAGTAGCTGCCCGGCAAAAATTTCCCTCATAGCCCACTGTATGGCGTATGCTCGACTTCATTAGCCCATAGTTTTGATTGCTAGAGGTAGGAAGAAATTCGCCATCCAATAGTCTTGCATCCGAATGCAATTATTGTATTCGAATGGTCAACGCGTGCGCTTTGCATCAAAGAGTCTGTCATTGAGTCAAAGGACGTGGTCTCGATTCCCAGCGTGTATGTAGTAGTTATTAGCACCCTTTCCGAGGTGTATCGGTGAATATCAGGACAGTTTTGGTCGGGGGATCAGCCGAGGCGAAGCCGAGGCGGTCCCCGGCTAAAACTGTCCTGATATTCACTGATACACCGAGGAAAGGTGCTAATAAGTCACTTACATCACATTTCTATCGAGTATTTTGAAGCGATATGTAAAAAATAGTATTTATTATCGAGTCGTTTCAACCGAAAAGTGACAAATGTTATTTCATTTATCCCTTTCTGAGCCTCACGTTACATTTCATGGTAGAATGATTTCGCAGTCGAGAGACGAGCTGAGTAGTATTTACACGTGCGTCTAGCTATACCCTGGGCGTAAAACAATCACGTGTTTGTTTAGACCACATCGTAGAAGACCGCAATATTATTAATATTATTATTAAATGTAGTGTGAAGGAAATGCGAAACGTGGGTCATTCCTGGTGAAAGTATGCATCAACGAATTATTTGTAATAAAATATATGTCTTTCTAGGCGTTTTTGTTTTTATCCTCCTGCTTATTTTAAATGTCTGTGAAGTGTCCAGCAAGAGAACTGCGCCTTTTATCATCACAATTACAATAATTATTCAGTGTTCTCATTTATATGTTTTGCATATTAATATAAATCAAACCAAATTATGGAATAGGTGCCAATTGACATGTATAATAATTGATTTGTGTAATATGATGTTTAGTTAATTTAATGTCATTGTATATATTTTTGAACTGCCAGTTTGTTCCACCCTGTTTGTTTTGTTACTGTGATTTTGACTAGTTGTTTCATGTAATTTGTCCGGCTGCATTGTATAGAGCCATAGCTATCATTGCTATTTGGGCCGGACTAAACGTCCGCTACTTATTGCTTGAATGGTATCTTAAACAGTGTAGAAGTGTTCGTTTGTCGGGAATGAACAGTACTTTTTTTTTTAAAAGTGTACTGTTCATTTCTGATACACGGATACTTTTAAGCCTGTATTGGAAATAAACAGGCCAGTTTTATCAAAGATTGCCAATGGCAACGAGGTAGAAGTGGGATGTAAGTGACAAAGAGTTTTAAAAAGGCATCTCAAATAAAATCATACATTTGAAAGTATTGTTAGCAATTGAGATAAAGTCCCATTGAAATTTTAGATAAGGCGACGTCCGTACGCTAATAGATGCAGCTGTTGCTATATGAAAGCTCTTTTATTGAGTTTTAATAGTCTATTTTATTGTTTTGTTCTCCGTGCAAGATGACGCATCAAAAACCAACAAAAAAAGAGACGCGTTATGATAAAGCATATTGATGCGACAGGTAGGCCTAACCATTTAGGGCAAATTAACCTGGGGCCGGTTGCTCAAAGCTCCGTTATCTTTTAACGATCCGTTAACTTTAACGGAGAGAAAGATTGTTGCTGGAAATAACGGCCCCGAACATTCTGTGGTGCAAATTTTTCCTATTGATTTATGCTTATATTTCTTTAGGAAAAAATAAAGTATTCTATTGTGTTTTCTGTAGTAAATGTAACGCAAACAACACGTTACCAAGATATGTCCGTTAGAGTTTACGGATCGTTAAAATAACTTAGTTTTGAACAACCGACCCCTGGTGGATTAGTTATCATTTCCATGTCCTAACAGTGACTTTTTTTTTTATAACCGCGCAGCAGGGGCGCCGGAACCCGGGTACCAGGGTATACAAGTGGTACCCTGCCCTTTTCTGGGGCATACATGTATACCCATGCCCTAATAATGAAAGGTTTTAACTTGCTCCTGATACTAAAAGTGTGAATAATCAGGATTTTGTCTCTTTCATTATCATGTATTTTAAAGGGTTTTATGTTGGAATTTGGAATGCTATAGAGGTGCTGTTAAAAGCGTTCTCGGAATTGACAAATTTTCTAGAGCCCCCCCCCCCTCCCCTCCACACACTATCTTTTGGTACCCTGGTCCTCGCGTCGTTCCGGCGCCGCCCAGTGTTCTTCTTTATCGTCCATCCGCGTGGCAAGACGCCGTTTCGTTGTCCGTTCCACAAACGAAGCCTGGTGGAAGACTTTTTCGCGTTGAGGATATAAACTTCGAATAATATCCTTTCAAAATATCATCGATAATCCAATTAGCTGAGGGTGTTGTGCAAATGTCCGTATATGCTTACCCTTTCTAGAACAACAATTCTCATTCGGTAAATTCACATATCTACCAAATTTGTTAATTTATGCCAGCATTATCGGATCTACCGGGTTTGGAATTTTCCTCTTTGCCACGGTCTTACGAGTGTGCAGGGCCGAATGAATGCTTTTAAGAGTGGGGGTGCAGCAGAGTGGCGGGGCGCCAATATAATACCCAGGTTACTGATATTGATCATAATCAAGTGTATCATTGTATAATTGAAAGACTGTCAATTGTTTGTGTAGAGGGGTTGGGGTGCCATTTCTATAGGGGCGCCTTAATTTTCCGGGGTTGCATACACCGCCTGCATCCCCGCTAGATACGGCCCTGGCGGAGACGACATTTCATTTCCTGCTTTTTACGAAACCAAATTTGTCTTGTTTTGTTATAAGCGCGTGACTAGACTTGACGACGATCTGTTATTTCCTGTACCATACATTAGTCATCAGACATTTCTATCCACGGTGAAACTACTTCACCCCTCCCCACCCGCTCGCCATAAAGAACACAGCAAAAAAAAAAAACAATCAAAAAATTTTAATCACAACATTATTATTTCCTTGATTTTTTTTATAAATATAGTTTAATACAATTACACAACAATTACTGCAGAGTCGCACATGAGCGTCATACAAAAAATTGAAAAAATAAACTTAATAGAAAATGGTGGCTCGAAAATCTAGGTAAAAAATAACACAATTCAACTTAAATAACCAAGCAGGTTAGACAGAAATATTAAAAATAACAATGTCGTCAGCAGAATGTCATCTATTATATACAAGAAAGCCAAATGCATGTGGTATACAATACTCATTAGGGAAGCATTTAAATGATTTTTCAATATGTTGTTGCTATATTCAGACACATGATTGCAGACCACCTAACAAGAAATGGTCAAAGGGCCGTATCTAGCTGGGAGTGCAGGGGGTTCATTGCACCTTAAGAAAAAAAAGGCGCCCCCCCCCTCCAACCAATCCCCCCAAAATAATTTAGCAACCTTTCAGTCAGTCAGTTTTAAGGGTGCCCGCACGCCAATGGGTTCGTTCGCCCGTGATCCATATTTTCTTATATCACTTACGTGGAGGCTATGGCGCCCCACCACTCTGCTGCACCCCCACTTTTAAAATCCTTCATACAGCCCTGAATGGTCATGTACGTGATATGCAAGTGCCTTTATTCAAAGTGAATTCACATCAAGGTATACTGTATAATTGACTAAGACATGGTTTTACGGCGATTACGACATACATTTAAAATAATCATAACAACTTTAAAGATACGGCACTGGAGATTAGATAAATAGCTGGCAGTTCTTGCTATGATAGTTAATGTAAGGGTAAATTGTTGAAAATTTCAGTCAAATTGATCCACTATGAACCGAGATATCAGCTTTGGAAATTTCGTTCATCATTACTTAAAGGAGCTAAATCGCTAACATTTGGGATCTAGAAATTGACAAAAGGGGGTCGCAACCCATATTATACTGTAATATGAATGTATATAAACCGATTTACATTAAATGGTTTCCGTTTTTACTCCAATTTCAAATCAGTTATGTTCGGCGAACTAAGCCAATTAGTCTTAATCCAGTGCAATTTTTTAGCGCCTGGTTATTCCAGTCTAAATATGCCGCGTGATACAGTGCCATGTGTCTAGCCTCGTCTCTCGAGTCTCTCAATACAACTAGGGCTGAAGCGCATTATGGTACACGATTCGTGTACCAATGTTGAAAAAATTATTTTATCTTCAATATCGGATATCAGAAGCTCATCTTTCCCCGGCAAGTTTACATCATCAATGTTGATTTAAATTGACCAATAATTCGTGTTTTCGATGTCGAAGATTTTGGAGGATTTTGAGTTACGGACTTAGGTCCTTTAAGTAAGTACGCTAAAAAGTATAGTCTCGATTATCCATTGTTTTGATTTAATTAGCAATGAGCGTTAAGCAGCATATATGATTCCCATCCAGTCGATATCGAAGACTAGCCTTGACATCGAGAGTTGATTATGGTCTGGATAAGTTAATGAATGTCTAATTAATAATTTAGATACGTTTTCTAGCACACAGAAAGACCCGCAATAGGCGGTTTTAGCTCTTGCATAATATAGCTTTTCTAAAATAAGACTTTTGTGTGTTATATCCTTTTTTTTATATTTAGACAGTAGGATATGATTAAAAATGATTTAAAATGTTTCACTGTTACAACCTAAATGTTTATTTACAAAATGGCGAATCTGTAAATATATGATAACTTACCATTCGGCAAACCTCGACAGATTCCGGTACCCTCCGTAACCCTACATCTAGACTAGGATGTATGACAGTAAGTGATATGTACCCACGACCATACATTTGCGGTGCGACTAGTCGACTACCGATTTACTTCAACAGGAAAACGTGCCGCTTTTACAAAAAAGTCCAAAAATGGCAGCTATTTTTTAGTTTGTTGATATAATCTCCATTGGGGGAAGCCATATTTTATCCGGGTCCTTTAAAATGGTTCCAAAATGGCGGAATTCGCCATACATCCGAGTCTAGATGTAGGGTACCGGAATCTGTCGAGATTTGCCGAGTAGATAACTTACATCATGTGGCGCATAAATAAATAGATATATTATATCAAAATTTGGTGTTTCTTGAAAACAAGAAAAACAAAAGTTAGAAGATCGTAATGTATACCGTCAATATACTGATGTATGACATATCAGATATAATATAGCAAGGACGGGTCCAAAGGGGGCGGGGGTCCAAACCCCAACCTGCTAAGCTACATAAAAGAATTGAATGCCTTGCGTCAATAAAATTAAATCACAATGTGATCCTACATTATTACAAAAATGATTTCTCTCTTTTAAAAGTTCAATTTTTATGTATGCCTGTGTAATTTAGAGACGATGGTGACAGATTTCCTTAACAGGAACCTGGCAAACCCCCTCCTGCAAAAATTTCCTGGATCCTGCCGTGTATAGTTCCGAGCAACACACACCATTGTTATGTGAAAATATAATAAAACACTTCAATTATAGCTAGTATATATTTCGCTAACATAACTATGATAAAAGCACGACATAGGCTACTGTAGCGAAAATCTATATCAAAATGACTATATAAATTATTAACCAAACTATAAGGCGCTAGTGATAGTGTAAAACATATATATGGTGAAACAATATCAAAGGTGTTAAAGCAATATACCTCTATAGTAAGTTTATACGGGAGAACGCTAGATCGAAGGCGGTCCTTAGCCTTTTATTACGTCATAATATGTGGGTTGTGGGTTAGGATAATGGTTAGGACCTGCAGATTTCGTCCGAGTCTCGAGATGTAGACAGGGCTAGCCCTAGCCCTAACCCTAAACCAAGCCTAACCCTTACCCTAACCCATAATCCACATATGACGTCATAAAATACTAAGGACCGTCTACGACCTAGCGTTCTTTGTTTAAACGGGTTCACAAAATATATAAATAGAATAACATATACACAATACAAATAAGGCACATTAATGACATCATTATAAATACCATGACAACAGTAATAATAAGAATGATGGATATGTAAGAATTATCATAAATAAATTGGAAATTATCTATTCAATCAATATGATTAAAATACAGATCTATATTTCGTTTCTGTTTTGTTTTTATACTCTCGATGTCCGACATTACATGAAGATCTGGCAACTTCTTTAGTAATTGAACAGTAACAAGCTAACACTATTTATGGAGTAATACTTACTGGTTTATTAACTTGCAATGTTTCAACGACGATACTCTCGTCTTTATCTTGTTATTCCATAAATAGTGTAAGCCCTGATATGTTGTAATTGAAGCCCGTGTCAGGGGGCGTACGAGCGTCTTTTGGCCCTATGACGTTCATACATTGACTAATCAGTCAGCGTTGACGTTTCTAGTGGTTTACTCACAGTTTCGTGCATGGCACGCCAAGAAGTCGCCGTAACGGGCTGTTTCATTGGCTAATTCCTCACTGTAACCAAAACGCCGATAAAATAACAACTCTTCCAGATCCTAGTGTTGTAAATACAAGTAAAACGAAATTTTGAATTATAAAAAACGAAACGAAATAGGATGTGTGTTTTAATCAGATTATCTATTGATTGTGAACAACATGAATGTGGTTAGTTAAATACACAACAGCTCATAATGGTATAATACAATATGATAATATTTCCATTCGTTTTTCGTCATATATTCTGTATTTCATATATTTAAACACAGACATACAGAACTATAAAAAACGAAACGAAATAAATAAATTCATATGGATTTGATATAATAACCAAGATATGTAAGTACATGTTTAAGGCAAGCAAAGCAGTAAAGTCATACATGTATAGCAAATTCAATTTAAAAAAATAACAATAGTTTATCAAACAATATTGGCAGAAAAAAATAACTAACACACTGCGAAAATATCGTTAGCAGCAAAAGGCCCCACAAACTCAAGATGTAGATTACACTGAGCGTTAGTTGATTGTCTATTTCCATGGCAACTAAATTATAATCAAATGGTCATTAGGTACACATTGAATAAAATTACAATAAAAATTACAATAAGATGTTAATTTCAATTTATTTCTTTCGTTTTATATTCTTTATTTTATACTCAATCATAAAGACGAAACGAAATAAAAATATAATTTTATTTTAGGTATTGCGTTGTATTACAGAGAAATGCAGCGCAAAAAATAGAAAAATAAACAAAACGAAAGCGTAATATAATTTTGGTAAACTAATTTATTCAAATCGATTGAGCTGTTTTAACATTTCATAAATAAGATTTCTAAATTAGGCTCAACATGTACAACGTATATGAAATAAATGCACTTGGGTAAAGTAAACCCTGGGAGTTAAAATGAATTGAATAGAAATCATTACATCTCCCTTTTTTAGGATCTCTTAATAGCATCTTTAACAAACACGCCTGGTCAATATAATTTTGAACATAAAGTATACGATTAGGAGATCAAGAAGCGGACGAAAGACTTTCGAATTCTAATCAGAGCTTCCACACTCTTCAGATACTAGTTGTGTGGGAGACTAAACTGTGGATGGCCATCGTATAGGCCTACGTATCTTCTTCGTACTTGCTCATCCTCGTATTCATGGTACGCTTAAATCGTCCTATTAAAATAATTTAAAACGATCTACCCATTAAATCTACATTAAAATGCACTTTAAAAATTCAAAAACACGTCCTTAAAAATAATAAAGATTTCTAATTTCAGTCTTAATGAGGTGATTTCGTTTTTTTGGCCCCGGATCAAACGAGTATAACATGTTTCTTACTAATTGGTTTTACTTAAGCTGATATTTACGTGTTAATCTTAGTCAAATCTAGTCTAGACAACCAAAATGTTATTAAGAACAGTAAAATAATACCGTCCATTTTTTGGGCTCAAAACATTTTAAAGGAACATTTTTTATGACAGTATCGTGGAAATATGCAAAATAATTTTTAAAAAAACGACTTTAAAAAAATAATAATGATTTTACTAAATAGTCATCTAAACAAATTCAGCGAATTAAATATTACACAAAAGAACATCAATACAGTGCCATTTACATTGCAATATTAACAGATTACCATCTACCCAACATCAAAATAGTATAATAAACTTCTTTAAGTCGCATTTAGTAATTGAACAATAACACTATTTATGGAATAACAATTACTTGTTAATTAACATGCAACATTTCGACAATGATACTCTCGTCTTTATCAAGCATTTTTACATAAATAATGTTAGTGTGTTAGTATAATAAAAATTATTTCCTGACGCGCTGATATAAAGGTCACTGCCTACTCAGAATTAGTTTTGTCTGCGATTTCACCCTAGGTGGAAGTGGACGTTAAACACTAGATTTAATAGACTAGTACAATCAATTTGGTGTCAAAGGTAACATTTATACAAATCGACAGTTAAAAAAATAGATTGTCTCTTCTGTTTTCAATCAAATTAGAAATATGCATTAATCGAGTCTTAATTGCATGAAATTACCTTAGTATTGACATGTTTACACGTTTCTATGGATACGCAATGGAGACGGCGCTGTGTTGAGACTTAAACTAAAAGGAAATATCCGGTTTAAAAAGTAATAGCATGTGGTGTAATACGGAAGTATGTGGTTTAATACGATAGTATGAGGTTTAATACAGTACAATATGGTTGTTCAGATAAACAATACAACTAAATAATAAACTATTGTCACAGCACTGCTACTATAAATAGTCAATCTGTCGGCTTCAATAATGTGTAATATTTATGAATATTTAAAGATGAAATAAATAAATGCAGCATAGATATTTTAAACCATGTAAAGTCTATAAATAAAAGTACCGGTAATACAATAAGTCAATATAGAAAAAGGTAAATAATTTAAGGTTTAGTTGTTCAAGTTAATTAAATCCATAACCAAAATGGCAGTAAACATTGTGGTGATGGCGTATATTCAGTTGTTCACCATTTGTTCATAAATATTGTAAAATGACAGTAAATTATCCAGCGTTTCAGTCATAACGATGAAAAAAAAAATTGTGGCATAAAGGATGACATTAGTGTTTTAAATCGCTATGGTGACGGTGAAAAAAACTTAACATCAAGAGCTTTTAACAATACACGACTATTGATATTATTCAATGCTATTAATTACGTTGTTTTATTACTCTACGTTGTTTAATTACTCTATGCTATTAATGAGGTTGTTGTTTCATTTTACTCTATGTTATTAATTACTGGGTCTTTATTACTCTATGCTATTAATTACCTTGTTTTATTACTCTATGCTATTAATTACGTTGTTTTTTTACTCTATGCTTTTAATTACGTTGTTTTATTACTCTATGCTATTAATTACCTTGTTTTATTACTCTATGCTATTAATTACGTTGGGGTTTTTTACTCTATGCTATTAATGAGGTTGTTGTTTCATTTTACTCTATGCTATTAATTACGTTGTTTTATTACTCTATGCTATTAATTACGTTGGGGGTTTTTACTCTATGCTATTAATGAGGTTGTTGTTTCATTTTACTCTATGCTATTAATTACGTTGTTTTATTACTCTATGCTATTAATTACGTTGTTTTATTACTCTATGCTATTAATTACGTTGTTTTATTACTCTATGCTATTAATGACGTTGTTTTATTACTATATGCTATTAATTACCTTGTTTTATTACTCTATGCTATTAATTACGTTGTTTTATTACTCTATGCTATTAATTACGTTGTTTTATTACTCTATGCTATTAATTACCTTGTTTTATTACTCTATGCTATTAATTACGTTGGGGTTTTTTACTCTATGCTATTAATGAGGTTGTTGTTTCATTTTACTCTATGCTATTAATTACGTTGTTTTATTACTCTATGCTATTAATTACGTTGGGGGTTTTTACTCTATGCTATTAATGAGGTTGTTGTTTCATTTTACTCTATGCTATTAATTACGTTGTTTTATTACTCTATGCTATTAATTACGTTGTTTTATTACTCTATGCTATTAATTACCTTGTTTTATTACTCTATGCTATTAATTACGTTGTTTTTTTACTCTATGCTATTAATTACCTTGTTTTATTACTCTATGCTATTAATTACGTTGTTTTATTACTCTATGCTATTAATTACGTTGTTTTATTACTCTATGCTATTAATTACCTTGTTTTATTACTCTATGCTATTAATTACGTTGGGGTTTTTTACTCTATGCTATTAATGAGGTTGTTGTTTCATTTTACTCTATGCTATTAATTACGTTGTTTTATTACTCTATGCTATTAATTACGTTGGGGGTTTTTACTCTATGCTTTTAATGAGGTTGTTGTTTCATTTTACTCTATGCTATTAATTACGTTGTTTTATTACTCTATGCTATTAATTACGTTGTTTTATTACTCTATGCTATTAATTACGTTGTTGGTTTTTTTTACTCAATGCTATTAATTACGTTGTTTTACTACTGTATGCTAATAATTGCGTTGTTTTATTACTCTACGTTGTTTTATTACTATATGATATTAATGACGTTGTTTTATTACTCTATGATATTAATTACGTTGTTTTATTACTCTATGTTATTACTTACTGGGTCTGTATTACTCTATGATATTAATTACCTTGTTTTATTACTCTATGATATTAATTACTAGGTCTTTATAACTATGTGCTATTAATTACTAGATCTTGATTTTGTGGGCTTATACGATGCAATTTTATATGTTGAACATGATAATATGTAACTAAAGAATGGACATTCGTCAACATAAGCCATACCACTCGGCAAACCCCGGTACCCTACACCTGGTCTCGGTTGTATGACGGTTTATAAGTGAGATGTACCTACGCCTATAGTTCTAATGGCTTACTTGGTCACACAGCCGAGGCTCGATGTAGGGTACTGGAATCTGCTGAGGTTTGGCGAATGGAGCCATACATATGTTTCTATGATAAACAGTGTTTATAAATAAACAAAATATAATAAGTCGGCCCCCTACATTAACAATGTAATAAATGATGAAAGTCTGTAGGTAGAGCTTTTGATAAATGAATATGAAGTTTGATTATTGATTTTGATTGATGAAATTATGTGTGAATGTTTTTTGTTTGCAATGAGAATGTAGACTGAATTTCATTACATTCGAAAAAAAAACTTTGTTCGATAGAATTGGAAATATAAATTAGAATATTAACCATCACCCAAATATAAGGACATGATTTTTCACCACCATTACAGGTTAGCAAACTGAACTGATCAACTTACGGTTTGTTTTTTTTCCCAATTATTACTCATAGTAACCCTAGGGATTTTCTAAAGAGTTTCCTGCATGATTTTCTTTTATATTTTCTGAATATTTACGAATCTATTCAGGCGTTTCGCCTTAAAATCTACGATATTATTCGACTTTTATCAACTGAAAACGAGTGCTGGCGTAAATACCTGCGGTGATAATTTTATCAGTAATTTTAACATTAGGGGTGGCATAAAATATATCGAAAGGATGTGTAAGGTTTTCTCCTAGGCGAATAGAGCTGAAAAATTAAAAAATCGTTTAAAATATTTGGCCTAGCGCTATTTGTTTTCGGTGGGGGATCTGCCATTTACAGGTAGATTACACTTTTGTCACGATTATAATACCAGATTGTCTGAAAATGGCCGATCCCTGATCCCCACAAATAGTGTTAGATCGAAAAATTTGCAAAAATGAATTTTTCCGCTCAATTCGACTACGAAAAATCACAGCACCTTTTAATTCAGGAGAATACGTTGTTATTATCACAACCTTATTAATATTAATGAATTTAATTGAATACGCCTCTAGATTTCTGTCTGTAAAATGTAATTGTTCGTGGCCCTCTAAGCTTCCTCTGCCGATTTTAATTTATCCGTTTCTTTCATCTCTTTGTCTTCTTGATCAGGGTTTGTCGCCAAATCCACGTACACGCCGGCATTTTTGGACGTTGTCATCTGAATTTTGGCTTCACGCTCCATTTCTGAGGAACCTCGGCTAGAAATAAATTCAGACTTTAAGTAAATGAATTCAACATAATCCCTAACTACAATACAGACTAAAATTTATATCTGTTTGTGGCTTTAATTTGGTATTTTAAATATTTAGTTTAGCAGGTAGCGTTATGAAACGTGGATCAGATTTCGTATACATAATCGCTTGTAGCCTACACAATATAATGAATGAATGAAACCGGTTTTAACGTCCTACTGTTCTGCACCGACATGGCTAATGAAGACTGGCATACACCATGCAATGTATTTTGACAGAAATTGAATTCCAACTGCCAAGAGTTATTTTAAGTGTACGTCAAGGTGTACCTCAGTTTTTCGTCCAATCCGACTCGACGCTGTTCCTTGCCAGGGGGTCGCATGTTGGCTCCCGGTGTTGGCCGAGATTTCCCGGCGTGGTTTCCCCTCGTCAACGGTGCTGGACGGAGGACAGCTGTCTAGTTTTTCGGATGGTACGAAAATCCGAGCTCCCGTATACACATTGACATGCACGTAAAATATCCCTTTCCCTTTTTTGTCTATATGCAGATAATTTATTACATCTTATTCATCAAAGACAACAATGTGACATTCCATCATGGCTGGAATTTAACAATCTTAGGCCGTAATGAAAATAATATTGCAATCAGAGTTAAATAGTTTACAATCTGATTAAAACACAGATCCTATTTCGTTTCGTTTTTATAGTTCAGAATTTCATTTTACTTGTTGTGTAGGCCATCGAAAGTATAAAAGAAGACGAAACGAAATATAGATCTGTAATGTAATCAGATTAAGTAGTTGAGTCAGTTAAGAGCTTTGATCTATAAATAACCCTATACACAATTATGTTACTATAATTATACACCATGTTGTGCTTACTACGCATTTTAATATTGTATATATACGTGCTTTCTACAAATAGACATCCTTCCGAGATATATAGGTTTTACATATTGCATAATAATGGCAACAAATGGTTGAATGGAAATAAGATTACAATATCTCTGTACATTAGGTGTCTGGCCATGTAGGTGCCTGAACAATCGTCGTCAATTTAATAATAATTTTTTACAGGTCATTCTGTTCTCTTCCATTGATGACGCAGTATGCCATAAAAGCTCAATATAGTGAACAATTCCGACTTTAACTAAATCTTTGGAAACAAAGTTTTAATTATCTAGAGCTTGCATAATTCACCATTCGCAATTCCCATGCTCCTGAAGCAACCACTGTGAGTTTTACAACCGCAAGACATTACTTAATTACTTCATAACGCCCAAACGTATAGGTACCACTAAACACGTGAACAGTAGCGTCCAATCAGTCATTGCGACGACCTCCATGGAAACCTTGACATTGAACAAACCTTGAACTTTGCAACTCGATTATCACAGGTAGACATTTTAGCTTGAAAGCTCGAGACTAGGTAGTCGCGACGAAGAAGGCATCTGATAGGCTCACAAGCTGGGCTTGTACCCAATCGAAATATGATAAGATGTGTGTGTAGTTAAAGCGAGACCATGGAACTGTGGAACTATGTATGTTCGATTAATCATGCGATCAGATATCTAGAGACAAAAAATATTATTTTATGAGTTTTATAAACTTACGATCTGATTTTCAAGACATAAAATATCACTAGAGCAACAAGGACGACCACTACAATGACGGCTACAACAATACCAATAATGAGTCCTGCAAACAGAAAAACAGAAATGTGAAATAGCGTATATAACAACCAAAAATTTAGAGGAAATTTCCCCTCGATTGTTGAACCGAAATATTCACAGATTTTATAACAGGTATGTTTAGCCACGTCATCAGCCATGGGAACAAGAGAGAGAGAGAAATGGGGTTTAACGTCCACTCAACACAACTACCATGGGAACAAAGTCTGGCGTTGAAACATTAAACCCCCTTGCACTTGAAAACAATACGAGAATACTTGACGAAACGTCGCGCTATGTGTATAAAAATCAGTTATTGTAGTGCGTAACATACGATCGTTCATATTATGCCACATCGTAAAATCATAGAAATATATATATATATTATGTAAAATACATAATATCGGCTTACATACGCGAAGAGTCCAAATTAAATGACAGTCTTTGGCGTCTGGTAATTGCAGTCTACACCGATAGTATTCTCGCGTGGTGTATGTTTAGCCTCGTTCATCAAGTCGCCTCATTCCAAATGGCGCTCGGAAGAATTCAGGCTCGCGATTCGTGTGCCAATTTTAAAATTTTCATTTTGTGTTAAATATTGGATATGAGAAGCCCTATTTTTCACTGTAAGATAACAACATCAATGATTATTTAAATTGACCAATAAGCTGTGTTTGCAAATTTCTAAGACTGTGGATAATATTGAGGTCTCTTGTCTCCTTTAATTATATTGAAAATGTTTAATTCGTGAAACGTAAGATTGATGTAAAACGTATATAATAACCCCATTTAGGACATTATTACTATTATTATTATACTAGTTTTGGTTATGGCGGCTATTTAGGGCAGAGACCTATTTCCGAAAACATATATTTCTATATATGTGGGCAGAATGTTCGCGGCCATTGACATAGTTTAAAATTACTTATTGATTTTATACTGAAACTATGGATACACGTTATCACAATCTTTATTGTCGCTATAAACAAGCTTATTCTAAATCAGTTGATGTAATATAGAATCGTTTAGATGTGATTGCTAACTAGGTCGGGGTTAACATCCGTTTCCACAACATACAGAAATATCGTGCACGAATCGTTTAAATTTACAATAACTATTAACTTACAGGACAAGCACGCGGTCAAGACTAAGTACGGAGATTGTAAGCCATGAGAAAACTATAAAATCAACTGAATGATTATTGGGATGCATAAAAAATCATAAAAATAATTGTAGCCTGTTGCTAGAATGTACTATCTTATTTCATATTGGTTTATGTTTTTATGTAATCTGATTTAAGCACAGGTCCTTTTTCGTTTTGTTTTTATAGTTCAAAATTTCGTTTTACACTAGGATCTGGAAGGGTTGTTATCATTGATGTGTTCTGGATGATTTGAGGGATTAGCCAGGGAAACGGTCTGTTACGGCGTGTTATTGGCCTTTTGGTGCACGGAACAGTGGGTAAACCACCAGAAACACCAACGCTGATTGATTAATCAATGTTTGATGTCGTAGGGTCAAAAGCCGCTGTTTACTTTGACCTCTGACGCGAACTCCCACTATAACTTGTAAGAAGTTCGTGTAGTGTAGGATATTGAAAGTATAAAAAAACCCAAACGAAATATAGATCTGTATTTTAATTACATTGATTCTTATGCAGAGGTACACAGTTAACCCATTCCTGAAAGATTGATTTATTATCACAGAGTTCCATGGACGAACGAAACTAATTAATTAATTCTACAATATGAATATGCAATAACCTTACCAGTGCCCCACCCATGTTGGGCATGTGTTACTGTCGCATTCCCATCATTTACACCAGAAACAATTGTAGCATTACTAACTGAAAAAGAAAAAAAATATTAAAATGTGAAATGATATGGGGTTTAACGTCCTACTGTTATGCACCTAACTTGGGTTAATGGAAGACGGGCATACGCCATACAGTGAGCTATGAGGGAACTTTCGCCCGGGTAGCGGCGCTACAGCCTACTCTTATCTGTCAAGGGATCTTTTACGTGCACGCCAATGTGTACACGACATCTCGATTTTAGTCCCATCCGAACGACTAGACAGCTGTCCTTGTCAGGTCCACTGTTCTGCATCCCTGAAAACGGTAAACCACGCCGGAAAATCGCGATAAACTTTCTCGGCTAAAGCAGGGTCGAACACTCAACCTCATTAAATAGCATCGACCATTGAAGCTTTTAATTTGTCCACCGTCACCTGACACCTCCACCCCGAACAGATTGTGACAAATCACCCCCCCCCCCTCCCACTGGACAATTTTCTGTAAACCGCTCCCACGTATGCTTCACGACTTGTTTCAGGTCGGTTTGAGATTCAATCAACAATTTATTTACTATATCGCCGGAGGCGGGGTGTGGGGGGTCTACCGTGTGCACTTCAGATCATGAGGTTTGTCATTGAGTCTTCAGGCATGGTTTCGGATCCTACCTTGAACGTAACAAGAAATAGGGTCGCCAATCGTCTCTCTCCTCTCTCTCTCTCTCTCTCTCTCTCTCTCTCTCTCTCTCTCTCCCTCAGATAATACAATAGATCAATAATAATTATATTCCTCCAGCGTTCATGTCAAGAACTCATTAGTCGGTTTTCTTTCAAGTATATGGTTGTCATGTTTTTGTTTTGGTGTAAACAAGTTTACCTTGGCATTCAATATTCTATCGATCTAATGGAACATCCGGTGTTTTCCAACGATGAAGTCAAGAATCTAAAAGTTACTAATGGTCATTGAAACGGTTACACAATAGAATAGAGGAACTGTCCACCAAAGACAGAAAGAACAAACACAGCAAACATATGTCCACCCACCCCAATTAATAAATACGCAATTTTTATACCGAGTATTAGCCCCGTCTCCAGCGGCTTGGTGGGTACAGCAACCTTATCTTTATATTAAAATACAATTAAATTAAACAAAGATGTTGCCAGGCAACGAAATATACAACCACAGAAGCTACATCGTCGTCGCGACAGTCAACAATTACCATGTAATTAAAACATTTACGACACATGAAAATCGTGTTACGCAACCCATTGATTAATTCTCATAAATCATTCGAATTTGTTTCCATTGCTTTTTTCGTGGCCTTTAACAAAGAATGAAATGGGGTTTAACGTCCTAGTATTATGCACCTAACCTGGACTAATGGAAGACGGGCATACGCCATACAGTGTGCTACGAGGGTAATTTTGCCCGGGCAGCGGCGCCACGGCCTACTCTTATATCGAATTCCAACTGCCAAGGGATCTTTTACGTGCACTCCAATGTGTACACAAGACCTCGGTTTTTCGCACCATCCGAACGACTAGGCACCTGTCCTTGTCAGGCCCTCCTTCTGTATCACTGACAAGGGGACATCACGCCAGGAAATCGAGATGAACTTTCTCGGACAATGCAGGGATCGAACACCCGACCTCCAGGCTAGCGAATTAGCGCCTTATGTTATCTTTGAGCATCCACGAGATATTATGAAGAGCCATAACTCTGACACTGATTATCGAAAATCAAAAAATTGTGGACGACGGACGAGGGCGACGACAATATACGACCACATTCCAATGTGGGCCTATAAAAACCCAATTTACAAATGATATGACAAATGTTAATTTTAACATACAAATGTGAAATGTTAATTTTAAAAAGAATAAATGTCCAAAAAGAACAGCAAATCAAGTAATAAGTATAATGGCTGTGATTTATAAAGAACTATGAATTAATAACACTGAAGAGTTGTGACCATACAGTTTCGAGTGCAACCTGTAAAACACGTAAAATTTGAAACAAAGCTGCTCATAGCATTACGTGTAGCACAGTATGTCAAGTCAAGTGGTTTTCAAGAAATTTAATATATTTTATTCTCAAGTAGGTCAATGTCTGGATTTCCGATAATTAGCTGAGTCTTGTGTTTTTAGAACGGAACAACATTAATTTCATTTATACTCTTGTTGAATATTTCTAACTAAAGTGACAGTTAAGCGTTTCTAGTCGAACCTGCTTTTCAACCAAATGCAGGGTATCTGATGACCTGAATTAAACCTGAGACCCATGTTATATGAATACATAGTAAAACACGAAGCTCGGTTGTACTCTGATAGTAACTCAGATACATGTTTTAAACCTTATAATTAATTATGTAACACAATTGTCAAGGTAAATCTTGGGCAAATATAGGATAGCCAAAGACTTGATAAAAGGACCAATAAAGGCTAAACCAGAAAACGAGAATATCTTTTTTTAAAGGTACATTTTTAAGTTATAAATGAGGTAATATTTTCCATATGTTACGTAAATCGATTGAAGTAACAGAGACACTTTTCTCAGTAAACAATTAAACATACATTATGCTAATTGGCCTATCGCGGGTCTTTCTTTAGGCCTCAAATGTTATCTAAAGTATTAATCAGACATTTAAAATCACCCTATCCAGAACACAATCAACCCTCGATGGCATCACTAGTTTGCGATGTTTGGTGGATCATGAGCCGATTCACTGCATAACTTTCCTTCGCGATTTAATGATTAAATGGATAATCGAGACTGCTGTTTATCGTACTGACTATAGTAATGATGATCGAGGCTATTCGGAATTTCAATGGCTTCATTCTCGGTTCAGAGTGGATCACTTTAACTGACATTTTCAGCAAATTCCCTTTACGTTATCTAGTTTTTGACCAAGGACAATATACTTATGTATTATTCTCAAAAAATATTACTAGATAAGTCAATAGTCGCTGTACGCATTGACCTAAAAGGGTTAAAAGAACCTTTGACGGTAGAGTATAGAGATAAAACCAGTGCCTAGGCAAAACGCTTCCTCCTCGCTATGTAACTATTGTAAATAAAAGTATCCGTATGTTAGTCTTGAAATGCCCTTGGTGTCGATGATCAACCTACCCACAACATGCATGTACAATATTGACGAGCATTAACACTTGATTAACCACTGCTCTTAGTAGGATAAACACGAAAACAGATTTCCTCGGCTTATGCCACTCGAATTAAAGGAGCTAAATCGCTAACATTTGGGACCTAGAAATTCACAAAAGTTGGTCCCAACTACTCCCAACGCATATTTTACTGTAATATGAATGTATATAAACTGATTTACATTCAATGGTTTCCGTTTTTACTCAAATCTCAAATCAGTTATGTTCGACGAAATAAGCCATAGCAATCGCAATCAAGTGCACATGTCAAGTGTCTAGTTATTCCAGTCTACATAACCCCGTTTGGTTAAGTGCAATGTGAATAGCCTTGTCTCTCGCGTCTCTCAATGCAACTGGGGCTGAAGCGCCTTACGGTACACGATTCGTGTACCAATGTTAAAAAAACTGTTTTATCTTAAATATCGGATATTAGAAGCTCATCGTTTCCCGATTAGTTTACATCATCAATGTTGATTTACATTGGCCAATAATTCTTGTTTTCGATGTGGAAGATTTTGGAGGATTTTGAGTTACGGACTTAGGTCCTTTAAAACAAACTATGTATTTCCGAAAACGTCGAATCGATGTCCAATCGAGTTCTGTATATACGAGTAGGTATGGAGGAAAGTACGAGTTAAAGCACTAGGGGTTGTGTTAACTATTTTGGTTAATCGCTCAGCGAGCTTAGTCGAATAACGAAAACAAAAGCCAACGACAAACTGAGCCTGCTTGTTACCATTAATTGCTTGGGGAATAATGTTGCCACACTTCAATACACCCCTGAGTTTAGAGAAAGACGTATCGCCCATAGCTATAGATCTCTATAAATGCCCAGTTACGACATGAAATGACAAATGAGAGACCACATTTTCTGAAGTGGCGATTTTGTACATTTTTATCTTATATTTATTTGATTGATCATATCAACTGTTGAATAAATCAAATAAAACTGCCAAAATTACCAACTCGTAAATAACCATTGAAGTTACTTGAAAGTCACCAATAATTAAGAGCTAGGCCAATAAAAGTCATAATGCCAATAAAAAACATTAACATAAGTCACAGACTAAATGTGGATTCGACCTACTTTGCTTTGTTTTCACGAAAATTACAGTTTTTTTAGTAGTGACATTTTTTGTACCTTGCATATAATTTGTCCGTAGTTTATAGACTATACATTTGGAAAGCTATTAGTATTGAAAATTACCTTCATACACACACATAATTTAATACGAGATTCCCCGATTGACATGAGTTGTGTAATCTACCTACAATTGGGGGGGGGGGGGGTAGAATGCAATTTTAGTTTTACGGTAGGCCTTATGTAGGCCCTATATATCTTATTCATCATATTTGTCAGAAATAACTACAAATATAAGAAATAAAGTAAATATCCATATCTGCTTCAAACCAACCCTAACCCTTAAACAGCAGTGATATCTAAGACAAACCCCAAAACTTAATGTTGTAGGCTTAAAATCAGACGGATACCCCACCCCACCCCACCCCACCCCCTCCTCAACCAACCAAAATGGGTTGTTGGACTTGCGAGCCCTTTTAGACCATTTAGCAAGCATGTCATCAGGCGTACGAAACGAAATAATGCTTTGCATCGTTTCAAAAAAATTCCCCACCCACCTAGACCTATGGGTCTATGCCTAGTACTAGTAGTAGTAGGGTTATCACAAGGAATTCACAACTGACACTGTGTGTCTTTGTGGTGCAACTCACGTGGATATAAATGTAAGTTAAACCCCGTGTTTTAGACGATATGTATACCTCCTATGTACAATAACAACAACACAACACAGCTTACCTTGAGTCTCGCGCCTCACTCTGGCCACATTTTCAACAGAGCCGTCTGCGATTCCATAAAGAACGAACAGAGTCGACAATAATAAGATACCACACTTCAGATATCCAGCCATTTTGTAGTTCTGGTTAGTGTGTAGACTATAAACTAACTTGATGTTATTTGTGACGATAATCAATGCGGAAATATCCAGGAACGAAAATATAGACTGGCTTGACACAAAGAAATGTTGTACGCGTTAGTCATACGTGAACTTTGACCTGTTCTAGTAAATACGCTCCTTCAGTGCGTGGGTCATATTGACACATTCTCTGTCGTTTCGTGTCTTTGTCAATGTAGTGAAACAATAAGTCTTGATTTTTTGTGTGGGCCGTCATTTTAGATAACATCTCTCCCCCATATAATCACGATGTAATTTAATTATAACATAAGAGATTGAAAGGGTCACACAAAGTATTTTAACTTTTTATTTAAGGACGGGCCGTATGACAAATGACCTACATATATATACATGCTGAAGCAATCGGTGAAACCCGACACAAAGGTGTGCTTGCCATGTGATATCAAATGATTTAATAATACTACTAACGACATTAATTTGCACCTGCCTTTTATTATAGGATATCGTTTTTTTCTTTATTTGTCTATGGTTAATATTAAAGTGACAGTCAATATTTCTCGAAAACTTTTAAAATTTGATTTCTCTCTTTTATAAAATTTGAAATTGATATTTTAAAGGGGCACAATCTTTTCGAGGGTCCTGGCAGGTTGGGGGGTATGGAGGGGGATCCTCGCCAAAACTCTCAATTTGTAAAAATACATTTGTCGATTTGTGAAAGTACATTTGTTAATTTGTCAAAATACAAAGTACATTTGTCGATTTGTGAAAGTACATTTGTCGATTTGTGAAAGTACATTTGTTAATTTGTCAAAATGCAAAATACATTTGTCGAACCTACAAAGTACAAATTTTGAAATAACACAGCTAAACCTTATAGTTTCAAGATATGTAATTTCAACATTTGTATTTTCAAGAGATGTAATTTCAACATTTGCAGTTTCAACATTTGTTGTTTCAACAATTGTATTAACGACACTTGCATTAACGAGCCTTGCATTAGCAAGCCATGCATTAGCGAACTATGACCATATTTGGGTTATTGTATGGTATGGAAGCCTATTGCGGCCATTTCAGAATCTCGACAATTAAATAGTCCAAAATAATTTTAATCTCTTCTGGCAAAGATAGTATTGTATTCTGTAATCGATTTTAAGTCTTCAATCAAATCTTTCTTTGCTCTCCAACTTCAACAACGTTCATCGGATATTATGATGCGTGGTCTTGTCAGTACTTTCGTTTTGGGAGTCTGACAAGGGACAACGTATAGTCGATCAAATGGGATTAAAAAAAAACGATGTTAACTGCTTGTCAGAGGTATAGGGCGGAAGGCCTGGCAAGGGACAACGCATAGCCGTTCGAATGTTATAGATAAAAAAAAACCAGGTTCCTTGTCCGGAATCGAAATGAAGTGGAGGCTACGGTGGCTCAGTGAGTAGGACGTTTGCTCTCCAGCTTCATCGAACTGCATCGGAATTTATCTTGAGATATCTTCCCTTGGAGGACGGAGGGTCTGGCAACGGATAACGTGTAGTCGTGCGGATGGGACAAAATAACGGGGCCCCGTGTAAACATTGGTTTCGATTCGCCGCTTGAACGTGAGAATGATTAGGATCGTCTGTCCAACCAAGGGGGTTAACCACTCTCTCTCACCCTCTCTCTCTCCCTCTCTCTTTCTTTCTCTTTTTCGCATGCATTGACGTCCACGTACAAGAACCCTTTACCATGGGAATTCGAAATAAGAGTAGGCCCTCGTAGCACACTGCATGACGTACATTATTAGCTTTCGTTAACTCAGTTGGTTAACGTGTTCGCAATTGATCACAAGGACGGTCATTGAATCAACTGGCGCGGTATCGATTCGCCGCTTGTACGTGACAAGGGATAGATCGACTGTCCATTCCGTGGGTTTTCTCTTGGTCCTTCAGTTTCCTCCTACTGTTAAAGACCCTTTACCTTTAGGTGTGTTTTTGTATGTAGCCTATGTATGTATGTATGTTCGCCCATCACGGACCGTCCACAAGATGCAACAATGTGAAACAATGGCCATAACTCCAGAAGAATTAACGGAAGTTATTGAAATTAAAAAGGCTTCTTCATCTCACTAATATAAGCATCATATTTCAATTTGAAAACAATCAAATGATAAATGTAGTCTGTAGGGTGTTCACAAGAAATTGCGGACGACGGATGGACTGATTGACAGACGGGCGGACGGACGGGGTCAAGGGCAATATACGACTACATTCCCATGTTGGCGTATACAAAACACGACCACGTGAATGTTTTAGACTGTCAAATCTGGGCAACAGGCGAATTTATGTCCGCGGCGAGAAGTCGAGATTCTGAAATAGCCGCAATAGGCTTCCATACCATACATCAACCCAAATAATATGGTCATAGTTCGCTAATGCATGGCTTGCTAATGCAAGGCTCGTTAATGCAAGTGTCGTTAATACAACTGTTGAAACTACAAATATTGAAACTGCAAATGTTGAAATCACATCTCTTGAAACTATAAAGTTAAGCTGTTTTATTTCAAAATTTGTACTTTGTAGTTTCGACAAAAATATTTTGCATTTTGACAAATTAACAAATGTACTTTCACAAATCGACAAATGTACTTTGTATTTTGACAAATTAACAAATGTACTTTCACAAATCGACAAATGTATTTTCACAAATTGAGAGTTTTGGCGAGGATCCCCCTCCATGGGGGGGGGGGGGGAATACTACGTGATTTGACGTGACACGGCTAATACAATTTGAGTGGGGGTGTTCAAATTTTCTGGCCATTGCTGGATTGGCTTCTGACACTTGGTCTTTTGCGGTCCGAGAGTGCATGCCTATTCTTCCCATTTAATCAAATCAATCACTTGAGTACAGCAACATGACAGTCCTTCGTTTAATCTGGGATAAATGAAATGGGGTATACCGTCCTACGCTTCCGCATCTAACCTGGACGAATTGAAGACGGACATGCAACGTGCTATGAGGGAAATTTTGTCCGGGCAGCAACTGAATTCAAACTGCCAAATTATCTTTTACGTGCACGCCAATGTGTACACGGGACCTCGGTTTTTCTTCCCACCCGAACGACTAGGCAACTATCCTGAGGGAAGGGGAAACCACGCCGGAAAATCAAGATGAACTTTCGCGGCCAATGCAGGGATCGAACATCCGACCTCCACGCTAGCGAGCCAGCACCTTATCCGCTTAGCTACGTGATGCGACCTTTGGGAAGTGATCTGTTTGCCTCCACACAGTATTGTTTATTTTACGTCAATGTTAATAACCTCGTTTGTCACGCAATTAGTTTTACTGCAATATTCTGCTATACACAGTTTAATTGGGCATAATAAATTTGTGAGCCATGACGTAACGTTATGTAAACATATATTTGGTGAAATTGGACGCCCAGTTTTAAGGGCAATGCCCTTGTAAAGCAGTGAGCGATTGGTAGTTAATCAGACTATTGATCAATCATAATTTAGAACAAGCATTTTCACCCTTTCCACTAGTGATTAGTGAGATTAGCTCTAATCAAACGGAGCATTGCGAGGAGTATGGCAAGGAAGTCGCGTGTTTGATCCCTGCATTGACTGAGAAAGTTCATCGGGATTTTCCGGCGTGGTTTCGACTTGTCAGAGAATTTGACAAGGATAGCTGTCTAGTCCTTCGGATGGGACGAATAACTGAGGACCAGTGTATACATTGGTGTGTACGTAAAAGACCCCATGGCAGTAGGTTTAGGCCATAGTGCCGTTGCCCGGGCAAAATTTCCCTCAAAGCACTCTGTGTGGCGTCTTCATTAGCCCAATCGGGGCAGAACAGTACAGATTTTCGAGTAATTATATAAAGAACCGTAGATTATTTTTAACATGGTTTTATTCAAAATCAATATTATTTTCGCCTCTCCTGTGAAAGAAATTGTCGACCATAAAAAACAATAGATATGCATTGTCCGTCAATTTTACATCCCCCCAGAGAACACCTACCACCCCTCCCTCGTTGCTCTTGGCTAGTTACGGCCTTGGATAAGGTCTCTTTAAAGGCTCAATAACACTCTTGTTATAACTGAATAATATGTCCCAATCTTTATTCTGGTCAACACATTGTACTATTTTACAATATTTCAATTAATTGAGGATACAAATTTCATCTAAACATACCTAATAAAAAAAATGGAAAAAGCCAACTAATGGTTGGAAACGTCTAACGTAAACCTTGATATTATTTATTTTCTTGAACTGTCAAGTAGGGGGCTAAGGGGGCTTTAGCCCCGGCAATAATTTTTAATAGTGGGTGTGGGGCTTAGTGGGGGCGGCCACATTGCGTGAGTTATTGTCAGTAGCCCCCCCCCCCGAAATCGGGGCCGCCTTGAGTGTCATTGTCCCTTTAAAAAAGACAATCGTGGGAAAGATGATGTACCAGCAAATTACATTTATTATAACTTTATCTGTTGCAATGCATAATGTCATGAATAATTTCCATTGGCCAGAGTGGTGATTTTCGTTGATTTACAAAATACATCTGTGATTTCGCCAATAATGTTTGTCATGTTCAAGTTTGGCCGCCATCTTAGATTTTGGATTAATATCTTTACTATGGTCCCTTCAATTAGAAACCTTCGTCATACCTTGTGCCCCGAGAAATGGTCACGCATCTGGGGGGTTGTGACCCGAGTACTACGGTGATATGTACAGCAACTAGTTACATGTTTTTATTATGCTTCTTCAAGTTTGTGTATATAAACATTTTGGTGGTCGACCTCATACAAATTTTAGTGCAAAGACATGGTCATTTGTTACTGAAAAGCATTCCGCCCAACGAAAATTGGGGGAAAGTTGGAGGTGGGCAAAGAGGCCAGAAATAACATTGAAGTCAATGGGGAAATTAATGGTGGGCTGCATCCAAACGTGTAAATGGAGTTATCTCCCTTGCATTGTAAGATGAATACTACTAGTAAGTGCAGGGGACTGCGCCACATATGATTTACATATAAGACAAATATAATGTCAAGACATCACACTCCGAAACAACAAACAAACAAATAAACAATTCAAAAAAGAGTGAATGGACCCGGGGGCTAGCCGTAAGCGTCCACTGCGCTGTACAGTCACGGGTCTGAAGTAACAGTAAAATTGAAAATGATCAGGAAAATATTATGTGATGTCAGCATGAGTCATGGTCTACAAGAAATACGAATGCAAGCATACTGTAGTAAAAATTCCAACTATACAAGTAACCACATCGGTGAAATGTATAAAAAAGGTAGTCTAAAAACATTAAAAATTCAATTAAATGGATGTATAGTGAATGTATTGAGGGAACATATTCCATTCGTCATAAGAAAACGCACAAACAAAACCGAATACAAAGAAGAAAAGGAAATATAGACTGCCCCAGACGGCAGCCGTCTGCTAACTGAATGGTGGGACGTAAATACGTCGTTCTGTATCAATGACGTCAAAGTTAGAGGCTTCTAGAATATTGTAACAAAAAAGGCGATAATCAAGGTGAAATAATGCTAAAAACTATAAGTTTTAACAACCAATCAGAATCTTTAAGTTGTATAATTGCACAAAACATAATACTAAATACCCCATGCAACCGGTACCGACACCAATGATCTCAATCTGAACATCCTAGCCTACCCACTTTCTCTGCGCACTAAATGAAGAAGTAGCCTACTATGTCAGATTTAGATAAAGAGCTGTTCGTTCTTGCTATAATTCAAAAATAGATAATGCAAAAATTAATATATTGAAATAAATAGATAATAATAATAATAATAATGAATTTATATAGCGCCTCGTATCCAAAAGTTTGCTCACTGGCGCTGAGTTAGTCTGTCGCATTTACTACAGATTCCCATCATCTGCACTGAATAGATGTGTTTTTAACAAGGATTTAAGTGTACTTAATGATTTTGCGTCTTTAATTTGTGATGGTAGTCTGTTCCACAATTTAGGAGCAGCAACAGAAAAATTCCTGTCTCCACATTTTACGTATTTTGATGACACATATTAATTAATGGCACATTTACTTTGTTTTCAAAAGCATCGAGCAATCAAACTGATTATCAACTATACACTAAGTTTCATCACTCTCTATCAGGTAGAATCAAAGATATCTTGTCCCAAATCATCGACCAATGAAATTGCTTAGCTTTAGCTTTAAATGTTAATCATTGAACTCAGTCAAGACATTCACCTAATGAACATCGATGTCAAGTTAAAACATTTTACCTTAATTAAAAGTAGAGTGGTTATGTTCAAAAGTCTTGACCAATCAAATTGCTTATCGCTACTTAGCCTAAGCAGAAAATTCTCATCATCGAACTTAGTCACGGTAATATGATGATATGTCCCAAAGCATCAACCAAGCTTATATCTGCTTACTGTAAGCACAAGCACACAATGTTTACCACCGAACTCCATCAAGGCATTCACTTAATGAATGCCAACACAAAGTTTGAACATTCTACCTCAATTAGAAGGAGAGTTATTGTGTTCCAAAGTCTTATCGCTCTGCTTACACTGAGCAGCAAATGCTCACTATCGTACTTTGTCAAGGTATTGATGTAAAGAAACTATACACCAAGTTTCGTCACTCTCGCATATTTGAACCCAAGTTATCGTGTTCCAAAGCATCAACCAATCAAATTGCTTATCACTGCTTACCCTAATCAGAAAATGCTCATCTTCGAACTCCATCAAGAGAAAATGCTCCTTATCAAACTTAGTCACGGTATTATTGTAATAAAACTACACACCAAAGTTCCTCACTTAATTAGAACTAAAGTTATCATGTCCCAAAGCATCAACCAATCAAATTGATTATCTCTGCTTACCCTTGGCAGAAAATGCTCATCTTCGAACTTCATCAAGGCATTGACCTAATAAACACATCCACAAAGTTTGAACATTGTAGCTCAATTAGAAAGAGAGTTATTGTGTCCCAAAGTCTCAGCCAATCAAATTGCTTATCGCTCTGCTTACCCAGGGAAGAAAATGCTCATTATCGAACTTGGTCAAGGTATTGATGTAACGAAACTATACACCAAGTTTCAATAGAATTCATATATCCTGACGAGCTCGAAATTAAAAACACTACTAACAGTGACAATTACGCTTCCTACTTGGATCTGCGTCTCGATTTTGACAATTGCCATAAACTAAGTGTTGAACTGTACGATAAACGTGATGACTCTGACTTTCCGATTGTTAACTTTCCATTAATTAGTAGTAACATTCTAATATCACCAGCTTATGGAGTGTTTGTGCCTCAGCTAATTCGTTACGCGAGAGCTTGTTCATTCTATTCTGATTGTTTAAAGGGTCAATCCCGATAATGTTTTTGAGAATAAAACTCTTTAATTTTGTGTTAAAATCCATTAAGACCCCCTACCTTAGGGCCGAGCAACTAACTCAATATATGTGATACGTTTCAAACAACTTAAACCCACAGTCTTCATCTTTAAATGGAGTCCGGTGTCCCAAACTGTATTATGCGGTGATTTAATAAAAATAATGTGTCGGTGAAATTAACCTTTTGTTATCAAGTACAGCACATGGACCATTCATCGGGTCACCAAACGAAAGAATTGACCCGAAATCTTAAAAGGGTTACGTGTCCGGATAAGCTGTTTTAACGCTCACGTCCAAACGACCCAATATTTTGAGCTGAAATTTTGAGTCAGGGTATATACACCACTCTTCTATATTTTGGCGTTTAAATGTCATGCAGACTCAGACTTTTATTTTTAGGCTCTGTTCTATTCGGGACAGTCCCTTTAAGTAGATCGAGGCATTTGTCATCTAAGCTTCAATTACAGGAATACTTGTGAACTAGACTTACTAAAATCTTTAAAAAGTTTTATCGCTATCATATTGACTTGATTGGTAAATATAACATGTCTCTCTCGACTATTATTCTAGAGATATTTAATTGACGGGTATACTATATCTCCTATGTCTACTACATCGTTAACACTGTTCATCACGTGCATTGGCCAATCACGCTATTTTAAGGAGATTTCGCCTAATAGATTAGATGCAGCCCTGGCGGGTGTGGCGCCAGGCATGGTAAGCTTACTCTTCCGGACACCTGTTACCACTGTGTGTTTTTTGTACATACACGGTGAACAGTCCATAATATGCTGATTACACTGTTTTGCCAGATTACACTATTATGCCTCTATACCATAGTTTTAGGACTTTTTTTACAACTTTGTCTAATGGTTTGGATTGTTCGTACTTGGTTTTATTTTATTATCACTCTCGCTTAATTAGAACTAAAGTTATCCTTTAAGTTAATTAGAACTAAAGTTATCCTTTAAGTTAATTAGAACTAAAGTTATCCTTCAAGGCATTGACCTAATCAACACCTAAACCAAGTTTGAACATTCTAGCTCAATTAGAAAGAGAGTTATTGTGTCCCAAAAAGTGTGACGGGCAGACAGGCGGGCAGACGGACAGACAGACAGGCTCTACCATTTGATAGGGGATCACGGTGGCTAAGTGGATAAGGCGCTGGTTCGCTAGCCTGGAGGTTGAGTGTTCGATCCCTGCATTGGCCGAGAAAGTTCATCTCGATTTTCCGGCGTGATTTCCCCTTGTCAGTGATGCAGAAGGAGGGCCTGACAAGGACAGCTGCCTAGTCGCTCGGATGGGACGAAAAACCGAGGTCCCGTGTACAAATTGGAGTGCACGTAAAAGATCCCTTGGCAGTTGGAATTCGATATAAGAGTAGGCCGTAGCGCCGCTGCCCGGGCAAAATTTCCCTCATTGCACACTGTGGCGTATGCCCGTCTTCAATTAGCCCAGGTACGGTGCTTAAGCGTAGGACGTTAAACCCCATTTCATTCATTCATTCATTCTACCATTTGATGAGTTCAGAGAGCTTGGGTTTTAGCTTGGTATTTTCCCTACATACCGTTCATTCCTTTTCAAAGTATATATTCTGGTGTTTTAAGTTCTGGTAGTTGCATGCTTTGTTGAACAACTGTTGAGCAGTTAAGAGAGAGAGAGAGAAGAGAGAGAGAGCAAACTAGGTCATTTCGTGATTAGCATAATGGTTCAATTTTATTTCAATAATTCGCTTGCATGCAGGGGTATTTAACTCGTTTAAGATTTTTGAAAGATATTCTCCCATCAAACAATCTAAAGGCCTTTAATATTCCTTCTTTCGCATCTTTTTCACTCATTTTTTGAGTCATGATAGTTAAAAAATCATTAAAATCTATTGTACCTGAAATTTAATTTTATTCAGATTATACACAAACATATTCACTTCTATGTACACAGTTGTATATGAGAATAAGGCAGGGTAAGGCACCCCACTCAGCTTTTTTTAAAGGAGCGATATCACTAATATATCACTAGAAATTGACCACCATGAATGTCTTATGAATGGAATGTAATTTAACATTTCGTCAATACAATAATTTTGTCAATTAAATCTGTTTGGTACTCTTTTGCTAGAACAGCAGTGTTTCTGCCTATGCTTAATCCAATTCCGACTGAAGGGTCCTTTTATGTGGATGCATAATTCTCCCACAAGAATGACTAGGTCCACTTCTTGCCCCACGTTGGATTCTGAAATCATGACATTCTAGCCAGGGAGAGGGAGAGAGAAATGGGGTTTCATGTCCACTCGACACAAACTGGGTCATTTCGGGACAAGTATATGGTTCAATTTTATTTCTATAATTCACATCCGCGTAGGGGTCTTTAGCAGTGGGGGGGAAACCCGGGGACCTGGAGAAAATCCATGAGGTTGGACATGCGACCCTACTCCTTGCCACGTACAACTGGGGATTCAAAACCAGTTGACTCAATGACAGGATTTATGATACAGCGCACGCACGCTAACCATTCAGCCATTCAACCCCTCTGAGCAATTAAGAAGACAACAACTGACCAATGAAAATTTAAATATCTTACATGAAGAAATTTTATTTTATATTTCACATAAATATGAAAATTCACTAACAAATTAATTCATATTTTTACAATAAAAACTTGAATAAAAGTACCCTCCTAAAACTAATTTTTTATATATACATTAAGAGGAATGAATGATTTACTACATCAAAGATTTACACCCAAGTAAAAAAAAGGATCAATTTTTACTCCATTAAAATCCTTAATTCATTGTTGGTAAAAGTAATTACAAATTATCCTATACATGGTATACGATATAAGTGTGGCATTTAGTAATTGAACAGTAACACAATAACACTATTTATGGAATAGCAATCACTGGTTTACTAAAACATGCAACATTTCGACCATGATACTCTCGTCTTTATCAAGCAAGTGCTAAATTGAAACTGGAATTGAAAAATTAACAACAGTAACATTACACACATAAAGTCTTGATTTGTCTCCTAAGCTACAAATAATTCAGATCATAATTAAAACACAGATTCACAACTAACACTGATACGAAACGAGAATACAATGTAATTTGAAGAAAGAAAATAGATCTCTTTAAATTGGGTCCAACTGAAATTGTTGATTTCGATTGAATTAATTTATTTGGTTTCTTTGTGGCATGACATTCTGCCTTCAAACAAATTTTGAGATATTTCCACTTTTGTATTTCACTGTCAACACAGTAAACCAAAAATGAAGCCAAACTTAGTAAACCAATGGAAGTCTGCATAATTCGTCAAATCATAGAGATTTACTTTCTTTAAGGAGAGTTTTGAATTCCATTTGAGAATTTCTCTTTTCACAATTTTTACACATGATGTTGGTGTTTTTACTTGCATTTTTAGCATGAAATTCTAATGAATAATTGCTGCCTACCATAATAAAGACATTCACAAAATATGTATGTTATAAAATATTCAAGCCATAGTAAGGCCTCCGTTTTGGTCAGATTTGATTAAAATATATTTAATGTACACTCAACAACATTAGATTTAAAGCATTGTAACATAAAAAATAAATAAACTTTAAAATAAATTTAACTTTTTGAGTATGAAACAACGGTACAAGCTAGCTACTCCTTTTATTGGAACAAAATTCCCTACTAATCTGTTGAAAATAAATACTGGAAAAAGAATGCCCCAAGACAGGGTGTACACAGAACACATAAAATTCCAGGAGTTTTTTTTACCAGATTCCAGTATAAAACTCTACAACATTTGATGACTACGTTCAATTTTATATCTTAAAATATATAGCGAAACCACAAATGTTAATTTTCCAGGAGTTTCAAGGAGTAATCTTGTTTTTCCAGGAGTTTCCATTACTGGAAATCACATTTTCAATTTTACATGAGTTTCAAGAGTATGTAAATGTGTAAACTTTGCAAGCGTACTGAGCTAAAGCAACCAGGTAAAATGCTATCTACAACTTAAAGTGTGGAAACACAGCAAAGATTTAACGATATTTTGTTAATCTTTAAAGTCAAATTCCAAGTCATTCATTCTTAGATGTTTTCATGGCATCTTATCCAAATTAATACTTACAATATAATCTGTTGTCATGCCTACATTAAAGGTATATATATAATGAGCAATGTCAAATGTCTGCAATACATGTACCATATATTCAACAATGTCCATATAACCTGTAGTCTGTATCATCCAGAAAAATATTCTTCCTCTGTATGTTGAAGACTAGGAGGTTCTAGGTGACCGAGTCTATACAATCTCTATTTTTTTTATCATATGTCAGATATGTCTAGGTCCAATCTGATTAAAACACAGATCTAATTTCATTTTGTTTTTATAGTTCATACCGGTAATTTTGTTTTTACTTGTCTTTAATGTAGTGTAGGCCATCGAAAGTATAAAAAACAAAATGAAATATAGATCTGTATTTAATTAGACTGTGTCTAGGTCACTAGTATTTAAATATCAAATGTGCAAAAAGACTATATTTCTAGAATTTATCCAACAACAGCCTAAGGTTACTGGAGTAGTAGCCTATTTGTTTACAATGACTAGTATTAATTTAGAATGACACTTGTCTACGTTACTAGTACCAGTTTACAATGTCATTCATTACTACTACTAGTTTACAATGTCATACATTACTAGTACCAGTTTACAATGTCATCCATTACTACTACCAGTTTACAATGTCATCCATTACTAGTACCAGTTTACAATGTCATCCCTTACTACTACCAGTTTACAATGTCAGTCATTACTACTACCAGTTTACAATGTCATCCATTACTACTACCAGTTTACAATGTCATACATTACTAGTACCAGTTTATAATAAATTACTAGGAAACTACTAACATAATGTTTATATCTGGTATTTGTCTACCTCCAATCTCACATATTGTATATATGACTAGCATGTCAAATGTCTAAACCATCAGTATATTTATCAACACTATCAACAATGTATACAATACTAGTAATTGTCTATCGACAATGTATGCATTACTAGTAATTGTCTATCAACAATGTATACATTACTAGTAATTGTCTATCAACAATATATACATTGCTAGTAATTGTCTCTCAACAATGTATCTCAACAATGTATACATTACTAGAAATTGTCTATCAACAATATATACATTACTAGTAATTGTCTCTCAACAATGTATACATTACTAGAAATTGTCTATCAACAATGTATACATTACTAGTAATTGTCTCTCAACAATGTATACATTACTATGTATACATTACTAGAAATTGTCTATCAACAATGTATACATTACTAGAAATTGTCTAACAACAATGTATACATATCTAGTAATTGTCTATCAACTATGTATTAACATTTTCAGTATTTATCTTATCAAGTATGTCAGATGTCTATTATTAGTACGTATATACAGACAATATGTCTAGATGTTTACACTAGTATTAAATATCAATACAAAAAAATTATTTCCAACCAATCTATGAAATAGTATTTGTACATTTTATTTACATTTACGGATATACATGGATTTGATTTGGGAGAATATCTCCTACAAAACGATAATGATTTATCTCAAATGCACAGAATCTTCTGGCTATTGTTCGGGTTTCTGATAGCTATATGTACACAGATTTGGAGGATTTTGAGTCCCTTCCTTGAAAGGGCTTAGAAATAGAGAATATAAGCCAACTAGCAGTATTTTTTGAGTTGTTAAGTTTTCAAACAGAGGCTATAACTACGCTTAAAATTCATTGACAGCACAGACGTGCGAGACAGCATATAGACAGTAGAATATTTTAATATCAGCTTCATGCATGATGTTAACTTCTTAAAAGACTATAACATCACTTCACAAACAGAACATTTAAATGAGTAGTTTACATTCGCACAAATTTTATGTACTTCTGTTCAAAGACTATATAGATATCAGATTGACTTTCAGTATCAATATTACACTTTAACATTCTGATATGATAATAATAATACTTTGTCAAATATACTGATTTCACCGACTGTACCTAACAACTTGAGCGATTAATTGTACAATAATTCTAAATGCATCGTAGTAACAACCTTAACATGGTGAAAGGTCATGACCTCTTTGGTATTAAGTTCTTAATGGATCAAAGCAGCAATAATTAGTGACATATGCATGTCTATTTAGATTAATATCTTAATCTTTAAGATTCATTGAATCTCGATAAGAGGTAGCAGGATTTTTTGTGCCACAGAAACAGATGTTAATCAGGGGAGTTTTCAGGAATTTTAGGGAGTTTTCAGGAGGAGGGGGGGGAGGTAGGCGACAGTGTCCAGTTCAGTGTTGGGATTTTGACCGTATATAACGGACATGTCCTACACTATTTCCAAACGTCCAGCCATTTTTTTGTGATCCATGTAATTATCCCGGTATACCGCCTATATACCTGCCTTAATTGGCTGACTTAATCCTTTGTCGGAGAGAGAGAAATAGGGTTTAACATCCACTCGACACAAACAAGGTCATTTTGGACTAGCATATGGTTTTAATTTTATTTCAAATAATTCAATTGTGCGTAGGGGTCTTGAGCAGTGGGAGGAAACCGGAGGACCCGGAGAAAACCCAGAAGTTTGGACAGGGGACCCTACTCCTTGTCACGTACAACCAGGCAATCGAAACCACACCAGTTGTCTCAATGACAGGTTTTATGATACAGCGGGCGCACGCTAACCATTCAGCCATCCACCCCTCCAATCCTTTGTCGGACTCCAGTTTTGGTATGAGATCTGGGGGATTACCAAGACTTTTATAAAATCGGAGTGAGATAGAGAGAAATGGGGTTTAATGTCCACTCAACACAAACCAGGTCATTTCGGGATTTCAATAATTCGCTGGTGCGTAGGGGTCTTTAGCAGTGGGAGGAAACTGGAGGACCCGGAGAAAACCCACATGGTTGGTTATAAAATCAGAAGCTTTGAGACAATATTTCTGCTCAATTTCTGATTACATGTTTAGTTTAGAGCAGATTTAGGCAAAAACGATAACAGAGCTTGGAACATTTGTTTGTTAATCATGATTTCGAGGTTTGTAGGAGAAATACTTAGGCTTTATGCGAGCAAGGGAGGGGGGGCTGGATTATCTCCCCGAACATGTGTTTTCTAGATTTAGTATTTAGATTCTAATATAAAATCAATTAAACATAAAATTAGTGAAAATGGTGGCCATGACAACAGAAACAACCTTTAATATGTATTTGGTGGAGAATTTATTAAAATTAATTTTTCTCAAAAGTGATTACCGGGTAGAAACGTTATGAACAGTTAAGTATTACTGTTTAAATCAATTCAAGGCAATGTTCTTTATTTTAGTTTCAATGAAAAATCATATTAATGATCAATGAGAAATTAGTCAGTTGTGTCTCCTTTTTTTAAATGATTAACTTTTGCATGAATAATTCTCAACATGTAACTCTATTAATAATATACTATATAAAATATAATTTATATAATTTGTAATTCATAATTACAGTAAAGAACAATCTGTTTTAAAATACAAATCGATATTTCGTTTCGTTTATTTATATTTTTTTCGATGGCCTCTACTAGATGGAGATCTGACCAGACGTGGTGGTAGGTCGTATCGGACGTCATACGTGTACGAGCTGATTTCGACCCTATAACATCAGACATTTGATTAACGGATCAGCTTGATGTTTCTAGTAGGTTACTAACAGTTCTGTGCACCTCAAGCCAAAAACTCACTGTAACAGATCGGTTCATCGGCTAATCAATCACATCAACTTAAACAAGGGTTATAGAACAACTCTTCCAGATCCAAGTGTTGTAAAGACAAGTAAAACAAAATTTTGAACTATAAAAAATGAAACGAAATAAGATCTGTGTTTTAATCAGATTGAGTAAACAGCAGTCACAACACATTTTTTCTAAATTAAAAAAGAAAAACAATCAGACAATGAATTCAGTTTGAGAGTATTATTCTCTAATAGTTAAATATAAATATTAATATAAAATATCTATGATTTGTTTTAAACTATTTAATCTCATAAACAAGAATAGTGAAACACACAATAATTCATAATGATAGTGCATACCATCAACATTACCCAGAGTTAAAGGGACAATAACACTCTTGCTGGCTTGGTACATGTAGCTCCAGAAAATAAATAAAAGCCTTATTCTAAGTACTACCTGTTGTGTAAATTATCCATTACATCCTTTTTTACTTGTTCAGAGTGTTCGAAAATATGTTTAAATCCAAGTCACATTTTAAAGGGTTTACATAAGGCTTTTTTTTAAATCATACAGTTGAATTTTTTAAATTAGGTGTGTTAAGATGAAATTTGTATTGCCAATGAATTGGAATATTGTACAATAGTACAATTTGTTGAGCAGAATTATGATTGGGACATATTATTCAGTTACAACAAGAGTGGTATTGTCCCTTAAAGTCATGTCATACATAACTTTCATCTTAGCTCATAAAATGGCCTTTAACCACAAATAAGGCAGGCTTCGGTTGATTTTTAAGGAAATGAAATGAAAAGGTGTTTAACATCCTACTGTTCTCCTCCTTAACTAGGGTAATGACGAGGGGCATACACCATACAGTGTGCTACCCACTTAGCCAATGATCTCCTGATTTCTAACAACTCCAGATCAAGGTAGATAAAAACAAGTTGGAAGACGGGTATCAATGTGAGGCAAAAGTATTTGATAATGGAGATCACTTCCAATTGTGGAGACATACAGGCGGATGCTCGATTGTACGTTCTGGAATTTAATTCTATCAAACACAAAAATAGTGACAATCGAGTGAAAATGGAATTGGAGGCTAGAATGCGTGGGCCCACTGCACAAAGAAATATCTAAAATAACCATGACAGCTGAAACATCTTCGTTGTGTTTAATTACGTCACTTCAAGTGTGTTTTCGCGACTGACAGAACTGTGACTGGACTGAATTCGGCATCACTCGATTGCAATTATATCAATTCCGACTGACAATCAAGCATCCCCACAGGTGAATATTTTGCTCTAACTGGAATATTTATTAAGAATTTCGGAAAGAAATAAACAAAACCAATATTCCACAGATAACTTTGATTATTAGGATGACGAAGACAGATAACCTTGATAATTAGAATGACGAAGACTATCATTATGATTATAAACCACATTCATTCTTAAATACAGTCAACAAAGAATTAATCAACTCAGTCAAAATGTCATAACCTCAGTCATTATATAATATAATCAACTCAGTCAAAATGTCATAAACTCAGTCATTATAATCAACTTATATAATAAGATGACTCGAACAATGTGACAATTTGGTAGAATAATAAATCAGATAACTTTAGGGAGATGGTCTACCTATTTCTATATTATAACATTAAATAAATAATGATGCCAGCTATTACAGACATGATTTTAAGCCTACACAAAACTTTCACCAAAGCTCATAAAATGTGCTTTTTTTTGGGACAAATAAGGCAGATTATGTTTGAAACGTCAAGGGTCACACTTAATTGGCAATTGTGACCCAGGCCTGGAAATAACAGGTTTAGATGAACCTGTCAAAATGTCAGGCACTAATGAAATAAAGGACCTGACATTTTCAACTTGGTGCTGGACATGTATTAATAATACCAATAAAAAAGACAGATCAGTGCCAACCAGAGAAACTGTACCCGACAAAGCCTGAATCTATGCCAGACATTGTCTGTGACTGGTGCGTTATTTCTAGGCTTGCAATTGACAATTTGAAAGGTTTATCATTAATTTCCACACACAAAATAAACAAATGTGAATAATTTACTAAAAAGATATTGCTATTTCAAACTCGGGACGCCATGGTCAAAAGATCTATTGGTATTTATCATATCACCAGTCGTCACGTTTAAGGGGAGCTTTCGTTACTGCTCCTCTTGAAGAACGTCGGCTTTCCTTTACAAGAGTCATTAAAGACTCCTGCTAGTTAACTTAGTTGCTCTCCTAAATATTGAGATTAATAAACTACTTTCAGTCTATGTTTACTTTTAAACTGCATACATTCAAGGTATCAGAAGCTTTTTATGGCCCCCGCACAATTTTATAAACGTGAAGGACTGTATCACTAATAGATAAATGGCAGTATTTGACAAACAGGGGCGGTTACAAATATCTTTTATCACAAAATAGAAATAGATACACCATCTTTTTGTTAGAGATTTGACGAACATCAGAAAATTTTGATTCTCAAGCACACCACATCTGATCATGTATTGGTATACACATTAACAGATAAAAACAAATAAAATTACACGAAACAGATATGTTGTTTTCCGTATCAACTCTGTAATTAACTTTCATCTTTATTAGAGGTACCATTTTTTATTTTATTCTTATCTTTTGACTTTTTACTTTTCTTTGATTTCGAATGCTTGCTCTTGTGTTTCTCTGATTTCCCTTCCTTTTTACTCTTTTTGACCTTTTTGTGTTTTTTTGAGATTCTGCTCGAGTCCCGATCCCTCGATGACTTATTTTCCCTTTTGTTGTAGCTGTCATGTTTATCACGTCTATCGTCATGACGATCACTATATCTTCGTTCACGAGTGTCATGATAGTCTCTATGATCAAAGTTTTCACGGCCTCTGGCTCTGTTGCGAGATTTTGGTGAGTTAATGTTGCGAAGTGTACTCACTAACATATTTTTGAGAAAAGTTTTGTTCGTAGATGGCAGAGGGCACTTGGTCCTGAAATGGAGAAAACACATTAGTACACCTAAATTTTGGGGATATTTGTTACAAAAATTTATAAACTTAAACACAGCTTTTTATGCTACTTTTACGTTCTCACTATCACGATTCGCGCTCAACTGAAATCTTGGTTTTAATGGTGGAGTAATCGCGATTAACCCTAGCAGATCTTATCATATGTTGAGGTTAGTCATATGTTGAGTTGTGTTGATCGTTTTGAAACGTTTTCGACATTTCCCTGTAAAGTAAAGTTGTTATTGCCCACATGTACACAAGCTCTCGTTGGTTTTTTTTGTTGGCGAGTTTCCAGCCAACAACCATGCCAAAAATTACATTTCAGCTACATTATGTCTTGCCATCACTTCCAGCCAGTTCAGTGATGTGTTTTCATTACGTCTCCATACAATACATTGAAGGCGTTCATTCTGAATCTCATCAAAGTTTTAAACAATATTTACCATCCCAGAGCACCCATTTCTTTGGCTCTTTCTGCACTTTTTTTGGTCTCTTTTAATATTTCATCAAGGGCTTGTCTGAAAATATGAGATATTTATACAATAAATACATTATTCATAAAATCTTAAATACAATAATTAATACTTTGTCTATCCTATTTCATTATTTTCAAGCAAAAAGAACCCTTTCAATTTGACATTGATATAGCTACAGTATATATGTAATACCCAGTACAGAAAGGGAGAGAGAAATGGGGTTTAACATCCACTCGACCCAAACTAGGTCATTTCCGGACTAACACATGGTTCAATTTTATTTTAATAATTTGCTTGCGCATAGGGGTCTTTAGGACCCAGAGAAAACCCACGATATTGGACTGACGACAATATTTTGGTAAACCTTCGGTAAAAAAATTGTGATTTCGAACAAATTTGATTGTAAATTATTGTAATTGGGCTAGGCAAAGCAATAAATGACTGAAGATTCTCAACCTTTCAAAGAATTCTATAATTTTCTACCAGGCTTATCTTAAATTTATTTCATGTTATATGCTCGAGTTCGTAAATTTGTGCGTTAACCCTTACAATGTAGCCGTCCAAATCAGTTAGAAAACGGAGACATATTTTTTGACAACGTGTTTTGTTGCTAATACTGGGCAGTTCTAGCAAGGTAAGTTAAGGTCTTATTTTCCCACTAAGATGTTCAGTTACAACTTACATTTGTCAGGCATTCACAGGGATTGACACGCGACCGTTTTGCAGTATTAAACTGCCCAGTAAAATTGACTGAGCGGTCGATTCTTTTTCGACAGTGATTCAATTGGACGGCCCCTGAACGTAGAGGCGATTGTAATGAGACTTACATTCAGAGCTGAACTACATTCTGCCCAGACCAGTTTGTGCTGCTAGGCCCGATTATACGGTATACTTTCTATAGTCTATGGTCCGATGTAAACAATGCCACACTGCTGTATGATGTGACTTCACACGTTGACCGTTGACCTATAATTTTTCAAATCGGTGCGCGGAAAAAAAGTCACAGGAAAAAAAGTCACAGTAAAAAAGTCACAAATTTGCCTAGGTAAAAAAGTCACAGGAAAAAAAGTCACAGTAAAAAAGTCACAAATTTGCTTAAGTAAAAAAAACACAGGAAAAATGGGATGGATTTAGCACCGCTGACACGATCCCTGCACAGATTTTGTAGCTGTGTCTGCATCTTTACAAATTTTTGACCTTTCTGTCGGGTCGATTGCCGATGGCATCCTGGGCGACGACAGTCTGGACTGTGCTGTGGCTGATTCCTTCTGGAACCACTCCACCACTCTCCAGATGGATGGATGGTGTTGGCCGACAAGATTGTAGAACTTGTTGTTCCATCCCCCGCAGATGTTGTTGGTACAGGGGGCACTGTTCATGGTTGCATCATGTACGTTCCAAACTTCAGGAGGGAACATTGGAGAGGGTTAGGCCTTGTAGTGGGGTACTAGTCCTAGTGTCTGGACATGTCGCCAGTTTGACTGTGTTAGGTGGTAGAAGCATCCTTTGGCTGCCACGTCTCTACCAAATACGACAAGCAAAGAGCGCAAAATACTGTCTTTGAAATCAGTCACGATCGTTTCTACAAACATCTCATGGCCAAGTTCTTCACACTTATTAACAATATAAATTGTGACTTTTTTACCTGTGACTTTTTTACCTGTGACTTTTTTTCCTGTGACTTTTTTTCTGTGACTTTTTTACTGTGACTTTTTTTCCAGTGACTTTTTTTCCTAGATTCATCTCGGCTATTATCGCTAAGAGTGTCTCCAGAACCTAGAACGTCTAGAACCTGTCCCGAGACAGTTTTTGTAGTGTTAGTTTCCTGTTGTTGTGGTAATTTTTGATATTGCATTGTAAGACTATAATATTCAGTCAATAAAAATTAAATACAGCGATTTATTGCCTGTTGATATAAGCACCGTACACGTTTGTGTGAAAGAGGTATACACTGGATTGGCTTCTGACTTTCTGTACGGTATAGACAATGTAGACATGTACTAAAAGTGTCCCTGCTTGATTTGTCAATATCGACGCATACCGGCTGACCACAGTTCGGCAGTTTTTGCAGCGAGGTGACTTGTTTCACTGGAAGTCAAACGAAGTTTGGCGCAAGATGGTGAACATGTCAACGAGACAAAATTTACATTATTTAGTAATATTTTACTAATAATAATTTTCTGCTTATTTTGCGAGCACTGTCACGGTTGACTGTCAAGTCATAGGCCTACTATCAAGAATAAGCTTTCTGTTACCTTATAATTTAAACATGTCATGTAACCGGTTTAATGTTATAACAATACCCGACGCCGTATTGTTGATTTGCTTTGCAACCGTAACCTGACCAGCGTACGCCGTTTGAGAAACCGGCTCGGCAACCGGCGGACAAATCAAGCAGGCCCAGTGGCAGTCAAACAGAAGCCATCCAAACTATATTAAAATTGGCATAAACTACTCACTGCTCCAGTGCATCTTCATCCATGTTTATTTCTACAGTATATAAAATGATATTTTAGATTTATTTCACTTTTCTTGGCATTAAATTAACCCTACGTTTCATATCATTTTGAACATTTTGTTTATTTTACCATTTCTATACCAGGAAGCGGAAACCGTCTAACAAAATTTCAGATACGTCTGAAATTCGGATGTGAATCCAAGACTGCCCATTTATGCATTTATTCTTGTGGCAATGCATCTAGAATACAAACTCTATATATTACAGTCATTAAAGAATAACTATTTTATTTTACTTTGTACGGAATATTCGTATTCTAGTAACGACAGAGTCGCGACAAACAGGGAATTAATTACTAAAATCCAAGTCCATATTTTGTATAATAACCCACAAAATGTCAACAACCACAGCAAAAGTATGTCAAATCAAGTCAAGCTAAGTCAAAGTGACGGAAAATGGTTATCTGATCACGTATAATTTGGGTTACGATCGCACTCTTGACCTCTTGAACAAATATTCGAGAAAGATATGCACAAGGAAGCTTAGGTAAACCTGGTGAATGTATGATTCGTAGACCTTTTTTTAAAATTATTTTATTAATATTCAATCACTCGAGTTTCACTAATGATAATGATGAAAATGAAAGGTTGTTCCAGTACACATCAGTATACATGTATATATCTCAACGTTTTTAGCTACGTTCTTGCAAGATGCAATAAATTATGCATTCAACTTCTCAACTGCCTATATGTCATTTAAAAAAAAATATACAAAAATAGTAAGCTATTCATCATGCGGGATGAAATAATGTTTTTAATTTTTATTCATGCATTTAAAAATGTTAAAACTAGAATTATCCAGTTAAAAGATCTACACGTCTACGCAGTCAACTGGATGAAATATGCATGGTATTTTGTTTTTTCAGTGATAATTGATAATAATTTGAATGAAACAATAACAAAGGTTTTAAGCCGTTTTTCTGTAGGCTATATAATATACAAGGTGTGGTATATATATAGTATATATTATAGTCCTGGCCTATTTTTAAAGGACCTAAGTCCGTAACTCAAAATCCTCCAAAATCTTCGACATCGAAAACACGAATTATTGGTCAATTTAAATCAACATTGATGATGTAAACTTACCAGGAAAAGATGAGCTTCTGATATCCGATATTTAAGATAAAATAATTTTTCTAACATTGGTACACGAATCGTGTACCATATTGCGCTCCGGTCCTAGTTTTATTGAGAGACTCGAGGGACGAGGCTAGACACATTGCACTGTATCACACTTCATATATGTGGACTGGAATAACCAGGCGCTAAAAAAAATGCACTGGGTTGAGACTGAATGGCTTGTTTCGCCGAACATAACTGATTTGAAATTGGAGTAAAACGGAAAGCATTTAATGTAAATCAGATTATATACATTCATATTACAGTATTATATGAGTTTCGACCCACTTTTGTCAATTTCTGGATCCCAAATGTTAGCGATTTAGCTCCTTTAAATTATAGTTACAGTGACAAAACAGTTGTTCATATTCAAAAAAAACATAGGCTCATTATAAAGAAATCCCAATCTTGATATTCAGATCAAAGTAATTTTAACTATCTGTATTTAAAAAAGAGCATATTGCATCTTTTGTGATCATACAGTGATGAAGAATGCATTATTACTTCAAGAGAAATCATGTTTATAGTATTCTACCGGTACAAATATATAGAGAGTATTTTAAAATTTTGATGAAGTTTTGCTAAAAATTGAAAATGAATTTTAGAAAAGGTCTACTGTCAAAGTAAGTTTTATTCTCTAAGAAGGAATTTTCTGCCACTAAATGACCATATCTGATATGTAAATCTTATTTATACTGCCATGTGTCAATACATCAATAATCAACAGTTGGCCTACATCAATTTATATCAATACCTTCTTGCAGCCTTGATTGATAGTATCTGCTAATTAAGAAGTTACTACAAACCAGAGATTTAAAAATGGCCAAGTTTAAATCTCAGATGTTATGGGAGAATATAGAGAAGGGTGATTTATCAGCTGTACATGGTTTATTGGATAGTGGTAATATTAACCTAGAAGAAAGAAATGAGGTTTGTTTTTGGTTATCATGTTTTTTTTATTACAGGCAGGTTATATATGATGACTCTTGTACATCTTTGTCACATTTTCCCAGACTAGAAAGAAAATTCATTACCTAAAAAAGAGTCAGTTTTGTTGTGTTTAGAGAATATGACCATCATATATCCTAACAAATTTGTAGCTTTTCAGTGTAAAAACACAAAATAATTGGATCTTTTATAATTAACTGAATGCCAATCTTTTAAAACAAATAGAGAGACAGAAATGGGGTTTAACAACCACTAGACACAATTTAGGTCATTTCAGGACTAACATTTGGTTTAACTTTATTTCAATAATATGCTTGCGCGTAGGGGTCTTAAGCAGTAGGAGGAAATAGGAGGACCCAGAGAAAACCCATGAGGTTGAACAGGTGACCCTATTCCTTGTCATGTACAATCAGGGATACAAAACCACGCCAGTTGACTCAATGACAAGCTTTATGATACAGCATGCATATACTAACCATTCGGCCATCCAACCCCTCCTTTTTAAAACAAATTGCAGGCATAATCTACGTACCGTACGGTAAGTACTGAAGAGTGTGATAATCTTTAAAACCAAATGCAACCATTTAGGCATGTAAATAAGTATTCAAAAATGTAATTAAAACTCATTTTTTTTCAGACAGGACAGACATTCTTAATGGTAGCCTGTGATAATGGTGAATTAAATATTGTCCGAGAATTGTTAGAGGCAGGTGTGGACCCTAATGCTGTGGATAATGTAAGTAGGCCCTACTTGGTGGAAAGTTTAAAGGGACAAAAACACTCTTGCTGGCTTGACTGGTCCAGAAAAAAAATAGCCCTATTCTAACTACTTGATGTTTAAGTGGTCTACCTGTTGTGTAAATTATCCATTACATCCTTTTTTACTTGTCCAGAGGGTTCGAAAATATTTTTATTTCTAAGTTACATTTGAAAAGGTTTATGTAAAGCTTTTCAAACCATGAACATGAAGTTGAGTTTTTCCAATTTTTGAAATTCGGTGTGTTAAGATGAAATTAGTATCACCAATTAATTGGAATATTGTAAAATAGTACAATTTGTTGACCAGAATAATGATTAGGACATTTTATTCAGTTACAGTAAGAGTGGTATTGGGCCTTTAAAGATGTATTATGTAAGAGCTAAACCTTCCTAATGCAGATCTTTCGTTTGGCCTCAAATGTTACATAAATCATAATTAGACATTTATTCACATGCCAAGTACATAATCAACGCTCTAGACCATGAATGGTTTTGATTTTCAATGGACTTAAAAATGATTGCTGGTTAATAATTTAATTAGAAAATGCATAATCTATACTTTGTTTATTATCGTAACAACGGTAGCAATGACAGTCAAGACTACACTGATCTTTAAATGGCGATAACTCCACTTACAATGAAGTAAGAAGAGTGATTTAGAATGGAGAGTAATCTGATATTACGTAGAGTGATTAGTTGAGTATATGCCAAATGGTTCTGATGATCAAAAACTGCATGTACAGGGGATCATTCCTGGTTCCATAAATGATAGCACCCCCCCCCCATCACTTTCTAAGGGGAGTGATTAGGGAGAAACAAATACCTCCTCTTGGATGACATTCAGGTGCACGGCGGGTGCTCGATAGTGAACACTTACCTTAAAGGACAATATTGGTGCTAGAAAAATAGAAAAAGTCTGTGCATTACCATGTTTTTATAAGTATAGAATTAATTTACACATGTGAGTGTACGGGTGGTTTCTATTTTTCTTGTATTTTCTTATCTAATGACATTCAATTACTTTATTGAATTGCCAGATATACTCTTACAGTCTCATATACTTGTAACAACTTTTGGTCTTCGAAGGAATTATTAGTGAGCAGAAATTTGCCCATATATCTAATATCACACGTCACTTCAGCCAGTTATATAGAGGGATAACTCGTGCTTTCCTTTGGTGTTTGTCACTTTCGATTGTTGAAGCATTGTTTACGCCTCTATCGTAGAAATGATGTCTGTGTTAAAATTATATTTTGAAAGTGTTTAACCAGTTCTATCACATATGTGATAATGACTGACACCAATATTGTCTTTTAAATCAGCAATGACTGCCCTTTTGTATCTGAGAAATTAATATAATGTTATATTTCTTCAGGATAACTGGAGTGCTTTATTATGTGCAGCTAAAGAAGGCCATCTTGAAATAGTTATTGAATTACTTGAAAGAGATGCAGCCATTGAGCACAGAGATATGGTAAGCTTGGTGTCTATTTGTGATTTCCCTGCGATTTTTATAAGAGTTGGAATTCTACATGTAGGAGTAGTAGGAGAAAAGATTTTTATTAAATATATGTTCGTATAGAAGTTTGCAACTGAACGAATTGTAAATATAGCCTTGAATATTCTGGCGTTATGTTTAAACAATAGCCTTGAATATTCAGGCGTTATTTTTAAACTATAGCCTTGAATATTCGGGTGTTATTTTCAAACTATAGCCTTGACTATTCGGGCATTATTTTTAAACTATAGCCTTGAATATTCAGGCGTTATTTTTAAACTATAGCCTTGAATATTCGGGCGTTATTTTTAAACTCCACTTCTGGATTTAATGTCAAGTTTCAAGTGACTTTTCAAATCAATCTAAAGTTATTTTTGTGTTATAGTGTGGATGGACACCATTAATGTGGGCGAGTTATAAAGGCAGGGTTATTGTTGTACAAGAATTATTGGAAAAGGGAGCTAACCCTAATGCTGAAGCTGAGGTTAGTTTAATTATAATCCAGTATATATGTTTTTACAGTGTAATGTTATCTCTAGTCTGAACATTTCCAAATTAAATGAACCATGGAACAGAAATTACAAGATGATTAATAAGAGAGAGAGAAATTTTTGAATTAAAATCCAGTCGACGCAAACTCTGTCATTTCGTGACTATCACATGGTTCAATTTTATTGCAATAATTTGCTTGCCTGTAGGAGTCTTTATCAATGGGAGGAAACTTGAGAACAGACGACCCTACTCATTGTCATGTATAACCGGGGAATCGAAACCACACCTGTTGACTACAAGATGATTAAAAGTTGAATATTGAGCTGTGTTGAAAATTGTTCATCCCTTGCAATCTATAATTCTGTGAAAGTTGAATCTGTAATAGGAATATCAGTGAAAAAAAGGTTCAATTCGGTATTTACAAAGATATGGTGAATTCCATCAATCTATGGCCACCATCTTTGTTTGAAGTCCACCAAACTGGATGGGCCTGTTTTAAATCCAATTGAGTTAAAGTCGGGACATTATCTACCGTTGATATTTTGAATTTGTTGTCTTAATTAAATCTTAAATAATAAAACTTGAGTACAATTTAGCATTGATTAAACCGTAAGAATGCTGATATTTTCCAAAAAATGCAAATCACACATCATTACTTTATTATAGTTTATATTTAATTAAAATCTATGAATGAGATATAAATATGGGTTCACTTTATCAACTTTCTGTGTAGGTTTTTTATGATTAGCATAGTGGTCTTGTTTTAACAACACTGCTATTATATCTAATACTAGAGTCTAGAGGTTATAAAGATTTACTAATAATAATCAAATACTACTATTACAGCACAATATGACAAGTTTAGCTTGGGCCAGTGGTCGAGGACATATAGATATAGTAGTGATGTTGTTAGAAAAAGGTGCAAAAGCCAATGCTGCTGACAAGGTGAGGAAAATATGGTTTAACGTCCTATATTTCTACTTCAAATGGGCTATCGAAGATGGGCATACACCATACAGTGTGTTATGAAGGACATTTTGCCTGAACAGTGGCACTGCAGTCTACTCTTGTTTTAATTCCAGCTGTCAAGTGTCCTTTCACGTGCATGCCATTCTGTACACTAATACAGGATCTTGGTTTTTAATCCCATCCATATGATTAGGCACTGTTCCATGTCAGATCATCCATCCTGTAGAGCTGTCAAGGGGAAATTATGCCAGAAAATCCTTAGGACCTCCTGGTTAGTGACACAGCTTCATAATCACTGACTGGTTCCTGGGTATTACAAAGTAGATATTGTTAATCACTGAGTATTACATATTACACAGTAGACATCGTTAATCACTGAGTATTACAAAATAGACATCGTTAATCGGTGACTAGTTCCTGAGTATTACAAAGTAGACATAGCTAATCAGTGACTGGTCCTGAGTATTATAAAGAAGACATTGTTAATCACTGAGTATTACAAAGTAGACATCGTTAATCACTGAGTATTACAAAATAGACATCGTTAATCACTACTGACTGGTTCCTGAGTATTACAAAGTAGATATTGTTAATCACTGACTGGTTGGTTCCTTATTATTACAAAGTAAACATCATTAATCACTGACCAGTTCCTGAGTATTACAAAGTAGACATCTTTAATCAGTGACTGGTCCTGAGTATTACAAAGTAGACATCGCTAGCAGTTACTGACTGGTATTTTCAGTCGAATATGAAACTAGCATCATTCATATTATCATCTTGATACCCATAATATTGATATGACCTTGGATAGGGATTATAGAAACTGGCACAGTTTACCAAATATCATGATTGCTGATACTCTGTCTCTAATTCAACTTATTCACTTTCAGTATGGAACTACGCCTGTAATATGGGCGGCTAGGAAAGGGATAGTCGAGATAGTAGAGGCGCTGTTAGCAGAAGGGGCTAATGCAGATGCATCTGGAATGGTAAGTCGTATTTGGTTGATTATCAGATACTCAAGATTTTTTGATTTTTTTTTGTGTATTAGAGAAAGAGATGTAGATAGTATTAGTGGTAGTAGATTTAAAATCTAGACTATTGCTACAGTTGGGTACTTTGTGTCTGGAAGATCAAGTTTGGGTATTTTGTCTGGAAGATCAAATTTTAGTGCTCTGGAAGATCAAGTTTCTACATTTGGGTACTTTGTCTGTAAGATCATGTTTCTGATCATTTCATGTCACTTTTTTTATTACCACATGAGAATGTTTTGCAAACCTAATCTTATTGTGTTTCCCTTTAGTAATCAGTCGGAAGTTCAACATCACTTAGACTTTTGATTAATAAATAAAATTGACCATTAACAGTGATTACTTTATACCAGATTTCCCAATTAAATTTGGAACAATAAAATGTTGGCAAATTGATTACAGTCAGTAAAAAAAGGCCATGACAGACAAATCATTTAGAGCCATTCCTTTCTTCTGAATACTGAAATAGGCAGATATTCAGAAAGTTAGATCATTTTGTAGTTATACCATCCAGATGTCATTTGCAGATGGGCTGACATCTCAGTCATGTTCCTAAATCATAGCCAACTCCGATCATATTATTTGTGCATGTGTACAGGAGTAGCTGTTGATTTTTAGGTTTCTGTGGACACATGGTTAAAACGATCAAAAATATAGATTCAGATGAGGTGGAAAATGGATGGTTTTGTGTTGAATGTTGTCAGAATATTTTTAAAGTTAGTTGATTACTCTAATTAATTAAAATGATTTTTTAAAATTGTTTACAGAATTCTTGGACGCCTTTACTAGTGGCAACTAAAGGTGGTTATACAGAAGTTGTACAAGCTCTGCTAAAATATGATCCTAATGTTAATGCTGTTGATACGGTAAATATACTAAGAAATGTAATGAAATGGGGTTAAATGTCCTACTGTTCTGCTCCGACTGGGCTATTGAAGACAGGCATACACCATACAGTGTGCCATGAGGAAATTTGGGCCAGGCAGCGGCACTACAGCCTACTCTTATATGGAATATCAACTGTCAGGATCTTTAACATGCATGCCAATGTATACACAGGTCCACGTTTTTCATCCCATCCGAGCAACTAGACAGCTGTCCTTGTCAGGCTCTCCATCCTGCACTGCTGACATGGGGAAACCACAATGGAAAATCCCAATGAACTTTCACAGCCAATGCAGGGATTAAACACGCGACATCCAGCATCTTAACCACCGTGTCTCCAAATATCCTAATATGTATTCTTTACAGATAAATTAAGTCAATTTGCAAAGGAATAAGCAAGGATCCTTAGTCATATCCTTTCAGCCGTTTCGATATGAAGTTGTGACGATTTAGAATTTTATTAACAGAACAATTTAGGATATTGTAAATAAATCATGACTGCTTCTTTAGCAAAGGTATTTGACCAATATTCACAAAAAGAGAGAAACAACTTTACCTGATAATTTAAAGATATTTATTTTTGTAGTGATCAGGTTGATTTTGTTTAATTACTAGGATGGATTAACAGCCTTGGCTATTGCTGCTAAAGAAGGATTTGTTGCCATAGTGGGAGATCTTATTGCTCAAGGTGCATATGTTAATATGGCCGACAGGGTAAGTCAATTTAAAGATACATTATGAGAGATGAGATAACAGAATGGCAGTTCTCACTATAATAGTTAAAAACTACATAATGTAAAGGAAATTTGCTGAAAATTTCAGTATAATTGATCCACTATGAACTGTGAACAATTGGTTGAAAGTTCCGCTTAGCCTCGATTATCATTACTGAAGTCATTTATTTGTTTAATCATGAAAGAAGTTTTCTTGCAAATCAGACATTAATCCAACAAATATCGCAGTCTAGCCTTACTATTGAGAGCTAATTATGGTCTGAATAAGTTAGTTAATGTCTAATTTATAATTTCTATAATATCCGAAGCCTAAATTTAGACTTGCAGTAATCAGATTTAGCTCTTAACTAATGTAACTTTAACTAATTATCTTGTATTACAACAGCACATGTCTATGTTAATATGGTCGACGGGGTAGGTAAACTTCTTTTGTGCTCCAGTCCCCGACAACTATATAAAGGAAACATCTGCACAATTTCATTTAAGTCTGATGAGTTCAAAATGATCGATACTACTAGCTTCATGAGAGAAATCTGGGACTGCTACTCGCCACAGGTACATTTACTTACATGACATGTTTGTGGTTGTGTTTAGTTTCAAAGTTTTAAAATTATTTCTATGTCTCTCTATCTTCAGGCAGGGGACACAATTTTAATCCATGCTGTAAAAGGAGGATATATTGAAGTTGTTAGTGCATTATTAAGTCGACATGTTGATATAGATGTACAAGGATCTGTAAGTATTTCATTATAAAGACGGCCATGTTTTTATTTTCTAGGTCTCCCCATTTTACTACATACCGGTACCGGTAAATATGGAAATAAACACAAATTTTTATCGAAAGTATTGAAATATGTATTTAGAATTGTGTTTATTTATTTAATAGGGGGGATGCATGCACGCTTTATCATAAGGTCTGTCATTGAGTAAACTGCTGTGGTTTTGATTCCCCAGTTGTACGTGACAAGGAGTAGGGTCACAAGCGAATTATTGAAATAAAATTGAACCATACGTTTGTCCGGAGATGACCTAGTTTGTGTCAAGTGTTGATGGAATCTAAATCCTGATTCTCCTTCCAGGTTCAAGTCACAAACAAACAGTTTTATAAATCAGGATTTTATTAAACATTGTTGACTTAATGAATGACTGTCAAATTCTTGCATCTGGGTTTGGATTCAGTTTGAAACAAATTAAATGGATTCTGAATCTGGAAAGAATATATATATAAATATATATAACTCATGACCATTCCATACCGCTCGGGTTATTCAATAGTTTAAGAGAATGTATCCCTGCGCAAGTATTCCATGAGCGATAATGGCACACTCACGACACAATCGAGTGAACCATAGAATAACTCAAGCGTTATTCTACAACTACAAGCAAATCTAAAAATACATTGTACTATCCAGATTATCAAAAAAATCACCACCAATAACGTTAAAATTCATCATAGGTTCTTCAATTTTTTCTTTCTTTTTTACAAATATTGTGGTTGTCTAGAGGTGACAGCATTACAGTTTGACATAATTCTGAAAGTGACGTCATTCTTGACAAAAGTAGTATGTTTTCAAGCCATTGAGTACAACCATAGGTTTTTCAATGGCTGTATTTAATGATATTTGCATGTACATGTAGTTATAGAATGATAGAATCACAGTCATCAGATTTTAGTATACAGTTAATTATAAGTGAAATCTGGTTAGACCAACAATAGTTGTTTGGAATAGTGTGAAAGTAATGTGTTGATTTCAAAATGTTTCGACAGTCTTACATTATGACATGTATATTTACAGGAAGGTAAAACAGCTTTATATTGGGCCGTAGAAAAAGATCATATTCACATTGTTAAGAAAATATTAGATCAAGATCCAGATTTAGAAGTTTGTACCAAGGTCAGTAATAATAATTTTTAAAGGAGAAATGATAAACAAATCAGGCATGGATTTAAGGTGGGGGGGGGGCTGCCCCGCCATGAGACGAAGTAAGTACCCCTGAGACCAAGTAAGTGCCCCAAAGGTTCACAAAAAAACCCCACAATAACAAAATCAATAACAATCATAATATGACATGAACTTTATGTCAACTTGAATAAAACTGCTTTCGGGGAGTTAACTTTATGAACATTTTATTGCATATTTGGTTGACATCATTATGGGGTGGAATTGTTGATGGCGCCCCACCTGTTTGCAGCTTCCAGATCCACTACTGAAACAAATGATCTATGAATAGATATTGAAATATTTACTGTTTTATGTATAATGATATTTACAGTAAAAAGGGAAATAATATCAAAACTCAGTTTCGATGGTTTTTCTGATAATTGATAACATTAAAAATCTTAACATCCTAATGATTGGGAAAATAGTTCCCTGACATATTTAGGGAGAAATTAACTAATGAATATTTACTAATAATTTATCTCATATATAACACAAGGCACATTAAAAAAAGTTATTAGTACACATTTATTGCACTTCTTTCTGTAATAGTAATTTAAGAAGTTTTGTTGATGATTTAATTTGATATGTACATGTATATTATTATGTGGTGGGTTGTGGAAGGTGCCCTAGATTTGTTGATGATTTAATTTGATATGTACATGAATATTATTATGGGGTGGGTTGTGAAAGGTGCTCTAGATTTGTTGATGATTTAATTTGATATGTACATGTATATTATTACAGGATAATGATACAGCTTTATTACGAGCTGTCAGAAGTAGAAATGAAGAATCTGTTAAACTGTTGATGGAGAAAGGAGCTAAAGTATCCGCTGCAGATAAGGTAAATTATGGTGAAATTTAGGAATCCATTGTCTGAATGTCTAGTTGGGGATTCTTATTGACAGGATTGCAAGGAAGTGACAGGGTATAAGTGGTGTGAATAGAATAGGCTGAAGGAATTCCGACCAGGCGTCGCCAGTAAAAATGCGGTCCCGTGTGACCTTATCGATAACAAAAGAACCACATTGGTATTAAATTCTATATTAACGGCAAAAACTAATGTTTGTCAACACACAAGTTTATAATGAATGTACAGGAAAGTTGTGCTATAAGGTATACAATGAGGTTACGTGGGACCGCCTCACCTATAAATTATGTCCCTTTATCTCTTGGGAGGAAGCCCATTGTGTTTCAGCTAATATAAATTTATACATTCAATCAGTGCATTGTTTTTGTGATCGAACATCTTCTTGTTCAATCAATGATGACTATTGGTTGGATTGAGAATATTGGAATGTTCAATCAGGTGACCACTGAGTGAGGAGAGGGGGGGGGGGGAATGGTTAGCACGTGCGTGTTGTATCATAAAGCCTGTCATTGAGTCAACTGCTGTGTTTCGAATCCCTGGTTGTACATGGCAAGGAGTAGGATTGCTTGTCCAACCTCGTGAGTTTTCTTCAGGTCCTCTGGTTTCCTTTGACAACATCATTGGTGTTTTGTAATCATTATCGACTTTGGAAAACCTTAAGAGAAAATTTTGATGTGTCTTGCTTGAACTGAATGGAAAGAAATGGAAGAAAAGAATGAATTTGGGTGATCAGCTAAGCCCTCTTGTTGGAATGATCATGATGCATTGACTATATTGTGCATGTTTTAGTCTTATAATAATCATTCATGGATTTTATTATTAGAGAGGTGATACACCACTTCATATTGCTATTAGAGCCAGAAGTAAGAGAATAACAGAATTATTACTGAGAAATCCTAGAAATAGTCGACTCTTGTATCGACCTAATAAATCGGAAGAAACTCCGTACAAGATGGACTCCTGTTATCAAAGGAGTATACTAACACAGATCTTTGGACATCGTAAGTACTTGAAATTTAGTTTAAATAGTATTTATTTAGAGAATATTATACCATATAAAAAGCATAAATAAAAGGATACAAAAACAAGCCAAGTAGACTTATATTAATTTGCTTCCTTCTGGTTTAGGTGTATATTATATGTAGAATGTCGAATTATATTTGATACAGGCAAACAAACTAATTAAATTATTTTAATAATTCGCTTGCCTAGGGGTCTTTAGCAGTGTGTTGGGGGGGGGGGGGGGCGGAGGACCCGGAGAAAACCCACGAGGTTGTTATGTTGAGATGTAAAGTGTTTGCCAGCACACCCAATAGAAAAGTTATTTTCATATTGGAAATACATTGAGGTATGGTAAAAATGCCAACGATTGGAAACTTAAAAAAAACTATTGAAAACATTAATGAAACTTAAAACAAATGGAAACCCAATTATTAAAATTGAAAGTCAATGAAAATTCAATCTAATAAAATTGAAAGTCAATGACATTTCAATCTAATCAAATTGAAAGTCAATGAAAATTCAATCTAATAGAATTAAAAGTCAATGAATATTCAGCCTAATTGACTTTCAAACTGTTCAACTAGTATTCACTGAATACAAATCAATCTATTAACTAGATTGAGTTGATTTTAAACTGTTCAACTAGTACCTACTGAATACAAATCAATCTATTAACAATATTGCGTTGATTTTAAATTGTTATACTAGTACCTACTGAATACAAATCTATCTATTAACTAGACTGCCTTTATTTAAACTGTTAAATTAGTAGATTGAGTTGATTTAAAACTGTTAAAATAGTACTCACTGAATACAGATTGATCTATTAACTAGATTGAGTTGACTTTAAACTAGTACTTACTGAATACAGATTGATCTATTAACTATAATGATTTTAAACTGTTAAACTAGTACTCGTTGAATAAAGACGAATCTATTAACTAGACTGAGTTGATTTAAACTGTTTAACTAGTACTCATGGTGTACAGATTGGTCTATTACCTAGATTGAGTTTATTTTAAACTTTTAATTAGTACTTACTGAATACAGATTAATCTATTAACTAGACTGTGTTGATTTAAACTGTTATACTAGTACTCACTCAATATAGATCAATCCATTAACTAGAGTGAGTTGATTTTAAACCGTTAAATTAGTACTCACTCAATACAGATTAATCTTTTAACTAGATTGGTCTTTAAACTTGATTGAGTTGATTTAAACTGTTAAACTAGTACTCACCGAATACAGACGAATCTATTATCTAGACTGAATTGATTTAAACTGTGAAACTTTAAAATTTGATTTGATCTTCATTTTCTGAAGGGGTGTTATTGTTTGAAACAATTCGAATGTATATGTCAATTATGGTACGTTTTCCAGTGTAAAGTTGCTGCCACACACTTTAATTGAATACATTTCACCTCGCTCACATTTCGAAATAATAATTTTCAGAGTTATTGTACCTTAATAAAAAAAACGATATCCTATATTGCCGTTTTGCGGATTGGACACACCCGCCTTTGTTGTTTAGCTGCAATTCTGTCAATTATTGGGGCAATGTCCACTCGAAATATATTTTTGTCACTTATTTTAATACGTAATCGTTAAATAAAATATAAACTTTAGTATTCCGCCCATGAGAATATTCCTTTACGTACCCTAAATTATCATCTCAATTGTACATATGTTTGTTTTTCTTTATACTGTATATTTGTGTTTATATTATGACTGTCAGTTGTAAATCTATTAAACATCCATTTTAAGGAAGCGATTTTATATAAGCTGATAAAGCTTGTTATCGTATCCTATATTTATTATATAAATTTGGTAAATTTAAATGAATAAATTATTGTTTAAATATAAACAAGGGAAATTGAGTGAATGAAATGAACTGAACTGTTTTTTTAGCGTCCTACTGTTCTGCTCCTAAACTGGGCTTATGAAGACGGGCATACGCCATACATTGTACTATGAGGGAAATTTTGACCTGGAAGCAGCGCTACGGCCTACTTTTAAATCGAGTTCCAACTGACAAGGGGTCTTTTACATGCACGCCAATGTGTACACAAGGCCTCGGTTTTTCGTACCATCCGAACGACTGAACAGTTGTATTTGTGCTATGTTCTAAGCCCACCCAGGACTAGAGGGCATGTTTCTATCAAACATCGTTCAATTAAATTGTTTATAACTTTTGGTCTTAGTAATTCCAAATTTAATTCATCACTAGTTATCTGTCGTATTTATGTAATACGACTGATTTTCGAAGATTGAGATAAACGTTAATATCCCTAGTTATCTCCCTTTAATTATGATTGAAGACAAGTACATGGCACTTTAATTTGCCAAGTAGATGAAAGAAGAAAAAAAAATGATATTAATTTGGAATAAATAAATAAATACATTAGAATTTGACTTGAAATACCGGAAGTGCAATCTGTCAATTAAATTTGTCATATAAGCTTGTAGGTATTGCACTGTGAATGGCAGTTAATGTTGTATCCCTTAATAATTTCACACGAAACATCTACGCGCAAATACACCACCAGTAAAAACTTTTTCCTAATAACGGAAAACTATAACCCTTCCTTTTTGATTTTCTACACGTTACAACAGCATTGCAATTCTCTATTTTTACCAAAATTACTTGGAACCCCATCTGACACTCTGACACGCAAAAGAAGTACCGTAATATAGCAAACATGTAAAGATAAAAAATAAATAGTTGTTAGTTGTAGTGAACCTAATGTATTGTTTTGTTTTAAGAGAATAGATCCAATAATTGTTTAGGTATCTGGGTCCTGTTTCACAAAATTTTAACTTACATAATATCCAAATTTTAATATTTTTATTGGATAATATTTGATTGATTTTAGTGCTTAGCCAATCAAAATTGAAGTATCTACTAAAATTTGGATTTTATCTTTAGTTAAGAGTTCGAGAAACCGGACCCTGATTTACCTATGAAATGGAATGAAACTATTAATAATTTCTAATATTTCTGTATTATAGGTAATTTAAATGCAACAGATGCAGAGAATCTACTTGGTTATGAGATATATAGCAGTGCTTTAGCTGATATACTCAGTGAACCAGCCCTCATTACACCTATATCTATAGGACTATATGCTAAATGGGGCAGTGGAAAATCATTTCTTTTGGGAAAACTCAAGAGTAAGATAATTTGAATTTTATTGTTTTAAAAGGAAATGATATTATGATTACACAAGATGGTATTTGTTGTCAATAGTCAAAATTTAGTGTGAAAAACATACTTGTAAAATTATATTAAAGAAAAATTATTAAATATTTTGTGATTAAATTTGTTCATACTTGCACTTCAATTAAAACAAAAGGATCACAAACTAGGTCATTTCGAGATTAACATATTGTTCAATTTTATTTCAATAATTTGCTTGCAAGTTGGAGTCTTTAGCAGTGGGAGGGCCAGGAGGAATCTCAAAAAGTTGGACAGTGGACCCTACTCCTTGTCCCGACAATTAAGGAATCGAAATCACGTCACATGACTTAATAACAGATCTTCTGATCCAATGTGCACGTGTTAGCCCAACCCCCAACAAAAGGAATGAATGAATGAATGAAATGGGGTTTAACGTCCTACTATTATTCACCTAACCTGGGCTAAAGGAAGATGGGCATATGCCATCCAGTGCTATGAGGGAAATTTTGCCCGGGCAGCGGCGCTACGGCCTACTATTATATCGAATTCCAACTGCCAAGGGATTTTTAACGTGCACTCCAATGTGTACACGGGACCTCAGTTTTCCGTCCCATCCGAACGACTAGGCAGCTGTCCTTATCAGGCCCTTCTTCTGCATCACTGACAAAGGGATATCACGCCGGAAAATCGAGATGAACTTTCTCGGCCAATGCAGGGATCGAACAACTGACACCCAACAAAAGGTGTGCATGATAACTGCTGTACAAAGGAACATAACATCCTCCCTTTTTAATTTTCTCTTAAAATGGACATATTGATAGTATAAATACTTCTTGTTGTTGTTGTTTTGTTTACAGGTGAAATGAAAGTGTTTACTCATCAGAATATTATTGTGGACGATGATATAAAGTTTGGTTGGGTTTTATTTCTACTCTTGTTGTTTATAAACTTGGTTATAGGAGAAACACTAGCTCTAGCCGTAAGATTTGAAGTAGGACTGGCTGTTGGCTTTGGATTATTCGTTATAGAATATGCATTTCTAGGTAAGGAACAGATTATCTTTTATGTGATGAAAGGAGGAAGAGGGTTAGATGGCAGCATCTTTACCGTGTGCGTGTTGCATCATAAGGTCTGCACTTGATTCAACTGGCGTGGTTTTGAATCCCCGGTTGTACGTGGCAACGAGTAGGGTCGTCTGTCCAACCTCGTGGGTTTTCTCCGGGTCCTCCGGTTTCCCCCCACTGCTAAAGACCCCTATGCACAAAGCTATTTATTGAAATAAAATTAAACCATGTGTTAGTCCTGAAATGACCTAGATTGTGTCGATTGGCCGTTAAACTCCATTTCTATCTCTTTCTCAATGATTTATAATATTTAATAGTTTTATTTGTTGTGTTTTTAGGAGTTATTCATGTGTGTAAAAAACGTCACAATACTGCGTTTGCTATAACTATTGGTGTGATGTTTAATAGAAAGCTGCATCTTATAACACTCTTTCTACGAATGTTATTTTGTATACCAAAAAGAATCAGTTCACAGGATAAACTTAATTATGCAAACGGATCGGCATATTCTGTTAGGTAAGTAAGACTATAACATATTTAAACTAAACTAGGGAGGTTGGGTGGCTGGATGGTAAGCGTGCACGCGCTGTATCATAAAGCCTGTCATTGCTTCAACTGGCGTGGTTTCGAATCCCCAGTTGGCAAGGAATGGGGTCGTCTGTCCAACCTCGTGGGTTTTCTCCGGGTCCTCCAATTTCCTCCCAGTACTAAAGACCCCTAAGCAAATTGAACCATATTTTAGTCCCAAAATGACCTAGTTTGTGTCGAGTGGACGTTAAACCCTATTCCTCTCTCACTATCTGTACATGAACGCCAATCGGCTCAGTTTGGTTCTACTGTTATTAAACATAAAAACTGTATTTATTTAAGATGGTCTCAATCTGATTAAAATACAGATCTATATTTCGGGTTTTTTAAACTTATGGTGCCCAACACTACATGAAGATCTGATAAGTTGTAGTAGGAGTTTACGTCAGGGTTCAAACGAGCGACTTTTGACCCTATGATGTCAGACATTGATCAATCAATGAGCGTTGACATTTCTAGTGGTTTACTTATAACCCACAGTTCCATGCATCAAAAGGCCAAGAACTCGCCTTAACAGACTGTTTCATTGGCTAATCTCTCACATCATCCAAGACACGTCAATGATAACAACTCTTCCAGATCCTAGTGTAGTAAAGACAAGTAAAACAAAATTTTGAACTATAAAAACAAAATGAAATAGGATCTGTGTTTTAATCAGATTGAAATTGTGTAAATTTATGCCATGTAATCTGATGACAGGTTACTTCTCCATCCAGACAATTTGACTGACAGTCAGTCAACACTGATAAATACGACTGTCAAATTGTGCATTATTGATAAATTAATGAAATGAAAAGGTGTTTAATGTCCTACTGTTCTGCTCTAACTGAGATAATAAAGACTGGCATGTGCAATACAGTGTGCTATGATGGAATTTTTCTCAAAAAACAACACTACAACCTACTTTTATATTGAATTCCAACTGTTATAGGATCTTTTACTTGCTTGCACGCCAATGTGTACACATGACCTTGGTTTTTCGTCCCACCCAATCAAACATATGTTGTACCTTGCCACCAGGCCCTCTGTCCTGTACCATTGACAAGGGGGGATAACACCAGAAAATCCTGATGAACTTTCTCAGCCAATGCAGGGATCGAACATGGGACCTCCAGTCTGACTATCTGAGCAACCATGACTCCAGTAGATGTTAAATCTAATATTAAGTGCAGGAGGACTGCACCACACATGATTTACACAAAGACAAATATACTGACAAGACATCATACTCAGAAACAACAAACAAACAAACAAATCAAAAAGAGTGAATGGATACGGGGGCTGGCCGTAAGCGTCCACTGCGCTGTACAGTCCTGGGCGTGTAGTGATACAGACTTCACTCAAAATTGAAAATGATCAGGAATACAACACTAAGAAAATATTGAGTAATGTCAGCATGAGTCATGGTCTGCCATATGCTACAAGAAATACGAATGCAAGCATACTGTAGTAAAAATTCGACTCTACAAGCAACCACATCTGTGAAATGTATAAATACTATACTATAAAAAGTAGTCTAAAACAATAAAGAAACGTTTAGGTATTCCCTAAGTATACTGTAGATGTGGTGAAGAAAACAAAGTTTTTGAAAAGTCTATTTAATCAACTTTAATGTAAGTAAAAGTAATAATAATGCATGTAATAATTTCCTGTTTTTAACATCATGTTTTTTGTTTATATCAGGTTTTTGTTTTCTGATTGTACCCGTTTAACTAGTGTTGGTGGGGAGAAATCATTGGCAGCCATGATAGCTACACTATGTGTTGCTGTAGAACAAGAATATGGATTCTTGGTAGCACGACTATTCAGAGTTTTTGAACCTCAGTTTGGAAGTAAGTATAATTTACAGATTCAGAAACAGATGCGATGTTAGATTTTAACGTAAACTGACATGGCTTATAAAGTAAACCCCTAATTAAACTTAGACATTGCAGCTTTCTAAAATGGACAAACTAATCAGTTTCGGAACTGTCACTTCAAAAATGCAAAATAAAGCCTTAAAATAGATGGTATCCATAAACAGTCCTACCTTGATAAAGAATAATCCTATTAATACTGTAACTCACTATTGCCAGCTGAGATATTGGCAAAACATAATTCCAACTTCAAATTACCTTTGAAGGAAACTTAAGCATTGAGGCAATGGGAGGTAATTGTGTTATTATTTCCTGTGTCAATGATTTTTAAGGGTGGGAAATAGTGCCAATGGTCGTATAATAGTGAGTTGATAACATATTGAGCAAAAGACAGAAATAAATATGTTTTGACTTTCTTAGAAAATATGAAATTTTCCCTTTAAATAACCTAGTTTGTATCAATATCAAGTAGATGTTGAAAGTCCATTTCTCTCTGACTCTCTCTCTCTCTGTATTTTGATACTTGAACTTTTAATGTTTTATTTTTCCAGATTCGAAGAAAGCGTCCTTCAAGTGTATATGTTGTATACCATATTTTATATTAGTACTGCTTATCATATTACTAATAGCCGCTAGCATCGCCTTGGTAACTGTATTCAAAATTTCAAGCGTACCTGTCAACGCCATTTTAATTTCATTTATTTGTGTGATTGGCCTATCTTTTATAACAAATCTTTATACGTGGGCACAAGCAGGAATGGCCTTGCTTAACTCCCAGAAACGAAGAGTTTTATCTGCTGCCGATAAGGTGGATGTTCTGAAAATAGATGGTTTTATGCAGCAGTTGAAAACGGAAGTTGATATGATGGGAACTCTAGTGAACTGTATGGATGCCTTCACAGATAGGCAGACGCGATTAGTTGTAGTTGTTGACGGATTGGACAGTTGTGAACAAGACAAAGTCTTACAAGTTTTAGATACGGTCAATTCACTTTTCTCTGACGATCATTCTCCATTTATTGTCATCCTCGCTGTGGATCCCCATATCATAATTAAAGGCATCGAACAGAACTTACAGACACGATTTGATTCCAATGTTAATGGGTATGATTATCTGAGAAATGTGGTTCATCTGCCGTTCTATTTACAAAGTCAGGGCGTACGAATACCTAAACAGAATTTGACAGTGGCCTTCTCATCAGAAACATCGGTACACCATTCGGAATCACCAGGGAAACCATATGCGGTAAATATTGCAGTATATTATTCTCATCTCATAACTCCAGAGGGTTTGAATGGCCGAATGGTTAGCATGTGCGCACTGTATCATAAAGTCTATCATTGAGTCAACTGGAGTGGTTCCGAATCTCTGTTGTCTGTGGCAAGGAGTAAGGTCGCCTGTCCAACCTCATGGGTTTTCTCTCCGGGTCCTTTGGTTTCCTGCCACTGCTAAAGACCCCAGCAATTATTGAAATAAAATTAAAAACGTATGTTACTCCCGAAATGACCTAGTTTGTGTTGAGTGGAAGTTAAACCCCATTTCTCCCTCTCTCTCTCTCTCTCTTTTTATAACTCAAAACACCTATAGTATTGTTAGCACTAGAAAGTATCTTTATTTGAACTATAATAGCAAAAATCGCCAACTCTTTATCTAAATCTTACATAATACATGTTTAACCATCATTGTCAAATATTAAAGTATAATAGCATTGGGTATTTTTCCTATATATTTCTTACAGCAACAGGACTATTTGAAATCATCAACCAGTATAGAGAAAGGCCATTGACATAATACATGTTTATCCATCATTGTCAAATATTAAACTATAGTAGCATGGGGTATTTTTTCCTATATATTTCTTGCAGCATCATGACTCAGTGTCAAATTTTAAACTTTCATAGCATGTTTTTTTTCCCTATTTATTTCTTACAGCATCAAGACTCAGTGTCAAATATTAACTATAATAGCAAGGGGGGGTTTTCCCTATTTATTTCTTACAGCATCAAGACTCAGTGTCAAATATTAACTATAATAGCAAGGGGGGGGGGGGGGGCCCTATTTATTTCTTACAGCATCAAGACTCATTGTCAGATATTAACTATATAATAGCAAGGGGGGTTTCCCTATTTATTTCTTACAGCATTAAGACTCAGTGTCAAATATTAACTATAATAGCATGGGGGGGTTTCCCTATATATTTCTTGCAGCATCATGACTCAGTGTCAAATTTTAACTATAATAGCATGAGTATTTCCCTATTTATTTCTTGCAGCATCAAGACTCATTCAAATCCTCAACGAGTATAGAGAAAGGTCATTCACATAAAAAGGTGACGAACAAGATGTCTTCTATATTATCGGAATCTCTACCAGGAATGAATTACTCGTCGTCTGTTGATTTGAGTAATACGTTCGTTAAGAACGATTATTTTAGCGATATTAATCCACGGAGTATGAGACGTCTCATGAATATAGTCGCTGTTACAGGTAATTTTATTCATAGCCTCTGTTTACCAGATTGACAATATTAAACGAAATGGGGTTTAACGTTCTACTCTTCTGCACCTAACCAGGGCGGCGCTACGTCCTACTCTTATATCGCATTCCAACTGTCGAGGGATCTTTTACGTGCATGCCAATGTGTACACGGGACCTCGGTTTTCCGTCCCATCCGAACGACTAGGCAGCTGTCCTGGTCAGACCATGACAATATTCAACTTGCTTAAAAACTTTCAGAGAATGTTATTCGTAATGTCGCCTAAATAAATCAGTAATGAAGATGGAGTTATCTACTGCTAATGTCTTCAACATTATTTCATTCAAAAGGTAAAAATATAAAAAAATTCAGCATCAATAATATGGGAATAGATTTATATAAAGATTTGCTATTTTAACCACTACTTTATAAGTCTGTTTCAATTAAATAAAACTGTCTGTCTAGCCTTGGGGGTACTCGAGCCAGTGCCTTCCTCTTTTAACTATTGCCATAAATTATGTAAGGCCAAAAATGACCTGTTTAACTTTGAGTGGACTTTAAATAAATCTCATTTCAGGGGAATTATTATTGAATGGTTAGCATTTGTGCCTTGTATAATAAGGTCTGTCGTTGAATCAACTAACGTGGTTTCGATTTCCCGATTGTACATGACCAGGAGAAGGGTCGCCTGTCTAATATCGTCGACTTTCTCAGTATCTTCCGGTTTCCTCCCATTGCTAAAGACCCCTACGCGCAAGAGAATTATTGAAATAAAAGTTAACTATATGTTAGTCCCAAAATGACCTAGTTTGTGTCGAGAGGACATTAAACTCCATTTCTCTCTCTCTTTAATTCTTATTTCTCCATACGTCTCTCTCTCCATCCCTAATTAATACAACACATTATTATTTTTAGCCCGTTTGCTCAGAGCCTATCATATAGACTTTAACTGGCATCGTTTAGCAGCTTGGATAAATATCATAGAACAATGGCCATATAGAGTGTCATGGATTATCTATTATTTTGAAGAAACGGAAGAATTGGATGATTCTACATCTTTACATTTTCTTTATCAAAAGTAAGTTTTATTTATTTATTTTATTTATTTTATTTATTTTATTTATTTATTTATTTATTTATTTATTTATTTATTTATTTATTTATTTATTTTTATTTATTTATCAGAACTCAGTATTCAGTAACAATATATTAACAAGGTTTTTAAATTTCATTTTCTCCCATTAAAGAATTAAAGATACATTATTGGAGATTAGATAAAGCACTAGCAGTTCTCACTATAATAGTTTAAAACTAGATAAAAAATTAAGGCGATTTGCTGAAAATTTCAGTCAAAATGATCCACTATGAACCGAGAATTAAATTTGGGCCTAGACTTGATCATCATTACTAAAGTCGGTATGATAAAAAACAGTCTTTATTATCCATTTTATGATTAAATCAGTAGTGAAAGTCGAGCCGCAAATCGGATTATAATCCAATAAACATCGCTGGCTAGCGTTGATTATGGTCTGGATAAGTTAATTAATGTCTAATTAATAATTTAGATAACATTTGAGGCCTAAAGAAAGACCTGCTATTGGCAGATTTAGCTCTTGCATAATGTATGTTTAAGCCTTATTGCCAAGTTTTAATTTAACAGAATTCATTGGGTTTTCTCCAGGTCCTCCAGTTTCCTAATACTGCTTAAGACCCCTACGCGCAAGCGAATTATTGAAATAGAATTAAATCATGTGTTAGTCCTGAAATGACCTAGTTTGTGTCGAGTGGACATTAAACCCCATTTCTCTTCCTCTCTCTCTCTCTATTTTGTTGCTGTTGAGCGGGGATTCTTAAATCTATCATATTTCATAAATGTTATTATATTATCTTATAAATTGTAGAATATATGTCATAAATCTATCATATTTCATAAATGTTATTATATTATCTTATAAATTGTAGAATATATGTTATTATGTTATTTTATTAATTGTAGAATATCTCCACGGATACCTGCATCAAAGGAAATAGATCCTCTTCTAGAAATAGATCGTAACGTTAGAAAACTAGAAGCATTTTTAGCCAGTAAATCAGGCAACTACCCTCTACTTAATATCAGTGATCTTCGCAAGTTTCTTGGATGTACTATCAATTTAGATCCTTACTTACGAAAACTGATCAGAGGTAGGCGATACATCCCTGTTTTTATACAATTTCTACTTTTTTTAATACAATTCTAATAAAATGCGTTATACTTAATACTTATGGATTGTCTAGATCCTTACTTAAGAAAACTGATCAGAGGTAGGAGATACATCCTTGTTTTTGTATAATTTCTAATTTTTTAAATACAATTCTAACAAAGGGGCATGGCATTTTCACGTATTTCGGCCCCGGTGACAAATGTGTCACCAATCAAAAAATATTCAATGACCTTCAAATAGATGATTTTTAAAGAGTTTAACTCTGGACATGTAAGTACATAGAAAACTACCATGTTGAGCTACTAGAGTATATACATATATTGTCTAAGTTTTCCTGACATATTGGATGATAAACCTCAGTAGCGTACGTGCCAAACAGAATAATCCGCTGAGCTATATTGAAAAATAACCCAATATACCTGAAACAAATCTAAATTATTATACAAAAAAAGATTTAGAATCAAAAAGTCTTTACTAATTGTTTCATGTGCGATGCACACTCTTCAGAAGACTTTTTGATTTTACATCTTTTATTGTGTTTTCGCTCTTTGTGTTCAGTAAATGTGCACTACTTGGATTTTAAATTATTATATATACGGTCACTATATAACATTTATATATTTAATAAACATTCTATTTCTGTCAAAAATACCAATTTATCTTACAATTCCTGTTGTTTGGTTCTGGTTGTTGTCAGGATTAAGTTGCCATGGTACCAATGAACTTGACATCAAATTGTCTCTGACGTCATCAGTGTTTTTCTTGATTTGGATTCAGTGGACCAATGATAATGAATATATTTTTGTATTTATTTTAGAGTTTCAACATAATGCAGATAGAATGGATTATGGTATTAGTGGGTTATATCCCCAACCTCCTCCTCAGCCAGGCATGGTATCCAGAGAAAGCGAAGCTAATTTTCTAGGTTCCAGGTTTCCCAGTAAAACCAACACAATGGGAACTCCGACTCGACATCCATTAAATATGGCTTATGCCAATCAGATGATGCAATATGGTAATGCCATGCAAGGAATGATGCCAATGCCAATGCAGATGATGCCTCCTGGTCCTGCTATGTCTTCAGCTTCATGGCCAACATCGCGACCGTCTCCTCAGGTTTTCCTTAAGGTGAGTTTGTAGTTTGTTATTAGGATGTCAGTGAAATTGTCTCTAATAGTTTTGAAGGTTCGGTAGCCGAATGGTTAGCACGTGCGTGCTTTATCATACGGCCTGTCATTGTGTCAACTAGCGTGGTTTCGAATCCACGGTTGTACGTGACATGGAGTAGGGATGCCTGCCCAACCTCGTTGGTTTTCTCAGGTTTCCTCCCACTGCAAAAGACCCCTATGCACAAGCAAATTATTGAAATAAAATTTCACCGAACACAACTGATTTCTGTAAAAACAGAAACAATGGAATGTAAGTTAGTTTATATACATTCATATTACATTATTATATGCGTTACAACCCATTTGTGTCAATTTCTAGGTGTTTAGTCGTATTTTTTCTGTTGATGATCAGCATGATTGTATTTAAGTTTTTAAAGGAGCTAAATCGCAACTCCTATAATACTGTAATATGAATGTATATGAACTGATTTACATTCAAAGGTTTCTGTTTCTACTCTAATTTCAAATCAGTTATGATCCGCGAAATAAGCCAACAGTCTCAATCAAATGCAAATTTCTAGCATTTAATTATTCCAGTGAACATACGCCGTTTGGTTTGGTGCAATATGTCTAGCCTTGTTCCTTGAGTCTCTTGCTAGAACTCAGGCAGAAACGCATTATGGTACACGATTCGTGTACCCATGGTAAAATGTTTATTTTGTCTTAAATATTTGATATCAGAAGCCCATTTTTTTACGGTAAGATCACAGAATCAATGTTAATTTAAATTGATAAATAGTTTGTGTTTTTAAAGTTGTAGATTTTGAATGATATTGAGTTAGATACTTAGTTACTTTAAATCAAACTGTTTTATGTTTCAGGAATACAACAGAGAATTTCACTTGAGTCAAATGTCTGTTATTGATGTCAGCCTATTGCTAGAGAAATTATCAGGAATCAACCAGTCTATGGTCTCTCAATATGCTGTGGCAATCCGTGAAAATAACGTCACAGGTTTAGTTTTGGCAAACTGTGATATTGATGAACTGGGGAAAGTCATGGAGATGAAGTTTGGCGACTGGCAGCTTTTTAAGGCGGCCATTTTATCACTGAGAGAGGTCGAATATGAGCCACAAGATCAAGACCCTAACAATTTAGGACCGGGTAAATATAGCGACAGTGTTCTTTATGGGAAAAGTAATTCCCCTTATGATGCAGACAAATCTCGACGTCTGTCAACAGATGTTGATGTAAATACTCGGAGAAGAGCGTCTGCTGGAGCACTGAGAAAACAATCATTCGGAAGTTCCCAGACGAGTCCTAGAGGAGATGATTTATCCCCTGTCAAGCCAAGATTCAAACGAAATGACAGTATTGTTCAACAACTGAGTTTGGAAACAGCAATTTTACGCGAGGCTCTCGAAGAATTCACCGAAGAAGGACTAATTGAAGAAATGGATGGACCAGATAAACCTATGTTTAATATTTCGGATGACGAGGGGATTAATAGTTACACGGATAGTCTCAAACAGTATCCTGTCAGATCCATGTCTTGTCCAGCAAGTTCCACGAGATCCAGAATCAATGATAAGGTTGAACCCGATACAGATGCAGATGAATCAGATATCATGACTGCTTCAGCAATGGAGGAGATATCATCAACAAGCACGATGGATCATGAACCCCATTCTAGCATCGCCAAGTCATTTTCGACCAGTATCGAAAAACTTACCAAGCCCATTGTCCAAGCTTTAGAGAACCGTAAAACAAAGAAAATGGACACCATTCCACTTGTCGGCATATCTTCCAGTTCTTCCACCGACTGTTCAATCGAAAATCTTGAGAAGAACGATAAAGAGAGTAAAATGGGCCAAGACTCCCGACCTGTAGGCCTACCTGCTGTTATTACTATCGAATCTGATAATACTGGTAAGAAACAAAGCAGTGGGAGTTTAAAATCTGCTGAAGATTATTTCATGCCAACTGTTGAAACGAGTCACAAAGATGGAGAAGCTGATAGTGAATATTTCCTGTAAGGTTAAAGGTCAGCCATGGACTGTATAAAGATGGACAGGCAACGCCCACAAAGCCTTTAGAATTCTGGGGCCTGTTTCCCGAAATTTTAACTAAGATAAAAATCCATATTTTAGTAATTTGATTGGATAATATTAGATTGATTTTAGTGCTTAGCCAATCAAAATTGAGGCATCTACTAAAATTTGGATTTTATCATTTGTTAAGATTTCGTGAAACAGGGCCCTGTGTCGTGGCAAAAAGTAGACCTGACAATCATGACTAAAATAAAATTAACTCCCCTCATGCACAATTACCAGTATTAAGTTTAAAAGCAAAGAAAGAGAAATGAATTCATAATATTTTATTTTTAATCTTGCTACTAATGATTGTAGGGTAAATATCAAAACATCATCTTTGTTTACTTCGGACACCCCCATGTGAATCTTGGAAAAAAAAAATTTTAATTTTACTACTGCACAATTAGTCATCATTCCGGACATTATTGTACCTGAACTTTATTTTCAAAATTTTAAAATCCTTCATACACATACACGAGAATTTGTATTATTAAGCAAAATGGAGAAATTCGTCACTACTGCCTGGATAGAAATACTTATTGGGTTGAAAAACTACCGTAGTAAAATCTAAGGAGGAATTTTAGAAATAAATCTGTATAAATTCCTGCAATGGCAAAACTCATGTCACTTGGTTTACCGTGGACATTAAGATCTCGTTGTGTCTCATGCGAGTGGCAGAGAATCCAACCACAGGAACTCGTTGCCCGTCCATCTATAGAGGGTCCATAGTTCAGCACATTCTTCAACAGGCAAATAAAAACTCTCAAACCATACACAATCGTATAAATATCGTAGTAGAAGTTTTACAAAAACACACAATGATTCAAATTGATTAAGCCTAACATAAATTATGGCCACCTATAGATAAAATTGCTTCCTAACTACATGCAAATACAGGCAAATATCATTGAATACAGCCATTGAATAACGCTAAAACAGTATTCAATGGCTTAGAATGGAACTGGCAAGGATACACTCTCTTGTAACCATTGAATAACCTGAGCGGTATTCAATGGTCATTGAGTTCTATCTATATATTCATCTATATTTTCCAATCAGCAACTGATGGATAACTCATTTCTATCCATATACATCAAGATCAAGATTGTATCAACATAACGTAGGTTTTTTTCTTATAATTGTCTAACTTTCTATCTCAATAGGCCTTTTGGTGCATTGTTGCTTTTACAATTGTTTTTAAAGAATGAAATTATACTAAACATGTTTGGATGAAACCTCCACATCTACCATGATTTTCCTTCATGCCTTACAATATGAGTTCACTCCAGGGTTATTATAGATCTACAATTCAACCTCTGATGATCTTGTATTATAAATTGATTCTGTTCATTGTTTTTTTAATTACAAATTGACTTTGATGATTTTGTTAATTGATATTTTTCTAAATTGATTGTTGATATAAAATGAAAGGTTTATTAAATATGATTATAATACAATAATTAATACATGTGATTATAATACAATAATTAATACAATATGTGCAATTCACTCTCCAATAAAAAAAAGTGCAAAACATGTATATGTATTGTCCATGATTATATAGAGAAAAAGAGTTTAACATCCACTCGACACAAACTCATTTTAGGACTAACATATGGTTCAATTTTTTATTTCAAATATTCGCTAGCGCGTATGGGTCTTTAGCAGTGGGAGGAAACCAGAGGACCCGGAGAAAACCCACAGTCAGTTGCGTCAATGACACCCCTTTATGATACAGAGCGCATGTGCTAACCATTTGGCCATCCAACCCCCTCCCATATACTTTTTGTTCAGGATTGGCTAGCTGGTATAGTTATTCAAAGTTTACAGTAGCCATGGTAGTGCAGGAGGGAGGGGCTGACATGCACAGCTGTTAAGTCGTTCAGATGAGACGGAAAACCGAGGTCCCGTTTAGACATCGGTGTGCATGTAAAAGAACACAGAATTCTAAAAGAGTAGGCCATATCGCCACTATCTGAACAAAATCTTCCTCAGAGCACACTGCATGGAATATACCCTGTCTTCATGAAGACAAGTCGGTGCAGAAAAGTAGGACTTAAATCGCGTTTCATTTGTAGGGTATGTATCTATGTAACATTGTTTTTTTTTTTTCTGGGGTTTCTTCTCTCTCTTACTGTTGATATTTGATTCCTGCTTGTTGGTATATTAAGGCACATGTTAACTACAATTCCTTTACATGTGATTAGTGTCGCCATTACAACTGAAGTTTCTGTGACTGTTCCGGAAAAATGATAATACTGTTGACTGGCCAATGGATTATTAAGGATGAACAGACTTTTCATTAACCTAGGTATGGGCAACATTTTTGCAAATCTCCACTTCTGCTGACTGCTGACAAAGCCTGGTTTTGATATTGGTTTGTCTGTGGCACAAATAAGAACACCCCCTCCATTTATTAAACCCTGTGTCCATCCATAACCCGGCCCGGTCCATTTTTTGTGGTGTCAACCGTACTGAGTCCGATGCCAATATGGCCCACTGAAGTTAGGTGGTCTCGGCATGGTGCCAGGCATGGCAAGGTTAAATCTTCCTAAGTCTAAACGCTATCCTGACTGAGAACCGTTTTCAATACAGATTACTGCGCATGTGCGAAATGAACCTTTACCTTTTTTCTTGCGAACTTTGACAGTTCTGTAATCATTCGGCAAACCTCGACAGATTCTACACATCTTAATCTCAGCAGTATGACCATTTCCGCCATATTTGATCTATTTTAATTGTTCCGAATGCAAAAAATGGCTGCCCCATTGAAAGTTCTGTGGAAAGTTTGGGTTTACCAGGGAAATTATCAAACCAGCAGCCTTGAGACAATATCTCTGCTTATTTAGGAGATAAACACCTCCTGTTTAGAATTTAGAGGACTGTTATTGTCATTTGATACCGCTTAAATCATTAGAGGCCGAGATCGCGCAGCGATCGAGCGCCTCTAATGAAAAATTTAAGCGGTATTAAATAGACAATAACAGTCCGATAAATTCTAAACAGGAGGTGTTTATCGATATTGTAGCCCAAAATATTTAACATTTTTAATGGGATTCTTTCTTTCGCGATTGTTGACGGTCGTTTATTGGTTTAAATGACGTAAAAACCAAATAAAACAATTTTGACGTCATGAAAACATCCGTGACGTAACGATTGTAACACCATTCTCGTTCGATTTGGTTCACAAAGCGACTGGTTAATAGTGCCTGTTTGAAAAGGGAGGTCACTCTACGATCATGTTGAAGATGGACACAAACATAGTAAGTGAATTAAATCTGTACTTTTTTAGTAATTGTGAACGCCGGCAGTGACTAGGTCCTAAATAAATTGCATATCATGTTTGATTAATGTCCAAACACTCGTGTGACCGTGTATGTATATGCTGTGTAGCGTACGCATGCGGTTGCTATGCTTGTTTGAAACCTGTCATTTCGACGGTGTGATTTTATTTCTTCGCAAAAAAAACCTGTGTATGAATCACTATGAAAATTAGTGTCTGTCCTATTCATATCAGTATCAGCCTGTCTTGTCCTATATTTGTTTAAAAATATATCACCATCAGTTATTTACGGTCCATATAGAGTTCAATAAGTTGTTGTATTTTTATTCACTTGTTGAAAATCTTCGATTTTGACCAGTCTGATTATGACAGAATGACCATGTCCATAGCAACCATTATTGTCAGACCATCCTTCAAACAAAATTTACTTATTATCTTTCAAATACACCATTAACTTTGTTTTTTTGTGTGTTTCAGGTGTGTGTTTCAATAAACCAATGGTTGAATTTCATTGTTGATGACATACAAGAAAAAATCATGAAGATTTTCTAGAATAAAGTTTTGAGGTGTAGAATTGTTGGCCACTGCAAACAGAGTCCTAGTTCCAAGAAAATATTCATTCGCAAATTGGGACTTTTTTGTAAAAGCGACACATTTTCGTGTTTGAAGTAAACCGGTAGCCGCATTGCAAATGTATGGTCGAGATTTGCTGAGTGTTCTGTAATCAGTTCTTTCAAAATGGCTGCCAAAAATAAATCAACCGCAATAAAAAAATTTATCTGGGTAATTTGCATAGGGACTGAAACTGAAATAAACTTTTCGATAAAGAGTTCCACATTTGGCATGCCTGGCTTGGTTCCGAGACTGGTTATTTTAGACTAGAGTAATTTAAATGGGACAATTTCTTAAAATTTATCGTAGCCTGGTACAATAGAAAACCAACTGGAAAATCGTGAGGAAATATCTGGGCTAACCCTTGGATCTGATTATTGAGTCAACGCCACAAGTTACCAACATACTGGTAGAATGAATGCAATGAGGTTTAACGTCCTACTATTATGCACCTAACCTTGGCTAATGGAAGATGGGCATACGCCATACAGTGTGCTACGGCCTACTCTAATATCGAATTCCAACTGCTGAGGGATCTTTCACGTGCACTCCAATGTGTACACAGGACCTCAATTTTTTGTCCCATCCAAAAGACTAGGCAGCTGTCCTTGTCAGGCCCTCCTTCTGCATCACTGACAAGGGGAAATTACACCGGAAAATCGAGATGAACTTTCTCTGCCAATGCAGGGATCGAAAACGCCTTATCAACTTAGCCACCGTGATCCCCCCAGACGACAACTGATAAAAGGTAAAACACAAGACCAATAAATCTGACATTTTTAATTATTAAATAATTATTCTTAAGTACCAGTCATTTAACTATAAAAATTATGCTTGCCATCAAAATATATAAATAAATAGGTATACAGTTTACTGGATTTATTAGCACTTTGTTTATATATAAAAAATAAGAACCAGCTTCATTTTTTTTAAAATAGAGACGAAGAACATGGCGTGTAATTAAGATGGAGAATCTCATCTTTAAAACAGATGACGGCAACTGCTAACATGATCACTATGACAACAAAGAGGAGAAACTGGGATCTAATTAACCATTTGATTCGATCTTGTAATATCACAGTATTATTTTGTAAAACGTCTAACTGAAATGACAAACAGCAGAAAAATAGGATTAAAGTCCTGGCACTAACAAATAACATGGTCAATTTTTATTTCATAAAAACATGGGTCTTTTAAGCAAAGGGATCAAATGAGAAAAAAATAGTGTAAGGTGAAAAGAGAGAGAGAGAAATGGGGTTTAACGTCCACTCGACACAAACTAGGTCATTTCGGCACTAGCAGTGGGAGGAAACCGGAGGACCTAGAGAAAACCCACAAAGGTGAAAAATACAACTCTAGTCATTGCTGTGATGGTATGATCTACAGTGTACTCTTGTCACACCAACTCAATTTGAAGATTTAATACAACTGAAACCTTTCTGAATTTTTGCATCAGGGTTTTTTCTTCAATAATATTAGTCATTAGATGACATGACATTTGTTCAAAAGTATTGATGAAAACATTATTTTGAAATTTCCTCTTTGTTGGTTGCCTTTATAGTTGGAGTTAGAAATGCAAACCCAGATTACTGAACAAATTAGGATAAAGTTACTTTTGAAAAGTTGCCAAGTGCTAAAGGGACTAAACCACTAACAGTTAGATTTCAAAATAATGAATTGGACCAATATTGAATCTAATTTGTGTTTTTAATTTCCCATATGATAAATAATACTGAGTTAGACTCTAGCCAATAGGAAATTAGAAACATGAATTAATATTGGTCCAGTTCAATCAATATTGATCTCAAAGTGGCGTTTACACATACAACCGTCGGATATAACAGTCACATCCGACCAACTCCTCTGACAAATGGTTAGATGGACAGCTTGTTGTATGGTTAGTACCGGTTCTATTCTCATCCAACCAACTGATGCAATAATAGCTACTAGTAATCAAATTGAGTTATATTAGCCAATCAAAGAGTCCTGTATATAAAACCCTAAAATAACCTACCTGTTTACTAATTTTGACTAATCTTTGATCGGATGTTAAATTTACGTCTGAATGATCTACAATATCTGTATCACTACACGTCTGTATACATCGTAACCTGATAAACAATTAAAATAATTACTAAGATAAATTTAATCAACGTTCTGTTGACAATAATATAATAATAACTTTTTGAGACTAACAATTTTTATGGTAACTTCTATTTCTATGCTTATGTGCCATTAGAGAATTTTGACGGGGCAGCTGTATTTTTCACCATCTATTCTTCAAAGCTTGTGATCAAAACCACTTGACTAAATGACAGACCTTATGATATAAAGTGTGCATTCAACCATTGCAAAATTAGGAGAAGTGAAGATACAACTTTTTCTATACTTTTTGATTTGAATCTGGCATCTGATGTATGACAATGTCAGACTCATATAGTTTCATATTTCAATCCTGGAGACTATTATTAAAGTTAAAGTGTCGTTGTTTCATTGATTACTGAACTCTGACTAAAGCTGGGCGATATCACTGGAAAACAGTTATAGTGATATTTTTCTGATTATGGTATTTTTTACATCGAAATATCGCCCAGCTCTAGACTACTGCAATGATAGTTCAAGAAAGAAATAAACTACTTGAGAATGCAGGTAGGTAGAATCGACGTTCTGAAGGTGTGAGAAATAAGATTAAGCTCCAAGTACCTGTGTTCCATTATATTGTCTTTTGGCACCATTTTCCATAAATTACCGATACTTTCTGCAGTTTCATCTGTAACTTCCATGGCCATAATTAAAAATTTATCTTTTATAATGGTACTACTGTAACCTGATAATAATAATATATTCATTAATATCCAGTATTTTACACAGGGTCAGATTTACCATAAGATAGTACTAGGCTGATGAACAGCATGACAGTGTATATAACCTCGATTCAACATCATGAGGGCTCTTGTACAAAAGTATTGTGTCCAATTTAGGGTCCCATGTGCTATAAGTATAGGATCCAGAGAGTTGGGAGAGAGAGAGAGAGAGAAAAATGGGGTTTAACCTCCACTCGACAAAAACTAGGTCATTTCATGGTAGAATTTTATTTCAATAATTCGCTTGCCTGTAGGGGTCTTTAGCAGTGGGGTGAAACCAGAGGACCCGGAGAAAACCCACGAGGTTGGACAAGCGACCTTACTCCTTGCCACGTAGACCCGGGTATTCGAAACCACGTCAGTTGACTCATTGACAGGCTTTATGATACAGTGGGCATGCTAACCATTCAGCCATCCAACGAACCCCATTTACCAATAGAGATAGTAGGCTGTTGAACAGCGTGACAGTGTATAACCTTGATTCAACTGTACACCAAGTATTTCATTAAGTATATAATATTATTCAACACCATGAAAGCTCTTGTACAAATGTATAGGGTCCGGATTATGGGTCCCATGTACTAAGTATAGGATCGAGAGAGTTGGGCCCATATACAATAACTATAAACAAATTTGTATTCACACCGCTATTCTTTATATTTAGCAGTAGTTGAAGGAAACTATAAACCCAAGTGATTTGACAGGTGACCTACTCCTTGTCACAAGAATGGAATCAAACACTTGACAATTCACTGATACTCAATGTTATTCTCAAGGTTACCATGGTATTATGTTTACAGTTATAATCTCCATCATGAGTTGTTGGTTGGAACCACTCCTAACTACCGGAGCCACGGTGGCTCAGTGAGTAAGACACTGCCTCGATAATCCTGTGTTTGATCTCTGCAGTGGTGCAGGACGGACAGCCTGGCAAGAGACAATGTAAAGTTGTTCGTATGTGATGAAAAATCGAGGTCCGGTGTACAAATTGATGTGCATGTAAAAGTAAACTGTAGTGCATATGTAGGGCATATGTTTGTCTTCAGTAGCCCAGTCAGAGCAGAACAGTGGGAAGTAAAACCCCATTTCATTTTCACTCTTATTCTACCGCAGCCTATTTCTAACAGATTGAAAAACTCCCTTAACGTCGACAAGATCCCCAACATTAAATATTCTCACCAGTTTGAAGATATACATTCACTTCCGTACATGACCCGGATTTAACTAAACCACTACTGGGTCGAACTCGATATTTTTCTGGAGATGTCGTTTTAACTTTGTATGCTATAGAATAGGGTAATGTGTTGGTCAGAGATATAATGTCATAACTTTCTTTTCCATTGTCATCTATTGTAAATTCTAGTTCTTCTGCCGGACTGAAAAACAAAAGATATTAGTATCAGTATTAGATTACCCCAATTGAATTAGTTAATAGGAAATATAAAAACTGGAAAGGTTTGAGAAAGGATTTTTCGTGTTCATTTAACATAATATGACAACAGTAAGTTTGGTAAAAATATTTTGTTAGATATTATTTTGGTAATGATCATGCTACTATAAGCCTAATACTAATAGTAAGTGCAGGAGGACCGCACTACAAGCAAAACAAATATCTACATGATGAACCTGAGGACAAGACAGAAAATAGAGATTGAAAAAAATAAATAATTATCAAATCAACTTATCAAAAGTGAAGTGATTCGTGGGGCAGTGGACTCTTCGAAAAATAATGATATGCCCATTTATCATTTATGACAATAATCACAGATATTCAGACTTACAAGTTACATGGAGAGTACATATATCTTTATATAGAAAATGGAATCTGGTATTTAGCCTAGTCTAATTGTATGGTGCGTTTCCCCAATAAATAATGTTATACAAATTCTAATAGTGCCACTGAGCTGTACAGCCACTAACCAGCACATCAGATTTAAAGTGCAGGCGCTCTATATTCTATAAATTCATTATTAAATTTTAGTCTGCAACTGAAAAGCACCGAGCACCGTGTTGACTTTTCATTGATAAAACATCTAAATTATATAATATAAATAAAAGAGAGCTGATTTATTTTACCTGATTGTTAAAAGTTTTCCTATAAACGAATTTTCATCTCGGTTGTGTTTTTTACTTTTAGGTGATGCTTTATGGTTGATTATGTCCTAAAAAAAAAAACATTTTTTAAAAATAATAGACTATATTATCTAAAAACAGATAGATCTACCCGTATAGTGCATACTACTCAGACTCAGGCAGTAGATCTACACATAGTTATTAATTTCAAACGGTTTAATATATGGCCCATAAGAAATAATTAAATTCACAATTTAATAACAAATATGATTGAAAAAGTTTTAATTGCCAATCTTAAATTCAAGTATTAAATTCATCAGCGGTGTCTCTCTCTTCTTCAAGTTCAACTGAACAATGCTTTATTTGTACCCAAAGAAAACTCTGTTCAAGAGATTTAAATCTAGGCCTAGCTGAGAAGATCAAGTCATTTTATTAATCAGGCCCGTTATAGAGTTATCTTTATAAACTATTCCATACTTACTTTTTTAATTGTGGCATTACTGTTGGTATCTAATGAAATACTGTCATTACTTATACTTTTATAAAGTCGGGAGTCCTGGTCTGCAAACGTCACCTGTACAAAATGAAATTTAAGAATTTTATGTTGAAAGTCTATCCTTTAGATAAGAACACATAATCTACATCTTGGATGTTCTTAAAAACTTACATTCTCAATGTTTGTCAACATTTTCATAATTTTGATCAAAGCAACATGTTAGGCTAGGTCCCTGATGACATCATCTGAATGATGACGTCATCAATTTAATGATGTCATCAGTATGCAGCCATAGCTACTAAAGCTAACAATCTCTACCATTAAGTTTTGGATGATTAAAAGAAATATCCCAAAACATCCCTTTAGTGGCTTTGGACTACAGAAAAATATTTTAAAACAGAAATTAAATTTTGAATTTAGGATTATTGTACCAGTCAATAAATAAATATGAGATTGAGTTGTTTAAATCCATGCCTGGCAGTCTTTTAAAAATTTGTTTATATATCATTCACATACCTTGTTATGTTATTATTCAACAACAGTGATTAATTAGGAGGTAAACACTTCCTGTTTGGCATTCAGAGGGGTGTTATTGTCTAATAGGACCCAAGACGCGTAGCGACGAGGGTTGTAATGTAAAATATCAGGACATGTCTGTTGGACAATAACACCCCTCTAAATGCCAAACAATAAGTGTTTATCGACATTGTTACATGCTATTTACGTTTTAAAAGAAATTACTAAAACAGAGGGGTGTTATTGTCCAATAGACAGTGTCTAATTGACCAATCAAAACGCTAGGTTCACTCTTAAGTATGTTACAACAATGCATGAATCAATTGAATATTAAATATTTTTCCAATAATTCTGATTATTTGAGTTCCCGTCCTAATTGGTTGAGGCATACAGATTTTTTCAAAGATTTGTCCATCCCTAATGTTTTTTCTTGTACAAACCTATTGCCAACTACAAATTCTAGTGTAGCCTAGTCAATGGGAGTGTTTGAATTAGATTATATACAAAACATAAGAGAGAGAGAGAAATGGGGTTTAATGTCCACTCAACACAACTAGGTCATTTCGGCACTAACATATGGTTTGAATTTATTTCAATAATTACCCTGCGGGTAGTGGTCTTTAGCAGTGAGAGAAAACCGGAGTGCCCAGAGGAAACCCATGAGGTTGAGAAGGCGCACAAAACATAAGACAGATACATTCATTGCTGTGATAAAATTCCTGTATTTATACAAACACACAAAAAATATGTGGAATACCTTTTTTCTATTTGTCAGGGAACTTGAATGGTTATTTTCTATTGGTCTGTCTCCAATTCCGTTCTCTATTGGATATTTATACTCAAATTTATCCTGCACATAAAACAATGAAAACATACAAAACAAAAAATTACACTATTAGAATAACTACATCAAAACATTAAATGAGAATAGCCTACAAATTCATATCGAATCAAATTTAAGGAGACATTACACAGTTAAAATCAACGATTAAACATTACAAAACGAAATGACATAAATAGGGTTTATAGATTTAAACAGCTTTCTGCACCAAACTAATTAAGGAATAGACGAAAAGCCATATTGTTTTTTGTACCTGACTGGTCCTCCACCCAGAGCCACCTGATAAGAGAGAGAGAGAAAGAGAAATTGGGTTTAACGTTTTTCTCAATACAAACTAGGTCATTTCGGGACTAACATATTGTTTTTAATTTTATTTCAATAATTCGCTTGCGCGTAGGGGTCTTTAGCAGTGGTACCACCTTATAAGACAACAGCAATATCATGTTAGCCTGATTAGTGTGCCACCACAAGTCCGTAAACATTTCAACCCCAAGAACAATTTATATGGTAAATTTTATATAATGTTCCATAGTTTAATGTCCAGCGGTAAGATATTGGTTAAATGAACAAAGTTAGGCAGTAAATAAAGTAGGGACTAACATATGGTTTAATTTTATTTCAATAATTCGCTTGCGTGTATAGGGGTCATTAGCATTGGGAGGAAACTAGAGGACCCGGAGAAAACCCTCAAGGCTGGACAGGCGACCCTACTCCTTGCCACGCACAACCGGTGATTCGAAACCACGCCAGTTGACTCAATGACCGGCTTCATGATACAGCACGCACATGCTTACCATTCCACCATCCAACCTCCCCCCCTCCACTAGATAATGAATGTTAACTTACTAATCCTCCCATATGTTCTAATAACTGTTCTCTATTTATATATTCCTGTACATCAGATTTAGTTACAAATTTTATAACTTTTACAGCATCGGCACTGAGCCAGGCTTTAATAACTTTCCATGCAGCTAAAATAAAATAAAACATTTGATGTTAAGTTCAATCTTATTTTGTTTATGTTTTTTTTTTGTTTTTTGTTTTTTCAAACATTTGGTTAAATCATATTAAAAGAGCCTATATCAGGACTGTGATTGACAGTTAATTGCCGATGAGATTAGTCTGTTTGTCCACTTATATTCTATAAGATCTGATTTCTCGTCAATTCAGCCCAATATTCCATAATTAACAGCAAATATATAGATAGAACTCAATGACCATTGAATACAGCTCAGGTTATTCAATGGTTCAACAGAGTGTATCCCTGCGCAGGTATTCCACAAGCGATAGTCAGGTTACACACAACAGATAGTCTTACCAGAAAGCAAATTGTTTGGATAATTGTTAAAACCAATCACTCCTAACAAGAGTTTTGTAACCACATTAAATAATTAACTTTCTATTCATTTCATACTGCCATCGTTAAGTTTTTGTAAACATCTGTTGATATCTGAAGGATAGCCCATTTCATTTTATAATGTCATCTTGAAGTTTTTATAAACATCTGTCGATATCTGAAGGATAGCCCATTTCATTTTATAATGTCATCTTGAAGTTTTTATAAACATCTGTCGATATCTAAAGGATAACCCATTTCTATCCACGCACATCGCAACCAATATATACAGGGTTTGTTGTTTTAGTTGTCTAAACTAATAACTAAGAAATACTTTTTATCTCTTATCTTTGTTCAATTTCAACAAGAAAAATGTCCATTGGCCTTAGATCATTGTATCATTAAAAAACCAAAGTATTGGGGTTTAACATCCACCTACATCATTTCTGAACCAACATACCAGTAACAATTTGTGCATTTTACAAGAAAAAAAAAGTAACAATTTGTGCATCCAGATCTTAAGGGGGGTGGTCCAGGTTACAAAATGTCACTCTCTGCCTACACAGATATTTTATAATGAGCAAGTCACGATCTTAAATATAATTACCATTAAAAATCCAAGGCATTTCATAAATCAACATATACGCTGAAAAAAATAGAATAACAGTTTAAACTGACTCTCATTTCAACATTCATTACATAACAATTCTATATGCATTTATCTAGTATCTTTGAGTGGAATTTAGTGAAAGTGATATATAATAAAAAAAACAGCTTTATGGATATATTTCACTAGGTTTATTAACTGCAACGTTTCAATGAGGACACTCTCACCGTTATCAAGTGCCAATTGTGAAAAGAAGAATATCTTTCTGGTACATGCTATACTACATGTGTAAGGGGTCATCGTTTTGGGTAGGTTTTTTGGGAATTAAACTTTAGTTGCAAACTTTTAGTTTTATATCTTTGTGAATTGATTTAATACATTAGGTGATTTTTTTTTTATTTTGGTTAGTGTGAGCTCCTCTAGCCCCTTTTACATTCAGCACAAAAACATGACTATTATATCTAAACTGTAATAGTAAATGCAGGGGGGCTGCACTACACGCAAAACCAAAAAAGTATACAAGATAAACCTGCGGGTAAGACATAAAATAGACATTGGAAAAACTATACAATTATCAAATCAAGTGAATGGATCCGGGGGGCCAGCCGTAAGCGTCCACTGCGCTGTACAGTCCCGGGCCTGTTTTGATACAGGTTTCACTAAAATGATTTACAAAAAAGACGTAACAAAAGTCGGTTTATTACAATCAGTATTTCCTCTTAAACTAGATTTTGCAATATATATATAGCAATGTCTTTGGCTGTATTGTTATATATTGCAATGTGATTTTTAGTTGTAATACACAGCCCTAGTATGACTCGAGATACTGATATTTCATTGGAGGTTGAATCTCAGAGCTGTGGTGCTATTTTTAGTTGTAATACACAGCCCTAGTATGACTCGAGACACTGATATTTCATTGGAGGTTGAATCTCAGAGCTGTGGTGCTATTTTTAGTTGTAATACACAGCCCTAGTATGACTCGAGATACTGATATTTCATTGGAGGTTGAATCTCAGAGCTGTGGTGCTATTTTTAGTTGTAATACACAGCCCTAGCTAGTATGACTCGAGATACTGATATTTCATTGGAGGTTGAATCTCAGAGCTGTGGTTGAACTGGTTGTATTGTTTAATGTAAATGAATAAAATGTAGACAAACCTAGGAATGTTGGATAGTAGTATTTAAAACAAGTTATAACATATTTAATCAGTTCCATGTCCTGAAAAATAATATTTCAATTTAATGTGTTGTTTAATTTCTCCATATCTCTCAAGCAGTGTCCCTTTTGCAAAAAATTTCTTGTCGGACATTTTAATCAAAAAATAAAGGGGCATAACTCATCATTATCTAAGCTGGCAGTTTCAGACTACAATAAAATATTTAAATTTGTACATAATAAAAAAAAAAAGGTGCACCTCATTATTTTTCATATTTAAATCTCAAGTCACTTTGTACTATACTATATAATTATCCTGATGGAATAGGGATTGAAACCCTTTTAAAGAGAAAGAGAGAGATAGGGTTTAACATCAACTCGACACAAACAAGGTAATTTTGGGACTAACATATGGAGGACCCAGAGAAAACCCAAGAGATTGGATAGGCAACCCTACACGTACAACCAAGGATTCGAAACCATGCCAGTTGACTCAATGACAGGCTTTATGATACAGGACATAGTTACATTACAATCCCGAAGTCTGTATAATTTAATTATCATGAGCTGATAGGAGTTTCAGTTCTGTCGTATTGAGGTCAATTCTATTATTTTTTGTATCAAGGTTAAATCATTTGTAATCAATCCAATCTCTTGTAATCAGTCCAATCCCTAATTCTGATATGTTGAATACCGGTGGTTAAACTTAATTAGTTGTTGAGATATTGCTATTTAATATGAAAAATTAAATCTCCAGTAAAAAGGTTAACATGTTATACCTACCAACTAGCAGTCATAAATCAAAGGCGCTTATTGTTTTTTTTAAATATTAAATACTATTTTGTGGGGGGGGAGGGGAGTTTAATTTAATAACTTAAGAAATGTTAAGAAATTATAATGAACTACCTACTACAGAAAGCAGCTTGACACAACAGTAGGAAAATTATATTTATTCTATAATGTACATGTATCAGTTTATTGCCTTCGAAAAAACATCAACTCATGAATATTAATGAGATGAAAACTTGATATCATGAATATTAATGAGATGAAAACTTTAGCTCATGAATATTAATGAGATGATAACTTTAGCTCATGAATATTAATGAGATGATAACTTTAAATATACATTATGCAAGAGCTAAATCTGATTATTGCAAGGCTTAATTTAGGCTTCAGATGTTATAGAAATTATAAATTAGATCTTTATTTAAACAACAAGACCCAAATCAACTCTGTAGACCCACGGATGGCTAAGCTAGAACTTGGATCTAAATAAGATTTCAATAATTAAATCAAATATGGCGCACCGTGGTGAGATTATTAACTGTTATTTACGTCATCAGTGAGATCAAGGCTAAATGATAGAGTGTACATAGCGAGGCCGCTTTTGAGTGATTCCACATGCAATTGTAAACTTTAATTGATAATCAAGATTATGTAGGTAGGGTTAACACCTGTCAATCAAACAATCGAAGAAGGTGAAGACATATTTCTCTATCATTTTCTAGTCAAATATCACCACGGTGACAACTATGTTCAGAATAAAGTAATTTGACTGAAATTTTCAATATATTCTTCTTTCATCATCTACTTTTGAACTGTTATAGCTAGAATGGCCAACTCTCAAAAAAAAATCTCCCATAATGTATCTGTAAGTAGGAAGCTGTATGAAACAATTAAAAATATCATACCAAGTTGGCTAATCCTGTTTCTGACATATCAAACATAACAACTATCCTACTCGTAGAATCTTCTAAAAATGCTTGTTCTATAGCATAGGCAAAAAATTTCTTGATACTCGGTAATACCTGAACATCTTTTTTATGATGCCGAACTATAATATTCACTGTAAATATAAATAAAGCATACAATATAACAAGATGAATAAAGAGAGAGAGAGAGAGAAAGAGAGAGAGAGAGAAATGGGGTTTTACCTCCACTTGGCACAAACTAGGTAATTTCGGGACTAACATTTGGTTTTTATTTTTTTTTATCAATAATTCACTTGCTCATAGGGGCTTTAGCAGTCGAAGGAAATCAGAGCACCCGGAGAAAACTCATGAGGTTGAACCAGGCCCGTAGCCAGGGGGTGGCACGGGGGGGCAACTGCCCTCCCAATACTGAGTCTTGGCCCCCCAATATCACAAGAAAATTGGCCTTTACCGCAAAATTCATGCAAATGCCCATGCTAGTTGGCCCTCCCGAAAACATCTTTGCCCCCCCAAAAACAACTTTCTGGCTACGGGCCTGGGTTGAACAGGCGACCCTACTCCTTGCCACATACAACGGGAGATTCAAAACCACGCCAGTTGACTCAATGACAGGCAGGCTATATATAACCATTCAGCCATCCAACCCCCCCCCCCCACATACAATATAACAAGATGAATAGAGTTATAATAATGTCTAGATCAGGGCCTTTTTTAACTTGCCTACAGGCATGAACGTGCCTCTGGATAAAAATCTGTGCTTTAAAAAACTGAAATCTGTGCTTTGAAATAAATGCTATGTAGCCTTGTGAATCTGGCAAGATTGATTGAATGTGGAAACTTAGCCACAGTATGCCCATCGACCATGTTCAATTTCTGTTTAAAATTGTTTTGCAACTTTGACGTATTCCCACCTTTGTCAGGTGCAAGTGACAGTGAAGGCTCATTTGCCTTTGGATTAACGTTGGGATGTTTCTTTGGACTGTGAATGATACTCACGCACGGTTATAAATATAAATATATCAATTCTGTTTTATTTTGGTTATTAAAGTTTAAGCATAATATCGTTTTATCATAAGTCAAATTCAAGAAATTTTCACGGAAACCCCAACATACCAAAAACCATGCTTCGCCAATAAAATCTTAAAATAGGACCTGGTCTAGATTTCAAATGTCACTGATAAAAACGTAATCAAATGGGGTAATATTTAAACTAATAGTCTTTTAATCTTTTAAAAATGGAAACATTCTACATGAATGTGTCGTGCAACCTGATAAAATTTTACAAGTTTACCTCTGGAATAAGAATGATTTACTTTGAGATTTTGGATTTTAGTGTGCAATATACTTATCATATTCAATACAATTTTAAAAAAAGATAGGCTGCCAGGCAATGAAACAGTCCATACAAGAGATCAAGGGAATAAATTTGACAATAAGCTTCGTTGACAATTTTGTAGAGAGTTTATAAGTGGACAGTCGGACAGACAAGGTGTGACGACATCTTTATTACTTACTTATTCTGTTACCATCTTTATCTTTACTGTGAAAAAAAACTGCTCCCTTATCCCAGATCCATCTATCAAAAGAATCCTCGGTTAAATCTAGAACGATACAAATATGAATATATTGACTAAGTTACTTTTAAATTGAATGTCGATCATGGACAAATTTTGGGGTGATAAAATTGTATTTATGGTAATTTTTAATGTCAACTGAGTTTAACGTCTTTTCTTTATATCTGGCTCGATCAGTCAGTCTATGGTTCGCTAATCTGAAGATAAGGGGTCTAATCCCAGCGTTGGTAAGAAATTTCCCAGGGATTTACCAGAGGGGTTTCCCCTTGGCAGATGTGCAGGGTAAAGTCCAGTAATGGGCAAGGAGCAACATCTAGTCATTGGGATGTAACAAAAATAAAAGGAGACCCAGTATACATGTTGGCATGCAAGTAAAAGAATCCTTGTAACTTGGAATTCAAAATAAGAATACGTCATAGTGCTGCTAACTTATGCATGTCTTCATTTGCCCGGTTGGTCACCCTGGGAATTAGATGCCCTGGTTGGATTGTCGCCCTCTCCCACCCACGCCCCTCTTTGCCCGCCACTGAAGCGTAGATGTCTTCTCTTTTTTATCTGCAGCTCAGCTTCTAATTAAGATATGGAAAGTAATGCATTGTTATGTATTTGTCCAAACGATGTTCGATAGACATGGAATAATTATAGACATTGATTAGAGAGACAGAGAGAGAGAAATGAGGTTTAACGTCCGCTCGACACAAACTAGGTCATTTCGGAACTAACATATGGTTTTAATTTTATTTCTATAATTCTCTTGTGCATAGGGGTCTTTAGAAGTGGGAGGAAAGTGGAGGACCCGGAGAAAATCCATGAGGTTGGACAGACAACCCTACTCCTTGTCACGTACAACCGAGGATTCGAAACCACGTCAGTTGACACAATGACAGGCTTTATGATACAGCACGCAAATGCTAACCATTCGGTCATCCAACCCCTGACATTGATTAGATGCAATGAAGTCCAATGTATCGAGAAAGTCACCTCTTAGTTTTATTTCATTTCTCCATTTAAAAGATTCATGTAGAAGATCTTCTGCTGGTGTACCATTTCGTATGTAGGTTTGTAAAAAAGTATCTTCATTTTTCATACATTCTAAATCACGACTATCGTACAATCCTTTGGTTATATTATCTTAAAAATAAAAAGCAACAGGTAGCTTAAAAATACTACCAATACTTGTTGTTCAGATATCACGAAAAACCAAGAGTAAAGACCCTTGGTAGATGGAATTTAACCAACCTGATCAAAACACAGATCCTATTTCATTTTGTTTTTTATAGTTCAAAATTTTGTTTTACTACCCTGGGATCTGGAAGAGTTGTTATATAATAGGGGTTCCTATTGATGTGAGGACTTAGCCAATAAAAGGGACTGTTCCTCCGACTTTTTGGTGTTCTCTGTGCGAAACATTGATTAATCAATGTTGGACGTCATGAACTCCCACTATAGTCTAAATGTCTATTTTCTGTCTTGTCCGCAGACCGTTTATCTTGAAGATTTTTGTTTTGCGTGTACTGCGGTCCTCCTGCACTTACTATTAGTATAATAGTTTCAAAAATAGATAATACAAAATGAATATATTGAAAATTTCATTCAAATTACTTCATTCTGAGCAAAATTATGAATGTTGGAAGATATAACGCAGTTTGTTTATTATAGTAGTAACGGTACTGGATATTTGAGACTTAGTCTCATTTGTCCATTTTATCTATAAATTTTTAAAATCTTGGGCGTTCTAATCTATTTAAATCTCTGCCCTCCGATGGTTTTGAGAGTTGATTATAGTCTTGTTATGTTAAAAAATGCCTAAATAATAGTTTATATAACATTTGAAGCCAAAATATTAGTTTATATAACATTTGAAGCCAAAATAAAGAACTGCAATAGGCAGAGTTAGATTTGACCCTTTTTCTATAAGATTTCGTCAATTATCACAAATCAAAGAAATAATGATCTTACCTGCATATTTTGTTTCAAACCTTGTTCTTATTTTCTCTAATTCTTCTTTGGACATTTTATTCTGAAATAATCAACAATATTTAAATTTTAATTGTAAACGCAACCCAGTCACAGAAACGCATCAGTGGGCTTTTGCTATTATTTTAAAAACAATTAAATTGAAAAAGAAAATAAAACAACCAGTCTTGTCATAAATCCATGGCCTGTGCCCTCGAGAGCTACTCCTCCCCCCGCCCCTTACATGGATCACACATCAATTGGTACAACTGTTAATGCTTTATATTTTCAGATGAGGCATTCTCTAAATTTAAATATGTCTCCTAAGAACTACAGGTCAGTCGAAATCTTTCATTTAGAAACAAATATTGTTTGTTATTACTAGGCCCAGTGTACTGAATGCCCAAGTGAGAACATTCGATTATACTTATAGGCCCAAAAGTACTGCACAGAACATTCGGTAATCGACCCACTGTATGTACTGGTGAGAACATTCAATAATGCCGCTAAACAAAATCAACAATTCTTCAATCCAGCAACAGACTGCAAAAAGCAAGTGCACTCACGAATTTTGCACATAGTGGCACAGGTTTAATCTGATTAAAATGATTCAAAAATAAAAAAAGATATAATTTTTTTTAGATTTAGAGATACCTTAATAGTTACTTCAATCAGTTATATAGAATGATAACTCCTGTGTGTCATGTTTATCGTCACTTCCCGTATATTCATGTGTGTGTTACACATCTCTCGTAGCAATGATCGCTGTGTTCAAATTATATTTGGGATGTATTTAACCAGCTCTATCACATATGTAATAATGACTGACACCATTATTATTGTCCTTTGCCTTTTTTAAGTATTAAGTGCGTTAACTGCAACGAGTACGATCTGCTCAGCCCCCATGGGTCCATGTATCGAATACATGCTAATGCAACATATCCAGCTGATCATAACAAAGCAAAAACTGAAAATTTGTTGTCAAGATTGTGACATCTTGTAGAAAGGAGCGTATATCGCTATGCCGTCGTCCCTTATCTTATTGTATAGGGTTAGGGTACGTATAGGGTTAGGGTACCCTAACACTAACGGCACGTCCCCTTGTAGACTACAGAAATCATGTAGGCCTTAACAGTAATATATTGGTATAATCATATGAATTACACAGCGTCCCGTCAGGTCAGGTTCCTCCTTACCTGAACTTTTTGAACACTTTTTTCTAGAACTTGTTGTTTCACCATAGAAATATAATTATTATGCATTTCCAATGAATATTCCTTGGCCGGACATTCAGTGTTATTAGATACGTCTTGTGATCAGTGGCAGTATAATTAATTTACTGATTAAGTTATCATTTACCGAACACCTACTTACCTTTTGATTATCGCCGCTGATGATTGTTTACACGATTTACTTCCGGTATAAAGAGCACCGGAAGTATTGTGAACAGTTTTATCCGTCTAAAAAATATCTTCGGATTGACCAGCGCTGAGTATAAAATCCAACATGCAATCGGAGTTTAATCTCAATATTTTTGCCTTAAAAACTGTGTGGTTGGTTGATGCTTGGAATAAAACGGAACGAAAGTCCTTTTTGTGAAACGCAAAACCGCCTTTAAAAACTAGTTGCATTGCATAGGTTACCGATGCAAACTACTACGGTACTTACTAGACTAACCAAGAATAGTCTGGTAGCTGAGGGGGGGGGGGGGGGGGGGGGAAACGCCACCCGAGCTCTGAATTTAAGAGACCAAGTTATAAGATGCCCCTTGTGGTGGTGTTAGGTTCACGTGTGTGTGGGGGGGGGGGCAACATGTATTTTTGTCGACAGAAATCACTTGGACTCACTTGGTTCAAAATTGACTGTAACGGTGGTTTCTAGTTAGTTTTTCGTTCTGCATATATTTTGTCGGAATTTTTCTGTCTGCGTCGGAAAAAAAATTGCTGGTAAGCTATGCTCGCATTTTCGCCGGGAGAGAGTTTTAGTACGACATATCCTCTCAAATTCGCCACCTGCATGTCATTTCTTGGTAAACAAGAAACTCACTATTCAAATCAGAGAGCCATAATTCCGGGGACTGATATAAATCTGCTAACTGTCTTAGACAAGTATGGGTTTATGACCTATTGGTAGGCATATGCCGTTATCTCAGAGGCGGATCCACGGGGAGGGCCCTAGGTGCCCCCCCCCCCTAAATCCCTAAATAACAGTATAAAAAATAGATATGCGCCACAAATCACCACTGACACCCCGATTTTTTCAAATATTTTCTCAGGGGCCCCCCTAACTAGATTTCCTGGATCCGCCTCTGCGTTATCTAAGATACCACGGGCACTCATTCATTCACTGAAGCACAGGAAAGCATGGCGTCTCTACCTAGACTATATAGAGGCCTAGATTCACTCTCACAGCTTCTAATTTTCGCGCTCTCCCCTCCTCCTGCTTACGGCAGTCGGCGATGACCTTCGTTCATTGATTTTTTGTGGTCGGAAATTTATCTTCCTCGCCCCCTATGTCGGCTAAATTTTGGTTTCTGGCTTTGGGCCTGCATAATATAGATCTGTATTTTAATCAGATTGGGAAATGTAAATAAAAATCAAAGTAGTTTAAATCAGCGAAATGTTTAGATATGAGTCTTTTAAAAACGCAACAATTATGTTGCAACAATATTGAGACAGAATGTAAAACCAATGATCGAACACGATGACCCTGCTGAAATTTACAATGTGAATGGGTATCTGAAGCATATATTTATCTCGCTCATATTATGAACTTTTGACTTTAAATCTTGTCATAAATAATATAAGAATAAACTAACATCCAAACATTTCTCTTGTTTAACATATTTTTCTATGTTTCTCTTTCGTTCCACTCCAGCGTATCCCAACCGCTTTTTTTTTAAAAGATTTTGTTTTGAATTCTTTTCCGATAATCCTGCTATTCGCAAAATTCCGCTACGGAGATTTGTTATATTTAAAAAAAAAAAAAAAAAAAAAAGGCTTGTGAACCCAATAGAGGCTAGTTTTTAGTTGATTTTCTTTTTTAAAATAAGTGTAGTGTGGTCAAGGCGCACACTATTGTCATTCAACATCTGCGGCCATCCGTTTCGAAGTTACTCCCTCCCCTCTTTTCTGAATACCCCACTAGAGTGATATATAATAAATTTTTAACGTTTTTTTTTTCAAATTTCGTGTGAAGTCCCGAGTTCATATGAGTGTGGACCCTACTGACTTTCTGCATTCAATAGGACTTTCTGTTCCGGGGATTTATTGTGTGGCTCGACACAGGCTTGTGAATACGACAGAGATAAGATTTTTTGAAGTCCTAAATGGCCCTTTTGATCTTGGTCAACATCCAAATTTTTCATTTCAAAAGCTTCAATCTATGACTATATTTTTTCGCGACGAGCCATTTCCACGTTTTGCATGGCTATATTAATTTCCAGTACTGATTTTTTTCGGATAAACAGTAACCACTTCCATAAATAAAGCTTGTTTTGCTGAAGTATCATTTTCCTAATGGGGCCACCCATAAAGTACTTACGCTTGAAGGGGGGAGTGGGAGTCACGCCAAAAACGTACAGGTGCGTAAATTCAATGGCAAAACGTACGTACAGGGGGGGGAGGGGGTCTTAATTTTACCCATTTTGAGCGTACATACTTTATGGATGGCCCCAATGTAGAATTTAGAAACTTTTAGGTTTAGACTAGACTTAGAGTTATGTTTTGTCACTCATTAGCTTATAAATAATTTAAAAATTGATTTCTTTGTTTATGTATTATGGTGAAAAGCGAGTAAGCACTTCCAGTTGTTCGGAAATAAAAAAGAAATGCGGTTTAACGTCCATATACTCCGACTGGGATAATGAAAACCGGCATACGTCATAGAGTGCTAGGAAAATATTGTCCGGGTGGTGGCACTACGATCAACTCTTTTATTGAGTTTCATTTGTCAAAGGGTCTTTTACGTGCACGCCAATGTATAAATGGGTACTTGTTTTTCGTCCCATACAAACGACCAGACAATTTTTCTTGTCAGTCCCTCCGCCCTGCACTACTAGCACGGGAGAACCCAATCTGTTTCACAGGAAGACGAACGTCTTCTAATATCTCTGTAAAAGACGACTGCCTTTATCACGGGACATGCCACGAGGCGTCAACCACTGACATGGGGGAAAATCTGGATGAACTTTCTCGGCCAATGCAAGCCAGCGTCTTACCCACTTAGCCACGTGATTCACCCAGATCTTGTAAAACTCACAGTCGTCACTTGAGGAACATGCACCTGTATGAACATTAATCCTACGGACGAGCTCACTTCCTGCCAATATATCTAAACAAATAAACACCGTTTACATAAATGTGTTATATTTATTGACATACGTACAAAATAAAAATAATTCAAAGTTTTTTGCGTCAGGAGGTCTTGGCATCTTTCCGTAACTCTGGGTAACTGTCGACGGCAATTTGAATGGCTTTATCAAGGGAGACCACTGGTTTGTACTTCAAGTCTTTCTTGGCTCTTTCACAGCTGTAATAATGATGTGTTCCCGCTAATGCCACTTTCATTGGTGTAAATGTCGGTGTGAATGCTATGAAAGGTTTAAGTAAGTAGGCAACAAGTTGTAAAAATAAGGCAATAACATACACTAATGTGTACGGTAAGTTATACTTTGGGGCATCATAACCGAAGGATGTCAGAAGTTTTGTCATAAATGTCCAGAAATAAATTGGTTCGTCATTGGTAATATGGTAGGCCTGAAAAACACAATTTTATAAGATATAATATGAATATGCTAATAAAAAAACAGGCATACCAAAATAGCGTTATCACCAATAATTTGTTGGTGACGATTTGGAGGCATCACTGACATTGTGCAGTATATATATGTATATATATATTGGATTAAGACCGAAAATAGATAATCGACGAAAGATAATCGCTAACCCAATCTCGTTCCCAGAGTCAGCCGTTCGAGATTGTCGCTAACCTTAACCAAAGTTGTCGAGGCGATATTTTCACCCGACACGACCTCAAATATGGATGCTTATTCACGGGATAACTATTACATCCATGCGACGGATGTCTTAATCACCGCCAAAAAATGGCTAGTAGGCCTATAGGAGACAGCTTGAAATTTACAATTTAATTAAATTTTAATGAACATTTACCGGTAGAGTCTATTCGTAAATCGATCCTATTGGCCTTAAAGATAAGCTGTCCGATGTATGTATCACTTATAAAATTTTTAATCATCTACAAAATATAAGCCCAAAAGTTAAAATCAAAGTACCGACGATCACATGTCACCAGTACTGGATTTATAGTTATTATAGATTGTAACATGCTAAGAGTGAACCTCGCATTTTGATTGGTCAATCAGACACCATCTATTGGACAATAACACCCCTCTGTTTTAGTATTTTCTTTTAAAATCGTAAATAGCATGTTACAATGTCGATAAACACTTCATGTTTTGCATTTAGAGGGGTGTTATTGTCCAATAGACATGTCCTGAGATTTTACATTAGAACCCGCGACGCTACGCGTCTTGGGTCCTAATGATCTCAGGACATGTCTATTGGACAATAACACCCCTCTAAATGCAAAACATGAAGTGTTTATCTCCTAATTAAATCAGAGTACTATATTAGAGAAAATGTAAAAATATTATAACCTTTCCACAAACTGGTGATCCTTTATGTAAATTCTCTGCTGCTAGAATATGACCAAGGACCACATTTTCTACAAACGTAAAATCTACTATATTTTTCCCGTTTCTGCAAAAGAAAGAAAACAAACTGCAGCAAAATGAAACATGCTACAGTAATAAAGAGTTAATAATTACCCCCACAAAAACAAATATTTGGCAATATGCTATGTGTTTCAAACGCAAATTTCATCTCTTCTTCTACATCAGCCAAAAACTAACATTGAAAACAGTTTTTTGATATGGTGACAGTGCCCAAATTCAACGTCATAATGAATGTCGTGATCTACTTCTTCGTTTGCCTTCATTTTCTTTACTTTGTAAATATTTCATTTCATCATCATCGCTCTGATATCATTGTTCACATTTAGACAATGTTCCTTGTCGAATATTCCAAACCTCGGCCTCCAATCATTTGTTGGATGATTTCAAGATTTGTCGGAACATGTTGTAGATGTTGGTTCGTGGGTCGAACCGTTCATTGAATGATGAAGTATTAAAGGGGCATTAGGTAAGAGTAGATAAACATCCGAGAGTTCTCAATATAATAGTTTTAAAAAGATAATGAAAGCAGAATATGCTGAAAGTTTCAGTCAAATTGCTTCACTCTGCAACCGAGATATTGGCGATTTAATTTTAGGCTAGCTTTGAACGTCATAACTACGGTACGATAATAAACAAAGTCTTGATTGAAAACCCTATTTCATTTCGCAACCTGGACCGCGACAGAATGCTTCTAGTGATAGCTATGGTTTCGATTCCAAGCCTATGTGTGACCTTGTACTGTCGCCTGTTCAATATCGTGGCCTTTTCGGTGTCCTTAGATTTCCGCCCACTGTCAAAAACTGCCGAAACAGTTTGTGCGGAGTGGAGGTTAAATTCCATTCCCCTCTCTACCGTATTACAAAATAGAACAAACGTTAAAATAAACTTACCCGATGATAAATTTGGTTTTGCCTTTCCTGGCCATCGCTACAGACGTTGGAATCATGTGGGGATCTCGTGGCCCGAAAATGCCATGAGGTCTGACAGCAACTGTATGGAAATCTTCATTATTAGACGCAAGTACAACCTGAAAAAAGTGAAAGATAGCTTCAATACGTTTTTGATATTGCTTAAGGGTCATATATCATGGCAATCGTGTAACGGCAGTAGGTTTCATAATCACAGGGGTTTGTTTCAACAAGCGGTTGCCAAGCAAGATACGCCCACAATTTACAAGAAATGGACGGTGAACAGGTAACACCCATAGGGCATATTCTCTCATTGCAAATTAACATCTTTTAAAGCTAGGGATATGATATGAAATGAACTATGGCTTAACAAACACATTTGTTATATGCCATCTTAATGGTCAGGACAGGGCCGGATTACCCATGGGGAACCACAGGGCACAGGCCCCAGCCCCCCCCCCCCCACATTAGAGGGCCCCCACAAAAATCTCAGTTGAGTCCAGCCCCCTCCTCTAGAAATGCCATCACTTCATAGCACTCGCATGGATTGGTCCAATGAAATAAAGCCAGAAGCGCCAATTTTGTGGCAGAATTTTATATTTTTTCTGGGGGAGTTATTTCTAGCTGGCTCCACATAAGTGCTTGAAATGCCAGGAAATCGCGTTTCCGGCCTTCAATTTCTTGAAATTTACAGGGGGGTGTGGGAGAACACCCCCAGACCAGAGCCTTATCTAGCACATTGCACCCCAAGAGAAATAAAACGCCCCGAGAAATGGTGCCCCCTCAAAAAAATTGACAACCTTTCAATTATAAAAAAAATTAACTTGATTATGATCACACAGTGATGCTCTTAGGGCGCTGATAAGTCGGTCGGTTTTAATGGCGCCCACGCCTGATCCAAACTTTCTTATATCTCTTACTTATGTGGAGGCTATCGGGCGCCACCACAGGCGCGGGCACTAGAAGCAAATGCCTCCCCAAAAAATCTGCCGCCATATAAAATACAAATTTGACACTCAGATATCACCCGAGTGGCAGAAAAACGTGTTTCCTGCAGCGTTATTTTTCAAAATTTTCTGAGGGAGGACCCCGTAGGCTAAGGGCCCCTCCTATTACTTCTTTATGGGTCGGCGTTTGACCCAACACATTACATTAAAGGGTCCGCTTCGGTCGCCTATATTAACATTTGACAGGGACTTGTCGGTCTTTGGGGCGCCGCCAATTAGAGATTCAATTGAAAAGATGAAACCATAAAACCCTGAACTAAGAAAAATGGCCTTGTGATGTTTCGGAGTAGTTCTAGTTAAGATGATAAGGAGTTTCTCATTTTGGTGTGTTTAACATCAAAATGAGAAATAGCGCTGCCGAAATTTACACACGGGGGCGACGTTGATGGCAGCTCTAAGTGGGTGGAAACGCGTTTGTGACAGTCGAATTTTCAAAATTTTCGGGGGGAAGGGCTTCCAAAAACTATGTATGCGGTTTTAAATAACTGCCAAAATCTGACTTATCGGAGATCTTTAGGTAATAAAAATAGGATAAAAATTGTGGGCTCGCAAACAAACGTCCAGGCGGACAGACAGGGATGGCGACTAATACGTCTATACGTCAAAACGTGGGTGTATATAGGAAGAGCGATATAATTCTAAATGATCATGGCTGTCAATCGGTAAATGCAAATGGTGGTATTATTCTGTTGACAGGTATATGCTAATAAGTATATATCGACTAATACTGTATCTATATAATAATATATTAATAACAAACAGCTTTATGGATAACATTCACTAGGTTTATTAACTGCAACGTTTCAATGAGGACACTCTCGCCGTTATCAAGCAATGATACAATCAAACATGTTACAGATGGTTTTACACAAATAGTTAACAATAAACTAATTAAGGCCGAAGTATATTATTGAGTCCACCCCCTTACAGTAAGATAGTGGGTATACTACGATAAGACCCAACCAATAGCTAACTACCTGACAACTAACACATGTTTGAGAGTGACAATTTCTGGTTTACAGACCACCTTAGAGAAAGAATGTCCACGTAGACGATACTATTAGCACTTGGTCTTCACAATCTGACGCTCTAATTGTCATAATATTTTCAATAAAAAAAGTAAAGCACTTTGAGAATCAATTGAAGATGTCTATACAAGATGTCTGACGTATAGACGGGATAAGAAAATTCATTCTGCCAATTAAGAAATATAGACAGAATATGATAAGACACGTATATGAAATAATAGTTGATTCACTGGTCAGATAAAGCACAATAATTATTGGAAGGGATTTTTGGTGTGTTTTTTTTTTAATTCGGTCAAAAGTCCTTTTTGATAAAACTTTACTCCTTTAATTCCACGACATTTCTTGTAGAAATGGGTTGACAATTATCCAATGCAAGGGATCGAATACATGACAATCATAACATTTGACGAATATCCGCTTAGTGGTCTGTCGTAATACGCCTGTGGTAAAAGTAGCAGTGACAGATCTTAAAATTGAAAAGATGAAACCATAAAATCCTGTGTCCCTTTTAATTTTGTCCCGATGAACAATACCACATATATTATTTCACAACTCTAAATTGTATTCAAGGGCACTTAATATATAATCACGAACGTACAAAACATAGTTACCGAAATCGACGGATTTTTAGTCATAACAACTATAGGTGGGCTGGGATGGCCTAGTGGTCTAGAGTGCCGGGCTTCGACCTCTAGCTGGTCGGTCACCTCTGGCTTGCGGCTGTGGTTTCGAGCCCTAGTGTGAGCGTATGTGACATGGAGATAGGGGCGCCTTCTCAACCTCGTGGGTTTCCTTCGGGCACTCCGGTTTCCTCCCACTGCTAAAGACCCTTTAATATAGTTTTTATAGGCCAACATTGAAATGTGATCGTATATTGTCGTCGCACCCGCCCGTCGGTCGGTCCCTCGGTCCGGCGTCCACACTTGCTTATGAACGCTCTAGAGGCTGAAGTTAATATCATATTGACTTTAAATTTGTACATGGTGTTTAAGGTCATGAGGTGAAGAATCCTATTGATTTTCACCGAATTCTGATAATTACTGCCCAGTTTGGAGGTACGCCCCTTTTTTTCAAATAGAGATTGTCCTCTCGTGACCTTAATGCCTAAAAACCTATTTGTTTAACATGGTTTTATTTACAAAACAAATCTAGCGGCAGTCGTCGATACGACCACCTGTCACATAAACCGTTGGTGTAGCACAGATATTGTAATTTTAAACGTATACACTTCAAAATTTATATAAAGCCATTGAGATAGGTATTTAGCACTTATAAAATAGATAGTCACAGAAAGCCTATATAATTCTACTTGTCAAATTACAAAAAATAATGTGTCTCGCCATTAACTTATGTGCCATTTTACTATTATAGACGAGATAAAGCTCGGAGAATAAACATAAATCTGATTTTTTGTTTTTAAAAAACGGCGCTAACATCTGTGTGACTTGATCTATTGCTCCGTTCTCGTGTAAATCTGTGAAATACAGGAATGCTTTATTTATACTCAGACGTTGCCATAATAGAAGCCCCACTTCGAAGGTTGGGGTCGTCAACGACGTTGATTTTTTTTTTAAATGATTGTTTAAAATCGATTTCAGATGGTAGTTCAATACCAAATCTGTTGTAAAACAATCCAGCAGTGAGGTTGGTGCCGCTCACCTCAATCTCAAAATAAATAGATGACTTGCATAAATTAATAGAACATTCATCTTTTGTGTAAAGCATCGAACAGTGAAATTATTTATCTGCACTTAGTCTTAACAGAAAATATCAATGATCGAAATTAGTTTAAACTAGCAATATGCAAGAGATAAATCTGCTTATTGGAGTTTTTTTATGGGCCCTAAATGTTATGATATCAACTATTAACAAGTCAACAGCGAGGCTTATGTCCGCCGCCGAAATCCGAAAATAAGCTCAGTGTTGTGTACAGGAAGTGGACCGATTCGGAGTCGGGAATGTTCTGGTTTGGGGTGCCTTTTGTGGACTTCTCCGTTCCCGACTGCTTTTGATCCACGGAAACCTTAGTAGTGCAGGATAGCATGGTAGCTCATGGTCAGGCCAGGTCTTTCCTTTCAACTTGATAACACCATACCTAAATTGACAAGGAACATCCTTCGGAATGCGGGAATCGATGTCATGAAGTGGCCTTCAAGGTTTCCCGACCTGATTCCTATGCAACACGTCTGGAATATGCTGGACAGATGTCTCCGCCAAGTACAGAACCCAACACAGACTTTACAGGAACTTGGCGACATGTTGGTGCAGTGATCACGTCGTATCCCCGATAATTTCAATAATTCGGCCATAACCGCTGAGATAAACCGGAAAATGTTCTCTTAAACATGCATTATGCGAGAGCTAAATCTGCCTATTGCAGGTCATTCTTTGGGCCTGAATTTTTTTCTAAAGTATTAATTAGACATTAATAAACTAATCCAGGCCTTAATCAACTTTCGATGGCATCAGATTTCTCCGATATTAAACAGATTAAAACGGTTCAGCGATACTTTGATTTAATCAAATATGGCGGGCTCAGACGGACCGAGACTTAGTTTCGAGCAACCAGGTCCGTGGTTGAAATTATTGCCCACGTCTGTCAAACCTTCAGATGCCAATATCTTCGCTTGCAATATGGAAGTGAATGAAATTTTCAAATTATCCATTTTGCATCATCTACTTCCGAATTATTATAGCAAGAATGGCTAGTTCCTTATCTAAATCTTACATAATGTATCTTTAATAAATATTATAGCAAAATACAATTTTGGTAGATATGCCACTAAATGTAATACGGGCTCTTCCTGGAGAGGGTAATTATATACTTCTGTCATCAATAATGTGGATACCCGCATCCAAGACATCGTCGGAAGTTGGTCAAAGAAAAAAAAATAACTCCATCACAAAAACTCTGAGATTGGGGATGAGCGGTATTTTCATATTGCAGATATATAGCAAGCGGTAAGAATTGTCGGCGGGCAGTTCCCAAAGGAACTAAAACAACCCCAGGGTTTGGATATATACAGCGTTGCCAGAAAATGCATATACAACCATAATCAACATTTTAAAGCCGCGCCGTGTGTTGAAATATAAATCAACCGGTTGTAGTTTGCTCGACTTCGCGTTGGTTTGGTCTGTTGGTTTGTTCTAAACTAATGATAAAAATCTACAACAAAGGCCCCTTATACGCCCAAGTTTGAAAAAATTCCATATTAAAATGTTTCATATTCACAAATCAAGTGTGCACATTCCCACTTATTTTTTAAAAATTCTATCGATAAATGTCGCGATTGACTGTCTTTCGGCCGACCCAAAGAACAATTCCTGTTAAATTAAACAGAAATAGGTACCGACAGAAAGTTGAGGTACTAACGCCTATATTTAATGTGGGTGTATACCTGGGCGGTAGGTGTGTATTATGGATTTTGAAAAAAATTGATTACAACGGACATTTATAATTTTATTAATCCATATTCAAATCTTGCCATAAGCGGATATAACAGTATGAAAAATTACCCCGAAATATCAAAGCATAAAAAGTTACAACAATGTGAAAATTACACCAACAAATATCACAATATGGATAATTACAAAAATAGCACAAGAATAAATAATTACAAAGATAGCAATTACAATTTCCGCAATTTGAAATATTATAACAAATAAATTACGTAAAGGAAAGACAGACACGCATTACGAATATAAAACAATAGTATGTTACAATAAGATGGCTAATACCACGATATGAATAGTTAGAAATAATATCACAATAATAAATAATTACAATTTCAGCAATATGAAAGATTATAACAAAAAAATTACGCAAATGGACGACATGCATGCATTACAAACATAACGTCGCTATGAACATAAGACAATAATATGGTACGATAAGATGGCTAATATCACGATATGAATAATTACACAAAATATGAATAATTACACAATATATCACGAATAATTACAAAATATCACAATATGAATAATTACAAAGATATCACAATGTGAATAATTACAAAAATATAACAAACCGAATAATTACGAAATAGATCACAATATGAATAATTCCAAAAAAATATCACAATATGAATAGGAATAATTACAAAAAATATCACAATATGAATAATTCCAAAAAACCTTACAATATAAACAATTACCAAAAATATAACAACATGAATAATTCCAAAAATATCACAATATGAATAATTACGTAATAGATCAGAATATGAATATGAATAATTACGAAATAGATCACAATATGAATAATTCCAAAAATATCACAATATAAATAATTATCAAAAATATAACAATATGAATAATTCCAAAAATATCACAATATGAATAATTACACAAAATATGAATAATTACGAAATATATTACAATATGAATAATCACAAAGATACCAATTGGTCTCCGCAATAAGAAAAATTATAAAAAAATAAATTACGTAAATGAATGACATACATGCACGTCTTTATGGGTGTAATATGTTGCATTAACGAGGGTTAATACTGGACGGAAAATGATAAATTAAACATACATTATGCAAGAGCAAAATCTGCATATTGTAGGTCTTTCATTAGGTCTGAATATAATACGTTGCATTAAGAAGCTTAATACTGGACGGAAAATGATACATTAAACTTGCATGTGCAAGAGCTAAATCTGCCTATTGTAGGTCTGTCTTTAGGCCCGAAATGTTATCTAAATTATTAATAAGACATTAATTAACTTATCCAGACCATAATCAACTCTCGATGTCAAGGCTGGCCTTCGATATCGACTGGATTAGATTCCAATATGCTGCTAATATAACGCCCATTGATAATTAAATCAAAACAATGGATAATCGAGACTATGCTATTTAACGTACTATTTTTATTAATGATGAACGAGGCTATAGTGGATCAATTTGACTGAAATTTTCAACAAATTACCGTTATATTTTAACTTTTATAGTGAGAACTGTCAGCTCTTTATCTAATCTCCCATAATGTATCTTTAATAAATAGGAGCGAGGATCGATTGAAATATCCCTCAGGGATTTTCTCGCGATAATACAACAGTGTTATCAGTTCTTGTAGATTAAGTTAAATAAAGTCATAGTCCAAATTAATTCAGGGTTAAGTCTATAAGGCTACTGCGAGATATCAAAAACACATTGAATCCGAGATAACATATAAAAAATAAATTAAAATCACTTAAAATGAAATAACTGTACAGTACTCTCGGAATCAATTTATGATATAAATATAAAATATCTTATGCAATTTCATAAATTCCATTATTCAATTTACTACGAGACACCTTTCTCATAAACCATTATTCAATTTCTGGAAGTCTGAATGAATTCTACAAAAGAACAGCATTTCTGTTTTTGGTGTTTGGGTTTGGGTTTCTCTTAATGTACCAGCTCGATCCATGCAATTGGCCGAGAAAGTTCATCTCGATTTTCCGACGCGATTTCCCCTTGTCAGTGATGCAGAAGGAGGACCCGACAAGGACAGCTGCCTAGTCGTTCGGATGGGAAAAAAACCGAGGTCCCGTGTACACGTAAGAGATCCCTTGGCAGTTGGAATTCGATATAAGAGTCGGCCGCAGCGCCGCTGCCCGGGCAAAATTTCCCTCATAGCACACTGTATGGCGTATGCCCGTCTTCAATTAGCTCAGGTTAAGTGCATAACAGTAGGACGTTAAACCCCATTTCATTCATTCTTAATGTACCATGCAGCCTTAGAGGTAAAATATTAAATTATTAAATATTTTTGGAGAGAGAGAGAGAGAGAGAGAAATGGGGTTTAACATCCGCTCGACACAAACTATGTTTAACATATGGTTTAGTTTTATTTCAAAAATTCGCTTGCGAGTCTTTAGCAGTTGGAGGAAACCAGATGTCCCGGAGAAACCCAATTAGGTTGGACAGGCGACCCAACTCCTTGTCACGTAAAACCGAGGAATCGAAACCACGCCAGAAGACTCAATGGCAGTCTTTTAGATACAGCGCGCGCACGCTAACCATTCAGCCATTCAACCCTCCAAATATTTTTTGACCGTCAGATTCCTTTTTTTTCTTTAACGTAATGTCGAAATGTCTTATGAATGAGAAGGGTTTTTGTTTAACGAAAAGATTAATATTAAAACAGAATTAAGACGGGTCAATTTAGACTACAGAATACCACACCCTTTTTATATGTAAACTTGATAAGATTTAATGTTTCTCGTTCTATTTTCTATACTTGTTGTATCAATAAATTTCTATTATTTTTTTATTTAAACTAAACATTTTGTAAATTAAAATCATTCAATTTAATTGAGATGAGACAGAATTCAAATGACAAGCCAGTGGTAATAATTCAGTTACACAATACTGCGCACAATTATGAAACGAGCGTTGGACGATAACACAATGAAGGACCAAGCAGGGACAATCTGATTTAATCTTTTAGGACGATAAAAAATTGTCTTAGGCCGCAAATGAACAAATCGTATAAATATAACACAGCAATAATGTATTACACGTTTTCGAGATCATGGACACATTGCCATATAAAGGGCGTATAGCTCTATTGTCTGTTACTTAAAAGAAATAAACGAAAATAAATCTAAAAGCACATATAAATATAACTGGTTTACATTATAAAAAATACGTATGTTCGGTGACATACTTTAATTGCTTCCACATTGACTTTTGTTTTGAATGTTGAATATTATGAATAACCTATACTTGGAGCTATTCGACCTTTAATATGCTTGCTGTCCGAGTCTTATCAGAAGCAAATAGCAAATTGAGCTAAGCAAATTGTACGCTATTTCGTAAAGAAACGAAAAAGGAAAATCATAACAAAACGAAATGAGACTATTAACCCTATCACCATAATAAAACTATCATAAAAGCTCCAATATTCATGGGTTTCTCGCAATTTGAAATATTATAGCATAAATTTTCCAATACAGACTAGAATCGACTGTAATTTAAAATACATAATTAAATATTTAACAAAGTTGATTTAAAATAAAAGTTAAGCCATATCCCCGTTCCTTTTCCAAACATAATTGACCGTCTAAAAATATAAATTATCTTTAATGGTATGAGATAAGATAGCTTGCACCATTTCTTAATATTTTGTACGCAATTGAGAAATTTATTTTATTACCCCATCCTTCAAATTTTGGAACATTTCAAAGCGAAGAAACCCATTTTTCAGTTGGAACCCACAGAACTGTTTTGGTTTACGGAGTTTCACTCACTTTCCCGACTTTATTTTTCTTGTTTTTACAGCAGACAGCTATAATGATACTCAGGCAAAGGAGAGCCACTCCACCTCCAGCACATGCTCCTATTAACAAACCATCGTCCGACTGTGATTCTTCTGTAGGCGTTGCCTTTTTTGTAACATTTACATTAACCGTGGTACTATCTTTATCCAAGACATTTCTGACATCTATTGTCCACGCGCCGTTCTGGTCCATCTTTACTGATTTGATCGTCAATGTTCCATTGTCGGAAACTACGTAATCCGTACTATCCTCGAGATTGTCTGAATGTATAGCAGAATCACCGCCAGGTAGGGTCCAAGTAATATCTGGAAAAGGATCACCGTCTATTGTACAGGATATATCTCCGGGTTGGCCTTCCTCTACATCCAGTTTCTTGCAGTCCTTGATACTAGCGGGAGTACATGCTAGTTGGTCATCAGGAACAGCAACAAGATTATTGTACATGAGATTATCGGGACCTTTGCAAACTACAACTCGGTCAGCACTGTAAGATTCTGTGTCATAGATAAATTTGGATGGCAATTTTTTAATCCATTTCATATCACAGTTACACTGCCACGGATTGTTTCCCATATTTAAAGACTGTAGTTTCGACAACGATGTCTCCATGTCGCTATCCAAACCCTTAATACGATTACTGCTTATATCCAACGAGACTAAATTTTTTATCGGCTCCAGGATGCCCTTTTCTAGTTTTCTTATATCATTGCCCGCTACATCCAAATGAAGTAAACTATCGAGACCAGTAAATGAGCTGACATACAAACTCCTTAAATTCATACCGGCTAGATATAAGTCTCGAAGCGAGGGTAACTTTGTTACTGCACCTGGCTGAAGTTCGCAATATTCATTACCACTGAGATTAATTTCTTCCAGATCATCCAGACCGCCAAACTGCTGTTGATAAATAGTCGTGATTTTGTTAAACGATAAATCAATTCTTTTTAATTGTTTCAAATCTTGAAATGTATCGGAATCGACTGTAGTTATTTGTGCGAAAGTTATATATATTTCCTCTAAATCATCGAGTCCTTCAAAATTAGATCTTCTTAGCCTCGGGATATTGAATTGGGCATCTGGTCTCCCCATAATCACTAACGCTTTGGAGGATTTGGGTATTCCTTTGGGAATTTCTGTCATGGAAAGCTGGTCACAAATTACACGGTCCAATTTACTTAAGCAATAGTCTTCGTAGTCTGCGACAACCAGACTTACATCTCCAATAACAATAATGATAAATATAAAGAATTCCCTTGCCCACATTTTTAAAAAAATAAATTTAACTGTAAAAAAATAAATTTAACTGTTTTTGTTTGAAAGTGTAAAATCTGAAACACTATGAATTGCCAAAAATTGCCAAAAATTCTTTGAGTACAATCTGGTTATAAACGCAGCTTAATTTTAAATCCCAGCGTATTTAAACGAGTCTTAAGTACCAAAGAATTAAAAAATATTTCGTCAATGTTACAAGTACCTTAGCGCACCTATCACTTTATTCTATTCGTGTCTTTTGTCCAATCAGAAGACCTTTTACCTTCAGAAGGCGTGGTTATAAATGAATGGCATAATATAATGTGGATGGACGAAATCAAACGACTCCTTTATGAAAATTTTATCAGTTTCCATTAATCATAATTAACGCCCCCAGACACAGGGGCGGCAGGGAATGATGCGCAACTGGGACAAAACTATAAATAAGTTTCAGTTAATAAGAAGGTCTTGTCACATAAATTCAATGTGTACCTACCCATATTACAGGACCACGTTTATATAAATCCTGGGTGTCCCTTCGTAATTTATACGCGGATGCAATGGATTCTGCCAGAAAATGATTGATTCTAAAATTATGATTTTTTTAGCAAGCTAACAACCCCGCCCCTTGCTACTAATAAATCCATTACATTCGTCTTTTTTATTAATAACCGCGCTGCCAATACATTCATTATACTCCTTTCTTCTTATTAATAAATTTATCTTACTTTACGAATTTCATTTAAAAGTATAATTCGCCATATATACCACCGCCCGTCAGCGTAAACAACCCAAACCAAAAATAATATCAAAGTTTACGTTTGCATTACTGTGTATCTAACACCACCGAACTACATATATAAATCAATGCCTGTTTACTCAGACATGCCATAATATTTTTATTCATAGACTGTATAACTTTTGTCTACAGGTTATTGATAAGTCACCGCGATTAATGAAGGTGTGTCCACACCTGAAACCCTAACCTGAACACACTGCATGTGTATTATGGCATTTTATCAGTCCGATCAATCGCTGTCTCTAATCCTTTGCACACCAAATGAAATAAAACCTAATGCACCTATAATACAATTTGTCACGTTTGTGAATGATTGAAAAATGATTGCAGGCCGGTTGGGGAGGTTCGAGAACGCCCGATGATTGCCGAAACCATTCCCAGAAATGAGTATTTTTGGGGAATACCAACCCTAATCCTAACCCTTTTAAGAAGAGTGAATCTGAATCTAATTTGCCTTTGAACCCTCTTAATAGGGTTAGGGTTAGTATTTCCCAAAATACTCATTTATATAAAACGGTCATTATGGACTCAACTTCGGTCCAATTTACTATCGGAAATTCCCGAACTTGACCAACTTGCCTCCAATTAGTATCTCCCAACCAATTGGACGACATGTTCAGCTTGATGCTCCAAGACAAACTGCTCTAGGGAAAAGGTTTTCGGTCAGAATAACGGAGACCTTAATTAGATAAGCAGACCAGTATCTCAAGAATAAGATCCTTTTTAAAAAATATCACCGTATTTTCTGTAGTCTGCGTTTTAGCAGCAAGTTGATCTGGGATCGATCAAAGTAGTACCATGGGTCTTTTATCAGACGTGGAAAGCGGACACCTTATACTTGTAAAACCGTCGCTACATCCTACGTATGAACCATGCACTATTATCTTGCTACGTATCTTAATAGCCTTGTGATCATCTAGCATTTTCACATGTCTTTGTTCCCTTTTCAACAGGTTAAGACGTTTGTCTTCCCATGAACAACAATGCAACAGTTCAGTTCAACGCATCAAGCTGGATACATATGGGGTACAATGTATAATCATTCTCCAAGTCGCCGGGGCGAGTCTGCTGATAGAAATTGCTACATCATGTGGTCTAAGAACTCCGATGGTTATCTCTCCGGAAACACAATAATATCTGACCGTAAAGATTTGCCATGGTTTCTTTTTTAGGACCCATATGGACATCACGTACAGACCAGACTATTCATGACCCAGAATCTGTGCAATTACTTATATGATTGGTTACTTAGCCAAATAATGTAATTAGTAAGTTTCCAATCACGTGTTAAACATGATATTCTGATTCCCACTCTGTTTTTGTGTGCAAATCTGACTTCTATACAATGTGTGTATGTGAATCCAATAATTAGTTAAGATACAATGTTGTCGCAAAGATCACTACTTAACGCACGCTTAAAGGGACAATCCCGAATTAAAAAGGGGCTCAACAATAAAAGTCTGCGAATGTATGAAAATAAAACGCCAAAATATAGGGGAATGGTGTATTAACCTTGTCTCAAAATTTCAACTCAAAATATTAAGTCGTTTGGACGTAAACGCCAAAACTGCCTATCCGGACACGTAACCCTTTTAAAATGTCGGGTCAATTGTTTCGTTTGGTGACCTTATAACCGATTACGGTAAATATCAGAAAGATTGCATGTAAATATCAGAAAGATCGCACCACAATTGAAGCCCTAATACCCCCGTCAGACTGCGGTGGCGTCCTTACTGCGACGCTATACGGCGACGGAAAATGGCCGCAGAGCCCGCCAAGATCGCCATAAGCGCGGTAAAAGCGTGTTGGAAACGCTAGATATAGTACTGTGGTCTCCATGGTCGTGAATGATCGCCTAATCACCGCGGGTTTTTTTAGCATGTTCAAAACAAACGCTTATGCTCTGCGACCTAACCTGGAAAGTTGTAATGCCCCCGTGAGATCGGGTGGCGTCCTAACTGCGCTGCAGCGACCGTACGGCGAGCAGAAAATACACAAGGTCGCCTGCAAACGTGAACACAACGTACAAAAATGTCTAAAAATATTACAAACTTGAAAAAAGAATTGCGTTTTCGAATCTTTCAGAGCAGATCGCAGAAACCTTTACATGCTCAAAACAAACGTCGTGACTCGGCGATCATTTGCGACCATCGAGATCACAACACGATATCTGACGTCCCACCACGCTTTTACTACGCTTATTGCGATTTTGACGCGCTCTGAGGCCATATTACGTGGCCGTACGGCGCAGTAAAGACGCCAACCCGGTATAACGGGGTAAAGAACGTCTTTCAAGTTTGTAAATTTTTGGGGACATTTTCTCGCGCTGTTTTTACGTTTGCCCGCGGTCTTGTGCACTTTCTAGTTGTTGTACGGTCGCAGCAGCGCAGTAGGGACGCCGCCCGGTCTGACGGGGGCATTAGATCGTCAGACCGGGGTGGTGCTCTTACTGCGCTGCTGCGTCCGTACCGCGAGCAGAGAATGCACAAGGTCGTTGGCAAACGTGAACACAATGAGAGAAAATATAAAAAAAGAATTACAAACTTGGAAAAATTCGCGTTGTCACAGCTTTCCACGTCGAATCGCAGAATCTTGGCGTATGTTTTTGAACATGTTTAAAACAATCGCCGTAAATTGACGTTTATTGGCGACCATTGAGAGCACATCACGATGCCTAGCGTTTCCACCACGTTTTACTACTATTTATCTTTTAAAATTAATCTTCGCCTTTTATAGTTCTAACTATAGTTAGTAGCCGAGGTATTTCTACAATAAATTTCTCTAAAAAAATAATATCACTTTCAAAATAATTGACGTCTCTTAAAGTTTTTAATAACTGATAAAATAATATAATATAAAAAGGGTAATCGGATGTGATGTATGTTGCCAAGCATGTCGTCATGAACATATAAGCTTAAGTATAAGTAGTTTGCTTACGACTTCTTAAATTGTTACCAATATTATGAAGGTAGGGTCAACGGGGCAACCTTTAAACAAATGCATTCCTTAGAAATATAATCCACCCCACTGGAAGGTAAATGTTGGGTGATTCTGAAATGTGTTTACACAAATTTCCAATCACAGGTTTCTTCGTCTACATCAATGGTATTTAAGTGATTGCTTATAGTTCCCTTATCTCCAATGATGATCGAGTTGGGTCTTCCGGTCCTTATAGACATAAGTAATATATGTAGTTAAAATCAGGATGTCCTGGTTAACAATCACTGAATATGCCCCCCCCCCCCCGTGCCTGTCCTAACAAGCATTTTGAACTGCATATCATCAGAAAAACAGGATGTCTTACTTAACAATAATGGAATACGCCTGTGCCTGTCCTTACATGCATTTTGACCTGGGTATCATCAGTGCAGTTGAATGATTCGATAAGATCAAACCCATGCTGGGTGATGTCAATAGAATCACAGGAATCTGTATATTTATGCATACATCATGTCGTACATAATTTTAAAAAATGTGTTTATTATATACATGTATTGTCTGGTACGACATGGTGTATGCATATATATAGGGGTAGAAGGTCAGATTCCTGTGATAGAAGGTGTGTCGTCAGATTCCTGTGATAGACTCGTGCCGTATATGCAAGGCGTAAATGAATATTTTCCAGGCGGATTTGATGTCATAAAAAAACATCTTAAAACAATCACCAAACCATTATAAATCACAAAATTAAAGGGACAATAACAGCCTTATTCTAACTACCGGATGTTTAAGTGTTCTACCTGTTGTGTAATTTATCCATTACATCCTATCCTACTTGTCCAGAGGGTTCAAAAATATTTTTAAATCTAAGTTACATTTGAAAAGGTTTACGTAAAGCTTTTCAAACCATGTAGTGGAATTTTTCAATTTTTTTAAATTCGGTGTATTAAGATGAAATTTGTATCATCAATTTAATTGGAATATTGTAAAATAGTACAATTTGTTGACCAGAATAATGATTGGGACATATTATTCAGTTACAACAAGAGTGTTATTGGGCCTTTAACCGACGCCTATGTATTAGTTATAATCTTTTTCGAAATTATGCAATTTCCAAAAAAATCATTCCATTTAGTAATAACGTAGTTTTTAAAAAAAAAAAATATTTATCAAAGGCAGGGCAAAGGTAGGGCAGAAATTATCGACCCATCAAAACATAATATAAAAGGTCACTAGTAACTACGTCTCACAAGAAAGGTCGTAAATTTTGTTTTACTGATAATCTTTCAAAAATCCACGATACATATTGTTGTAGGGATAATAGACAACGATAAGAAGGCTTCTTTTATCTCATTTATTTCTCCAGTTAAGACTATAAATAATCGATTTGAGGATTATATCTATATTAATGTTGAGTGATAGACAACACAACACTCCACTTAATAACCATCCTGATAATCCATTTACCACATGACAATTAGGTAAATTTATTTCACAACCAAATCTTTTAGACTAATTTTAAATATTACTTTCATTTGCCGTGGCTATAATTAGGTACAAGTTTAAAGTGTTAGGTAAATTTATTTCACAGCCAAATCTTTTAGACTAATTTTAAATATTACTTTCATTTACCGTAGCTATAATTAGGTTCAAGTTTAAAGTGTTACCGTACTGGGTAGGGGGGTTGAATGGCCGAATGGTTAGCATGTGCGCACTGGATCATAAAGTCTTTTATTGAGTCAACTGGCATGGTTTCAAATCCCCGATTTAATGTGACAAGGAATAGGGTCGCATTACCAACCTCGTGGGTTTTCTTTGGGTCATCCAGTTTCTTCCCACTGCTAAAGACCCCTATGCACTAACAAATTATTAAAATAAAATTAAACCCAAATGTTAGTCCCAAAATGACCCAGATTGTGTCATTTGGACGTTAAACCCCATTTCTTTCTCCCTCTCTATAATTAGGTACAAGTTTACAGTATTGTGTTTCTCCCTGCATTATACAAGACAACATATTATTCACTGTTCGCAACTTGACTTTGGTTAATTTTAGTACAAATTTTTTTTTTTCATTATGTAGACTTTAAAATGTTTGAAAGTCAGAGTTGTTAACATGATCCCCTAAGGCACCTTAAGTAATAGCACGGTTGAAAAAAATTGTTTCAATTTTCATTCACTATTGCAAATCCTTCAATTCAAACGATTTATACAACTAACACATGTGCACCTATGTCACAGATAAACGCCCTTGTTCCAATCCCTTTGAAATCACTGATGATATTACACCAGAATATCATTTGTATTCCATGATCATTTTAGCTCAATGCTAACTATGTCTGAAAACTATTATGTAGGAAGAGTCATGGTGGCTCAGTGATTATGCCATTGGCTCACTGACCTGAATGTCCTGTGTTCGATCCCCAAATGGAGGGGGGTTGGGATGGCCTAGTGGTCTAGAGTGAGGTGCTTCGACCTCTAGCTGGCCAGCCACATCTGGCTTGTGGCTGTGGTTTCGAGCCCTGGTGTGAGCGAATGTGGCATGGAGATAGGGGCGCCTTCTCAACCTCGTGGGTTTCCTTCAGGCACTCCGGTTTCCTCCCACTGCTAAAGATCCCTATGCGCAAGCGAATTATTGAAATAAAATTAAACCATATGTTAGTCCCTAGTTGTGTTGAGTGGACGTTAAACCCCATTTTTCTCTCTCTCTGATACCCAAATGGGCCCAGAATGTACATCAGAATTTTCCGTGGTGGATTCTCTAATGTCAGTAGTGCAGGACAGGGAGCCTGGCAAGATAAATATAGTCATTCATATGGGGCGAAAAAACGAAGTCCCGTGTACACATAGGCGTGCACATGAAAGATCCCTTGGCATTAGGAATTCGATTTAAGAGTAGGCCATTGTGCCACTGTCGGGGCAAAATTTACCTCAACACACACCGTATGGCGTATGCCAATGTTCATTAGGCAAGTAGTAGCAGAACAGTAGGACATAAAACCCCAATGACTGTTTTTATGAATATGGGAGTATCAATCAGTCTGGAACTACTTTTGCCAAAGCGCCCAAAAGCAATAGTTGCCATTTCTACCCCAATACTAACTATTTCTGAAAAATTAGTTGAGAACTGAATCTTCAGGGTCTAGAACACTTGAGTGTCATAGTAAACCGATAAGAATGATCTGTAACCCAATCTTAACTATTCCTGAAGATTTTATAACGGGCAAGATCTTTGTTCTGTAGAGTATGGTAATGTGTATATGCAGTATAATGTGTAGGAGCAGACACTCCTATTCAGTGACATCTTTTTGTAAGCGGTCACGATAAATTCATAAATTTGAACGAAAACTGCGTGACCTGTGACCGAATACTTCTCAGTGTCCATAGGTTTTTAGAGAGAGAGATAGGGAGAGAAATGGGGTTTAACGTCCACTCAACACAACTAGGTCATTTCGGGACTAACATATGGTTTAATTTTATTTCAATAATTTGCTTGGGCGTAGGGGTCTTTAGCAGTGGGTGGAAACAGGGGTGCCTGGAGGAAACCCACGAGGTTGAGAAGGCCCCCCTATCTCCATGCCACATACGTTCATACCAGGGTCGAAACCACAGCCGCAAGCCAGAGGTGGCTGGCTAGCTAGAGGTCGAAGCGCGGCACTCTAGACCACTAGGCCATCCCAACCCCTGATAGGTTTTCACCTTATATCATGTAAACAATCATAGATATGGGTTTTTTCTGCATTTTAACAGAGTTCCGATTGATTAATCACCATACAGAGAAATCGGCCTGGTATCGAGTTTACAACATTTTACAAGTCTGCACAAAAACTGAAAGTTGAATCCATGATCTGCGAAGAACCATCAAGTTTTTACATTTATTTTCTCAAGAACTTTGTACTGAATAGAGTTGATAATACATGTATATCATAATTTGGTATAAAAATTGCCGGCTGCTTACGACAATGCACGTCACTAAAGTTTCGACTAATCGCTACAGCATGCCAAAAACATGTGATCATATGACTGGTCATAATCTTGTGGGCATGTATATATTTTATAATAATAGATACTGAAGAATTATGTCAGTTTATCTTAACATGATTTAACATGATCTGGTGGCCTTAGTGAAAAAAATAACAGCTTTGAGCTTACTATATAAAACCAATTAAAATCTATTTAATTGAACTGTTTAGATACTCTCGTTTGTTATAATTTAAAATATATCGGTAATAAAGTAAAAATTGACAAGTCATTTATTAAGTAAATATAGATAGCATTGTTAAGCAGATCTCATTAAAATGTTTCGTGTGCTAAAGTCTGAGAATTATAACAAGGTCTACATCCCCCAGTGTTGATATGGGCTTAAAATAAAATAAATTGAAGCACATTAGCGTCAGCTTACGTACAAATCCCTGTTTAAATCAAAAAACTGTACCCATTATCCTTAATCTCCTTGTCATTCTCTGATAGTAAATATTCCAGCACATGTAAAATATATCAATTTCAGTTTTATTAAGATTAACCTTTTTTTGGAGACGTCTTTATATCTTAACAGTAGATTAGCCCTCATACCCCCACATTTATTTCTAAATAAAAAGGGATTGTTCTTCAGGTCGTAAATTATGCAGAAATGTTTGTTACCGCGCCTCGCTCTAATCGTGGAGTTATCTGTCGAATTTATCAACACCGTATTTATCTGTTTAGGTTTTGACTTCTTGTAACCACAATATTGCACACATTTCCCGATCCAATCAGATTTTAGAACTGCGAAATTTGTTCCAAGTAGCATGTCACTGCAATGGGGAGGTGACAGGTTGCTGCCCCTGGAGTTCCTGTACCTACTCCATAAGTAAATAGGCCAAATTAACTTTTGGACTATCTGAAGTTGTTCTGTATCTCGTATGGTGCTTTGATATGTAATAACTTTTGACAAAACATAAAATCGTAGTGCTGTCGTTGACTGAAGCTTATTCCAACCCTAGCAACCATACCTCGTATTTTTAAACAGCTAATGGTCATTGACATGTTTCCGACAATATTTGATTATCCATTGTTAGTATACTCAATTTGATTATTTAAATATTTAATAAAGACAACAAATACAAAGTATCAACCGCAGATATTCTCCCTACTCGGATCAATTGATTTTACCAATGTTATATGGTCTCTGTAATCAATTCAAATGTTATGATCATGATGTGTACAGACAATATACTACATATATATTTACTTAAACATGCATTATTCAAGAGCTAAATCTGCCTAGTACAAGTCTTTATTTGGGCATGAAATGTTTTCTAAAGTGTTAATTAGACATTAATTAACTGATCCAGGCCTTAATCAACTTTGGATGGCATCAGCTGGCTCCGATATTAAACAGATTTAAACGTTTCAGTGGTAAATCAAATATGGCGGGGCCAGACGCTTCGAGTCTTAGCTTTGATCAACCAGGACCGTGGTTGAAATTATTGCACACGTCGGCTAAATCTTCAAATGCCAATATCTTCGCTTACAATAGAATAATTTGAATGAAATTTTCAAATTATTCATTTTACATCACCTACTTTCGAACTATTATAGCAAGAATGGCTAGTTCTTATCTATATCTTGAATAATGTAACTTTAAATATTAAAATTCAATATGTTATCTAAACGATAATCCATAAATAAATATAACCAATAAATTTGTCTGTTGTATGACTTACTAGTTACATGTTCATTGAATGTAAAAAAAACAACAATATTTTGTGAAATATAATTAATCGTGGATCAAAAATTTTCTTTATGGCAGTGACTATTGCAAAAAGAGTGCAAGTTATGCGCAGTTTACAATTTATCTGCAAGATGCCAGGGCCCTGTTTCTTGAAATCGTAACTTAAGATAAAATCCATACTTTAGTAGATACTTCAATTTTGATTAGCTGCCAAGCACTAAAATCAATCAAATATTATCCAATCAAATTACTAAAATTTGGATTTTATCTGAGTTAAAATTTCATGAAACAGGCCCCAGGATGCAGATTGAGATGTAACTTGCAAAAGAAAAGGGGCATTTGCCTTCAATAATTAAGGAATACTTGGTAATTAGTATTGCTTTTCTGTAATTTGTTTTAAATCATATGTGTGGATTAAACGGCGCTCATGAATTTATGGAAAGTGTGTGGGGACTGGGGAGGGGAGCAGAGGATCTGCTGAATGTCTGTGTGTGCCTTCTAGCACCTCACATCTTTAACAGAAAATCATCTCCCACCAACTATGATTTGTAGAACACAAGGTACAATTTTATGGATACATAATTACTGAGTTTGATACTAAGCAACGTTTCGATGAGGATACTCTCGTCGAAACTTCGCTTAGTATCAAACTCAGTAATTGTGTATCCATAAAATTGTACCTTGTGTTATTATGTTCAATTACTAAATGCCAATCAATGAAGATGATTTGTAGACTAACCTTTTCTTGGAGTATTTTTGTCTCAGTGTAATAATCTATTGGTTGTTGAGCATATGGAAGATCTTCTTTACCATTCAAAATATCTTTTCCTTCATAAACAACACTAGCACTGCTAGTTAACACAAACCTCTGAAATAACCAAATATATCATTGAAACATTCAATGTAGAATCAAAACATAAAGAATAAAACATACAGCACATAATCAACGCCTTTCTATTTAAAATACATAGAAATAAACATCCTGTATTTGAATTGATATGATTTAGTGTTTGTTCCACTATCGACAAAATAAACAAAAGGAAAGAAAAAAAAGACTTCCGTTTAATCTCTCAAAACAAAATTAATTGTTACGAAATTGCACCATCTATATCTAAGGTTTACTATTAATAAAAATAATTAATGAGGTTTGAAATAACAGCCGCCTTCATTAGTCCAGTCATGTGCCAAACAGTAGGATGTTAAACCCCCATTTCATTTCATTTTTGAATTAACAGTAGGCCCTACATTCAGGAGTTCTTAGTAAAGGGAAGTAACTAATATCAATAACTATTGGTTTGACTAAAAAGTTAGAAGGAGAAATGGGGTTTAACGTCCACTCGACACAAATCAGGTCCTTTTGGGACTAACATATGGTTCAATTTTATGTCAACAGTTCGCTTGCACGTAACCCTGAGTCTTTAGCAGTGGGGAGAAACCAGAGGACCTGGAGAAAACCCACAAAGTTGGACAGGCGACATTTCTCCTTGTCACATACAACCAGGGAATAAAAAGCACGCCAGTTAACTCAATGACAGACCATACGATACACAGCACACATGCTAACCATTCACCCATCCACCACCCTTCCTTAAGGCATTGTACTACCCAAAAATAATATTTAGATAGTTATTGTCAACTTAAGATACATGTATATTACAAGTAATTTACAAAACAGGGTTTGCTTAGAATTTTCTTGATTATAGTTACTGGGGTATGCTTTCAGAAAAATATATTGTTTGCCTTGGTGTGAGATGCAGGAAATCAACAAATTATTATTATTAGGAGACCCAATTTCTCAGATCATATCAGGCCCCAAGTTCACAAAGCATTCTAAGATCTGAGTTGAGAATTTACTCAACTTTCAATCACTGTTTATATTATGAGAAATATATTTGATCCGGAAACACAAAACTTTGCGCATAGTTTCTTATTGGTGTATTTGATACATCAAAACAACAAAAGTTTTACAAAAAACTATATTTTAGTTACAATAAGGCAACCTTTTTGAATACATTCTTAACTTAAGTCTGAGAATGCTTTGAAAACTTGGGGCAAGTATTTTGATCCAGCAGCATCTTAGGGAAACTAGTTTAAAGAAATGATGAAATGGGGTTTAACGTCCTACTGTTCTGCACCTAACCTGGTCTAATGCCTAATGGAAGACTGGCATATGCCATTCAGTGTGCTATGAGGAAAATTTTGCACGGGCAGCGGCACTATGGCCTACTCATATATCAAATCCCAACTGCCAAGGAATCTTTTACGTGCACGCCAATGTGTACACAGGACCTTAACGACTAGACAGCTTTCCTTGTCAGGCCCTCAGGGGGATCACGGTGGCTAAGTGGATAAGGCGCTGGTTCGCTAGCCTGGAGGTTGAGTGTTCGATCCCTGCATTGGCCGAGAAAGTTCATCTCGATTTTCCGGCGTGATTTCCCCTTGTCAGTGATGCAGAAGGAGGGCCTGACAAGGACAACTGCCTAGTCGTTCGGATGGGACGAAAAACCGAGGTCCCGTGTACAAATTGGAGTGCACGTAAAAGATCCCTTGGCAGTTGGAATTCGATATAAGAGTAGGCCGTAGCGCCGCTGCCCGGGCAAAATTTCCCTCATTGCACACTGTGGCGTATGCCCGTCTTCAATTAGCCCAGGTACGGTGCTTAAGCGTAGGACGTTAAACCCCATTTCATTCATTCATTCATTGTCAGGCCCTCAGTTCTGAATCCCTGACAAGGGGAAACCACGCCGGAAAATCGAGATAAACTTTCTCGGCCAATGCAAGGATCGAAAAATTTGACCTCCAGACTAGCGAGCCAGCACCTCACCCACTTAGCCACGTGATCCCAAACTAGTTTAATACATGCCTACCTTTATTCCCACTTCTTTACACGCTGCAACAATTGTTTTTGTGCCTTCAAAGTTTACCTTGTAGAAAAGAGCTTTGTTATCACTTAGTGGTGATGGGGTTGCACAATGGAATACAATATCAACACCTTGTAAAGCTGATAATAAATCCTGAAAAAATCATCATTTGAGAGATTAAGGTGCAATTTTTATAATAATAATATAATAGTAATATAATAATAATCCTCTATTTATATAGAGCATTGAGCAATAATACTTAAACTAAAGTTTCTATTGCACTTTTCAAGTTTTCTTGACTGAACTACGGAAACATCAAACAAATGTAGGCCTACATAACTAAAAATAAAATTAAAGGTTTTTTCATAACTTGCATAGTTCATTATTTCACAAACTATGTATGTTGTGGTAAGTTTCACCATCTTAATTAGAAGCAGAAGGGGGGGGGGGACAAATAGGTTTCTGCCCCCCCCCCATGATTTTGATCGCCAGGACAGATTTTCAGGTTGGTATCCACATGAATGTCCCGTTCTAAAGGCTATCTAACCACTGCCTTGAGTCTCGCCACAGTGATTGATGTAATTCAGGATAGTCAATTTTTCCATATCATCATCATATTACCCCTAGTTTCAGCTTTCATCAAAATAACACTGCTACAGTAAACCGTTTGTAGGCCTAATTATTATTTTGGTTTTGTAATTAAAGGTTCCAGCCTGATTTTGTCCATCCCCCCCAAAAGTTATGACAAATCCACGCCCCTGATTTCTTAACTGACATTTCATGAAATCTAACCTCTTTTTTACAAAGGTCTCCCACAAAAATGTTAATGTTGTCATCGTCAAACGTCTTTCTGACATCAAAAACCTGAACTTTATATCCCCTGGCTATCAATTTCTCTGACAAATGACGTCCTAAAAATCCACCACCACCAATAACAAGGCATGTTTCTTGTTTCTGAAATAAATAAATACATAACAAAGATCTTACTAAATACTCAATAGGATACAATTATTCAACATCTTTGTCATTCAATGCTTGCAATTTGCAATGGCTGTGTAGTTTGTGTGTCTTGTCAGTAGGTTTGTGTGTCTTGTCAGTATGTTTGTGTGTCTTCAGTTGGTTTGTGTGTCTTGTCAGTTGGTTTGTGTATGTTGTCAGTAACTTTGTATGTCTTGTCAGTTGGTTTGGTTATCAGTAGGTTTGTGTGTCTTGTCAGTTGGTTTGTCTCTTATCAGTAGATTTGTATGTCTTGTCAGTTGGTTTGTGTGTCTTGTCAGTTGGTGTGTATTTCTTGTCAGTAGGTGTGTGTCTTGTCAGTAGATTTGTATGTCTTGACAGTATGTTTGTGTGTCTTGTCAGTAGGTTTGTGTGTTTTGTCAGTAGGTTTGTGTGTTTTGTCAGTAGGCTGGTGTGTCTTGTCAGTGACAGTAGGTCTTTGTGTCTTGTCAGTAGGTTTGTGTGTCTTGTCAGTAGGTTTGTCAGATGTCCTGCGTGTCTTGTCAAATGTCAGTGGGCTTGTGTGTGGTGCTGTCTTCCTGCACTTACTATTTAATCTGTGTCAATTAAAGAATAAAAAAATTAAATGTCATCTTAAAATTAAATTTGATGTTTTTAATCAATTTCGTGATGATTTGAACTATAACTGGTCAACAGTTTAAACTGAAAAAAAATTCTTTATGAATAGAGTGACTTCTTTCATAAAAAAAAATTCAAATCTATTGGAAAACCGAATTTAACACATTCAACACAAAATCATGGAGGTTTCACTCCACTAAAGATTCAGGGACTAGATCCTGTGTAATATGTTGCCAATGTCTCTATTGTATTAGACTTACTGACATTTAAAGCACTGAACTGAAGCAGCCAGACAATTTTAATTAAATATTTATTTGATGCCAGTGTCGTTCATTGTCATTTAGGTTATGATGATGCACTTCAGAGGAGTCCAGAATGTCATGACTCACTAATCTCGTATAATTAATTAACTGTTTAATATGAAATATGTTAATTTGGCATGACTTAATTCATATCAAATCAATCGCAGTTGCAATGCGTCGTCTGCTACAAAAAATAAAAAATAGAAAACAATGATCAGCATTCGACTGCAGTCTCATGTTTAGTGAAAAATGATTATTTTTGACAGCCGTGAAAAGGAGAGTATTCTCACTTATATTTCATTAATACTGAAAAAATAGAGATGTACATAACTAGTTTCATTGCTATAATTGGAAAATACAAAATAACATTTTCTTACCCCGGACTTCGCCATTTTGACCATCAGCTGATTGGGTGATCCAATCAGCGCTCGCAAAAGTGATCAGGTGCGAGAAGACAGTCGTTGACCGAACAACGGATTAGATAGGGATTAGGATACATCTCTGAATTTGCGGGTTGCTTTTTGATTGTTTTCCAAAGTTTTTGTGTAGATCTAAGTATGGTCATAATGCATACTTAACAGCGAACTTTGTGTCACTGTTTTAAAAATCGGAGCGAAGGATCAGGTGTTTGCAAAATAGAATCGAAAACATTCATTTTCAAAAATAAGCTTTTGGTCAACCTTTCCAGTTCCACGACATTATTTATATGACATGTACAATATTGCATTGACTAAATTTAAGTCACAAAATAAATTATTAATCGTGGCATCCAAGAAATCTTGTTTTATGTCTAATAATATGGCATGCTGTGACGAGGGTGATTTACTATGGCCATTCGTTATAGGGTCCGTGGATGTAATGAGTTTGTTTCACTTTTCCTTCGTTTAGAATTTGGAGTCTTTTAGATAAATGTATTATAAATTCGTGAACTGTATTAAAAATGTGCGTTTTTATTTGTAATGTATTATGTCTATCATCATTGATTTAGTGTTTGTAAGATAATAAGAATATTTTGTGATTCATTTATGTTTGAAATCTAATATTGGTAAAATTTGGTGAGTGTTAAACCACACGATTATGTTGGGTTGCCCGTTAAGTGCATGGCGATATTAAGGTGGTTTTTTTAGTTGCTTTTAGTTAGAAATGGTTCCACTACTGACGTCTTCCGCCTTACTACAGTTTAGCGTTGAAAGTATTTTAACTAGCTTTTACTGTGACGCAGCTTAGTGTTGATTATTTGAGATGAATGTTCCCCGTGTAAAAAATATTGTTTTAAAGTTGTAGATGATTTCATATATGCAGGTTAATTATTCCAGTTTTTTATTACGGTGGGGGGGGAGTGGTCTAGAGTGCCGCGCTTGGACCTCTAGCTGGCCGGCCACCTCTGGCTTGCGACTGTGGTTTCGAGCCCTGGCGTGAGCGTATGTGGGTGGCATGGAGATAGGGGGCCTACGGGCGCCTTCTCAACCTCGTGGGTTTCCTCCAGGCACTCCGGTTTCCTCCCACTGTTAAAGACCCCTACGCGCAAGCGAATTATTGAAATAAAATTAAACCATAATGTTAGTCCCGAAATGACCTAGTTGTGTTGAGGAAACGTTGAACCCTATTCTCTCTCTCTCTCTCTCTCTCTCTCGTTTATTACGGAAGGAGTTTCTATGCGTCCACATTGAAATGTGGTCGTATATTGTCGTGGCACCGTCCGTCGGTCGGTCTAGTGTCCATGACGCTCTTGAGGCTATAGTTAAAGGAAAATAGTCCCGAAAGACCAACGATGTTCAACAAAGTTTCCATAATAATAAATATATTTGTATAGAAGTAATCCCTCATGTAACATATGCAAAAACGATTATAAGCCAGAAAACTGGAAGTGGCGTAGTTGGTTCAACACGCTCACTAGTCTCTGTAGTAAACATTTGGAGTAAGTTTAGCGCTGTGTTTTGTGAACGTTTCGCCGTTTGGTAAAACATCTGATGAAGGGAGATCTTTATTGGGATATTAAACATAAACCTAGGCTATTTAAAGGAGCTAAATCGCTAATGTTTGGGACCTAGACATAGACACAAATTGGTCACAACGCATATAATAATGTAATATGAATGTATATAAACTGATTTACATTAGTGTTCGAATATTCGAACACTAATACTATTCGAATATTCGACGGTTCTTGAAATTGGTATTCGAATACTATTCGAATATTTTCAATATATTGAAAGTGGTTTATTTATTATAATTCCTAATCAATTATAAAATACGTGAAATCTCTGTTGACTCGCGAACAACGCACAAAAAAATATTTTTGCAATTGCCAGTTGATCTTTTACGTAAACTGCCAATTTGTACACAAGAACTCGACCTTCCACGACCTCAAAACAAGATTTTCCATCACCAATGTATAGGAATTCTTCCGCGCTGCATCCGAAATAAAGGGCATCTCGTTCATTCGTGGGTCAAGCAATGCTGCATTTCACGGAAATCATTGTCGTCTAGACACTAGTCGATTTTCTATATAAGCAGAAAACAGTCTCTTCATGTTGGTGATGCATGTGGCCCAGTGGGTTCACCCAGCTGTTTCTTCATGACGAATCCAAGCAAATTCATAACAATGGCATACAGAAGAAGTCGTATAGTGAGTTACGCTACACATGTGTTCAGATATAATGTAAAGCTTTTCAAGGAGGTCACACACTAATCAGAATTCCTGGCTAATTACCGAATAACTGTCTCTGAAGGGGTAGCACCCATACAAGCAGAGAGAGAGGGAGAGAGAGAGAGAGAGAGAGAGAGAGAGAGAGATGGGGTTTAACGTGAGATTAAAGACAGAAATGATTGAATGTAAATTAGTGTTTGGCACGAATATTCGAATATTCGCTCGTCGAATATAATTTGTTCAAACCAGTTATGTTCAGCGAAATTCGCCTGATGTCTCAATCGAAAGTAAATCTTAAGCGTCTGGTTATTCCAGTCTACATGTTTTATGTCTCCATATAAGAATATGCGTCACCGTCTAGCCTCGTTCTTCAAGTCCCTCGTTAAAAAAGGGTCTGAAACGCATTATGGTACACGATTCGTGTACCAATGGTATTTTTTTTTATTTTGTCTTAAATATTAGATATCAGAAGCTCACCTTTTCCCGGTAAGATAACAACATCAGTGTTATTTTGAATTGACAAATAATTCGTGTTTTCATTTTTAAAGATTTTGGATGATATTGATTTAAGGACTTAGCTCCTTTAAAGCCCCAATACCACTCTTGTTGTAACTGAATAATATGTTCCAATCTTTATTCTGGTCGATAATTTGTACTTTTTTACAATATTTCAATTAAAAAATGATACAAATTTCATCTTAACACCCCTAATTTTAAAAATTGGAAAAATTCAACTACATGCCGCAGGGGCGGATCTAGGAATTTCGGAAACGGGGGGCGCGGCATAATGAGGGCACATCGCTGAGGTGAGTGGTGGAAACAATCTTGTGCGAGCGTAGCGAGGCAAAAAAAATTTGGGAGGGGGCGTGGTCTTTTATGAAAATTCAATCCTTATTGGTGTATTTTTAGAGCATTTGCTGTCTTATTTGCTTCAGTGCAAATTAATTTCTATTTATATATTCAAATTTATATAAGCCTATTCTTAAAACGGTGTTTGTGTTTTATTTGAGTACAACGAATTATGACAACAGGTAGATATTGATAATTAAAACACGCTGTTTTGTTTGACTTGTGTCTCACAAATTATATTATTTTTAAGGTGGGATGAGAATCAGGTCAAACAGAAGTTGAGAAAGCTCTCGTCGTCCTCCTAGCCCTACTACCGGGCCGTAGCAAATCCATGATCAACACAGGCAAGAAATAAAATAAGAAACATTGACATTGTGGATAGGCTAGGATTAACCGTAGATTTAAACAGTACCTTCAAAATTGATCGTAAAACCGAACGTACGACATCATTAACGACATCTAAACCTTTAACATTGGAGTGCCGTAAATTTGGATGATAGGGTCTACTACTACTACGGCGCACAAAAATAAATAATGCCGTGGCAGACATGCTTTGTGTAGTCTTTTATCATGGCTTTGTCGTTTGCCGTGGTAAATTTCGAGCGCTGTTTGTGTGTGCAGAGAAGGACGAAGTCGAGGCAGAGGCGGATCCAGGTAATCCAGTTAGGGGGGGGCTTGAAGGGGTCCCCTGTGAAATTTTTTGAAAAAATCGGGGTGTCAGTGGTCATTTATGGCGCATATCTATTTTTTATACTGTTATTTAGGGATTTAGGGGGGGGGGGCACATAGGGCCCTCCCCCTGGATCCGCCTCTGGGTCGAGGGGTTTAAATACGACTGGGCGGCTTTTTTAGATTTTTTACTTTGTGCTTGGCGGCAGAAAATAATGCCGCCTGGCGTGGCTTTCCCTGTTCCTTGCATCTGTATCAGTTCCAAGAGCTTTTTGCCGGATATTATCGGACATATTTGGGTCTGAGAAAAGGCACTTTCAGAAGTGAAAAAGGGCACTGTCGAAAATTAGGGGGGGGGGGGGGGGCGCGCCCCTTGCGCCCCCCTTAAATCCGCCTCTGTGCCGTTACATAGTTTCAAAAGCCTTACGTAAGCACTTTTAAATGCAACTTAGATTTAAACATATTTTCGAACCCTCTGGACAAGTAAGATAGGTTGTAATGGATAATTTACACAACAGGTAGGACACTTAAACATCTTGTAGTTAGAATAAAGCTAAAAAAAAATCTGGACCTGTCAAGCCAGCAAGAGTGTTATTGTCTCTTTAAAGGTATAAAACATAAAGCCATTTGCATAAATCAAGTTTCTGAACTGGATACTGTGACCCAATCTAAGCCATAAGCGTAGTGGAAACGCCAACTATTATGCTGTGGTCTCCACATTAAATTCTCACACGTTTGCCACCGACCTTGTTCATTTTCTGGTCGCCGTACGGTATGACGGGGGAACATTATATAATTTGAGTTTTGATGTCGATATGATGATATAATTTGAATTAATAAGTCAAACATTATCGTAACAAAAGTGGTGTGTTATCTTCTTAGGGCTTGGTTTTCGTGCAAAAAAAAGGGTGCGCATAGCCAAATAAACTCCAAAATAAACTGCGCCAGAATTATTCACAAATGTCGTTTTTCAGCTTTGAACTTCGCAACTCCGACAGGATCGTCGCTCGCGGGGGAGACAGAATCCATGCTACGGGAATTTAACCTTATTTTAGGCCCGACTATCAACTATACATCTAAGCTTATCATAGTAACACGTTATATCCGATAATATTTACTGGTCTCTTTGGAGAAATTTAAAATTTAGGTAAAAGATAAACTAAATCTAAGATTAACCAAATATCATAATATATCAAATATAGCACCCATTATAACTTAGCAAACAACTGCGAAATGGTGTAAAAGGTGAAAAATAACATGCAATAAAATGTTAGTAGATGTGGGATTAGTCGATATCATAATATTATTAATATTTCCCCAATTAATTCCCCCCCCTCCCATATATCTATTAGTAAGTGCAGGAGGACCACACTACACGCAAAACAAAAATTTACAAAATAAACCTGCGGACAAGACAGAAAATAGACATTGCAAACAATAAACAATTATCAAATCAAGTGAATAGATCCGGGGGCCAGCCGTAAGCGTCCACTGCGCTGTACAGTCCCGGGCCTGTTTTGGTACTAGCTTCACTAAAATGAATTACAAAAAAGACATCCCAAACAAAAACTAAGATACATCATGGAAAACTGCAAATGATATTTTAGGATTTCAATACCGGAAAAAATCTAGGACAGCGAATATGTCAATCACATATACATTGTATTAGTCCTGTCTCGTGGGTTAGATTAGTCTTAGGCGGAAACTTGTTGTATACAGTTTGACAAATATATTGTGCTACAAAGAAAAAAATTTGTCGGTTTAATTTTCAAAATTTTCTCCGGGAGGGCGAGGCCTCCATACCCCGCGACGATTGAATGATTGTCTGGGATTCGTGTCACTATTAGATTGGGACTATTAGATCAAATTGAAGTTGCTGTATTCACGGGCTTGAATAGCAGGAAAACGCGTTGGCGGCAGTAACATTTTCAACATTTTCTCCCTACGTTCCCGTCTTCGTGGACAGTAGACGATTGATTGGTTGATTGGAATTCGAGTCAGCCACCTTAATTAGACTATATTACCATGAAGCTGCTTTGTTCAGGGCTTGAATAGCAGAAAAACGCGTTTGCCCCTTATCAAATATGCCAAAATTATCTTTGGGGTTCCATACACGGTAAGCTTCACGCAGAAGACCGGCGCCGCTGTCTGTAAACCGAAATTGTTTCGGCCAATTCAAGTTCTGCCCCCCCCCTCCTTACTGTTATCAAGCCCGTATGTCTATGGCCAATGGTATAAACCTACCTACTGAAACTCTTTTTGTTCGAACGGCCAACTTAAAAACGCTGAGATATTATAATAGATGGACATAATATAACGCTTAGTTTTCTTTGATTGACATTTAGTAATTGAACATAATAACACAAGGTACAATTTTATGGATACACAATTACTGATTTTGATACTAAGCGACGTATATTTTTTGTATCATTTGCTCGATAAGGACGAGAGTGTCCTCGTAGAAACGTCGCTTAGTATCAAATTGTTTTATCCATAAAATTGTACCAGAGGTCAATATAAATGCATTTTTATGTCTATAATTGGATGTCAGTAAAGTTTAATGGTGTATTGGGCTTATGAACTAGAGGTTTTATGGTTAATCTGATAATTTAAAAAATAAAAGACTTTACGAAGTTCAAGCTCGGAATGAAACTGGATGTACGCGCCTTCTCACATGGGATTGTAGTGACGTAACTATGATGATGTTAGAATTCTTGACGTTGTTTGGACATGTCCTGTTTGGATTCTATATCCGATCCGCAGATTAGCCCATTTCAGTCAACATCCGGGCAACACTGAAACCGCTCAGTTCGTCTCGAAGATCAACAAACAGCAATCATCATGGTAAGTGTAAAACAGGATTAAAAATTAGAAATGACTTTTGCAAATTATTTTTTAAGCATATATCTTCTTTTAAATAATTGATGTTTCACTGATCATCTTTCAAGACTCCTATAAACTTTCTATAAATCACAAAAGCTGTTGCTATGTGGTTGGAAGTGAAACTGAAATTTCAGAAAATTGTGATATTTTTTAGGCCAAATCCACGGTTATCTATGCTATTTGAAAACAAAATAAAACATTGCAAACTGCTCACGTTCTTTGGTTTTGATATAACTAGGGGACAGATTTAATAGACCAAATTTCCATGGCATATTGGTTGTCTACCAAGAGACAATTAAATTATGTTTACAATTTGTCATAGAATTCTCTGACCAGTTAGTAAAATAGTAGGCCTACTTTAACTTAGTACTTAACTCGAGACATGTCTGTGCTTGAATGTGTCTAATGTCCTTAATCATAAATCTACCAGAATCATGAATCATTGTGATTTAATCAATTTACTAATTAAAGGAGCTAAATCGCTAATATTTGAGACCTAGAAATTGACACAAATGTGACAAATGGGTCGCAACACATATAAGGTTATGAATGTATCAATGTTATTAAAATAATATAAACTGATTTACACATTGATTCGTTTCTATTATTACCGCCACAAGTACAGTAATTTCAAATCAGTTATGTTTGGCGAAATACGCCAGTAGTCTAAAGTGAATGGAAATCTCTAGCGTCTTATTATACCAGTCTACTACACTGACAGTATTTATTGAGTCTGCTCTCCACTCTCTCCCTCCAGATAAGAATATTATGCTGTCACTGTTTGGCATGACTTGTGAAATATATGTCTAGCCACGTTCTTTGTGTAACATGTTACAAATTGCGGTGAAACCCATGTACATGAATGGTAAAATGTTTAATTTGTCTTGAGTATTAAATATCACTGATCAGAAGCCTATCTTTTCCTGGTAGGATCTCACCATCAATAATTTAAACCGACAAATAATTCATGTTTTCAATGTCGAAGACTTTGGATGATATAGAGTTAGAGACTTAGCTGTTTTAAAGCTTGAAAAGAATCCATGTGAATCAGGACTGTCAAAGTGAGTTGCTAATTATTAGTCATAGTTGGAGCTGGGAGTCATTTGAACTTATATGTATACCATAATAACATACATGTACCACATGTTAATATTACCGGTACTGAGTTTGACTAAATTAATATTATAAGGTCCATGACTATACTAATGATTATGAATTACTCTTTTATTTTTATTTATTAATTCATAAAAAGAGAATTGAAAAATTAAACATGATAACTTGTACCACTATCTGCATCCTGTATTCTTTCTCATGTCTTTTTTTTTGGGGAACGCTTCTCATTATCATAACTTATAAGTTATTTCTTTAAAGATCTGCCCATCTTCATTAGAACAGTCAGTGCATATATAAGTGTAGGAAGTTAAACCTAGTTTCATTTCTATGAACCTGAATAGCTATTAAGTTTAATCAACGATTAAACCATCAATAAGCTTACTGACACAAAATTTGATCACATAAAGTTAACTCTTTGAACCCGTTAGACCAAAATACCGGTCTGACTCTACATTGTGTTTACCCAGTTAGACCTGTTTTTTGGTATTTGACCTTGTGCGTTTTGTTTACATCGGTTTCTTAAAACGAGGCAAGTATTCAGCGAGTATTCCCGTTCACAAACCGGAAACAAAACATTCACCAATATTTTCTATTGTTTGGAGTTTTTTTAGCAAAATTTGAACAGTTTTTAAGTAATTATGGCAAGTAGCCAAGTACCTCTTGTACTTCCGTATTCGCAAAAGGTCGATATGTTAGCAGGACTACCAAAACAAACAGGAATACTGGCGTTAAAAGATATGAAATGATTTACATGTATATGTTCATTTGGATAGTTACAGACTATTCCTTATCATCATTTACAAGCAGTTTCTTTCAGGTTCCTTCATTTTCAGATTTTATTCTCAGGAACTCAGATTGGCTGGCAATTTGGACCAGGTCGCCAGGAACTCAGGTTGGCTGGCAATTTGGCACCAGGTCGCCATGGTTCAAAGACATAACATAACAGTGACTTCTATGTTTAATCGCAATAAGTTCACATAAATAGTGACTTCTATTATTAAATATTCCAGGCAACTTTTAAGAAGACAACATTAGCTGGTGGTGGACGGAAGAAGACTGGACCTAAACCTGAACTCACTGAAGAACAGAAACAAGAAATTAGAGAAGCCTTTGATTTATTTGATGCAGATGGTTCAGGGACAATCGATGCTAAAGAATTAAAAGTAAGCATTCATTGAAATAAACATGATACATCAAATTATTTTGGATATCTAAAAGGAAAGTGTTGGATATTCTATTTGCATTCAGTGTGCGAAATTAGCACTGGTCCGAACGCCCGTGGCCAGTACATTTTTGGTCTGGCCAGTAAAAATTTAAAAAGCACAAGTCCGACTGGCTTGTGAAAAATTATAAAACCCTACAACGGTTTTTATTCCAAATCACTCGAGAAAAAAAGATAAATATACGCCCTTTTCTCGAAATATTATGTGGAAAACACATTTTCCTTTACAAGGTCACACTATCTGGCGTGAAACCGTGATGGGTTTTTTTCGATTGAAAAATCTGTCATGGCTCGAATTTACTTTTCTCCGAGAGGTGAATTTTTACGTCTGACAGGTAGCAAGAAAACTTTTTTTTTATGTTTAGTAAACTGACTTGAGACCACAATACTCACGCCTACGCGCGACGTACATTTAATTATTAATTTCTAAATGCAAGAATTTAGCTCGGAAATACCGCGAAAAGCCGCCATTTGCATTGCGCACTTCACACACTGACAGTTGGGAAGTAGCCAATTTTATAACGAAAAATTTCACACCAGCAACGCTTGTTTTCGTCTGATTAGCACTAGTTTATAGCATTATGTCTATTTAGTCATTTAAAAATTTTAAAACATTGTCCATAAATAAAGGCTATGAATAATTTACTAGAAAATTTGACATAAATTCCATATAAATATAATTTGTAGATTATATAGACATGATGAGAGAAAGGAATTCCAGGGGGCGTTACCTGTACTCCGCACGCGGGACATGTAAATATGCAGCCATGCACAGCCACAGGTGCTGAGTCGTGTTTTGATATTATAGATTAATTACGGATATTTAAGAATCTGAATTATACACCTCAACGGTGTAGTATTCAATTTAGAACAGAAGTTTGGCATCATGATACTTGGACTCCAAGTTGGAAAAATTTACGTCGATACGGATTATAGATTATATTATAATAGCATTGCTTGAATATTACGGTCGCCGAGGCTAAGCTGCAATTCGCGGACTTTCAAGAATTTTTAGGCATTCCCATATAGGTTTCGTATTACGATATTTATATGGAACAATGTTATTGAATGTAAGTAAAGGGTGTTTGTGTACCTAAATGTATGGATATGTGTGATGTGACTGGTCTTTGATAATTTAGAGTGACAGATTAGTTACTGAAGCGACATGTATGAAGAAAAGCTACCAGTGCAACTAATGTTAAATCATTTTGTGGAGATCACCATGTGTTTCGTGCTAATATTTTCCTCTTTTTTGAATTGAATTGGCCTGTTTCAAATAAACTTTCCTTTCAATTTATTCCCGAATCCGAGATGTCACGTGCCTGAGTCCAAAATCGTCAAGGCAATATTTATTTTTTTAGGTCAGCAAGGAGATTCGAAAAATAAACATGTAAATCTATTATATGATGTGTATTCAAGTAGTTGTATTACTACTTTTGAATTTTTGGGCCAGTGAAATTGGGTCTGGGCTTGTAAAAAAATGTAATCTACTGGCCCGAATGGCTTGTGATTTCAAAACTTTAAAGTTATTGACTGTGCATTCATTTTCATTAAATGTGTTTTGTTAATTAGTTAATTACATACCAGCCGTATACAGTCGTTGATGTTTATAAAATTGAGCGGGAGCCATAAAAATCTCCTGATGCCTTGAATATCCAGTTTAAAAGTAAACAAAAACTGAAAGTAGTTTATTAGTCTCAATATTTAGGATAGCTAATTGGCAGGAGCCTTTAATGACTCTTTCAAAGGAAAGTCGATGTGCGTCGAGAGGAGCCAATTCTGTATTCTTTCTCAAGATTATTTTTCATGTAAACGTGAAGGACTGCATATATTTTTAATAATTTCTTTCCTACAAAAAAATGTTGTATGCAGACTGTCAGTCTACAGTCATCAAAATATACTGGAAAATAAACAATCCAGATGAAACACCATAATAATAATAAAGTAAGAGATCAAATCAATGCCATTTGAATTAAATGAATGGTTTGATAAAGATGAATTCAATCATGAATGTTACTAATCTCCAATTTGTTTGAGGACACTTACTAACAGATCATGATTTTTATCTTTGTTCCTTTCCATAACTGAGGTACTGGATCCTAACTTCCTGGATTATGGCCCCTTTTCTGTTCGGCTTGTTCTGTCTACTCGTGCAAAATGTGGGCGCATGGCAATCGCTTGTAGGTCATTAGTGTTTCAACTTATTTGTATCTGGTATTTGTAGGGACAACCATCCTTGACAACACACCCAAACTATCTAAAGCATTTAAATTATTTCAAAGGTAAGTGATGTTGTAGACAGTATCAACTTTCATTACATAGTGCCAGAGTTGATTAAGGTGCTATGCAACAGAAATTATTTCAATCTGTATAAGTTTCTGATATTTGCTTATCTCTGTTTTTAGGTTGCTATGCGAGCTCTTGGTTTTGAGCCTAAGAAAGAAGAGATTAAAAAGATGATTGCTGAAATAGATAAAGATGGTCATGGTAAATATAAATTACAATTAAATTATTTAAAGATATCTTGTAATTTTGTATTGCTACTTTTCACTTTATTCTGTGGCTCTTCCACTGGCCCAGTATATAGCATGCTGGTCTCAAAATACTGGCTCCTTGACTAGAATGTCGGGGGTTTGGTGGTCGAATGGTTTATAGCACATGCATGCTGTATCATAAAGCGTGTCATGGAGTCAACTGGCGTGGTTTCGAATTTCCGGTTGTACGTGACAAGGAGTAGGGTCCCTGTCCAACCTTGTGGGTTTCCTCCTGGTCCTCTGGTTTCCTCCCACTGCTAAAGACCCCTACGCACAAGCAAATTATTGAAATAAAATTAAACCATATGTTAGTCCCGAAATGATCTAGTTTGTGTCGAGTGGACGTTGAACCCCATTTCTCTCTCTAGAATGTATTGTCATGCTTTCAGAACCTAACATGGGCAAGAAGTGGAATTAGTCATTCATGTGGGGGAATTCAGTACCCTTATGCATCATCATAAAAAGGACCCTTCAGTTGGAATTGGATTTAGCATAGGCAGAAACAATGTTGCTCTGGCAAAAGAGTACCGGACAGAAGTTTCAAAATGACAAAATTATTGTATTGATGAAATGTAAATTTCATTCTATTCACAAGACATTCGTGATGGTCTATACCTTATTCTCATATATAACTGTGTACACAGAAGTGAATATGTTTGTGTATAATCTGAAACCGTTTAATAATAAATTTCAGGTACGATAGATTTTAATGATTTTTTAACCATCATGACTCAAAAAATGAGTGAAAAAGATGCCAAAGAAGAAATATTAAAGGCCTTTAGATTGTTTGATGATGATGAGACTGGTAGAATATCTTTCAAAAATCTTAAACGAGTAGCAAAAGAATTAGGAGAAAATCTTACTGATGAGGAATTACAGGTTAGTCCCTCCTTTCTTTTCTTTCACTTATTTCTAAATTAATATATGAAAGTATGGTAAAACTACTGTTGTTTGCAATTGACTGGGATTTCCACGCTTTTGTTAATTTATATAGAGTTCTGATTATCAAGTACTGTTTTGATTCACCTGTTTAGTGTGGAATAGTAGAATGTTAAACACTATTTTCACATTTAAAGAATGCAACAAAATTTTAAAAAACGAAACAATTAAAAAAATAACTATAGGTAGGGGTATGAATGGTTGTGACGTCATCATGGATCATTTTCATCGATAACGTCAAAATCTGGAACACGAGTTACAAATTAAATTAGCCTTTCAATGGTGTTATTTTTATTTTGGTACTCCAATTACCTGCTGAGAAATCGTCCGTTGAAAAAGGCTTTACATAGTTGAACAGTTTTGATCTACTGTGTGGTTATATTTTAGGATTTCGAATTTTGTCTTATGGTTTGGATTGTTCGTACTTGGTTTTATTTTATGTTATTAGTAATGAAGATTCTACTTTGATTAATTACAGGAAATGATTGATGAAGCTGATCGCGACGGAGACGGTGAAATCAACCAAGAAGAATTCCTCCGTATAATGAAGAAAACTAGTCTCTATTAATCTGATTGGTTCATCTAAATCATTACCAACTTGTTCATAGGTCAGCATTAATGTCTTCAAAATTTATGTCCGGTCACAATTAATGTTGACATGCTTTCAAATACAAGTTATTGTACATATTTGTTTATTTATATTTACTCAGATTTTTATTATTATACAAAATCGTCTTCGATATCATCAAAATCATTTCTTTCTAATTTTGTCCTCTTCATTCATGCTAAAAGTTGAAAGTTCTGTAGGGTTGCATTAGATGAAAAAGATTAGGAAAATAAACTGCTGTGACCATCGTGAATTGTTCCAACAAACATGTAAAACATTCCAACTTACTCGTTCAACATTTTTGATTCATTTCAACTTTGCTGCAGGGACCAGATTTCATCATTTTAGATCAAGATTGGTTTCAAGTGAATCAATTCTTCCAAGATTTCTATTTGGAATTGATACCATTCTACAGATATTTTTAATAAGGCATTCAGAAATGTAGATAAAAGGAAGAAAAATTGTCCTAATAAAAGATATTTTATTAATATTAATGGTTTAAGGAAAAATTCAAATGATTTTGTTTATTGCATTTTGAAAAGATTACTTTGGTCCAATACATTTTGGTCTGAAACCACCTATGAAACATCTTTCCCTGAAAATTTGAATTATGACAGTTTAATAACATTAGGGTTATTCTGATGTATATGTGTATGTATAGTATTACTGTTTGTTGTATAGTTTGTGTATATTTTCCATATGTGAATAAATCTTAGCAAAAACTTAGTACTTCAGACAGACTCGTCTTGTTGTTAGCACTTATTTAGTTGGCAGTGGAATTTCATCATATGTTAACCTGACATAAGGTGACACCATTGGCAATAACCAATATTCAAAGTTATAGAAAAAGTAAAATCTATGTTCTGTCACAACTTCTGTGTAAACTTGAAGTAGACTTTCTATTAAATGCCCCACATCTTGGTGAGATTGGAAGTGACTATAGAATAAAATAATGTCTTCTGTTAATGTTTGGTTTGATCCAGGTCCAAATATCACACTAGCCGGTCCCAGATGTACAGGTTCCTCACTGAATAAATATATCTTGGTGTAGTTTAAATGAACGCTTTGATTAAATTGGGCTCCTAAATCGGCCATTTTTTGAAAGGCCCTCAAAACGAAACTGGCACAATCGTTGGGTGCAAACCATAGCTTACCAGCTGAAAGAAGAAAAAAAGACCATGGTCATTGTAAAAGACTTTTGCTATTCGGTTTTGGATCTGGTTAAGTCATCCTTAAGAGACTAAACCCCAGTTGGGTAATGCCATACTAATGGATATTTGGATCTGAGCTTTATAAATAATTCTGAAATTATCCAGAGGACTTAAAAAAAATGTTCAATTATTTTTTTTTTCAATCACACCAGGGCAGTGCCTGACATACAGGCCTTTTCCCAATAAAATCTATTATTTGTAATGACTTGATATAGTTGAGGGAAACACACCTTAAAAATATGACAGTATTCTCAACTTTAAAAAGTTCATTTTGTTGTAATGAAGAACAATCTGATTAAAACACAGACCATGTTTCACTTCGAGAAGAGTTTTTATCATTGACGTGTTCTGGATAATGTGAGGGGTTTGCCAATGAACTGTCTGTTACAGTCGGGTGTTTTCCTTTTGGTGAACGAAACTGTGGGTAAACCACTAAAAACGTCAAGGCTAATTGATCAATGTTTGACGTCATAAGGTCAAAAGCCGCCGTTTGACCCCTGGCTTGAACTCCCACTATAACTTGTTAGATCTTCATGTAGTGTAGGCCATCGAAAGTATAAGGAACGAATATAGATGTGTATTTTAATCAGAAATAAGTTTACCTTCTCCCGGTGCAGATGCAACCGTCCACGTTTCATAATATATACCAGTATTATTATCCCACTCTGACCAGTTTCCAAAATCATTGAACATTCCACCTAAACAAGTACAAAATAAACCATTATTGTTGAGAATCAACCATTTTTATTCTTGAACGAATTCCCGTTTGATCAATTTATATCATCAAACATATCCTCAAGATGTAACGCCCTGGTCAAGGAACCCAATGATCAAGACATGATTCAACGGTACTTATAGAATGATAGAGAGAAAGAAATGTGGTTTAACTCCACTCTATACAAACTTGGTCATTTCGGGACAAACGAATGGTTCAATTTTATTTACAAAATTCGCTTGTGCGTATTGGTCTTGAGCAGTGGAAGGACCTGAAGAAAACCCACGAGGTTGAACAGGCGACACAACTCCTTGTCACGTACAAGCGTAGTTACTTCAAGTAACGTAACGATATTAAAATAACTAGTACGACCGGGGAATCGATACCACGCCAGTTGCCTCAATGGCAGACCTAATACACACACGCGCTAACCATTCGGCCACCCAACCCCCATGACAATAATAACACTACAGTTACAGTTCTTATGTTTCAATCTAAACAATCCTTTTCAGACTTAGAACTTTTCAGCCAGCCCTCGTATCATCTATAAAACTCACGAATATCATACCTGTTATTTCAGCAACTTTAACTAAAGTTCCATTCTGTGACCAGTGTATATCATTGATACCATCATATATACACGATGCCCCTTGATTACACCATTTTAATGTGTTGTTGGTCAATAAATGGGCAAATGTACAATTAAATAGTTGAAATAGTTCATACCATTCCATGGTGTAATTCAAACCAGTGTTTAGATTGTTGAAACCAATGGCATCGTGCATTATGTTCTGGAATGAACAAGATAAGGTTTTATTATTGTCAGGGGCATGCCCAGGATTACCCGAGAATTTTTTAGAACCAGCAGAAGATGTTAGACAAGATTTCTGGTCATTTAGAGGCACATCATACTCCTCGCAGTGTTCCGTTTGATTTGAGCTACCTGGGTAATCCGGGAGAGGGATTTCTCGGGCCATTGCTTCAGGAATATGGAAGCATATAAGTAAAGGATTAGAGTGGAGTGAGGCCAAAACGACGACAATGCTTCTCACGTCAGTTTGTTCGACGCTATTTCCAAGAATGTGGGAATGAAAAGAAAAAAAGCTCTGTTCGAGCGTCCTGACAGTATGAGCACGCGCCTGATGACGATGCGTGTAATTTTTAGCCTGTGGTGAGAACACCATTACGGAGAGAGAGCAATGGGGTTTAACGTCCGATAGACGTTAGTTTAACGTCCGCTAGACTTAGGGGCTAACAGATGGTTTAATTTTCTTTCAATCAATCGCTTGAGCGTAGGATTCATTAGCAGTGGGAAAAAAAGGGAGACCCGGAGAAAACATACCACGAGGTTAGACAGGCGACCCTATTCCTTGTCACGTACAAGTAGAGAATCGGACCCCAATGCTAGACTTTATGATGCAACGGCACGCGTTAACCCAGTAAGTTAGTTTAAGCCTGGATTCAGCCGTTTATGACCGCAACTGGGCCAACAACTAGATGCCTTGCTTTGCCAGATAAATCCACCGGCGCCCTTTCTTGTCCAATATCGCTGGTCGCTATTTGAGAGGTATCAATCACTTGCAAATTACAATAGTTCGGTTCTCTTGTACAGTACAAAGATGTATTATGACGAATTACGAATTCCCACATCCCCTGCAGTGCTATTCTGTAAGAGTCGGGTAAAATGTATTGATGCGTCTCTTTTTAATCCTACTACATCCAAGCCGAGAGATCTTGTTGGGTTTTTTTTATTTCAGTAGATTATTTATAGCGTTGATTTGAACGTCCGATAAATGTTAATGGCGATCAGTGGCTTTAATAGGGGTTTAAAAATTATACTTACGAAGTCAGCCAAAAGTTTACCAAATTTGAATTCCCAGACAGGTGCTTTAAGAGCAAAAACTTCTATTCTGTCGGTGGCGTTAAATTTTGGCATCGTATTTGATTCTCGGCCAGTTGGACAAAAGGGGAGAACTCCCGCTTTACAGTAGGGGTTGGTTGGTGGGCGAGACTCATAGCGTCTGAAATACATGTAATGTTATATAGTGCATTTATAGAGCTTTAAAACCCACAAAACCGATGTACTTCTCATTTGGCTTTCTGATGGACGGTCAAATTTGCTTTGAAACTGTCATTTCTCGTCCTCGATATTCTTACATTAGAATCTGTTATGGTGTTGCAACATTCTGGCTTTGGGGTTCTGTATACTTTTACGTCAACAACCATTTGTTTCTCCAATTTTTAGATTTATGTCTCGTTTGCACCTATTTTACTGGGAGCCGCCGAGTAAGACGTTGCCGAGAAGGTTCGCCGGAATTTTCAGCGAAGTTCCCCCTTGTCAGTGGTGCAGGACATATGGCCTAGTCGTTGGGATGGGACAAAAAACAGAGGTCTCGTGTTACCATTGGCGTGCATGAAAAACATTTCCCTTATAGGACACGTGGGCCTGGCGTATGCCCGACTTAAGGCCAGTCGGAGCAGGACAAGTCATCACAATAACTTTCACATATCGAGCCCTGCGGGCGTTAGTTCAATAGTGTTATATAGTAAAATGTTAAAATTAGTCACCCATACAACAGGCCGACTATATGACAAATAAGAACCCATGGGAGCGTTAAGTTATTTGGCCTAATAAATTAATATTTTCAATTTACAAAAATCTTACTTGTAGGCTACAGGCCAAGTGTCTCCATTTACATAAAGTATAAATAATAATATAAATATCATCGACTTCATGATGTATATTTCATCAACAATGATCATCTATATCTATCACATGGTTTATTATATCTGTTGCTATCAGTATTCATGCGTGACCTTGAGCCACTGATCCCAACCGTATTATAATATTTATAATTAGCCTATGATCAGTATATAGACTATGTATAAAGTCCAAATATCTAGATAGTTCTGGCTTTGATCAAACATTAGCACATCATAAAACGATTTGCGTTTGTGTAAAGAGAGAGGAGAGAGTGAGAGAGAGGGACAAGGGGGAGGAATGTAGTTTTAGGTCCTATCAACACTAACTAGGTCATTTCGGGACTAACACACTTTTAAAATTAATTTTATTAATTCGCTTGCGCATAGGGGTCTTTAGCAGTGGGAAGAAACCAGAGGACCAGTAGAAATCCCACGAGATTGGACAGGCTTCCCTACTCCTTGCCAGTACAACCAGGGAATCAAAACCGCGCCAGTTAATTCAATAGCAGACCTTATCATACATTTGGCCATCCAACCCTCCATCTGTGTAAACATATAGTCTTTTTGTCTAAATGACAAAAATTGTCGGCATCTCTGGTTTTATCTTATTGATATTTATACCGAATTAAAATACAGATGTGATGTTGGCGTATCATTATTTCCAATGACAGTTGGTATTCGTTATAAGACTAGGTCATGTTTGGACTAATATGGTTTAAATTTATTTCAATAATTCGCTTGCGCGTAGGGGTCTTTATCAAGTGGGGGGAAACCGTAGGACCCGGAGAAAACCCACGAGGTTGAACAGGCGACCCTTACTCTCGTCACGTACAACCAGAAAATCACTGTTCTTAGGAATTCACATGAACAATGTAGTAAACTGGTTGTATATATATTTTAGGTAGGGAACATGTATACATTGGGCTGTGATAATAAAACAAACATGGTCATACTTTTATATTTTATTATCATATGAAATGAAAATTGCTAACATTGTATCTACAACATGAACAATACTCTTTAGTCTGTGGCCTGCACAATAGCTGGTGTGACATGTCACATGTATGAGGCTGTAACAAAATAAACATTTTTAGTCGTCAGTAAAAAAACACATCTAGTTATCTACAGTATGGATACCATAAAATACTTTCAGTAGACAGAATTTTATCATATATCACAATTCAGTGATTTATTTTCTGGAATCCATGCCTAAACTCTGAACAAACATTCTATTTCTTGTGTAACAGAGAGTGAGAGAGAGAAATGGGGTTTAACATCCACCCAACACAAACAAGGTCATTTCGGAACACGAAGAAAGCAAACAAACATGGACAGGCAGCCCTACTCCTTGTTACGTACAACCGGGGGAATCGAAAACAAGCCAGTTGAGTCAATGACAGATTAGAGTTCACCATTTGGCCACTCAAAAGACTAAACCTTGTCTTGGGAAACTGTCATTTGACTTAAAATAAAAAGATTTTTACAATAAATTACCAGTAGCGGATTATCATTGAGGCTGATGAGGCTGCAGCCTCAGGCCCAAAGATTTTGTAAAAAATTTTTTTAAAAATTGGTCTGATACGGTTAAAAACGCATAGACAATGAATGTTAGGGGATGTGGTTTAGGCTCAACGGGTACCAGCATAGGCCCTGAAATGAAATTAATTAGGCCCACGCAATTTTTAACGGGCCCTTATAGGCCCCCAAGCAACTGCCGCCTCAGGCCTTGGTGGAGCTTAATCCGCCACTGTAAATTACACTACTGAGGATTAAATAATTCGACAATAACTTATAAGCATTTTACTTGTGATAATATGACTAGTTAGAAAAGTAAATTGTTCGATGAAACTTATCTTTAGTTAAATATGATTTTGTACAAAATCGATGATAGTAAATGAGTGGACATTGTTAAACAAATCAGATTAAAACACAGATCCTATTTCGTTTCATTTTCTACAGTTCAAATTTTTTCTTTACTACACTATTGACGTGTTCTTGATGATGTGAGGAATTAACCAATGAAATGGTCTGTTAAGGCGAGCTTGAGGTGTGTTTTGCATGGAGCTGTGGGTAATCCATTAGTAACATCAATGCTGATCGGTTAATTCAATGTCTGATGTCATAGGGCTTGTATGACCTCTGACGTGACCCATCGCTACAACCAGTCAGATCTTCATTTGAAAGTATAAAACAACAAAACGAAATATAGATCTGTATTTGAATCCGATTGTTGTTATACAAATATATAACAAATATATTTCTGTTAAAGGATGTTCCTGACTGGATTGACATGCTCACTGCAGGAAGAGATAAAATGGGGATTAATGTCCAATTGACACAAACTTGGGACCAACATATGGTTTAATTTTATATCAAATAAATCGCTTGTGCGTAGGGGCCTTTAGCAGTGGGAGTAAACCGGAGGACCTGGAGAAAACCCACGAGGTTGGACATGCGACCCGACCCCCTACCTTGTCACGTACAACCTGGGATTCGATTCGAAACCACATCAGTTGACTCAATGACAGGCTTTATGATACAGCATGCACGTGCTAACCATTCGGCCATCCAACTTCCTCACTGCAGGAAGACTACTGTGTTAATTCCCACATCAGAAACTTATGTAATACAGTCTAGATGGTGCAGTGTTGAGATATAAATAAATCATATAATATACATTAACATCTAGTTTCAAAATAGTGCTGCTTGCATTCATCTCAATGTGTTTTGAAAATATAAATTCATGTAAGATAAATGGATATTTTAGTGAATTGTGAAAACAAACTATAACAATTTAAAATTAAAGAACATGAGAAGCACAATTAACAGAATAAATATCCTCAATTTCACAAGATTTTCCAAAATGTTTTTATGCTTTCTTTTCTTAATAATAAGAAAGACGGGGGGGAAAAATAATTTTATATAAAAATAAATCTACACGTATCATATTTCATAACATGTATTCAATCCAATCTTAGGAATGCAATCCATAACATGTATTCAATCCCATCTTAGAAATGCAATCAGTAACATGTATTCAATCCCATCTTAGGAATGCAATCCATAACATGTATTCAATCCCATCTTAGGATTACAATCCATAATGTAAATGTGTTCTGTTAAACTATATATGGTATTGGTATGTTTGATTGTGGAGAGACTTGATGATCCAGATCATATAGTTTCTAATGACCAGTAATCTTGAAAATAATGACCATACTGTTAATCAGATAGAATGACATGGATCATGAAACCTGGTGGCCAGTTGTATGAAAATTCACCACATTATTTTCTATTGAATAAGTATAAAGAGGCATTAAAAGCACATTAGAGATCTGGGGCCGTATTTATAAAAATTCTAGGAGTTGGAACCAACTCTTAACTGTCAAAAATTACTCCTAACTTTGTAGATTTTCCTAAGAACTATTTATAAAACATTTTACTTTAAGAATTACTCCTAACTATGACCCATATTTCGGAGTCCTCCTGTAGCACTCATAACTTGTTTAAAGTACTCTTATCTTGGTTAACATGACCTTCCGTGTACGCCGCCTAAGAGAGTTTAAAACAAGCAGAGATTTCTTAGTGGAGTACATAAATGACGAGTTGATAAGGAGATATCGAATGGACATGGATGGGATTCTTTTTGTGACAGATTTAGTTTGGTTAGTACCCAAGTCTTACATTTAGTAAAAAGTAACTCTTAGACCCATTATAAATATTTCTAGAGAGTAACTTTTAACTAAATGTTGTTTTAGGAAGTCTTAGAGTAAAAGTTAAGAAAACTCTAAGACAAACGTTTAAGACAAACTTTCGCTCCTGCTCCTCTTGACGCACATCGACTTTCCTTAAGACCCCTGCAGATTAGCTAAATCGCTCTCCTAAATATTCAGATTGATAAACTACTTTCAGTTTTTGTTTACTTTTAAACTGCATATATTCAAGGTATCAGAAGCTTTTTATAGCTCCCGCACAATTTTATAAATGTGAAGGACTGATATCTTAAAAGTTACAGATTTTCATAAAAAGGGTCCCCAACCACAATCAAAACACACTACTAGGAAGGCACCAAGTGTATAAGATATCAACTTTAAGATGAGTATATATATGTAGAATGAACGATTAGTTTTTATGTTATTTTTAACACTGGAACATCAAAACTACAATCTACAAAATTTACTCCCTGAGTATTGTTGCTATTAGAAACATGCTCAACATTGCATGGTATTAAAGCGCTTGCATCCGACTGGTTGATGTTAAGCGTGGATAAAGGTGTCTTAGCGTTATTTGAACTCCCACTATAACTTGTTAGATCTTCATGTAGTGTAGGCCATCGAAAGTATAAGGAACGAAATACAGATCTGTATTTTAATCAGATTGAAAGAAGTATTTATTGAACTATGAAATAAGTTTACCTTCTCCCGGTGCAGATGCAACCGTCCACGTTTCATAATATATACCAGTATTATTATCCCACTCGGACCAATTCCCAAAATCATTGAACATTCCACCTAAACAAGTACAAAATAAACCATTATTGTTGAGAATCAACCATTTTTTTTCTTGAACGAATTCCCGTTTGATCAATTTATATCATCAAACATATCCTCAAGATGTAACTCCCTGGTCAAGGAACCCAATGATCAAGACATGATTCAACGGTACTTATAGAATGATAGAGAGAAAGAAATGTGGTTTAACTCCACTCTATACAAACTTGGTCATTTCGGGACAAACGAATGGTTCAATTTTATTTACAAAATTCGCTTGTGCGTATTGGTCTTGAGCAGTGGAAGGACCTGAAGAAAACCCACGAGGTTGAACAGGCGACACAACTCCTTGTCACGTACAAGCGTAGTTACTTCAAGTAACGTAACGATATTAAAATAACTAGTACGACCGGGGAATCGATACCACGCCAGTTGCCTCAATGGCAGACCTAATACACACACGCGCTAACCATTCGGCCACCCAACCCCCATGACAATAATAACACTACAGTTACAGTTCTTATGTTTCAATCTAAACAATCCTTTTCAGACTTAGAACTTTTCAGCCAGCCCTCGTATCATCTATAAAACTCACGAATATCATACCTGTTATTTCAGCAACTTTAACTAAAGTTCCATTCTGTGACCAGTGTATATCATTGATACCATCATATATACACGATGCCCCTTGATTACACCATTTTAATGTGTTGTTGGTCAATAAATGGGCAAATGTACAATTAAATAGTTGAAATAGTTCATACCATTCCATGGTGTAATTTAAACCAGTGTTGAGATTGTTAAAACCAATGGCATCGTGCATTATGTTCTGGAATGAACAAGATAAGGTTTTATTATTGTCGGGGGCATGCACAGTATTACCCGAGAATTTTTTAGAACCAGAAGAAGATGTTAGACAAGATTTCTGGTCATTTAGAGGCACATCATACTCCTCGCAGTGTTCCGTTTGATTTGAGCTACCTGGGTAATCCGGGAGAGGGATTTCTCGGGCCATTGCTACAGGAATATGGAAGCATATAAGTAAAGGATTAGAGTGGAGTGAGGCCAAAACGACGACAATGCTTCTCACGTCAGTTTGTTCGACGCTATTTCCAAGAATGTGGGAATGAAAAGAAAAAAAGCTCTGTTCGAGCGTCCTGACAGTATGAGCACGCGCCTGATGACGATGCGTGTAATTTTAGCCTGTGGTGAGAACACCATTACGGAGAGAGAGCAATGGGGTTTAACGTCCGATAGACGTTAGTTTAACGTCCGCTAGACTTAGGGGCTAACAGATGGTTTAATTTTCTTTCAATCAATCGCTTGAGCGTAGGATTCATTAGCAGTGGGAAAAAAGGGAGACCCGGAGAAAACATACCACGAGGTTAGACAGGCGACCCTATTCCTTGTCACGTACAAGTAGAGAATCGGACCCCAATGCTAGACTTTATGATGCAACGGCACGCGTTAACCCAGTAAGTTAGTTTAAGCCTGGATTCAGCCGTTTATGACCGCAACTGGGCCAACAACTAGATGCCTTGCTTTGCCAGATAAATCCACCGGCGCCCTTTCTTGTCCAATATCGCTGGTCGCTATTTGAGAGGTATCAATCACTTGCAAATTACAATAGTTCGGTTCTCTTGTACAGTACAAAGATGTATTATGACGAATTACAAATTCCCACATCCCCTGCAGTGCTATTCTGTAAGAGTCGGGTAAAATGTATTGATGCGTCTCTTTTTAATCCTACTACATCCAAGCCGAGAGATCTTGTTGGGTTTTTTTTTTATTTCAGTAGATTATTTATAGCGTTGATTTGAACGTCCGATAAATGTTAATGGCGATCAGTGGCTATAATAGGGGTTTAAAAATTATACTTACGAAGTCAGCCAAAAGTTTACCAAATTTGAATTCCCACACAGGTGCTTTAAGAGCAAAAACTTCTATTCTGTCGGTGGCGTTAAATTTTGGCATCGTATTTGATTCTCGGCCTGTTGGACAAAAGGGGAGAACTCCCGCTTTACAGTAGGGGTTGGTTGGTGGGCGAGACTCATAGCGTCTGAAATAGATGTTATGTTATATTATAATACATTTATAGGGCTTTAAAACTCACAAAACCGATGTACTTCTCATCTGGCTTTCTGATGGACGGTCAAATTTGCTTTGAAACTGTCATTTCTCGTCCTCGATATTCTTACATTAGAATCTGTTATGGTGTTGCAACATTCTGGCTTTGGTGTTCTGTATACTTTTACGTCAACAACCATTTGTTTCTCTTTTTTTAGATTTATGTCTCGTTTGCACCTATTTTACTGGAAGCCACCGAGTAAGACGTTGCCGAGAAGGTTCGCCGGAATTTTCAGCGAAGTTCCCCCTTGTCAGTGGTGCAGGACATATGGCCTAGTCGTTGGGATGGGACAAAAAACAGAGGTCTCGTGTTACCATTGGCGTGCATGAAAAACATTTCCCTTATAGGACACGTGGGCCTGGCGTATGCCCGACTTAAGGCCAGTCGGAGCAGGACAAGTCATCACAATAACTTTCACATATCGAGCCCTGCGGGCGTTAGTTCAATAGTGTTATATAGTAAAATGTTAAAATTAGTCACCCATACAACAGGCCGACTATATGACAAATAAGAACCCATGGGAGCGTTAAGTTATTTGGCCTAATAAATTAATGTTTTCAATTTACAAAAATCTTACTTGTAGGCTACAGGCCAAGTGTCTCCATTTACATAAAGTATAAATAATAATATAAATATCATCGACTTCATGATGTATATTTCATCAACAATGATCATCTATATCTATCACATGGTTTATTATATCTGTTGCTATCAGTATTCATGCGTGACCTTGAGCCACTGATCCCAACCGTATTATAATATTTATAATTAGCCTATGATCAGTATATAGACTATGTATAAAGTCCATATATCTAGATAGTTCTGGCTTTGATCAAACATTAGCACATCATAAAACGATTTGCGTTTGTGTAAAGAGAGAGGAGAGAGTGAGAGAAAGGGACAAGGGGGAGGATTGGGTTTTAGGTCCTCTCAACACTAACTAGGTCATTTCGGGACTAACACACTGTTAAAATTAATTTTATTAATTCGCTTGCGCATAGGAGTCTTTAGCAGTGGGATGAAACCATAGGACCTGGAGAAGACCACCAAGATTGGACAGGCGACCCTAACTCTTGTCACGTACAACCAATGAATCAAAACCGCGCCAGTTAATTCAATGGCAGACCTTATCATACAGCGCGCAAGTGCTAACCATTTGGCCATCCAACCCTCCATCTGTGTAAACACATTGGCTTTTTGTCTAAATGTCAAAAATTGTCGGCATCTCTGGTTTTATCTTATTGATATTTATACCAAATTAAAATACAGATGTGACGTCATCCTTTGATGTTGGCGTATCATTATTTCCAATGACAGTTGGTATTCTATATAAGACTAGATCATGTTCAGACTAACATGGTTCAATTTTATTTCAATAATTCGCTTGCCTGTAGGGGACTTCAGCACTGGAAGGAAACTGTAGGACCCGGAGAAAACCCACGAGGTTGAACAGGCGACCCTACTCCTTGTCAGGTAATCCCTGATTTTAGGAATCCACATGAACAATGTAGTAAACTGGTTGTATATATATTTAAGGTAGGGAACACGTATACATTGGGCTGTAATAATAAAACAAACATGGTCATACTTTTATATTTTATTATCATATGAAATGAAAATTGCTAACATTGTATCTACAACATGAACAATACTCTTTAGTCTGTGGCCTGCACAATAGCTGGTGTGACATGTCACATGTATGAGGCTGTAACAAAATAAACATTTTTATAGTCGTCAGTAAAAAAACACATCTAGTTATCAGTATGGATACCAAAAAATACTTTCTGAAATCCATGCCTAAACTCTGAACAAACATTCTATTTCTTGTGTAACAGAGAGTGAGAGAGAGAAATGGGGTTTAACGTTCACTCAACACAAACTAGGTCATTTCGGAACATGGAGAAAGCGAACAAACATGGACAGGCGGCCCCATACGACACATCAGTGCTTGACTACTCTGAGTATTCTTGAAATAGGTACACCTGATGTAATCGTATGAGGCGGCCCTACTACTTGTTACGTTCAACCGGGGAATCGAAAACAAGCCAGTTGAGTTAATGACAGATAAGAGTTCACCATTTGACCACCCAAAAGACTAAACCTTGTCTTGGGTAACTGTCATTTTATTTAAAATAAAAAGAAAAAAAAACGATTTTTACAATAAATTACACTACTGAAGATAAAATAATTGGACAATAACTTATAATCATTTTACTTGTGATAATATGACTAGTTAGAAAATTAAATTGTTCGATGAAACTTATCTTTAGTTAAATATGATTTTGTACAAAATCGATGATAGTAAATGAGTGGACATTGTTGAACAAATCAGATTAAAACACAGATCCTATTTCGTTTCATTTTCTACAGTTCAAATTTTTTCTTTACTACACTATTGACGTGTTCTTGATGATGTGAGGAATTAACCAATGAAATGGTCTGTTAAGGCGAGCTTGAGGTGTGTTTTGCATGGAGCTGTGGGTAATCCATTAGTAACATCAATGCTGATCGGTTAATTCAATGTCTGATGTCATAGGGCTTGTATGACCTCTGACGCGACCCATCGCTACAACCAGTCAGATCTTCATGTAATGTAGGCCTTTGAAAGTATAAAACAACAAAACGAAATATAGATCTGTATTTGAATCCGATTGTTGTTATACAAATATATAACAAATATATTTCTGTTAAAGGATGTTCCTGACCGGATTGACATGCTCACTGCAGGAAGAGATAAAATGGGGATTAATGTCCAATTGACACAAACTTGGGACCAACATATGGTTTAATTTTATTTCAAATAAATCGCTTGTGCGTAGGGGCCTTTAGCAGTGGGAGTAAACCGGAGGACCTGGAGAAAACCCACGAGGTTGGACATGCGACCCGACCCCCTACCTTGTCACGTACAACCTGGGATTCGATTCGAAACCACATCAGTTGACTCAATGACAGGCTTTATGATACAGCATGCACGTGCTAACCATTCGGCCATCCAACTTCCTCACTGCAGGAAGACTACTGTGTTAATTCCCACATCAGAAACTTATGTAATACAGTCTAGATGGTGCAGTGTTGAGATATAAATAAATCATATAATATACATTAACATCTAGTTTCAAAATAGTGCTGCTTGCATTCATCTCAATGTGTTTTGAAAATATAAATTCATGTAAGATAAATGGATATTTTAGTGAATTGTGAAAACAAACTATAACAATTTAAAATTAAAGAACATGAGGAGCACAATTAACAGAATAAATATCCTCAATTTCACAAGATTTTCCAAAATGTTTTTATGCTTTCTTTTCTTAATAATAAGAAAGACGGGGGGAAAAATAATTTTATATAAAAATAAATCTACACGTATCATATTTCATAACATGTATTCAATCCAATCTTAGGAATGCAATCCATAACATGTATTCAATCCCATCTTAGAAATGCAATCAGTAACATGTATTCAATCCCATCTTAGGAATGCAATCCATAACATGTATTCAATCCCATCTTAGGAATACAATCCATAATGTAAATGTGTTCTGTTAAACTATATATGGTATTGGTATGTTTGATTGTGGAGAGACTTGATGATCCAGATCATAGTTTCTAATGACCAGTAATCTTGAAAAGAATGACCATACTGTTAATCAGATAGAATGACATGGATCATGAAACCTGGTGGCCAGTTGTATGAAAATTCACCACATTATTTTCTATTGAATAAGTATAAAGAGGCATTAAAAGCACATTAGAGATCTGGGTCCGTATTTATAAAAATTCTAGGAGTTGGAACCAACTCTTAACTGTCAAAAATTACTCCTAACTTTGTAGATTTTCCTAAGAACTATTTATAAAACATTTTACTTTAAGAATTACTCCAAACTATGACCCATATTTCTGAGTCCTCCTGTAGCACTCATAACTTGTTTAAAGTACTCTTATCTTGGTTAACATGACCTTCCGTGTACGCCGCCTAAGAGAGTTTAAAACAAGCAGAGATTTCTTAGTGGAGTACATAAATGACGAGTTGATAAGGAGATATCGAATGGACATGGGTGGGATTCTTTTTGTGACAGATTTAGTTTGGTTAGTACCCAAGTCTTACATTTAGTAAAAAGTAACTCTTAGACCCATTATAAATATTTCTAGAGAGTAACTTTTAACTAAATGTTGTTTTAGGAAGTCTTAGAGTAAAAGTTAAGAAAACTCTAAGACAAACGTTTAAGACAAACTTTCGCTCCTGCTCCTCTTGACGCACATCGACTTTCCTTAAGACCCCTGCAAATAAGCTAAATCACTCTCCTAAATATTCAGATTAATAAACTACTTTCAGTTTTTGTTTACTTTTAAACTGCATATATTCAAGGTATCAGAAGCTTTTTATAGCTCCCGCACAATTTTATAAACGTGAAGGACTGATATCTTAAAAGTTACAAATTTTCATAAAAAATGTTCCCAACCACAATCAAAACACACTACTAGGAAGGCACCAAGTGTATAAGATATCAACATTAAGATGAGTATATGTAGAATGAACGATTAGTTTTTATGTTATTTTTAACACTGGAACATCAAAACTACAATCTACAAAATTTACTCCCTGAGTATTGTTGCTATTAGAAACATGCTCAACATTGCATGGTATTAAAGCGCTTGCATCCGACTGGTTGATGTTAAGCGTGGATAAAGGTGTCTTAGCGTTATTTAAGTTGAACATGGTATCACTATTCACCTCGATTTCAGTTTTATTGTTTAAACAGGGTACAGAATCACAGATAGATTTGCTAGAGTTCATTGTCTGTTCTGTCGTAACATCACATTTATCACTAGAAACGTCAGTGTATCCCGCCACTGCAGCGCCCAAACCACGTTTGCGGACATTGTTTGATTTAACTTTAGCACTAATTGTATTATCACTGTCATCTGACGAATCTGCACTGATGTCTTCGTATAGTTCTAGGTTGCCAGGCAACGATTTATCAATAAGATCTAACAAATCACACGATGGATTGTTCACGTTTTTATTATCTAACACGGAACTTTGAACACATAATCCCTTGTCATCATCCTTACTTTGTTTGAGACTGAAATCAATATCTGAACTTATTTCCTTTTCTTCCTCTCTGTTTTCCTCATTTTGCTGCTGCTGGCAGTTTTGCATGTTTGTATCACTTTGAATTTGCTGCGAATGTGAGTTTTGCATGTGGTCATTATTATCGGTAGAGAATTCACTAATTGCAATTGAACTTTCATCAACAAATTTGCCACCGTTTGTTTGATAATTATCCTCCTTATCTTGTTCGTCAGATTTAAGGTTACTGTCAGGAGATTTTGAAACGTTCCCAACAACATGATGAATGTTTGCGGGAGGAGGAGATACTGACCGAGAAATGTTTAATGAGTCGACAACTTTATCAGGTGAAACCTCCATATATTTTGACGACTCGTTAACATCTTTAAACGAATCGTCATCTTCGTGTTCGGTCACCTGATGTATGTCAACTCCTTCTAGAGGGGACTGAGATCGACTAGATATAACCGACACCACAGATTCGTCACTTACTAAATCGACCACCTGTTCATTTGGATTTTCGGGAAGGTCAAATGTCTGCTTCTCAGAATTTTCACTTAGTTTGGCTAGAGTCGCTAATATCATACTACCACATTGTGGTGCAGGACTAACCGGTTGAAGTAACGATGCCAATATTTCACCATTTCCAGAATTTATAATTTTATCAACCTTATTGTTTTTAACTTGGTGTGTTTTCTCTGCATTGCTTTTTTTTAGAGAATATTCCTTGTCCATGCTCTTCTGAAGTTTTCGTACACTTGAGTATTCTTGTAAAGAATCAATGACGCGTCCTACTAGTCTTGCTGGTATATTCTGATCTGTTAATTCAACAGCTTCTGTTATACTGTCCTGTGTTATTCCTTCTTCCCACATCGATTCTTAAAATACAAGAAAAATATTAAATTTAAGTTTTTAGTGCATTTATATAATGAACATTTGTTCAGATAAAGAATGTTCTTTAAAAATTTAATTTAAGATTTATCTAAGCTGTAATTTAGAGTTTGTCAAAAATGAAGCATGCTATAAGTGACTTCTAACATCGACACCTACTCAACATACTTGTTGGTATTGCACAGAAAACCCACCCCACTTTTCTATATGATTTCAACTAAAACTAGTGTAAACCAGAAAAAGTGTGCAAAAACATTAAACATGTCTGTTTATTGCACGGTTAAGCTCCACCCAATCTATAAACAATCTGCTTATTCAACAAAAAGAACAAAGGAAGATTTCCAGTCAATGTTACAAATTATCTAAAAATACTCTGCTATTAGTGATAACAAAATTCTAAATTGCAATAAGGTCCTTCCTTAAATCCTTGCAAAATCTGTCAAGATCTGTCAAGATCTTTGAATGGTCACAAGAGATTGTGTCCCGACAATGGACAATAATACACTAAAAATTAATTGAGGTAGCACCATGTTTAACCTACCCATTATATCTAATATAGTTTCCTGTAATTTCCTATTCTTTTCCTCTTCCGATTGTAATAACTGCTTCAAGGTAGAATCTACATCCAGTTCAGATTGAATTAATTGTTGTGCCTGAAATATATAGTGGAGTGGTCATTTACATAGAGAGAGAGAGAGAGAGAGAGAGAGAGAGAGAGAGATGGAGAAAGAAATGAGGTTTAACTCTACTCGACACAAACTAGGTCATTTCAGGACTAACATATGGTTTCATTTAATTTTAATAATTCGCTTGCACTGGGAGGAAACCTGAGGACCGGAGAAAACCCACAAGGTTCATTCACATTGAATAACAAATATAAGTCACTGAAATATGGGGGTCACGGTGGCTAAGTGGGAAAGACGCTGGATTAAATTATGACCTCTAGAGTGGCAACAAGCTACCGTATATGACATTATGATCAGATGTATGCAAATAGCGAAAAGAACCCAGATCATTTGGAGATAAACCTATATTTCAACTTTCGTCAAATCGGATAAAAATTGTGACCTGTAGAGTGTCCATAAATAAATTGTGGAGGAACGAAGAGTGCCGACGACAAAAAACGTCCACATAAAAATATGGGCATATAAAACCAAAAAAAACATTTGAACTTATGAAAGTGGCAATTTTTACCAAGTAGATTTATCATACATCACTCCCCACGTTCCCCCCCCCCAAAAAAAAATCTATTTAAAAATCGTATTACATACATACCTGATTAAGAACTCGAAACTTCTGTACAACTTCATTTCCACAAGTTTGATTCGGAAAAACAACAGATTTTAATTTTACAAACAGTGCACTTAGTTCTAAACGTCGTTTCCTCTCTCTGTGCAAATAAATCAAAGATTATAATGAAAAGAAGATGTTACACAAAACCAAATTTCTACTGATGTATTTGAGAGTTCTGTTACACAATACCAACTTCTTACAAAACAGGGGCCTGTTTCAAGAAATTTTAACTAAGATAAAATCCAATTTTAATAATTTGATTGGATAATATTAGATTGATTTTTGTGCTTAGCCAATCAAAATTGAAGTATCTACTAAAATTTGGATTTTATATTTCGTAATCTAACCACATGATTACATCTAAAAAGATAGGAAGTTACCCATGCAATATTGCCATGCTTATAAGGGAGGTAACTCTGGCTGGCTTTAATGGTTTTCCATATCACCTCGGCAAAGGTTAAATAAACCTAGTCACAAAACACCGAACTTCCTAAATTCATCGAAGAAAAAATATTTACCGTTTCATTTTGGCATACTTTGACATATCCCTGGCTGTATCTTCATCATCCTAGAAAAAAAAACTTTAGTATTCTTACTCATGGACACAAAAAATCTATCAAAATCTAAAAACCAGAATTGTTATTTTGTTATAATACAAAACAGCCATACTGTAATTTATTATAAGATGAGGCATTGAGAGCACAGACTTGCATCAATATCCCTCACATCAGAACTATGGGAAGATTAACTCAAAATTACAAATATCAAGAATCAAATCCTTTTTCAAAAAGATTCTATTTCATTTCATTTGTCACAACCCCTCACTCAACTATTTCAAACCCCTTACTCAACTATTCTAATGGTTTTCTTGAAAGAAATAACCACTAAATAATTTATGATAAAGCAGACTACAGAGAGAGAGAAATGGGGTTTAACCTCCACTCGACACAAACTAAGTAATTTTGGGACTAACATGGTTTAATTTTATTTCAAAAATTCGCTTGCACGTAGGGGTCTTTAGCAGTGGGAGGAAACCGGAGGACCCGGAGAAAACCCATGAGGTTGGACAGGCCACCCCACTCCTTGGATACTACAGACATACAAACAATCAATAAAGAAACCACATAATGAAATGCTTTCTATCAAATCTTTTTTTGAAAGATGTTTTAATGGAGTAATTTATTCTTACCTCAGCAAGATCTAAGAAAGTATCATTGCCCGAGCTGTGTAAGCTAGAATTCTCACTACAGGCTGACCATCGACTATCTTCATCACCTAATAGTTCCTCTATCTCAACATACTCCTCCTCAGAATTATGTTGCTCCTTGCATCTATGAGGACAAGGACTGAGTATCTTACTCTTGGGTTTAGATCTCTTGTTCTTAGCCGATTCTTTCCTAGTTCCCACCGGCTTCCCATCCTTTGTAACATCACTACCATGGCACAGAGCATCCTTTGAGTCGTAATTTGATTTATAACCGTTATTTTCTGCAGATAATTTTGGTAGTGAGAAGTCAATGGGAGACGTTGGTGGACTAGGATTCTTTCCAATAAATTGCCTGGGTTTTCTGGGAACAGCTAAGTTTTTGGGAGTTGTTGCTCTACCAGTTTTCAAGGCTGCAGTGATTGTTGGGTTCAACTGAGGAGAAATCTGAATAGGGACTGCAATTAGATCATTTGTTGACCTTGGATTAGATGTAATTCCTGGAGCTGTAACTAATTTCAATAGAGGTGCACTGGCTCCTGCGACTTGAAGTACCTTCAAGGTACCAAGTAAGGGTGTCTGTCCACCAGCAGAAGACAAAGGTACACTTGATTTTTCAGGTTTTGCAGTTGGCTTTTGCTTATTTTTCTTTAATTTTTTCTTTTTCCTGGAAACTTCTTGTTGGTCTTGCTTATCTGATTTATTTTTTCGCTTTTTCTTTTTTGTTATCACAAAATCATGATTGATTTCCCCTTCATCAAGAGTCAAATCAACCACCTCCGACTGTCCGCCGCCCTCATTATAAGAAAATCTTCTAGAAATCATGTTATGACCGGGTTGAGAGATTTGTAGACGGCTAAAGGCTGAAATACCTCCAGCGCTTGTTGGGATGGTACATGGGGTAGTAGATATTGCAGAAGGGAATGGCGAGGAATGATTGTTCGAGAGAACTGGAACTGGCACAGATAATATGGGTTTTGAGCATGAAATGGTTGCTGTACTAGAAATCTGAGTGATCGCAGCAGGTTGAGATGACGTCACAGATGATTGGGTTTTCATAACCTGTTGGTAGAATTCTTCCCGGCACGTAACTTTTATTCGAATAGAATACATCATATTGGGAAGTTTTGTTTTTAATTCCGGAGGAATGAGGGGTGGCTTGTCAGCCCTGGGGAGAATTTCCACTAAAAAATCCCCAACTAACATTCTTCTGGTGCTGGGATAAACCCTGGGTCGTAAACACTGGGCTACTTTACTTAAAATTTGTGGTTTGGCCGTGTCCCAATTACAGTTAGCAATAAATTCCAAGAGTTTTATTTCGTCTTCCGTTTCTTTACCGTTGTCAGCATCTGGACCTAGACGAGGATTTGGTTTTAAACACACCATCTGCGTATGCCATTTGCGATCAGAGACTCTTTTAGTAGAAAGATCAACACACTGTTCTGTAGAGAAGTTTTGACCCGGTTTGTGAAAGACAGCAGGTTGTTTCTGTAGTAACTGCTCTTTCAACAACTGGCGTTCAAGTTCAATATTATACTGAAGACGATGTTTTTCTTTATCAGATAAATTCAGATTTAAAAGTTCCTCTTTAATTGCAGTTTTAGGCAAATTTAGATTCGCAGCAGTAGTCAAATCTTGAGCAGAGGTTGTTGATAAGGGTTGTTGTGGTCTTAATTGAGCATGAAGTTTGGAAGAACCAAGAGGAAGGTCCATAGTAAGAACTTTCCGTAATTCACAGCCTGCTTCCTCCACCGATTCCTGCATTGTTTCTAACGTAGATATTTCACCATCATCAAGTCTTGGTTCGAGACTTTCCTTGCGGCTTCTTCTACAAATAAAAGTATTTATTTTCATTAATCAGCAGAAATAAGTAAATTAAATAATGGGTGTAAAGATGTATATAATTGTCTTTTGAACATTTTATTTGGGTAATTCCCAAATGATCTAAGTGCAAGTCAAGGAGAGAGAGTAATGGGGTTTAACATCCACTCGACACAAACTGGGTCATTTCGGGACTAAAACATGGTTTAATTTTATTTCAATAATTCCCTTGCACGTTGGTCTTTAGCAGTGGGAGAAAACCTGAGCACCCGGAGAAACACCCATGAGGTTGGACAGGTGACCCTACTCCTTTCCACGTACAACCATGGATCCAAAACCAAGCCAGTTGACTAAATGACAGGCTTTATGATACAGCGCGCGCACGCTAACCATTCAAGCATCCTACCCCCCTGTAAGTCAAGGATGTTTAACTTTGTTGCTCCACTCACAGAATTGTATTAAAATATTATTTATGTTTTTTAAACTAACTTTTTTACTGGTTTAAATATAAATTCAGCAAATTCATTTTCATCTACATCATCTCGTTCTATAACAACTTCCGGTCCATTTCCCTGAAAAATATCAATTTCATATAGAGAGAGAGAACTAGGTCATTTCGGAACTAATATAGTGGGAAAACCCACGAGGCTGGACAGGCGACCCTACACCTGGTCACGTACAACCAGGGATTCGAAACCACGCCAGTTGACTCAATGACAGGCTATCTTTATGATACAGCACCCCCTCCCCCCTAATTTCATATAAGTTTATGTATTTTGTTGTTGATCAAACTACAGCACGATTTAAGGAAATAGCGAAGGGCCTGTATTTGTCCCTTTGGAGATAAGACAATCTGTTTGAACCAGAATGAACTGGCCAATAGAAGAATCAGTTAATATACAGTGTTAACCCATTAAAATGTTTACTACCACCTATTGTGTAATTAATTTGACTAAGTGAAGAACTATGTTCTAAGAATAGGTAAGGGAAAATACCACCAAGACGTTATATTATACCCTACACACAGTGGGTGGCAGTTGCTCAGGACATAATATAACGTTCTACACATGCTGTGACCTTGGGGGAATTCCTAACTAAGGAATTCCTAACTGTGTTCTAAGAATAGGTGGGGGAAAATAACTCCAAGGCATTTTATTACGCCCTACACACTGTGAGTGGCAGTTGTCCAGGACGTTATATATATAACGTCCTACGCGCTTAACGGGTTAATATTTGTAAAAGATAGAATGAATTATTCGACTGTGAGACTAGACGAGTTAGTTATATATTATAGAACTTATTAATATATCTTACCTTGCCAGACGGTGATATATCAGTTGTACCATCTTCAGATACTTGTGACTAGAAAAACAATGGAACACTCAAAATATATTAAAGCAATGTCTACACTTCAGAAAGAAACATCAACTCTTTACACCTATATTCTACCTGATGGATCATTTTGGGCGGAAGATATGGTTTAATTTTATTTCGATAATTCGCTTGCGTGTAGGGTCTTTAGCAGTGGGAGGAAACCGGAGGATCCGGAGAAAACCCGCGAGGTTGGACAGGCGACCTTAGTCCTTATCACGTACAACCGGGGATTCAAAACCGCACAAGTTGACTCAATGACAGGCTTTATGACACAGAGCGCACATGCAACACATTCGGCCATCCAACCCCTCTGGTACCTTATAAGACAAACAAATGAAAATAATATTTTTTTGACATTAACAACCATTTGACGACGTTTATCTTACCTTCCGTTTTCTTGTTTTTTGTTCACTATAGACTTCTGACACACTATACACCATCATAGCCTTCCTATTCACAGCATCTAAATTCTTAGCTACTCGATATGTAGATTCTCTCTTCGGCAAATTACTGAATCGTTCTGTTCGCTTCTTTTGTCGTTTTGACTTTCCATCGCCATTTTCTATTTCTTCTACCTCTGTCGGCGGAAATTGTTCAGGCTCAACGGGTTTATCATTGTTTTTTGATTTTCTTTGTTTCTTGTTCGAGTTGTCAAGAGTTACTGGGGTTTTCGACCGTCTACCCTTTTTAATTCTTTCCTTATTTGGTATGATAGGAGTAGATGATGAAATAGAAAGTGGCGGTATTTCACCCTCTTCCAGTTCAATGGAAAGTCTTTTTTCATTTGTCGCAGAACCTAATTTTTCCTTCTCGCAGACACATTCAAGCATGCACTTAGTTTTACCACAATGTGGAAGGTCTTTCGGAGCAAGGACCGTATGTCCAAGACTATCACAAATACATCCTAATCGACAATATTCCTTTTCACAAACTGTTGGTTGATCGTTAATTTCTGGTTCGAGGAGAGATGTCAGGTTACACAAATGACAGATGCAGCTATATCGACAACCTGAAATAGAGAGAGAGAAATGGGGTTTAACGTCCACTCAACACAACTAGGTCATTTCAGGACTAACATATAGTTTAATTTTATTTCAATAATTTGCTTATTTTCTGCCCGGAGGTTAAGAAGGCGCCCCTATCTCCATGCCACATACGCAACCTGAAATAATCAGTGTGTGAAATATAATAATAATAATGTCAATTTATGTAGCGCTTAATCCATCCATGAGCATGCTCTAAGTGTGTAATTTAATAGCTCCTGTGTATAATACATCGTAAATATATGTGTCTTAAGTCTAGATCGAAATTGAGCAACTGTTTCTGAACACTTTATTTTGTCAGGTGAGTCATTCCATAGTCGTGGACCATATACACTATTATTGATAATAATTTTCTATAAATATAAACCTAAATATATCAAAATTCATTTTATACAAAAATACAACGATAATATATTAGGTACGTCAAATGAGTGTCACATGTTTTAAAAGAAGTGAGCTCATCACCACACAGAGTAATAGTTTGAGAATGGATTTCAAAATGAAATGGGGTTTAAAGTCATACTTTACTGCACTCATTGGGCCGATGAAGACAGGGAAAATTTTTGTTCAGACCGCAGCAGTACCGCTTACTCATATTTTGAATTCTATCTCTATCAAGCACACTTTTCTCATTAGCCATGCCAGCGCCAACCTTGACAAGTGATGGTCAAGGATAGAAATTCCTGAAGGTTCTGTTTAGCCCACCAATAGAGGAGAGAGAAAGAAATGGGGTTTAACGTCCACTCGACACAAATTAGGTTATTTCGGGACTAACATATGGTTTAATTTTATTTCAATAATTCACTTGCGTGCCATGGTTTTTAGCAGTGGGAGGAAACCGGTGGACCCGGAGAAAACCCACAAGGTTGGACAGGCGACCTTACTCATACATAAATAAATCATTTGTAAAATTTTACCTAGTTTATCACAGACAGGTTTATTATCACTCTCATTATTAACGCCATCTTGTTGAGAACTGACAGAGTTATCTTCTTCTAAAAATTTAATATCAGCATCATCTACCGGTTTAACCTGAACTTGAACAACTTCCTGTTCGTCTATGGAAACAGACTTTGTACAATCTTTACTTGTTCCTACGACTACCACTTCTTCATCGTCTTCTAATAATTCTACATCACAGTTGTCCTCACGATCGTTGTTAGGCAGTTGGAAAGCATCGAGTGCGTCCGATACCATGATTTCCGATAATGCTAGAGATAAATCTTGTCTACGTCTACGAATACGTTTCTTCTTTACCTAAAATGATTACAAAGATTTACTCTATTACAATTAAAAAGATGTGACTCGTTTCAATGGGCGTCCTCGCTAGAGAAAGGGACATAATTTATAGCCGAGACGGTACCATGTGAACTCATTGTTTACCTTATAGCACAGTTTTCCTGTACATTCATTACAAACTCATGTGTTGATAAACGTCAGTTTTTGTGGTTAGTATGGAATTTAATACAGATCCATTTCTCTTACCATCGACAATTTCACGTGGAACTGAGTTTTTACTAGCGGCACCTGGTGGGAATTCCTTCAGCGAGGACACCCATTAAATAAATTCAAAGTACTTTTTCAGGGATTATTCTTTCCCCTACAGAAAATAATACATAGACCGCTAGAAAGGCAGGTTACTTTTAAGGCAGTTAATGATCCATCCTCCAGATTTGTCCCATGTCATAAAATTTCAAATTTAATTTATTTTAAGAGAATAAACATGAAAACAAGGTATCAACCTAATAAACACCTACAGCAAGTTTGAACATTCTAGCTTTATAAGAAAGAGTTATTGTGTCCCAAAATTGTGACGGACAGACAGACGGACGAACCCATTTTAATAGTACCTTGCTTTCTCCGAAAGGCGGGGGACAATAAAATTGTACCTTTTCTTTTGTTGTGTCATCGTCTTCGGTGGCCATCATGCTATCATCTTTACCTAGTTTGCCTATTATTCTATTGATACGTCGTCCTCCTAGTTTTAATACGATTAATTCATCCTCTTCACTATATCCCATCTTTTTAATAAATATCTTTCTCGCCAGTCGACTCATTACTACAATATATTAACAAACCAAAAATCAGCATTATATAAACAAACCTAATATCAGCAATATATAAACAAACCAAACATCAGCATTAAATATCCAACATCAATTTTGTTCTTCTTCTTTTTCTTAGTGTTTAACCTGTTACTTTCAAACTATAACTATCCCCTATTGTGTATTTAATCTGACAAAGTGACGAAGAACTATGTACTATCTTCTAAGAATAGGTTGGGGAAAATTCCTCTAAGGCGTTATATTATGCCATACACACAGTGAGTGGCAGTTGTTCAGGACATTATATAACGACCTATGCACTTAATGGGTTAACGTCCACTTCTACCAAAGGTGAAATCACAGACAAGTTGTCTTTTTTTCATTTTTATTATCTTGGCGCACTGCAGGGTCTTTCCTGTGGGATGAAACTGAAGTACCTGAGGTTGAGAAGGCGCCCTTATCTATAAGCCACATATGCTCACATTAGGGATCGAAACCACAGTCGCAGGCCAGAGGTGACCGGCCAGCTAGAGGTCGAAGTGTGACACTCTATACCACTAGCCCCCCCCCCCTAATTTTGTTGTATGAGATGAGTAAGTCATTCACCTAGTAGACTTGAGAGAAACAGAGTTTAATGTTCGCGCCAAGTCAACATAAGGCCTCTTAAGCATCAAAGATTTCATTGTGCTCAACGATTCAAGTCAGCATTGTACATCAATAAACCGTATATCAGAGCCGGCGGAAGCAATTTTTGATCCTAAGGGGGGAGGGGGGGTTCTTACCAAGGTCACTATAGGCGAGGGTACAGGTGTCGCAATAAGTTGGAGGAAAGAGTACTTTCGCTCAAATTATTGGGGGGGGGGGGGGTGCATATTATCTCATTGTCTCAGTGTCTATATTAGGTTCCTCTTTATATTGGAGCGGATAAAGCTTGAAGATTACAAGATCAATATCTTACAGGGTATTTCAGGTAAAGGTGGCACCAAGGCTTCGGTATACTCAGCAACCATTGGTAGATCTTCATCATCCTCATCATATTCTACCTCACTACCAGAAGAGTTGAGAACGATTGGTTCCTCGTTATCAGACCAGTAAGTGTTGTAATCGTGAAAATAATTATCTGATATCGTAGCAGTCTGGTTCTTCTTTTTCTTACTTTTACTACCTACAGAAAGAATCAGAACTAGTTATTAATCATGGCGGCATAACATTTCATTTATAATCTTTACCAGATTTCGCAGTTGTCCTTAATACATTTTTGGTCAGAGAGAAAGAGAGAGAGAGAGAGAGAGAGAGAGAGAGGGAGAGAGAGAGAGAGAGAGAAAAATTGGGTTTAAAGTCCACTCAAAACAAACAAAGTCATTTCGGGACTAACGTAGTTTTTAATTTTATTTCAATAATTTGTTTTGCGCGTAGGTTCTTTAGTAGTGGGAGGAAACCGGAGTACCCGGAGAAAACCCATGAGGTTGGACAGGTGACTCTACAAGATTTTTGTCAGAGAAAAAAAAAACTACTGTGTTTATTTTATTTAGACAGTTTCTGCAGTCTATAACTGTGTGCTATGATCTAAAATTTCATTTGAATAAATATCCTGTGCATTCAGAGAACAGATAGGCAGGTTTGACCTTAACAATACGAATTGCTTTTTGTCCCAATGGTCCACACTGATCAGCAGTTAATAGGCCGCTACAGTCACTGATAAGGATGATATCAATGCGATTTATTGAGTCCCCATTATTAACTTTTTTCCTCCGACAAATTAAATTCTAAAAAATTTTTATGTTATTAGAAAAATAAATATGGACATCTGAAGTATTTGTGGGTAAAAAATATTTCCCATTTTTTGTGAATGGGTATTAAAATGAGTAAAAGGCACCATTCTGCCCGAACCAGTTACGTATTATGTAAACATTGCACATGTCATTGAGCCAATGGTTGACACCTCGTTATGTGGCCATAATTAAAAGATTGTTTGTTTGCCCAAACGCTACCTACCCAAAAAAAAGGCTGCCTACTCAAATTCTATTATTGCCGTTTTTGAAGGATTTTTTTTAACAGCATTATTTTTACGCTTGACAATGACACCCACACGCAAAATAATAGGTCGGAAGGTTGAACAGCAACTAACATGTATATACATAGTAACATCAAACTCGACATGTGATTTCGTAAAATCTTGTTATTTGTCTTCAAAGTCTGGTCCCCCCCCCCCCCAAAAAAAAGAATTTGCCTACCTACCTACCCATACCTTATCATCATGAGTCGGGTTTGGACAAACTGAAATATTTATAACCCTGGCCTGAGATTGCATGTGTTGAAGACAGTCATCTTTAACAGAGACATTAGAAGACTTTCATAGATCTCTGTGAAACAGATTGCCATTGGTCATGTTAATTTATTCAATGTAGACTAGGTCATTTTGGGACTAACATATGGAACATTGTTTGTTCAATAGGGATCTTTAGCAGTTAGGCAGATGACCCCACTCCTTATACAATCTATTACTTGGCCAATAAACTCCACACCCAACATAAATTTCAAACAACAAATTAGTGATCACAGTTTAAACTAACCATAAACTGGACTTGATTGATCCATATACTTTTTCTTCCAGCCTTTAATTTTTGTTATATCTTTAGTTTTTTCTGGTAAGGCAAGTGATTTCTCTTCTGGGTGAAAAATGGCCTCCAATTCTCTGGAAAGATAAAACATGTACAAATGACAGGAGATTTCAGGAATATTTTATCAAACTTTGTAAATATACAATAATTATATATCAATGTCAGCGTATAAAAAGTGCAAAATACCCCTTTATGCAATGGTCTGTTTTAACATCTACCATTGGGTCCAGAGATATTTGTGACTTTTACATCAGCTGAGGAGACTATATAAGTGGGAGGGAGAGAGAGTAAAATGAGGTTTAACTTCCACTCGACACAAACTAGGTCATTTCAGGACTAACATATGGTTTATAATTTTATTTCAATAATTCAGTTGCGCGTCAGGATCTTTAGTAGGGGGAGGAAAATGGAGGACCCTACTTTTTGGCACAGACAACCGAGGATTTGAAACCACGCCAGTTGACTCAATGACAGACCTTATGATACAATGCGCACATGCTAACCACTCGGCCATCCCCCCCCCCACTCCCCTACTGGAGCGAAGAAGACAAGGATTTAGTGAGTAAAATTCATATTTTACAGAAAAACGAAAAAAAAAAAAAACTGGGCAATTGACGACCAATTTTAAGGCAAGACCTGGGCAGTGAAAGAGTTTATATGGTTTTAAAATATAAATAACAAATTACTTGTGTAACATGCGTTGATATTTTCTCCATCTCATGTGCTGTCCTCTCAATGTTTTAAGTTTGCCTGCTGAGTTAGGAGTGGACGTTTCTATAGAGTCGTGGGATTCATTCAACTCATTCTTCTGTACCTCTAGAATACGAGATATACCCAGGAATGTATTGGTGTCTTTATCCCACTTAGTTTTAGCTTCAACACTTACATGAGCCTGAAATAATAACAACAAATACTTAGCCATACTAATCAGCCAAATCAATTTTATTAGACCCTGAATATAGAAATGAAATGGGGTTTAACGTCCTACCGTTTTGCTCCTAAACTGGGTTAATGAAGACGGGCATACGCCATACAGTGTGCTATGAGTGAATTTTTCCCTGGGCAACAGCGCTACGGCCTACTCTTATATCGAATTCCAACTGCCAAAGAATCTTTAAGTTAAAGCTGATGTGTACACAGGACCTCAGTTTTTCGTCTTATCTGAGCGCCTAGACAACTATCCTTGTCAGGCCCTGTTCTGCATCACTTACAAGGGGAAACCACGCCGGAAATCTGGACAAACTTCTTCTGCCAATGCAGGGATCTAACACCCGATCTTCCAGCTAGCGAGCCGGCATCCTACCCACTAAGCCACGTAATCCCCACCTTGAATATCAATTTGTCTTAGAATCAGTAGAAATGTGACGATACAAATACTTATCAAGACTGATCCTGACAGTGACAAAAAATTATAAGGCCGTTGGAAAATAGTGCTGGGTATTGTGACTGTAGTCATGATACAATACGTATTACGATTCAGGTACGATACAATTTGTTTCGCGATATTCAATACGCAAATTGTGAGAAGGGGAATTGTGATACATTGATTCAACGATATATTATGCCAGCACTATTGGAAAGTATCTGAATCAAGATGGATTTCCACTAGTGAACGGCTCAACATAAAGATTTAGTCCCAAAAGGGTCTTCCACTCTCTTTACTCATTTCCCCTTGAATATTATACATTTGACTTTGAACATTATTCATTTGGATTTGAACATTATTCATTTGATTTCAAACAGTTTTCATTTGCCTTTGCTCTTCAGTCGGACTCATTTGTCCTTGAATGTTAATCATTAGCCCTTGAATATTATTCATTTGCCCTTGAATATTATTCATTTGCCCTTGAATATTATATATTTGTCCTTGAACTTTACTGATTTGCCCTTGAATATTACTCATTTGTCCTTGAACATTACTCATTTGCCCTTGAACATTACTCATCTGCCCTTGAATATAATTCATTTGCCCTTGAATATTATTCATTTGTTCTTGAATAGTATTCATTTGCCCTTGAATATAATTCATTTGCCCTTGAATATTATTCATTGGCCCTTGAATATTATTCATTGGCCCTTGAAGAATATTCATTTCTGAATATTACTCATTAGCTCTAAAATCTTATCTGCAACTGAACCTGGTTTATGTTGTATGATTCAACATTTTTAAAAGAATTGTACAAAAGGATTACCTATTCGATTTAAAGATTTAAACAAAAGTACTACCTATTCTGTTAAAAGAATTGTACAAAAGTATTACCTAATCAGTTAAGAGATTCGTACAAAAGGATTACCTGTAATGCTTCTTCTGTAGCAAAAGACAAAAATAAAGCCCCATCAATTTCATCAAAATCCGGTTCATACAGTTCATAGTGGTTTTTCTGATCCCCGGTTTTATCAGCAGGTGATACTGTAGTATTTAAACTGATGTCCAGCGGCTCGGTATACTTCCCGATTGTCCTGTTCTTAATATCACTTAAAAAATCTTCTAATTCAATACTGAAAAATGCTGATGTTTTTGTGGGCGACTGTTTCTTTTCATGGCGTGACAGAATAGAAATGGGTAACGGGTCCTTTGTTTCTTGAACCTTCTTTGATCTTGGAGAAAGTTCATTTTCATGACTTTTCACAGGTGTTCCATATCTCTTTCCTTTAGGACTCTCTTTGTATATCTTAATAAAATCTATATTGCTGCTGCTGCTTGGCTGATCAGACTTCTCCTCGATGCATTTCTCGTCAATTAAAATTGGTTCCTCCATGTCTATGTCTAAAGGTGGTGTATTTCTGACGCTGAGTGATTTGAGGATATTGTTTACGGCCTCCCGTGAACTACTAAGCTTATCAGAAGAGTCTGTAGATGTCATTGAAGTCGAACACGGTGGCTCTACAGGAGTAAAAGTTGATTCAATGCATTTGTCTACTTCAATGTCAAGTTGAATTGAGGGAGTTTCTGGTTCATTGTTGCTGGGTAATACTGTTGTTGAAGATTGACCAATCACAGATAAGCTATCATCACATGGTTTGGGAATCACATAATTACCTATGAACTTTGTCAATAAATAGTCAACCGGTAGTCCTTGAGCAGAAGTACTAGGCTCGTCTAAATTTACACAATCTGATTTAATGTCCTTATTTTCACATGAAGCAGCCGTGACATCTGCTTCAGGACTATCGACTGCTGGTAATGTTTCATCACTACTGTCATTTTCAATCTCCTTAAATGTAAGTTCAATGCTGCTATCACTTTCATTTCCTTTCGAGTCTTTGTCTAGATTTGTAAACTGTGATGAAGACTGCAGTTGTTTGTTTATACGCTGTATCAATTGAAGCAGCTGGTGGTTCTTCTGTTTGTTGCGTCGCTTTGCAGAATCGAGTAACCTTTTCATACTTGAATTAGTGGCAGAAGCACTCAGACTTTCTTTTTCCTCTATCTCACAAGATCCCATAGGAATTATATCACTTTTAACACAGATTTCGGACACAGTAGAAGAAGAACAGTTATTGTTTTCATTTTTGTTCGGATCATCTTTTGTGGTAGGTAGCGACGAGTCCTCTGTAAAATCCAGGCTTCTCACGGCAGAAGTTATCTGGGGCTCAACTGTTTCAATAACTGGACTAGATTGCGTTTTAGTCTTGTCCGATTTAGGCGAGGTTCGTGGTTTTCGATGATCAACTAATGGCAGCAAAATCATATCATCTGTTAACAATTTGGGCGATCTAATTCTCTTTTTGCTCGGAATTTCAGTCTCCTTAACTTTAGGGCTTTCCCTGGGAGAAACCCTTTGTTTTTCGACTGCCTTCGGACTCTTTGGAGGCCTTTCAGACTTTGTGCTAATGGCAACTTGACCATTGTCATTTTTACTGTCACTTTTAGATTTGGTTCCAGTTAGTTTTCTAAGAGCAGAAACATCAAATGACATCTCCACATTTCTACTTTTATTCTTAGATTTATCTTTAGGACTACATGATGCTGATGGAACTCCAGAATCGGATTCGGCCTGAGAATCAGTTTCGGATTCAAATTTTTCAAATATGTTTTTGGGAGATTTGGGCTTTTTTCTAGGACTTCTTTTTCTATTTTGGGGAGATTGAGCAATTTTTCTTGGTGACAGACGGGGAGACAAACTTTTTCGCTTACTCAGTTTTGTAGGAGACAGTTTTTCACTTGGAGATGTAGGCATGCTACTTGATTTTCTAAGTATGGGAGGTGAAGATCTGTCAGTATTCATATGTTCAGATTGACCCCTATCGAGCACCACTATAGGAACTGTATCACTGCTGCTTGTATGTAATGTTAGCGATGCAAGGTTGATTTCTGTGTGTGTTTCTGTAGTTGGTTTTCCATCATCTCCAGAATCTGTAACAAACAGTACAAATTAACACAGGGTACAATTTTATGGATATACAATTACTGAGTTGATTATTAAGCGACGTTTGGACGAGGATACTCTCGGCTTTATCAAGCAAATGATGCGAATCAAAGAAGAAACAGTACAAATATATTTAATATCATTCATTCATCTATTTTTAACACTACAACTTTTATACCTTAAGAGATAGAGATAGAGAGAGAGATAGAGATGGGGTTTAACATCTACTAGACTAGGTCATTTCAGGACTAACATAATGGTTAAATTTTATTTCCATAATTCCCTTGCGCATAGGGGTCTTTAGCTGTGGGAGGAAACTGGAGGACCTGGAGAAAACACACAAAGTTGGACAAGCGACCCTACTCCTTGTCACGAACAACCGGGGATTCGAAACCAAGCCTGTTGACTCCATACCATTAGGAAAGTCTGCAGCAGGTTACTATGTATCATCAGAGTTTATCCATGAACATAACCCTGTGCAAAAAACACAGATTTTTGATTTTACATGCTTATAAAAGATATTACACCTCCAATTGTTTTTGATTTTACATGCTTATAAAAGATATTACACTCCAATTGTTTTTGATTTTACATGCTTATAAAAGATATTACACCTCCAATTGTTTGACATTGTTGAGAAAACATGTTGGGCTTAATTTTTCACAAAAGTTCATCTCAAGGTCACATGGTCAAATTCAAAGTCTTCACTCTTTAAAACATACCTATGTCAACAATAAGTGCTGATTTAAAATCCTTGTGGAATTCCCATTTCTTAAATACTTATTCCAGTAATTTTGACCTATCAGTTACTGGGTTATGGTCGTTTGAATGATGGTGGCCGCACCCATGACCTACTGATCTGATCCAAACACCATTTCTGACCCACAGCTTTTTGTAGTTTGGATGGTTATTAAAAACCAAGGTCCTGTGTACACGTTGGCATGATTTTAAAAGAGCACCTTGAAAAATTCAAGTTTCATGCCATTCCCCCCCCCCCAAGCCCCTTATCTGAATTCAGTGGTTGTAATTGAGATTATGGGAGACATTCTGGGACTAACAGATGGATTAATTTTATTTCAATAATTTGCTTGCGCGTAGGGGTCTTTAGCAGTGGGAGTAAACCGGAGAACCCAGAGAAAACCTATGAAGATAGACCAGGGGTTGGATGGCCGAATGGTGAAGACACTTACTGGTTGATGTTTGACTACAGGATGGTAAATCCTGATTATATGGTTTGTTCCATGTTTGTTCTGTGTTATTGCTGTTTGGTAGACAATCTAAACTAGGCCTACGATTACATTTCGCTTCAGCTTCCTTCACTTTCTGTAATTCTTTTTTTTTAGTTCTGGCCATTACATTTAGAAAACCTTGAAAAATAAATAAAAGTTGGACAACTGTTATTGATATTGTTCTGTGAGAGTGAGACGAGAGAGCTAAGTGGCGGGGAGGGGAGGAGAGGGAAGGGCCTAATGTTCACTCAACAGCTACCAGGTCATTTTTGGACTAAAAATAAAATAATGCAGTTTTAATTTCAGGGTGTATAGACTTGTTAGCTAGGAAACCACTTTCCACGGCCTACACAGCATGAAGATCTAACCAGTTGGTATGGGAGGTCGCATCAGAGGTCATATGAGAGCAGCTTTTGACCATATGAGATCAGACATTTGATTAACCAATCAGCAACAATGTTTCTAGTGGATTACCGACAGTTCCGTGTGCCTTATGCAAAAAGGGAGCAGTAACAGACAGTTTCATTGGCTAATCCCTCACATCATCCAGAAAACATCAATGATAACGGTGTAGCAATGACAAGTAAAACGAAATTTTGAACTATAAAAAAGGAAAGGAAACAGGATCTGTGTTTTAATTGTGTCTTGTACCAGTCAATTACTTTTGGTATCAGTTGAATCTGTGACATAAGGAAACACGATATAAATTTCATATATTCTATCGAAATAATGTCACCTAAGATTTATAACTAAGCTCATTTTGAATAATGAATTCAAAACCATTTTGTATTAAAAGTCTTTCAAGGCAACAGCTGCAATTGAAGGGCATTTCTAAGTGGGTGTTAATTTCTTGTAGTAAACTCACAAAACCTGTGATAAACCATCACATAACAATTCTTCTTTTTTAACTTACTTCATAGAAATATAAATAAATATATATCATCGGAATCTAATACCATTATTTTATAATCCTTGCCTTCATTAGTTCATCATATCATTCTGCAAATATCTACAATTATACAACAGTAAATTATTAAACATAATAAGGAAACAATTACCATTTTAATTAAATCCTAGTTTCATTGAAGGTTCTCTCAACATTATCATGCAGCAATTTCCTTCATAACGTTCAGAGAATCCTCAACAAAATATCTCTTTATAATTACATATGTCTGATGACAGTTGCCAAAAGCCGGTCACAGGAAAAAATGAAATGAAATGGAGTTTTACGTCCTACTGTTCTGCTCCTAGCCTGGGCTTATGAAGACTGGCATACGTAATGCAGTGTGCTATGACTATGCAGGAAACTTTGCCCGAGCAGCGGTGCTACGGCCTACTCTTATATTGAATTCTAACTGCCAAGGGGTCTTTTACGTGCACGCCTATGTGTACACGGTCCTCGGTTTTTTGTCCCATCTGATGACAGCTGTCCTGCATCACTGACAAGGGGAAACAGTAAAAAAAATAAATCAATTTGGGAATATAAAGTTGCAACCTGTTTCTTGAAATCACAGATCCCCCCCCCCCAAAAAAAGAAACGAAACACGCTACTTTTCTGCAGCGTCCAACTGAGCTAATGCAGACAGGACAAAATATAACAAATTGTCAATGCAATGCTAAATGAGTATGTTGTAATAACAATGACATCCTTTTATGTACATAAATAAATATCTTCCTCTCCTAAATCAAGTTAAAAGGAACATTATAAAAAGCTGCAAGTGCTGCCCTGTCCCCAAGGTCATGAACATTTTAAGCTATAAACCTTAACTTTGGGTTCAAAGGGGTGGGCTATTCATGTTTTTTATAATTGTTACCTGCTGAATTCAAATTACATCCTGGACTATAAATTTATACAGATGTCATTTGGTAACTTGAATGGGTTTTTTAGTTACTAGTACTAGTAGGCCTACATTTATTCAAATTACAAATATATACCATATATGAATGATATGCTTAGAACTGCCTTTCCTGCTACCATTTCTCGTCAATAGAAAACACCTCTTAATTTGCACATTCAGGATTATATTAATGCTCATCTTATAACTAAAATAACTTCCTAGAACTACTAGGCCTACAGTTAAACACTAAGGAGCAATATTACTTCCTTGTAATGTAAGCCAGTCTACTACTCTAGTATTGTTGTAATGTTTGAGAGAGATAGAGAAATGGGGTTAAACGTCTACTCGACACAAACTAGGTCATTTCGGGACTTAAATGATTCAAGTTTTATTTCAATAATTTGCTTAAGCCTAGGGGTCTTAGACACAAGTCACTTATAACCCACACACTTGGACAAACATATGGTCTAATTTTACTTCAATAATTCACTTGCGCGTAGGGGTCTTTAACAGTGGGAGGAAACCGGAGGACCCGGAGAAAACCCACGAGGTTGGACAGGCGACCCTACTCCTTGCCACATACAACCAAGGATTCGAAACCAAGCCAGTTGACTCAATGACAAGCTTTATGATACAGCGCACGCTAACCTTTCAGCCATCCAACCCCCCCATGTAATGTTTAAAGGATATCACAGTCACACACAAAATACGGTGTGGGTTATCAATATTACATTTACAGACAGTGTATCAGGCCTTCACAAAGCATTCTCAGACTTAAGTCAAGTTGAGAATTTACTCAAAATTCTTCGCCTTGTTTTAACTAAAATAAAGCCTTTTATAAAAACTGTGTTTTATGTATTAAATACAGCAATAAGATACGTGCAAAGTTCTATGTTTCTGGATCAGAGATATTTTTCATAAACAGTGTTTGAAAGTTGAGTAAAATCTGAGAATGCTTTGTGAACTTGGAGCCTGATCATATAAGATAATCTTAGAATACTCTGTGATTTTTTGTATAATTTATTATTAGTTTTGTCATTAAATGCAGCAATGTTAAAGATGATAAGAACAAAGATCATCAATGCAAATCAATAGGATTCTTCGTCTCATGACCTTAATGTATAAATTTAAAGTCAATCAGATATTAACTTTCACTTGTGGCAGGATATGAAAAAGTCAAATGTGCCAAAAACTGGCCCTGTACACTTAACTGTATGTATTTTAAACTGACCGACGGACGGGGGTGACAACGACAAAATACAACCACATTTCAATGTGGGTCAATAAAAATCAATTTCAAGTGAGTAATGGAGATGTTGCTATTGTTAGTGTAATTATCAGGTAAATAAGGTAGAAAGATTGAGATCAGATATAGAACAGCTAATTATATAGTATATTTTCCTCATATGACAACTGTTTAAAACGGAATTGACAAGTAACTTGGAAGTAGGCTACAAGTACAGGATATAGCATTTAAACCTCAACATAACAAAATTCTGAGAATAAATACACAGTTTCATACCGTACAATGTACAGGACCATTTTTTTGGCACATTTGACGTTTTCATATCCTGCTACAACAATGTACCGTATTCATATCCTGTAAATTTATGCCCCCCCATTTGGACCCCCCTCAATTTCTACAATTGACAATGCATGACAAGATAAACAATCAAAAGTACTTTTTATTAAAGAGAAGTAATTGTCCAATAAACCAATTCTAACTGGCCATTAAAAGTTTTCACATTGCCCATTCTGCACACAGAGATCCATCTACTACACACTTCGAGAGTAGATCTCTGCCCTAAATAGCCACCATATCCAAAAATTGGTTTACATTGTTTTGTAATGCGGTTCTACTCCATTTCACATTTGTCATACACACAAAGACTAAATAAACTGTTTCAATTTTATTAAATGGAAGCTGAATAAATACTTAACAAAATTCTTGATTTTTTCTTAGTATTTTCTACTAAAATCATCAATTTAGTGTCTTCCTCAAGCGGAGCCAACTGTAGACAGACAGCTTAAGTTTAGTATGCTCATGGCCATCTTTGCATATTAGACAAATAAAGTATTAATATTGTGACATTTTTTAGGGACTGGCAAGCCCATTCTTCACAAGACATTATTCTACTTGTACCGTAATTAAAATTACTTAAAGATGCATTATGGTAGATTAGATAACGAGTTTGCAGTTCTCACTATAATAGTTAAAAACCACATAATGTAAATGCAATTGCTGAAAATTTCAGTCAAATTGATTCACTATGAACGGAGAACTAAGCGGATAAAAGTTCTGCTTTGCCTTGATCACCATTACTGAGGTCGGTAAGACAAAACATATGGTCTCGATTATCAGCAAATCGGACTATAATCCAACAAATATCGCAGGCTAGCCTTGACATCGAGAGCTGATTATGGTCTGGATAAGTTAAAGTTACATTATTCAAGATATAGATAAGAACTAGCCATTCTTGCTATACTAGAATGAAAGTAGATGATGTAAATGAATAATTTGAAAATTTCATTCAAATTACTCTATTGCAAGCGAAGATATTGGTATTTCTAGATTTGGCCGACCTGTGCAATAATTTCAACCACGGTCCTGGTTGATCAAAGCTAAGACTTGAAGCGTCTGGCCGCGCCATATTTGATTTATCACTGAAACGTTTTAATCTGTTTAATATCGGAGCAATCTGATGCCATCCAAAGTTGATTAAGGCATGGATCAGTTAATTAATGTCTAATTAATACTTTTGAAAACATTTCATGCCCAAATAAAGACCTGCACTAGGCAGATTTAGCTCTTGAATAATGCATGTTTAATTAATGTCTAATTGATAGCTTTTATAACATTTCAGGCCTAAAGAAAGACCTACAATAGGTAGATTTAACTCTTGTATAATGTATGTTTAATTACATGTAAAAAATAGTAATTTTTGACAGACAGGTGAATGATTTGGCTTGTTGAACCTTCAAACTTTATGTGCAGATATTGTGTTATCATCTACCCCTATCATAGATATGTAGCGTAAGGAAGTCAAAATATTGGTGTATTGATAGTATCCCATGATAAGATTTAGTGTATCCCCATTCCTTTAATTCAAATGCACTGCATGAATTTGGAAAGAATCTCATTGTATGGAAACTCATTGTATTTTTTTTACTTTATTAAAATCTGTGTAAACAATATCAAAATAAAATAATTTGTGTACAATCGTGATAATAATTGACATTTACTTTATTGCTCTGAAATCAGAAATGTCAACTTTGAACTTTGTGCTATGCGCAATGTACTGGAATACACCTGATTATTTACCAATGTATTGACTATTGAAATGCATCGCCCCATCAATAAAATGAAATTTGTGGGAACTATTTTCCATTGTTGGTACCATATCTAAAATCTAATCAGGCCCTAATGAGGAATAAATTAAACAAAGTTAGAGATCTAATAATATATATACTGCAGTCTTTATTTTGTCCAAACTGTTATTATATCTACATAATATTTTTAATACAGGTAGCATAGGCCTACCTGGAATTATTGATAGGTTGCCTGCTTATAGCCTATTTAGGGGCTTTGTTTTTTATATTTAGCCTATTTCTTAACATGATAAACAAAAGACCTTGAGCCAATCTTGACAGGCCTGTGATATATTTCCATTAAAAGGAGCTTATTCTGGACCCCAATCAATGCACACCACTCTTTCAACTCTTTGCCCTTGACTCAAATAAAAACCCATTGCTTGTTTTATTATTACCATTTCAACAAATCTCTATATTTTACCTGTGGTGGCTGTTGGGTAGAGTTAACTTGACATAAAATATTGTTTGACCGTTCTCAAAATGTAACAGACCACAGCCTCTCTCCCTAACAACATGATCGTTCAAAATCATGTAACCGAGACAATACTTCGAGCGGGAAACACCCCGTCGTGGCCGTGTTTTTTGATACCGCATCCAGAAAAACTTACACATAAAATTACGTTTAGGTTATTCATTTTAATAAGGATTATGCTGGTATTCCAATATAGAAATTTTCATAGAAACAATAGTTCACAAATATTTACGAGAGAGCAAAGTGTCCAACAGCTGAATTATTTCACAAACTCGTCTTTGACTTTACGGCGTATGTTACCAATACATGCATGTGCGCAGACGACCAACGAGATTGTAACTGTGTGTATAGCGCAAACTTTCACAAGTAACCGCTCTTCAATGGCGTTTCCTCTTTCTTCCATATTTGGCATATTAATAGTTTATTTAATAATCTATCGAATAAGAATACATTTTAAATACAATATGCCATATTGCACATTGTATTTATATTAAAATAAACTTACAGCATATCCGCCATCTTGAGAATAAAATGTGTATGCGCGGTGCAGACTGGGTAAAAATTTTACTCTCTGCAGAGCCACGTGTGGAATCACGTGATCATGTATCGTAACTAGGTCAATTATAATTCTTAAAATTTACCCAATTTTATACAGCAAAAATCTATTCTTTGGCGCTACCAACTATTATGTTTTATATGTTATATTATTGTCGGTTTTATAATCTTTTAATCAACATAAGAAACCTCGATATCTATACAGCCATTAAAGAGAACAAACGCGGCGAAGTGAGGCGGTATCGAGGAAAGTAATGCGCGCTATATGTTAGTGTTTTCTTTTACCACAGTCACAATGTAGATGAAGCTGTATAAAAGCCAATACACCGTACAACGAAGGCCTGAATACTACCGTGTGTTGTATCATAAATGGTGACACTATATATACATATATAACACGTTAGCGAGTTACAATTGGCTAGACATGTTGTTTGATCTTTAGATAGTAGATATATATTAATAAAATATTTATTATACCTACTACGTTTCAATCTAGTTATATTAATTCCTGGGATGGGTTTCTTGTCGATTAAATGATATTTCCTCTGTTTAAAATCCCAGTAGAATCCGTGACTTTTTAAGCTCAGTGTTCAAGTATTCAAAATAGAAGATTCGACCAACAGGCAATTAGGCAAAAATACACGCAGTTCAATCGTCGCAATACAAACCCCTGTCTGGGGTACTAAATGGACCTATGCTTATGTACTATCCACACACTGTGATAGGCCTTGGTGTAAATATGTGCTTGAAACAGAAAAAGAGGTCACGAACAGCGAAAAATTTATATTCGATGGAAAATGCACCTTTTCGATGATGTAATCGGTGAAACGAGGGCGTTAAAATGGTTGTATTTATTTGATTCAACATAGTAGTAGGCTAGCCAAAATGAATCAGCATATATTAGGTAAATACTTAGGGTCAAGATTTATTCGTCCGTACACTACCGGTTATACAACAGTATCAGATTAAGAGCTTGGGCCAAAAGATTTAAATTGACCAAATTGGTATGAAAGAAGCTAAGAGTGAGACTGAAACCCCGAAATAAATAAATGACACATAATAATTAATTCTACATTTATCTTTTTTCAAAAGTATCGAGCAATCAAACTGATCATCAACAATACACCAAGTTTCACCACTCTCTATCAGATAGAATCAAAAGCAAAAAGAAACTGCTTTATATAGCTCTGCTTAGCTTAAGCGGGAAATGTTATCATTGAACTCCGTCAAGAGATTCGCCTAATCAACATCGACATCAAGTTTAAACATTCTCCCTCAATTAAAAACGGAATTGTTATATTCCCAAGTCTTGACCAATCAAATTTTTTATCGCTCCTTAGCCCAGGCAGAAAATTCTCATCGCACTTAGTCAAGGTAATGATGTAATAATTCTATATACTCGGATTTTCATCACGTTTACTAAATTATAACCAATGCTATCAGCATCAACCGATCAGATTGCTCATCTCTGCTTACCGTAAGCAGACAATGTCACCATTGAACTCCATCAAGGTATTCACCTTATGAATACCTACACCAAGTTTGAACATTCTAGCTCAATTAGAAGGAGAGTTATTGTGTCTCAAAAAGTGTGACGGGCAGAAAGACGGACGGACAGGCAGACAGACAGAAAAATATTACACCAATAATTGGATATTAGCAAACGCGAATCACTCAATCATTTCGAGGTAATAAATATTGCCTGTACTCAATAGCAGTAGCCTACTTCGAAGGGGTTGGGGAGGGGGGGGGGTCACGGTGGCTAAGTGGGTAAGACGTTGGCTCGCTAGCCTGGGGGTCGGGTGTTCGATCCCTGCATAGTCCGAGAAAGTTCATCCAGATTTTCCGACGTGGTTCTATACCCTGTCAGTGATGCAGGACGGAGGGTTTAACAATGACAGCTGTCTAGTCGTTTGGATGGAACGAAAAACCGAGATCCCGTGTTCGCATTGACATGCACGTAAAAGATCCCTTGGTAGTTGGAATTCGACATGAGAGTAGACTGTAGTGCCGCTGTTCGGGCAAAATTTCCTCATAGCACACTGTATGGCGTATGTCCGTCTTCATTAGTCTAGTTTGGAGCAAAACAATAGGACGTTAAACCGAATTTCACTTAATTTCGAAGAGGTGTGTGTGGGGGGGGGGGGGCACATAAAATGTCACAGAACATAAAGATGCATTATATAAGAGCTAATTCTGCCTATTTCAGTTTTTTTTCTATCTTAGCCTTAAAAGTTATATAAACAAGCCTATTATTGTCACAATCGTTTCAGTAACAGGAGAATTAATTCAATATAGAGAAAAGATATATACGACGCAAAGTTCCTATAGAGTCTCTCCTCCCACTTGTAGGCGAACAATCAATGGTAATTTGGAAACAAATCTAAAATAAATACTGGTACATACGAGCATTAAAAATTGTGAACAGACTGACGGACTGGCGTGCCGACATTTTACTCTATACCTGATTTCAGCAAACTATATATGAATAATGTGCAAGTTTAATCTCTTATCTGTTCAGTTTTTACAAAGATATGACGAATTAAAAATCAGACCAACCTATACTGCTCCCTATTTTAACAAGACGGTCGCCATTTTTTATGCCGTAAACCAAATTCATGCATGGACCTGTTCTAAATCTGATTGAATCCAGTCGGACGATTTATCTAGCGTGGCTATTTTGATTTTTTAAAAATGGGGTTTAACGTCCTACTATTAATAATAGCACACTGTATGGCTTATGCCCGTCTTCCATTAGCCCAGGTTAGGTGCATAATAGTAGTATGCACCTAACCTAACCTGGGCTAATGGAAGACGGGCATACGCCATACAGTGTGCTATGAGGGGACATTTTGCCCGGGCAGCGGCGCTATGGCCTTCTCTTATATCGAATTCCAACTGCCAAGGAATCTTTTACGTGCACTCCAATGTGTACACGGGACCTCGGTTTTTCGTACCGTCTGAACGACCATGAAGGCAGCTGGCCTTGTCAGGCCCTCCTTCTGCATCACCTGGGCAAATGGAAGACGGGCATACGCCATACAGTGTGCTATGAGGGGACATTTTGCCCGGGCAGCGGCGCTATGGCCTTCTCTTATATCGAATTCCAACTGCCAAGGAATCTTTTACGTGCACTCCAATGTGTACACGGGACCTCGGTTTTTCGTACCGTCCGAACGACCATGAAGGCAGCTGGCCTTATCAGGCCCTCCTTCTGCATCACTAACAAGGGGAAATCACACCGGAAAATCAAGATGAACTTTCTCGGCCAATGCATGGATCGAGCACCTGACCTCCAGGCTAGCGAACCAGCGCCTCATCCACTTAGCCACCGTGATCCCCCAAAATAATATTAAATAACCAATCTGAGTAGGCTACATTGACGTGGATTTCCGAAAAATGCGAATCGTGCATCGTTATATTACCGAGTTGTCCCAAACCCTTATATTAAACTCAAATGGCGGCATGATGCACATAGAAACACAATATTACAACTTTCAAAGGGATCAACGCGCATTTCAAACAGAACAGCTATTTACGCAAAAGGGTTGTCTTGATATTTCTGAAAATGTCGACGAGACTTTTTATGTCCAACGACGGTGCACCAATCACTTCATATATAGCTAATTCAACATCATCTTCGATATTATGAGGGAAATTTTGCCTGTCTTCCATTAGCCCAGGTTAGGTGCATAATTATAATAGTAGGACGTTAAATCCCATTTCATTATCATTCTCATCTTCGATATTTAAGTTGTGAGTTAATAGGCGGTTTTGATATGTTTTGCATTATCATTGGTCTCCTAGCTGTTTAAAATTATCACCATGAATTGTTAGGATATGTTAGGGTGGATTTAAATCAGCTTGGTGTAAGCTTATATAGATACAAACCCGAATAATGACTTAATGTGCATTTGTCATTAAATTGAAATAGGGCCTATTTTTAAGGTTTTATTGACAAAGCACTGTGGTTAGCACGTACGTGCTTTATCATAAAGCCTGTCACTGAGTCAACTGGCGTGCTTTCGAAGCCCCGGTTGTACGTGACAAGGCGTAGGGTCGCTTGTCCAACCTCGTGGGTTTTCTAACTTAAGGTCTTCGGTCCTTCGGTTCCCTCCCACTGATAAAGACCCCTACGCACAAGCGAATTATTGAAATAAAATTTAAACCAGATGTTAGTCCCTTAATGACCTAGTTTGTGTTGATTGGTCGTTAAATCCTATTTCTAGCTCTGTCACAAAGCACCGTTTCCGGAGATGAGCATTTCCCCCTTGGGTTTCCAGAAAATCTAAAACGTGACTAACGATTTCCCCCACAGAACTTAGCTTCTCCCATCACCTTTATACTATGTCAGAATAAACCCTTTGAAAGCTTGACCAATTAGTCGTGGCCAAAAAAGGCTCGCTAGAAGTGGAATAAAAACTTCCTGCATTATTACCACGCTTACACTTTTGTAACCAAAACGAGCGATTTTCATACACGATACGCCGAGATTTTGTAAGCGATGGACAGGGAACCGAAAAATCAACAGGACACATCCTCTCATTGTCCCAATGTCTCCCATCGAATATGAGCTTGTAGCCTATATCGAGTTCACATGGTTTTGCAAAAGTTTGGTAACTCGAGAACAGAAGGTCACTTTTTTTTCCACAATGTTTTAACACAGAAGTCATTGCTACGATAGCTGAGTAACACACGTTTCCTGAATCGGCAGTGGCGTAAGCCAAAGGAAAAAACGGGTGACCGCCACAGAAAAAGTCCGTGCTTTACCATGTTTTTATAGGGCCATACTATATACCGAAAAACACCGGAAAACATTTTATACTGAATACCGGAAAACACCGGGAAAATACTAAATACCGGAAAACACCCTAAATATGTAACCCAGAGCCCAACCCTAACACGTTTCCACCACCCTAACCCTAACCCGTTCCCACCACCCTAACCCCAACCCTAGACACTGTATTTTGACGTACCCTTTGAGAGAAACCACACTGCAAAATTTAGGGGAAGTTTCTTGACCAACCCAAGGATCAGGGTATATAATTATAGTATTGGGAGGAATATGGCCGATAACTCGACATCACGACATATTTTTAGGGTGTTTTTACGGTATTAAGTGTGTTTTCCGGTATTTAGTGGTTTTCCGGTATTCAGTATAAAATGATGTTTTCCGGTATATAGTATTGCCGTTTTTATAAGGTATAAAATGAATATAAACAAGGGAGTGTACGGACTATTTCTATTTTTCTCGTGTTCTCTTATCTAATGACATTCAATTACTTTATTGAATTGTCAGATATCCTCTTACAGTCCCATATAACAATCTTTGGTCCCTGAAGAAATTCGGCCGTGTATCTGTTATCACTCATCACTTCAGTCAGTTATATAGAGCGGTCATTCGTGTTTTCCTTCGGCATACGTCACTGCCGATTCGGGAAACGTGTATTACTCATATATCGTAGCAATGATCTCTGTGTTAAAATTACATTTCAATGTGTTTAACCAGTTCTATCACATATTATTATGTGATAATGACTGGCACCAATATTGTCCTTTATCTCGAGAACTGAAGGCCGAGTATCGATTTGATTCATGTTCCCATATTTCCAATTATTAAGGCACAAATTAATGTGAAAGCGTGGTCGTAAAAATGTTTACATATTTCTATTTATAACTGCGTATCATCGGTGTCATTGTCATTGGCAGTCCAAAGGAACACCAAATAACAGACGACCCGGTCGTCACTGTAACCTGCAGCCGACTACTTGGCGCACTTGCCTCATCAACAGCTTTGTTTTTAGACATATACATACAAAACACGAAAATTAAACGAGATTTTTCAAATCGCGATTTATGATTCTCGAAGTATGGATTTTTCATTTCGAGTCACGTCCGTGCCTGTGGGCACGTTATATAATAGACTCTGGCTTGAAAACGTGACCAGTTTGTATTACGAAACATTGTTATTAAATATTTATATCTGGACATAAATTGTGGATGTATCGGTGTTTAGTCGCTAAAGTACAAATAAGGTAATCTGCAACTGCTGTTTGTTCTGGTCAATAACGACATTTGTTTGTTTTTTTTATCTTTGTTGTAACTGTCGAAATCACGATGGTTCATATTCCAACTACAAACGTTTAATAAACTAAACAGATTCGCAGATCAAAATTCACTTTCCTTTTAACAAAATAACCCCTAATGATCATAAATTAAATGGCTATGTAATAAAAATATAAAAGGATACCACTACAGTGTTGGTAGAATACATGTATTTTGAAAAGCGTTAAATATCAGTCCTGGTCTATTAGGATAATCTTGTCAAATAAAAAATCATCATCGGTAAGGTTAATACAACATTACTGTGTTCTGGTTGTTAGGCATAACACACATGCTTTGTTTTGTTTGTCTGTTGCTACCCTCCCCAATCGTGATCAGCACTATCTGTCTAACCATACATGTAGTTCCCTATGGTTTAACCGCACTCGAAAATAAATGGGAGATAACTCCTCCTTTTACACACAGGTGTGCAAGATCTTTCAAATGCTGACACTGCAATAACGCTAGATAAACTGGACAGTTTCTGAGTGATTGTTGGCCAATACTTGCAATAATGTCATTTACGATGATCATTTATCTATTTTCATAGATGTATTAATTTGGTAGGGGTAAATTTTCAGGCAAAAAATAACATTTCATTGTTTTTAGCAAAAGCTTTCTCTTCAGTCAATATTTATCCATAAAATCAGCCAAATCTCATCAGCCCCTGTACACCTTGGTTCAATTTTGAATGTGAATCTTCCCTACAATGTGTAACGCTCAATAGCAACATATTTTGGTTTTGCCAGCTCAGTGACAGCGGCCCTCATTTCAAGCATTAAACAAAATACACAAATATATAATTGTATTTACAAATATTTCACAATTTATTACAAATTATTCAGGTTGCTAATAATACAGTGTTTGTAGTACTCCATTAATTTGTTTTCTTTTATGTAGGCCTAACACATTCTAGTACCGTACAGTCCGTATTAGTGATAAATACTATACCCATTATTTATCGTAAACAGGTTTCTAATATTAAAAACTAACATAAATAAATTATCATTGTCCTCTTTGTAAAAGCTGTTGAAATCTTGTCGCGATTTGTAAAGACGTATCTATAAACCTTTCCACACAGTTAGTCATACAAGTTTCTGTTCGACTGTCTAACTTATCGCGAGGTTTGTCCATACACTGTTCCCAACAAATATCAGTTAATTTATGAACTTGGGCTTGTAATTGGGCCCTTTGTGATTCCATTTGTATATACTCCTTTATTTCTGGATCCATATCGCCCCCCTGCATGTTACTGGTATCAAATGACATCTTTGCAATGTCTACAATGTACAGCGACTTTAAGAAGTATTGGATATTTCAACCTGAAATGCAAAATGATAAATAATATTGAAGAAACATAAAGCATAAAGAATACAGTTGGTGTAAGATACAGTTATTTTAGAGAATTGTTTATGTTTCTATCCCTAAATTTAACCTAGAAAATCTTTTTTTTGATGCTTATCTATTTTTCCGAACAAAATGTTGGTTTTTTTTAATCGTATCAATGTTGTGCTGTCTATAAATAAGGAAAAAATACCCCCCCAAAAAAATTTCCGGTTGTATTAGGCCTAACAGATCTACTAAATATAATATCCCAAATCGACCACCACGGCACCAGTACACGGATGAAAAAAAAGTCAATTTTAATTTCAACATGAAACAAGCAGAAAAGAAATGGGGTTTAACACCGTACTTTAGTGACATCGCTAATTAACTTAAGACAGGCTGACAGCACCGCTACAGCCTACTCTTATTTCGTATTCCAAATGTCAAGGGTTCTTTTACGTGCACACCAATAGTGCAAGTCTTCATGCACACCAATTGTGGGCCCTACTGGGAGTAGGCTACTGCACTTTCGCACCTCTACTCCAGTTCTCGTTGTCATAGACTTGAAATTCAAGCCAAAGTAGACACTATTCTTGCCCTGACAATTCTTTCACTTCATAACAAGGAATTGGTCAATCTATACAGTTTATATGTGTATTTAGCAATGTGTGATATTAGTATACCAGTGAGTCCACAGCCATCGCATAAAATTTACATCATCCATATCATACATAATAATGATAATGAAGAGCAAGAAGGGCATCATTATATTCTGATTTTTTGGACCGACAATTCATCCACTGTCGTTCACCTTCTTAATAAGACTTATTGTTTAGGGCTAGCACTGGGTTTTAGTTATCGCAATCATTGACAGCATAATATTTGCTAAAAAGTTTGGTATTACCTATCTAAATACACTTGAACTTGAACGATTTCGACAGCAGGACAGAAAGCGTGTTCTCTTAACGGAAGAACGTTATGCGCAGTCGCAGAATAAGATATAACCTTTGACCCATAAACAATAACAAATACACGTGCTTCATCTCGTCTGCTACCTAACATCAGAGCCTTATGGCTAGCATGTCGCTCCACAAAGAAGATATCGACAAAACAAAGAAAAAGATTTACGAGAGATTGGACCAATGGATTTATGAGACTAAAAGACAAGAGATTAAATCGTCTGGAATTGAGAGACTCACGTTACGATTCCCGAAACTTATTCGGAGAATTCGTAGAAGGCCGGATGAGGAGCATGGCATCGTGCCTATTACGCGTTCCTATGAAGAACGACTTCGATCTATATTTATTAATACCATGCAGTGTGTTCCACCCGTTATAGGAGAATATGCTAGAAAGCTAAACAATAGTTTGTCTGAGCAGAAAATTGTCTCTCCGTCCTTGTTAGAAAGGAGAAAAACAGCGTCTGATAGTACTTTAGGTCGATCCTCAATACTTAGTTCTCGTGGTATATCACGTCAAAATAATTCACGCAAAAATCGCCATCGCGATAGTAAACTTTCAAGGTGTGGCCTAAATGATGTCAATACATTGTACATCGATTCCCCAAGCCCTGTTGTCACAGAAAGTGGACTTTTAAATGTCTGTGAAATTGAGAATAATGTAAATGAATCCGACACTGGTGAACTTCGTAAACGTAAACAATCGCTTAAGAAGGAAATAAAAGAAAGCGTGAAACAAATCGAATCTATCGATTTGGCAGATAAAAGTCAGAGTGGTGCGTCGGAAAAATTACTTGTTATATCGGTAAATTGAATTTTTGAACAATTGCTATTTACTGCCGATTTTTTAAGATGATTTATTAGTGTTGACCTGTTATGAAACATATCGAAATGGCCTACATAACTATGGTTGTATTTATAGAGTGACTATAACGATTTAACAGGAAATGAAATTATCTTACAATTAGGCCTTACATATATTATTTTTATTGTATTTGGACAGGTTAGTGCCGGGGAAATATAAGTTGATATCTTTACTTTACTTTTGGAGTGGCGTTGACTCGGTGGGTAAGGCGTTAGCTCAGTAAACAGGTTGTCCGAGGTTCGACCCCGGTGTTGGTAGAGGAAGTTCCCTGGGATTTTCCATGGTGGTTTCCCTTGACAGTGGTGCGGGAAGGGGTGCTTGACAAGGGCAATTTCGTTCGAGCGGTACGAAAAAAAACAAGGTCCCGTGTACACGTTGATTTGCACGAATAAAAAACATTGACAGTTGGAATTCGAAAAAAAGAGTAGGCCGTAGTGCCACTGACAGGGTCAAAGTATCCACATAGCAAACTGTATGGTCTACACCCTTCTTCATTAGCCCACTCGGTGCAGACTAGTAGAACGTTTACCCTATTTCATTTCGTTTACTACAACTTTAAATGGTTATACGACAGCAATAATATGACCAATATTCCCCCCCAACCTTTACCCCCGCTGACACAGAAAGAAAACTATTATATTCTCATTTCATATAATATTTGCTAATTGAATGTTGCCTCGGTGTTATTTCTTTCTCGATTAATTTAAGATTTTTTTTTACTGAAAGGAAGTCGAAAAGCAGAAAGGTATAACAACCAAAGATGGCAAAGGTAAAGGAAGACGCCAACCCAGAAGAGAAGCGAGGCGTGAATTGAGGCTTAGGCGTCAGACTGTGTTAGAAGAAAAATATATCAAAATTCGAGCTACGCCGTTTCGAAGATTCTGTCGAATGATTTATCATATTGTAGCTTTATTCAGAATTACAAGAAGACAGCTACAGGTATATATTTAAAGGGACAATAACACTCTTGCTGGCTTGACAGGTCCAGAAAAAAATAGCCTTATTCTAACTACAAGATGTCTAAGTGTCCTACTTGTTGTGTAAATTATCCATTACAACCTATCATACTTGTCCAGAGGGTTCGAAAATATGTTTAAATCCAAGTTGCATTTGAAAGTGCTTACGTAAGGCTTTTCAAACCATGTTACGGCATGTAGTTGAATTTTTCTAATTTTTAAAATTAGGCGTGTTAAGATGAAATTTGTATCATTTTTCAATTGAAATATTGTAAAATAGTACAAATTGTTGACCAGAATAAAGATTGGAACATATTATTCAGTTACAACAAGAGTGGTATTGGGGCTTTAATTAGGCCCAACTAGTGCATTAAAATCAAAGGTGAAAGTCGAAAAATAAATGGACAGAAGAATTACTTTAAATGAAATCCAATATAAAACTTAACTGTGTCGAAAGATATTGCAAGTTGTAATGGTCTACGGAGAGACACATGTCAAAAACATTTTTTTTGTTTTTTTATGAAACACGAATAAACAATTTTCACTTCAGAAAGAGGAAAAGAAGAATACAGCGTTTGAGCGAGTATCTGCCGATGGCGAAGTTCTATCATTCGATCCCCAGGATTATAAATCTGCCTCTAAAACTTATGGGGGTTTAACTAAAATGGCCAGAAGAGCTTTAACCAAAGGGCAAGATGACCGCAACGATGTAGATATAATGGTGCTAATGGTAATGTGATGTTATATTTACACTAAGATTGCGAAATTTTATTGACCGAAATTGACATCTTATGTCGTGGAGTCATTCAAACATGATTGGACGGCAGTGCCCCTACATTGGGGGTGTAGGTGGGAAGGGTGAAGGGGGGGGCTAAGGGGCGCATTTGCCCCCGGGGGCGACTCTTCTACGGGACGGCAAATTATCTAAGTGAATACCAGAAATATTCATTTTGTAAGAATATTCTGAAAAAAGTAATTGAATTTTAAAATGTCTTTAATTATAAAAAATCGACTGAGCGCAGTCAATGACCAAAGCTGTTACAGAGAAACTTTTGCCCTTGGGCGCCAAATAAGCTAGCGAGAACCCTGTTGGATGCGACACGGCATTAATATTAGATGTATTTCAAACACAATTTAACGTTTTTATCTTTATTCTATAATGGCAATGCCATGGAAGCTCGAATATCCATTATTGACTGACGCCATGATTTAATTGGAATAGGTATTAGATACCACCACTGATCCACACTTCAGGATATAGTTATTACACGTTTTCCACATTCTGTATTTATTTTACCAATAATGAGGTAAATGTCAATATTTCCTAACATTTATACAGCTATTATAACCTAATGTAGTTTATTTATATAGGTTTTATAAAGGTAAGTCATGGTTATATTGTTCTATATCGTACGTTGTTTTAAACTGTTATGTTTTATTACTGTTTTCGTTATTAACAGGGAATGCGTGAAGGAGACAGACGCGATTTGCCTTATTGGGTCATAGTTTTTGCGCCCTTGAGAGTTTGGAAAAATTCCGTCATTCCATACTCATAACCATATTGGCATTGCAAACATAATGACGCGGCTCGCCATGTATGCCGCAAATCGACTCTATCATGTTCCAGACAGCCCATTACTTTCCGGCGAATATTAGATCTTTGTGCCCACGGGATCTTGCTCCTCGGGAAATACCAGCGTTTACAACGTCTTTGATTATCACTTCTTACCGTTTCCAGTGGCGGCATGCCCCCCTCCCCTCTTAAATATGGGGGGGGGGGAGCCTATGAGCCTTGCCTCAGGACTCCACATACATCCCACTTCACTCCTCCCGCAGGAATTCGGATTTCTTCTCCCCTCTTAGAGTATATCCAGTGTTTCAAACCTCCTGGGTCGGCTTTGTCTAAGGATTTATCAAAAATCCTAAATGCATGACTAAGAAGAGCCCCAAACTACCCGAGAACAGTAATTATAATTTCTTTAGGGGCCCACGGGTCTACCATACTGGCTCCTTCAGTCAATCCCTGGCGTTATGCGTTAACTAAACATAATAGTTTCGTGCATGTATAAAATAAGTTCAGTTGACTTCCGCTTCTACTGAAATGGTCTTCTTCTTTTTGGTGTTTAACGTCTGCTTCCACTTAAGTGATATCACAGACAAGACATAGGAGAGCCGAAGCTGCTTCCTGATTTTTAGAATATGATTTTGCAATCTTTCCATTTTGGCCTAAGTAAAGTAAAGTAAAGTAAAGTAAAGTAAAGTAAAGTAAAGTAAAGTAAAGTAAAGTAAAGTAAAGTAAAGTAAAGTAAAGTAAAGTAAAGTAAAGTAAAGTAAAGTAAAGTAAAGTAAAGTAAAGTAAAGTAAAGTAAAGTAAAGTAAAGTAAAGTAAAGTAAAGTAAAGTAAAGTAAAGTAAAGTAAAGTAAAGTAAAGTAAAGTAAAGTAAAGTAAAGTAAAGTAAAGTAAAGTAAAGTAAAGTAAAGTAAAGTAAAGTAAAGTAAAGTAAAGTAAAGTAAAGTAAAGTAAAGTAAAGTAAAGTAAAGTAAAGTAAAGTAAAGTAAAGTAAAGTAAAGTAAAGTAAAGTAAAGTAAAGTAAAGGTAAAGGTAAAGGTAAAGTAAAGTAAAGTAAAGTAAAGTAAAGTAAAGTAAAGTAAAGTAAAGTAAAGTAAAGTAAAGTAAAGTAAAGTAAAGTAAAGTAAAGTAAAAGTAAAAGTAAAATGAATTCATTAAAGTAAAGTAAAGTAAAGTAAAGTAAAGTAAAGTAAAGTAAAGTAAAGTAAAGTAAAGTAAAGTAAAGTAAAGTAAAGTAAAGTAAAGTAAAGTAAAGTAAAGTAAAGTAAAGTAAAGTAAAGTAAAGTAAAGTAAAGTAAAGTAAAGTAAAGTAAAGTAAAGTAAAGTAAAGTAAAGTAAAGTAAAGTAAAGTAAAGTAAAGTAAAGTAAAGTAAAGTAAAGTAAAGGTAAAGTAAAGTAAAGGTAAAGTAAAGTAAAGTAAAGTAAAGTAAAGTAAAGTAAAGTAAAGTAAAGTAAAAGTAAAAGTAAAATGAATTCATTAAAGTAAAGTAAAGTAAAGTAAAGTAAAGTAAAGTAAAGTAAAGTAAAGTAAAGTAAAGTAAAGTAAAGTAAAGTAAAGTAAAGTAAAGTAAAGTAAAGTAAAGTAAAGTAAAGTAAAGTAAAGTAAAGTAAAGTAAAGTAAAGTAAAGTAAAGTAAAGTAAAGTAAAGTAAAGTAAAGTAAAGTAAAGTAAAGTAAAGTAAAGTAAAGTAAAGTAAAGTAAAGTAAAGTAAAGTAAAGTAAAGTAAAGTAAAGTAAAGTAAAGTAAAGTAAAAGTAAAAGTAAAAGTAAAGTAAAGGTAAAAGTAAAGTAAAATGAATCCATTAAAATAAAGTTGTAGAGTGGTTGGGCTTCCTTCGAGAGGACGTTTTTACTTCCCCACCCTACGTCGTATAAAAAATAGAATAAGTTAAGATAAAAAATAAGTAGAAAAAATAAATTGAGGTAATAAATAAAAATAAAATAAATTTAAGTAAAAGTAAAGTAAAGATATAGTAAAATGAATAAATTAAATGGTATTTCAAAACGGGTATTAAAGTAATACACATATAGACTACTTCCACTCAGAGAACGTGTATTGGTGTATACATAGACCACTGATTATAGAATGTTAATTGGTGTAATATACATAGACCCCTAATTATAGAATGTGTATTGGTGTAGTATACATAGACCCCTAATTAAAGAATGTGTATTGGTGTAATATACATAGACCCCTAATTATAGAATGTGTATTGGTGTAATATACATAGACACCTAATTATAGAATGTGTATTGGTGTAATATACATAGACCATTTAGAGAACGTGTATTAGTGTAATATACATAGACCACTGATTATAGAATGTGTATTGATGTTATATACATAGAACAGTAATTATAGAGCGTGTATTGGTGTTATATACATAGACCACTTATAAATTATAAATAATAATAATAATAATCGCGTCATTTTACAAGGGTAGAAAATTAGGCCTGAGGCCTTTTTCCGATTTGGCCCTTGGGACAGATCGTGCGAATGATTTCGATCATTACTGCAGGAAGAAACCGGAGAACACGGGAGAAACCTGCCTGATCTGACGGGAGACCGAATATCCCTCTCACCTACAACGATAAAGTTCTTGCCCTGAGCTGGGATTGAACCCTCGTTGCATTGGTGAGAAGCCGCCTCTCTATCGCCACGGCTATCCGAGAACGGGTATTGATGTGTAAGATACATAGACCACTCAGAGAACGTGTATTTGTGTATACATAGACCACTGATTATAGAACGTGTATTGGTGTAATATACATAGACCACTTAGAGAACGTGTGTTGGTGTGTAATGTACATAGACTATACGTGTATTGGTATAATATACATAGACCACTGATTATAGAACGTGTATTGATGTAATATACATAGGCCACTTAGAGAACGTGTATTGGTGTGTAATATACATAGACTATACGTGTATTGGTGTGTAATATACATAGACTATACGTGTATTGGTGTAATATACATAAACCTCTTACATATAACATATAAAAATACCCCGGGCCCCCACATTTTTAGCCCCCCCCCCCCAAAAAAAAAAAAAAAAAAAATTCTTGGTCAAACTAATATTTTATCCCGGATTTCACTAAAATAAAGTAAATGAAAACAGCATAAGAGAAAGAGTCTGTTTAAAATACTCAAATTATCAACGAATTCTAAACGTCAATGAAATCGCTGCCTAAATTGTCTCACATGCAATGAAACTAATCCTATTTTTAAAAAATCCTGGAGGAAACACCCAAGTCACTCAAGGCGGCAGAGTACCTACTAGTACGATCCGCGGTCAGTACAAACAATTTGTACAAACAACAATGGGGCCCCCACACAGTTGGTATGTCCCGGTCCCCACAAGTTTAATTCGGCACTGAAATATATACATAGATTTCTTACAGAGCGCATATTAAAGAACGTATTTGGTGATGTGAATACACAACTTAAAGAACGCGTATTGATATACTATACATAGACCACCTATAGAGAAAATATGAGGATATGCATAAACCACTTATAGTATTACGATATACATAAAGAGAACTTATATTGATGTACTTTATCTACATTAATATATATATATAGATCACTAGAAGAGCGTATAATGATGTGATATAAATATACCCCTTAGAGAACGATTATTGATTTAATATTGTGCATAGACCACTTAGCACACGTATATTGATGTTACCACACAAAAAAAACCAAAAACAATGGAAGCATAAAAAGTCACAAAACATCCACTCTTGTCGGAGATTGGTTAAACCGTTTTTGTCAAAATTTCGATTTATGAAATCATTTAAATATGTAAAGTTTGTATATCTTTAACATTTATTTGGAAACTATTGGCCAAAAATCGCGCTTGTCGGTGATTAGCAGCACCCTATATACAATGTGTAATGATTGATGTAATAGAAAGGGGGGAGAGAGAGAGAGAGAGAGAGAGGGGAGAGAGAGAGGGAGAAATGGGGTTTAACGTCCACTCGAAACAACTAGGTAATTTCTGGACTAACATATGGTTTAATTTTATATTCAATAATTCGCTTGAACGTAGGGGTCTTTAGCAGTGGGAGGAAACCGGAGGACCCGGGTTGATGTAATAGACAAATAAATAACGTATATCACTCATAACACAGAACTTGTATTGATTAATCTCAATATGATTAAAATACAGATCTATGTTTCGGGTTTTCTTTATGCTTCTCAGATGTTGCCCCTATAACGTCAAACAACATAGGTGACGTTTCTAGTTGTTTAACGGGGTAGGGATGGCCTAGTGGTCTAGGGTGCCGCGCTTCGACCTCTAGCTGGCCGGCCACCTCTACTTGCGGCTGTGGTTTCGAGCCCCGATGTGAGCGTATGTGGCATGGTGATAGGGGCGCCTTCGCAACCTCGTGGGTTTCCTCCGGATTCCTCCAACTGCTAAAGACCCCTACGCGCAAGCGAATTATTGAAATAAAATTAAAACCATAGGATAGTCCCGAAATGACCTAGTTGTGTTGAGTGGACGTTAAACCCCATTTCTTTCTCTCTCTCTCTCTCTCTCTCTCTCTCTCTCTCTCTCCTCTCTAGTTGCTTACCCACAGTTCCGTGCATGACACGCAAAAAACTCACCGTAACAAACACACCGTTCCATTGGCTAATCCCTCACTTCCACCAACACTTCGGCAATATAACAACTCTTCCAGATCCCTGCGTAGTAAAGACAAGTAAAACGAGATTTTGAACTAAAGAAAATCGAAACGAAATAGGATCTGTGTTTTAATCAGCTTATTCTAACCGGGAGAGTTTATTGGACATAAATTAAACTATTATGAATAAACTTTCAATTGCAGGAAGTTATAAATAGGATGCCATTCTTCCAGAAATATTCCCTGTCTATTAAAAGAGATTTAGCAAGATGTCTGGAATATGATAAAGTTGAGGCTGAGAGAGTCGTTATTAGACAAGATCACCCAGGTTTCAAAATGTATTTTGTGTCATCGGGCAAGCTAGGTGCTCGAATCTTAATGACAGATCCAAGAACTGGTAGGCGGCACTCTATCTATTATAATCATAAATTCAAGAACAATTGAAATGCTACGTGAACCACTCAAGCCACGAGAGGCTACACCACGCCACCTGAGTCAGAGAAAGCTGGAGCACAAATCGTCCAATATTACTTTATATTTTATATATTATATTTCGGCGCCATTTACTCTCAGAGGCGAAACTTGAATCTCCGAATGCGGCGTGGTGCTGGAAGGGTTCGGGTGGGGCCCCTTTTAATAGTAAGTGCAGGGGGACCGCACTACACATAAAACAAAAATATAAACCTGCGGACAAGACAAAAAATAGACATTGCAAAAAATAAACAATTATCAAATCAAGTGAATGGATCCGGGGGCCCCACGTAAAAGCAGTGCCGGACTGGTGGACCGAAGGCCCACTTGCCATACCTGTGACAAGGCCTACGAGCAAATGGTGGGCGAAGCCAGCCTACGAGCGCCGAAGGCGCGAGCGCTCGAGGGGGCAGGCTTAGAAATTTTTTAAAAATAGACAGCCGCAAACCCATTTTCCAAGCACCTCAGGCCAGAGCAGCGAATGGAGATATATGGTCACCTGCGAGCACTTTAATCACACATCCTCGAATACGAATACAGAAATCAAATTTGTCATAGTCAAGAATTCACAGAATTTGTCAAATTCAACAGTACAGATAGTATGATAGATATTCACTGTTCAGAATTTATGCATAATTACACCAGGTGGTAGAATTTGTTACTTCCAACGAAATCTATCTTTCTGCTTTTCTTTCCTTTCCTTTCCCTGTTTCCTCTCCTTCCCTCTTTTACTACCTTTTCTTTTTCTTTTTTTTACTTTTTTCTTTTTTCTTTTTTACTTTGAGGCTTAGGCCCATATTGTTTTTTCGGCTTAGGCGCATTTGCCATTGGCAAGTGGGCAAGTGGGCCCAGTCCGGCACTGCGTAAAAGCTTAAGCCCGTTGCAGATTTCGTCATAGGTCACGAGATCTAAATATAGGATTAGGGCACGTGATTGTGCAATGGGCCTTAGCTCTTAGACTGAACCCCCAACCCGTGGTTACATTTAGGGACAAAATTGTATAAAACTGGCGCCACTTTCTGATCAAAGTTAAAATATTACATCTTTTTACACAGGGGAAAAGATAGTACGTCAAATAAAAGAATTTACATCAGGATGTTATTTTGGTGAACTTGCTTTAATGAGAGATACCAAGAGAACTGCTACAGTTTACAGTAAAAGTAGGTACAACGCAATGTTACAGATGCATTCATTGTGTAAGATTTAGTTAAAGAGCTGGTCTTTCTCGCTATACCAGTTTAAATTCAGATAATGAAAAATGTATATATTGAAAATTACTCAATTTGGAGCAAAGTGATTAATGTTTGAAGTTAAAGATGCATTCCCGGGTACAAACTTTGTGATTTGACGATATATTTGGACTAAACACATATTTGAAGTAACCAATCTATCAAAAATTTGCTTCAATTCACTTTCAAAACTCTGTTTTCGCCAGGGATACCTATAGCTGTAAGTAAGCTGTTGTTAAACGCAATGTCTGCCAACTTAACTTCATTGTGGGAGGGTCCATATTTCAAAATGTATCTATCAATACTTACTTTACATTTACCATATTATTGAGGCCTAAATAAATTCTTAATTATTTCTGTCAACTTCTTTTTACGTCTTTTAATTGCAGAGTATTGTGTACCCTGACAACCCGCAATGTTCCCAAAACCGCCTAACCATTTAAGCAAGAAATAACAATTGCTCCCTGACCTAAGCTAGCAGACAATAAATGAATGAATGAATGAAATGGGGTTTAACGTCCTACGCTTAAGCACCTAACCTGGGCCAATTGAAGACGGGCATACGCCAACAGTGTGCTATGAGGGAAATTTTGCCCGGGCAGCGGCGCTACGGCCTACTCTTATATCGAATTCCAACTGCCAAGGGATCTTTTACGTGCACTCCAATTTGTACACGGGACCTCGGTTTTTCGTCCCATCCGAACGACTAGGCAGCTGTCCTTGTCAGGCCCTCCTTCTGCATCACTGACAAGGGGAAATCACGCCGGAAAATCGAGATGAACTTTCTCGGCCAATGCAGGGATCGAACACTCGACCTCCAGGCTAGCGAACCAGCGCCTTATCCACTTAGCCACCGTGATCCCCAGCAGACAATAAGACAGCAAATCCTGTCGGGTTGTCAGTTAGTGATTCCCTGACAATATGGCTCAGTCCTTGCCCCATGGGCGATTTTTGCGTAATCTAGTATTTTTCTAGTAAGATTGGGTGTCTATACTTTTCATAAATACCAAATTTACCATACTTTTATTGGAAATAACCAGCCGATAAATACTTTGCTGGGAACCCATCTTTAAGACAAGATATAATCTCCATTTTAAAGGGGCCATCCCGATAACATTTTGGGGGTTAAAACAGCTTAATTTTGTATGAAAAGTCCTTAATAGCATCTAACTTAGATCCGAGCAACTTCTTCAAGCTATGTGATACGTTTTCAAACAACTTCCAATCGCCGGTACGGCTCGGCGACCGAAGACTTGTGTTCTGTTTGCATTACACAGAAGTGTCTGGATAAAACGAGTCTATATTATGTGCAGCTTTCTATCTAACCCTATTGACTCACTTTTAAAGCTCTCCTTTGATTAAGTTAAAATTGGTATCATAACAATTTAAAAGAAAAACTTAAAAGAGTTAGTGTCCAGTTAAGCTTTTTTTGCATTCACGTCAAAACCACTCAATATTTTGAACTGAAATTTTCAGACAAGGTAAATACACTATTCCTCTATATTCTGGCGTTTAAATTTCATACGTACATGAACGTGTAATTTTCAGATTCTTTGAAATTCGGGCTGGTCCCTTTAAATGTAAATGAGTGTCTAAAAATAATTTCAATAAAAATTTGAAGCCAGATAAAACACCTTCAATAGACATAATGCATCTCTCAAATAATAGTTGCTTATTCGTCCAACATTATATTACCAGATATTTTGTTTCTCTGGTCATATTTTTTAATAGAGTTTCTTAAAGGAGCTTAGTCTATTTCAAGGTCCCCAAAATAAGAGTTATACGCCCTTTAAGGCTAACACATTCATTGTTGGGAAAATTCTGTATTTTTAGTAACGATTATTAACGCCATACAGGCTAACGTGGAAGCCTTTTTAAAAATTAATCTCTTTTATAGTTAAAGCACTCTTATTTGTACTGTACACCAATTTGCAATATCTATTTCTTGAGATTCACATGTCTTTTTTTCAGCAACATGTGAACTGTTGAGTATGACAAAAGATAATTTCAACAAGGTTTTACGAGATGCATTGGATTATCTAAGAGCCGAAAGAATGAGTATTATAAAAGTTTCACCGTATTTTAAATCGTGGGATGCCCAACAACTAGAAATAGCAGCCGATGTAGCTGAACTGAGAGATTACCCTGCTAATAAGGTAAACCCAAAATTCCAAGGAGTCTTCGTAAGCAAGGCGCTGGCTCACAGGGTTCCCATGGATTTTAAAGCGTAGCGTCTCCTTGTCAGTGGGACAGGACAGATGTGTTGGCAAGAAAAAACGTCAAGTCGTTCGGATGGCCCGAAAATCAGGGGTCCATGTAGGTTACACCTTGGTGTGCACGTAAAAGAACCCTTAATAGTTAAAATTCAATTGCTGTTTGGGCAATATTTCTCACACACTGCAGTACACTGTGCCCGTCTGTTCTGTGTTCCATTGTTTGTGCATTGTTCTATCGGTGTTACTTGGCGCAGACCGTCGGTTGATGTAAAATAAAACTTCTCCTTTGGTCATTTTGTTGATCGAAAACATTGGTCGACAGCGTACACCCCCCCACACACACATCCCCACAATGTCTATTTTAGCCTTTTAAAATAAAAATGTATACATTTATATTTCACGAGAGGTTTGTCCTTCCAACGTGGATGATACGAGCATATCATATCATGATCTGACGGCAGGAAAGTCCCAAGTTCACAAAGCATTCTCAGACTTAAGTTTATGAAAAACATCATTGATCCAGAAACACAAAACTTTGCACATAATATCCAAATGGTGTATTTAATATATACATGTATAAACAACAAGTTTTTAATAAAGGGCTTTATTTTAGTTAAAATAAGGCGAACAATTTTGAGTAAATTCTTAACTTAGGTCTGAGAATGCTTTGTGAACTCGGCCCTCGGGGCCCGGTTTTGTCACCTATTTGAGAATTCTCACGTTGTTTTCCCTTCCTGCAATTGATCGGAAGCTTACATTTCTCAATATGTAAGTAGTTAGGGCGTCTGTATGGCGACGCTCGTGCGTGCATGCGCAGACGCATGCACGTGCATGCACGTGACCTTGCACGTGTTTGACCTTGATGACCCCTTGCACGTGTGTGACCCCTTGCACGTGTGTGACCCCTTGCACGTGTTTGACCCCTTGCACGTGACCTTGGACGTGACCTTGCACGTGCATGACCCAGAAAGAGAGGGCGCGCGCGCGGAAGAAAGAGAGAGAGAAGAGAGAGAGAGAGAGAGAGAGAGAGGAGGGAAGAAGGAGAAGAGGGGAGAAGAGGGAAGGGGGAAGAACTCTTTTCCATTGATTAAGTTGGCCCTGAAAAGGGCCGTTTGGTCAGACTAGCAAGTGCGGGTTAGCAGGAGCATTTCGGCTTTTCTGCCAAATACCTTGGCCGCTTCTGGCATTTGAGATGATGTTTAGATCTCCTATGGCATGTGTTAGACACATCTACCCCACACCAGAAGCAGACAAGGTAATCGGCATCCGGCCGATTACCCGTAAACATAGGGTGATATCCCCCACAAGTCGTACAAAATCTCTTATCGTTAGAATCCATTTTGTTTTTGACTTCTTTTGGCTTCGACACTCCTATTTATAGCTCGGGACGGGACGAGTCTAATGTGTTGGGGCGAAACCATTTTCCACCAATCAGAATAGCATGACGTCACATGACGTCACATGACGTCACAAAAAAACCAGACACGTAATGTTGTCGACATTTTATTGAACTTGAACACATTTACAAAGCATATTATTGAACACAAAATTGAACTTGAACACAAAGGCATTGAACACAAAAAAAACATATTTACAGAGCAAAAAAGCATCGACACCGTTGTCCCTTCTTCTGGTCTGGTTGCAAATCGGGGAAATGATCCCTGGCCCATTGTTCGACTAGTATATCGTTTACACGATACACGCGACCGAAAACGGAGAGGGCGTGTGTGGAGGGCACGTGAAATCGATGACATAGATAATACAAACAATAATGTCCGCACACAACACTGTCGAGTCCTTGAATCCATCGGGGTTGGTAGTGGAGTTGTAGATCTCGGACGAAACGTCGAAAGGCTTCTCCGTAGACATCAGGGTGACAACCGTACGAATCGAAGAAGGTAACGTGATCTGGTCCTTCGCATACAAACACGGTCCAGTGTTTGCCGGGTTGGTCTTCGTCGTCCGTGTTGATGACGTAGGCTTTAGGGTACGAGGTCGGGCGTAGTATATCCAGATGATTACGAGCCCATACACCCCCGAAAACGCTACCAGGGAGATGTTTTTCTAAAGTCTGTGTCAATTGTTGATTGGAGAGAGCCTCACCAATCTGTGATGACTTGTCGGTTAGCGTCGATTTCCAAGACATTGTCGTATTCGGCAAACACAACAAGACTGAGGTGATTGGTCGGGGCCGCAGCGAACTTGAGTTCCAAAGACAGGTTACCCGCCGCTTTGGGATGAAAGTAGTTACCATCGGCTCCGTGGTCGTTGGTCAAATCGAAACAATACAAGGTGTACCCATTGATATAGTCGTGGAAAGGGAGGTCCAGGTCTTCTCGGGTGTTTAAGACGGCCACCCTTTTCATCAAATCCAGGTAGGGAGTGATGGCTTGTCGCTGGGGAAAGTTGACGTCGTATTCGTCTACAATTTCACCGTTCTTGGTCAATTTGATGTTTTCCAATTGATTGTGTTGGAATTCGAAGGGATTTCTGTTTTTTCTTCCATCGTAGGCCGTGTTACGTACCATACCCACGATTAATCTCTTTGGTAGGCTTTCGTTGACAAACAGATTGTCTAAGACGTGACTGGTGCGATTGTCGGGAATGACCATGTCGCGGACCACCACGCGCTTCAGGGGATACTTGGCGTTGGACGATTGAAGTTGCGCAGCCACCCGTGTGTAGGTACTGGGAGCCAGAGTGACGAACGGGATATCCAGGTAGGCTTTGGTGAACTCGACTTTGTAGTCTTCTGCATCGTTGCCTTCACCGTACATCAGAAAGAATTTCGTGGATTGCTTTTCCAATTTCAACCGCAGGTCCACACCGTCAATCAAATACCGATCTTGTAAACACATGTCCAAGTGTAGACGTGACTGCAATTCAAAGGTGCGACTGGCAGCGATGGTTTTCTGGCGTTCTTCCAATCCTTTGTTAGTCGGTGCCTGTCGTCCACCATCCCAATTGGTGGCGACGGATTTCGTGGAATTGAACTGTCCGGCGGTATCTTTTTCCCACAGGACTTGTTTCGACAGGTGGTCGTTCTTGGCTCCCTTACCGAAACTCAACAAATTCTCCAAGTAAGCCCGATAGGGATAGGTGGGTAGAGAGTTGGTGACCAAAGTTTCGGCATCCTTTCCCAGGCGTAATTTGACGTCTTTAAACAACGAATGAAACAAGTTGTTAATGGGTGCGACTTGACTATCCGCATCCAGGTCTCCCCCGTCGTTCTTGGTCACCTTCAGGGCCACGTGTAGTGTCATGTTGGCCAGATCGATGAAATCGGTGGTGGCATTGGAAATATAAAATTCGATGGGACCATCGTGGTTCAGGTCGGGTGTCAGTGGATACTTTCTAATGTGGGTCACCTTGTTTATGGCCGTCTGCGTGTCGGGTACACTGAACAAATTCTGCAATTCGTCTCGCGCGCAGGGACAGGAATCATTGCGCATTACCTGCGTAGCCATGGTCGAAGATATCTAGTTTACGTCGTTTGTGAGAGGTGACCTGTGGCTTCTTCTTCCTCTTCGGACGATGTGAAGTGGACGGGGTTCGTGAGGGGTCTTTTATAGGTTCCAGGTGGGCGACCACGTTCTTGAGTGTGTCGGACATCGTGTTTGACAACGCGGGACGAAGCGTGTCCTGGGCGACTTTCTTCCAGTTCCATTTTTCACGACCACTGACGGCGTCGAGCACGCTTTGCCCCACTTTGGGTAACATTTGGACCACATTCTTTTTCACGGCCTCTTTGCCCGCCGACCACAAGGTCTTCCCGACCGATTTGACGGCATTCAATAACCCCGACCATCGACCGGCACCCTGTTGTCTCAGAATTCCCCCCTTGTACACTACCAGACCATTGCCAGCCCCTCGCTGTCTGAGCACTCCACCTTTGTACACTCGAATCATCATCGGCGGCGAAAATGAAGTTGGACCACCACCTTACCGTCGAGAAATGGCACGGCTTTCCCCATTCCGTTCCTTATATAGAGACCAATGGAGTTTAGTCGACTGTACTTCAGAGGTAAGTAGTGAATCCTGGCGGGGCGGTGATACAATCGTCGACTGGGAATCACGTCCAACAAAGTAGCCTTCACGTCGCCTACGATCTGGGGTTCGATAATGTCCGTGTAGATGTAAAACAGATCGAACTGGATTTGAAGATTCGCGATGTGGTGGGCGTAGAAATACCGTAGACTTTGGCCATCTTCGCCGGTCATTTCGATTGACTGCAGGGAAATCATCATTTCGTTTCCAGTCCATCCCAACATGGACACGATGGGACCACACAGACGAAGTTCGATTTTCGGCAACACGTCCAACCAGAAAAGCGTCTGCACGTGATTGATCTTCAGATACACTTTATCGTTGGTGTTGTCTTTCTTGAAAGACACGAAGGAACCTCTTGATACGGCCCCTTGACGCATCATCTCTCGAGTTTCGTAGGCGATTTGCTGTTTCTTCTCTTCGTCGGTCATTTCCTTGTTATTGGGATCCAAACGTTCGGGTTGATGGGCCAAATGATCGTAGATGGGAGTCAGGTTCCACAAATCATCCAGTCTAGTGTTCAGGACATCCAGGATGTGTCTCAGCGACTCGTAGTCGTCACTCTTGATGTGCGTTTCCATTTCGATCGATCCCTTGATCTCACCACCCTTTACACCTTTGAAACAATTCGACGGGTCAATCCTGTGGCGGTCCCGACATATCTTTACTTCGGACGCCGTGCTCGGGGGCGACCAAGGATGAATGCGTAAGCCGAGCGTGTTGTCTCGTTGATCGATGTTTTGCCAATGGTCAGGTAACGTGATCATGGACAGACCCACTTCCCAATCCCGATGATCGACAAGAAGTGGCGGTTCCAGGTGGGTGTGATACGTGGAGACTTTGTTGTCGGGATACCACGACATGGAACTGTCACTAGGAAGCGTGAGGTAAAAGGGTCGGTCGTTGTTCATTATGTTTGGTTTTCAAGGTCGGTGAAGGTAACAGGTAACCCAAGGTACTGGAGAGCAAAGCCGTCCACAAGGTAGTCTGCGATCCGTCGGGTTTGAAGGCCAACTGGGACAAAGAAACTCCCGCCACGACGTACACTAAAATCACTTGACAGAAAAAGACAATTTCCGCTTGTGGCACACGTTTTCCCAAGAGCGACCAATTGTGGGCACTCGCGGACGTAGACGTGATTTCGTCTTGCATGTTGACTGAGGTTGACGTCTCTCGCTCCTATTTATACGTTTTGGAGACTGGTCCTGGTCACCGGGTTACTGGTTCAACAAATAAGCTTCGAAATCATGTGTTACGATGGGCATGTTGTCTATATTCCATTGTTTGACTTTATCTTCTTTGCAATTCCACTCCGTTATGAATAAATAGGGTCTACCCATACTATCAACAATGCTAAAGTCTGCTTTCTTAGCGACCCTAACACATTCGTCTTTACACCTGTACAACACACGGGAATGGGCCAACGAGATGACTTTTCCCGCTAGTATTCCTTTGTATTCCCATCGGTAACCACCACACAAAGACCCTTTAATCATTCTCAAATAGGGGCAGTTTGGTTTATATTTAGCGTGTTCGTGGAATGGATCGTCGAATTTCTGCCAATCCTTCAATATTAATTTGCAGCTGAAACACTGCACGCGATCAGTATCACCATAATACACAAACCCTGCTTCACTTAACTTGGGGGCGGATGGATGAACATGTGTCCATCGGTTGTCAAACGTGGCTAGACGATTATCAAATTCGATGTACTCAGACATGATCTTCTAGTAATGGTCTTGCATGTTGACTGAGGTTGGCGTCTCTCACTCCTATTTATACGTTTTGGAGACTGGTCCTGTCGATCCACGAATTAAAACTCGCCGGATAGCCCAACCATTTCACCAAAACTTTGTCTTTTTTTCTTTCGAGTACTCTTTCGATGGGAAAGATCTCATCGTCGTTGACTTGGACCGCTTGCAATTCTTCGGGATAGAAGGTGCCCTGTATGGGTTCACCTCTTTCGTCCAAAAGTTTGTAACCGGGACCGATGTTGGGTGTAACGTTGAATGTTTCCAGAGTCCAGTTTGGCCAGTAACCTTTATCAAAAGCCCCATGTTTCGGTAAAGCCAAACGTACGGTCGTGCCGGTGTCCATGGTTTTCTTTTTCTTTTTGGTGGGACGTGGAGGTGTTGTCAACATCCATTCGTGTTCGGGACGAACGTCTTTGGGTGCCATGCCAATGGTACGATGTCGTCTAGCATTATAAGCCCGAACCAATTCGTCTAGCACATCGATGTACCGTTGTGTTTGTCGATGAGTAAAGTATCGCCACATACGCTCTTTCAATGTCCGTTGAAATCGTTCCACCACACTGGCCTTGGTTTCGACGTTGTGTGTCACGAAGAAATGAATATTTTTCTTTTTCAAGTACGTTTGCATTTTTCGATTGAGGAATTCGGTACCTTTATCCGTTTGAAGTCGTAGAGGTTGTCGACTTTGAAAGATTCGACGAAAAGCGTCTACCAGACTGTCCCCCGTCTTGTTTTTGAGAGGCAACACCCATGCGTACTTGGAAAATACATCGATGACGCACAGCAAAAACCTGTATCCCTCATTCTGTTGGGCCAAGGCCGACATATCGCTCAAATCTGCTTGCCATTGGTGATCTATCCCGGCCACCACCGTGGGGGACCGAGAGAATTTCTTTTTCAGTGGTTTGTGCAAGGTGTACGCCCTTTGTTGTTTCAACCATGTCTTGACTTGGTCCAAAGCCACACCAGTAGCTTTGTGAAGGCCCAGGGCTCCACCGAAAGCGGCCGGGTGTTTCGGGTCGTAATATACTTTCTTCAGCTTTCGTTCCATGTTTCAATCGATTGTCATATGATCAGACTATTTATAGGTTTTGCAAAGACAGCCATCTTCTGGTAGATGTACTAGGGGTATCCGTACTGGTGATTTTCTTCTTTCTCGGACGTCGCGGCGGAGGCCGTGTGGGTGGCGTGGACAATACGTTCCATCGTTCTTGATTACCAATGGCTTCGCGCGGTACGTTCGTGGCCTTTAAACTTTGCATCACGCCAAACCATCCCATGGGGGCCTGGGTATTCTTTCGCCGACGAACCAAATCGTTCACAATGTCAATGGCATTGGTACCTGGTACGGGTACGCCATTCCGAATCAATTCCAAGTTCTCATTCCACGACCAAGGTGTCTTTTCTTTCATGTGTTTCAACAAAAGGCGAGCTCGATGTTGATAGGCTCGGGGAACCGACTCCAGAATGGGTATCTCCGACACCACGGCTGCTTCTTCTTTGTGCTCGGGTATGTTCTCGCCTGGCAAGGGAATGACCTGTTTTCTTTTCTTTTGCATCGTTTGATAACGCTGTAACAACTGTCCGTACCGTTGCATTTTATTTTCGTCGCCCAGTGTTGGGTCGTTTAGCACGCGTTGCATGTCTTGGTGAACATTTTCGACGGCCTGCTGCAGTGGATCTCGATCGTACACGGGTTCGACTTGCATGACTTTGACGGGTTTGACGTCGGTGGGTCCGTCGAAGGGTACCAGTTTCATTTTCTTGGCGAATTTCATCTTTTGGAAAAGACCGAAACAACCGGGTGAAGAATCCTCCTTTTTGTTGTTTCAGAAGTCGCCGACGGGTCTTCCAAGGTGTTTTAGACGTGCCCAAACGTCGTAACAAGGGGGCGTCCTTTTTCAAACGTTTGATTTCTTTGTCGGCCACAGGAACGTTGCCACGAATCAGGTTTCCAATACACTCACACACACCGTCGACGATGGGCTGGGTCTCGAGTAAAAGAGGACGGTCTTTCGGTGCAGTGTTCAATAGATACCGCAGTGTCTCCATGACTGAGCTCGGGGTCGTGCACCGGTTCCCTTTTTATACCTTTCTGTCCCACGGGTTATCCACCAAATAGTTTCTTGAACTCGGCAAACCCAGCGTTCGCTCTCTCGCTTCTTCGTGTCCAGGGATGTTTACCACCCTGTTGTCCTCCCAATAGTTTAGATACCAAGGGGGCTAATGCTGGAATGGCCATAGCGAGCAAGGCACCGATAGCACCGCCTTGTTGTTTGAGAAGCCTTTTTTTGACGTTGGGTGATGTTTGTGGATTAGTCAATTTGCGAAGCAATGCTCGATGTTGATTCAACTCTTTGGCACTCAGACCCTTTCCACGCTGAGCGGTTCGTCGAACGAATTTATTTCGTTTCTTGTTTCTTTCCTCTTGCAGCCTTTCCTTCCATCGCAGCAAGATACGAATCAACACGCCCCCGAAAAATCCACGTCCTCCGGGTTTCATGATCAGAGAGAGTTTTTCAGCCGTCGGCATGTTTTTCTCCGTCAATTGGGTCAACACCTGGCGATTTCGTTCCACCCATTTCTTGTGTTGTGCATGCAGGGGTTGGATGTTATCATTCAGCAAATGGTTGGCCGCCAACTTGAACCACTGCAACAATCCAATACGCGCCCTGCCCGTATTTTTGGCCAGCTGTCCATAAGCCATATCGGGAGTCAGTTGTTGTAACTTGCGAATGAACGCCTTCAATCCTTTTATAGAACTCTTCTTTTCTCTTCGTGGTCTTCGTGGTCTTCGAAAGATCGGCGAGGGAGACCGAGGAGGGGAACGTGGTGACATGGGTCGTGGGGGTGTGACTGGGGAGAAAAAGCGTGGTGGTGTGAGCGGTAAGGGAGACATAGGACTCGTGGGTGGTGTCAACGAGGGGGGTAACCATTGGGTTCTGGGGGCCCTCATGTTCGGACGAGTGCGCCTTCGTACCGTGGGACCACGAAGGTCCGGTGCCAGGGTCGGGAACGTCGCCCGGGGAAGGGTCGGAGGTGGGTGTTTCCGCTGCGTATTCTTCGTGCGAGCCATCGTGACAAACAGATTCAATTCGAGGTACAGGTCCCCCTTTTATACTTTTTGGACGTAGACGATGGGTGGTTCCTCTTCGGGTAAAATGTTGCTTCTCAACCGCAGAGTCTCGGGTGTGTCGGGCTTCAAATCAATGAGTAAGTAACTGCGAGGGGTACTCGTCGCATCCTTGAAAGCTTCCTCCATATACTTGGTATGGGAAGGGTACATCTGACGGGACAACACACTAATTTGCGAGGCGTCTCGAGGATTTTTGAACAAAACCAAGTAATGGGCATTCAGGCTGATGGTACGCTGTCGCTTGTCAAACAAATTTTGCACAATGTAAATGACACTCGTGTCGTGGTGATGACTTTTTTTCGTAAACCACTGTTGCAATATCTCCGTGTCTTCCCCCATCAAATCATCCACGATTAAACATTGGGGCCCTTTGACTTGCCCCATCACGTCGTCAATATCCGTCAATCCTTTGACATAAGTGTATGGAAAGTGTTCGTAACTCTCTTGCCATTCCCCGTAGGCCCACACGGTGCGTTGGGGAGGGATGTCGAACAGAGACGCTTGGAGAAATTTCTGTACAAAGACCGTCTTGCCAACCCCTGTTGGACCGCTGACTAACATGGTAAAGGGGTGTTTGAACGCCACATCCATCTTGCACTGTCCCCCAATCCCCTTCTCCCCTGCCTTTTATACCTTCGCGCCCACCACAGAACAACAGACATGGAGTGAAATAAGAACAGATTTTATTTTACAAAAAATACAAAAAAGAGCATTCAAAAATACATTCAATACAACATATAGTACAAAGGAAAAGAAAAAATGTTAGTTAACGCGTTCTCTCTTCAGGATCTCTTGTCTCAACCAGGGTACGTTTCTCAGGACACGAGGAATCCAATACACTTTTCCCAACAGCTTCTGCATCGTATCGTGTGGGTGCCAGTCTTCCACTTCAGCAAACGTGACGACAACGGGTACCCATTCGCTCATATCGAAACAGGGGGGATACGCCAAGACTTCGGTCATATCTCTCGGACCCGCATACTGGATAAATGCTCGGGCAAAACTTTCTGCTTCCTTCTCCGCCAACAAAATAACAGCCGGCTTCGGGGTTTCGTCAGTTTCACTCGTAGTTGGGGTAATAACTGGTGGACTGACAGGCTTCTGTTTTCTGTTTTTCTTTGTAGCGCCTGTAGAATTCGAACGCTTCTCCTGACCAGTACCAGTATCGCTGACTGCGGGTGTTGTCTCTGGGCATATCGACGTTGTTGTCGAACATGCGACTGGCAACGGCTTCAAAGTTGTTTTCTGTTTGGATTTCTTTTTCGCACTCGAGCAGGCCGTGACCAAGCTGTCCACAGTTGAGACATTTGTGGTTGTCGTCGGTGGGTCTCTTGATTCCGTAACACTTTCTTTTGACGTCTTCTTTTCTTTCTTCGTCACTTTTCGCTTTTTGGGCTTCGGCTCGTTGTCCACACTGGGGCGCCCAGTGTCCTGGTTCTCCACAACGGTAACATTTTCCATAGGAACCATAGGCTGATCTGTCTTGTCTTGGTTGTGGATTTCGTTGCTGCTGTTGGGAACGAGCAGGGCAGTCTCTATACCAGTGTCCGACATTGTTACAGGAGAAACAAACTTGACTAGCCATCGAGAGTAGAATGAAATTTTAATCTGAGACTTGGCTTCTTATATCCTGGGATGTGACGTCACTCTCTTTTGATTGGTTCTTTCTTTTCCTTCGTTTCTATTGGTCCGTGTCTAGTCTATGATTTCCAGGCTTTCCACGTACTTTTGCACTTCTTCCCAATCAATGACAGCTTCACTCACGTGACAGGCCTCCAACAATGTCATCAGGCTGGCTCGATTACCATGTCTTTGTCGCCACTGGTTGAACACGGTGAAAATTTGCATGCGCGCGTTGTTAGGATGACTCATCTTGGCTTGACTGATCCGTGCTTCTCTGATTCCCAGATGTCTGCCAATACATTCCCAGCCTTCGCCCAGTTTACCGGACATGACGTTGATATCCATTTGATCCAGGAACCATCGTTTCTTTTTCTCTGGTAGCTCGTCCATCCACCGACGTATGGGATTCTCTTTGGGTTCGATGAACTCGTCTTTGCGTTTGATCAACACCGTCTTAAATCCCGGAACCACACTCCAAAACTTTTTCAAGGCTTCGTCCACGTCTTCTCGCCATTGTTGTTCGTCCTCCCACGTCTTGACTCGGTCGCGTGGGTTGTCCACCATACTGCCTAACACGCTATCGACGTCTTCTGGTTTCGGCTCGTCCAACCAGAGGTAGTGATTGTAATCGTCGACAGGGTGTGAGGCTCGGCCCGTTATGGAACACACGCCCAATCCCAGACACGAATGGTATCTCTGACTGGGGTGATCGTACTTGCATCCAATACACTCCTCGTGTTGCTTTTCCTCTATGATGGGTAGGTAACACTTGCAGACCCGAAAATTGAGCCATCGTCGTCTTAGTTTCTCGATCAAATCTGTATTTTCTGTCGGTTCGTCTCCATCTCTGTTCGGTCGCCATCCTCCCGAGACACGAAAGTCAGTATCCATGGGGGTAAGTGTTGATCGGTTGGCCATTGTCATTGAATTGAACTAAACGCTTGTCGTACACGATTTTATACTTTTTGTTCTCGGGGCGTGTCCAGAGATCACGTGATCTAAAAATCTTAAACGGTTCTTCCTATTTCTGCTCATGTTGCATACGGTATTGTACAATAAAAAAACAGACATAAAACTAACAACACTGATTCGAGTCTATTTCTTCCCGTGTATCAATTGGTACATCAGGTTGCCCATATACGGTAGCAGGTCGTCCCAAGCGATGACGGCTCCACTCGCGAGACAGGCTTCCATCAACGTCACTAGATTGGCTCGCTTAATGTTTCCCTGCATTTCTTGTACCAACAGCCTATAGCCAGCTTCCTTGTCGTACATTCTTCGCCATTGGTTGAACATGTTAATGATTTGTTTCCGTGTGTCGTTTGGGTAAATCTTCTTGGCGTGACTAATATGCTCTTCACTGACCCCCAGCTGTCTGCCGAGAGATTCCCAACCTTCTATCACCATGTCAGAGATCTTTTCGATATCCATTTCATTCAGTTCCCAATATAACATTCTCTCCGATGACTGCTCCATCCATACGCGTATGGGGCACACTCCATTTTTGCGTTTGATCACCGCCATCTTAAACCCAGGAACGATCTCCCAGTACTTTCTCAAGGCTTGCATGACATCTTCCTGCCATCGTCGTTCGTCTTCCCAGATCTTGACTCGTTTCCATGGGTCGTCCACCAGACTGTCTAATACTTTATCGACGTCTTCTGATTTCGGCTCGTCCAACCAGAGGTAGTGACTGTAATCGTCAACAGGGTGCGAGGCTTGGCCCGTTATGGAAGACACACCTAGTCCTTGACACGCATGGTATCTCACACTGGGGTGAGCCATACTGCAGCCGAAACACTCCTCGCGCTGACTTGTTTCTATTATTGGCAAATAACACTTGCTGACACGAAAGTTGAGCCATCGTTCTCTGAGTTTTTCGACCATATCCGTATTCGTTGCTGCTGATTCACCATCTTCTCTGTTTGGTCGCCACGTTCCTGACAAATGAAAGTCAGTATCCATAAGGGTAAGTGTTGATCGGTTGGCCATTGTCATTGAATTGAACTAAACGCTTGTCGTACACGATTTTATATTTTTTGTTCTCGGGGCGTGTCCAGAGACGTCGATCACGTGATCTCGAAATCTTAAACGGATTGGAGATGACAAGCGGTTCGTTTTGATTGACGTGCCGTACGTTCTCCTTCATGATGACGTAATTCAGTTGTTGGGAGGCACGATAATTCAAGGTGAATCCCCGGACTTTGCATACCGTTTTTCCATCGCTTTGCCTGTACGCATAATTCTTTGGTCCTCCGCTCACAAATTCCTTAATGGTGACGTTCTCGGGCAACTCGTTCTTCCACTGACCTAAACTCGAACCTTCCGGGGGATTCCATGATTTAGGATTATATTGGTAGATGACGCTGTCCGTGTCAAAATAGCATACGCGCTCTCCCAACTTTTCCAAGACGGAATAGAGTTTCAAACGGGCCTGGGCCGTGACGAAGGCGGCGATAACCACATTGGTGATGGGACAGGGTGCGACATGTCCTTCTTTTTTCAACGTTTCCATCAAGACCATGTTGTCGTTGACTAACTGTACATCTCGTACGGTCTGGGTCACGTCCAACATTTTTTCAAAGAAGACGCTGGGCTCTGTGATATATTCTGTCTTGGGAAAATTGTCTCGCTGTCCGAATTTCCCCCAAGCCGTGTTGAGCTGAAGTTTACTAAACGCCCGCATCCCTTTGTTTGGTTTTATCGATGCGGGATCCAGACGAATACCTTCGGTGTCGTACACGTCGTTCACGAAGCGGATCTTGTCTTCTTCGGTGTGACAGGTGTCGGGATAGCCGCTACTTTCCATCTTCTTCTTTAGGTAGTGGTTAATGTACCCCGTAAACAGACCACCCGTTTTGGCCTCGGGATCGTAGGTGCTGAATTCTTTCCAGTGCCAGACTTCGTACACTTTTAATACGCGATATCCCAGGCTCACCGCTTTCTTCAATTCCAGGGTGACAAATGTACCCACCCAGGCTCGCTGTTCGTCGGTGTGATCACACGGTTGGTATTCTGCAATCTCCCCTTGTTGCATGTGTTCGTCGACGCAGCTTCGACACAGGGCAAACACCAATTTCTGTTTTCGTCGAAACGGGAGCACCGGGTGGTACAGGCCACGAGGTGGTAACACGGAACACTGGATCAACCCTTCGTACTGCTGCCACTGATCTTGATCGGGCTGTGTGACGATCGTGGGTTCCTTGATGGGAAAGGTACCGTACTTGCAGATGTAAGGGTACAGGGACACCACGTCAATGTAGCGCATCTCTTCGGCCGACTCGTTGACCAACAGTTGAATGGCATTGGTTCTCCCGCCAAAGAAAGCGTTGCGGGGCATCAGAGGTTCGGGAGCGGGCCATTGCTGATCTTCCAATCCAATCAGAAATTCGTTCATCTCGGGATCATGGCGTCGTTCTTCTTCCATCTCACACTCCCACATGACGCGGATGGTCTGCATACCGTACTGTTCCTGGAGTTGACGGTGACGTTCCTGGGTCTTCTGGTACAAGTCTCGCATACTGCGCGAGGGATCGTAGGGATGTTTATGTTGAACGTCTTGGACGGGACCCGGAAAACATTTGGGACAACCGTGAAAGGCACAGCCGTGAAACTCGTACACTGTACCCGTGGTCGTGTCCATACCATCTAAACTGTAAGGGCCGACTCGACATTCACTACCGTTGCGGGCGTGTCGAATGTTTGGTAGAGGGGTCTGGTTCCGGAAAGCGGCCATGGTCTGTCGATGCTGTTCCCATTCCAACCAACGAAGTGCTTTGTTGGACTGTTGTCGAGGCTGGAAGCGATGCCAGTCTTGACCCGATGTCGGCTCTTGCATCAGGGCTCGAGGAATGACGACGAGTGTGTCTTTCTCCAGGTAGTGTGTGCGTAGTACGCGACTGCAGGCGGAGGCCAGGGTCAGGCTCTTTTCAAAGGGATCGATGCCCGTGTCCATGAGAAATATCTCGCGAAACACACCACAACACCGACGCAAGACATCCACATCACTGCGACAGTAGGTCAAAATTTCCTGGCGAAAATCAAAGACGTCGTGACTGTGTTGTTGGTACCACGCGTGAAACTTCTCTCGTTCCGACACGCTCATGCCATCCGGATCGTAATCGGTGTTGGGAGGATAAGCACCCACGTAATCTTCATTCTCCGGTCTGTTAAAGTGGTGAGGGAAATAACCTTTCTTCAATTCTTGCAGGTCGAAGGTTTTGGGCATGTCCCGTAAAGCCATTGGTAAAAAGTTGAGGGAATCGATGAATTTGACCGTACCGACAGTGATAGTCATCGCTTTCCCACCACTCATTATAACTTCAGGTTGCGCCACGGAATGTTTGTGCAGCGTCTGTAAAATCAGCAGTCCATCGTAACCTTTAAAGTTGTGAGCCACGGCGATCACGGGACTCGATTCGTGACTGTCATTTTTCCGACCATCCACCACCGTACCGTGAGCAGCGAGTTGCAAAAACCATTTGCCCACATCGTCCAGTGTGTCTGGTCCTTTAAACACAATTTCCCGTTGGTGATTCCAGTACGTGTCACAGTGCTCGCAGGGTTCTTGGTTATCGATACAAAAGTGACAGCACACTTGCAGAACACATAAGTTGGGAATGTGTTCACCTGTATCTTGCTGGCATTCAAAGTCAAAGAAGACGAAACGGGTCAACGTTGATTGCTGTTGTTTGTCGATTTGTGTCTTTCTGTCTCTGTCCATGTCGATGGGTGATTTTAGCGGTTGAATGTAGCAAAACTGTTTTGCGGCCGTGTGCCACTCACGACAGATGGAACACTTGTATTCTCCGCATCGATGTTCTTCTAAATTTCGCTTGGCTCCGATGACGTCCCATTCCTTCTGACATTTTACGCATTTCTTCCACCGATGACATATACTGCCATTGGCTCTGGTACGGGTGGCGAGATGGTTATCGAAACATTGCCGGCTCACAAACACACGATGACAACAGTAACACGTCTTTGTGTTGGGGTCGGGTAGACAGGGAGGACCCACTTTCTTGCATCCTTGACACATGACGTGACACGAATGTTTCTCGGCATGATCGTATCCCACTTGACAGGTCTCACAAAAATACGACCTTTCCACAAAGGCGGGCATGGAAGTAATAACGTCATAATGTCTGCTGTGTAAATACAGGTTCAGTTGTTTTGGTGTTCCAGTGACGTGTTTTGTTCCTCGATAGATGGCCTTACCAAAGATGGCTTGAGAAAAAATGTTGAGTTGGTATCCTTGTCCTCCCAAATACTTGGCGTACAGTTCCCATGTTTCCATCCCCGTACAAGCTTCCTTGGTTCCACCGGCGGCATCGATGAGTGCTTCTGTTTTCTTCGTCTGCCACGAATGGGGTCCTGTCCTCCTGTCTAATCTTTTCTTCTCCCTTTCCCATTCAGGTGTGTCCTGTTTGTTCGCATAGTGACGAGCGACGACAATGGCTCGCTGGAAACACAAGTCATCGGTATTCTTTATGGTGACGAGGCATCTCTTTTTCTTTAAGTACTCATCGAAATTGGCACTGTGTCTCTTCTTGACGTTTGTTCCACCGCTACCTCTACCATCGGGAGGGGACACGTGACAAATATTCATGGACATGCGTTGATCGAGTCGAAATTCCTCGTTGCTCTGTAAGACGGCAGCCACTTTCTGTAAAATATCTTCGGCTTTTAACAGACGATACTCTCGAAACGGTAACCAAATAGGTGTTTTGAGTCCCGGGTGACTGATGGCAATTCGTACGTAGTCACTTTCGCTGGCGTTCAAAGTTCGGCGAATTTCCTCAATGATGGCCTCAACGGTGTTGTGTAGTTGCTGAGGCACATCAGCGGCTGGAACGTGGGACCAATCTTCCAAAAAGTCTATGTCTACACATAGCGACTCGGTTCTAAATAAGCGACTGTATCTTCTATCGACGGGGCGTAATGTAAAACTCATCTTTCTTCGTTCGGTGATAGCGTGAAAATGCCAGAACCGCTCCCGTCGCTCGCTTTTATCCCTGTCTGACACCCCACGTGATATAACGTTGCACATACGTTGTATAACGTTGCATTACATCTCTATTTAGCCTCCTACGTACACCCTACGATGCATAACGTTGCATCGCATCTATATTTAGCCTTCAACGTACACCCTACGATGCACAACGTTATCCTAAGCGCTGTAACGCCACGCTATGAATGGACTCGTCTGTGTGACGTCATATCAAATGGATTCGTCCTAACGGTTATAAAACGACACAACATTCATCTCTCTTTGTCACAATGGCAAACGGTGCTCCGATCATTCGCCTCGGTGAAAACCCCAATGCGGACACGCTGATGTATCTCAGGGGTGATACTCTTGCCATCATCACCCCAGACGATATCTTTGTCTTACCTGACGAGGTATTAAAAACACCTCCCAGGAAAAGACCCCCTCCCGAATTAGTGGAGGCCATTAGACGCAACCGACATAAAGTGCGGCGTACTCTGGCATTCTAGTCTGACCAAACGGCCCTTTTCAGGGCCAACTTAATCAATGGAAAAGAGTTCTTCCCCCTTCCCTCTTCTCCCCTCTTCTCCTTCTTCCCTCCTCTCTCTCTCTCTCTCTCTCTCTCTTCTCTCTCTCTTTCTTCCGCGCGCGCGCCCTCTCTTTCTGGGTCATGCACGTGCAAGGTCACGTCCAAGGTCACGTGCAAGGGGTCAAACACGTGCAAGGGGTCACACACGTGCAAGGGGTCACACACGTGCAAGGGGTCATCAAGGTCAAACACGTGCAAGGTCACGTGCATGCACGTGCATGCGTCTGCGCATGCACGCACGAGCGTCGCCATACAGACGCCCTAACTACTATGTACACCATATCGTATGCGACTTGTATGTTGATATTTGTGATCAAAACAAAACTACCTATCAATAAAGCATTGCGGTGAAAAATATAGAAATGTCGATACATCTTTTTTGTTGTGGTCTTCGAACGATGCATTTTTTTTAAAAAAAGAAAATGATTCGGGGTTTCCAACAATTTTTCAATTTCCGAATCTGTGAAATAATTTACACAAATCTCAATAGCAATCAAAACGAAAAAATAGCGAATGGAACACTTTTGACAAAACGCAAATAATACAATTAGTGAATGTACGTTTATGGTTCTTAGCATCCATTCCAATGCTTTAAGAAAGTAGAAGGTATTAGCTTGCTATTTAAAATTTTCTTTTTTAATCAATTGTTAAATTATTTAGTCTATTGTAGGTGACGTACCGGGACTATCAGATTATGTTTATTTTATTACCAATGGTGACTGTACCGTTGTCAGAAAATTAGAAATGATTCGCCAGAAGTCCCCCCATCTTGAATCCACACTCCACCTACCAGAAGATGCCTGCGGACCAAGTTTCTTTAAGAAAAATTATGGTCATCACTGGAGAAAGCAGACAGCCGATGTGCGATTTGTTACCATGTTTAATTTGCACGCAGGAGACTTTTTTGCCGTTGGTGTGTAAGAAAATATTTTTGGGAGATGCATTTATTGTAGGCCGGTTTGGGGGGGGGGGGGGGTAATTTCCAGAGTCTAAAATGGCCGCTTTATACAAATAAGTATTGCGGGGAAAACTAACCCGAACCCTTTTAAGAGAGGTAAAAGGTAAATTAGACCCAAGTTCAGTCTTCTAAAAAGGATTAGGGTTAGTATTCCCCAAAATTATCATTTATATAAAGCGGCCATTCTTAGACTCCGGAAACACCCGAATCTCCCCAACCGACCTACAATTAGCATCTCCCAATATTTTTATCCAATTTCTTGCCATGCCACAAATATTTATAGTAGCCATCACAATTACCTTCTATTTGATAAGGAGTTGTTTTAAAACAGCATCATTTGGAATTTTCTATGTTTTCTTTTCAAGACAATTATTGCCATACTAGCACCGATAATGGTTGATATAGGAATACATGCTTCGTTAATGTGGACTGCAAGGGAAGACAACCCTGTTTGGGAGAATGGCTTGAGTGAAACGAGCTACTAAATCTTTTGCCAAATTACTTTTGACACAAAGTAGTCTTTCAATATCAGAGAGAAAGAGAGATAAATAGGGTTTAATGTCCACTCGACACAAACTAGGTCATTTCGGGACTAACATATGGTTTAATTTTATTTCAATAATTCGCTTGCGCGTAGGGGTATTTACCAGTGGGAGAAAACCCACAATGTTGGACAGGCAACCTTACTCCTTGCATCGTACAACCGGGGATTCGAAACAACGCCAGTTGACTTAATGACAGGCTTTATGATACAGCGCGCGCACGCTAACCATTCAGCCATACTCCCCCCCCCCCTTTTTCAATATCAAAGATAATTGTTTTGCCCTCAACCTCAATCATTAGCTGGTCCAACTTATCCATTTCATTTCATTCCAGGAGAAGATTTAACAAACACCTTTATTATAAGTAAAGGTAAAGTTCAATGCTTGGTTATAAGTTCAGTACAATTTGAAATACAAGCCAAAATGGAGGAATTGCAAGAGTGGGCAGCGGTGAGGAACCCAATGCTGCCCACAAATCAGTTTCTATATGCTGAATTAATGGCCAATAAAGCATGGTATAACTACAAACAGGAAGTCGTAGAAGAAATAATCAAGAAAAGAAAAATACCGGTTACTACAAAACCTGAAGATGTTCCTTTATCCATCCGTGTCGAACCTAGAGTTTTAAAGAAATAAAATGACCCCCCCCCCCCCCACGTATTTTGAATCTATTATACTAGTTTGCAAGGGATATCTGTCCATCCATGTCGAACCTAGAGTTTTAAAGAAATAAAATGACCCCCCCCCCCACTTATTTTGAATCTATTATACTCGTTTGCAAGGGATATCTGTCCATCCATGTCGAACCTAGAGTTTTAATGAAATAAAATTACTACCCCCTTCTTTTGTGCGTATTATACTACTAAACTAAAAGTGTCCAAGGGATATCTGTTAAGAGTATGTTGAACAATCTAGTCAAATATGAAATTCTACTCAAACCAAGGGTGGATACAGGGTGGCCGATGACCTGAGGCTACTTCTACAAAACATGCGCTCATACAATAGTATTTACTACAAAAATGTCTGCCCCAAAAACAATTACCTTGAGTAAGTGTGCCAACTTCTACCCACCCCCCCACTACGTCTCTCTAAATTTTTTAAATTGTTCTGCAATACGTATATTTATTTAAAGGGACAATATCACTCTTGCTGACCTGACAGGTCCAGAAAAAAAATTAGCCATATTCTAACTACAAGATGTTTAAGTGTCCTACCTATTGTGTAAAATATCCTTTACATCCTATTTTACTTGTCCAGAGGGTTCAAAAATATGTTTAAATCCAAGTTGCATTTGAAAGTGTTTATGTAAAGCTTTTCAAACCATGTTGTTACCATGTAGTTGAATTTTTCCAATTTTTTTAATTTGGTGTGTTAAGATGCAATTTTTATCATCAATTAATTGGAATATTGTAAAATAGTACAATTTGTTGACCAGAATAATGATTGGGGCATATTATTCAGTTACAACAAGAATGGTTTTGGGGCTTTAAGTTTAGTAGGCCTACTTAAAAAAGCCACATTATTGATTTTCTGTTAAATCTTGAAGAAAACTATTATATATGTTATTTTGTTTATTGTTTTTAATTTATATGATAATTTATATAAAAATGTCGAACAATTTACTAATAACTGGACATTTTTAGCACTCTTTTAACATACTATTCTTCACAAATACTTTGGAAACCATTCCATTTCCACTCAAGTTGTTATGTGTAGGCTAAACTCTTATTTTAATCACCATATGAAACTTGTTTTGGAAGCAACAAAATCAATTCCCACACTTGCTTTAATGTGACTGGAGTAAACAAATGATGCCTGTGACAAGTTCTACTGTTTACAACCGTTAACCCACTCCTCACAATAAGCCAAGGTTATAAACCTAATGCAATTCGTCTAGCTCTCATATCTTTAATATATTCTTCCATTTTCTCGTTTCCGGTAAGTGGAGGAGGGTAGTAATGTTTAGGGGGTTTCCCTTCGCGTAAACGGACAAAATAATGAGTGTATCTATAGTGGACAACTCCATAACGAATCGAACGATGTTTTCGTAAACCTTTCACAACTTCTCCTTTCTCTGTAAACGAATCAGCTGTAAAGAAGAAAAGTGTTCTATTATTAATAAACATGTCCAAAAGTAACGGTAACAATATTATCTGGCCCCAAATTCAGAAAACATTCTCAGACTTAAGTCACTTAAGTTGAGAATTTACTCAACTTTGAATCACTCTGTATGAGAAATATCTTTGATCCAGAAACACAAAACTTTGCACATAGCATCTCATTGGTGTATTTAATAGATTAAAACAACAAACGTTTAATAAAGGGCTATGAAGAATTTTGAGTAAAATTTCAACTTAAGTCTGAGAATGCTTTGTGAACTTGGGGCCTGGTCTCATGTAAAACAAATAATAACATGTTCTGGAAGATTTAATTGTATGGAATGATATATCTACCAAAATGTTGAATATTAATAATAATATACAGTAGTATGACATTTTGTCACATACATCTTGATATTAAACTATAACTAGAATTCAATTTTGGCCACATTTTGCTAACATTAGTCAAGTGGATGTGGTAAATCAGTTCAATATTCCATATTTTGACCCAGGATTAACTCACCAATCCAGAGATTTGACTTGAATTCCACATTATGATCTCTAACAGCCATTTCCTGAGCTTCTAACAAAACCTATAACATAAAAATATATCCAGAGATGTATGAGGTTTTAGATCAGGAGCAGATTTAAGGGGGTGCATGTTAAGTTGGTGGGACCAAGTAAGCACCCCTGAGACAAAGTAAGCACCTCTGAGACTAAGTAAGCAACCCTGAGACCAAGTAAGCACCCCTGAGACCAAATAAGTGCTCTACCGTTCACAAAAAAAATAACAATCATCACATGACATGTACTTTATGTCAACTTTATTAAAATGGTGAGTTAAAGATCAGCGAACAACTATATAGGCAATACAATCTATGTTCTACTGGCAAGGGCGGATCCAGATGGGGCGTTAGGGGGGTCCAAACCCCACCCTGCTTAGCTACATAAAAAAAATTGAATGCCTTCAAGGCTTACGTCAATAAAATTAAATCACTTTGAAAAGCTCAATTTTTATGTATGCCTGTGTAATTTAGAGACAATGATGACAGATTTCCTTAACATGAACCTGGCAAACCCCTTAGTGCAAAACTTCCAGGAGCGGTCAGCGTTATTTTATACATTTTATTATACATTTTGTTGACATTCATTGTGCGTTAGGATTGTGGATTAGGCCCCCCTCCAACCTTTATCCTCATCCTACATAACTACTTGTCTTTATATACTTCCTAAAACTATCATTTCTTTATATACTTCCTGAAACTATTATTGAATGTCAAAATTTCTTAAATAGTCAAAATATGCAAACACACAGAGAGAGGTCATTGGCACTGATGAGGTCATTTCAATAATTTGGTTGCACGTAGGGGTCTTTATCAGTGGGAGAAAGCTGGAGGACCTGGAGAAAACCCATGAGGTTGGACAGGCGACCATATTCCTTGTCACGTACAACCAGGTATCGGAAACCATGCCAGTTGACTAAATGACAGGCTTTATGATTAATTTGGCCACCAACCCCCGCCCCCAATTCTCTAAAGACTTGATACCGTGCAAACTACAATATTTTAAAATAGAAATATCAAACAAAAAATGGTTCAGTATTTACAAAGTGATGATAAATTGAAATTCAAGTGTAACAAGAAGCTGCAATCTATTAGAGAAATCTGATGGACTTATGGTAGTTTAAATCTGATCGAGTCCAAAATGAGAGATGATGTAGCGCTAACATTTTGATTTCTTAATTAAATAATCAGTTGATATTTATCGTGTATTGAGCCAAGAGAAATTTGGTATTTAATTGCATCAAGCTGATAATACAGGTGTTTAATCTATTTTGTAACAAATAACCAATTATCACTGATATCCTAGGTCACACATTAAACTGAAAATGGTCAACTTGTATTATTTATTGGAACATGTGAATGCACGGCTCTTCAACCAATCAGAAAACTAGCTGATTGTAATCTAGAGACACTTTGCTTCATTTGACTGATCAATATCAAGACCAGAAAAGAGTGAGAGAGAGGTTGAGTAAAAATGTCCTCTCGAAGGAAGCCCAACCATCCTACAAAACTATTTTTATCGCTTTATTTTTTACTTATTTTCTCTTAATTTATTCTTACAACGTATGGTGGTTGAGTAAAAACGTCCTCACGAAGGAAGCCCAACCATCCTACAAATTTATTTTTATCTTATTACTTATTCAATTAACTCATTTCTATCTATTATTATGAATATATTTTAATTTATTAAATTTGCATCTATTTACTTTAATTTATTTATTTTACTTTACTTTACCTTACTTTACCTATTTTATTTACTGTAGTTTATTTATTTTAAATTCATTTTATTCCTTTTATTTCAATTTATTTCCTTTCATTTATTTATTTTTAATTTATTTATACTAACAAAAATAACAATATAACATCTGCATAACTGGCGGGATACTGGAGTAAGAGGGAGTCATGAGCAGACGAGCTCGGCATCTAAACACTATTCTGCCAACAATACAGATACCAAACCTATAAAGTGGGATAGTGGAGTAAGGGGAGGTCACGAGAAGACAGGCCTGGCACCTAAAAACTAATCCCACAAAGATGACATCTACCAATCCAGAAGCAGAAGAGACCATCTACCAAACGATATGTTTTTTATTAAATAAAGGGAAGAACTTCCCACTAAACCAAATTCATGACCCAAGGCCAAAAATGGAAAGATTGCAAAATCATATTCTAAAAAACAGGAAGCAGCTTCGGCTATGTCTTGTCTGCGATATCACTTAAGTGGAAGCAGACGTTAAACACCAAAAAGAAGAAGAAGAAGTGAGAGAGAGAGGAATGGGATTTAACATCCACTTAACACAAACTAGGTCATTTCGGGAGTAACATATGGTTTAATTTTTATTTCAATAATTCGCTTGCGAGTAGGGATCTTTAGCAGTGGGAGGAAACTGGAGGACCTGGAGAAAACCCATTAATGTTGGACAGGCGACACTACTCCTTGTCACATACACCCTGATATTCGAGATCAGAAAGAGTTATAAACTTACAACCTACCTCTTTGACGTGTACACATCCCTGTCTTTTATAGAATGATACTTGTTTTAATGCTTCATCTATACTCATACCTCTTATCTATAAATGAAATTAAATGGGGTTTTACGTCCTACTATTACAGTTCTGCTCCTTTACTAGACTAATGGAGACCGACATATGTCTTACAGTGTGGAGACAGACATATGTCATACAGTGTGCTATGACGAAAATTTTGTCTGGGCAGCGACACTATGGCCTACTCTTACATCAATTTCCAACTTCCAAGGGATCTTTTACGTGGACACGAATGTATACACGGGACCCCTTTTTTGCGCACCATACAAACAACTAGACAGATGTCCTTGTCATGCCTCCCATCCTGCACCACCGACAAAGGGAAACTACGCCAGAAAATCCTAATGAACTTTCTTGGCCAATGCAGGGATCGAACATGTGACCTCTGGGCTAGCGAGCCAGCATCATACCCATTTAACCACCTTGTCTCCCTCTTATTCTCAACTGTAAAGATAAAACCAGTTTAACTATGCCACGTACAACCTATAGTGGTCACATCAAACGTTGATTTTACTATTTGAATTTGAATATTCCTGTTGAACAGATACTTCTTATATGGAATCTAATAATTTGTTTTCGAGAGAGAGAGAAATGGGGTTTAACGTCCACTCAACACAAACTAGGTCATTTTGGGACAAACAAATGTTTAAAAAAAAAAAAAAAAAAATTATTTCAATAATTCACTTACCAGTGGGGGGAAACTGGAGGATCCGGATAAAACCTACGAGGTGACCGGGCCCTACTCCTTGTCAACCGGGGATTCGAAATTTGTTTCTGATACTGATCAATATTTTGTATTTTAAAACTTACCATACATGCTATATACCACAGTTTTTCTGGGCTGTATTTAACATTAAATCGAGCATGAGTTATTTCCTGAAATGAAGAATTTTAACAGCTTTATATAGTCAGCTTACAATTAAGAGGGGAATTACCAGTTACATAACAACATCCAAACAAAATCTAATTGAAGAAATGGATATTGTTTTTCCACATTCAAAGATATATTACGTAAGATTTAGATAAAGAACTGGTTGTTCAAAAATAAATAATACGAAATGAATATATTGAAAACTTCATTTAAATTACTTTATTCTGAGCCAAGTTATCACTGTTTGTAGTTTTGATAAGATGTGTGCTTTGGCTGTTATTTCGTAACCACTGTACTGGTATATTTGAGACTAAGAATCACTCCTCCATTTTTAAATTTAATCATTAAATGGCCGAACCATTTTAAAATAGTTAAAATCTTTAGCATCCAATGGCATTGAGAGTTGATTATGGTCTTGTCATGTTAATTTATATAGCATTCAAGGCTTAAAGAAAGACCTACAATAGGCAAATTTAGCTCTAAAATAATGTATAAATATTTCAACTGAACATTATACACTATTGTACATGTATAACCACACCATTGTAAATTTATACAAGTATTTTATAATGGGCAATTAGGATAAGTTAAAACATAGATTCTATTTTGATCCCAATCTGATTAAAACATTTTGTAAATTTTGTTTTATTTGTATTTCCTACACTAGGATCTGGAAGAGTTGTTATCATCGACGTGTTCTGGATGATATGACGAATTAGCGAATGAAATGGTATGTTACGGCGAGCTCTTTGTCTTTGGCACACGCCCCCCCCCTACTTATGCAGTGGCAAACAATTTTTTGCCCCATATACTCATGTTGCCAAACGAATTAACAGGTTGGAAATAGTAATTTACTTCGAACAAGCTGGTTGGACATCCCCCCCCCTCCCTCCCTCTCTCTGTCTGGAAATCCTGGATCTGCCCCTGGCCATAAACCATGAAGTTACGGTCCGATATGCACAAATAATGAAAAGAACCAAGATCTTTCGGATATAAACCTATATTTCAAGGTTACGTCACAATCAGAAACAAATTGTGTGCTTTAGAGGGTCCACAAGCTAAAAAAGTGTTTTTTGTACAATCTGGGTCTTAATCCATCTTCAGGATTTTAACCTCTCAAAATCGGATAAAAATTGCGACCTGCAGAAGTTCAACAAACAAATTGTGAACGGACAGGGGCAAGGACATCATACATCCACATGAATTAGTGGGCGTATAAAAAGGCATAAAATTAAGGGTGCAAATTTGATTTAAAAAAGTGATCTTACAGCAGGTCTTGGTGTCTGGCCTTCCTCCAGCGGTGGATAAACAATTTCATTATATCTGTCCCATTCTTTAGAACGCACTCGAACACCTAACTGAAACTCATCTAATTCAGAGTTCTTTACTGATAACAAAGCACTGTTGGTGTGTATGGCTGCAATATTTCTCTGTGCTAAACAAGGAATACTTAATCTCCCTAAACTATTTCGACTAGCTCTTAGAATGGCAGCACCTGAATCAAAACAAAAAAATGTCTGTGCTATTAATCTGAAACCGGAAAAGTCATGCTTACAAAAATAAGGTAGGCTACAGCAAGTATGTGTTATGAAGACAGTAGACTTACCAAATTCATTTGATTCTACCTGCCTACTGACATTAACTGGTTTAACCGATGCCACCTTTTTATTACCAGAAAATATTCAACAATAATGAGGTAATCTATTTATTTAAGTGATAAGTGATAAAGAGATATAAGATACGTCCACAGCAGCTATATTGCCCAAGCGGTCGACAAGGGTTGTCGCAAATTTATTCTTCTGTAGATATTATTGGGGTCATTTACTAGACAATTTCAAATAGATCAGGTCATAATTTTCGGCGTTTGAGTGTTCACAAGGTTCTAAAACAAGGGCTTTAACTCTAGAAGTAATTTACAGAAATTGTTGAAATGACACGACAGGCTTTTTCATTTTACTGATCACTGTCGTCACATATTTAATTATTTTGGAGACAAATAAAATCAATTATTATGAAGGTTTTATATTTAACAACAATCACATCAGCTTTGCTCTACTCCGGCAATCCACGTTACATGCAGTGTCTGGAGTGTCAATCCGAACTTCCGAAGTTCAAGTTGAGTTAGAAAATTAGAAATGTGCCAATGACAATGTCATTGAATGTGCAATGTCGGGCAATGTGGACCTATTTCTCTTACGAAATAATAAGTTTATAGCCTAAATGATTCAAATGAATGACAAAACCATCACATTTTCGGGCTTTTATGTCTTGTATTAAAATGGATATATATACTAAAGTTTATATCCAAAACGCACAGAATTACGATGAAATCATAAATGAAGCAAAATGTTTTCTTACAACAGGAGGCTGCCATTTTGAACTTTTACGGTTGTCGTAAAAAAAAAGAAAACGCAACGGTCCTATTATTTGGACCCTGTAAAGTAAATATTTAGTGCAATCCAAGTTTTATTGAATAAAATGGTTCTGTTAATAAAATGATACATTTTTTCTATCGATTTAGTTTAACTTCGTAAATTAAAGATATTTACGACAAAGCTCCGGGTCCGTCAATTTGACAGAATTTCGTGCGAGTAACGACGAGAGGTACATGTGCGAATTCACGTGCATATGAACGGTTTTAAACGCACTGTTAATTAATTTGTCATGCTGAATTATTTCTGAGAATGGCTCAACATAACATTCCGCCGTCTCCTAACTGGTATTGCAGTAAAGTGAGTGATGCTAATCGCTCAGGCCAGTATGTTTTTGGAGCCCGAAGCAATGTTTTTATGTTCAAAACAACAAGTGGCGCACCAAAATATGTTGGCATATTTACGGACCATAAAGACCGAGTTTCCACAGTGCTGCTTGGACAGACAGAAGAAACGTTGATGCTCTGCTGCAGTACTTCTGATGATGGCACTGTCAAAGTGTGGGACACAACTTCCAGACAAACTATTAAATTCCACTCAGAACATAAAGTAATTGACCCACTTTATTTGTTTATTACAAAAAAACTATTTTTAGTCATACATATAATATATAGATAAATTAAGTAGACCTATTTTATACTGCTGCAATAAATGAGAGGCCCTGTGGGCATGTTAATAAAACCTTATAGGCCCATAGACGTGCTAGCTTCGGAGGGGCAGTGCATGAACTTTTTAGGGGGGGGTCCCCCGCAGACGAAGGGGGCTACCAGGGTTCTCCCCCGGAAAATTTAGAAAATTAGACACACGTTTTCCAGCCCCGAAAATCATTCTTTAGTGAACTCTGAAAAATTGTCATTTCTGTACTAACACTGTAACACATGGTTCTTGCCCTTGGTCTTAACAGTGGGAGGAAACCAGAGGACCGGGGCAAAACCCATGAGGTTGGACGACAGGGGACCCTACTTCTTGTCACGTACAAATAGGGCATCAAAACCACTCCATTTGACTTAATGACAGACCTTATGATACAATAGCATCTGCTATAACCATTCTGGGGATCACGGTGGCTAAGTGGATAAGGCGCTGGCTCGCTAGCCTGGAGGTTGATTGTTCGATCCCTGCATTGGAAGAGAAAGTTCATCTCGATTTTCCGGCGTGATTTCCCCTTGTCAGTGATGCAGAAGGAGGGCCTGACAAGGACAGCTGCCTAGTCGTTCGGATAGGACGAAAACCGAGGTCCCGTGTACAAATTGGAGTGCACGTAAAAGATCCCTTGGCAGTTGGAATTCGATATAAGAGTAGGGCGTAGCGCCGCTGCCCGGGCAAAATTTCCCTCATAGCACACTGTTGGCGTATGCCCGTCTTCAATTAGCCCAGGTTAGGTGCTTAAGCGTAGGACGTTAAACCCCATTTCATTCATTTTATAACCATTCCCCCCCCTCTCCTCCTATTTTCTTTCTTTCTTTTCTTTGTTAGCACAGTGATATATTGCCGTCTACATCAGCTCAGTTAAGGAGCAAAACAGTCGGACGTTAAACCCCATTTCATTTTGATTGTCAAATTTTGACTTATTATACCATGACTTCTTATTATTATATTTTTAGGATAAAATCAGCTGTGGGAGCTGGTCTAGTCTACAACATGATTTAATTGTAACTGGAGATGAAAGAGGAAATTTAATGTGTTGGCAGTATGAAACTGACATCTGTCAGAAATTTAAGCAAGAGAAAGAATATGTTTTCAGTATTGCTTGTTCACCACATAAAAAGTTTCAGTTGGCCGTTGGGTAAGTCTTGTGTTGAGTCGTAGGTGGAAATAACAGCTATCTGTACCACTGTGTCAGCTGTTCTACTTACAAATGATTTTTTAATTTAATCTGTCTGTATTCCATTTACTTTCAAACAAAAAGGGGTCACAGTGGGTAAGAGGCCTGAAGCTCGGGTGTCTTCGATCCCTGCATTGGCTGAGAAAGTGCATCCAGATTTTTTTTAGCGTGGTTCCCCCTTGTAAGTAATCCAGGACAGAGGGTCTGACAAGGACAGGACAGCAGTCTAGTTGTTCGGATGGGATGGAAAAGTGAGGTCCTGTGTACACATTGGTGTGCACATAAAAGATTCCTTGACAGTTGGGATTAGATAAAAGAGTAGGCCATAGTGCATCTGTCCGTACAAAGTTTCCCTCATAGCACACTGTATGGCGCATGCCCAAATCGGAACAGAACAGTATATTAAACCTCAATTCATTTCAAACAAAAATTTGTCAAAGATGTATTGTATAAGATCAAACACAGGCAAAATCCTGATCAGTAAAACTGTTTCTCCAAGGTGAATATGTTGGTCCAAAATTAATGGTAAATCCACACTTTGTTGACAGCTCCAAAAACAAACTACTCTGGAATTCTGTTCCATTATCAGCCCAGAAACCTTTACTAGGAAAACCGAACCGCCAATTCCAGGTTTTGTTCACTACTTCTATAACGGATTGTGCACTTTTATTCTTTATTACCATGCCTTGAATAAATCCCATAAAACAAACTTATCTTCAAATTGTCTCCGATCTAGTGTTACAATTTGATTAAAATCAGTCACTTTCGGGAGAGTTACTTTTGGTTTACCAAGCGACTTCTTATACTTTTGACATATTTCACAGTTTTAAATTACTCTCTTTATTGTTGATCGAAGTTCTTTATCTAATAGATTAGCATTTCTATATGCAAATAACAAATTCTCTTATCCCTTATGATTTGTTACTTCATGTATCCGTTTAACACTTTTATTAACTCTTCACATCTATGCTACTATTAATGAAGCATACATAGTGTCTACTGTTGTCCAATCACTACATGATTCTAATGGTATTATCAAATGACCTCCTTTTGTTTCTTCAAGTTGAATGGCATATATCTCTCCAAAATCGATTGTCAGAATATTTGACATGAAATCTTGTGTAGCTTTCCATTCCATCAGAGTTTTCTGTCTACAACGTAAAGGCACATTAGCATTTACAACATAAATTGACAAATATTTATGAATATTCTGTCCTGATGACTTTTTCGGTTTCATTTTCAAAGGTATGTCATATACTTCAGTACCTTGTATACATTTCACTTGGACCAAATCTAAAGTTTTGGTTACGTCTTCTTACATTAAATTCTTCTTTACCAATATTATTCGGTTCTATTTCAGTATCGTACCTCTATCAGTTCCCGTGGTCGTAGGAACTTAAAATTTTCAGTGAGTGTTCAGGTAGGCTTACAATGACCTCACACTAAATTTCAGTCGAATCGATCAATAACTTTTTATTTTACCGACCTTTTAATAATTTTTTTCGAGAGAGCTTTTTTTGCCTGTCGCCATATGCATTGTTTACTATATTGACTCGAATAACAAGACACCTAGACGGAAACCGACACACTTTAGACTCGAATTACAAGACACTAAGACGGAAACAGACACACTGCACTAACTGCCTAACACTGCAGTTCATAAAAATTAATATTATTTTCGTATACTTTAATTTTTGCGCGAAACCACCATTTACTATAAAATACTATTTGGTGTTGATCAATGGTTTGGTGTCTAGGTGTGAATATTGCCATGACCTTGATTTTGACCTTGAGTCAAAATTCCAATCCATATCGGGGCCTTTGCGTTTATGCTTGCCGTGGCCTTATTTCTTACTGTATTACCAAAGTTAAGGTTCAAGGTGAAAGCCGAGGCGACGTCCTTCAGAAAAGATAATTGGGTCAATGTCATAGGTCAAGGTCATCTTACAGAAAACTAAACTCAAAACTTTTCAAAGTCATTTTTGGGATATTTGACCTTGACGTACGACCTTGACGCAGTTAACTTTTTTGAAGGACATCGTCTTGGCTTTCACATCGAACCTTAATTTTGATGATACGGCCGGGAATAAGGCCATGGCAAGCATAAACACAAATGACACGAGATCGATATTTTTTTTGGACTCAAGGTCAGTGTGCGACAGGACAAAGTTAAACGTCGGTGGTTCAAGCCAAGATGATGAGCTTTCAAAAAGGTTTTGGGGTCAAGGTCGTTAGTCAAGGTCAAATGTCCCAAAACTGACTTTAACAAGCCAACAGTAAGGCTGATGTCCCCCGCCGAAATCCAAAAATAATAAGATGACACATATTAATTAATCGAACATTTATTTTTTTCAAAATATTAGCTTTAGCTCAAAATATTAATTATTGACTTAGTTAAGACATTCGCTTAATGAGTTATGTTCCAAAGTCTTGACCAATAAAAGTGCTTATCGCTCCTTAGCCAAAGCAGAAAATTTGCAACATTGAACTTAGTCAAGGTAATGATAAAATGAATCTATACTCTGGGTTCTGAGTTACATTGCTATCACTTCATTACAACTAAAGTTATCGTGCCCCAAAGCATCAACCAATCAGATTTCTTATCGTTCTGCTGACCCTCAACAGAAAAAGTTGGTCAATATATCGGTGTTATAAAGGTAAAGCTATACACTTAATCAGAACTTAATAAGCATCAACCAATCAAATTGCTTATCTCTGCTTACCCTAAGCAGAAAATGCTCACCTGCGAACCCCATCAAGGTATTCACCTAATAGAAACCTATGCCAAGTGTGAACATTCTAACTCAATTAGAACGAGAGTTATTGTGTTCCAAAATCTCGACCAATCAAATTGCTTATCAGACATCTTACCAATAGCAGAACATGCCCATTATCAAACTCAGTCAAGGTATTGATGTAATGAAACTACACACCAAGTTTCTTTATTTCACCTAATTAGAATTAAAGTTATCGTGCCCCAAAGCATCAACCAGTCAAATTGCTTGCCTCTGCTTATACTAAGCAAAGAATGCTCATCTTCAAATTCCATCAAGACATTGACCCAATAAACACTCACACTAAGTTTGAACATTCTATCTCAATTAGAATGAGAGTTATTCAGTTCCAAAGTCTCGATCAATCAAATTGCTTATCGCTCTGCTTACCCTGAGCAGTAAATGCTCATTATCGAACTTAGTCAAGGTATTGATGTAATGAAACTATACACCAAGTTTCATCACTCTCACTTAACTAAAGTTATCGTGTCCCAAAGCATCAACCAATCAAATTGCTTATCTCTGCTTACCCTAAGCGGAAAATGCTCATCTTCGAACTCCATCAAGGTATTGCCATAATAAACACCTACACTAAGTTTGAACATTCTAGCTCAATTAGAACGAGAGTTATTGTGTCCCAAAAAGTGTGACAGATGGACAGACAGACGGACGGACGAACCCATTTTAATAGTCCCCTGCTTTCTTCGAAAGGCGGGGGACAAAAAGTTTGAGTTCAGTTTTCTGTAACATGACCTTGACCTATGACCTTGACCCAATAATCTTTTCTGAAGGACATCGTCTCTGCTTTCACGTCCAGCCTTAACTTTGATAATACGACAAGAAATAAGCCCACGGCAAGCCTCAATGCAAATGACCCGAGATCGATGTGAAGTTTGGACTCAAGGTCAAGGTCACAGTTGTTTAAAGGTGACTATTGAAGGTCATCACGACCTTTCACATTGACCACTCCCATTGAGTTCCTATCGGACACAGGTCCCTTGTGTTTGACCGTTTTCTAACCGAGCAGTGTGCGACAGGGCAAAGTTAATCGTGGGTGGTTCAAGCCAGGATGATGGGCTTCAAAAAGGTTATGGGGTCAAAGTCGTAGGTCAAGGTCAAATGTCCCAAAACTGACTTTGAAAAGTTTAAGTTCAGTTTTATGTAACATGACCTTGACCTACGACTTTGACCCAGTTATCTTTTATGAGGGGCGTCTTCTCTGCTTTCACATCGAACCTTAACTTTGATAATACGGCAAAAAATAAGGCCACAGCAAGCATAAACGCAAAGGCCGTGAGATCGTTGGGAAATTTGGACTCAAGGTCAAAGTCATGGTTGGTTGGACTTGACTAGTGAAGGTCGCCACGACCTTTAACATTGACCACGCCCATTGACTTCCATTCAGACACGGGCCCTCTGTGTTTGACCATTGTCTGACCCAGCAGTATGCGACGGGGCAAAGTTAATCGTTGGTGGTTCAAGCCAGGATGATGGGCATTAAAAAAGGTTATGGGGTCAAGGTCGTAAGTCAAGGTCAAATGTCCGAAAAATGACTTTCAAAAGTTTAAGTTCAGTTTTATGTAACATGACCTTGACCTACGACTTTGACCCAGTTATCTTTTCTGAAGGGCGTCGTCTCTACTTTCACGTCGAACCTTAACTTTGATAATGCCGCAAGAACTAAGGGCACGTCAAGCATAAACGCAAATGACCCGAGATCGATGGGAAGTTTGGACTCGAGGTCAGCTTCAAGGTCACGTTACTATTCACCGTAACGGCCAACCCATCTGGTCAACATCAAATAATATTTTGTAGAAATGGTTGGCTTGTCGCAAAATTTAAAATATACGAAAATCATTATTAAATTTAATGAACTGCAGTCATCGTCAGCTAGCGCAGTGTGTCAGAGTCCGTATAGTGTCTTGTTATGCGAGTCTAAATAGTAAACAAAAAAAATGGCGACCAGCGGATGAAGTTCTCTCTCGGCAGAAATTAAAAGTTCGGTAAAATAAAAAGTTATTAATCGATTCGGCTGAAATTTGGTGTCATCCTTAACATCCCCTACAAATTTCATGTTCCTACGACCACGGGAACTGGTAGAGGTACGATACTGAAATAGAACCTATTATTCTTATTTAAATAATTGTTAAACCATCTTTCACCTGCAAGACTCTCTGGTGCTCCACAATCATAACATCAAAATCTTCATCAGCTTTAGTAAAATGAATTTTCACACTTTCATCTAATATTATATCCTTACTATCAATAAAGTCACAAACTTGAACATTAGTTGTTTTCAAATTCTTCATTTTTTCATCTAATTTTTTTATTCTTTCTTCTAGATTCATTCTCTCTTTACTCGGATATCTCTCTCTACTCATTGATCGATCATTTCTTTCCATTGAAAATCTTCTGTTTGCTCCAAATCTTCTTCCTCTTGATACTGACTATCTTCTTCGATACGTTCCTCCAGAATTTGATCTCCACTATTTCTGATTAGAAGATGACCGTTAAAATCTCCTAAAATCTGGTGTTCTCTTCCAATGTTCATATCTACTTCTATCTGAATTATTACTGGTCCAATAAGCTCTTTTCTCAGATAAATCATCTCGTTCTATCTTCATCTCTCTGTATTTCGCCTTCAACTTAAAAAACATTTCACTTTCTCCTAAAAGTTCAATCTCGCGCTCTATTTCTCGTTTTTCACTTTCATTTAATTGACCTTCCTGGAATAATTAAGTTTCTCTCTAATGCTTTCAGAATATTGGAAACTGTTCTTCCGCCACTAGTTTGTAGCTTCTCTATAACTGTTGTAGATACATATTCAACCAGTCCTTCTCTTTCTTTGTTCTTTTTTAAACTTTCTATCAGATCCCAATATTTGTTCAATTCCCTATAGATCTCTGTTATTCTGGTCTCATACTTTCACTTGCTGTATTCTGTTGATGTTTTCAACCAGTAACTCAACTATCTTCTGTTGACTTTCCATTTTTTTACTTAATTTGTGCTACTATCTCTATTTCTCCTCATTAACATTACTTGCTTGGCCTGCTTTGAGTTGTTCTAATGCCAATTCAGCTCTTGCAGCTCTAAATGCCACTTCTTGTTCGTACATTTCTATAATCTTCTCTTTCTCTGCTTTCTTTTGTGTAGGTTTAATAGGGCATATGTTATCGTCATTCCAAATATGACTAATATTGGTCCACTACAAGTTTCACATACAAAATGTTCAAACTTTCCAATGTAGTCAATACTACCATATTGGTCTTAAATTTTGAAGTTCATAAACCATAGTTTCTACAGATTTGTAATATTCAAAAATATCTCTAGTATTAGACATTATTAATTTTTCATTGAAGGCATTCAAGGGGGTAGGGGGTGGGTTGTGAATATATTTAAAGTGCACATAAGACGACAAATTGAAACTCGGCGTAGTGATGGACAGTGGTTATTATATGCACATTACGGAAAGTTAACATCAATCTGATTAAAAATAAATCAGCTATCTTCACTCAAAGTCGCAAATATAGACCTCCCGTAAAAACGACTTGGCCAATTATCGAAAACACTCTTAATCCCCTCAGTCCCTAGTGACGTCACAGTGTACAAATGCATATTCGGAATGTTTATTCCTTAATTACCTATATACAGTCGGTGTGTGTATTCATTAACGCTTGACCGATTCCTTAATCCTTGACTACGGAATAATTTGTTTTACTAAATGCCATTCAAAGAATAAAGAATAAATTTGTTTCGTAATTTAGAATTTGTTTAATAAAGCCGGTTGCTGTAGCCATATTCCCCACGTCTTTTTAATCAGAATAAGCACACCGTAAACCAAAAATGTAGCTTACATGGGACCGGTTATCGTCAAGATTTTACGAAAAAAGGAAATAAACTTACCTTACCACCCAGAATCTAATACACGTATCCAGTTAATAGAATGCCGTCTAGAATATGTTAAAAGCCGCCAAGATTTATCAAAAACCGCCCAGTTTGTGTGCTACCGTGTAGATCAAAAAACATCGCTTTGTTATCGGTCGTCCACTTTACGACCGTTCAGTTTCTCGGGGCGATTTTAAAAATGAACACTACCATTTAGATTTGAAGGAGTTTATTTTTAGACAAGACATTTATTTTCCCGGACGTTGTGGAGAAATGAACAGTGTTTAAAAGATTTTACGTCAAATTACCACTTGGTCATCGTTTTATTCTTTCTGTTATTCATATCCCATTACCTCGTGCACCAACAACGATAATTAATTTTTCATTGGGTAGGACCATCTCAACGCGGAAAATTTACAGTAGCTATTGGCTAACAGCATGTAGGAAAGGCGGGGAAATATCACACGGGTTACGTATGACTGAAATGAAAGATGAAAGCGAGGATTTCCCTTTCATGTCACGTGATTCCGATAAGAATTGAGAGAAATAATTTAGTGATTTGCATTGTTATGCTAGGCTACTTTAAAAATTAGACATAATTCGTATCAACAAATAATAACTTATAAACTTATAATATAGAACATAGTTTATTAATATTACTATAATCTCTACTTCATTCATTAATGATTCGGCATTACACGAAGTTCATAATAAATGGAGTATATTTGTGATTGCGTAGGAACCGTGACCCAAATTTATTACTTCAAAAAGACGTTCTCCGAGGTAAAATAGTACCACGCGTTTAACGACTAATGAAGACAAATATCTACGTAGATCATCATGCGATACGAGACATTTTAATGTGTAATATTTTTATATCCACCATCATCGGGCTCTCTGATTGGTCAATCTCTTTACGGTGATTGACAGGTCGGAACAATGATATTAACAGATCAAAGAATAAAATTGCACGTAGCCACAAATACTAGGTCAGTATTAAAGCAAAGCATGCAGTGTCCACCTTACAACATATTTCATTGATTTATGATTTATTTTATAATATATTACTACACAGTGTAGACCACAATGTGTTACGATTCGCATTTTGGTATTCTAAATTGATTCTTATACGGAATTCTTAAATTTGGAACCTTTTAGTTCCATTTCGTGTACGGAAATTAAATCAACGATTAGTTTTTAAATTATTTATGATGCCGAAATAATATCAATCTAATTTGTCTTATCTAAAAGGGCTCCGGCGCAATTTAACGAATTACTGGGCAAATAAAGTATGTATTCACTTGTCGCTATATTATTTTAATTTTAGTGCCGAAATAATATCAATCTAATTTGTCTTATCTAAAAGTGACCTCGGCGCTATTTATAGTTGATTATTTAATTATTAGGCGTTCAGTCCGTGATGTATTTTGGCGAGTGATTTAGATGGCAATATGTAGCCTACTTGTAAAATAAACCATGTCTGTAATCATAAACTAATCTTATCACAAACATTTATCCATCGAATAATTTATATTCGGATTTCATATCAAGTCAATTAAATATTGTCTAAATATATTTTATTACAAAAAACATCGGTGAACTGATCTAATATCTAAAATCATATCGGCAATAAAATAACAATACGATTATACAGCGAGGGACTAATCTCGTTTGTTACCGGTAATCACCAAAAATCAACGAATAAAACTTATTTATTCCATTTAAATTTTAAATTGTGTACGATTCAAGTATTAGTTGTGGACGACTTAACCAATCAGTTGTTGTGTACGACTCTATTCAAGTATTAATTGTTTTGGACGACACCACCAATGCCTTGTGGACGACTTCGCTGTGGACGACTTCGCTTGTAGACGACTTGACTGGCACCCGGCCGGTATATGTTGCTGTCAATATCTGATATCGGTAAAACTTAATCTACACGGTAACACAAACTTGGCGGTTTTTAATGAATGCTGGCGGCATTTAACACACTCTAGACGGCAATCTATTGACTGGACAAATGTATTAGATTCTGGATGGTAAAGGTAGTATCTTTGCTTTTTCGTAATATCTGGACGATACCCGGTCCCTCATAGTGATAATTACGAGCTAATGATTACCGACAATACACACTTTTAACTGGTGGTGTTGTGTATACAGTGATATATTATACAGGCAGTGATATATTGGATAGATAATGTGTATACTATGTGTAGCGCCTGTGACGTCATCAGCCAATTAACCGGATAAAGGTCGTTTATGAAAATTTGAAAACCGTTTTTGGCTGTCCTATACTAAAACGTAAATAGCTCAGTTAATTTTAATCAGATTGATTTGAACTTTCCGTAATATGGATTTAGTAATCATTGTTTATTATATTATGTAATAGGAAATTATGATCTTATGTGCACTTTAAAAACTTTTACTTCAGTCCAATTGGCTCAATTTTGTTTCATTACACTTGTTTCATTACACAACTTCTTCAGACTTGTTCCAACCATTGTGGCTGTCAGAAAATACCATTTCCATATCAAAACTCTGGCACTATGAATATTTCTGTTCCACTAAAAGAGTTGAATTCTATAGTCTCTATTTATGTATAACAATTTCTGAACCTTTAAACTTCATATTATCATTTCACAATAAGTCCTGGTCTGTTCTCACACAGCCATATCCACAGTTCCCACCCCATTCCTTGAAATGGGTAAAAGCTTTTAGAACATAGTCAATCTAACTTTTCCACATATAAAATACAACCTTCACTAGATAACTGAGTCCAAGGAACACAAACGCTCTGCTACCATATAAACAAGTCTTTATCCAATGAAGTTTAATATCAAACTGACTGCCTTGTACATAGATACAATGTTACAAACAATAATACTCAACAATGTTCACCCCAAACTAAACTCACACTGATTACTATTTAAGGTATCTCTATTTAAACATGCATTATTCAAGAGCTAAATCTGTCTAGTGCAGGTCATTATTTGGGCATGAAATGTTTTCTAAAGTATTAATTAGACATTAATTAACTGATCCAGGCCTTAATCAACTTTGGATCGCATCAGATTGCTCCGATATTAAACAGATTAAAACGTTTCAGTGATAAATCAAATATGGCGCCCCAAGACGCTTGGAGTCTTAGCTTCGATCAACCAGGTCCGTGGTTGAAATTATTGCACAGGTCGGCCAAATCTTAAAATGTCAATATCTTCGCTTGCAATAGAGTAATTTGAATGAAATTTTCAAATTATTCATTTTACATCATCTACTTTCGAATTAGTATAGCAAGAATGGCTAGTTCTTATCTATATCTTGAATAATGTAACTTTAAGGTATATATCAGAAACCACTGATAATATCTTTTCAAGACTTTGTACACATGAAAGCCTATTAAAGTAGTTGTGCTAAGTATTAAATTTTGGGTTGAATGATTTTGTGTGATGGTTTTCATGGAAGCAAATTGACGTTGATATAGGTTCAATTATTATTCTTGAACAGACCTTATGATCTAAAAAAGCACATGCTCCCCCACCCTCCCAAGTATAAGCGTGGCTGCAGGATGTTGATTTACTCTCATCTTGTTGCTGTTATGTGGTTCCCCCTTGTCAGTAATGCAGGATAGAGGTCCTGACAAGGACAGCTGTCTAGTTCATCGGTTGATACAAAAAAAGAGGTCCTGTGTATATATTGGTGTGCACGTAAAAGATCATTGGCAGTTGAAATTCAATATAAGAGTAAGCCGTAGCGCCGCTGCCCGGGGAAAATTGCCCTCAAAGCACATTGTATGTCATATGCCTGTCTTCATTAGCCCAGTTTAGGAGCAGAATAGTAGGACGTTAAAACCCATTTCATTTCCTCCACCCTTCAAAGTATGAGCAAGGCTGCAAGATGTTGATGACTTACTCTCATCGTGTTGCTGTTATTATGTAATCAGAATGAAAGAATGCTTTATTAATATATATTTTAAACAAAAATTGAGATTGATATTGCTTTAAAATATGTTTACAGATATAAATCTGGAACGGTTTTATTATTGGATATAACGAAGAATTGTAAGGTGTTACACAAATTACGTGGGCATGATGATGAGATACACAGTATAGCATGGTGTCCAGTACCTGGTGAAACTATATTTGATGATGAAGAAAAAGATGACAATACAATAGGTATAACAGGCATTGAAATATCATGTGTTCAATAATTACGCACATTAAAGACTGGAGCAACGTCAGTATTCATTAGCCAAGTGGGAGCTAAACAGTAGGATGTTAAAACCCCATTTCATTTCAAATTTATGAGTTTCTAGATACCTGATTCAAACGTCTATTTTCCATCTCAGATTTAAAAATGAAACAAAAAATAGTTGTATTGAATTAGCTTTGCTTTCAATTTTTCGCGTCATTTAGACAATCTCATGATAGATGACTGGATGATGGGAATTATATGATATGTAATTAGAATTTACAACATATCACACACAGTAACTCTTTCTTGCTACCTTGAAGATTAGATATCGCCCGCTTCCTTGGAGGTTAAATATCGACTATCTACACCAATTTTCGTGCTACCTTGAATTACACAACAGGGTAGAATGAATATAGAACAGTACATATAAGCTACCTATCTAATTCTCGCAATTAATTGGAATATGTTATTCATTGTCCCTTAAGCCCCGCCCTCTCCATCATGTGACATAATTACCATGTCTGATATACATCTTTACAGGTTCTATTTTGGCCACTGGTTCAAGAGATAGAACTATCCGATTTTGGAGCACAGAGAAAGGTAGACAACTCTTCCAGAAGAAGTTACCAGTAAATACAGGGTTTAAACGGGAACAGAGAGAGGATGGAAGAAACAAAGTTTGGTTGAGTTTATGTTGGAGGAAGGAGAAATGGCACCAAATAATTTCCAGTTCACATGGGTACGCATCCAACTTCAATTTTTGTGCCCACACATTAATTAAAAGAACACAATGATAATTGAAGAACATCATCTTATGATTTTGATGAAACTTGAAATATAGGTTTATATCCTTAAGATCTGGGTTCCTTTCAATATTGGCATGGATTATAGCCCATGGTGTTACGAAAAATCATCATTTTAAATTTAAACACTCTATAGAGGTCACAATTTTCATCTAATTTTGATTAAACTTGAAATGCATGTTTATAACCAAGGATCTTGTTCCTTTTGATTTTCGGCCATATCAGACCACAACTTCTTTGATTATTGCCAATGATTTACAAAAATCGTGGTTTTAGCTTGTGGTCCCTCTTGAGGTCACAAATATTATCTGATTAAAAAATCTGTTTGAATATATCTCCATTACACCTTAAGGTTAGTGGAGTTCGAATTTCAAGAAAATTTGACAAAATAGCTGCCCCTCATACCCAAATAGTGTTAAGGTATGTAATATCAAGAATGTAAGAGCCTCTAGAGGTCAAAATTTTGATCTGATTTTGATGAAACGTAAAGCATGTGTTTATATCCCAAAGATTCAATATTTGTGTACATCAGACCATGAATTCCTGGATTATGGCCCCTGGTATGTAAAAATCCTGATTTTAGCTGGTGGCCCCTCCAGCAGTCATAATTTTTATCCGATTTTGAAAATAGTTTACAGATTTATAATTCAGAGAGCAGGTTGATTCTATCGTTCTCTGTTGTTAATAATTGTCTTTGCTGACTTGAGTTTAAATAGAATATATGTTAATCCCAATTTCCCACGTCTCTCTATATAAAATCATCAAGTGATTATCTTGAATAAGAATAAAGAGGCATTATGTATTAAAGTTCCAAAATAGATAATGACTATATTGAAAATTTCAGTCAAATTACTTTATTCTGTGCAAAGGTAAAAGTGTTTGAAGTTTGGACAAAATGTAGCATTTATTGTTTATTATCTTAGCAACGTTACTTGGCGATCGAGACTATGTCTTATCTATTTTATCGTTAAACTCTTAAATGGCTGCTGTGTTCATATCTACTGAAAATCAGAGCCATCTAGTAACTCAGAGTTGATTATGACCATGTTATGTTATTAAATGTTAAAAAAATAATTTAAAGCCATAACAATAAAGACCTGCCCCCGAGTTCACAAAGCATTCTAAGACTTAAGTTGAGAATTTACTCAACTTTCAATCACTGTTTATGAGAGAAATATCTTTGATCCAGAAACACAAAACTTTGCACATTGTTTCTTATTGTTGTATTTGATATATTATAACACCAAAAGTTTTATAAAGGGCTATATATAAGTTAAAATAAAGGAAACAATTTTGAGTTAATTCCTAACTTAAGTCTGAGAATGCTTTGTGAACTTGGGCCCTGCAAAGTTAGCTCTTACAGAATACATATTTATTCAACTGAGCTATATATTTCTTTTCAGTGGCGATTTACTACTATGGGACTTACAGCCATCTGCTGAGAAACCCATGCAGATTTTTTCAGCTTCTGAGGGAAAATGTCATACTCGTGTTGTATTTAATATTTGTTGTGGTGGCGTTGATAATAATTTGCTCTTCACAATTTCCATGGATCGCTTGGTAAGTTAATAACTCATAATACAGTGGACTCTGTCACATCCGACATCGTACGGGATCGTTACAGTATGTCGGATTGCACAGCGTGTCAGAGTGCCGAGTTTTCTCCAAAACGGGAAATACTGTAACTTCGAAAACTGGAAGTATTTTCATATTGTAGCTTCGAATCATAAGAATGCTATCAGTGTTTCCGCTAGCTTCAAAATTTACCGGTACACTGTACGAACCGATAGAGGTTAAAAATACCGGTCCACTTGTAACTTCGAAAACTGGAAGTATTTTCATATTGTAGCTTCGAATCATAAAAATGCTATCAGTGTTTCCGCTAGCTTCAAAATTTATCGGTACACCTTTAGAACCGATAGAGGTTAAAGATACCAGTCCACTCGTAATTTTACTAGTCCAGAATCTCACGTCATTGATGCTCCATATGAACTCCAGGTAGATATTAAAATAGATTGGATCATACATTTGATAGTTTCACAGACCCGTTGTCAGTTAAATTTAAATTTTCATTGAATATAATCCACTGCTATAACACCGAATAAATGTACTCCGAGAAACAGTCATTAGTAATATATTTTTCCGAAAGAATCTTCAATACTGAATGTCGATGGCACGTGACATCGTTGGAAAGAGGTCAATGAATCAGCGATGTTAGCTTTAGTTCGTGCCGTCTGTCTATCATTGTTGAATGAATAAAAACTATTGCGCAGCAGAAATAAACCCGTCTTTCCTCTGCTGGTACACTATTCACGGGAACTACGAAAGAGTTAACGACATTTCTTTTGTGTTTGCTGTTAAAAGACGAACGATCGTCTGCCTTTTTTGGAGCCATTTTGTGAAGATCATGCAAACATTGAGCAGCGATCTACAATACAAGACGGAAGATATCGTCATACCGAAGTTACTATAAATAGCACCACTTTTCGACACACGTCGTCAGCACGAGATTTCTGACACAAGTTATGAATGGAAAATTCGTGGATATTCTTGAGTATTTGTTACAAGAGATTAAAATTATCAAAGTAATTAACACAGACCGGCGCCGTATATAGCCAGTTTTAATCTTATAGATAATTGATTGGTGATTGCTTGTTTACTTGTTAATCTTATGTGGCTTCACACCCATTGAATTTTATTCTCACCGATAATTGGGTGCTTCACACCCACCGTTTGAAGGACGGATTATGCGGTGTCGATTCAATGGAAATTATAGTGACGGGACGGCTGATTGTTGTCAAAATCCGGAACTGACAGAATCCAGACTTATCAGATTTTGTTTTGGCTGAAGTAATAGGGAAATAAATCGGGACATGAAAATCATGTCAGATGTGACAGAAATCTGGAATGATCAGACATCGGATGTGACAGAGTCCACTGTAAATGCCAAGATCAATTAACAAGTTCTTTCCTTATTTTATAAAGTTTTTAGTTGCGATTTGGTGTTGGATGGCCGATTGGTTAGCACATTCGTGCTGTATCATAAAGCCTGTCATTGAGTCAACTGGTTGTACATGGCAAGGAGTAGGGTCGCCTGTCCAACCTAGTGGGTTTTCTCCAGGTTCTCCGGTTTCCTCCCACAGCTCAAGAGCCCTACGCGCAAGTGAATTATTGAAATAAAATTAAACCCTATGTTAGTCCTGAAATGACCTAGTTTGTGTTGAGTGGACGTTAAACCCCATTTCTCTCCTTCTTTTAGTTGCGTTGGCTTCCGCTCAAATTGTCTGCTTTGACTTCAATGAATATTGGTTTGAACAAAATAACGCCACCTGTGTATCCCTTTCCCTTGCAACATATTTTATACCCGATCCCTGACAACTGGGTGTAACACAACCGTATACTATTTATATAGGAATAATATTTTATACCCGATCCCTGACAACTGGGTGTAACACAACCGTATACTATTTATATAGGAATAATATTTTATACCCGATCCCTGACAACTGGGTGTAACACAACCGTATACTATTTATATAGGAATAATATTTTATACCCGATCCCTGACAACTGGGTGTAACACAACCGTATACTATTTATATAGGAATAATATTTTATACCCGATCCCTGACAACTGGGTGTAACACAACCGTATACTATTTATATAGGAATAATATTTTATACCCGATCCCTGACAACTGGGTGTAACACAACTGTATACTATTTATATAGGAATAATATTTAATACCCGATCCCTGACAACTGGGTGTAACACAACCGTATACTATTTATATAGGAATAATATTTTATACCCGATCCCTGACAACTGGGTGGAATCCATGCGGTCGCTCTGTATTTTTGTAATTATTTGTTTTTTCGATTTGAATGAAACTCTATCTAATTTGAACGCCCACAAATTCCACCACAATACAAATACAATAAATTGAACCAACCCAGAAATGCTCAACAACTATCTTGAAGATTAGATAGAAATGCCGTTTAAATCAAAAAAAACGATAAGCGAGTAATTAAAAAATACAGAGCTCTTGGGTGGATTCCACCCAGTTGTCAGGGAAAGGGGTATACAGTGTCTAAGTGAATACAGCAAATCCTGTAAATCTTGCTGTTCAATAAGAGTAAACATTAACGTCATCTTTGAAGTATGCGCAATAAATTGTAAATTGTGGATCGAGGAAGCATTTCCCATAAGTCAATCCTGAAATTGTATACTCGGAACGCCAATTACCATATGTCCATATCACTATTAGTTTCAATCGACCTTGAGAATATCATGTTTTTATTTTTGAAAACAGACTTAATTATACAAGTAGATTATTTGCAACGCTTTCAGTTTTGATATGAGCAGATGTTAATATTTCATGTAATGACGTAATTTTAAAAAAAAGAGAACAAAACCCAGTTATGTTCAGGCAGATGAAGCATAAGTTAGATGTCCAATGCTCTTTCCCCTTTTCATTGATACCGGACGGTGGGCCGGTCAAGGAACAGTGTCTAGTCAGATAATATGAAAGGCCAAGGTCCCCACACTGATCAGAGGTGAATATTCGCTTGACCGCTAGTATCACTGATAAAGATGACATCGACGAGACTTAATGAACCTGAAATATTAACTATTTTCCTCCGACAAATTAAATTCTAAAACATTTTTTTGAAGTATAAGAAAATATATAAAGATGTTTGAAGTATATCTGGATAAAAAGATATTCCATATTTAGGGTAAATAGGTACAGAAGTAATGTTTTTGGGCGTTATCGACACCACCTTAATTTGTTATTATTTTTGTAGCTAGGTGTATGGAACCTGAAGACTGTGTCGTGTGTATGTGCTGTACCAACATTAGGTGGATATATGTATACAGTTAAATCGTCACCTGTTGATCCCGGTAATTCTATATTTACACATTTATATCAAATAGAATAGGGGAATCACGTGGGTTAGACGCTGGCTTGCTAGCCTGGAGGTCGGGTGTTCGATCCCTGCATTGGCCGAGTAAGTTCATCTAGATTTCCCGGTATGATTCCCCTGTCAGTGATGCAGGAAAGCGAGGGCCTGACAAGGACAGCTGTTTACTCATTCGGAGGGGACAAAAAAGCTAGGTCCCGTTTACTCATTGGTGTGCATGTAAAAGATCCCTTGGTAGCTGGAATTCGATAAAAGAGTAGGCCATAGTGCCGCTGCCCAGGCAAAATTTCCCTTGTAGCACACTGTATGGCGTATGCCTGTCTTCATTAGCCCAGTTTAGGAGCAAAACAGTAGGACATTAAACCCCATTTCACTTCCAATAGTATAGAAACACAATCACTTTCAATCTAAACAGGGTTAGAATATTACATTGTGATTTTTAACAATAGTGCATTTCATTTTGTGGTGTAAGGGGAGACAATAGTGATATATGGAAGAGTTGCCTCCCATTTATATCTTTGAAAATTTGTAGTGAATATTCTGATAGTTTTGTCGTTAAGACAGATTTGTTACAAAGGTGTTTTTATGCGCACACATTTTCATGTGTTAAGTTACATGCTCTGAAGAAGTAAGTGTTTACTTACGAAACGTTAGAAAGTTTAAAAATGGTTTATGATACCCATGACTTTTATAAGACACATTTTCATCTGGACGTATATTGTCGTTGTCCATGTCCGTCCACCATTTCAGTCCACAATTTGTTTGTGGACAATCTACAGTTCAAAATTTTTGTCTATTGTTCAAAATCTCTCAAAGATCTCGGTTCCTTTTGATATTGGCATGTATCGGGCCACAACTTAAAGGATTATGGCCCATGATTGTACCAAAAATTACATTTTTAGCTTGTGGACTCTCTAGAGCAGGCTTGTCAAATATGCCGCCTGTTGGCCAGATCCGGCCCGCCATGGGTTTAAATGTGGTCGGTGGAATAAATTTCAACAAACAGATGTGTTGATAATTCTTAGAAACTAGTGGTGGAAAGAATATTGTTTCAGGTTTCAGTAAAACTCAGAGAGAGAGTGAGAGAGAGAAATGGGGTTTAACGTCCACTCAACACAGCTAGGTCATTTCGGGACTAACATGGTTAATTTTATTTCAATAATTCGCTTGTGCGTAGGGGTCTTTAGCAGTGGGGGAAACCGGAGTGCCCGGAAGAAACCCACATACCACATACGCTCAAAACCAGGGCTCGAAACCACAGCCACAAGCCAGAGGTTGTCGGCCAGCTAGAGGTCGAAGCCCGGCACTCTAGACCACTAGGCCTACTGCGACCCTCCCAGTAAAACTCAGACTTCTGTCTTAAGTTGTATGTAATACAAGAGAATGTTGTGTTCAATATTATATCTTGTCAATTTGGAAACCAGTCTAAAATCACATGTATCAAGAATGTTTGACTTTGTTTTTAGAATTCAGTAATTTCAAGGACGTTTGTACGGTATATCTCCAACCCACTTGATGTAAAATTCATATTCATCCCCATTACACTGCAATTGAGTTTGAATTTTGTGAAAATGGAACAAAACTTTCCATCAAAATGGACCATTCCTCTTAAACACATATTGTTAAAGCATGTAATACCAATATTGTGGACCCTCTTGAGGTCACAAATTTTATACACCCACATTCCCACGTGAACTTTTATTGCTGCCACCCTTCTCCGTCTGTGTGTCCGTTCACGTTTGTTTGTGGACAATCTACAGGCCATAATTTTAATCAGATTTTGACGAAACTTAAAATATAGGTTTATCTCCTAAAGATCCCAATCGTAACCTCATGGATTATGGCCTCTGATTGTATGAATAATCACATTTATAGCTTGTGGACACTCTAGAGGTCACAATTAATATCTGATTTTTATGAAACATTAAATGTATGTTTAGAACCCAAAGATATTGGTTCCTTTCGATAATAATCACACATATCGGACCCCGACTTCTTTTTAAATTATGGACCCTGATTGTAAAGAAAAATCACATTTTAGGTTGTCTGTCCATGTCTTGCATGGCAACCGCTTATTTAGCTTGTTCTCTGTTCATCTCCAGAGGGGTGGTCTAGAGTGCCACGCTTTGACCTCTAGCTGGCCGGTCATCTCTGGCTTGCAACTGGGGTTTCGGGCCCTAGTTTTAGCGTATGTGACATGGAGATAGGGGCGCCTTCTCAACCTTGTGGGTTTCCTCCGAGCACTCCGGTTTCCTCCCACTGCTAAAGACCCCTACGCGCAAGCAAATTATTGAAATAAAAAATTAAACCATATGTTAGTCCCGAAATGACCTAGTTGTGTTGAGTGGACATTAAACCCCATCTCTCTCTCTCTCTCTCTCTCTCTCTCTCTCTCTCTCCCCCATTGCAAAGTATGGGTGTATATCTTGCATGTGAACCTCTTGTTATATACAGGTCGTCTTGCTGTTGGTGTTGGAGATTCGATGATCAGAGTGTGGAATACCAACAATAAATCTAATATATTTGACGTCCAGACTCTTTGGCAGGGGATTAAATCTAAAGTTACCTGTGTAAGTAGTGTTTGTTATCCAGGCCCGGAGTTCACGAAGTATTCTCAGACTTAAAGGGACATTAACACTCTTAAAATAGCCTTATTCTAACTACTAGATGTTTAAGTGTCCTACCTGTTGTGTAAATTATCCATTACATCCTATTTGACATGTCCAGGGGGTTCGAAAATAAATTACATTTGAAAAGGTTTACGTAAAGCTTTTCAAACCATGTAGTTAAATTTTTCCAATTTTGTAAATTCAGTGTGTTAAGATGAAATTTGTATCATCAATTAATTGGAATATTGTAAAATAGTACAATTTGTTGAACAGAATAATTATTGGGACATATTATTCCATTACAACAAGAGTGTTATTGGGCCTTTAAGTTAAGAATTTGCTCAAAATAGGTAACCTTATTTTAACCAATAAAATACTATGCACAAAGTTTTGTGTTTCTGGATCAAATATATTTCTCATCAACTGTGATTGAAAGTTGAGTAAATGCTCAACCTAAGTCTGAGAATGCTGTGTGAACTTGGGGCCTTATATTTGAATGATTTATGTTACAAGATATTTGAATGATTGATAACAATCAAGTATTAACCATTCTTAATTTATATATATGATCTTCGGCAGTACAGCCAATCGGATACAAAGTACTGCTTGTTAATTCAACTAACAATCGTTTTAAAACAAAAAAACCCCCACAAAAATGACGTAATCCTTCAGAATATGTTTAGAGAAAAATACAAAAGAAAACTGTATATAGTGTAATTAAGACCTTGTCGGATTTATTTTATAAAACACTAGATATTAGTCAAACTTGATTACCTAGAAATTATTAAAATCAAGTATTCCAAAACTATTGTTTAGGAAAATAGATAATCCACATTTTGAGCAAGTAAATGTCTGCTTTTTTTTGCTCTAATTCTAGTTTGTTGCTATAGCTAACAGAAGTTAGCATGTTATTTTTAGTCTGTTATTTGTTTGTAATGTTTTATATCTGTGTTGGGTAGTGCCCCAAGAGATGGCCTAATGATTAGCATGTGCACATTTACTATAATGTCTGTCATTGAGTTAACTGGCGTGGTTTCGATTCACCGGTTGTATGTGACAAGGAGGGGTTTTTCTCTACGTCGTCAAGTTTCCTCCCACTGCTAAACAACATAATATGTCCTATTTCTTTGATTATTTATCCCTCAGTTAAACTGGCATCCTAGTAAAGAAGGTTGGTTAGCATATGGTACAGATGATGGTCGTGTAGGGATTTATGACATTTTTTCACAAAAGTAAGTAAATCCTTATTTTTAGTAATAAAATGAAATGCTGTAAGTTTTTAATGTCCTATTCTGCAGGAGCAAGGGTAATGAAGACAGGGGGGTACCTGTTGAATGACCACACCATAATAAAGTAGATAAAGTACAAGTAATTCTATGTTTACAGCAGATAAATATATCTTTTAAAAAAACCAAAAAACATCCAGGTGAAGGGAGTTGGATGGCTGGATGGCTGTATCATAAAGCCTGTCATTGAGTCAACTGGCATGGTTTCTAATCCCCGGTTGTACGTGACGAGGAGAAGGGGTTGCCTGTCCAACCTCGTCGGGTTTTCTCCAGGTCCTCCAGTTTCTTCCCACTGTAAAACCATATGTTAGTCTCGAAATGACCTAGTTTGTGTTGAGTGGTCGTTAAACCCTATTTCTCTCTCTCTCTCATCCAGGTGAAAAATTCACCACTTTACTGCATTCTGTGTCTGTGATGATGATGATGACATTTTTTGTTTTTGTTTAGACCACCATTGCTGTCGGGAACTTTTCATAGAAAGACAGTTTATGTTGTAGTGTGGGGACCACCATCTAAGTGTACAGGTAATATCAGTAAAATAAACTTCATTAATGGATATGGTTTTGTATAATCAATTTGACATTGTAACAAATATCAAATTATTAACAAAGTCCAGAAAAGGAAGTGTTGAGATTTTTTTTCCATCTTGATGTAACTTTATGGTTGGTCGATTTTAACTCTGAAAATTCAGGTGTGCATATGTAGAAACAACTCATCTAGATGATGTCATACTTTTTAGGTTCATGAACCGACAAAGTATTTTTATTTTCTCCCCGGCTGTATGTGACAAGGAGTAGGGTTGCCTGTCCAACCTGGAGGAGTTTTCTCCAGGTGCTATGGTTTTCTCCCACTGCTAAAGACCCCTACGCAGAAGTGAATTATTGAAATAAGAAATTAAACCATGTTAGTCCGGAAATGATCTAGTTTGTGTTAAATGGAGGTTCAACTCTATTTCTCTCTTTCTATTTTTGATATTTTATAAATGAATGTATGGCTGTCAGTCACTTATCAAGCTTATGAACCCTCTAATCTGATAACTAGAACAACAGCTAAAGTTGTCATCTGATTACCTGTGCATGTTTTGTATAAGGGGATCACGGTGGCTAAGTGGATAAGGCCCTGGTTCGCTAGCCTGGAGGTCGGGTGTTCGATCCCTGCATTGACCGAGAAAGTTCATCTCGATTTTCCAGTGTGATGCAGAAGAAGGGCCTGACAAGGACAGCTGCCTAGTCGTTCCGATGGGACAAAAATCCGACACATTAAAGTGCACATAAAAAGATCCCTTGGCAGTTGGATTTCGATATAAGAGTAGGCCATAGTGCCGCTGCCCGGGCAAAATTTCCCTCATAGCACACTGTATAGCGTGTGCCCGTCTTCCATTAGCCCAGGTTAGGTGCACAATAGCAGGACGTTAAACCTCATTTCTTTCTTTCTTTTGTTTTGTATAATCTATGTTAGCCCTAGGGAAAACTTAAAGCTAATCAAATTGAGGTAATTGTTGCAGATAATTACTGAGTTGTTAATCTATTTCAGTTTTTATTTTCTTGTAAATCTACACATTACCTACTAAAGATTTATGATTGACTATTTTTTTGAGGACTGCTTGAATGATTATGCTGATGTGTGCATTATGTTTTGTTTTGTAATTTTTACAGAAGAAAATAAGAGTAATTTTAGTCTGTATACAGTTGGTGATGGTATTATATTAGAACATCATCCTAAATCTTTACAACAAGAAGCTACACAAATAAATAAACTTATAGAAACAGTTAATAATGGCAAGAAAACACCAGTAAGTCTTACATATATTTATATATATTTATATCTTTAAACAACAGTTTATATGGAAAAACAATCACTGGTTTATAAGCATAGAACAACGTTTCGACAAGTATTCTCTTATTGTTATCAAACACAAATGAACCAGTGATTGTTTTTCCATATAAACTATGATGTGTTTTTTAATGTGTTCAAATCGCTGAATGCCACTCAAGGATTATATAAATTACCTTGAGAAAGAAAATAAATGTTTTTAATTTTATATGATGGTGCATTGAAAATATCACTTGAATCGCCTAATTATCAAAATATATGTTCAGATCTACTTGGAGAATTCTTAGATCAGGGGGGGTGTTTATAGTAAAAATGAGAGTGACATGACGCAGCCACGAGCCAAGCACCACAGTTGTGATATTTGTAGTTGGGACCGCGGACAACTTAGAGAGATTTTTAATCTTGATAGAATTTTCCATTTTGACCTGCTGATTCAAGTCTGTAGCATCCGAGAATGTTTTTTAGGATATAAATAAAAGAAAATATCTATTTCCATATCACTATTGTGGAAGCAGAGGTAAAATTAACGATGGGTGATTTGTATATTTTGGAAAATAAGAAATTTCTCACGGCTTTATCAAGATGATTGAAACAATTTTGAACTGGTATTCCTATTAGGGATTCAACATTTCGCAACATTGTTGTTGTTTGGAAGGGATTCTCATAGTTTGCGAGGGATTCCCATAGTTTGTGAGGGATTCCCATTGTTTGCGAGGAATTCCCATTCCCATAGTTTGCGAGGGATTCCCATTCCCATAGTTTGCGAGGGATTCCCATTGTTTGCGAGGAATTCCCATTCCCATAGTTTGCAAGGAATTCCCATTCCCATAGTTTGCGAGGGATTCCCATTCCCATAGTTTGCGAGGGATTCCCATTGTTTGCGAGGAATTCCCATTCCCATAGTTTGCGAGGGATTCCCATAGGTTGCGAGGGATTCCCATAGTTTGCGAGGGATTCCCATAGTTTGCGTGGGATTCCCATAGTTTGCAAGGGATTCCCATAGTGTTAAAATCATGCGCAAAGTCTAAAAACCACCAGCTACTACAAAATGTAAAATTGTTAAATTCCGTGATCACTGTATCTTATAGTTACAGTTCAAATAACTGCGAACACTTGATGCAAAAAGTAAATCCGAAGCTCTAACTCATCTACTTGATAGGTATCTTCATGTGCGCCATTGATATAATCTTTCAGATTTATGCTGGTTTTTTTTCCAGGGAAGTCAGTTAATTAGAAGTGATATATCATGGAAACCGGATTATTCTCTTGTTGCTATTGGTAATGAGGATGGGTATGTAATTTTCTTTTGCTTGTATCGGCATTACATCTAAATTTGCAGGACAATTGTCGTTGGGATAAGCGGGGAAATTTTAGATCCTTGTCTCATTCAGGGTCAGATATTAGCATTCCATACATATTTATATTTATAACATTAATTCTTAAAATTTACCAAAGCGTATCTAAACTCCATGTATTTCAACTGGTATTCAAAGTTGGATAATTGTGGCATATTATATAAGGCACGATTGAAATGAGTAGGTCCTCGGGCACTACCTGCTTGTGAAAAATGCACCAGGTATATCATTTTTATTTTTTTCTTTGAAAAAAAATAACCAAAGAAAAATTTTACTGGCTGCTGGTGAAAATTATTTAACTAAAAAAAAAAATGCTGTGTGAAATTATCTTGATAGAATGTACATAAGGGGTTATAGTATTATTAAGAATAATGAGAAACCTTACATTTATTAAAAGCACATGTTAAATTGGCCTTAAAATAATACAGTTCCTGTGTATGCATTTCTTGACATTTGCAAAAATTGTTTATATATAGCCCTTCAGTAAATTTTATTTTTACTAGAAATTTCACAGAAAGCGTATTAAAATTTTAACGACCGCCCTCTCCATTTCTTTGCTTTTCAAAGAAAGAAGGAGACTATTAAAATGGGTGTCTGTCTGTTACACTTTTTGAAACACTCTAATTGAGTTAGAATGTAACGTGAGGTAGATGTTTATTAGGTCAGTGCCTTGATGGAGTTCGTAGATGAGCATTTTCTGCTTAATTAGGGTAAGCAGCGATAAGCAGCTTGATTGGTTGAGACTTTGGAACACAATAACTTGGGTGAGAGGGATGAAGCTCTTAGTACAGATTCCTTATGACAATACCTTAGTTTTGTGATGAGAATTTTCTGCGTAGACTAAGTAGTAATAAGCAATTTGACTGCTATAGACTTTGGAACGTAACAACTCTGCTTTTAACTCGGGTAGAATGTTTAAACTTGATGTAGATGTTCATATGGTGAATGTCTTGACTGAGTTCAATGATTAACTTTTCCCCACTAAAGTTAAACAGAGACAAGCAATTTCATTGGTCGTTACTTTAGGACAAGATAACTTTGATTCCTAATGATGATGAGTGATGAAACTAAGTGTATAGTTGATGATTAGTTTGATTGCTCGATGCTTTTGAAAAAGATAAATGTGCAATTAATTAATGTGTCCCCTATTTTTTTGGCAATTCGGCAGGAGACATCAGCCCTACCTGTTGGCTTGTTTCAACATCAAGAACCTACTCATTTTGTTTGTGTGGCCTAATATGGGTATTCCATCATTATGTATTCTGGGAATATTATGATAATAAAGGTTAATTCTTACAGAATATAACCTTCTTCTCTAAATCTCTAGGGGGGTTGGATGGCTGGATGGTTAGCATGTGCACGCTGTTTGATAAAGCCTGTCATTGACTCAACTGGCGTGGTTTCGAATCCCTGGTTGTACGTGACCTGGAGTAGAGTTGCCTGGCCAACCTCGTGGGTTTTCTCCAGGTCGTCCGGTTTCCTCCAACTGCTTAAGACCATACGCGCAAGCAAATTATTGAAATAAAATTAACCATATGTTAGTCCTGAAATGACCTTGTTTGTGTCGAGTGGACACCCCATTTCTCTCTGTATTCTGTATGTTTTGCTTGGATTTTATTTGAATTGCAAATGAAAGAAAACATTTTTTTTTTTTTTTTTAAAGATCAGTGGATGTATATTGGGCTGATTTTAAACTACGGTGTGTCATCCAAGTACATAGAAAACTGATCAACTGTTTACAATGGCATCCACATATAACGACACAAGGTGGATCAACTGTCTCTACATGTAATAGTTGGTTAGCTTCTGGTGCTAACGATGCCATGGTTCATATTGTTGATCTATCGGGTAAGTAAAACATACTTGGTATGAAATTAATTTAATTTGTTTAAAGTTCCTGTACTTGATTGCAATGAAAATAAAATGAAATGGGGTTTAACATCCTACTGTTTTGTCCCGACTGAGCTAATGAAGATGGGCATACGTCATGCAGTGTGCTATGAGGGAAATTTTGTCCAGATAGTGGCACTACCGGCCTACTCTTATATCGAATTTCAACTGAGACAGGATCTTTTACATTCATGTCAATGTGTACACTGGACCCAGGTTTACCATCCCATCCAAATGACTAGACAGCTCTCCTGGTCTGGTCCTGATGAACTTTCTCGGCCAACACCGGGAGTTAACCGATTTAGACTTCTTGCGTTTATCGCTAAACATAACTGGTTTGAAATTAAAATATAAACGGAAACAAGTGAATGTAAATTAGTTTATATACTTTTAGCTTACATTATTATATGCGTTACTACCCATTTGTGTCAATTTCTAAGTCCCAAATATGAGCGATTTAGCTCATTTAATTGTTATGTTTTGTTTTATATAGATATACCAGAAGATAAACCAGTGACAATTATTGAGAGTATGAGAAAATTAGATGGTCATTCAATACGTGTAACCGGTCTATCATGGTGTCCACATATAGATGGTAGAATAGCATCATGTGGTTATGATTCCAGTGTTATTGTAAGTTGACCTTATATTTAAAGGGACAATACCACTCTTGCTGGGTTGACAGGTCCAGGATTTTTTTTTTTAGCCTTATTCTAACTACTAGATGTTTAAGTGTCCTACCTGTTGTGTAAATTATCCATTACATCCTATTTACTCGTCCAGAGGGTTCGAAAATATGTTTAAATCCAAGTTGCATTTGATATTGTTTACGTAAAGCTTTTCAAACCATGTAGTGGAATTTTTCCAAATTTTTAAATTCGGTGTGTGAAGGTGAAATTTGTATTATCAATTAATTGGAATATTGTAAAATAGTACAATTTGTTGACCAGAATAATGATTGGGGCATATTATTCAATTACAACAAGAGTGTTATTGGGGCTTTTAAGATAATTGAGTCTTGTGTACTTTATTCATAGATTGATGATCACTAATCAGTGTAACACAACTCTTTATACTTTATGACCGAAATCATTCGCACGATCTGTGCCAAGGGCCAAATTTGAAAAAGGCCTCAGGCCTAATTTGCTACCCTTGTAAAATGACGTGATTATTATTATTATTATTATACTCAAAGGGGGGCTCATGGGGGAAATATGAATCGGTATAACACAACTCTTTATACTCAAAGGGGAGCTGGTGGGGGAAATACGAATTGGTATAACACAACTCTTTATACTCAAAGGGGAGCTGGTGGGGGAAATACGAATCAGTATAACACAACTCTTTATACTCAAAGGGGGGCTGGTGGGGGAAATACGAATCGGTATAACACAACTCTTTATACTCAAAGGGGGGCTGGTGGGGGAAATATGAATCGGTATAACACAACTCTTTATACTCAAAGGGGAGCTGGTGGGGGAAATACGAATTGGTATAACACAACTCTTTATACTCAAAGGGGGGCTGGTGGGGGAAATACGAATCGGTATAACACAACTCTTTATACTCCAAGGGGGCTGCAGGGGGAAATACGAATTGGTATAACACAACTCTTTATACTCAAAGGGGGGCTGGTGGGGGAAATACGAATCGGTATAACACAACTCTTTATACTCCAAGGGGGCTGCAGGGGGAAATACGAATCGGTATAACACAACTCTTTATACTCAAAGGGGTAGAGGTGGGCGTGAATGGGGAGTTGAGTGGTCTACTGTATCCATGGTGTCATCTCTCGGTAGTGTCTGGTGTAAAATATTTCCATTTTCATCATATTCATCAGAACTGTTAATGTGTTTATATTCTCTCAATTCAGAAAATAGCATCAATCGAGTGAAAAGGAGAATTTCAGAGTACAACGCATGTGCGGACTGCATAAAAAATATCTCAACCAATCATGACAGCTGAAACATATTTGTTACTTAAAATACGTCGCCATTCTACTCACTGACAGAACTGTGACAGGACTGAATTGTGCGTCACACGATTGCAATTCTGATAATTCGAAAAGTTCTGGACTATGAATCAAGCATCCCCAGTGTCTATAGTTATGAGACTATAAAGCCTATTGAGTAGGGCTGCCACGATACGATGCGCATCACGATTCATAGCCTACAATACAATTAATATCGCGATATAGAAAATAAATTAAAAAATTCTGCTAAATTTTTACAGTCTTGTCCTTTAAAAATTCAAAGGCCTGCTTTTATGATTTACTTTATATAAATGTGTTTTTTTTTAGCTAGGTCAACTGACGGGATTTCTTTGTCATTCTTAACGGGAAATCCTAAAAACTCCCATACTTTTCATGTGATTTATATTATGGGGGATTTCGATCTCATTCATCTCAATATTGCTTTTGTCGATCTTGCGTCTTGAATTTGGTGAATTCATTACAAGTGTACTATAACAATAAAAATGCAGCCATTTTGCTGCGACGAAACTGATCTCTGTAGGCGAGGTTAGATGAGATAATAATATATGAAATTGTAAAGGTATTTTCATCAAGAAGATGATATAATTATCATTCATAGAATCAAGATTTACCCTTTATAAGGTCCATGATTTACTGAATAAAAATAATAATTCACCTGTGCAGCCATGTTGCTGCAGCGAAAGGCGTTGGGTTATATTACTTAATATTGATATGAACGGCCAAGTGACCGAAGAATCCTGTCATAAAATGACGCCACATGATCAAGATTCAATTCATTTCATTGTTTTTTGATGGCTCTTGGATTCGAAAGGAGCGTGAATATGAACACGCCTGACATGACATTAAGCTGCGCGAGGAGCTTGACCGTGCACCTAAAAAAGCAAGGCCTGGGAATATTTTTATTTGGATAACTAATCGCGATGTGACAATTGTTTATATTTAGACTGGTGGCCAGTCTCCTCCACACACCAAAAATTGGCCAGTCCTTTCCAAAAAAAAAAAACCAAAAAAAACGTAATCTCTAGAGACTGGGCAAATAGAGCTTCATTCTCATCTAGTAGGTCAACCTGCATTATGTAGGTCATGTGACGTCGTGCACGGGATCACGACATATCTAACAACAACGTGACGTCAACCCTCAGACGGTCAAAGAATGACTGCTTTGCACTCCAGTCGAGACTCATGATTCATGTCACGTGACTCGGGGCTTGCTTGATAACTGTCAATCATTCCAAATAAGGAACAACGTAAAACAGGACAGGAACGCCCATTTTATTGTGAAGCTCGCAAATTGTCCAGTCTCTGGTGCTGGTTACAGGTTTACTCAAAAAAAAATTATACAAATGGAAACGAAAGTGTTGGTTTACTAAAAATTAATACTTTTATATAAATCGAAATGTAAAATAAATAGAAGAGACTGGGCCAGTCTAGTTTATATTGTGCATCGTGGATTTTCAAAACATCGCGGTTCATCGATGAATTGTTGCAGCCTTACTATTGAGACTAAAGTAAATATCTGATTGACTTCAAGTTTATACACATTAGTTAAGGTCATGAAACAAAGAATCCTATTGATTTTCAACAATTTCTGATAATTATTGTCAAGAGTTGTCTATGCTCTAGAAGTCAAAGTTATCATGTGATTGACTTTAAATTGGTACGGTATTTAAGATCATGAGAAGTCTTTTGATTTTCAGAGTTATTGCACTTGATAACTTTGAAAAATCTTGTGCGCACTCTAGAGACCAGGTTTAAGACAATGAACACTATAGATATTCAACAATTTCCGATGAGTACTGCTTGAGTTACGGTCCTTGATCATGATAAATCTTGTGGACGATCTCTGAAGACCAAAATTATCATTCACTTGACTTGAAACTGGGAAAACTAGAGAAAACCTTTGACGTTAAACAGACGTTGCTACTCCTGATCGCATTTAAGTGGGGGAACCTACTCTCAACATTAGTATCTACACCCAACATTAGGATCACATGGCCACCCAACCCCCTTGTTTAAAATTAGTATTAAATGTACGTTTTATTTACATGTGTAGGTATGGAACGTAAAAACAGGAACAGCTTTAGTAAAATATGATGAACACCAAGGTAGAATATTAGGAGTTTTATGGAGTGGTCTCGATCCAGATGAAGTAATGAGTGGAGGATTTGATTGTTCTTTACATAGATGGAAGATTTCCTCTCTACCTAAAGCTGTTATAGAATATGGTGAGTAAAAATATAATTCATTAGGGCCAAACCAATAAAATTCCTTGTCAGGGCCAAACCAATAAAATTCGTCATTAGGGCCAAACCAATAAAATTCTTAGTTCTGTTGGACTTGATAAATAGATAGCCACTCAAGTTTCATGAACAAGGATTCATTTAAAATTACAGAACATATATATTTAGAACAAAAGGCTTTTGAGAGCAATCAAGTACTTTTTATACTGCCACATTGAAATGTGGTCATGTATATTGTCGTTGCATCCGTCCGTCGGTGAACGCTTAAGAGGCTAACCATAATATCCATGTTTTAGATTATGAGACTGAGAATCCTATTGATTTTCAATAATTACCGCCAGAGTTATGGCCCTTGATCACTTTGAAAAATCTGGTGGAAGCTTTAGAGGCTTAAGTTAATATCCAATTGACTTTGAATTTATACACTGTGTTTAAGGTCACGAGAATAAAAAGCCTATTGATTATCGACTGTGTGATAATTACTGTCAGAGTTATGGCCCTTGACCTTCTTGAAAAATCTTGTAGGAGGAAGTCTAGAGTCTAAAGTTAATATTTGATTGACTTTAAATTCATGCACAGTGCATTAGGTCATGAGATGGAGAAGTTTGTCAATTTTCAATGATTTCCAAAGAACACAAATTTCATTTAGTATTCTCTGTAGACATTCATGGTCATTGTTACATGCCTACAGATTAATCAAGAAAATGTGTCATAAAGAAAAGCAAACATCTTTCTTAAAAATTTTGAATGATTGATAAACTTTTGACATTGCTAACATTGAAGGCATTCACAACAGCTATAGACAATATTTGGTATTTAAATGTGCTTGAGATGTCATTGAACAATAGAGAAATAGATGAAAATCCAAAATAAAAAGGAAAATATAAAGCAAATGTATGAATCCAATCTTCACAGCTACTTGTAGACACTCCAAAAGGGGAAATAAGAGATCTGCATGATACCTGAATATATAGGCTGCATTCAACAAGTCGTCAAATTTTGAAAAACTTTTTCTACTTTACCACACAGACTATAATTTATCAAACAATATTTAAACGCCCATCTTCTAAATTATCTGAAATAACACCGTTCAGCCTTTATTAGAATTTTGTCATGTTGACCCTTTAACATTACAAAGCTTGAAAATAAGGCAAGCAAAACTTTTTTGGTGACATAGAACTTCAAGTCCTTTTGGCTTTTGTATAGCTTTAGCATGAATTTTCCCCGCAGTTACAGGTCTTTAACTGCAATTGCTAATATGATTATGTACTCAATAGTTGAGAAATTATCTAACTAAACTGCAATCTGATTGAAACACAGATCTTATTTTGTTTTTTTTGTTTTTTATACTTAAAAATTGTGTATTGTCTTCACTAAACTGAGGGATTAGCCAATTAAACGGCAACTTCTTTGCGTACCATGCATGGAACTGTGGAAAAACTCCTAGAAATGTTGACACTGATGTCCGACATCATAGGGTCAAAAGCTCTCGTACAACCCTTGACACAAGCATCCAGTAGTGTAGGTCATCGAAAGTATAAAAAACCCCAGAAATATAGATATCTGTATTTTTTAATCAAATTAACTAACCATTGCTTTGTCTTCTAAATAGCTGTCTAACAATTCTCGGGCCTTAACATTTCAAAAACTTATGTAGGCCTACCTATTAATTTTAGAATTCTACATTACAAACCTCTCTGACGCTTTCCCCTTTATATCTCTCAATTGCTTTGTTTCTGATGGAAACTAATTATAAGAAATAGAGATTCAAAAGATTGTATTTAAAGGACAATATTGGTGCCAGTCATTATCACATATGTGAAAGAGCGGGTTAAACACATTCAAAATATACTTTTAACGCAGAGGTCATTGCTACGATAGCCGAGTAATACACCTTATCAATATTGCTTCAGTCAGTTAAATACAGCAGTCGCTCATGTTTTCCTTTTCGCCATGTCACTGCTGATTTGGGAAGCTTGTTTTACTCAGCTAGTTTACTCAGCTATCGTAGCAATGATCTCTGCGTTAAAATTATATTTGGAATGTGTTTAACCCGCTCTATCACATATGTGATAACGACTGGCACCAATATTGTCCTTTAAGTTTTTTTGGGCTTCTTAGATATAGTAAGCTGTAGATATGCATGATATAGTAGGTTTCACTCTATGCAAAGATTAATCCTGGATGTTTAACCCTCTCTCCCTCTCCCTCTCCCACTCTCTCTCTCAATTATACAAGGCTAAACATAATATTCTATACATCAAACCTTTATATAACAAAAAGATTGATCAGAATATTTGACACTGTCACCTGCTTGAAGACACAGAGATGGAAAATTTAAGTTCAAAACTTAAAAAAAAAAGCTGTTGCCCACGCTATATTTGTTTTAATCTTGCTGCTAATTTAAAGTGTTAAAATCAGTATTATTGATTGAAATATAAACCATGCTTTTATTATGGCCATAGGCAAACTCTTTGAATTTGACATCACATTTCTCTAATATATGTTAAAAATCTAATTCTTCTTATGAAAACGCAAGTAGTGTAAATGTATGTAATCCGAAGGTTGCGGACCTGCTAGTTTGGATTAACAGAAATAAAAGATGATCTAGATTCAACATTATAGCAAATACAATTGTATCAAAATATAAGAGAAATCCTTCTCTTAGTGAGCAGCCAAAGCCTGTCAGATTTGTATCCAAACCTAAGCCAATTTATAGTAAATTCATTTGATTATATAAAGTTAATTAAGTATAATTGTACATACATAACTGATATTGAATGAAAGGACGACATAATGAAATCATCTGTCATTGAGCTACAGAAATTGATGTGTGACGACTGAACACTAGCAAATATAATTAGTGATCAGCAGATTATCTAACTTGACCATTATACTAATTATACATATGGCAGAAGCTGGACCATTGTTCAATGGAAACAATAGTGTGATCAGTGGAGGGTTCATTACATATATGGTCATAAGATGATTATCATCTTTTACACTAACTCCATACGTATAGTCTGTCATTTGCTCTGCACGTTTGAAGACTAGGAGGTTCCGGATGACCAAGGCTATACAGATTCATCTCCAAGGAAACTACCGCCATTGATGTTACCTGACCAGTCACTTGATGATAATCAGCGTTTTTATACGCCCACATTTTCATGTGGACGTATTATGTCGTCGCCCCTGTCCGTCCGTCCGTCCACAATTGTTTGTGGACTCTCTACAGGTCACAATTCTTGTCCGATTTTGACGAAACTTAAAATATAGGTTTATCCCCAAAAGATCTTGGCTGCTTTCGATATTGGCATGTATCGGATCGAAACTTCATGGATTATGGCCCCTGATTGTACGAAAAATCACGTTTTTAGCTTGTGGACCCTATAGAGGTCACAATTTTTAACCGATTTTGATGAAACTTTACATGCATGTTTATAACCCAAAGATCTTGGTTCCTTTCGATATTTGCACCTATCGGAACGTAAATTTCTGAATTATGGCCCCTGATTGTCCGAAAATTCACCTATTTTAGCTCGTGGTACCTCTGGAGGTTACAATTATTATCCGATTTGAAAAACCGTTCGATTATATCACCGTTACACCCTAAGGAAGGTTGAGTTCAAATTTCTATAAAATCGGACCAAAATTACCATACAAAATGGCCACCGTTCGTACGCAAATACTGTTAAAAAATGGTATATCAAGGTTGTGGACCCTGTAGAGATCACAATTTTAATTCGATTTTGATGTAACTTGAAATGCATGGTTATAACCCAAAGATCTTGGTTCCTTTCGATATTTGCGCATATCGGATCGTAACTTCCTGAATTATGGCCCCTGATTATACGCAAAATCGTCTTGGTTTAGCTTGTGGTCCCTCTGGAGGTTACAATAATTTACCGATTTAAAAATTGTTTGAATATATCACTGTTACACCCTAAGGAAGGTTGAGTTCAAATTTCGGAAAAATCGGACCAAAATTACCATACAAAATGGCCGACGTTCGTACGCGAATACTGTTAAAAAATGGTATATCAAGGTTGTGGACCCTGTAGAGATCACAATTTTAATTCAATTTTGATGTAACTTGAAATGCATGGTTATAACCCAAAGATCTTGGTTCCTTTCGATATTTGCGCATATCGGATCGTAACTTCCTGAATTATGCCCCTAATTATACGCAAAATTGTCTTGGTTTAGCCTGTGGTCCCTCTGGAGGTTACAATAATTATCCGATTTAAAAAATCGTTTGATTATATCAACGTTACACCCTAAGGAAGGTTGAGTTTGAATTTCAGAAAAATGGGACCAAAATTGCCATACAAAATGGCCGCCTTTCGTACTCAAATACTGTTAAAAAATGGTATATCAAGGTTGTGGATCCTGTAGAGGTCAAAATTTTAATTCCATTTTGATGAAACTTAAAATGCATGGTTATAACCCAAAGATCTTGGTTCCTTTCAATATTTGCGCGTATCGGATCGTAACTTCCTGAATTATGGCCCCTGATTATACGCAAAATCGTCTTGGTTTAGCTTGTGGTCCCTCTGGAGGTTACAATAATTAACCGATTTGAAAAATCGTTTGAATATATCACTGTTACACCCTAATAGTTAGTGCAGGGGGACTGCGCCACATATGATTTACACAAAGGACAAACACAGCGACAATACATCATACTCCGAAACAGCAAACGAAACAAACAATAAAACAACAATTCAAAAAAGAGTGAATGGATCCGGGGGCTAGCCGTAAGCGTCCACTGCGCTGTACAGTCCCGGGTCTGAAGCAACTCAGACTTCACTCAAGATTGAACATATTGACTCGTACAAGAAAACGCACAAACAGCCCAACACAATGAAGCAAAGAAAATGTAGACCGCCTCGGGAGGCAGTCGTCTGCTAACTGAATGGTGTGACGTAAATACGTCGTAATGTTATCAATGACGTCAATAGAATTTCTTAACAAAAAGGGCGATAATCAAGATTTAATAATGCTAAAAGCTATGAGTTTTAACAACCAATTAGAATTTTTAAGTTGTATAATTGCACAAAACATAATACTAAATACCCTATACAAGCAATGCAAAACAGGAATGTAGAAGAAAGCATACAATGTAAGTGTATTTATGAAGTAATAAAATAATAACAATAAGGGCGATAATCCAAACATGGCTACGTAACTATACAAATTAAACTAAATTAAATTGGATAATTATCCAATATGTACTCGGTTATATACTTATAAGAAATGTTAAACTTGGTATATTGATGAAACGGAAGTTTCAAAATTTCTTTAAATATTCGTAACTGTGTACCACCTTTGGCAGTGCATTTAAAAAACAGGGATTTTATTCGGGAAAGAAACAGTTCTTTGTTGTTACATACGGTCAAAAATCGTAATGCCTGTGAATAGAAAACATTATATAGTGTTGTATCTGGTATGTTGCTATAAATTGACGGATATTTTACTACTTCAAAACCGAATTTGTCCGTTTTGTCGAAAATACCAACATTAAATCTATTGTTAATGATATTGATGTCCAGGTCAAGAACAGATGCAATTTGGGTGCCGGAATTTTCTTTATTTAATATTAGTTCCGGGGGATATATTTCACTTTTATATTTATTGAAATTTCCATTATCATTGATGGGTGTTATGTCATCAATGTAACGGAAGGTGTAGTTGAGACTTTTAGCTACTTTGTAATCTGTTTTTCTTTTATGGTCCTGAAAATAGAATTCATATTTATGTAAATGTGCATTTGCCATAAATGGGGCGGGGTCAGTTCCCATTGGTAAACCAATAGTTTGCTGTATTATCTGATCCCCAACCTCAAATATGGCATTGTCAATGAGAAAATGTATTATGTTTTGAAATTTTTCTTTATCAAAAATTACAGTTTCGGCATTGCGAGGTTTTATAATCCATCTAGTTCAAATTTCGGAAAAATTGGACCAAAATTACCATACAAAATGGCCGACGTTCGTACGCGAATACTGTTAAAAAATGGTATATCAAGGTTGTGGACCCTGTAGAGATCACAATTTTAATTAAATTTTGATGAAACTTGAAATGCACGGTTATAACCCAAAGATCTTGGTTCCTTGCGATATTTGCGCATATCGGATTGTAACTTCCTGAATTATGGCCCCTGATTATACGCAAAATCGTCTTGGTTTAGCCTGTGGTCCCTCTGGAGGTTACAATAATTATCCGATTTAAAAAATCGTTTGATTATATCACCGTTACACCCTAAGGAATGTTGATTTCGAATTTCGGGAAAATTCGGAACAAAATTGCCATACAAAATGGCTGCCGTTTGTACGCGAATACTGTTCCTTTCGTTATTTTCACATATCAGATCATAACTTCCTGAATTATGGCCCCTGATTGTCCAAAAAATCGCCTATGGTCCCTCTGGAGGTCACGATTATTATCCGATTTAAAAAACTTGACTCTATCACCGTTACACCATACGGAAGGTTGAGTTTGAATTTCAGGGAAATCGGACCATAATTGCCAGACAAAATGGCCACGGTCTGTACGCTAATAGTGTTAAAATATGGTATATCAAGGTTGTGGACCCAGTATAGGTCACAATTTCAATTCGATTTTGATGAAACTTGAAATGCATGTTTATAACCTAAAGATCTTGATTCTTTTCGATATTTGCGCATATCAAATTGTAATTTAATGAATTATAGCCTTTGATTGTAGGAAAAATCACTTTCGATTTTGCTTATTCTCTAACCATCTCTCGAAAATGTGGGCGTATCCTGCCTGGCAGTGCCAGCTTACTATCTTTATATATTTATATCAAGGACTACTAGTAGTCCTTGATTTATATTTATTTGTTTCGTTTTTTAAGTAATTAAATTTTATTTGTACATCCATTTTTACCCATATTTATCATTATTATTTTTATAATCCCAGTATAGGGATTATATTTCTACCGTTTTTATACGCCCACATTTTCATGTGGACGTATTATGTCGTCGCCCCTGTCCGTCCGTCCATCCACAATTGTTTGTGGACTCTCTACAGGTCACAATTCTTGTCCGATTTTGACGAAACTTGAAATATAGGTTTATCCCCCAAAGATCTCGGCTGCTTTCGATATTTGCATGTATCGGATCAAAACTTCATGGATTATGCCCCCTGATTGGACGAAAAATCATGTTTTTAGCTTGTGGACCCTATAGAGGTCACAATTTTGAACCGATTTTGATGAAACTTTACATTCATGTTTATAACCCTAAGATCTTGGTTCCTTTCGATATTTGCGCCTATCGAAACGTAATTTCCTGAATTATTGCCCCTGATTGTCCGAAAAATCACCTATTTTAGCTTGTGGTACCTCTGGAGGTAACAATTATTATCCGATTTGAAAAAACGTTCAAATATATCACCATTACACCCTGAGGAAGGTAGAGTTCAAATTTCAGAAAAATCGGGCCAAAATTACCATACAAAATGGCCGCCTTTCGTACGCGAATACTGTTAAAAAATGGTATATCAAGGTTGTGGACCCTGTAGAGGTCACAATTTTAATTCAATTTTGATGAAACTTGAAATGCATGGTTATAACCCATAGATCTTGGTTCCTTTCGATATTTGCGCATATCGGATCGTAACTTCCTGAATTATGGCCCCTGATTATACGCAAAATCGCCTTTGTTTAGCTTGTGGTCCCTCTGGAGGTTACAATTATTAACTGATTTCAAAAATCGTTTGATTATATCACCGTTACACCCTAAAGAAGGTTGAGTTTGAATTTCAGAAAAATCGGACCAAAATTGCCATACAAAATGTCCGCCGATCATACGCGAATACTGTTTAAAATGGTATATCAATGTTGTGGACCCTGTAGAGGTCGAAATTTTAATTTGATTTTGATGAAACTTGAAATGCATGGATATAACCTAAAGATCTTGGTTCCTTTCGATATTTGCGCATATCAGATCGTAACGTCCTGAATTATGGCCCCTGATTATACGCAAAATCGACTTTGTTTAGCTTGTGGTTCCTCTAGAGGTCACAATTATTATCCGATTTAAAAAATCGTTTGATTATATCACCATTACACCCTAAGGAAGGGTGAGTTCGAATTTTGGAAAAATTGGACCAAAATTACCATACAAAATGGCCGCCGTTCGTATGCGAATACTGTTGAAAAATGGTATATCAAGCTCGTCGACCCTGTAGAGGTCCCAATTTTAATTTGATTTTGACGAAACTTAAAATGCATGGATATTACCCAAAGATCTTGGGTCCTTTTGATATTTGCGCATATCGGATCGTAACTTCCTGAATTAATGCCCCTGATTATACGCAAAATCGCCTATGATTAGCCTGTGGTCTCTCTGGAGGTCACAATTATTATCCGATTTAAAAAATCTTTTGATTATATCACCGTTACAAGCTAAGGAAGGTTGAGTTCAAATTTTCGGGAAAATAGGACCAAAATTACAATACAAAATGGCTGCTGTTTGTACGTGAATACAGTTAAAAAATGGTATTTCAAGGTTGTGGACCCTGTAGAGGTCACAATTTTAATTTCGATTTTGATGAAACTTAAATTACGTGTTTATAACCTAAATATCTTGATACTTTTCGATATTTGCGCATATCAAATTGTAACTTAATGAATTATAGCCTTTGATTGTAGGAAAAATCACTTTCGGTTTTGCTTGTTCTCTATCCATCTCTCGAAAATGTGGGCGTATCCTGCCTGGCAGTGCCAGCTTACTATCTTTTATCTATTTTTTAATCCCAGTATAGGGATTATATTTCTATTTTTTTAAAAATCCCAATATAGGGATTATTTGTTTAACATTTTTTATATTTTTTAAATATCTTCAATTTTTAATCCCAGTCTAGGGATTAATTAATCCCAAATTATTTTAAAGCGCATGCGCTAAAACTATGTATATATTAAAATTTTGGGATTATTTTTCATCATATTGTTCGTACTACCAACTGATGAAGGGCTATTAAGCCCGAAACGCGTTTTGGTTTAGATTATATTTTTTTAAAAAACCTCACAGTGTTGAATCTAGTTTGTTCCTGGGGGATTATTCTCTATATTTTCATCTTACACGGACTGGTTCCTGCTCTCCCTCAGATGTATCACTGAGATACGAATGTATTCGCACTGTCACAGGGAATCTTCCGCCCTCCTACTCTTTGAGTGTGGGGGTTTCATCGTCTTTTTGACTTGGAACTTTTTATCTTTTACACTATGTAACAAGAGGTCACAATTATTATACGCCTACATACTACATATGTCGACGTATAGGATCCAAATGTCATAGATTATGGCCCCTGATTGTACAAAAAAACACGTTTGTAGCTTGTGGACCCTCTAGAGGTCACAATTTTTGTATGATTTGAAAAAATCATTTAAATGCATTACCATTACACCTAAGTAAAGGTTGAATTCGAATTTTGTGAAATTTTTATCGAAACTTGCCTGACAAAATGGCCGCTCCTTGTATGCAAATCGGACATCATACGGGATCGTTTCAATATGTCGCATTACACAGAGTGTCGGAATATCCAGTTTTCTGAAAACCCAAAGTATAATGTAACTCTGAAAACTGGTAGTATTATGTGGTAGTGTAGTCCGATGTGCATAATGAATTTCAAACCAGTCGCCCAAACGTTTTTAAATACTAATGTCGGTTAACGTGCTGTAACGGATCGATGAATCGATTCATCACAGTGGGCTAATTAATTCTGTTGTTTGAGAAAAAGATTTTGGTATAAATTTCATGATTTCTGTATTTCGGGCATTTTGAGACATTAAGGGCACACATCACATTTCCAGAATCCATTGTTGTTTGATTTATAATAAAAAGTATCAAATTATATCTTGTTTATTGTTTGTTTCATGACATTTAGTCTGGTCGAGCTATCCTCAAATCTTGCATTAGTTGGAAAAAATTCCTACCCAAGCGATTATTTTTTCATATGAACAAGTAGGGTGAGTAGCCTTCCAGAAAAATTTTCCCCGTTGATTGGCCTTGGGGAAAAATTTTGGGGGGCTTTTTTGTTTTGACCCCCCAAATCGCCCTAAAATCCGTTAATGGCTATGATAACTAGCTTAATGTTCATATTTGGGGTTAATAATGTACTAGGAGCCTATAGGAAATCGATACCAAGGAATTCAAAAATGGCGTCAAAAATGACCTATTACGTCACTGTGACGTCATAAGGCAAAATGGCGCCAAAATTTGAAAATTTATCTAACTCATGCCGACATCACATAATGATTTACTTCTTCGGGATGTATTTCCGATCATTTTCAATTTTGAGTGAAGTCTGTATTACTTCAGACCCGGGACTGTACAGCGCGGTGGACACTTACGGCTAGCCCCCGGATCCATTCACTCTTTTTTGAATTGTTTGTTTATTTGTTGTTTCTGAGTATGATGTCTTGTCGTTATATTTGTCTTTTGTGTAAATCATATGTGGCGCAGTCCCCCTGGCCTGCACATACTATTGAAGTTTATCATAATACACAATAAATGAATTATTATTTTTTAATAAAACAAACTGATATAAACAAAAATTAATTTTATAGGTAAATGATAATAGAGTCAGATTTCATAGAATGATCATTGATCGTCATCTTCTAGGTCAACGTCCTTAGAATTCCTGCAAGATTCACCATGACAGCCCCCACACGCGCTGACGCATTTCAGACCATTCTTCTTGCAGCTGCATATCATGGTATTGCACTGATTTTTCGGCGACTTGCATTAACATCTCACAAAATTTGACACGCTTTCAGGGGCTACAGGGAGGTCTGTCATGCTGGGTTTGTAGCCTTCTGGTGTCTTTTTTCAGTCCCACTCGCTCGCATTCAGTTCGCTTTCATTTCATTTTAACCAAACGACGACCTGCAGATGAACTCTGAGCGCATGATAGTAAGCCACCCGAACCTCGGGTGGTATTGGGACAGGGTAATGGGATTTTTCTCCGCCATCATGGAGTCAAATCTCTGGTGTAGTTGTTTAGTAAGGCTCACATCTGGTTCTCCGTCATTAAAGAGAATATCTTGCATTCGGCATCTCCAACAGTTTGTTGATTGGATGAAGTCACAATGAGTTTACTAAACTTTTGGACCTTTTTATCGATTTTAGCATCAAGTAAATGTTCATAATCAAATCTAAAGGTATCTAATAAAATAAAAACCAAGTACGAACAATCCTAACCATTATACAGAATTCGAAGTCCTAAAAAACGTTATAGGCAAAATGGTGTACTTAAACAAAATAGTGTAATCAGCAAATGGACTGCTCCTCGTGTACAAAATACACGACAAACAGTGGTAACAGGTATCCGAAAGAGTAAGCTTATCCTGTCGGGCGCCACACCCGCCATTGCTGCATCCAAACTATTAGGCGAAATGTCGGTAAAATAGCGTGATTGATTGGCCAATGAAATATCGGTATGCAAAATGCACGCGATGAACTGTGTTAACGATGTAGTATACATTATCAGGGAGATAGTAATAGTATACATGTCAATTAAATATATCTAGAATAATAGCCCAGAGAGACACGTTATATTTCCCAATCAAATCAATATGACGGTCATAAAACTTTTTTAAGATTTTAATAAGTTCAGTGCGCAAGTGTCCTTGTAGTTGAAGCTTAGATGACAAATGCTGGTTTATCATCTACGAGCAGTAAATCTTGCTTCTCGTCTTTGTTTTAATGTCATTTCGTACGTCTGCTATGTTAGCCATGTTGATTTAAGGTATATTGCCAGTTTCAACGTCGTGTGGCCTAGTTTTGTTTGGCCCAAATCTTGAATTATGTTTGCCACAGCAACGCATACACTGGATATAAGGGTAATTCATGCCTTAACGACAGTCCCTTCAATGAAGGTTATGTAGCGCCGGATCTGATTCTGTAACTGGTTATGATCTTTCCTGTCAAAAGTTGCGGCGCTGTGATATTTTTGTCATTGATCTGTTCCAAGGGTTATTTGCGTGATAATGGCGTGACAGTTGGTGCCAGTCAAGCCAAAGGAGGTTATTCCAGATGCACGTGACCGATTCACATTAGATGGCCAGACGGTTGTCTTCACAGGATGCTGATTCTTGAAGTGTGCGGTTGGTGATATCTTCTTGAACATCATTGAAGCTAGAACTTTTAAGACTCCAATTATCCGAGCAGCGGAATATAAATGTCCAAATATGCTCTTTGCAGCACCAATTGGTACTTCTTGGACACCAACCATTGGGGAGAAAACCGAAGACAATGCGGATAATTCTACTTTGTACCCAAGTTTAGTGCCATTCCCGCGGGTCTTAATAAATCATATGAATATCCGATGGCGTCATTTTACTCAATTTTAATTCCGATTCGATGACTTGTTTCTGTGAAGTAGAAGTAGGTGCAGTAATACCATTTACATGTCCAACACTATTTGAAGCAAGGCCTTTCAATACCCTATAAATAATAGATACACATCACCTTTTCGCCCGCTGCAGTACCAGTAGCATCTCGGTCAAAAGCTCTACAATGAAAGACTGCAATAGTATACCAGTTTCCCTGAATACTCCTGTTCTTGCTTGATAAAGTACAAGATTGGTACCACCGATCAGGGCTCCTTCGCATTCTCCCTTTTGTATTGATGCACATGCTAATTTGAGAGCCATCAGTGAGGAGGTACATTACCATGCGCTCAGAGTTTATCTGCAGGTCGTCGTTTGGTTAAAATTAAATGAAAGCGAGCTGAATGCGAGCGAGTGGGATGGGAAAGAGACACCAGAAGGCTACGAACACATCTTGACAGACCTTCGTGCAGCCCCTGAAAGCGTTTTAAACTTTATGAGATAAAAGTGCAAGTCGCTGAAAAATCAGTGCGCTGCCATAATATGCATCTTCAGGAGGAATGGCCAGAAATGCGTCAGCGCGCGTGGGGCTGTCATGGGGAATCTTGCAGGAATTCTGAGGACGTTGACCTAGAAGATGACGATCAATGATCATTCTATGAAGTCTGACTATATTATCATTTACCTATAAAATCAATGTTTGTTTATATCAGTTTGTTTTATTAATAAATATTAATTCATTTAATGTGAATTTTGATAAACTTCAAGAATGAGGTAAATTTTCAAAAATGTTCAGATTTTTCGCGCCATTTTGACTTATGACGTCACAGTGACGTCATAGGTCATTTTTAACGCCATTTTTAAATTCCTGGGTATCGATTTCCTATAGGCTCCTAGTACATTATTAACCCCAAATGTGAATATTAAGCAAGTTATCATAGCCATTAACGGATTTTAGGGCGATTTTAGGGGTCCAAACAAAAAAGCCCCCTAAAAATTTTCCCCAAGGCCGATCAATGGGGAAAATTTTTCTGGAAGGCTACTCACCCTACTTGTTCATATGAAATAATAATTGCTTGGGTAGGAATTTTTTCCCACTAAATATGTACCTCGACCAGGCTAATTAGCTGTGGCTGCATCCAGTATCCGAACCCTGTCCTACTACAATTATTATAATGTAGCTTCAAATCTTGCATCGTCCTTAATCTGGGTGAATGTTCTTATTTCATATAGCATGCATAGGCTTTTTGAGAGTAGGTAAAGTATGTCGTTAATTTATCTTCTTCATAGTCTCTGTCTTCAGTTGATTGCACACTTGTATTTGCTGTCAAGTGTTCATTGATAATCTGCTGTTCTATGTCCATGTCGTCGTCACACGTTTCAGAGAGATCTGTAGGTTGAGCAAACTTAGCTATTTGGGTTCAGTTGACATGCGCAACGAATGTTTCCAACAGGTGCTAGAAGAAGTATTTTACTACTGTGAGGTCGTAGGAAAATCTTGAGTACTTGTCACAACTGTCTCAAGAGATTATCAAATTATCGAAAGTACTCGACAAAGACCTATGCGAGCAAGTTTTGGTCTCGCTGATAATTGATTTTTGATTCAATGAAAATCGTGTGATGGGACGGCTGATTGATGTTGTGTTGTAATTCAGAATATTCAGAATAAGGATTACTCCAAGCTTTTTATACGCCCACATTTTCATGTGGACGTATTATGTCGTCGTCCCTGTCCGTCTGTCCGTCCACAATTGTTTGTGGACTCTCTACAGGTCACAATTCTTGTCGGATTTTTACGAAACTTGAAATATAGGTTTATCCCCAGAAGATCTCGGCTGCTTTCGATATTGGCATGTATCGGATCAAAACTTCATGGATTAAGGCCCCTGATTGTACAAAAAATCACGTTTTTAGCTTGTGGACCCTATAGAGGTCACAATTTTGAACCGATTTTGATGAAACTTGACATGCATGTTTATAACCCAAAGATCTTGGTTCCTTTCGATATTTGCGCCTATCGGAACGTAATTGCCTGAATTATGGCCCCTGATTGGCCGAAAAATCACCTATTTTAGCTCGTGGTCACAAATATTATCAGATTTAAAAACGTTTGATCATATCACCGTTACACCCTAAGGAAGGTTGAGTTCAAATTTCGGAAAAATCGGACCAAAATTACCATACAAAATGGCCGCCGTTCGTACGCGAATACTGTTAAAAATTGGTATATCAAGGTTGTGGACCCTGTAGAGATCCCAATTTTAATTCGAATTTTATGAAACTTGAAATGCATGGTTATAACCCAAAGATCTTGGTTCCTTTCGATATTTGCACATATCGGATTGTAACTTCCTGAATTATGGCCCCTGATTATACGCAAAATCGCCTTGGTTTAGTTTGTGGTCCCTCTGGAGGTTACAATAACTAACCGATTTAAAAAATCGTTTCATTGTATCAACGTTACACCCTAAATAAAGTTGAGTTCGAATTTCGGAAAAATTGGACCAAAATTGCCATACAAAATGGCCGCCATTCGTACGCGAATACTGTTAAAAAAATCGTATATCAAGGTTGTGGACCCGGTAGAGGTCACAATTTTAATTCGATTTTGATAAAACTTGAAATGCATGGTTATAACCCAAAGATCTTGGTTCCTTTCGATATTTGCGCATATCCGAATGTAACTTTCTGAATTATGGCCCCTCTTTTTTAATGCAAAATCGCCTTAGTTTAGCTTGTGGTCCCTCTGGGGGTCACAATTATTATCTGATTAAAAAAATCGTTTGATTTTATCACCGTTACATCCTAAGGAAGGTTGAGTTCGAATTTCGGAAAAATTGGACCAAAATTGACATACAAAATGGCCGCCAATCATATGCGAATACTGTAGAGGTCGTAAGTTTGAACCTGATTTTGATGAAACTTGAAATGCATGGTTATAACCTAAAGATCTTGGTTCCTTTCATTATTTGTGCATATCGGATCGTAGCTTCCTGAATTATGGCCCCTGATTATACGCAAAATCGTCTTTGTTTAGCTTGTGGTCCATCTGGAGGTCACAATTATTATCTTATTTAAAAAATCGTTTGATTATATCTCCGTTACACCCTAGGGAAGGTTGAGTTAGAATTTCCGAAAAATTCGGAACAAAATTGCCATACAAAATGGCCGCCACGTGTACGCGAATACTGTTTTAAAATGGTATATCAAGGTTGTGGACCCAGTAAAGGTCACAATTTTGATTCATTTTTGATGAAACTTGAAATGCATGTTAATAATCTAAGAATTTGGTTCCTTTCGTTATTTGCACATATCAGATCATAACTTCCTGAATTATAGCCCCTGATTGTCCGAAAAATCGCCTATGGTCCCTCTGGAGGTCAAAATTATTATCTGATTTAAAAAACCGCTTGACTCTATCACCGTTACACCATACAGAAGGTTGAGTTTGAATTTCAGGGAAATTGGACCATAATTTCCAGACAAAATGGCCGTCGTTTGTACGCTAATAGTGTTAAAATATGGTATATCAAGGTTGTGGACCCAGTATAGGTCACAATTTTAATTTGATTTTGATGAAACTTGAAATGCATGTTTATAACCTAAAGATCTTGATTCTTTTCGATATTTGCGCATATCAAATTGTTATTTAATGAATTATAGCCTTTGATTGTAGGAAAAATCACTTTTGGTTTTGCTTGTTCTCTATCCATCTCTCAAAAATGTGGGCGTATCCTGCCTGGCAGTGCCAGCTTACTATCTTTTTTAACAGAAATGATAAGGAAATAAATCGGGACATGAAAATGATGTCAGATTTCACAGGATGAGTCCACTGTAATATTAAAATATGTAACAAGAAGTATGTGGACCCTCTAGAGATCACAATTTTTATCCAATTTTGATGTAACTTAAAACTTATTTTTATGTTCTAAAGGTCTCACTTCCTTCCGCTAATGGTGCGTATCAGACTGTAACCTCCTGGATTATTGCCCCTAATTGTACGAAAAATTATATTTTTAGTTTGTGGAGCCTCAAGAGGTCCCAATTTTTATCCAGTTATAAAAACTGTTAAAATATATCACTGTTACGCCATAATGTTGGTTGAGTTTGAATTTTGTAAAAAAAATCGCATTGAAACTGCTCCACAAAATGACTGCTCCTTGTAGCAAATAGTGTGAAGATATGTGGTACAAGGTCGTGGAATGTGGACCCTCTAGATGTCACAATTTTGATCAGATTTTGATAATAAAACTTCAAATATCCTGAAGATCTAGGTTTCTGTAGATATTCCACATATTAGACTGTAACTTCCTGGATTATGTGAGACTGTAACTTCCTGGATTATGTGAGACTGTAACTTCCTAGATTATGTGAGACTGTAACTTCCTGGATTATGCGGAAATGTAACTTCCTGGATTATGTGAGACTGTAACTTCCTAGATTATGTGAGACTAACTTCCTAGATTATGTGAGACTAACTTCCTGGATTATGTGAGACTGTAACTTCCTGGATTATGGCCCTTATTTGAGCTTTTTCTCTGTCCATCTCTTGCAAAATATGGGTGTATCTTGCATGGCAACCACTTCTTGTCTGATTTTTATGAAACGTAATGTTTATATCCTTTGGATATTGGCAAGTATCAGACCATAACTTCCTGGATTATGGCCCCTGATGGTATGAAAAATCACGTATTTCGCCTGGCAACTGCTGCTGGTTACTGTCTTATAAATTCTTTCATTACCGACAAAGAAAAAAAAATATGCGACAACCTATGTTGACGATTTAGCTGATGTGGGCTTTTATTTTTTTTGTTGCCTGACAACGTATTTTTATTTTTTCAAGTTGTATTGATCTGAAAATATATATGTACAAATAAACCAGTTCAATGGAGGCCAAACAAATACACCATTTGAAAGCATGTGTTTTAGCTTTGTCACATGCCATTGTTGTCAAGATGAAAACATACTTATGAGAATGTTTGAAAAGGTGCAAACTGGGAAACTTTGTTTATTATCCTCTTATCCTCTGATAATTTCTCCGATGTAATTTAATAAATTTCTATTTCGCAAAGACATTAAACTGTTCTGCTGACATCAAATATTGACATTTCCGGTTAACAGAGTTCTTGTCGTATTTATCTTTCAAGAGCTTCTAAATATGGTCGATTCTTTTAGGTGATATGAGACTCTAATTACAGATGATCCCAGGCTTAGTGCCATTTATTATGAACTCTTGTACGTATAATAACTTCGATTAGTATCTTGATGGGTCTACAAGTAAGGAACATTTTCTTGTTTGATGAAAACAAACTTTATTTCATACCGAGAACTGAATGGTTTGGTTTTCCTTTTTTTAAAGTCATAACATTCAAGATAAAGACACATAAAGACTTTACAACTGTTCAGAATAAAAGTCTTGCCATACAGAATATGGATTCAAAAGTCTTTTCTTAAAGCTGAAACTTAAAATTTTTAAAGTTATATTTTTAAAATTTATTAAAATAAAGCCTTAAAATAGATGGTATCCATAAACAGTCCTACCCTGTTAAAGAATAATCATATTAATCCTATAATTCACTATTGCCAGCTGAGAAATTGGCATAAATATCCATGTTGTCTATAGGAAAATAAGGGAGGTAATGGTGTGTTTTTCACTTAGCAATGATTTTTAAGGGTGGGAAATAATGCGGCCCATGAGTTGATAACCTATTGAGCAAAAGACATAAATATAATTATGTTTTGACTTTCTTAGAAAATTTGAAATTCTCGCTTTAAAATGTCAGCCAGCTAGTGAATAATACTGAACAGTAAATTGAATGTTAGCATTCTAAGTAGAAGTTAGATGAATAGATTACAGCAACATGATTTTAGGATAATCGCTGTCATGATCAATTTTGTTTTGAAACATGCTGTATTGTTGGTTCACAATGTAATTTAAAAAAATCAAACTTTTTTTTATTAATATTCTAATATTTTTAATCCTTACAATTCTTTATTACATGTTTTTATACGCCCACATTTTCATGTGGACGTATTATGTCGTCGCCCCTGTCCGTCCGTCCGTCCACAATTGTTTGTGGACTCTCTACAGGTCACAATTCTTACCCGATTTTGATGAAACTTGAAATATAGGTTTATCCCCCAAAGATCTCGGCTGCTTTCGATAATGGCATGTATCGGATCAAAACTTCATGGATTATGGCCCCTGATTGTACGAAATATCATGTTAATAGCTTGTGGACCCTATAGAGGTCACAATTTTGAACCGATTTTGATGAAACTTTACATTCATGTTTATAACCCTAAGATCTTGGTTCCTTTCGATATTTGCGCCTATCGGAATGTAATTTCCTGAATTATTGCCCCTGATTGTCCGAAAAATCACCTATTTTAGCTTGTGGTACCGTTCGAATATATCACCGTTACACCCTAAGGAAGGTCGAGTTCAAATTTCGGAAAAATCGGGCCAAAATTACCATACAAAATGGCCGCCGTTCGTACGCGAATACTGTTAAAAAATGGTATATCAAGGTTGTGGAACCTGTAGAGGTCACAATTTTAATGAAACTTTAAATGCATGGTTATAACCCATAGATCTTGGTTCCTTTCGATATTTGTGCATATTGGATCGTAACTTCCTGAATTATGGCCCCTGATTATACGCAAAACCGCCTTTGTTTAGCTTGTGGTCCCTCTGGAGGTCACAATTATTATCTGATTTAAAAAATCGTTTGATTATATCACCGTTACACCCTAACGAAGGTTGAGTTTGAATTTCGGAAAAATCAGACCAAAATTGTCATACAAAATGGCCGCCGATCGTACGCGAATACTGTTTAAAATGGTATATCAATGTTGTGGACCCTGTAGAGGTCACAATTTTAATTTGATTTTGATGAAACTTTAAATGCATGGATATAACCCAAAGATCTTGGTTCCTTTTAATATTTGCGCATATCGGATTGTAACTTCCTGAATTATGGCCCCTGATTATATGCAAAATCGCCTTTGTTTAGCTTGTGGTTCCTCTAGAGGTCACAATTATTATCCGATTTAAAAAATCGTTTGATTATATCACCGTTACACCCTATGGAAGGGCAAGTTCGAATTTGGGGAAAATTGGACCAAAATTACCATTCAAAATGGCCGCCGTTCGTATGCGAATACTGTTGAAAAATGGTATATCAAGCTCGTCGACCCTGTAGAGGTCCCAATTTTAATTCGATTTTGACGAAACTTGAAATGCATGGATATTACCCAAAGATCTTGGGTCCTTTTGATATTTGCGCATATCGGATCGTAACTTCCTGAATTAATGCCCCTGATTATATGCAAAATCGCCTTTGTTTAGCTTGTGGTCTCTCTGGAGGTCACAATTATTATCCGATTTAAAAAATCGTTTGATTATATCACCGTTACAAGCTAAGAAAGGTTGTGTTCAAATTTCGGGAAAATAGGACCAAAATTAAAATACAAAATGGCTGCTGTTTGTACGCGAATACTGTTAAAAAATGGTATTTCAAGGTTGGTGGACCCTGTAGAGGTCACAATTTTAATTTCGATTCTGATGAAACTTAAATTGCGTGTTTATAACCTAAATATCTTGATACTTTTCGATATTTGCGCATATCAAATTGTAACTTAATGAATTATGGCCTTTGATTGTAGGAAAAATCCCTTTCGGTTTTGCTTGTTCTCTATCCATCTCTCGAAAATGTGGGCGTATCCTGCCTGGCAGCCGCTGGGGTTTTTTTTACGGTCCAACTGTACTTGTAGAATTAATTGAATGATTTATCTCTACATGAAAATTGGCTGATCGCTGTTGGCCGGGAATGATAATAAATCAAACAGAACAAGATTCTTTTGATTATCGGGGGTTGGATGGCCGAATGGTTAGCACGTGCTTGCTGTATCATAAAGACCCCTACGCGCAAGCGAATTAGTGAAATAAAATTAAACCCTGTTAGTCCCAAAATGACCTAGTTTGTGTCAAGTGGATTTTCTCTCTCTCTCTCTCTCTCTCTCTCTCTTTATTGTCACAGAAATGTTTTTTAGGTCTATGGTAATATTTTGTATTTGGTAATATTGCACTGTTGAAATTATCTTTAGGATAATGATGGCAGTTTGAAAAATGATTTCTACTTTGTCGGTTTCTTATGCTATATTATAGATTTGAAGTTAAATGCGTTGAAATATCTTGTCTGTGATATCACTTTGGTTGAAGCGGACGTAAAATAAAGCTATTTCACGCACACACATTTACCTATTGGTAGAATTGTCTGATCAAATTTATATCTTTATTACATTCAGTGCCTTCGAGTCATTTTACAGTTATCCACAATTATCTCATGGCGTTATTTAATATACATATCCCTTGCCTATAGTTGATTGAATTAGTGAAGCAGCTTCAGGAAATTAAGAGTATTTATGTGATTCTATAGTTTAATTATCTGCCCTTAGGCAAAAATTGACTTATTATTCTAGTTTTTAATACATATATTATCTGGGGGATCACATGGCTAGGTGGGTAAGAAGCTGGCTCCCTAGCCTGGAGGTCGGGTGTTCGATCCATGTGTTGACAGAGTTCATCCAGATTTTCTGGCAGGATTTTCCCTTGTCAGTGATGCAGGACAAAGGGCCTGACAAGGATAGCTGTCTAGTTGTTCAGATGGGACAGAAACTGAGGTCCCGTGTATAAATTGGTGTGCACATAAAAGATCCCTTGCCAGTTGGAATTCGATATAAGAGTAGGCTGTAGCGCCATTGCCTGGGCAAAATATGTTCCTCATAGCACACTGTATGGCGTATGCTGGTCTTCATTAGCCCAGTTTAGGAGCAAAACAGTAGGACGTTAAACCCCATTTCATTTCATATATTATCTATATACCGTAATGTTTGTTACAATATAATTACCCGGATTAAATAGAATCATATTTTTTTTGTATAAACATATTTTATTCAAACAACATGAATAGGATTGGGTAACAGGCAGAGCCTATATGAAAACCCTCAAAATATTCAGTTTGGTTTATTATTTGTCATTTTTTTATTCCATCCTGAAATGACCTAGTTTGTGTCGAGTGGACGTTAAACCCAATTTCTCTATCGATGTATATTGTCATGACTTACATGACACTGTTTTCTTTCCTGTAGAGAGAGAGAAATGGGGTTTAACATCCACTCGACAGAAACTAGGTAATTTCGAGACTATCATATGGTTTAATTTTATTTCAATAATTCGCTAGCGTAGGGGTCTGTTGTCTGTCTGGAGTACCTTCATTCAATACAAAAATTGTCTACATTTCCTAATTCCATTTTTAAACTACAATCTACCCAACCATATCACACAACATCATCAAAAAAAGGGTTCTGAAAGTGTATAGTGTTGCGTCAGTTTTAGGATACCTCTAGCCTGTACACCAAATTTAAATGACAGTAAACTCACTTATGTTAATAATTTGCACTTCTTTTTATCCACAAGGAGCGAAAAGAAAGAAGTCGAAGAAGAAAAGAACAGACCAAGACAATAAAAAACGTGACCACAAAACATCAACAGGATCCGACAGCAATGAAGCTAGTGGTGGGGATAGAGAAGGACCACCTAAATATCGAGAAAATAAAGATATGTCTGACAAAGATAATAATGCTCCCACCACTTCACATACAGAGCTCGATGATCTACAGAAATTACTGGATAAAAAACGGGAAGAATTGTTAAAGAATGCCGAACAGACATCGTATAATAAAGGTAATATATTTATTTACATAAGAGAAATGGCATCTATTATATTCTATTCGGAAATCGCCTATAAAACTCTGAAAAAAAAAGGAAAAAAGGCAATCGCATCATTTAGAAGGCTGATATGCGAGTAGAATTGTTACAATACAAATTATAGGGCTTTTCACAATTCATCCCAACTGAGACATAAATTTTAAGTCTGTTCCATTTACACATGACCTCATTCTCTATTCTATTCTCAAAATATGGTACTTCTAATAAATGAAATATATACTTATCAATTAGTCTTGTTCCAGTTTCTTAAATATTAGGGGAAAAAAAGTGGGACCTTTTTTGGCCAAATCTTATCACTCCAACTGGTGTGAAAGTTATTAAATATCTTTTTATCATGTTTGTGCCTGTGTTTCCTTCAATATTAAAATGTATTGCAACTGGTTTGGTCTGTTAGTTAAATATATGGAAAATGTTCTTTAATTAACTTGGGAAGGGCACATTTGCTCTCTTCGCATATTGTTACTGTCACAGGGAGCAAGTTAAAGAAAGAAATTAGTGAAGGAATTTGGGACAGATATTCTATTTGCCACTATATCCATTTAAAAAATTTCCTACCATCAAATAATTTTGAAATGTCAACGTAATATATGTGACCCTGCACCTCAAATTGGGTATTAAGTCGCATGTGACCCTGCACCTGGAATTGGGTATTAAGTCGCATCTTGGGTGTTTTGAGTTAAGTATATTCGCTTGTTCCTTAGATCAGCAACTTCATTTTGGTACCACTCTTATCTCAATAGCTCATCAGATGGCGAAGATATCCTCAATTCCGTAAAAATCTCAAGGTGGTGAAAATATGACATGGATCATGTACATCACCTATTTAATGCTATGGTGCAAAAATAGGTAGTGCGACTGAATACCCGATTCGACGTGTAGGGTCACATATGTGTTTCTAGAGAAAAAGAAATAAAATACTAGTTATATGGACAAAGTTCACCACTCATATAATTGTAAACGCTTGAATTTTAATGTCCATCTTGAAAAACCCTTTGCAATGATATTCTTGATAAAATGATATTTTTGTAGAAAACTATTCATGCATGCTATAATGGACAATGTTTCGTATGGTAGATCATGTGATTAACATTGACATGTGAAATATTGGATTCCTTTGGTGTGAAATGAAGTTTAATTCTGGTTTATTAAATCAGAAATAACCAGACGCCAGAGACTGCCATTCACTTTGGACTCTTTGCATATTTTGCAAAGATAACTTATTAGAAAATTGCAGTAAAAAGAGATTTATTTTTTTTTACAAATTTTTTACGCTAATCCTTATAGACTCGCAGCATAAGCTTTTGTGCAAATCATTGTGTGAATTAGATTCAGAGATTTGCGTGAGTTTCTAGCCCTGCAGTATCAACTTGTGTTGGTGACGTCATCAATGCTATCAGATCTTTGAAAAAGCAATGTATTGACCACTTTCCATTCAAAAATCTGAAACACTGTCTATGTTTAAATGAAGTGTGAAAATCTGGCTGTTGAGCCACTATAATTAACTCATGGGAACAGTAAAAACTTTCATGCGCCTAGAGCAAGTGGGATGAACTGTTGCACAATATTAATTTTGTTATTATTAGTAAATGCTTGAATTTTCTTTGTTTCGTTCTGTTGATTCAAGCAATTGTCATCGTTGTCTATCTATTATTAGAATATAGAAACAGTTGGACCATCTCATTTCAATTGGTAATATGATCAGACATTCATATGTAGTATCACCTCGCACTCATTATAAAACATTTCATGGGCAGACCCAGCAGAGTAGGGGGGCTAGGGGGGGGGGGGGCTTTAGCCGCAAGTACTCTTTTCTTCAGGTTATTGTGGCCCTTGGACCCTCGCCTATAGGGACTTAGTATAGAAGCTCCCCCCCCCCCCAATCAAGAATTGCTTCCGTCGGCTCTTTAGGGTTATGTTTCTGTACGCCCACATTAGGTTGTGTGAAATAATTAAGAAATAATTAATATAATACAATATCAAAAAACCATTGTTTTATCCAACGTTCCGTCATTAAAATACTAGCTTTGTCAAGGAGTAGCATTTTGAATTTATTTGCTTCTCCTTGACAAAGTTAGTATTTTATGGACGAAACGTTTGATAAAACGATGTTGTTTGATATTGTATTTTATTAATTATTTGTATTTTATTAATTATTTCATCAACCTATCTGAATATCAAATGCATCATTTTGACTTAGTCAAAATTGATCCCATCAAATCGTCTGTATTTGGTTTGTGTTTCCTGTTTCTATCGATTGGAGGTTTCACATTAGGTTGTGGGCGTATTATGTTGTCACTTTGTCCAGCTGTCAACAACCAGCTTTTGAACTAAGATTTTGAAGGATTCTTTTAAATTTGTTCATGAGATTACACAACTTTCCGTTCAAGAGTTATACCGTTTATTATTACAAACCCTAAGAATGTGATAGAGGCTATATTTTTTAACAGATCTTTTTAAAATTTGGTGTGAAGCATTGGGGTCATATGAGGATGATGAACCCTTCAATAATGTGGTCAACGTCTCGGATTCTTTTATAATAAGCTCCTGTCAAAACATAGCTGCTGTGTGGGCCTATTTCAACGCTTTACATGGACATCATTTTATTTTGTTTCAGATGCAAATAAGAAGCCAGTTACACAATCTAATGATAACAAATTACAACAAATATTAGGCTCACGATTTTACCACGAGACTAAGAAAGACAATAAATCAAATAAACGAACAGAAAAAACAGGTGATTATTAGTAATTATTATCAATATTTTCTCAGGACTTATTTCTTTAGAGAGTACACAAATTTAGAGGTTGTGGTAAAATAAGACAGTAATGAGAACAACAAATTAATGCATCAACTGTTGTGCAGGGCTAGATCCAGAGGCGTGGGTGGGTGGTGGTGGTGGATATGTTTCAGTGCCCTGCAACCTAGCTTATAAATCTTGTGGCTACTCTAGAGGACAAAGCTATCATCCGACTGACTTTATTATTTATTATATGTTCAGTCAGAACTTTATTCGGTCAGTAGCCAATTGGTTTTCAACAATTTCCAATCATTGTTTCCAGGGTTATTGCCCTTGACCTCTTGTCAACGATCCGGTTAACCTTTGTGTACCTTTGTATTTATTTATACACATTGTTTCTGTTCATGTGATCACTTAAAACCTCTTGTGGACTTTTTGGTTAATGTGAAGTAGCCTATTTATTTTCAATTCATCATCTGACCACTGGTGTTAGCACTTGCGCGCTGTATCATAAGGTCTGTCATTGAGTGAACAGGGGTGTAGGATGGCTGTATGGTTAGCATGTGCTTGCGCTGCATCATAAGGTCTGTCATCGGGTCAACTGGTGTGGTTTCGATTCCCTGGTTGTAAGTGACAATGAGTAGGGTCACCTGTCCAATCTCATGGATTTTCTCCCGGTCCACCGGTTTCTTTCCACTGCTAAAGACCCCTATGTGCAAGCAAATTATTGAAATAAAATTGAATCATATGTTCTTTCCAAAATGACCTGGGATCACGGTGGCTAAGTGGATAAAGCGCTGGTTCGCTAGCCTGGAGGTCGGGTGTTCGATCCCTGCATTGGCCGAGAAAGTTAATCTCGATTTTCCGAAGTGATTTCCACTTGTCAGTGATGCAGAAGGAGGGCCTGACAAGGACAGCTGCCTAGTCGTTCAGATGGGACGAAAAACCGAGGTCCTGTGTACACATTGGAGTGCACGTAAAAGATCCCTTGGCAGTTGGAATTCGATATAAGAGTAGGGCAAAATTCCCCTCATAGCACACTGTATGGCTTATGCCCGTCTTCAATTAGCTCTGGTTAAGTGCATAACAGTAGGACGTTAAACACCATTTCATTCCAAAATGACCTAGTTTGTGGATATTAAGTGGATATTTGCCCTATTTCTCTCTCTCTCTGATTCAGGCCCACATATTCATCCAAATTTTTATTGATTCTGATGATGTCTTGTATATCTTATAAATCAGTATCTAGTGTCTAGTAAATGCTCAGATTACCTACAAAAGAATAAATATGCGACAAACCTTGTCACCTTTTGGAAGACTTTTCTACTGTAGGCTTGTGTTTTGTTGTCTGGCAATCTATCTTTTTTTCAAAAGTAGCCACAAAACACTGTAAGATTAAATCAATGGCCAATTATTTATTTATAAGCCATTATATTATTTATTTCACTTTAAAAGAAAACCAGTCAAAATTAATAGACTCTTGCTCATATGTTTTATGTAAGTGTGTTACTATATATGTCTCAATCTAATATGAGACATGAAGGAAATCGTGATTGTCCCCTGCCTTTTTTGGAATTTTGGCGAGGAACATCGGCCTCACTGTTGACTTATTGACTAGATTATTAAAGAATTTTTACTATTTAAAACGACTTTATGAAAATACACATCGATTGTCACAATAATTAGTATCTAGTGTCGAGAGAGAGGGGTTTATATAGGCTTTACCTGTTCCCCCATCCGTTTCTGTATAAATATAAGTTATTTAAAAAAAGATAATCACAATAAGCTCTTTAATTTGAATGAAGAGGAAATATAGTCTTAGTATTAGTCTTATCTATTAAAATGAAATACCTTCCTTATATATTGATAATCGATATATTTTATAATCATGAACTATAGTCTTAGTATTATCTATTAAAATGAAATACCTTGTATATTAATATATTTTATAATCATGTCTTAGTATTAGTCTTATCTATTTAAATGAAATACCTTGTATATTGATATATTTTATAATCATGAAATGTAGTGTTAGTATTAGTCCTATCCTATTATATTATATATTGATGTTATTGTTGATATTGATATGTATTATTTAGATCATATAAACAATAACGAGGTGTTGTATAAATCTGTAAAAAGGATTTAGTTTAGAGGATGTTAGCCTCATCTTTCACACAATTTAATCAGAATAGAACCAAACGATTATATGGGATCAAACACATTCATTCCACCCACTCTCTAAGTATATTGATTTTCTTACATTCAGAATCAGTGCCATCTAATACTGCCAGTGCTCAGAGAATAAAGAAGCGTAAGGCCAAGTCTTATTTCCCTGTCATTGCTCAAGCTGAAAATCGTGGAAAATCTCAAACACATAATGACTTGATACAGCTGACAAAAATTGTGTGTGGTAAGTAATAATTAAAACACCTTTTTTCTTCTATGATTTGTTTTGAACTGATCAAAGTAAAATCTGATGATTTCATTTGTGTTTTGATATAAATTAAGAAACAATATGGTAACAAGAGTTAAATAACAATGTTATAATTGTGCGAATGGACATGGTTGTCTGTTATAGTATGATATCCTCCTGGTCAAAAAACTTATAATATAATGAAGTTTATTAGTTGTTGGTGAGTCTTCAATTTGATTAAAACACAGATCCTATTTCGTTTCATTTTTATAGTTCAAAATCTTGTTTTACTTGTTTTTACTACACTAGGATCTGATAGAGTTGTTATTTAACTTGTGTCCTGCTTAAAATGAGGGGTCAGCCAATCAAATGTTCTGTCGAATAGAGTGCTTGACCTTTTTTGCGCAGAACTGTCAGTAGACATTAGCAGCGATAGAAATCATAACAAAGCAAAGCATTGGTTTATCAAATGACTGACGTTATAGGGTCCTATGTCGCTTACTTGAAACCTGGCGTGAACTCTTACTATAACTTGTAAGATCTATATGTAGAAAGTATAAAAAACGAAACAAAATATAGATCTGTATTTTAATCAGATTGGTGAGTTTTAAAGTAACAACAAATAAGGTAAAGGTGTACAATGAAAGATGTATTCTGTTACACTGTTATTATTATCCAGTATGGCGTTTCCCAAGTCACAAGCACTTTCTAGGGGTCGCGCACTAGTCTGAGAACTTTTTTTTAAAAAATGCTATCTTTTTTTAACTCCGCACATCTTATCAAATGCCTTTGCGTAACACCCTACAATCTACATTTTTCGTCACTAATTTCGATCGGTCTAGGACGCAGTTGTAGACCTCGCAGATTCCTCGATAGAAAATATCATCGTGAATACCATGTCTCGCGCTTTTCAACTGAAATATCTACCTGTGATAATCGAATTGCAAACTTCGAGGTTCGTTCAAATTTTTGTGCAAATAAATACTTCTCAAGTCTCTAAAACAGTTTTAATTTCTTTTCTGTGAGTTTTTCCTCTGAAAAAAAACACCTACATCTATTCATTTTTGGATGGGGATCACAATGTTTGTATTTGGATATGTGTTTGTTTCACGACCTCTGATTGGACAATGTTATTGTTCCTGTGTCTACAGTAAAGGAAAATAAGGTACCTAAAAGTCTGACAACACATGAAAGCTGTAAAACTGCGACTGTTGCTGCGGGAACATGTGATCTATACAGCTCTTGTCACATTGCTTATCGATTTCCTCTCATGGCCACGATTTGTTTCATAGGTCTCTCATTGTTTTCTCACTCTGATGGGATTCCCCGTGGCACTTTCACTTTGTGCATTAGTCCAGCATCCTTATTACTATTGCATAAGTGCGCACCCTACATCGCGAGCGTGATTCATGTATTTTTCGGGCCTGAGAGTCATCAGCATTTGGCAGGCAGCGAACTAACCAGACCATAAGCGTCAGTTCATTCATTTTATGTCGGATCATCTTGAACATTGCATTTCTCTTTAAATCAGTTATTTGTTGTGAAGGGAGATGGCCGGCTTGTCGCATGGACGACCTTACTCTGAACAATTCGTCACGTTTCTCGCAAACCGACGAATCTGATATATATTTAAGTATTGAGAATTATTAAATACCAATATTTATTTATGATTTAATATTTCATACCTATACATGAGCACACTGGACGTCATTTAAATAACCTAAGCTGGCAGACAATAAGCCAGCAAAACCTGTTGGGTTGCTAGTTAGTGATTCCCTGGCAATATTACCCAGTGCTTTCCCCATGGGCGTTTTTCGCGTAATCCAGTATTTTTCTAGTAAGATTGGGTGTCTATACTTTCCATATATACCAAATTTGTCATACTTTTATTGGAAATAACCACCCGATAAATACTTTGCTGGGAACCCAATTTTGATAAATGGAGAATTCCTGTCGTTTTTTCTGCCTCTTATTTATAAAGATGAATAGTATTGAAAGTACGAGAGTTGGCTAAAAAGTTCTAAGTCTGTCTGTGAAAAACATGCACAAAGTCGATGGTTTCCATTCAATTTTCTGTATAGTCCACTTCGAGGAGTACACACTTCACTTTTGCCAACAATATTGCAAAGCCTGGCTGCAGGTCTAGAAGAAATATTTTTTCAGCGACACTAAAAAAGTCAATCACATTCACAGCTGACATTACTAAGAGAATGACATCCAGTAAAAGGAATATCCCAATTGATTTTCAAGAAATTCCAAAAGTCAGCTTCAAGTGTTTATACCAGCGTAGATTTTTAGGATTTTTGCAAAATTTTTTAAAAAAACGCTTATTTTATCAAAACAATCTATAGTGAAATATTTCAGTAATTTTTACAGGACATAACTCTGCATAATATAGCGGCATTCATGGTAATAGAGAAAAAAATCCTTGTCTTGGATTATCTGAGAATGATCCTTTTCTATTGTAGTCATTTGACGTTCAATCTTAAGTTTGTGAAACTATCAACTATCAGTTGCCATCAAATTATTGCACGAAACTTGGTCATCCCCCGCCCTCGTTTGTTCGTTACTAGGATTTAACATTAACTTCCACCTTGGGTGATATCGTAGACAAGCCCCCGCCCCCTCCTTTTATGTATCTTTATAGAGCAAGTAAGCCAATAATTGATGAACTTATAATATCACTAATTAGTTAATGTAAGAAACTATTACTATGCAAACTATACAAGCACTAATTATTTAATGTAAAAAACTATTACTATGCAAATGGCCACAAATTGAGTTAGTCAATTTGAAAGATTTTTAGACCCAGTGGGCTAAATTTCTCTTAATAAAGGGAGGGTCCAAGATTTCTCGAGTCCAAGGAATAAAGCTGGGTTCAAGTTTCAAAATAAAAAAATATTAAACCATATAAGCTAGATTTGCTCAAAAGGGTTACTTTAACTCTTGAGCAATTGCGTTCCTCACTTGTATGAATAACCTGGGGGGGGGGGGGGGATTGGTTAGCATGTATATTAGGTCTGTCAATGAGTCAACTGGCATGGTTTTGAATCCCCAGTTGTACCTGTTAGTCCCAAAATGGCCTAGTTTGTGTTGAGTGGAAATTAAACCCCATTTCTCTCTTCTCTCTCTCTCTGTATGAATAACTTGATCTCTATGATTACTTACCACTGTGTCTTAACCAGAAACTTAAATAGCGTAGAATTTGAAGACTTAATTGCTGCTCTAAATGATCAGTGATATAAGCCAATTTGGGCTCTTCTTGATCCACCTTTAAAACTTTTTTTATTTGTTGAAGTGAGTGTTGAGAGATATAGTAGGTTGTAAAAGAAACCTGCTGTTGTTCTGTAATATATTCAAATGTAAGCAGTTAAAGGGACAATAGCACTCTTGCTGGCTTGACAGGTCTAGAAAAAAAAAAGCCTTATTCTAACTACTAGATGTTTAAGTGTCCTACCTGTTGTGTAAATTATCCATTACATCCTATTTTACTTGTCCAGAAGGTTCAAAAATATTGTAAAATCTAAGTTACATTTTCAAACCATGTTGTTGAATTTTTCCAATTTTTCAAATAAGGTGTGTTAATGTGAAATTTGTATCGTCAATTAATTAGAAGATCGTATAATAGTACAATTTGTTGACCAGAATAAAGATCAGGACATATTTATTCAGTTACAAGATTGGTATTGGGCCTTTAAAATATAAGGTAGTATGACTGGTAAATACATTAGACTGTTTCTGCATGTTAGATAAGCTTAGTGTGATAGCATTTATATTTAGACCATTTGACCTAGAGTTCTGATGTTAAATAACATGTAGGCTAATAACTGAAGCATTTAATTCTTGTCAAAAAGGGAAAAATTATACAGATAGCTTTATTCCGTTCATAAAGGTAAACTGAATTTGAATTGAAACTTGAGTGGATGTGAAGTAAAATTTGAGCGCAGTGAAGTAAAATTTAAGTGGATAATTGTAAAAGACTGTTTGATGAAAACAAATATCCCTTGTTTCATGTTCATGGGTTAATAACATACACAAAGCATGGCTGTCGTTATCATGCAAAATAAAACTGTCTGTGGCTTATTTTTTAAAAACTTGTGAAATGATGTGATCTGAAATAGCTATTTATAAAGTCAGTTGGCAGTTATCATGGTTTATGACTGTAGGAGAGGTTGATTATACAGGTAAGCTGTGCAAGTAATTGTATATATTGGCAACAAAACACAAGTTTAAACATCTACTATTTCGTGAATATGGACTTTATTCACATATTTGGGGGTGTTTCAGCTATTTAGCTATGTATTAGTCAAGAGAGAGAGAGAGAAATAGGGTTTAATGTCCACTCGTCACAAACCAGGTCATTTCGGGACTAACATTTGGTTTAATTTTATTTCAATAATTCACTTGCACGTAGGGTTCTTTAGCAGTGGGAGGAAACAGGAGAAAACCCACGAGGCTGGACAGGCGACCCTACTCCTTGTCACGTACAACTTGGGATTCAAAACCAGGCTAGTTGACTCAATGACGGGCTTCATGATACAGTGCACACATGCTAACCATTCAGCCATGCTCCCTAGATAAGAATATGTCGTCACCATTTTACATGACTTGTGGGATATGTTCAGCTTCGTTCTTTGAGTACCTTGTTACATATGGCGATGAAACGCATTATTGAACATAATTGGTGTATTATTGATAAAACCAAAACTGGCCAACAAAATGGCTGCTCCTCGTACGCAAATAGTGTAACAGTATGTAATAATGTACAAGGATAGAATTTAATTTGAAAACATACACAAAGAAGCAAAAATTGGATTCTGAAGAAATTTCAGGGGCAATTTTTTCGTTAAAAAATTATTCCTTACAATTTCTTATAATAGTGCATGTATTTTGTAAGATATTGTAATGAATGACATTGACCTACTTGATTGTTGCGTGAAAGCCATGGTCAATAACATCTTTTTAACCGATATCAGAATTTGTTTGATGAAATAATGATGATAATGAAAGGACAGAAAATCGAACACCAAAAAGAGGTCAATTATGTTATAATAATAATAATAATGTATTTATAATGCGCCTATTACCAATATAAAGTACTGCTCAATGGCGCAGTTAACATTTTGTGGACATCACGCAAAGAAAATAAAATTAAATGGATGATAAAAGAAATGGAAATGGCATGTAAAGATTATAATAAAATATGACATATAATAAACAAATTAAAATAGCTAAAAGTAATAAAGAATAAAATAGAACAGCGCCTCAAACAGTATACAATTAACTTGGATACCTGCATTAAAAGCCATAGTAGTCAACAAAAAGGTGTGTTTATAAATTGTGTTTAAAACTTTCAATGCTATCAGATAGTTTAATATTGAGAGGTATTCCACAGAAAAGAAGTGTAGGGAAAAAAGCGTTCTATGTGTCAATTTTTTTTTTTTGATCAGAGTAAACTCTGGAAAACTAATGTAAGATTTATTAAAGATGGTGCACATTTTGTAGATTTTTGAACAAAAAATATTATTTCAGTTTGTCACCTAGCGGCGGGGGTTGGGATGGCCTAGTGGTATAGAGTGCCGCGCTTCAACCTCTAGCTGGCCAGCCACCTCTGGCTTGCAGCTGTAGTTTCGAGCCCTGGTGTGAACCTATGTGGCATGGAGATAGGGGCGCCTTCTCAACCTCGTGGGTTTCCTTCGGGCACTCTGGTTTCCTCCCACTGCTAAAGACCCCTATGCTCAAGCGAATTATTGAAATAAAATTAAAAACCATGTATTAGTACTGAAATGACCTAGTTGTGTTTAGTGGGCGTTAAACCCCATTTCTCTCTCTCTCACCTAACCGCTAGCCTTGTAATATGTGTCTCTATAGGTTTTAATACTCCCACATTTTCCTGTGGACATAACAGTGTACTGGCCACCAATCCATTCAATTTTTGTTTGTGGACACTCTACATGTCACAATTTTCATTCTATTTTGACGAAATTTGAAATATAGGTATATATCTGACTGTAACCATTTAATAAAATGGCTACCCCTCTTAATGCAAATAGTATACTTAGCATGTAATAACAAAGTTGTGGCCCCTAATTGTACACAAAATTGTTTTTAGCTTGTAGACCCTCTTGAGATCCCAATATTTATTTGATTTTAAAAACTGTTCAAATATATAACCATTACGCCATAAATAACATTGAGTGTCAAACTTGTGAAAATCGGACTGAGACTGACAAAATGGTAGCTCACTCTTATGCAAATAGTATAATAATCGTGTGGTTATGGATTATGGATTATGGACCCTCTATAGGTCACACTTTGTATCTGATTTCATCTCATCGTTTGATAAACGTTTTTTTAGCTTGTTCTCTTGCATGGGTGTATTTCTAAAATTCTGGCAAGACAATAATCCCACTGTAACCATTTTCTTCTGCAGTTTTCTCCCAACAAGTTCTTGACGATTTACGTAATTTCTGTGCTGTTGAGTTGGTTAAATTTGATGAGCTATATTCCATATCTGATAGAATTTATGTTTTGAGAACAAATTGATCTTTTACACCTTGTGTAACTGTAATAGAGGTATAGCTGTTTTGTTCAAGAAAACTTTCAAATATAATTAATTTAAATACAGGTGTGAAGTCATTCTTTCATGTTGGCGATTCATTATTTCAAATAATGGTAGGAGCAATGTGCCAACATTTTTTGACCTGTGTGACGTATTTCATTGCAAAGCATGTGGAAGTGTCTGTATTTTATATGTGCAGAGTGTCTGTATTTTATGTTGTTTATAAAGGTCTGGTGCCTTAAACCATTGCGTAGCAACCACACTTCATGGCATATTTATAACAAATTCAAAATCAGATCTAAAATTAAACCCCTCTATTATAAACTATATTATACGAAACAGGTATTTCCACGTATTAATTCATTCTGCAAGTGGATTAAGGATCAGAGTTGAGGTCAACAAGCAGACACTGCTATTGGCTGGGGGGTTGGATGGCTGAATGGTTAGCATGTGTGCGCTGTATCATAAAGCCTGTCATTGAGTCAAGTGGCATGGTTTTGAATCCTTGGTTGTACGTGACAAGTAGGGTCGACTGTTAAACCTTGTGGGTTTTCTCAAGGTCCTCTGGTTTCCTCCCACTGCTAAAAACCACTACGCACAAGCGAATTATTGTAATAACATTAAACCATATTTAGTCCTCAAATGACCTAGTTTGTGTTGAGTGGATGTTAAACCCCATCTCTCTCTCTCTCTCTCTCTCTCTCTCTCTCTCTCTCTCTCTCCTATTGGCTATTTTGTGTAATGATTATAGTTGTAGAGGACTACACTCAATGTCACCAGTGATCAACGCCGGATTAACCATGGTGGGGGCCCTGGGGCCTGGAACATGTGGGGGGCCCCTGAACACCGACCGCGAGTGCCGAAGGCGCGAACCCACATACGGGGGGCTTGGTCCAATATAATGCCCGAGTTACTGAGTACGGAACGGTGCGTGTGTGTACGGAAGGTCGGGGTCTGGAAGCCCTCCCCCCCCACCCCCCCCCCCCCCCGAAAATTTTAAAAATTAGACTTTCACAAACGCGTTTTCCACCCACTTGGAGCTGCAATCAACGTCGCTCCCTTGTGTCAATTTCGGCAGCGCTATTTCTCATTTTGATGTTAAGCACACCAAAATGAGAAACTCCTTATCCTCTAAACTAGAACTAGTCCGAAACACCGTAGGGCGACCAGAATGAAAATCTCTAATCATGTAATTTGGTGGCGGCGCCCCCAAAGACCACCAAGGTCCCGTCAAGTGAATAAGGGCGACCAAAACGAACGCTTTAATGTTATGTAGTGGGTCAGACGCCGACCAAGAAAGAGGTGATAAGAGACCCTTCGCCTATGGGGCGGCGGCACCCTTGTCCGGGTCGTCCCTCAGAAAATTTGGAAAAATAACGATGCAGGAAACACGTTTTTCTGCCATTGGGGTGATATCTGAGTGGCAATTTTGAATTTTATATGGCGGCAGATTTTTTGGGAGAGGCGCTTGCTTCTGGTGTCCGCACTTTCGGTCCGCGCCTGCGGTGGCGCCCGATAGCCTCCACATCAGAGATAAAAGAAAATTTGGATCAGGTATATGCGCCATTAAAACCGACCGACTCATCAGTGCCTTAGGAGCATCACTATATGATCATAATCAAGTGTATTATTTTATAATTGAAAGGTTGTCAATTTTTTTTTGGAGGGAACGCCTTATTTTTTTGGAAATTTTCAGAAATTGGAGGCCGGAAACCTGATTTCCTGGCATTTCAGGCACTTGTGTGGAGCCATTTAGAAGACCCCAGAAAAAAAAAAATCTGCCACAAAATTAGCGCGTTCTGGCGTTATTTCAGTGGATCAATCCATGCGAGTGCTATGAAATGATGGCATTTCTAGAGGGGGCTGGACACAACTGAGATTTTTTTGAGGGGGCCCCTAATGTGGGGGCCCTGGGGCCTGTGCCCCATTGTTAATCCGGCCCTTGTGATAAATGCAAGTGCTATGAAATGATGGCATTTCTAGAGGTGGCTGGACGCAACTGAGATTTTTTGTGGGGGGCCCCCTAATGTGGGGGGCCCCCTAATGTGGGGGGCCCTGGGGCCTGTGCCCCATGGTGCCCCATGGTTAATCCGGCCCTGCCAGTGATGTAAAGATTTATGTTCGAAATGCTTGGCAAAATCATTTTTATGGAATGGGCTATATGTGTGAAGGTATCTTCTTAAATTATGATGAAATTGGTGTAAAGTGTGTGGCTTCAAGTACATAATTCATATATGTTCATTTTATGTGCTCATACTCATATACAATTATTTTACTTTTCATCATATCTGACTCATCTGATCTGTGCTGGAAAAATGAGTCAAATTGATGTTGGATCAGTCTGAATACAGCGAAAATTGACTGATAATAACTTTAATATAAAACTATTCATATATTTTTTTCCCGCCAAACTGGAGAGAGAAAAATGGGGTTTAATGTCCACTCGATACAAACTAGGTCATTTGGGGACTAACATATGTTTTAATTTTATTTCAATAATTCGCTTGCACGTAGGGGTCTTTAGCAGTGGGAGGAAACCGGATGACCCGGAGTAAATCCACGAGGTTGGACAGGCGACCCTACTCCTTGCCACATACAACCGGGGATTCGAAACCACCGCCAAACTGGATTATTTCTCACAAAATGCACTGTGTCTACCAGAATTGTCGGTTGTTTGATTGACATCACTACCCGTTACCGCTGATGAACAGGCTGCCAAGTGAGGCAGCCATAGCCACTGAGAATGTCACTTGATAATCGAGAATGTGGATAACTTCATCCACATTCTCGATTATCAAGTGACATTCTCAGTGGCTTGGCAGCCTGTTCATCAGCGGTAACGGGTAGTGATGTCGTGATTAATGGTAAACCGAAGCTTGGTCAGCCGTTCATTGATTTAATTTTAAATAGAGGACTGTTTAAATCCAAGCTGTCTTAAAGCCATACAAGGGTCTACAGAGTTATTTGAGCTTGTCATGTAAATAAAAAAGAGAGAGAGAGAAATGGGGTTTAATGTCCACTCAACACAACTAGGTCATTTTGGGACTAACATATGGTTTTAATTTTATTTCAATAATTCGGTTGAGAAGCCACTCCTATCTGCATGCCACATACGCTCACACCAGATTCGAAACCACAGTCGCAAGCCAGAGGTGCCCATGTTTATAAATGTCTAATTAATAATTCCAATACCCTGTTTAAAATGTATGTAAATAATGACTTAGGCTTTATATAAATCATTGGTAATTATCAATCAACTAATCATTAATCTGTGACATAATGCAGATTTTCGGCGAATTAATTAATTTACAGTATTTCGCCACATGGTTTTGTTTAACACTTGCAACGGCAATCTGTATACCAACTGAATTTTTAAGGTTTTTTTTTACACCCCTTGTCAGAAAGAGTCCTAAGTATCCCACAATGTTATCGCCAAAATCAAATTTTTATTGTCACTTTTTTTTTTATTGCAAATTGTGAGTGTGATCGACAGCATGAGTATGACCGTGTGGTCCGTCAGATATTACAAGAGACTGGAATGGTTCTTCAATTCTTTAATACTGGAAACTTATAATAATAATTATCTACATACACTTTACAGGACTGCGGATAACCGACAAGTACCTAATGCTACTAAGTCGGATAGACCTGAAAGACTGACGTATCAAGTACAGTCACATATATTTATATGGAATTACTTCTAATCACTTGAGATCAAGTGTTGACATGCATTGATGTAATAATGTACAATATAAGAAATTAAACAATGGTAAATAAAACAATTAATAGATTAATCATACGATTGGCATGTTCACTAGAAAGGCCAAATTGACAGTTACTTTCTATCTATACCAGTTTTATACACTATAAGGGATTATAATAAATTAACCTGTCATTAGCATTACATAACATTTCATCATTGGCTAGTAACCTTTTAATAACACACATACAATTTATGTTTTAAAGAAATATAATAGTTATTGTCCTGAGAGTTTAAAATAAATTCAGTTTGAAGACTTTCACTTTTAAAATTAATAAAGCATTATCTTAAATATTCAAGTTTTAAATTATAACATATAACTGCAATAACCTGCACGGTTATATATTCTCCTCGCTCGCTAATTTATAATACGTCCTCGTATTATATTGATCAACGAATAAATTTTATAAATTTAAACTTGGATCATTGAACACTGAACTAAAATTGTACAGAACTCCACATGTTCTTAAAGGGTACATCATCAATAAATTGTCTAAAATTAAAATCTGGGTCTTCCTTGAATATTTTATCAATCCATTCCCACTGATACGTATACTGGAGACTATAATCGTTGAGAAAAACACGTCTTTCTGACAGATAATATTCTATATTTGTTTTTATATCACAGAATCCTGCGCACAATTTCCATCGTCTTCCATCTGGGTGACCTTCAAAATCACTACGTCTGCTACATGCCAGTTGGTCTTGTTCCTCTTGTACTAATGGATATCTTTGGTGAACTACATTTCTAACAACTTCAGGTACAGGTCCAGGAATTTTGATTCTATGGTTTTCTATATACGAAATATCTGTTTCATCTAAATCGCTTTCCTGAACCCATTCCTTTAGTTCCACTTGGTATTCTGGCTGTCCCTTCTTATTTAGGCGTTTCTGCACGACTTCCCTGGTACGTTGAGCATCCGTGTTTGATTTGGAGGGTGTATATTCGACTGTCTGACAACTTTTTAGTAAAGACCGTTGGAAATGCTACAACGCTTTTGTCAAGAGAGCATGTTTTGATGGTTTGGCATTCACTATCTAATGTTGATGGCTTGATAACTGGCTTGACAAATTCACTTACTGTAGGAGATACAATGTCAACATACGGAATATTAGTGCTTTCTTTAAGTCCACACCTTTCTTTAAATTTTTGGGATCTCATGACATCTCTGGCTCTTCTGCTGGCCGATTTCTTCACTCCGTTTTGACCACAGACATTTCTCCAAGTCAGAATTATTGAAATGTTATTACCTCCATTTTCGATTTTCCATTGGTGTGCCTCTGTATTCAAATCCATTACTTTAATTATTTCTTCTAGTTTTCGTGGTATAATTTGTTCCATCTTCTTAATTTTTTTTTATTCTTGGGGTACTCGCTTTGGCTTGTAAGAGGCTGGAATCTTACCACACAAGGCTTCTGCACCAAATATGACCGTGTGGTCCGTCAGATATTACAAGAGACTGGAATGGTTCTTCAATTCTTTAATACTGGAAACTTATAATAATAATTATCTACATACACTTTACAGGACTGCGGATAACCGACAAGTACCTAATGCTACTAAGTCGGATAGACCTGAAAGACTGACGTATCAAGTACAGTCACATATATTTATATGGAATTACTTCTAATCACTTGAGATCAAGTGTTGACATGCATTGATGTAATAATGTACAATATAAGAAATTAAACAATGGTAAATAAAACAATTAATAGATTAATCATACGATTGGCATGTTCACTAGAAAGGCCAAATTGACAGTTACTTTCTATCTATACCAGTTTTATACACTATAAGGGATTATAATAAATTAACCTGTCATTAGCATTACATAACATTTCATCATTGGCTAGTAACCTTTTAATAACACACATACAATTTATGTTTTAAAGAAATATAATAGTTATTGTCCTGAGAGTTTAAAATAAATTCAGTTTGAAGACTTTCACTTTTAAAATTAATAAAGCATTATCTTAAATATTCAAGTTTTAAATTATAACATATAACTGCAATAACCTGCACGGTTATATGAGCCCTGAAATCAGCCATACCACAATCCACCCTTTGGAATGTCTGGGCCTTCTGGTGAATCAGTTTAGTTGACTTCATATCAACAAGTGGAATTTGTTTACGTATTGTACGGGTTTTAAGATTTTTTAAGACTTGTTTTTATTTGTTGAAAATGAATCGGTAATACTTTGTTCATAATAGTATTTATGAGCTAGAGACTCTCTGATTCACAATGGTGCCAAGTGCTATGTGTGGGAATTAACGATTTGTCACGCTGTGAGCAGAGAAAAATAGCTAAAATCGCTGAGAATTTTAAGAAAAAAGGAAGATGTGTGAATATAGTATTTTTTCAAAATATCCAAATAAAGGGTTTTAAAATATTTTATTGCCATTTATTTAGATCTTTTGGGTTGATAAGATAGTATATTTAAAAACGTTTTTTTCGGAAAATCATAATTTCATTCAAAATTAATGTTTACTTGTTTTGTCTGTAGCTCATTTTTAGACTTTGCGCATTCAAACACATTTTGCGTGCTCGGCAATACTATATTCTAGAAAACACCATTTTATACTGAATACCGGTAAACACTGGAAAAACACTAAATACTGGAAAACATCGTAAAAAGGTAACCCGGATGTTTAGGGTTAGGTTTAGGTTTTTCCAGTGTTTTTAGAAAACCAGCGATGGGTTAGGTTTTCCAGTGTTTTCAAAAAGACCAGGGTGTTTTCCGGTATTTAGTGTGTTTTCCATTGTTTTCCGGTATTCTGTATAAAATAGTGTTTTCCGGTTGTTTTCCAATGCTTTCATGTATATTAGTGTTGCCCTGCCCGCATGGGTCCATAAGCATATAAAGAAAAAATTCTTTAAGAAAAGTCTTTATCATTGGCCCGGTTGATGTTAATATTTGGCTGCTAGTATATACTGGCCTCACACATTTTTGATAAATGACCCACCTGTTGGTCCATGGAGGCTTACCTGTTCATTCAAAAAACATTAGTTGGGATACGCTTATGCAGACTTACTAAAAAATAGAAATAACTTTTGAGTTAACAAATTCAATCTTTTGATTGTCCAGATGTAATTTTCTAGAGATGTGTTGCTCTAGACTTCTCTATCCCCATTCCTCCATAATTAATATTAATATATTATTATCTTTGGACCTTAACTTTATGAATAGAAAGTCACAATATCTCGCCTTCCGTTCCAACCCATTTCCCCTTCCATACATTTATCTAATAATTTGGTGTCAGTGTCTTGATCCAGGACCTCGACCAGAGACACGGTGGAGGCCGATCTCGTTCAATCTCGCGTGAATCCGGTTAGCAGATTTTAAAGTAATGGATAGATATTTTTGGCTGAAAGAGTTAAAAATTCGTTAGGAAATGATTTATGATTTGTGATATTAGCGTGTGCTTTTTATTATGCTTTTGAAACAAAGAGCTTGAATCAAAGCGGAACAATATTTTGCCCAAAGGAAATCAGGAATCTTGTCTTGTCATATACAAGTGTCCTGAGGAGAGAGGACGAAAGGAAAAAAAACACTGATTACATTGCAATATTAACGTGGGCGTCTATAAAAATATACCAGGTTAGTTCCAAAGTCACCTATCCTATCTCTTAGTAATTAATTGAATTTCAGCAGTTCCACAATTAGATGAAGAGAGGCCTTAGACTATGAGATCCCTCCCAATCTCCTACCCTCACAACAAGAGCAAGATAAAAGTTAATTCTAAACACAATTGTGTAAAGCTGTGGATGATGACTGGTGTTTGCATGTCAAAAATATTATACACCTTGCATTGAATTTATGTGAATGACCGACTACACCTTTTTTGAGCGACATTTAGCAATTAACAGAGGGTAATAAACACAAACACATAACATGGACCCTCAATGAAACGGGGCTTAATTAAAATGGTAATTGTGTTCCATACCCTCAACGAAACGTCCCTTTAATTAAAATAGTAATTATAATCCATACCCTCAACGAAACGTCCCTTTAATTAAAAGAGTAATTGTGTTCCCTATAATGTGTTTGTGTTTATGACTGACAACATGAGTGTAATATATATCCTATGTTTCTTTTCCTGTACCCAGTACACATTTACAGCCTAATAAAAATATATTTTAATGGTCTCCATTTTTTTTGATGTGGTCATAAATGTTTGCTATCACACACATATAAAATTATTTATGATATGTATTAAGATTTTAACTAAAGATATACTGTACAAGATGACACCCATGGTTACACCAATTAGCATAGAAATTGAGTTAAATATTATAACTCACAGAAAATAAGTTGTTCCCGCATTGGACGGTCTGATAGCTCACAGAAAGTAAGTTGTTCCTGCATTGGACGGTCTGATAGCTCACAGAAAGTAAATTGTTCCCGCATTGGACGGTCTGATGTAATTTGCAAAGATGGGGTCCCATGAAAAAGTATGGCAAATTTAGTATATAATGGAAAGGATCGACACAATCTTACTACATAAATACCAATGTTCTTTGCATGCATGGGGGTTGGATGGCCAAATGGTTAGTACGTGCACACTGTATCATAAAGCCTGTCATTGAGTCAACTGGCGTTGTTTTGACAGGCAAGGAGTAGGGTCGCCTGTCCAAACTCGTGGTTTTCTCCGGGTCCTCCAGTTTCCCTGCCACTGCTAAAGACCCCCTAGGCGCAAGCTAATTCATGAAAGATAAAACCATATGTTAGTCCCAAAATGACCTGGCTTGTGTCGAGTGGACATTAAACTTCAATTCTCTCTTTGTTTGCACATAACAATTATTGTTATCATTTCACTAACTGGCAACCTGTTGCTTAGTATGTGTTGGTTGAATGGCTAGCAGTTGTGAAAGCAATGATATCCTGTACTTAATAGGTACAACAGACTCCATGATAAATCCACAAATTTACTAGGCCTTTGATATTTATGGGGGGGGGGATGAGGAGGAGATCATGGTGGGTAAGACACTGACTTGGTAGCTTGGAGGTTGAGTGTTCGTTCCCTGCATTGGTCAATGATTTTTGAGGGTGGGAAATAATGCCCAAGGTCGTATAATAGTGAGTTGATAATTAACTTTTTGAGCAAAAGACATAGAAATAATTGTGTTTTGACTTTCTTAGAAAATATGAAATTCTCGCTTTAAACTTGTAAATTGATATATAAACAGGTTGTCTTTATGTATCTCATTTCTTGTATATATAAGATGATTTTCACATGCATGATGTAACAGTACATTTAAATCATAGCTACTAAAAGGGGTTTTGGGTTTTTTTGGCAACCGACAATACCTGATACAAATACGTCCTTAAAACTTGTTAATTATCTTCATTTTTGTGGCATCACTGGCATGACATCCTCAACTAATTTATAATGTTTTTTTTAATGAAGTATGGTCACAGACATCTATTGTATCTGGTTTAAAATGGCCTTTCTTTTGTCTCATGGTTTGAAATTGTCTTTTCTTTTGTCTCATGGTTTAAAATTGTCTTTTCTTTTGTCTTCTCCTAATTTAGAGGTACTATATCAAATTTCCAGTTTAAAAGAAGTGCTGCATTGGATTAGTAATTGCATTAGACTAAATGTGGAATATAAACCCCATGCATGTCAAGGTTATTTATTTTGAGAGATTAGGTCAGAAATATAGGTTAGAATAGAAAAACTGAAATAATCATGTAGTTTATGTCATCTTTTCTTCTTGATTTTGTTAAGATAAGAACAAGTATGTCAAGTGGCAGAATATCTTTAAACCATTTTTAATCGAAATGTATTAATTTTTAAGAACTTTTGATTTTATAAGATCAATCCTGAAGGGTCCCTAATTCTTTATATTTATATATATCTAAGATAAGAATCCGCTTACGGTTTGGTTTACATGTCTGTGTACCTACTATATTTAAAGAATGTATCAAATTAAATGTTGCCTACCTGTCGGTATAACTTTAACAGTAGATTTGTATTAAGTAGTGACTAGTAATTACATCCCACTTCTACCTCATTGCCAGTGGCAACCTTTGATAAAACTGTTCTGTCTATTTCCAATACAGGCATAAAAGTATCCATGTATCAGAAATGAACAGTACACTTTCCAGAAAGATTACTGTTCATTTCCGACAAACGAACACTTTTATACAAGCATGGAAAATAAGCAGAATGAAAACAAAAGCCTAGAAAGTCATAAATTTTATTGCAAATAAATTTCAACGGAGGATCCATCCGCCGATACACACTCCACCAGGATTGACCCAGCGTAGGGGTCTTTAGCAGTGGGAGGAAACCGGAGTGCCCGGAGAAAACGTCGAAGCGCAGCACTCTAGACCACTAGGCCATCCCATCCCCCCGATATTGGAAAAAAACGGAAACCATTGAATGTAAATCAGTTTATATACATTCATATTACAGTGTTATATGCTTTGCGACCCACTTTTGTGAATTTCTAGGTCCCAAATGTTGGCAATTTAGCTCCTTTAATATAATTGCAGTCCTCTATGCCACAGACCTGTTGTTTTATGATGTGGTTGGCTCTATGTTCACGTCATCTATCTGTGGTGTCAAACACTTCCTCCATCTTTCAATAGGAGGGCAGTCTGAACAACATTTGACTGTTTTACGCTTAGAGTAACGTAGCTAGACGCACGTGCAATTAATGCAATACTGTTCTGGTTGTTTCTGAGTATACTGTGAAATGTAACGCGAGGCACAGAAAAGGATAAATGAAAGAGCAGAAAGTATTTGTCACATTTTGCTTGACACGACTCTGTAATAAATACTATTTTTCACATATCACTTCACAATACTGGATAGAAATGTAATGTAAGTTGACTTATTAGCACCTTTCCTCGGTGTATCGGTGAAGATAAGGAGAGGTTTGGTCGGGGGTCACCTCAGCTGGAAAGTGGGCTAATACCTACTACTAATAGCACTACCCTGGTCGATTGCAATGAGGCTATATTAATGTTTGAATATTTTTCCCTGGTTACTCCGGTTACTCAAAGATATTTTATGGTATACATCAATCCATCTCAATTAAATGAAGTTTGGTTTGTTTTTAGCTATTGATGAAATTCAAATCATACATTGTTATTTTTAAAAAACAAAACATCAACGCTAGATAATCTCCTGAATGGGGCCACATTAAAGGACCTAAGTCCGTAACTCAAAATCCTCCAAAATCTTTAACATCGAAAACACGAATTATTGGCTAATTTAAATCAACATTGATGATGTAAACTTACCGGGAAAAAATTAGCTTCTGATATCCGATATTTTAAATAAAATAAAAATTTTTAACATTGGTACACGAATCGTGTACCATAATGCGCTTCAACCCGAGTTTTAACAAGAGACTTGAGGAGCGAGGCTAGACATATTGCACCATACCATACGGCGTATGTTGACTTGAATAACCAGACGCTATAGAAATTTGCACCAGATTGAGACTGTATAACTTTTTTCGCCGAACATAACTTATTTGAAATTGGGGAAAAAACGGAAACCATTGAATGTAAATCAGTTAATACACATTCATATTACAGTATTATATGCGTTGCGACCCACTTTTGTCAATTTCCAGGTCCCAAATGTTAGCGATTTAGCTCCTTTAACATGGTGTCAGGGTGTGTACTGGGTATTAATAACGTGACATCATCTGACAAACTGGTAATTTGGGATCAGATTAATATGTCCCTCTCTGGGAAAAATTTACCTCATGACCATTAGCTAGTTGGAACCGAAAAGCATGGCGTTAAACCCTTTTTCTTTTCAGTTACCACATTGCTAATACCATTTTAATATCTGTTTATTAAACTTGTAACATAATTGTGTTTTTAACATTCTACTTTCATTTCTTTTTAAACATGTGTTTCAATTGTATTTATATTGGAATTCTGTTCTGGTGATATGCATTTTGATTCGGCGCCACAAATCGACTTAATGCAACACAAATAAAATAAGTTAGTTTCTTGGCCACTGCCTGCACCCATTAATGGTTGCAAATGCAGTCTTTTAATTGATCTTGATGAAAAAACATACCTAACACCTGCCCAAACATCATTATGCAAGTCATAAAAATATATGCTGTGGTTTCTCCATTGTTAGACATTTTGGTGCGAAATAGCTCTAACAGGTCACATAGTACACCAATAACAAATCTGGTAATACACGGAAGTTATACTAGCCATGTCTTTTTTAAGTGCGATGATTTCTTCAATAGTCCAGTAGGAGTAGAACATTTCTAAGTATGATAAAACTACCACTGTAATTTTAAATCACCATATTATAAATAAAAGGCGATGCTTAAGTATCATAAACTATTCTTATCATAAACGTTTCATTTTCTATTGTACAAACAAAGACAGGTACTTATTGAGAAATATTTTTGACCTGAACTTAGAGCAGGGAATATTTTACTATTTTACATTTGATTAGCAGTTTCAAGAAAAATTGTGTAAGAATGCTAATCAATTGTATAATTGTGTAGCAAAATTTACCAATTGATTAGCGTTTTTTAGTATGTAATAAAAGTCTTATTTCACATAATTATGTGACAATGACAATACCCATATTTTTTTGTAATACTGAGATTTCAATAAAATTTTGCCCAAATTTCAGTGAAATTTCAATAAAATTTTGAACAAATTTCAATAAAATTTTGAACAAATTTCAATAAAATTTTGAACAAATTTCAATAAAATTTTGAACAAATTTCAGTTAAATTTCAATAAAATTTTGAACAAATTTCTCACTGAAATTTTGAACAAATTTCTCACTGAAATTTTGAACAAATTTCTCACTGAAATTTCAGTGAAATCTCATTGGAATTTCAGTGAAATCTCATTGGAATTTCAGTGAAATCTCATTGGAATTTCAGTGAAATCTCATTGAAATATCAGTAAAATCTCACTGAAATTTTCGTGAAATCTCAATACTATTTTGACTAAATTTTACTGAAATTTAACTGAAATTATACCGAAATATGATTACTATTTCAAAGTCTTTATTTTTATTAACATGCATTCTGAAAAAAAAAACCTCCAAACAATTACAAATACAATATTACTATTTTATTAATTATCTCTCAAATTTCTGTATTCCGTCTTCTAAATTTTCTTTTTCTTCTAGTGTTGTCCTTTTCTTCGAAATTTCCTTTTTCTTCTAGTGTTGTCCTTTTCTTCGATGATAATAAAAATATGGCCTGAAATGACACAATCAAGATAATATTAAATAAAGATAGGCATGTGCCATACAGTGTGCTGTTAGAGAGCATACAGCAGTTTCAAAATTACCCTGTCAAAAACAAAGCATATAATATAATTTTTTTGTATAAATGAAACATGCATCGGATGTCACTAGTGGCATTTATGATTTACCTCTGAATACACACGGTTATAACACTTATAATTTACGCTTAAAATAAAAATATGTTTTGATTTATTTTTAGTGGATCCGTAATATATTTATAGACAGAACGGTTTTAACAGTCTTTTAAAAACTTTTATAATTAACTACTTTGAAATTAATCGAACAAACCATTCTGTGATAGGTGTTTTGGGAGTCGTGTAATCCAGAAAATAACGTACACAAATATATTATTCCAAAGATACCCGCCCTTTTGCCAGGAATTTCAACATTTGATTCAAAATGCGAAACCCTTTCGTGAAACAGTGAAAAGAACTCGGGTTAATTCGACCGTTAATCTAAATAAAATAGCAGTATCAGTTTATCAATTTAGCTATGAATTATACAGTGAGATCCTTTTTTGTTTGCATGGGAGTTTCATATAATTTACAACCATTATAGAATTAAAAATTTCTTTGTTTTCCATTCTAAATTTTTATAAACATCAGTGGCCTCGCCTGTAACCCGACACTCATGGAATCTGTCATTGACATTGTTTGTAAACGCTAATTGACAATAATGACCTCAACAGTTGAATGTAAGATTGGTTTAGAATAGATGTATTCTCACTTTTTACAAACCCAATAAAAGAGGTTGATTTCAAACATGATTATATTAATTGATCATAAGATATTTACCATAAATGAAATTTACGGGAGCCGTAAATTATTGATGACCTCGTTTCTAAATATGGCTATTGTAACACGTGTGTTATGTTTGAGAAAATAGCCATTCTATCATGCATTATACAATGATTATTGGAACATATCGGGAAAAAAAATTAATATCGAGTCATTAATAAGTTAAGACACCCATTTTAAACATGTCGTAGTTAATATTACTTAGCACGTGTTCGTGGATTACACACGGTGATGGACGAATAAAATCAACGTCAAGGAAATTGTCTACTTTTACAAACTTTTAGTATTTCAGGAAATAACGTGATTAATTAAAAGAAATTAAAAACATTTCGTCTTCTGACATTATTAGGCCATAACTTCGAAGTGCTCTCTTTCACAAATTACAAATTTTTATATGCAGTTATTAAAATATTTGCAATGAAAAAATGACATGTTTTGTAATTTCAGTGAAATTTCAATGAAATTTGCAATATTAATATTTCAGTAAACCAAAAATATATTTTATTTCAGTAAAATTTCAGTAGACCCAAATTTCGGTTTATTTCAGTGAAATTTCAGTAGACCCAAATTTTGGTTTATTTCAGTGAAATTTCGGTAATGGACCAAAATATATTTTTATTTCAGTGATATTTTGGTGAGATTTCAGTGAAATTTGGTCATTTAAGTGAGACTTGGCAAAATTTTCAAATTTCAGTATCATTTTCTGAGGATATTTATATATAAAATAAAAATAAAAAGTATGTGAATGTTTTAAGAGGGTTTTTTTTTTTCAGAACAAAACTTGTCAAACTGTTCATTTGGCACATAAACATTGCAAAAACTGTTCTTTTTATAGCATTTGATTGTTGTAATTACACAAACTTAACAAAACACATGAGGGGATCACGGTGGCTAAGTGGATAAGGCGCTGGTTCGCTAGCCTGGAGGTCAAGTGTTCGATCCCTACATTGGCCGAGAAAGTTCATCTCGATTTTCCGACGTGATTTCCCCTTGTCAGTGACACAGAAGGAGGGCCTGACAAGGACAGCTACCTAGTCATTCGGATGGGACGAAAACCGAGGCCCTGTGTACACATTGGAGTGCACGTAAAAGGCCCCTTGGCAGTTGGAATTCGATATAAGAGTAGCCCGTAGCGCTGCTGCCCGGGCAAAATTTCCCTCATGGCACACTGTATGGCGTATGCCCGTCTTCAATTAGCTCAGGTTAAGTGCATAACATTAGGACAATAAACCCCATTTCATTCATTCATTACAAAAAACATGAAACACACAATCAAAATACTGTACACCTATGTATAAGCGTGGTGTGCCTTGCTAACACCATGGACCTTGTATTATAAGGTCCATGCCTACAGTCACTGCAAATTGCATAAGTGCACGTGCACGGACGTGGGTGAAAGCGCCTGTCAATAAGGTGTAGCACTTGCTAAAAATAGATTACATGTAGATTTTAATATTGGATGAATTATGAGGGTGGCTCTGCCCCTAGGGGTCGGGTATGCAAAAAACCCAATAGTGATCATCCTTAGGGTATAAGGAATAAGTATGTTAAGTCTCAAGATGGTCACGCAAGAATTGCCATAGCTGCTTCATATTGAGCGACTTGTTTATACTACTGAACTATACGACTGAGCCAACTAAAACGTGGATTTAAATTCTTTAAAACCTTTTACGTCTATAAATAGCAGACGACAACATGTACTGCTCTCGTTCCACTGGACCAGCGCAGAGGCACCTAAAGACAATAAAATTGCGAGATTTCAGATTTGTTTTGATGTGTTTTACGATACTGAATGGTTTTAAAGTTAAAGTTAAAATAAATTTTCAAAATTTGATTCTTGCTGAAGCAGGGTTTTATGCTAATAATGCTTATCAAATATGACCTAGTTTGTGTCGAGTGGACATTAAACCCCATTTCTATCTCTCTCTCTAAGTCCATTAAAGGAAATTTAAACAACCCACTCCCAGGAATGTAGCGGCCGGCACTATTTTTTGTCGCCCAGCAATCGAAAAAAAGGCGTCAAGTGGTACTTAAACCCCTTTGACTTCGTCCTTCTCTCACTCTGTAGGCTACACAAACTTACACAAACTCAGCACTGCAAAGCCATGGTAAAAGCCCACCTAAACCTCGTCTGCTATGGCATTATTTATTTTTGTGTGCTGTAGTAGACCCTATCATCCCAAATTAATTGACAGAAAGAAGTATTGGTATTTTGTTTATTTATATTTAGAAGTTATATCCACCTCATCCGTTGTGTAGGTTTATTGTTGATTTCACGGTCACCCCAATGTTAAAGGTTTGGATGTCGTAATTGGTGTCGTACGTTCGGTTTTACGATAAATTTTTAATGGTACCCCCTGAGAGCGTTCTCAACTTCTGTCTGACCTGATTCTCATTCCAGCATAATTAATAATATAATTTGTGAGACACAAGTCAAATAAAACGGGTTTTAATTATCAATATCTACCTGTTGTCATAATTCGTTGCACTCAAATAAAACACAAACACCTTTTTAAGAATCTATAGGCCTATATAAATTTGAATAAATAAATGGGAATTGATTTATACTGAAGCAAATACATGTAAGACAGCAAATGCTCTAAAAATACACCAAAAAGACCACACACCCCTCCCAAAAAAGTTTTTGGTAGCTACCCTCGCAAAACTTACTTTCCACCATTTTGCAAATCCTGGCTACATCCCTGCACTGATGTGCATGCTAAATGGCATTTACATATAATAAGTCCATTTACTTCATATGTGCCACTTTTTTATCATCATGTCTTTGTTGATTTCTGTCCAAATTTCATGTCGACTTCAGTTTTTGGCTTATGATCTAAGTAGGTCAAATAAATGAAAGCAAAATCGTACACAAGTGATGCTTTCTGTAATGTTCTCATTAAAATTTAAAAAAAGATCACCCCTCCATCCAAATTTTGTTTTGCAGATTCCTCTCTCTCTAGCTAGCAATGTGGTAAAAAAAAAAGAAAAAAAGCTGCCTTCACCTCTTACATTTTACTTGCCCGAACAACAAGACATTTATTTTGTGTTTAACGAACTCTCAAATCAATTATTAGAATCAAATCAATACTTTGTTTGCCATGTTTTTTTCATTTTCTGAAACTTTAATGTTCATTTGCATGAATTTTTATTGAATTATGTTCAGAGTAAACAATAATACGGTACAATAAATACGAACACAAAAAAAAAACCTTTATAAAATAACCATTTGATGTATGAAATACTTTGAATATAAAAACATTTGAGTTTCCCTGTTGCGTCATTGTGAAACGGACATTATATCATCAGATGCTTGACATTTAAAACACTGTTAGACTTTCAGGAAATGTAGCTCAATGACGTGTGTTCTCTTTGTATCAGAAATGAATACAGATTCTTTGATTGGATCGTCAACACTTTATTTCAGGAGCAAATAATAGCAACAATTCAACAACTTGCAATTTCCTATAAATCGGACCTCCAGCTAGTATATTATAGGTTCCCTAAGCTGTTCTCTTCAACTAATATTCAATGAAATACATTTGTCTTATCTAAATTAGTTACTATAAAATTGCTGACATAAACATATAATTATTGAAGGATTGTCTTAAAGATAGGTTCCCAGAAAAGTATTTATCGTTTGGTTATTTCCAATAAAAATATGACAATTTTGATATATATGGAAAGTAGAGACATCCAATCTCACTAGAAAAATACTGGATTCCCTGAAGTACTCATGCAGCGTATACAGGACAAAAATGTAAGAGTTCCCCTAATCGACAGCTCGACGATTTGGAATATCTGCACCCGTGTCGTCGAAGGTTGGACGCCAACTTTGAGCGCTTGGTGTACATGTTGATAAACTTTATGAAGACTTAGACGTACAACACTTTCTGAGATAAAAATCATAGAAAAAGACGAGGGCAGTGGATAATCCTTGAATTTAACTAGGATTTGATATTTATAATAAATTATCAGCGATTAAGGACAACTTCGTCTTTTGTATACAATGAACCATCGACTGTGCAAACGTTGCTAAAGGTACCGAGAGAGGTACAAGTTACGTGATATAAACATGACCTCTTTTGATCGATTTTTATAGCAAGGGTATTCCTTGGCAATTACATTGTTTTGAGAAGGATTTGAAGCAAAGTTAAGATAAAATTAAAGGGACAATAACACTCTTGCTGGCTTGACAGGTCCAGAATTTTTTTTTAGCCTTATTCTAACTACTAGATGTTTAAGTGTCCTGCCTGTTGTGTAAATTATCCATTATAACCTATCTTACTTGTCCAGAGAGTTCGAAAATATGTTTAATTCCAAGTTGCATTTGAAAGTGTTTACGTAAAGCTTTTCAAACCATGTTACGGCATATGGTTGAATTTTTCCAATTTTTTAAATAAGGTGTGTTAAGATGAAATTTGCATCATTTATTAATTTGAATATTGTAAAATAGTACAATTTGTTGACCAGTATAAAGATTGGAACATATTATTCAGTTACAACAAGAGTGGTATTGGGGCTTTAATTAGTTTAATTATGTTTGTAGTCAAAATATATGATAAATTGATTAGTTTGAAATATGTTTTTAGTCCAAATATATCATCAAATCACCCAGTTTGTACGCGGGAATGTATCTTTAAGGCATTTAAAACAATAGTTTAAGAAACCAGATCAACCTCTTTAACTGCCAGATTTAAATTGACTAACTGATTAATTGCTGTCTGCCTATATTTAACCAAGCATTAAAGATACATTAGTTAAGATTTCAATAAAGAGTTGGCCATTCTTGATATAGCAGTTCAAAAATAGATGATAAAAAAAGAATATTGAACATTTCAGTCAGATTGCTTTATTGTTTGAACTATAAATTGACATCTACTGTCTCTACACCGTCTTCGAGAATTACCCATCGTTTGATTGACCAATATTTTCGATTATCAAGTAACAAAAACACGACCCCATGTTTTAAACATTATTAAAATCAAAATCCTGAAGTTGCTGGACAATTCTTCCACTGAATGAGATTTCTTAATTTGTATTCCTAACTCTTTGTCAGACACCTGTTCTGCTGTCGCTGTCTATTCCATTGTCTTTTGGCAAAAGAACGATATTTCTTTTCCAGACTGGGTAATGAATTTTCTTTTCTGAGATGCCCCATTTAAAGCTGATTTCTGTAGAACCCCTATCCTATATGAGACTCGAAGACATTGGAGCTGATTCAGATTTCATACTGCTGCTGATATAAGAATAAAGTTGATATCCATCCTTTCTTCTTCAAAATGTGTTTCCAATTGATCTCGCATAGCTGTACCAAAATCAAAATTAGACAATTTTGTTGCCAGCCTGTAATAATATTTTTGGACGGACAGATTAATTGCTGCCTGCCTATAATGACTAACAAGCATTAATGAATATTAAAATATGGATTTGAAATTAAAAACAGAATTAAAAAATAACAAAAATACCATATGACCTAGACATTGGTCATAAATGCATGTAATAATCATATATTTTTTATTTTTTTTATAAGCAATATTTTATTCAGATTTGTATCTGAAAAGGGATTGGGGAACAGGCATAGCCTATATTAAACCCCTCTTAGCATATATTGATTCTGAATATGCACTACAATATATGGTGATCAAAGATTATGACCTGAGTTATTAACAGTTTTTTTTTTAGATAAATGCTTTGGTGCTGTGATTGAGCTTGCTGTGTTATCAATTACATTTGTTATCACGCATGACGTGATTGGTTCTGTCTTCAAGAATAAATGTATTGAACTATAAACAACTGTGTTACCTAACGAAACACACAAATCAAACAGCTATGATATTTGTCTTCACATTTATCAATATAAAATTGATTGACAATATGACGATATCAGCAGTTTGCAAAAACATTTAAAATACTTGTTCTACCAGTGAATAACAATTTTAGAAGATATATCTATGGATTTCGCTGCCTCCATGTAGTTAGTAGTAATTTAGAGACAGTTTAAGTATTGTTTAAGGAAGTACTATTATTATTATAAAGGAACAATTTCTACCTAATTTGAATTATCTCTTAATTTTGTCTGGGGATGGGGATGTCCTAGTGGGCTAGTGTGCCGCGCTTCGACCTCTAGCTGGCCGGCCACCTCTGGCTGTGGCCGTGGTTTCGAGCCCTGGTGTGAGCGTATGTGGCATGGAGATAGGGGCGCCTTCTCAACCTCGTGGGTTACCTCAGGGCACTCCGGTTTCCTCCCACTGCTAACAACCCCTATGCGCAAGCGAATTTTTGAAATAAAATTAAACCATGTGACCTAGTTGTGTTGAGTGGACATTAAACTCCATTTCTCTTTCTCTCTCTCTGTTTAATCTGTTGTATTCTTAAAGATATGGGAGATTAGATAAAGAGCTGACAGTTATCGTTATAATAGTTAAAATCTTGATAATGTAAAGGTAATTTGTTTAAAAATTTCAGTCAAATTGATCCACTAGGAACGGAGATATCAGCTTTGGAAATTTCATCATTACTACAGTTTGTATGTTAATAAGCATAGTCTCGATTATGCATTGTTTTGATTTAATTATCAATTGGACGAACATTTAAACAAATTATATTCATATATATATATTGGGTCATTTTGGTCGGTCTTGTCGTTCTGTCCGATTAAATGGCAGGGCGGTGTAACTCTTTCTTTGGGCTTCTTGGTAAGTTAAGTCCTGGTCCATTCTTCTTTCCATTTGGGTTTGTTGTCTGGTTTTTATGGTGGCGTTGTGTTTTCTTTATTTATAGTATTCATTCCTTTTGTTGTTGGTTCTCTGAAGGAAGAATCCAGCACCTGAGAAGAGAGAAACTTCAACACTCTAGATACTTTATGTCATTTATGTATCTTGCTTTTAGGAAGCCGATTTATATAAGCCATTGACTTGTTTTGGTATCCCTTGAATAACATATTGTTTTATAGGTAGATATGGGCGATTCTTCCAGTTATCCAAAGCGTTTTAATGAAACTAGTTTCGTTCGTATCGAGTTGATATCGCAGACAAGTGTATCTTGCTTTTAGGAAGCCCATTTATATAACCCATTGACTTGTTTTGGTATCCCTTGACACTATAAACCTCAGAATGCCTCGTTCAGCATTTGTGTCCAAACGAGGTAAAAAAAAATGCCCTTTTTTGGAACGAGGTATTTTGTAAAAATGCCTCGTTTACTAAAACTGTTTTGTTTTTTTTCAAGATAGTTATTTGCGCTGTTTGCTATCAGCGAATTTGTAAAAATTAAAATTTATGATATTTAATACGAAAATAAACTATGATATTATAATCAGAGAAATAGGAAAGGCAAGAATACACGCCATAGGTGAAGGTCTAAAACTATTGAAGACACACAGCTACCTTGCCTTGATTAATTTATTGCCCAATCAGGTTTAGGTGTTAAGTAACAACTGTGTTGCTGTGAAAGCTAAATTGGGGTTGTAAATTAATCATGGTAGCTGTGTGTTTTACACCTCCACCTAACTGATATCACAGACAACAAATTAGTGTTTATCTGATCTAAATACAACAAATAATTCATTCTTATTAATCAAAAAAAGTATTTAATATCATCACATATTTCAAATACGCCAGTTTATTTTTATACGCCCACATTTTCATGTCCGTCCACAATTGTTTGTGGACTCTCTACAGGTCACAATTCTTGTCCGATTTTAACGAAACTTAAAATATAGGTTTATCCCCAAAAGATCTCGGCTGCTTTCGATATTGGCATGTATCGGATCAAAACTTCATGGATTATGGCCCCTGATTGTACGAAAAATCACGTTTATAGCTTGTGGACCCTATAGAGGTCACAATTTTGAACCGATTTTGATGAAACTTTACATGCATGTTTATAACCCAAAGATCTTGGTTCCTTTCGATATTTGCACCTATCGGAACGTAAATTCCTGAATTATGGCCCCTGATTGTCCGAAAATTCACCTATTTTAGCTCGTGGTACCTCTGGAGGTTACAATTATTATCCGATTTGGAAAACCGTTCGATTATATCACCGTTACACTCTAAGGAAGGTTGAGTTCAAATTTCGGAAAAATCAGACCAAAATTACCATACAAAATGGCCGCCGTTCGTATGAAAATACTGTTAAAAAATGGTATATCAAGGTTGTGGACCCTGTAGAGATCACAATTTTAATTCGATTTTGATGAAACTTGAAATGCATGGTTATAACCCAAAGATCTTGGTTCCTTTCGATATTTGCGCATATCGGATCGTAACTTCCTGAATTATGGCCCCTGATTATACGCAAAATTGTCTTGGTTTAGCCTGTGGTCCCTCTGGAGATACAATAATTATCCGATTTCAAAAATCGTTTGATGATATCACCGTTACACACTAAGGAAGGTTGAGTTTGAATTTCAGAAAAATGGGACCAAAATTGCCATACAAAATGGCCGCCATTCGTACGCAAATACTGTTAAAAAATGGTATATCAAGGTTGTGGATCCTGTAGAGGTCAAAATTTTAATTCGATTTTGATGAAACTTTAAATGCATGGTTATAACTCAAAGATCTTGGTTCCTTTCAATATTTGCGCATATCGGATTGTAACTCCCTGAATTATGGCCCCTGATTATACGCAAAATCGTCTTGGTTTAGCTTGTGGTCCCTCTGGAGGTTACAATAATTAACTGATTTAAAAAATCGTTTGATTATATCACCGTTACACCCTAAGGAAGGTTGAATTCAAATTTCGGAAAAATCGGACCAAAATTACCATACAAAATGGCCGCCGTTCGTACGTGAATACTGTTAAAAAATGGTATATCAAGGTTGTGGACCATGTCGAGATCACAATTTTAATTCAATTTTGATGAAACTTGAAATGCACGGTTATAACCCAAAGATCTTGGTTCCTTTCATTATTTGCGCATATCGGATTGTAACTTCCTGAATTACGGCCCCTGATTATACGCAAAATCGTCTTTGTTTAGCCTGTGGTTCCTCTGGAGGTTACAATTATTATCTGATTTAAAAAATCGTTTGATTATATCACCTTTACACCCTAAGGAATATGTTGAGTTCGAATTTCGGGAAAATTCGGAACAAAATTGCCATACAAAAGGGCTGCCGTTTGTACGCGAATACTGTTCCTTTCGTTATTTTCACATATCAGATCATAACTTCCTGAATTATGGCCCCTGATTGTCCGAAAAATCCCCTATGGTCCCTCTGGAGGTCACGATTATTATCAGATTAAAAAAACTTGACTCTATCACCGTTACACCATACGGAAGGTTGAGTTTGAATTTCAGGGAATCGGACCATAATTGCCAGACAAAATGGCTTCCGTTTGTACGCTAATAGTGTTAAAATATGGTATATCAAGGTTGTGGACCCAGTATAGGTCACAATTTTAATTCGATTTTGATGAAACTTGAAATGCATGTTTATAACCTAAAGATCTTGATTCTTTTCGATATTTGCTCATATCAAAGTGTAATTAAATGAATTATAGCCTTTGATTCTAGGAAAAATCGCTTTCTATTTTGCTTGTTCTCTAACCATCTCTCGAAAATGTGGGCGTATCCTGCCTGGCAGTGCCAGCTTACTATCTTTTATATTTATTGTAAAAAATAACTTGACCATAGCATTGACTGTTTCTGTTGAAACCCCATAACATTGCACAAAATATTATTGGAGCAAAGTCATATAAACGCACAGCGATAAATTTGTCGGCTTTGTACCAATTGTCAATTAAATGGGAAATTTAATTAAAACGATTAATTATGAATACAGATGGGTATAAATAATGCGAAAATAATTTATGGTATGGTGTGTATTCTTGTCTTGTCTATTTCTCTGATTATAAAATCATAGTTTGAACTGTTTTTATTTTCGTATTAAATAACATACATTTTATATTTTACAAATTCGCTGACAGCAAATACCGCTAATAATTATCTTGAAAAAACATGTTTAGTAAACGAGGCATTTTTACCAAGCCTCGTTCTGAAAAAATACCTTGTTCCAAAAAAGGTCAATTTAAAATTCCTCGTTTTGGAACTGTAGACGAGACATTTTTTTTACCTCCTTTGGACAAAAATGCCGAACAAGGCATTCTGAGGTTTATAGTGTGAATAACGGTTGGCTTCATATATTGACAGATCAGGTATTTGATGTCAAATAAAATAGTCCATATGTCATACTGGTCTTGAATCAGCTTGAAGCCAATGTAATTTGACACGCTTGTTATCTATGGGTTTAAAACAATGGTTGATTTATTTTTTTCCCCTACTTTCAATGACCGTATATATAGAATGTCATATTCTTCTTTTTTATATCAAATATTTCAGCATGTATATATATTGATTTGATTGAAACAGTATTTTATTCAAATAAGATAGATGTTAAATGTTATACACTGTCAAAAGTTAAAGATTCAAAAAACGTGCCAAAGGCTTATATTAATTTGTCTCCTTATTTAATGAATATACTAAAATAGACGTATAATATATACACTTCACATACAAATTACATTAAACAGTACGGTATTTTGTATTCACTATTAATCGATGTGAGCGTATTGGGCATGGAGATAGGGGCGCCTTCTCAACCTCGTGGATTTCCTCTGGGCACTCCAGTTTCCTCCCACTGCTAAAGACACCTACGTGCAAGCAAATTTTTTAAAATAAAATTAAACCATATGTTAGTCCCAAAATGACCTAGTTGTGTTGAATGGACGTTAAACCCCATTTCTCTCTCTCTAGCATTTCTGGCCAACTCAACAATAAACAGTTTAATTCTAAAGATTTATACAGATTAATTAGGATAATTGTATAGAGTTTTATGATAGTTATAGGATTGTTAGTTCACGTGCAATAAGAGAGAATGAAATGATGCTTAATGTCCACTCGGCACAAACTAGGTCATTTCGGGACTAACATAGTTTCATTTTTTATACGCCCACATTGAAATGTGGTCGTATATTGCCGTCGCCCCCGTTCCGTCCGTCTGTCGGTTCGGCGTCCACAAGCAATCTAGAGGCCAAAGTTAATATCCGATTGACTTTAAATTTATACACAGTGCTTAAGGTCATAAGACGAAGAAGCCTATAGATTTTCAGCTATTTCCAATAATTACTGTCAGAGTTATGGCCCTTGATCACTTCAAAAAATCTTGTGGACGCTCTAAGAGGCTAAAGTTAATAACCGATTGACCTAAAATATATACACAAAGTTTAAGGTCATAAAATGAAGAAACCTATCGATTTTCAGCAATTTCCGATGATTACTGTCAGAGTTATGGCCCTTGATCACTGAAATAAATCTTGTGGAGGCTCTAGAAGCTAAAGTTAATAACCGATTGACTTTAAATTTATACACAGTGTTTAAGGTCATAAAATGAAGAAGCCTATTGATTTTCAGCAATTTCCGATAATTACTGTCAGAGTTATGGCCCTTGATCACTTTCAAAACTAGAGGCCAAAGTTACTATCCGATTGACTTTAAATTTATACACAGTGTTGAAGGTCATGAGACGAACAAGTATTTTGAGTATCAATGAATTTAGATAACTTGAACAGCATGGAGGAAAACTTTATCAAAGCCAAACAAATTCGAATGATTTTCTGATAATTACATAATGAGTTGTTACTTTTAATCAGATTTTAGTGTATTATAAATGTTTGATTACCGAAAAAAGTAAAATATGCGACAACTCTTGTTGACTGCCCGGACGATTTAGCTGCTGTGGGCGTATGTTTCGGTGCCTTGCAACCTATCTTTATTTCAATAATTCGCTTACGCAGTGAGTGGTAGCGGGAGGATCGGGAGAAAACCCACAAGGTTGGACAGCGACCCTCCTTTTTGCCACGTACACAGGTGCAATAAGCTGTATATATGTATATCTGATTATCAGATGATGAAATAGTTGTATTTTATGTCTGTTTCCACCGAAGTGATATCGCAGACAATAACGTGTGTTTTGGGGGGGGGGGAGTCTCTCTATTTTTCTGATGATCAAGAATGTTATAATGGTATATTACTAGAATTCAGAATACACAAGGATGAAATAGAATGATTTCCAACAACATATCAAATTAAAATGACTTAAAAAATCAAGCTGTTAAATAGATGTCTCAAGGAATATTCCAAAAAAATATTCAATTTTAATAATGGATTAAAAAGTCAAGTTGTTAAATCATTGTCTCTCTATCCTCAGGTGAGAAGAACAAGAGAGAAAGTGTTTCTGTTGAACACAACCATCTTGGATTATTTACAAACAGACGGGCGGCATTCAAGTGTCTCAAAAAAGAAGGTAAGTAAAGCCATGTAATCTATCAGAATAAATATGGTGTATTTCAGTAGACGAATCAAAGGTGTTCAAATATTGTAATAGGTGATCGGTGCATGTTCAAATATTCTCACTTCCGGTGGACATAACTTATAATATCCCTTTAAAGTAAATGTGGGTTTATGCTGTTTATCATTGATGTCAATTCATAATTGTTGACGAATTGTTGACGAATTATATACAACTGCTGATTGATCTAAATCTCACTGGACCCAATGGATTAGGTCTGTCATTGAGTCAAGTGGCATGGTTTTGATTGCCCGCTTGTAAGTGACAAGGAGTAAGGTCTCCTGTTCAACCTCATGGGTTTTCGCAGAGTCTTCTGGTTCCTTCCACTGATAACATGACCCTAGCAAATTATTGAAATAAAATTGAACAATATGTGACTTGGCATAGCTAATTGAGTCGCTTGTCGCAAATCTAGATTCTGCGAAAGAGTGCAATAATGGTTCAATAGGTCAAAATTTTCAAAATTTTCAAAATTCACATTTCCTCATTAAAAGCCACACAAGTACCTCTTTCGTCAATTAAAAGTCTAATTTTCATAAAAATAACATCTTTAGTGTTCAAAAATATCATTTTGTAAAAGGCGATCTGTAAAGAAGTTATTAATTATCTCGAAATAATGCAAAATTATCAGTAATTTACTTGCCGTCCAGTCCAATTTAAGAACCCCATTTTTGGCACAGCACAGACCATATCATATCAATGCTTTCCCCGAAAAAAAGAAAATCATTACATTTTGTCCGCCATCTTGGATTTCCTCCATATTGGATTTTTAATATTGTATTTTGTACCCATATTTGAATTCTGTGTTACACACCATGAACGCCATGTAAACCGCGATCCAGACCATATATAGAGGAATTTTACATATTTTATTTGTCAATTTTGGTCGCCATCTTGGATTTCCGCCATCTTGGATTTCCGCCATCTTGGATTTCCACCATCTTGGATTTCCACCATCTTGGATTTCCGCCATATTGGATTTCCGCCATATTGGATTTGTTTAGTTCATTTCAGTGCCCACATTTAATTTGGGCGACTCCAAAAATCTCACTATAAAAGCTATGTACACTGCAATCCAGACATAGTACAGAGGAATTCTCTTTTTTCGACTGTCAATTTTGGTCGCCCTCTTGGATTTCTTCCATTGGATTTTTGGATATTATATTTTGTGTCCATATTGGAATTCCCATGTTACAAAACATGAAAGCTATGTATACCGCGATGCAGAGTTGCAAACATAATATAGAGGAATTTTACATTCTTTATTTGCCAATTTTGGTCGCCATCTTGGATTTCCGCCATCTTGGATTTGTTTAGTTTATTTTAATGCCAATATATGATTCTGGCGATTCAAAAATCCCATGTTACTTACTATGAAATCTATGTATACCGCGATCCAGACATACATGTAGTACAGAGTAATTTTCTCCTTTTTTTTCGTCAATTTGGGTCGCCATCTTGGATTTCAGCCATCTTGATTTTTTGATATTATATTTTGTGTCTATAATTGAATTCAGCGTCTCCAAAAAGCCAAAGTTACACACTATGAAAGCTATGTATCCCGCAATGCAGATATGATAGACGGGAGTTTTAATTTTTTCATCAATTTTGGTCGCCATCTTGGATTTCCGCCATCTTGGAATTTCGAAAACAAATTCAGCGTCCATATTTAATTTTGGCGACTCTCAACGTTCCATGTTAGACACTATGAAAGATTTGTATATAATGATTCGGACATGATTTATTGGAATTTTCATGTTTTCATTCATTTTTGGCCGCCATTTTGAAAAATGGCACGGCACCACCATAAAAATAATTATTTTTTCAAAAATTCTTCTATATTATTTTTTTGCAGCCCATTTCACATTGGAAAAGCATCTAATATTTTATTCAGTTTCAAAATAAATGTTTATTGTCCCATACCTTGTGATTGTGAAGGAATGCTGGAAAATCTAAGTGTCATTTTTCGAGGCCATTTTCTCCTAATTTAGGAAACCAGGGATGTCCAGAACACCCAACTTCAAATCCCAATTCCTCAGAGATTAAACGTCGTAAAGCAATGGTTAATATATCATTAGAAAGCTGGGACCATTTTGCTATGCCGGGTCACATATGTTAGTCCTGAAATGACCCAGTTGATGTCAAATGGACGTTAAACTCCATTTCTCTCTCTATAGCTTCGAAACTGAGTCAATAGTGCAGGATGTTGATTTTGATCTTGTTTTTAAGTTTATAGCATAATTTGGTAATCCTTAACTATAAGAATTGTTGCTGTTGAAAGCTGATAGCATATGTGTGCTGAATATTCTTTCAGTAGGCCAGGTTGATAATGGATGACAAACTGTCACATTGATTTATCACTAGGATGACAATACAGCAATCAGTACATAAAATGCATTGATTCATTTATTACAATTAGTTGGCTAAGCAATATTTATGCTGCAAGTGATCTGTAAATCTGTGTCGCCAAATAATTGATGCGAGAGGGCCGAGACAAGAATTAACATTATTGTCAATGGGAGAATATTTGGTGGTCTGCTTCCAAGAATTTATCAGAGTTATAGTCATTAGTGTCAAGATAGCCACAGACTCCTGAAAACAACACTTCGCCAGAAAACAATAATTTAATAGATACTACTGAACCAAATACACCGAAGATGCCATTACGAGAATATCAGAATTCCCTATAATAAATAATATGTGGAAGGTCATGTAAGGTCTCATAACACCAAGAAAAAGAGTTGCTAATAGGCTGAATTTCACACAGCGATATATATATAATCGATGTTTATATGTCACTGAATAACTCGAGATTCAGCTATTGTAGATGGTATACTAGTATATATGTATATACATGTACCCGGTATTCCAATTAACGATGAAGAAAGTGTATCCTGAATGAGAGATGCTGACATATCATTTTAAACAAAAAAGTACATGCTAATTTATTGAAAAGAATTTAGTGGTCTAATCCGAATTTTTGGTAGGTAGGTCTATAAGTTTTCAATATATTCTGGTCTAATGGGTTTTGGTAATTTGTCTCTACTTAACTATAGGTGAAGACTCTAGTTTACAAGGTGCCGATTGAGATTTGAGGATAGTTTAACTTCTCTCTCATTGCATCATCACCTAGACTAAATGGGGATGCTGGGTTACCTTTAATAAATGTTGATGATAGCTGTGTTACAATATGATTACGCTTTAAACAAAGCTCCAAATTGGACCGAATATGTTTACATAACTTTACGTCATGACTCGTGTTTTTATTATGCCCAATTAACAAGTGCATGACAGGATATTGCAGAAAAACTAATTGCGTGACAAACTAGGCTAACAGCACGAATAAAATGTAAACAATACTGCATGGAGACGAAGAAGACTTTCACCGTTTTTATCCCTAAATTAACTATCCAAAGTCTTAGGTAAAACCCCAGATTATGCGAAGAGCTGTCATGTTGCTGTACTTTGGATAGATTTGATTGAACTGGAAGAATAGACACTCTCACTTAAAAGCTCGAGTATTAGAAGCCAATCCAGCAATTGGCAGAGAGGGATTTCTCGGGCAATTGCTTCAGGAATATGATCGGACCGTAAGTTACTGTATTATTGCCCCCGATTGTAGAAAAAAATCACTTTTAGCTTCTCTGTTCAGGCTGATTTTGCTCTTGCATAATGCATGTTAAATAAAAGGTGATCAATTGACATATACTTTTAATCAATCAAAAATGCCAACAGATCATTCCCAGAATGGTGAGGATTTTATGATTTGAAAGTAAAGTGACTCAAATTCAATAAAGTTGACAACATATCACATTTTTGTAAATTTTACTGTGAACACATGGTAAGTACTCTATTATTTACACCAAGATAGGTTTCTGTTAAACACATTCTTAAAATATTGGCAAGACATAATTCAGCTGGCTAAGCAAATTTCTTTAATTTCTTTCTTCTGTAGAAAAACATTCTTTTGATCGAGTCTGTATATGCGGCACCACGTACAGTGTTTCTTATTCTGTCTTTTAACATGAGTTATCGTTATAGGAAGTTTAAAGCTATTTGGTAAAGTCGTTGAATTTATGTAGTTAAAAGGACTGAATTCTTGCTTAATGAATTCTTCGAAGTCTGTTTTAATGAATATTGATGATTTAAAATGTATTATTCAGAGTTCTTACATATAACGATGAATGGAATAATATAAATATCGGATACAGTAACAACAAACTTAATGTTTAAATAAAACTGCTTCCAGAATAGGGTGATATGAATATAAATTTTAAAAGATGAGCTGGAAATGTAATAAAATAAGAGTTATTATCTATATTAGGGATTTAGTCTAGTTAATGGTGGTATGAAGAAAGGGTGTTAAAAAGGAAAAAAAGGAAATTAAATAAAAGAAGAAAGAGAAAAAAAGAAGATTAAGATGGTGACATAAATAGAGGGGGGAGGGATGGGAGGGGAGGGTTTGGATAGAGATTTAGTTAAAAAGAAGTTTGAGACGCAACGTCAGAAAACCAATATTGATCGTCGTTTATTGGGATTCTTTCTTCCACCACAAATTGCAATTGGCATTGTTTTCTATTTTTATTTGCTCACCACTAGAAGATGACGGAAAATGAATAAGTTATTTCCAGATTCTTCAAACAGTATTATTTGATGTTTATTTTGAAATATGTTTTAAAGATAAATGATGTAAGATTTAGAGAAAGAGCTGGATGTTCTTGTGTTAATAGTTCAAAAAAAGATAATGAAACTTGGAAGTATTGAAAATTTCAAATTAATTTGGAAGTGAACACGGGAATGTTTGAAGTTATGACAATAAATCGCCATAATTACCAGATGGAGAAAATGCCAATTGTCAACTACCATTGCCATGATAATAAACAGTCTCGATTGGCAGTCCTTTTATCATCAAGTTCCTGGCCTAGACAGTTGATTATGGATAAATGTCTGTTAATTTATGTGACATTTGAAAATTGCCCAGAAATAGGCCAATTGAACATAGCATAATTCATCTTTAAAGCTGGTTATATTTGACTTAATTACAATATTCACACTGAAAATATCTATTTAATCGAAAAAGAATAAGTTAGTTTGCTTACCAGTAGGCTACCAATATAATTTTTTGTGAATTTGATCATAATTTAAGTAACGATGGATCGTAAAGTGGTTCATTGTTAATTGTTAGTCATACTATATTAGAGAGAGAGAAATGGAGTTTAACATCAACTCGATACAATCTAATAGTACCTCCTGCACTACACGCAAAACAAAAATATACAAGATAAACCTGCGGACAAGACAGAAAATAGACATAGCAAAAAATAATAAACAATTATCAAATCAAGTGAATGGATCCAGGGCCAACCATAAGCGTCCACTGCGCTGTACAGTCCCGGGCCTGTTGTGGTACAGGCTTCACTAAAATGATTTACAAAACATATGTAACAAAAATAATGCGACCAATGTTGACAGTGGTCGTCTCGTCAATGGCGATAGTCTGCCAGTTGACGTCGGGTGTTAGAATGACAAATAATTTTAACAATGTCGATAATCTGGACATTTCAGGACTAACATATGGTTCAATTTTATTTCAATAATTAGCATGCGCGTAGGGGTCTTTAGCAGTGGGAGGGACCCGGAGAAAAGCCGCGAGGTTGGACAGGTGACCCTACTCCTTGTCACATACAACCCACCGGTTAACTCAATGACTGGTTTTATGATACAACATGGACATGCTAACCATTGGGCCATCCATCCCCCCCCTTCCATCTTCAAAGAAGGGCAATCAGATATGAAGTACTGCTCTTCAAATCCAACCAACTGTCATATCAAAAAAAAATCTAAATGGGGTACCGTCCACAATCCCACCCGACAATAAATGCCAACAAAGTATGTTGCAGTACCCATAATTTTATACATAAGATAACACTGAGGGGTCCAGCGATAGAACATGTTGTCTATACTGTTGTTCATCTATTGTTATCTTGCTTCGACCTCTAGCTGGCCGGTCACCTCTTGTCGGGCTGTGGTTTCGAGTCCTAGTGTGAGCGTATGTGACATGGAGATAGGGGCGCCTTCTCAACCTAGTGGGTTTCCTCTGGGCACTCCGGTTGCCTCCCACTGCTAAAAGACCCCTTCGCGCAAGCAAATAAAAATTGAAAACCAAAGGTTAGTCCCAAAATGACCTAGTTTGTGTCGAGTGGAGTATAAACCCCATCTCTCTCTCTGAATCTAATAACCAGTTAAAATACCATCAAAGTTGATACCCCGATGGCTTTGAATTTATTCACAATTTTTAAGGTCATGAGACAAAAATCCTATTGGTTTTCAATCATTTCCGTACCTCGATGACTTTGAATTTAAGCACAGTGTTTAAGGTCATGAGATGTAAAAGCCTATTGATTTTCAAACATCTCCGATAATTACTGCCAGAGTTATGGCCCTTGATCACTTTGAAATATATCATGTGGAAGCTGTAGTGGCTGAAGTTATTATCCAGGCTTTGGGGCTGCAAGGTTAGAATGTGCATGCTGTATCATGAGGTCCGGTTTCCTCCGACTGCTAAACACCCCTATGCGCAAAACAAAATGTTGAAGTAAAATTAAACCATGTGTTCGTCCCGAAATGACCTAGTTTGTTTTAAGTGGATGTTAAAACCCATTCTCTCTCTCTCTTTATATCACCTACAAAATAACAATTAATATACAAACAACAACCTTTGTGGATTCTTGACAATTATTTTGTATCCTGGCAACCTATTATTATCAATCAGTAATGTTTAAAGGATGAATGTGAAAACATCACAATTGACTCTAATAAATAACAGATGGATATAGTCTGTATGTTATATATTAATAATAAATCACATTAGTACTAATAGAAAATATTGGACTGTGTGAAAGGCATTAAACAACCAAATTATTAGAAGTATTATAGCAGCCTGTTTTCTTTGCTGTCACTTGAACCCCCAAAAAACATGTGACCCGGCCTGATTCACCAGCATGACCTGACCTGACCTTATTATGTACTGTCTGATGTGACCTAGTTGTTACTATGTGTTAGTTATTAACCTATATGGTACCTATCTCTATACATATAATACATATTATATATATGGTATTCACTATTCACCTCACCTTGAACTCCTTCAATAACAACAAACACCAGAGACGTGGTCATCAAGCCTGTTCTAATCAATAACCCATGTCTATCAGATACTTTCTAAATAGACATGTACTTATATCACACCCACATCAAATAAGTGAACTCAAAACTCATTCAGCAGACAAGCAATAATAAAATAAAATTGATAAATTCTGGTATTGTTGTGCTATATATACATGAAGTCTTCTTATTCCTCTATCAATTGATTGGTAGTTTCTGTGCCAACATTTTTTCAAGTCGTCACTTTGATTGCTGTGTTATCATGGTCAGTTGTAGATAATAAAATAGCCAGAGAGATATGTAAGTAGGTCATTTTATTCTTTGGATGGTTTTCAATCACTTTTAATTCCTGACTAGAACACTGTTGAATGGATATATAGTCTTGTCTAAATATTGGATATTGGAAATATTGTGTAAAGATGACAATAGTCATTGGTCAATAGCTCAGGAAGAAGTTATGTGTGGACTAGAATAATTGGAATTTCTAAAACACAGAATGGAATTCTAAGCGTAGAGGTCAGTAAATGTAAAATGTTTGAGAAAGATATTTTACAATATCAAAACATTATTGCAAATTACATGAAAAGTTCATAGTACCTGATAATATTTTCTAGGTTGAAACTGTACGCCGACGCCGCCACACAGCTTAAACCTAGAAAATATTATCTGGTACTGTGAATGGCTCTTATTTATGGAACAATTCTATGGATGATTTTTATACAATTAATGAATTAACAGTTCTTTTTATACACCCCCACAATTTCATGTGGACGTATATTGCCATCGCTCCTGTTCGTCTGTCCACAATTTTGTTTGTGAACACCACAACGGGTCACATTTCTTATCCAATTTTGTTGAAACTTGAAATATATTAACGTATATCGGACCATAATTTTCGAGATTATGTTCCCTGATTGTTTCTGATAAACCACACTAGGAAGAACTAGAATCTTATTTCTGTTTATTACTTTATGGGGGATCACGGTGGCTAAGTGGATAAGGCGCTGGTTCGCTAGCCTGGAGGTTGAGTGTTCGATCCCTGCATTGGCCGAGAAAGTTCATCTCGATTTTCCGGCGTGATTTCCCCTTGTCAGTGATGCAGAAGGAGGGCCTGACAAGGACAGCTGCCTAGTCGTTCAGATGGGACGAAAAACCGAGGTCCCGTGTACAAATTGGAGTGCACGTAAAAGATCCCTTGGCAGTTGGTATTCGATATAAGAGTAGGCCGTAGCGCCGCTGCCCGGGCAAAAATTTCCCTCATAGCACACTGTATGGCGTATGCCCGTCTTCAATTGGCCCAGGTTAGGTGGTTAAGCGTAGGACGTTAAACCCCATTTCATTCATTCATTACTTTATGGTTTGTTACCTTGGATCAGTTTTTAGTGTCTTGTAAATACTCCCATTACCTAGAAAAAAATAAGGATGCAATAATGACATCTAATTTGTTTCCTGATAACCTGTCACGTTAACAAGATTTCATACATTTGGCCTAACAAAGTGTACTAACTCTGACATTCCGGGCAAATTTGAAAAAATATAAAACAAGAATTACTTGATGACAGTAAAATCATATGATAAATGTTCTCTGTAGGTGTTCAGAAGAAATTGTATGAACAATCCAAACGGTTAGACAAAAAAAACCAATATAGGCGAAATAGTGTAATCTGGCAAAATAGTGTAATCAGCATATGGACTGTTCAATGATAAGCTTAATACCAGATAACTGAGTTATACTACCTGGTTCCCTTTTTTTAGTTGATGTTTAGTTGCACCAAAACCGTTGCACCAAAACTATCACTCCAATCAGAAAATGTTTATATTACCAAATGTAGAAATAAAAACAGGCTTTACAAGGATATTTTTTTAAAATAAAAATACCAAATAAAAATAAAGTTATTCTATATTATAAAACGAAGAACTATGTATAGCTATGTAAAATAAATAATAGGCTTCGTTTATGAATTATAAAGTTATATTTTAATGCTCCATGCATCAAACAGTAAGCACAATTGATTATTTATTTAGCCCACAATAAGTTTTTAGGATTAGCACTGTAAATAAAGTTGTCAATCACGAATTTCTGCAGCCGTTGCCGTGTCCCTCCAACTTTTTTTTCCGAACCTCTCAATCTCATTGAATTTCTCAGCGTGATTGGATTGGTTTCGTCGGTCACAAATGCTTACATATTAAGTCCAAAAAATAAACAAATAAAATCAAATCCGTTTTTCTTACGTCTTAATATGTCAGTTGGCCCTGGCATATAACGGAATTCGGCGTATGAATCAAAATAAAATCTCGAATAATATCTGCCATTTTAGGCTAGTATTTGGTAGGCGTCTTGTTCCTCACTGGAATTGTCAGTCAATTCGTTGTCCAGGATACTATTTTTGGTAATTTCTATGTCTAATATATTTTCTGGTAAAAAAAATCCTTCGAAGTCTGAGTCGGAATCACTTTCCATAACAAGAAATTATTAAAATACAAAGCATACAAATATTGACTACTATACAAAATGGCGACCTCTGATATAATTTTTCTACAGACTTCATGACCTTAACCCCCCAAAACCGGTGTTGTCGTAAATTTTATGACTTCAATAAAGTTCAAACATTAGTTAAAAAATTAAACTATATTTCTATTGGCTAATTTACTTTTGGAAAGTGAATCAGTTTTTCTTATATAACTTTATTGCTCAATAAAACAGAGCATGAAAGATGCGACAGCAGTCGTAAAACTTGAAAATTTTCTCCATTTCCATTTTTCTGTCACTCATTCCGTTTCACATGTCTGCTAAACAATCCATTACTCATTCCATTCAGGGTTTTAACAATACATTGATTAAAACCCAGACATTTTTTCATTCGTTTTATTTCTCTCCATTCTGAATTCTTTTCAATGTTTTAACAAGTACTCCAGAATAATAATTAGTTACAAGACTTTCTGACGATTGAACAGTCCAAAGCCTTTGTTGATTTAATTACATCTAATGTGATGTCGTTAACTAGTAGAACTTTATAAGGTTGATATTTTACAACTATTTAGAGTTGGCATGATATATGATCAAAACATTTCATGGATTAAGGTTTTTCTTTAAATTCAATCAAACCAACTCTCAAATTATGCAACTAATAATTTATTTTCTTATACATCTAAGGTGGGGGGGGGGGTTTGGATAGTCGAATGGTTAGCACGTGCACGCTGTATAATAAAAGCCTGTCATTGAGTCAACTGGCGCAGTTTCGAATTCCCGGTTGTATATGACTAGGAGTGGGGTCGTCTGTCCAACCTCGTGGGTTTACTCTGGGTCCTCTGGTTCCCCCCCCCCACTGATCAAGGGCCATAACTCTCATAGCAATGATCAGAAATGGCTGAAAATCAATAAACTTCGTCTCATGACTTTAAACACTGTGTATCAATTTAAAGTCAATTGGATGTTAACTTTAGCCTCTAGAGCGCCCACAAGAAATTGTGGACGACGTACCTATGGACGGGTAGACGGCAATATACAACCACATTTGGTTTATAAAGTAATGAGATACCGTGGGATTAATATGTACATACTGATAGCATGGATGTTTTAATTAAATACCGCTAAATTAAGGAACTGTGTATACTTTAATGATTGTTAGAAATTTATTAGCGGGGGGGGGGGCATGCCCCCCGCACCCCCTTGTAGATACGGGCCCGTCTTTCCATTGTATAAAGAGAATATTAAACAAGACTAAAAGCATAAATATATTTTGGCTTCCCTAATTCAAGAGATGTTTTAATTAAATACCGCTAAATTAAGGAACTGTGTATACTTTAATGATTGTTAGAAATTTATTTGCGGGGGGGGGGGGGCATGCCCCCCGCACCCCCTTGTAGATACGGGCCCGTCTTTCCATTGTATAAAGAGAATATTAAACAAGACTAAAAGCATAAATATATTTTGGCTTCCCTAATTCAAGAAATTGTAGCATTACTTTTGCAAAATATTTAGTAGAAGAGTTTTTTTACGGGAGCTTTTTTCTCTTTTTTGAAATTGGCAGGAGTTTTTTATGGCTCCCGTACCATTTCGTAAACGTGAAGGCCTGCAACCATTGTGTATTTGTTAATCTATGAAGTGTCTTGAGCTGTCCATCCAATCAGTTTATAGTTAATGCAATGAATCTTAGTAAACTCTTGATTTATGCAATGCCAATGAGATCCACCACTAGAGATGTTACAGAATCTGAGATAACTGGAATTGATGCTAGCTGGAAGTGCTATAAATTATTTTTCAACAGTTAGAAACAATGCAGTTGAGCAGTTTTATTGGAAATAAACCATTTAATCATAATTTATTGAATACATGTGGAGAAGAGTTAACATATCCTGTTAAGGACTGCAGGGTTTACCTTGGCTATGCAGGAGTTTTATTGATGTGCTGGATTATCCAGTAAATATGTTGAAGACAGTTGTGGGTGTCCGAGACTGCTTAATGCTTTATGTAGGCAATCACTCACCTGAAATTTTTTAATGGTCAGTTTAAAAATCTGAATATATGAGATATAGACTTTAAAAAGAGAGAGATAGGGGGGTTTAATCCAAGAAATGTGCTGAATTTAAATCGTGAAATTGTTTATTGGTCTTCTGTCACAACATTGTGGTATGCTGTAGGATTTTGAAGATATGAACCACCTGGAATTCAGACATGGCACCGTACGTTACTAACGTGACGAAATTTATGGTAGCTGGCTTTTTTTTTGCACGTATCCAGTTAATGGCCATTTTGCTCGGTAATCCCAGCCAGAATTTGGCTATTTTTTAAAATTGCATTAAAGTTTTAAATTCTTGTTTAGAACTAAAATAAATTACATATTAGTCAATCCCCATGTAAAAACATTAGCAGAATTCATTGTGCATATGTGAAATAGACCTGACCGAAGCACAAACTAGTGCCAATAGTGTGGCCCCTGCGTGTGTCAAATGTCCGTTTAAACTTGCTAATTGTTAAAATCCCATCTTCTTCCGGGGATTATTATTCAATCTCGAGTTGTGTCTGTGTTATTGCACAGACAGCCCTGATACGACGCAGGTTTTCTGTTCGTTGAAGTCATGGAACTTTTGTTTGTTGTTTTACAAACTGACTTCTGTGCGTTGACCTCGCGACCTGTGACGTTTAGATAATGTCATGTGAATATCATGGCTGTTCATTGTGTCAGAGTCACTTTCTCTGCAGGTAGGGTGAGTCTGTCGTTCAGATTGACATGGCACTAGTCCTAAAAGACCACATAATTCAAACCCTTCTTAGGACTTCAATAGACTTGGAGGAACCTTTAACAGGGTTTCACTATCTTCAAAACTATTAACCACATTGTCTGAAACCATATGGACCTGAAACATGACTATAAAATACGTTAGAATCTGACATTTGTAATGTTTGTATAATAGCAAGTAAATTGAATTGAAAAAAATGCTGTAACTATAAAATCTATCAATCAAATACCTAGCAAATGATCACAGTCATGCAATAAACTTCTTTAGTTCTTATAATCGAAAGGTTCCCAAATTCTAATCGTTGTCTGACTATATCGCTCTACATATATAATTACTACAAAGGTTTACAAAATGTCATGATCCGTCTTTATCACAAAATCATTTAGCAATTGTGGCGGAAGATTTAATTGAAAATGTCATTCTCAAATATATTAAAGGTAATATCACTGATGGGACAGCTGCACTAATGAGAACATGGCATGACTTGACAATTTACATGTTCAACATCTTCTGAAGCTTGGAAGTGTTCTCAACCAACTTCTATATGATGAAATTCTGTACTTGAAGAACGGAAAAGTTAAATATTTGTCAATTGTTAGATGTGGAAATTCAAATGTGGATGTATCTTTTCATAACCCCTGTTTTTATACGCACACATTGAAATGTGGTCGTATATTGTCGTCGCCCCCGTCCGTCCATTTCTTGTGGACACTCTAGTTCTGTTCATTTATTGCTCCAGTCCCCATAATTCCTTACAATTCCCAGTCAGATAGAAATTTTTTTCAGCCACCTTAAAAAAGTTGTTTATATCCAATTTTTATCCAATTTAAAAAACTGTTTAAAGGGACAATAACACTCTTGCTGGCTTGACAGGTCCAGAAAAAAAAAATAAGCCTTATTCTAACTAGAAGATGTTTAAGTGTGCTACCTGTTGTGTAAATTATCCATTACAACCTATTTTACTTGTCCAGAGGGTTCGAAAATATGTTTAAATCCAAGTTGCATTTGAAAGTGCTTATGTAAGGCTTTTCAAACCATGTTACGGCATGTAGTTGAATTTTTCCAATTTTTATAATTAGGTGTGTTAAGATGAAATTTGTATCATTTTTTAATTCAAATATTGTAAAATAGTACAAATTGTATTCAGTTACAACAAGAGTGGTATTGGGGCTTTAAATAAATGACTTTTACAATGTAATAATAATGTGAACATTTGCATAGCGCTTTTCCACACTGACTTATGCTAGTAGCGCTCTAGTTGAGTTTTCTACAATTCTAGCAACATTTAAAATACGACTCTAAACATAGCGTCGGAAGAGATATCAGTGATGATTTTAAAATTGATAGGGTTGGGCACTGTTTCAAATGAGTAGGCAGACAGTTGAATTAAAATCTCATGCAAATCAGATCGAAACTGCCCAATGGCTGCTCCTTGTACGCAATTAGATTAAAAGTATGTAATAGCATACCCTCTAGAGGTCACAATTTTGATTTGATTTAAAACGTATGTATATATTCAAAAGATCTGTTATATTTGATATTTGTGCATATCTGACTGCAACATCGAGAATTATGGACAATAATTGTACGAAAAATCGCAATTTTAGGCCATGGACACAATTTTTGTCCGATTCTAATGGAATTTAAAATATGTTTATACCCCAAAGATCTTGATTCCTTTGGATATTTACAAAAAAAAATTGCTTTTTTATCTTTTTATAAGTCTATCTCTTGCCAAATGTGGGCATGTCTAGCATGGCAACCACTTGTTGTTTTTAAAGGACAATGTAATGGTTATAGAATATGAAAGCATTTATGCCAAGTTTTCATGGAAACACATATATCCTAAAACTTAAAGGGACAATCCCGAATTAAACAGAGGCTCAAAAATATAATGTATGGAAAAAAAACGCCAAAATATAGGGGAATAATGTATTTACCTTGTCTCAAAATTTCAACTCAAAATATGAGTCGTTTGGACGTGAACGCCAAAACTGCTTATCCGGAAACGTAACCCTTTTAAGATTTCTGGTCAATTGTTTCGTTGGGTGATCTTATAACCAATTACGGTTACTTGAGAGGGTTATGCAGTGAATAACCCATGTGCCGTACTTGATAAAGAAAGACAAATTTCAACTACACATTATTTTTATAAAAAAATGTTTGGTTTAATCCAGATACCACAAAATACACCTTGGGGCACCCGTCTCAAATTCCAGATGAAGACTGACGGATTTAAGTCGTTTGAAAACGTATCATAAATACTGAAGTAGTTGCTCGGCCCTTGACTCGAATATTTTAAGGGATTTTAACACAAAATTAAGCAGTTTTTTCCCCAAAACAAATCTCGGGATTAGCCCTTTAAGGGGATCACGGTGGCTAAGTGGATAAGGCGCTGGTTCGCTAGCCTGGAGGTTGAGTGTTCGATCCCTGCATTGGCCGAGAAAGTTCATCTCGATTTTCCGGCGTGATTTCCCCTTGTCAGTGATGCAGAAGGAGGGCCTGACAAGGACAGCTGCCTAGTCGTTCGGATGGGACGAAAAACCGAGGTCCCGTGTACAAATTGGAGTGCACGTAAAAGATCCCTTGGCAGTTGGAATTCGATATAAGAGTAGGCCGTAGCGCCGCTGCCCGGGCAAAATTTCCCTCATTGCACACTGTGGCGTATGCCCGTCTTCAATTAGCCCAGGTACGGTGCTTAAGCGTAGGACGTTAAACCCCATTTCATTCATTCATTCATTTCATTCATAGCCCTTTAAGCTATATTTTTAAGCCTATGTAATAGATCATGGCCCTGTTTCACAAAATTTAAACTAAGATTAAATCAAATTTTAGTAATTTGATTGGATAATATTAGATTGATTTTATTGCTTAGCCAATCAAATTTGAAATATCTACTAGAATCTGGATTTTATCAGAGGGGTTTAACTCTTTCGCTGCTGAGTGGCACTAAAAGACAGCGTGGCTGAGTGCTAAGCCATTGAGCTATGAATAGGTCTAATTTGGAATGATTTGTTTAAAATTTAATATCTTAATATACGATGAAAATATTTTGACGAAAATCAAATTTTGTTGAAGGTACGATGATTTTGTCAGCCATATTGTTAATTCTATTTATAGAATATATATTATGATTATTAACCCGTTAACTGCATATGACGTTATATTACGTCATGGACAACTGTGACGCAGTGTGCGTAAGACGTAATATAACGTCTTGGAGGTATTTTCCCCAACCATACGATCGTAGCATGTGCAGGACATAAAATTACGCCTGGAAGAGCAAATCTTTTTTTAAAGAGAGGCCACTCTATTTAACGTTCGTTTTAATATGGATTCAGACTACAATCTTTTGTATTCGGGAATAAAATGGCCCAACAATGATGTTTTTCGTCAAATTAATTACACAATGAGGGGCAGTTAACATTTTAAAAACTACACAGTTAACGGGTTAAGAAAACAATAAGGTCCGTTTACGCTTATTGCAGTAGAATTACTACAAACAATACACGTTTCTTCGTTGGAATTTGTTGTCAATTGTTGACTTTGTTATCGGAGTCAAAATTTTCATATTCTGATCTAAAATCTAAGAGAATAATCTTCAATAGCTTTTACCGTCGAAATACGCTTATTTAATGACATTCTGTCTTGATGTTTTTGCTCAAAATCACTCAAATATATTGATAAAAACTTTTTTCTCAAGCTAACATAGAACTTCCGACATTTATGGTTTTGACATCTGTGTCTATAATTAGTAACATCTTTCACGCGCTGTAAAAAAAAAGAACTATTTACATCAAATTTGTCGACTATAGCCGCCTGCCGCAGCGACCCGTCTAGTCTCCATTCCCTATTCAGATACAAATCTGAATAAAATATTGCTTATAAAAAAAAAAAATATTTATTCCATTATCAATAATGTCTATAATTAATGTTAAGTTGTATTTATTTAATTACAGGAGAATATCACCAGAAGAATGATAACATGGATTACTTTCTACAGATGGAAATCTGGAAAGGAAATATACGGGGTGCTTTACAAATAGCTCGAGAAAAAGATGAACTGTCTGATTGGCTAGTAGCCATGGCACCATTAGGTAAATTGTTTCTTCATATCTTTATCGTGGCTTTGAATCACCGGCTGTACGTAACAAGGAGTGAGGTCGCCTTGTCCAACCTCATGGGTTTTTTGCGGGTCCTCCAGTTTCCTCCCACTGCTAAAGACCCCTATGCGCAAACAAATTATTGAAATAAAATTCAACCATATATGTTAGTCCTAAAATGACCTAGTGTGTGTCGAGTGTTAGCATTAAACTCCATTTCTCACTCTCACTCATAATTTTATCTTTTTTAATCTCTTTTCTTTGAAATGCAATTAACTTATATCGATTACCAAATTTAATAAAAATTAGTACTGTCAGCATTTGTAAATGCATCGAAGAAGAAATAAAAACTTAGTATTCCGTGCAAAGTCTGTCCATGCTAATTCCCCAAGGTATGTTTCTTTGGTGTCAGTTGACGTTTTGCTAGGAATATTCAGTTGTTGGATCGTTCTTCAGGAAAGTAGCCATAACCTATAGAATATTAATAATAGGTGCCTGAAAGTATTGGCATAAGTCTGCTTAATTTCTCAGTGTAAGCTTACTCTTCCGGACACTGGTCACCACTGTTTGTTGACGTTGTGTATTTTTTACACGGTGTACAGTCCATATGCTGATTACACTATTTTGCCTATATCGTTTTTTAGGACTTTGAATTTTGTCTAATGGCTTGGATTGTTCATAATTGGTTGTATTTTATTAATACTCCCCATAAAATACCTAATTTGGGAAATCTCTGCATTATATGCAATTATAATCGCCTGCCTGGTTGATCACTTTTCCTCTTATGTATTTATCGTGTTTCATAATATATGGGGGATCACGATGGCTAAGTGGATAAGGCGCTGGTTCGCTAGCCTGGAGGTCGGGTGTTCGATCCCTGCATTCCCGAGAAAATTCATCTCGATTTTCCGGCATGATTTCCCATTGTCAGTGATGCAGAAGGAGGGCCTGACAAGGACAGCTGCCTAGTCGTTCGGATGGGGCAAAAAAACGAGGTCCAATGTACTTATTGGAGTGCCTAGTCGTTGGGATGGGACGAAAAACAGAGGTCCCGTGTACACATTGGAGTGCACGTAAAAGATCCCTTGGCAGTTGGAATTCGATATAAGAGTAGGCCGTAGCGCCGCTGCCCGGGTAAAATTTCCCTCATAGCACACTGTATGGCGTATGCATGCCCATCTTCAATTAGGTGCATAATAGTAGAATGTTAAACCCCATTACATTCATAATATATGAGCAAGCCGATAGTATGTGTATGAAGATAGTATGTGTATAATGGCAGAATGATTCAGCACACGTAGAACGAGTTAATGAGTTTATCTTGACCTAACCAAAACTGCAATGGCCAGTACTATTAGTAAAATGACATTAAAATATTATTATGAGAAACAATTTGCCACTTTTTTCATTAGGTTTGTCACCCATGGTCTACTGTAATATGATTGGTAGATTCCTGTTAAATGTCAAATAACACACTACTTATGGAATAACAATTACTCTAGTTCAAAGAATCTTTAAAATGTCACTTAACTTCAAATGGATGGATTTTGATAAAATTTAGAATTATTGTCACCTTGCCTTGGTTTGAACATAAACGTTATCTGTCCATACTTAAAGGCTAAGGCCTAATACCACTCTTGTTGTGACTGAGTAATATATCCCAATCATTATTCTGGTCAACAAATTGTACTATTTTACAATATTCCAATTAATTGATGATACAAATTTCATCTTAAAGGGACAGTCCCGAATAGAACAGAGCCTCAAAAATGAAAGTCCGAGTACGTATGAAATTTAAACGCCAAAATATAGAAGAATGGTGCATATACCCTGACTCAAAATTTCAGCTCGAAATATTGAGGCGTTTGGGCGTAAGCATTAAAACAGCTTATCTGGACACGTAACCCTTTTAAGATTTGGGGTCAATTCTTTTGTTGGGTGACCCGATAATCGATGCCCGTTCCCTTAGAGGTCTACACGGTGAATGGTCCATGTGCTGTACTTGATAACAAAAGGTAAATTTCACCGACACATTATTTTTATAAAATAAAATATGGTTTTATCAAATCACAGCATAATACAGTTTGGGACACCGGACTCCAATTCAAGATGAAGACTGGTGGGTTTAAGTTGTTTGAAAACGTATCACATATATTGAGTTAGGGGATCTTAATGGATTTTAACACAAAATTAAGCAGTTTTATTCTCAAAAACATTATCGGGATTGACCCTTTAACACACCGAATTTAAAAAATTGGAAAAATTCAACTATGGTTTGAAAAGCTTTATGTAAACCTTTTCAAATGTAACTAAGATTTTAAAAATATTTCCGAACCCTATGGATAAGTAAAATAGGATGTAATAGATTATTTAAACAACAGGTAGGACACTTAAACATCTAGTAGTTGGAATAAGGCTATTTTTTTCTGGACCTGTTAATTCAGCAAGAATGTTATTGTCCCTAAGGTGCATAAAGTGAAAATATAAAATTTGTATGTACTTAAAGTCAGAGTTTGTCATACACACATAAAGCAATTTAATTGAAATATATTCATTTTCAATTCAGACTTCTTTACTCAATGTTGCACATATTGACATATCTTAAAAAAACAACTTTGCCTATTGAAAATATTCTCCTAAAAAAAAAAAATCGACAGTGACCAAGTGAATACTAGAAATATTTATTCCCTAATTACCACAGTCGAGATGTATATTCATTAAGACCTAACTGATTACCTAATACTGTAAAATAAAACAATTAACTAACAAATACTTTGTTTTATTTGAAATGAGCAAGACAAAATAATTTAGCATAGCTTATTAAAATAGTGCTTTAGTTTTAGATTCTATTTAGGATTTGTTTTATAAATGTAAACACATTCCCTGTGTCTTTTGAATCTAAATTAATTGTAGTTAATCAATAGTACACCTAAAATAATAGGCTTCTGGTTAAAAGAACAAGACGGGCGGGGACTTATTATCGACACCACTAATATGAATACCAATGAAGCCAATAATAATAATTATACAAGTAGAAAATGGAGGACGAATATTTGTATATCTTGTAGTAGTAGTAGTAGTAGTAGTAGGTTTTTGTTTTCAATTTTAATCAGATTGGTGTGCAAGTCATGAAACAGTTTAAAATAAACACGGGATGAATGAGTACATGCGTTTTTTATATTTTCATTTGATATGGTCTCATTATTAATTATTGATGAATTTAGGTAAAATTTAAATTAATTATGGATGAATTTAGGTAAAATTTAAATTAATTATGGATGAATTTTGATAAAATTTAAATTAATTATTGATGAATTTAGGTAAAATTTAAGTTAATTATTGATGAATTTAGGTAAAATTTAAATTGTATCTCCCAACCTCATTATCACGATCATTCACTAACATCAGTGTCATTCACGCATATTTAATTGGCCTAAAGCAAAATCATTCTTATGAATTCTTAGAAATGGAATAAAGTATAGTCATTTCCTGAAGGTTCATTTAGGAACTCCATCAGCAAGCAGCAATTTCTTGGGATTCAATTATTTGAATTTATTTTTCTGTTTTGAAATAGAAAAGTTAATTTGATAGATTTAAAGAACTGGTCTCGAGTTCACAAAGCATTCTCAGACTTAAGTTGAGAATTTACTCAATATTGTTCACCTTATTTTAACTCAAATATAGTCCCTTATAATAATTTTTACGTTTTAACATATCAAATACATCAATAAGAAACTATGTGCAAAGTTTTGTGTTTCTGCATCAGAGATATTTCTCATAAACAGTGATTGAAAGTAAAATCTCAATGCTTTGTGAACTTGGAGCCTGGTAAAAGAATAAAAGAATTTGAGTTTTTTGGTGGGCAGCTTTTTTTTTTGGTAGGTAGCCTTTTTTTTTGGTAGGTAGCGTTTGGGCAAACAAACAATCTTTTAATTATGGCCTAAAAGTAGTGTTTATTAAAGGGACAATAACACTCTTGCTGGCTCGACAGGTTCATAAAAAAAAAATTAGCCTTATTCCAACTACTAGATGTTTAAGTGTCCTACCTGTTGTGTAAACTATCCATTACAACCTATCTTACTTGTTCAGAGGGTTCGAAAATATGTAAAATAGTACAATTTGTTGACCAGAATAATGATTGAGACATATTATTCAGTTACAACAAGAGTGGTATTGGGGCTTTAACAACCAGACTTGTCATTCCAGGTTCCTATGACATGTGGCTGACAGCTTGTGAAGATTATGCCAGACAACTTGAGGAGGATGGACAATACCATAAAAGTGCAACCTATCTATTATCTTGTCATAAAGTCTATGACGCCATTGATTTATTTAAAAGGCATAAACTCTATAAGTATGTATACTGTAGTACCTCGGGTATAGTCAGTAGGACTTCTCATATCATATTAAGCAATTTTACCATATGTGACTGGTGATATGCAAATGAGTCGCAAGTCGGGAATGCTCATTTAAGGCTACGATGTAAAATAGCTATGTGAGCTTAATTTTAAAATTTTTTTTTTTTTTTGCGAAATCCGATGCTTTAACTTGTCTATTATTGGAGTAATCCAGAAGAATTTAAATATTTAATTAATTTAGTTTATAAATTGGGTGTTTTGTAAGTAGTGTCATTAAAATCAACGCTAAAAACATAAGAATTTTCTATAAAATTGGCCATTTTCGTCTGCCAAATTGACGATGTTACCGTTGGAATATTCGCTTCCGGCTTTCATGTACAGAAAGTTCGAGAAAATCTATTTTTATATTATGTCAAGCTTAACCGCAATAACCTCATTTTCAACCAATCAAATCAGGGGTAAATCTATAAATAATCTAGCTTGTTGCTATGAATGGTGGCTCATCTGTATCACGTGAAAGGAATTATGCCCTTTGATGGACAGTAAGCTCTACTTCCGTGTGATCCGGGTATTTGGTTCCGTCCAAAACGAGGCTCAGGGGGGTTTGTCTGCTAATGATATCTCGTGCTTTGTCACTTTTACGCTACTCGTCTACGCCTAAATCTACTTAAATTTTGTTGTCTTTATCGATTCATCACAAATAATCATTTAAAGCATTTTAGTTCCAGCTCGCGCAATATTACTTAATTAAACTATACCTCAGAACTAACTTACTAAGCACGCGATAGTTCTACAGGTAAAAGCTTCCGGTACTAAAAATAACTTTTCTAAAATAAACAAGTATTGTCGAATGACAACATTCCTTGCCGAATACACCGCAATATGTAAAATATCTCTTCCTTTTAATGTCATTCACGGCATTTGATTATTTAATGATAAATAAATAGAAATAAATACTGAATTTTAAACTCCCAAGTGTTCAGTTCACAAAGAATGCAAACGCCGTAATAATAATATAGCATACCGTACATGACATCATAGATGACATCGCTCTCTTTTTGACACGATCGGTGGTAGGCTACAGTTAGAATTATCACTGTTTTGCGAATTATTTATATAGCTACACTCTGATTTTTCAAAAAACGCTATTTATTTGAGACAGTCCTGATAATGTATAGTTTAATTTAGTATTCTTGTATTGTAATATTTCATTATCAATGCCGCATACGCATGATGAGTTGAATGAGAAAAAAAGTGAGCTTGCAAGAATGGTAAGCTAAATTGAACACGTACACGTAGATATAAAAACGACCGAACAACAAAAACTTTTTCTGATATTTTTTTCCTTTTTATCCCTCCTTTTATGGCTGTTGCTGTCTATTACAATTATAACACTCAATACATTATTGACGATAATATGGATACGTTGAGACAACATTCAAACATTTGGATGCTTAAATATTTGTTCCCGTACTTTATTATTTTCTGTTTAGTCACTAAAATAATTTTAAAAAATAAACGACTTTATTTTTATATTCAGGGCAGGTGTATATTTCTGTAGGGATAGCAAATTTTGTCATGTCAGCTGCCCCTGGGCAAGTGGTTCAAAAGTGAATACAACCAATTTAGTTTGTTTGTTTTGTATAGTGGATTACTGCCTGTGCATGTTCCATTTTTACAGCACGGAATCAAGTTATCGATCGCTATCTATGTCCGGAATGGTTTTAATGCAAACAATTTATATATATTTATTGATTAAATTTGACTATTTTAGAAACTTCAGGGTAAGATATTACTATACTCTGTGTTTTACTTGTGAATAAACCTATGCATATTGAGCCTATATTGAGAAAGTAATTTTGGTATAGGCCTATTCTGGATTTGGACAAAAAGTGCTTTATAAATCCTTTGAAAATCCTAAAAATTTATTAGGTATGTAATTGACATTTTCAGATATTGTTGACAATACACAATTCTGTGCCCGTGCCAAATTTCAAGTCAAATGAGTGATGGTTGCTAAGGAATTTTTTTTTCGGAATTTACAAGCTTTAAGCATGATTTTCTCAAGTTTCGCGACAATCGCGCCATGACTTTATTTCAACTTTGTTTGTGCATAACTTTTTTAATTTCCATCCAATCTTTACATTTTATATATCATTGAAAAGCTTATAACATGTGCTTTCTGAATATATGCATAACTCCAATATTATATTTTACCCCAAGTGGCTCATTTGGCTGTCACCGGTCACATATGAGGAAGAACCTTATTGGCGTTCCAAAACTTTCCATTCCAGCGTAATACATCTCATTTTCCCATTCCGCAAACCTCAACAGATTCCGATACCCCCCGTAACCCTACATCTAGACTCGAATGTATGACAGAGTAAGTTATATGTACCTACGACCATACATTTGAGATACGGCTAGTCGACTACCGATTTACTTTAACAGGACAACGTGCCGCTTTTACAAAAAAGTCCCAAAATGGCAGCCATTTTTTAGTTTGTTGATATTATCTCCAAGGCGGCAGCTATTTTTTAACCAGGTCCTTTAAAATAGTATCAAAATGGCGGAATTCGTCATACATCCGAGTCTAGATATAGGGTACCGGAATCTGTCGAGATTTGCAGAGTGCTCCTTTTCCAAAAATCTTGTTAACATATAGAAGCTACAGTATTTCATATCTGGTATAAAGCTTGTGGGTCATGATAGGAAATGAAATGAGGTTTAACGTTCTGCTCCGACTGGGCTATTGAAGACCACGGACAAAGGACAAAGCCTGTAAAGATCCAGCTATACTCGACCTTCGGTTGAGAAGTAAAATTCTCCAAAACCGCCCCTTTTTTAAAACCCCTGTAAATAGGATGACCGCTCCAGTTTTTAATAGATTTGATCAAGCTTAACACAAAAAAGGTGGTCAGTTTCCTTGGAGATATAAAGGATCCTTATCAAAGTTACATATAAGAATCTGTCCAGATTTTAATGCTGAACGTGCGAGTGTATTATTAGAAATGTGAACAGTCTGGTTCACTGGACCTTTTTAATAACCATCCTGTTTATTGTAGCTGGTCTTTAGAAGCATCATAGATAAAAATAAGTCTATCTGAAATAATCCACTGAATTACATAGCTTTTAAATGTCTGTGAATTTAAATATTATAAATTAATAATGCAGCCGTAATTAGTTATTTAAGATTATAATATTTGAAAAATGTTTGCTGAGCAAAAACGGAGAAAACAGATTACCATATCTGAATTGAACATTTTGCTATACAACTTAAGCTTCTTGAAACCGGCTGTTGGTCAATAACCTGATGTTGAAGAAAGATTGATATATTCTACATACAGTTAAATAAAAAAAGAAGTTAAATACTTCTGTAGGCTACATCTACTTGTTAATTTGAAGTAAATAAGTTGTTAGTTTGACACTAATGAATTCCAACAAGATGATGTAGAAAAGCATTTTATCACTTAGAGCATTGCTATAAAATAACACCAAGTTATTATTATTATTCGACAGAAGGTAATCAGTTCTGTCAGCTTCTTGAATGAAAACCTAATTGATTTAATATGGCAAGAAAAGGAGCCACACAAACATTCTATATATGTATAAGAAGAGATGGCTGGACTATTTATAGGTATAATATTAAAGAATTTGAGTAAATTATCAGGAAGAGAATGTAAATCTGTAGGTTTACATGTTTTGGAGTAATAATAATAATAATATATTCATTTATATCGCGCTAACATTCACTACTGATAGTGCTGTGCGCTGGTTCTTCAATACTAGTAGCAGATTTGAACAAGAAAAGTTTTCAATTTAGTTTTGAATATGTTGAGACTTGAAGATGATTTAATGTCAATAGGTAACTCATTCCATTTGGTGGCTGGAGCATATTGGAAGGATCGCATCCCATATGTCTTATAGTAAAATTTTGGAACTGTAAAAAGCATCAAATTTTGTGATCGCTGTTGGCGTTTGGGTTGTAGAGCGTGAGTAGTTCCTGAAGATATATTGGAGAGGTTCCATAAAAACGCTTGTATGCAGTAGTCAAAATTTTGAAATTTTTTCAGGCCAGTGTGGCTCTCTTAATATCGGTGTAATATGATCAAAGTTTTTAGTCCTGGTGACAATTCTTGCTGCCATATTTTGAATATTTTGAAGTTGTTCCTGATTTGAATTGCCAGAAGTACATAACAATAGCACTTGTTAGCTTTTTGGTTGCTAAAAACTGACATCTTTAGATATTCAAAAAAATGTCCTTGGATGATAATTAATAGTTAATTTGTGTTCTCCTAATCCAGTCAAAAAATGAATGAATTAAATGTAACCTTCATCTTTCATAAATGAATCTACCCCTCTATGATGACATAACACGATACTCCTCCATGGATCCCATTGGAAATAAACCTTGTCTTAACATAAGCAGGTTTTTATGAGTTATCCTCAAGAGGCTGGTCATTCAATGAATTCATTACTTTTTCTCTCATCAAAACTTTCTCTTCTTATTATCATGTATCTTTATATTATCACCTCTATTGTCATGTTTGGATATGCCTTTTGGAAAAACAAATAAATAAATAAATAAACCTTCATTTAACAGACCAACAAATCATTCAAATTGTTATTTTAGTTGCGTTCTCCTACTCCAGACAAGTCGTTAATTGTATACCCTAATTAAATGTTAGTTTCAATTTACAGACTAGCAAATCGTTCAATTTGTTGTATAAGCTTGGAATTTATTTTTAAAGAGAAGCTGTATCTTTGGCCCGAGTTCGATTGTCTCCCCTGGAACCTCTGTTTGAAGATTTATATACTGATTGGTCACAGCAGTTAATGAAAGATGGACAGTATGAACAAGCAGCTAAATGGTAAATGATTTAATTAGTTTTGAAAACTGATTTAGTCAGTTATTGTTAATTCACAAATTGTTATGAGAGAGAGAGAAATGGGGTTTAATGTACACTCGAAACAAACTAGGTCATTTTGGGACTAACATATGATTTAATTTTATTTCAATAATTCGCTTGCGCGTAGGGGTCTTTAGCAAAGGGTGGAAACAGAAGGACTCGAAGAAAACCCATGAGGTTTAACATGCGACCCTATTCTCCTTGCCACGTACAACCGGGGTTTCAAAACCACGCTAGTTGACTCAATGACAGGCTTTATGATACAGCGCACACGCTAACCATTCAGCCATCTACCCCCCCCCCCCCTAATTGTTATGAGATAGGTTTATTAATTGAATTACTCAACAAAATATAAATTATATATTCTAACAGCATCACCTAAAGTAAATAAAGACTATAACCAATTTGTATTAAATTGTCTTTATCTTTTGTAATTTTGTATTATCTGTATTTTAGTTACGTGGCTATGAAGAAGATCCAAGATGCTGCTAAAGTTTTAATCAGAAGAAGTGACCAATCAAGTTTAAAGACTGCAGCACACATGACTTTATTAGCCAATGAAAAGCAGCAAGGCATGTTGTATGCTCAGCGTGTTGTGAACCAATGTCTCAGCCAGTATACCTGGCAAGATGCATACAAATTTCTCAATGAACATGAACCTACAAAGGTTAGTTTATATTGGATTATAAATGTTAAATGTGACCCCATGTGTCAAAATGAGTCAGAATGCACAAAATCTACTTTCGAACTAGAGACAAAATAGTTTGAAGTATTGATTTTGATCGAAATTAAGATTTTCACAAAACCGAGTCTATAAATATACTATCTATCGACACAACAGATCAAATTGCAATAAAGATTTTAGAACACCTTTATTTGGATCTTTTGTAAGAGTCCTATTTCTTAAAATTCTCAGTGAAATTAGTTACTTTTCTTTGCTCGCAGCGGGAAGACCGACCTTTCCTCTTGCATAATAATTGGCATCATTGTAAAGCTGAGAATATGTAGTTTAGAAATATCGACAAAATATTGCTGATCGAGTTCATTTTGAACGGTGTCGATAGACACTGCATGCAAAGCATTATGATTACATGGCTGGCTTGATCCACAATAGATATTTGGTTTTGGCTATAATGTTTTGTGGTACCTACATGGATTCACTCCGATAAGTCCAAGGCTTGTTTTATTTACATGCATCCGAACCAGACACCACCCTGAACACCTAACAAGGGGAAACTGCCCTGGAACATCCAGAGGAACTTACATGTACATGTTGTCAATCAACACCCGAAGCAAACCCAATACCTCATGGTTAGCGAGCCAGCATCTTACTCACTGAGCCATCAGACGTGTGTTGTGACATTATAAATATCAGCACATGTAATTTCCAAGTTCATTTATATATTCATTTGATTAGATATTTGTATAGCAGACAGCTGAAGTTTGAACTGTTCAAACAAATAGGAAAGTTTAAATAGTTCTTTCTTTTTTTTTTAGCTGACAGTAATCTGACAAATTACTTTTTTTCTTGTAGATATTTGTGCCTTTTGTAAGTGTTCATGAATTATTAGTAAAAGAACTGCAGATATTAGCTGGTGAAAGTATAGGACCAATCAGTAGTGATAAATTTAGTGTCTGGGTTGATATTCCTCCACAAAATTCAGTTATACCAGGTAAAATGATATTCTATCATTAACGTAGTGGTTCACAAAAGGAACTCTTAAAACTACCAAATTAGCCATCCATTAAAGCAGACTGATCAATAAGGCAACAGTTTTTGCTTAGCTCAAATCAGCTCTCGAAATTTGTCAGAAGAGGAATTATTTTCCTTGTTTCAGGATACGTTGGTAAAACCATAAAATTCTAAAATGTCTGACCTTTTAATAGTTACTGGAACAATATACTTTTTAAGAAGTTTTTTTTAGTTTAAATGTCTAACAATTTGTTATGTCTTTGCCACTGCAAAAGTTTCAAGGGACAAGGTGTATAATTTTTACTGATAGTTTCAGATGAGTTATATACCCCGAATCGGGTTACCTCGATTCTATCAAAATGAACATATTAATAAATTTGTGATAACGCGTCTGTAGTCCTAATTTTGGTGCATGTCCAACCCTCCAAGGTTAGAATATTATTACAGTCATTGCAGCCATTTGATTCTCATTATTTTCAATCAAAGCAGGTATGTGAACATATTATGTGGTTTTAATCCCACTGGGGGTGTAACTCATACATCGTAGAAAACATCAATAAGTCTTTTTTATAAATCAAAGGCAAAGACAGTTAAAGGGAAGTAACTCTTCAAAGCTTAACTAAGATTCAGATAATTACCTTTGTAACTAGACTTATTACTATATGCGGTGTTGGCGTTGCTCTTTTTTTGATATCACGTAGAGTAAGTATTCAATTTTATTACAGATTTTATTTTGGATGGCTCGGAATCAGATCCAGTTTTACCATGGAAACCATATCTAAAGGGAAAGCATTCCTTCCCTCATCATGTACTTAGATGCTGGTATGGCAACCTTAATGTTGCTATGGATACCAACAGCCTTAGCAACATGTACAAAACATTAATACATCATCAGTCTGGAAGACAAGGGCTGCTAGACATGAGTCAGGTAAGTTATAAAAAAATTGTTTTTATTGATCCTTACAAACTATTTTGTCGTGAGTATTGTGCAGATTGAGTTTAAAGTTACTCTACAGACATGTTCTTGAAGCAACGACTGCAAGTTTTACAACATCTATACGTTGCTAGATTACTTCACAATTCCCTAAATTAAAGCTACTGTATCGTGACATAGTAAACCCCACGTGAACCTTGACGTTAGACGAACCTTGAACCTTTCAACTCGATTAGCACAGGTAGACATTTTAGCTTGAAAGCGTGAGACTTAGTATTTGCAACGACCAAGGAATCTGATAGGCTCACAAGCTTGGCTTATACCCAATCAAATTTAGTGCCGAAATAATTGTGGTATTTACGCTAAGATGAACGTAGTTATCTTCAGTGATGGGTTAGGTTTTTCTAATGTTTTCAAGAAGACCAGACTCCGGGTTACCTATTTAGGGTGTTTTCCAGTATTTAGTGTTTTTCCAGTGTTTTCTGGTATTCAGTATAAAATGGCGTTTACTGGTTGTTTTCCGGTAGTTTTCCAGTTGTTTTCCCGTGTTTTACGGTATAGAGAAGAGCCCTATATCACGTATATCTTCTTGTCTGTTGCAAATCTCTGAAAATTAATTTTCCGACACATTACTGAGATTACTATTCGCATGTAAATATCCTTTGATAAAATTCCTTCAAATTCTAAATCTGAATCACTTTCCATAGTTAAGAAATTATTGGATGCATGAGTATGAGAATATTAAACTGGCATACAAAATGGAGTCTTATGACACAAATTGTCTCATGAGTTCACAACCTTATAACCCCTAAACCATTGATAAGACATATAGGTTTTGTAATTTCAATCATTAGTTCGAACTATATGCTTATTGGATAAGTAATTTGGAAAGCTTATTTCTCTTTTTTGATAACTTTCTTGAAAGAGGCCGACAGCAGTCGTTGTTAGGAAAAGTAACTAGACAATAGGAAGTCAACAGGTTTGTGTAAGCCGATGAAATTCAGTAGTTAATTAGGTGGACGGCTGGCGATAGTAGGACCAAATGAGTTAGAACCAGCATGCGTCAACCTTTATGGCCAACTGGAAGGAATTCGCTGCAGTGGGTGTCGATTTCATCGCTTGGGTGTCTTATCTTAGTATGACAAACCTTAAAACTATCTTTAGCGATTATTAATAATAATATGTCAATTTATATAGCGCCAAATCCAGCACATACAACTATACAAAAGTCCTTTCTTTGGCTTTTAAGTTTTTGTCAATTTCTGTAGTGAATTTTGAAAAGATGAGTGTTGGCATGGATAATAATTATTAGCAGATACACTGTCTATATTCCATATGAAAACAATGAGTCATCTATTAACTGATCATATTTCTATCAGCTATCTATAATCACATTTTTGAAATATGAAACCTTGTAATTTGTCAAGCAGAAGACCATATTTGAATCAATAAGAGCACTCAATAATCCACTATATATATAACTACAGAATTTTTCAACACATGTAGTTTCTGTGGAAATTCTGTTTTTCGATCCTCAAACGTTCAGTTAAACATGCATTATGCAAGAGCTAAATTGCCTATTGCAGGTCTTTCTTTAGGTCTAAAATGTTTTCTAAAGTATTAATTAACTGATCCAGGCCATAATCAGCTCTCGATGTTAAATAAATTAGAATTGTTCAGCGATACTTTTTAACAAATATGAAGACAGAGACTAAGCTTTGAAATTTGGTTGAAATTATTGCATACATCTGTCAAACCTTCAAAGGCTAATATCTTTGCTTTGCTTGCAATTGAGTAATTTGAATGAATTTTTCAAATTATTCATTTTACATCAAATACTTTCGAACTATTATAGCAAGAATAGTTATTTCTTTATCTAAATCTTACATGATGTATCTTTAAGGTAAACTTTCTCACATTTTCCTGGAATTTGTTTTATATCCATATTTTGGCAGAAAAAGTGGAAATTCCAAATTTAAACTTGATAGGAGCCAGGAAAGTAAATTCCACAAAAACTGTGTGAAACAAATTCAGAAATATACATTTCAGCAAATTTTGACCAATTAGCAGTTACTAAGCTATGGTCATTTGAATAATTGTGACGAAGAAGCCTATTGATTTTCAGTTCAACTCGATTTTCAGACGTGATTTCCCCTTGTCAGTGATGCAGAAGGAGGGCCTGACAAGGACAGCTGCCTAGTCGTTGGGATGGGACGAAAAACAGAGGTCCCGTGTACACATTGGAGTGCACGTAAAAGATCCCTTGGCAGTTGGAGGTCGATATAAGAGTAGGCTGTAGCGCCGCTGCCCGCGCAAAATTTCCCTCATAGCACACTGTATGGCATATGCCTGTCTTCAATTAGCTCTTAATAAGTGCATAACAGTAGGACGTTAAACCCCATTTCATTCATTCATTGATTTTCAGCGATTTCTGATAATTACTGTCAGAGTTATGGCCCTTAATCACCTCCAAAAAGCTTGTGGACACTCTAGGGGCTAAAGTTAATATCTGATTGACTTTAAATTTATACACAGTGTTAAAGGTCATTATCTGTAATGACATGAAATTGACCATTTCCTCATTGTCTGAAATAGGTACCTATAGTTGGGGGGGGGGGGGAATGGCCGAATGGTTAGCATGTATCATAAAGCCTGTCATTGAGTTAACTGGCGTGGCTTCAAATCTCCAGTTGTACGTGACGAGGAGAAGGGTCGCCTGTCCAACCTTGTGGGTTATCTCCAGTCTTCCGGCTTCCTCCCACTGCTTAAGACACCTACGCGCAAGCGAATTATTGAAACAAAATTAACCATATGTAAGTCCCGAAATGACCTAGTTTGTGTCTAGTGGAAGTTAAACCTTATTTCTCTCTCTCCCTCTTTATCTGTAATAACATGAAACTGGCCATTTTCTTATTGTCTGAAATGTTGGTGTCTGTGAGAAATTTGCTTATCTAGCAGAATCACATTTTGTTGTGTTCAAATTGATTTTCTACTGTTTAGCTGTATTTGTGTCTGGAAGCTGGTCAAGTTTCTGACCTTTACTTCCCCTATTGACAATATTTATTGCCATATTAACACTACATGTATATGTTGGGTTTCTGTTATTAAATGAAATCGTGCTATCGGAATATTTCTTCTCAATTGATTTTAAATTACGTCTGTCAAACTATTTGTCAGGTGTCGTGACTGAACAGAAGAACATAGTATACTGTTACGAAGATTGAAAAATATTAGACAGCAATAATAAATCAATACATTTCCAAGAAATAAATGATATTTTTCTAATGGTACTGATTGTGTCAAGATTTAAAGAAAATGCAGGCTGTTCCATTTGAAAATGCCAGAAAAGTTACTGGCCAGGTCCTGCTAAAAATCTATGTGAGAACCATTGACACTTCAGTAGCAGATCTGGGATTAAATTTACTTTTGTAACCTATATTGCTTGAAAATTTAGTTTTACCATATGTTAAACAAAAAAGGACACTAAGATCACACTGAAATTAATTGAGATCCACTGAAATTGAGAGAGATTAATCGAGATCACACTGAAATTGAGAGATTAATTGAGATCACACTGAAATTGATAGTTTAATTTACTTCTAATGCATTATTAAATTGAAATCCAACAAGCTGCTAAACTTCCCTTAGAAAAAGGATTTGGCAAATGAAAGATCTCCATCGAAGGCTAAAAAAAAGGCAATCATTCTAATCTATTTAATATCGTAGAAATCTGATGCCGCCGAGAGTTCATTAAGACCTGGATCAGTTAATTAATGTCTAATTTTAATTTAGAAAACATTTCAGGGCTAAAGAAAGACCTGCTATAGGCAGATTTAGCTTTTGCATAATGCATGTTTAAAACATTAAAGATATGCATTAATATGTAAGAGCATCATTCCATATAAATATCAAGGATTCTAAATATGACCATCTCAGATTTTGCTTGTTTTGCTTGAATAAGTTGAATTTCAAAGTTTCAGTTCAATCGGACTTGTTCGCATAACAACCCTATCTATGAATAACCATATATCCTGAACTACTGGCTAAATTTTCATTACCGGTATCTAGGTAGATTTTTCTGTGGTATTTTAACAAGTCATCATTTTCTTTTCAGGTTAACATTAGTCCTTTATTAAAAAAGATAATTATAATGTAATGGTAAATAATGAGTATCATTGATTTATGTGGGGGACATCAGCCTTACTGTTGGTTTGTTACAGCTAACTTTAAACATTACAATGTTGCCTACTTTAAATAAATCAACACTCATCTAGATTGTAACAAGTATGCTTTTAAAACTGTAAATGTATTTTATGTAAGAGACCATTCTATCACTAAACTGTTTATTGATTTTATGTGTAAAAGTGTACGACAATGAACAGAAACTGATGACATTAACTTGATGAAAGCTTTTGTTTCTTTAAAACAAATCAGTCTACTTAGAGAGTCAAATATCTCATCATTTTAAGGGGGTTTGGATGGCTGAATGGTTAGCGTGCGCGCACTGTATCATAAAGCCTGTCATTGAGTCAACTGGCATGATTTCGAATCCCCAGTTGTACGTGGCTCGTGAGTAGGGTCGCCTGTCCAATATCATGGGTTTTCTCTGGTTTCCTCTCACTGCTAAAGACACATATGTGCAAGCGAATTATCAAAATAAAATTAAACCATATGTAAGGCCCGAAATGACGTAGTGTGTGTCAAGTTGACATTAGAACCTAATTTTTGCGTATACATCCAATATCACATATAGGATGAGACAGTAAATTATGGCTGTACGAGATATTTTTCCCATTATCTAATGTTTATATGGTTTTAAGTTTTACAGTCTACATCTAACAGTATTGTTTTAGAACATAAACACTACAATGTTCTACAGACAATGAGATCATTTTGGACAGTTTAATATTTTAGTGCATGGAGTCCGCAGTCATAAATTGCCTTTCAGTGAGTTCTGTGGGAAAAAATTTAGACATTGCCACAAAATTTAGTAGCACTTTATCATTTTCCTTCAAAGACATTTCTCAATCCCAATAAACCTCTAAGTGACAAAAATAGTTGTCACATTGTCAGAATTGTTCATATGAAATAATCCCCTGCTGGTAAACGGTACTCTGATTAACCAAATAAAGGAGTTAGCCCCCCTCACCCACCAGCTGAGAATATTCGTCAGGATTTACCAGATGTGGCTGCACCTCAGAGTTGTGATCTTAAGACAAAGCAAGTTTTTTATAAAACGTTTTCTCTCTTTATACGCCCTCATGGAAATGTGGTCAAATATTGCTGTTGCATAAGTCTGTACATAGTCTATCACACACAGACAATTAGAGTTATCATTCGATCTGTATGAAATTTATATGCATTAATAGGATTAGGGGCGCAAAGAAGTTTATTGAATTCCGGCAATTTCCATTTTAAACTTCTAGAGTTAGGGCCCTTGTTTCGCGTTGTTGAAACTTGTGAATGCTCTAACGTTCTGTATTAAATTAATATGCATTATTTAAAATGGTTAAGTGAAAGAATCTTTGTTAATAACTTGAATATTAACTTTATTGAACCTTGAGAATGCTCTAACAACTAAAGTTATCATTCGATCTGTATGAAATTGATATCGGTGTCTAGTAAATGTTCTCATTACCTATCATAAAGCCTGTCATTGAATCAACTGGCGTGGTTTCGAATCCCCGGTTGTACGTGGCAAGGAGTAGGGTTGCCTGTCCAACCTCGTGGGTTTCCCCCGGGTCCTCTGGTTCACTCTCATTGCTTAAGACCCCTACGCGCAACGAATTATTGAAATAGAATTAAACCATATGTTAGTTCTGAAATGACTTTGTTTTTGTCGAGTGGACATTAAACCCCATTTCTCTCTGGGGGGTTGGCCTAGTGGTCTAGAGTGTGGCGCTTCGACCTCTAGCTGGCCGGTAACCTCTGGCTTGCGTCTGTGGTTTCGAGCCCTGGTGTGAGCGTATGTGGCATGGAGATAGGAGTGCCTTCTCAACCTTGTGGGTTTCCTCCGGGCACTCCAGTTTCCTCCCACAGCTAAAGACCCCTATGCGCAAGCGAATTATTGAAATCAAATTTAAAAGACCATATGTTGAATGGACTTTACACCCATTTCTCTGTCTCTCTACATTTCTCTCTCTCCCTACAAAAGAATAAATATGCAAACTGAAACACAGATTATGGGATTATTCGGTTAACATAACATAACACATAACACATTACATTTGATATAGCGCACATAACTGCCATGCATTCTATGGCGCTTTACAATATTTGTCACAAAAATGTCAAATAAATGTTTTTCGAAAAAAGTATGTTTTGAGTTTCTTTTTGAAATCAGTGACAGTTTTGCATTGTTTTACACTTTCTGGAAGAGTATTCCATAGTCGCAGTCCCATCACACTAAATGATCTGTCTGCAAATGTTTTATATTTAGTCTTGGGTATTAATAACATGTTTTTTGATGAAGATCTTGTATTGTAAGATGAAGTTCGGAACTGTAATAATTCAGTTAGGTAGGAAGGGGCAATATTGTTGATACATTTATAAACAAGTACCAGAAGCTTAAATTGACATCGGGCTTCAATAGGTAATATATGAAGCTCTTTTAGAGCAGCAGTGGAGCTATGGTCGTAACTAACTCCAAGAATAAGTTTTGCTGTAAAATTTTGAATTCGTTGAAGAGGTTTAACAGTGGATGCTGGTAGATCACAGAGCAGACTATTTCCATAATCCATATGGGAAAAAACTAGAGAGCTCGCAATTTGAAGAGATAATTCTCTGACAGAAATGGTCTCAATTTTCGCGAGTTAAACATTGCCAAGGCAGCGGAACGAGTTTTTTGGGCAATGTGATGCTTGAAATTTAAGTTTTCGTCCATATGCATTCCCAAGAATTTAATTCGGGACGAAGACTTAACCATTGAGTCCCCAACTCTTAATTTGTGGATGGTAGACTTTTGGAGCTGGCGGTTGGCACCGAAGGTAATAACCTCAGTTTTGTCGTCATTCATTTTTAGTCGATTGTGTAGCATCCAGATTTTAACGTCGTCTAAGGACTCTGATAGTTGGGAGGAAATACTCAATTCTGCATCTAAGTCTCCAGCTTTGAAACTGTCATACAGGCTATGATCGTCAGCATAACCAACTAAGTTTGGATTGTGTCGGATGCAGGAGGCTAATGTACTGGTGTAGCAGATAAAGTAAATCAGGCCATTGATACTACCTTGCGGCACTGAAAAATTTATTTGTTTTACATCGGAGAAGTCATCGTTGACCTTGACACGGAAACTCCTGTCTCGTAAATATGACGTCATCCACTCTTTAGCGATTCCGGTAACACCAAAAGAGCTTGACATTATAGTAAGTAGAAGCTCATGATGCACGGTGTCGAAAGCAGCACTGAGGTCGATGGCAACCATTGTAGTCAGGTGCTGATGTTCCAAAGCATCCAGAAGATCATTATAAACTTTCATAAGCAGTGTTTCAGTGCTATTAAAAGGTCTGTAGGCACTTTGGTAAGATGGTAAAAGGTTGTTAGTTTCGAGGTGGTTTACAAAACTTACTGAAGATGCCTTTTCCACAAGTTTGGACAGGAATGATAGATTGCTGACAGGCCTGTAATTTTTCTTTTCATGGTCAAGATTCGATTTTTTGATCAGAGGTTTGACTATAGCAGATTTCCATTCTGAGGCAAAAACACCGGTCTCAAAACGACATGTTAATGATTTTGGTAATTAGCGGAGCAATAACCTTCGTTAAACAGATTATGGGGCAAACCTTTATAATTTTTTTTATCTTGTTTATTCTTCCTGATCACCATGAAGTCAATATATTATCTTTATCTTTTGTTTTTTCTTTTCTTCCAGATTATTCTACAAGTCAGTGGTGATCTGACATTGGTTTTTCTTGCTTTGTTATTAAATGAAACAACGGCTGCTATTAATCATTTGTTACAAGCAGTAATAAGTCTTCATGAAGCAGGTCAACTTCAGTTAATGCAGGCTGTTTGTCAACTTGTTTTACCTCATGGTATGTTTATAACTAATACTTCACTGAAAGGACACGATTCATCTATGGTTTAGCGTTGTTTTTGTTCAAGACAATATCTAATTTTTCCATGGCTTAATTTATTTCAATCGCGATCCCAGAGAGAATGTAACCCTTTGTTTATCTCTCTTAAAATTTGCCGGCCCTTTATTGATGTGAAATTGATTAATAGCTCTGCCCGCAGTGGCTCCTGATTGAAAGGGTTTGCTAGAATGAAAAGCTGCCGATTTCAAAATGGCCGGCGCATTTTAGCAGAGATACACAGGGTAAACCTGGGTAAACTTATATCTCAGATTTAAAATGATTTTATTTAACAATTTATTGAGAAACACAAAGCAAACTATCAACATTAGATAATCTACCACAGGACCATCAAATGATTTTACCCAACACTTTTTGGTGATGCTGGCTATAGTATTGTAAATTCTGATGGAATTAAACGATTTTTGGAATGATATATGTTTCAGCTTTGACAATATAGAAGTTTGCACGTGATTCAAATTCCCATTAGGGCAAAAATATTGGCACCAGAATCCCAGAGTTCACATTGTATTGATGTCTCAGGTTTTCCAATACACATGTTTTCATGAAGTATTTTTATCCAAAGACATTCTCATATTTAATATGATATGAGACTGATTTGAATTGTTAAATTTGAGGTTGCGTGTTGAAGATTATTAATGTTGATCAATAATCACTGGTGTGAATAAGAACATTGATGGTGGGGGGGGCTGAATGGTTAGCGGGACGCTGTATCATAAAGCCTGTCATTGAGTCAACTGGCCTAGTTTCGAATCCCTGGTCGTACGTGGCAAGGAGTATGGTCAACTGTCCAACCTCGTGGGTTTTCCCCGGGTCCTCCAGTTTTCTCGCACTGGTAAGGACCCCTATGTGCGATCAAATTATTAAAATAAAATTAAAATCATTTGTTGGTCCCGAAATGACCTAGTTTGTGTCGAGTGGATGTTAAACCCCAATTCGCTCTCTCTCATTTGTCAGTTACACCAGTAATTGTCTTAGGCTGTCTGGTTCAAATAGTGTTTTTGTGCGTAGACCTATAGAATATTTGAGAGAGGGAGAGAAATGTCGTTCAACATCCACTCAACACAGGTCATTTTGGGACTAACATGGTTTAATTTTATTTCAATAATTTGCTTGCCCGTAGGGGTCTTTATCAGTGGGAGGACCCAGAGAAAACCCATGAGGTTGGTTATGCGACCCTACTCCTTGTAACATACAACCAGGGATTCAAAACCATGCCAGTTGACTCATTGACAGGCTTTATGATACAACGCACACCTGCTAAACATTTGAAGTGTACTTTAAAACATCCTACTTGTCTTCATCAGTTCTGCTAATGAAGATGGGCATGCGCCATACAGTGTACTATAATAAAACTTTGCCTGGATAGCAACGGTTTTCCGTCCAATCCAAAGACTTAACACTGTTCTTGCCAGGCTATCTGTCCTGCACCACTGACAAGGGGGAAACCATCCTGGTTAGCGAGACAGTGTCTTACTTACTGAGCCACTGCGGCCACCAGGAATAACACAAATATTATGCATTCCCTCTCCCACAAATCATTGAAACTGGCCTTAAAGAGATTGCTTAAACCTTGGGATGTGTGTCTTTATTTCAGGACCAAAGTATTTATTAAAACTACAACAAGAAGTAACAGCTCTGCATGTTGTTATAAGTATGGAGAGTCATATGAATATAGAAGGTGCCTCAAAAGTTAATACTTTAAAGAGATTATTATCGGAACTAAAAGAAGATGATAACATATCATCTACAGGACATCGATGCCGTGAGTTAGATTGTCTGCGAGCCTATTATTATCTTGCGGTAGCTAATTATCTTCAAGATAAAAAGAACAAATCCTCAGATGAAGCCAAAATTCAAGATGTGCCATCTTTGGAGACAGATATAAAGGTGGAACCAGATGTATGTGCTTCTGAACAACATCCCAATAAAGAAGTTGACAAGCAATCACAACCAGATGATCAACCTCAAACTGCATCTAGTCCATCAGACCAATCAAAATCACAAAACATATCTTCTAAAGCTCAAACAGCAGTTGCGAGGTCTTCCAAATGCGAACCAAGTGCTCTAACTATGAATAAAATACTGGATATGTCAAAAGGTTTATTGTGGGATATACAAGCTAAACGATATGCCTTGACAGAAACATTAGGATATATCCACAAGGCCATTTCTCAGTGTTTGTTAACAGACAAGACCAAAGAAAAGAGTTCTCAACCTCAGAATGTCTCTAGTCACACACGGCCGGATATTCTATTGTGTTCAAAGGGGGGTAAATCTAATGATAGGGATGTTAGTGTACAGAAGGGTTCAACAGCAGAAGATGGTAGTGGGGATGGTAAGGAAAAAGAAGTTACAGATTCTGCTGATGACACATTACATTATTCCGATGTAGAAATGATGCTGGCTAATGGTAAAGATTCTGCTAATAAGTCTAGAAAGGTATTAGAATTTATCTATATCCTACTTTACTTCCTATATACTTTCAAACCTTGAGCAGTACAATTATTAATCTGCAATAGCTAGCTATCCATATTAGTACTAGGGTTGCAACGATTCACAACTTACCGATTACCGATTTTAACCTTTCATTTTTTCATATGGTAAGGTGTACTTTGTTTTTATTTGAAATTTAATTTGCAATTGAACCGCTTCGAAATTTGAATGTTGTAGATCGTGAATCAAACCAAGACTGCTAGTGTCCTTTATTGGTGCACATATGAATCGTTGCAGCTCTAAGTAGTACCATAAATGTATTTTTGCAATGATCTTCTTAGTACTCTTAAACCTATTCTTATGGAATAAACTTTTGCAAGTCACCTCATTGGTCAAATGTCAATGGAAATGTTCAAAGTGGGTAAAAACAATCTGTTTCCTTGCTTCTATTTATTGAGTAAATTTATGGTTTTTGTTTGAATATAGGACTCTGATAAATGACATTTGAACAGTCAATATGTCATTGGAGGAGCAAAGAATCTGTGTACAAATGACACAAAATTAATTAATAACCAGGAATGGGTAAAATAAACAGTAATTAAACATACATCATGCAAAAGCCAAGTTTACCAATTTCAGATCATTTTTAAGCCTGAAATGTTGTCTAAATTGTTAATTAAACATTATTTAGTTTATCAAGACCGTAATCAATTCTCAATGCCATTGTAATCCTGCGATATTGAGTGGATTTGAATCTGATTGTTTTGAAATAGATATATATTGTTTACATTAGTGAGGTGAAGAAGTCTATTTAATTTCAATAATTTTTGTTAATTTCTTCTAGAGGTATGGCCCTTGTTTCACTTTGTTGAACCTTGTGAATGCTTTCACAAGAAAAGTTATCATCTAATCTGTATGGAATTTATATGAATCATTTAAATTAGGGAAACAAACAAGCCTGTGGAATTTTATCAATTTCTGTCCATTAGGTCTAGAGTTATAGCTCTTGTTTCACTTTGCTATTGTCTTTGTTTTATTAACTGATCTGTATGAAATTTATATGCATCATCTAGATTAATAAAACAAAGAATCCATTGTCAGAATTTGAGCTTCAATATACCAGTCCAAATCTTGGCATGAAAGGACACATATGCCAATGTGAACATTGGAAATGTTTGCTTGTATTGATGACATCCATGTCTATATATTTTAGGTATTATGGGAAGATCAACCACCTCTCTATATTTGTGATAAACATGAGACTAGTACAAGAGGTACAAGTTGTCTGTCAAATCCTACAAAGTATATTAATGTACCAGATGAATGGTATAGTATGCCTGTAGATAAAAAATACTTCATGTCTTATGTTACCATGCCTGTACTGCGTGAGGAACAAGATTTTGTCACACATGAACTCAAGAGAATACCAGACAGTTCTCATGTAAGTTTTTTTCTCTAATACATACAGAGTATGGAATAAATAAAACCAAGTACAAACAATCCAAACCATTAGACAAAATTCGAAGTCCTAAAAAAACGGTATAGGAAAAATAGTGTAATAAGGCAAGGTAGTGTAATCAGCATATGGACTGTTCACCGTGTACAAAATACACGACAAACAGTTTCCAGAAGAGTAAGCTTACCCTGCCTGGTGCGCCATAGCTGCATCCAAATTATTGGGCGAAATCTCTGTAAAATAGCGTGATTGGCCAATGGACCATTATGCAAAATGCACGTGATAAACAGTGTTAACGATGTCGTAGAGATATTGGAATATTACTACTATACCGTCAATTAAATATGTCTAGAATAATAGTCGAGAGAGATATTGGAATGTTACTACTAATAAATGGAAAGTTAACATCAAATTTCAATACTATTGCACCGATTGATAAGCAAACCCAAGTGTTATCGATCTTGTGAGACACAAACATTTTTAACAAGGACAGTAACTCTAGTATAATTTGAAATGGTCTTGCTTTGAAGTTTTATTAAAATTGTCAATAGAAACCATATCCATAATTCTTTCATTTTATTTTTAAACAGGTGCCTTTTCCCACCACTTTTGATACCGCCAAAATGTTGTTAAAATTGACACAAATGTGTGAAGCTCAAGACATGAAGGAAGTTATTGAGTATCGTGAAAAATTGGTAAAATGGGCATTGAATTTTGCTGTTACGTCCAAACAACGGGAAGAGCTAAATACATTACTGGATAGTGTAACAAAAGAAAGTGCTGTCTAAGTTGAACTCATCACATCTTAAAATGATTTTACAAAGTGTTAACAAAGTTACTTTTAATCTTGACACTATTTATAAGGAGACATGGGATCAATACAACTCAAATGACTGATTGCTTATATAATGTGTAATTCTATATTTTCAAACATCTGACATTTTGTCAATAAGCAGATCTGTACAAAACAGCAATTTAAGAGCATTATGTATCTAAAGTTATTTTTTTCTGAGGAGTCAAATTAAATGCTGAAAATCAAATGTTTTTTATATGTTATCTTTTTTTAAGGTTAGAATTTGTTGGTTAAAAATTTAAAGGGCTATAGCTTACACAAATATTGTTAGAATTTGTTATATATGATGATTTTTTTAAAAAAGTGCTACCTTGTTATGGAAATTTGATATTATTTTACATGCATTTTCTTATAGTTATGAAAAAAATAATTAAAATATGTACATAGTTTGATGAAATGCATAATTAAAGGACAAAAAGTAAGAGCCAGTATATCCTTTAGAATTAGGACCTTTATAATGTACTTAATGACACAAATTTTAAACTGTAATTATCAGAAGTGTTGCTGTGTAACATTAAAATCTAAAAATGTAAAGAGTTTGTGACTTGCATTGAAATTGAAATTTATCACCCATTGTGTCGTACTTCGCAAGGAAAACCATTCATGAGGAAAACCAGATGTTTTGTATCTTTACTAGAAAAACAGGATGATTTTTATGTTAAATATCTTGCTCTATACTTACATATTGTTTGTAATTGTGTCTGCATATATATATGTTTTAGTATATAATTTGTGTACATATGTCAGTTTCACAAACATGCCAGTATAATTTTATGTGGTTACTTCTAACTTATCAAACTCAATTAAGTTGATCAACATCTTGTTGGAGTAAAAACAGAGAGAGAGGTAATGGGGTTTTGAGAACAACATTTTTACACATGAATACCTACATGTCTCCCGTCAAAAGGCAAAACCTAGTAAATCACCTTTTTTTAAATAAAATTGAGTTAGGACCAAATTTGTAGTTACTAGGGTATGTGCTTACTGTTTTTGTACTAGATATTACAATCTTTTAATTTTATAGTCAGTTTACACCCATGACACAACCTAGCAACTTATTTCATTTGCCCAGTATACCACAGCAAAATCTAGGTTTTGCCTTTTAACGGAAGATGTACCTACAATATACATCTGCTTGGTAAAAATGTTGTATTTGATAATATATTTGAAATAGGTTGTTTCATGCATATAACAATTTATGTGATGTACAAATCGATTGTTGGTTATTGTTCAATCTTATAGATTTCCAAATTTTCAACATTTCTTGATTACTCCTTTATGTTGCATTAAGAATGCTAAATTAATTTATTTACATTTGTTTTGTTTGGAAAATGCTTCAGATAATTTGTACAATAAACATATCCTTTTGAAGTCTTGGATGGAAAAGTCATTTTGATATTAAAATATCAGTAGTTACTGAGTTGACATTATTAAATGCCTAGTTTAAAATGTGGTTGTATTTTGTGGTCACACCTGTCCAGCCATCCCTCTAAAGGTTACAGTTGAAATTTATGTTTGGTATATGTCGATGATACAAGATCGATTTTCAACAATAAGAACTTTATTAATCTCAACAATTTTGTGGATGGCTCTGAGGTCTGACGTTTTTCCTCAAATCGATTTGAAATTTATATACACTGTTTATGTAAATGATACAAGGAAATATAATATGTTGATTTTCAAAAATATCCGATAATTTGATCGGCTACAATTATCATTTCCATTTAAAAATAAATAAATATGCAGCAACCTTTATAGGCTGCTCTGACGACTTAGCTACTGTGGATGTACGTTTCATGACTGGGCAATCTATCTTTAGCCTAGTAGCTACAATCAACAAGTATTTTTTCAAAGTGATTGTTAATAAATTCATGAAATTGATCTGGTAATTTTACATTAAGATGGTCAAATACGTTTTTCGTACTTTAATATTTTTCAGTTCAGTTCTTTATGTTTGTTAAAAGGTTTTTTAATAATCGATTATAAGATTTTCATAATCCTTCTTTTTTTAATTTTTTGTTTAAAAAAAAGTTTTGTTTTCTTTTTATGGAGCAAGTAGTCTTTAGAAAGCATGTTATGTTTACAATTCTTTAATTATTTTTTTTAATTTTTATTTCTCTATTAGTGTGATTAATGTGGGGAAGGGTAACCTATTAAATGAGAAATGTTTCCATTTTTTTAAATTTAATTATTTAAGTCTAGGTTTTGTATACCTATGTTAAATTCTTTTATTTTGACTTGTGGATTATTGTTTTAATGTAATTGGTATGTTAATGTATATCAATGAAATTTATTCAATTGTTAAAATTAAAATAAATGTTTCTTTTAATGATCAGAATATTGTTTCACAAAGGACAGGTAGATTTGAAAACAAATAATCAGTGTATCGTTCATTTTGGAACCTCGTTCCAAGAAAAATCTTAATTGTGTTTGAATATTTACTGATATGAGGTCTGCTCCTTTTAAAATATCTTGACGGGCGAGGGCATAGATATTTGAAACTGTCTTTTTGGAGCTGGTCTTTATAATGGCTTCAAATACATATGTGATGTCATCCTTTGATGTTGGCTTGGCTACCATTATTTCCAATAATTTACGGGCATCTTGCCAATAGTACATTATCTGAAATAGTGAACTCTTGTGACTTTTTTCATTGAAATGCACGTGCGAGATAGTGTCTGTATTTTAAGTAGGTTAATGCTCTCCAGCTTAAGACATTGCGTAATATATTGAAACAACACTGGGCTTTCGCCTCGTGCAGTATCAATATATTACTTAATATCTTGCTGTGGACCATTAAACCACGGGGGCACGAAAAATGAAAAAAAATGTCCTTCAAGTTGTTCTCTTGCAATTTTTGATGAACAAACTACTGGTATGAGTTGATGATAATGTTGGTTGGGAGGTTAATTTAATAACTGAAAATATTTCCTATGAATCAGGAAAATAAATTATTGACTGATAAAGCATGTGTGAACTAGAGTAGTAGGTTTAAAAAATACAGCTCAAAATTAGTTTGTGTGGAAGTGATGCCCACCCATTTAAATTTCTGGTCAACAGTCTACTGGTCAGTTTTCTTTGTTCATTGTTCATTTGAAATCACTACTGGATTTCAATTTGTAGATGCATATTAATTTTATGCCTAGAACAGCCGCTCTTCGAAATACTAGTGGTGGGTTTATATTTGTTGACTGTCAATAAGGTTTTCGGATTTTGATTATTATTCTGCCTTTGAATTTCATGTTCAAATTTCTCTATTAAACTTGGTAGGCATATTAGGGGATCTTGACAAATGTCTGTTTAGAGTTTCATCAGAAAAGGAACCCTCACAAGTTTCTATCGAGTTTCATTTCCAGCCTTGAACATCCAAACAGTGTATAATTAATGTATTTAATTTTTGACACCAACATAATAATTATTTTTTCTTGGGAATATCCAAGCAACTCATTCATCTTGTTTGATATTTAATTCTCAAGTACATATCAATAAAAGGTTTTAAAATGCATTGTGTGTTTATAATCAACATTTTATGAGATTTCTTTAGGAACAAGAATCTGAACTTGATGTTGTTAATATTAAAAACCTGGGGCCAGTTTCACGAAATTTCAACTAAGATAAAAAAATCCATTGGATAATATTAGATTGGTTTTAGTGCTTAGCCAATCAAAATTGAAGTATCTACTAAAATTGGGATTTTATATTTAGTTAAGATTTCGAGAAACAGGGCCCTGACAAGTTTGTGATTAAATATGACCTGCTATGATATGATTGACAACTTTTGTCAAATGTTTGATAATGGAATAAAGGAATTCTGTTGTAATTTTTTTTAGTCTTTTCTTAATTTGTGATACTTTAATGCAGTTAGTCATTTTTATATGCCCACATTTTCATGTATATTGTCGTCACCCCTGTCAGTCCTTAAAATTTGCGTTTATCTCCAAAAGATCTTGTTTCCTTTCAATATTGGCATATATCGGATTGAAACTTCATGGATTATGCCCCCTGATTGTACGAAAAATCATGTTGTCAGCTTGTGGACCCTATAGAGGTCACAATTTTGAACCGATTTTGATGAAACTTTACATTCATGATTATAACCTTAAGATCTTGGTTCCTATCGATATTTGCGCCTATCGGAACGTAATTTCCTGAATTATTGCCCCTGATTGTCCGAAAAATCACGTTTTTAGCTTGTGGACAATTTAGGGATCATAATTTCCATCATAATTTTGATGAAACTTATGCATTATGTCCCCTCATCGACAAATTATCACATTTTTAGCTAGAAATTCCTATGGAGGTCACAATTGTTATCTGATTTTTTTTTTAAAAAAAGGTCTAAAAAGAAAAACCGAAAAAGTCCGTGCATTACCATGTTTTAAAAGGTATAGAGTGAATATAAACAAGGGAATGTACGGACTATTTCTATTTTTCTCGTGTTCTCTTATCTAATGACATTCAATGACCTTATTGCATTGTCAGATATCCTCTTTCAGTCCCATATAACAACTGTTGGTCTTCGAAGGAATTTTTGATGATCAGAAGTTTAGCCGTCGTGTGTCTGTTATCACTCGTCGCTTCAGTCACTTATAAAGAGCAGTCGCTCGTGGCACCAATATTGTCCTTTAAATTATGGCCCTTGATTGTACGAAAAATCATGTTTTAAGCTTTTGGTCCCTCTAGATATTACAATTTTTATCCGATTTTTTAAAAAAAAAACATTTGAATATATCACCGTTGCAGCCTAATGATGGAGGAATTCAATTCTTTTTGAAAATCTGAACAACAAAAAGTATGTAATACAAAGGCTATGGACTCACTAGAAGACACAATTTTTATTCAATTTTGTCGAATCTTTAAATTTATGTTTATATCGAAAAAAATTTGGTTCCTTTCGATAATCGGTCATATCCGAAGCATTCGGCAAACCTCGACAGATTCCGGTGCCCTATATCTAGACTCGGCTGTATGATGAAGTCCGCCATTTTGGAACTATTTTAAAGGACCCGGATAAACATGGTTGCCCCCAGAAAATGGGTGCCAGTCAAGTCGTCCACAAGCGAAGTCGTCCACAACCGTTGGTGGAGTCGTCCACAAGGCATTGGTGATGTCGTCAACAACTATTAGTAATATCGTCCACAACTAAATTTGTTTATGAATTTGTTAATGAATTTGTTATTTATGGAATAAAACGATTTACTTTATTGTTTATTTGCCGGGAGAAAGGGTGACCACGTAGAAAAAAAAATATACTAATTAAAAATACATCGTGTGGACGTCTCCAAAAAACGTATTACAATATCCAGAAATTAATTACTTTGTTGTTTATTTACCGAGAGTAAGGGTGACCACACAGAAAAACTATAGTATTTACAAATACATTATGTGTCCAGAAATTATACTAAGTCGTGTGGACGACTCCACCAACGGGTGGGGACAGCTTAACCAGATTTTGGGACTTTTTTGTAAAAGCGGAACGTTTTCCTGTTAGAGTAAATCGGTAGTCGATAAGCCGCATCGCAATTGTATGGTCGTAGGTACATATCAATGACTATCATACATCCGAGTCTAGATGTAGGTTACAGAGAGTACCGGAATCTGTCGAGGTTTGCCGAATGATATCCGAAGGTAACTTCTTGGATTATGGCCCCTGATTGTATGAAAAATTGCGTTTATAGCTTGTGGACCATATAACAGAGGTCACAATTTTTATACGCCTACATTTTTCATGTGGATGTATTATGCCCTGTCCGTCCACAATTGTTTGTGTACTCTCTACAGGTCCGATATTGAAGAAACTTGAAATATAAGTTTATCCCCAAAAGATTTCGACTGCTTTTGATATTGGCATGTATCGGATTGAAACTTCATGGATTATGGCCCCTTATTGTACGAAAAATCACGTTTTTAGCTTGTTGACACTAAAAAGGTCACAATTTTAAACTGATTTTAATGAAAGTTGACATGCATCCTATTTTAACCCAAATATCTTGGTTCCTTTCTATATTTGCGCTCATCGTTACGTAACGTCCTGAATTATGACCCCTGATTGTCCGAAAAATCGCCTATTGTCAGTCCCTCTGGAGGTCACAATTATTATCCGATTTGAAAAATTGTCTGATTATATCACCGTTACACCGTAGGGAAAGTTGAGTTCGAATTTTGTGAAATTCGAACCAAAATGGCCGCAGTTTGTATGTGAATAGTGTAAAAATATGGTATATCAAAGTTATGGATCCAACAGAGGTCACAATTTTAAACTGATTTAATGAAAGTTGACATGCCTGTTTATAACCCAAATATCTTGGTTCTTTTCTATATTTGTGCCAATCGTTACGTAACTTCGTGAATTATAGCCCCTGATTGTCCGAAAAATCGCCTATGGTCAGTCCCTCTGGAGGTCACAATTATTATCCGATTTGAAAAACTGTCTGATTATATCACCGTAACACCGTAAGGAAGGTTGAGTTCGAATTTGGCCGGACAAAATGGCCGCTGTTTGTACCGAATAGTGTAAAAAATGGTATATCAAATTTGTGGACCCTGTAGAGGTCACAATTTAAATTCGATTTAGATGAAACTTGTAAAGCATGTTTATAACACAAAGATCTTGAATCCTTTCGATATTTGCGCTTATCAAAGTTACGTAGGAAAAAACACTTTCGTTATTGCTTGTTCTCTATCCATCTCTCGGACATGTGGGCGTATCGTTCTGTTAGTACCAGCCCATCTTTATCCCATTTCAATGAAATTTAAAATGTAGGTTTATCACCATTAGATCTCGGTTCCTTTCGATATTGGCATATATCGGACCGTTACTTCCTGGATTATGGCCCCTGATTGTACGAAAAATCTTGTTTTAAGCTGTAGAGGTCACAATTTTAAACCGATTTGAAAACTGTCTGATTATATCACCGTTACACCGTGAGGAAGGTTGAATTCGTAACTTCATGAATTATGGTCCTTTTGATTGTACGAAAAATCACTTTCTTTTTAGTTTGTTCTCTACCCATCTATTGAAAATGTGGGCGCATCCTGCCTGGCAGCTGCTGGTTAGTCTTTCTTTCCTAATCCTTTTCCCCCCTTTCCAATGATGAATTTTGGTTTAAAAAAGGGGGGGGGGGTAAAAATATATTTTTTGCCAAACTTCATGTTTATTTGTTCTATTTCCAGCTTGCGTATCTCAAGTATTTCAAGGTTAACACCCTCATACATGCCTTTGGGCAAGAGCAGGGCTGTATGTAGGATTTTAAAAGTGGGGGTGCAGCAGAGTCGTGGGGCAGGGGGACAATATAGTTGCGAAGCGGTGGTGTGGGGGGGGGGGGAATCCTTTTTGTCCTCTGAACTAGAACTAGTCAGAAACACCAATAAGGCCATGCGGAAAGGGATGACCATAATGAGAATCTCAAATAATGCCATTCGGGTGATAGAAGGGCACTTCGCCTGCGGGGCCGACACCCATGTCTGGGGTATGCGCTCAGAAATTTTGTTTCAAGGCGCCATATTTCAGGGGTGGCAGATTTTTTTTATGAGAGGCAGTTGCTCCTAGTGCCCCCGCTCCTTGGATCCACGCCTGTAGTGACGCCATAATCTTGATATAAGAAAGTTTGGATCAGGGAGAGAGAGATAGGGTTTTTAACACCCACTCAACAAAAAATAGGTCATTTCTCATTTCGGGACTAACATGGTTTAATTTTATTCCATTAATTCGCTTGTGCGTAGGGGTCTTTAGCAGTGAGAGGAAACCGAAGGACCCAGAGGAAACCTACGAGGTTGGACAGGCGACCCTTCTCCTCAGGGCGAACGAATTAAGTACCCATTTACGTGTTGGCACCCTTAACACCAACCGATTGATCAGTTCCTTAAGAGCATCACTTTGTGATCATAATCAACTGTTTTATTTTATATTTGAACGATTGTCAAATTTTTTGAGGGGGGGGGGGGCTGCGGCGCAATTTCTCGGGAACCTCATTTTTATGGGGGTGCAATGTACCCCCTGCACCCCCGCTAGATATGGCCTGGGGTTTGGAAGTCAAGTATTGTGTTCATTATCCACCATAGAGAGAGAGAGAAATCGGTTTTACATCCCCTCAACACAACTAGGTCATTTCGGGACTTACACATGGTTTAATTTTTATTTCCATAATTCGCTTGCGCGTAGGGGTCTTTAGCAGTGGGAGGAAACCAAAGACGCAAGCCAGAGGTGGCCGGCCAGCTAGAGGTCGAAGCGCGGCACTCTAGACCACTAGGCCATCCCAATCCCCCATAGAACTTCTTCATTCAAAATTACAGATTCAATAAAACAGTGATGGGAAATATTTTATTAAATGAACAATTATAAAAGTAGACATCAGTCCTACAATTTCATTAACAAAAAAATATTTTGCAATAATAAGTTGACTAATTCATCATCAGATATATTGAAATACGAATATAAATCACAACCTCTAATGTATATATTATTATCAGTTGGCCCACATTTATCAAAATTTTAAAATATGTGGGGAAAGGTAAAAAAAAAATGGGGTTGCGTGAAAAAATATTATAAATATCTTGACCCCACACCTCCTTCCTTATAGTATTTGTATGTCGAAAATTTCGAAATGAACTGGCCCAATTCAAATAACCATAAACTAGTATGTTCCAAGTTTAGCGTAAAGGAAAATTTCATAGTTTGGACCTGTAGTGTAATGGACGGACAGGCATAATACATCTCCCCTTCCCCCATATCACATCATGTTTGTATGTCGAAAATTTCGAAAATTTTTTAATCCCATTTAAATTCCCATAACGGTTTATAATCAAAGTTTAGACACATGGAAAATTTATAGGCGTATAAAAACTAAATAACGTATAATAATTAGGGAAATACAAATCATAATCTATTCAACAGATGGATTATTTGAATTTTAACCTGGTTCTACTAACACACTGACAATAATATAAACACGTGAATATTTATATCAGTCTTTGTAGGTTTTTCTGGCAATCTATAGAGACTGGTGTCATCACATACGTAGATATGAGTGATCAGTATTATAGGACAGCTACCCAACCTAAACTCCCATTTAGGAAAGGCGAGAGTAGGGTTTTCCCCATGACGTGCTCTGGTCAACTGAAAGTGTTACTGACTATTGATACATTGTAATTAAACATAATCGTACATATAATATAAATGGACAATTATAACAGTCCTACAACTACACTAAAAATACTATTTAGGCAATAAGATCAATTATTTGTCTAATTTAACATCAGATATATTGAAATACGAATATAAATCAAAACCTCTAATTATCTTTAATTGATCACGAAATAATTTAATCTATTTCGACTGATGAATTATCAGTTGGCCCACATTCAACAATTTTTTAAGATATGTGGGTATAGGTTAAAAAAAAATAATGTGGTTGGTGATAAAATCTTATTAAAATTTCCTCGACCCGACCACCTCCCTCTTATATTATGTGTATGTCGGAAGTTCCGAATTTATTGGCCCCATTCAATTACCATAAACTAGTATGTTCCAAGTTTAGGGAGAAGGGATAATTTATATTTTGGACCTTTAGCATGATGGACGGACAGACAGAATTACATCCCCCTTTCCATTTCACATCATGTTTTTAAGTAAAAAATTTCGAAACAATTTTGATCCAACTCTAATTCCCAAAACGGTTTATGTTTTGGAAAAAATATTGTTTTTTAGATTTTGTTCTGTAATATGAAATATGGGCCTATAAATGAACTAATTCATTTATCCAATACATTATATGATATTTTGGACAGGTTGATTTAAAGATACATTATTCAAGGGCTAAATCTGCATATAGCAGGTCTTTCTTTGGGTCTAAAATGTTTTCTAAAGTATTAATTAGCCATTAAGTAACTGATCCAACTCTGGATGGCATCAGATTTCTCCGATATTAAACAGATTAAAACGTTTCAGCGATAATTTGATTTAATCAATATGGCGGGTTTCAGCCGTTCCGAGACTTAGCTTCGATCAACCAGGACCGTGGTTAAAATTATTGCACACGTTTGCCAAACCTTCAAATGCCAATATCTTCGCTTGCAATAGAGTAAGTTGAATAAAAATTTCAAATTATCATTTTACACCATCTTCTGTCGAACTATTATAGCAAGAATGGCTAGCTCTTATCTATATCTTGAATAATGTATCTTTAATTAGGTTATTTACATAATATACAAAAACATAAAACGGGTAAAAACGAAAAGAAAACAATCCCATGAAACAAGTTCTTGTATAACAACATGTCGCTCTATGTCAGTACGTTAATTTCTCGAAGTAAAGACCACTTAGGTGTACCAATAGATTATTTACATGTTAAAGCCTGTTTGTGCAATTATTTCCATACATATTTGAACCTCCAATTCCTTAAAAACAGTTCACAACTTCAACATGTGTAATCATATATAGTCTGCAGTCCCTTAAAGTTTTCCTTGTTAAGGGCGATTCTTCTCAGACAAAAGTTACCTGAAAAGGGAAAGAAGAGCCAGCAGCAACACAGAACCGTTTAAACATTTATAATAAATACATGGCATTAAACTTTTAAACATAAATGATATAGATTTATATGCACTGTCAATATATATAAATGGTTGGATTATCTAAAGACAACTGACAATATAAAATTTTGAATATTTATATCTTTGTGGGCTGGTATTATCATATTGAGAGCTAGCTATGCAATCCTAATTGGCCGAATGGTTAATTTATGGGTTTCCAAATCCCGCTTTTATGTGACAAGAAGTAGGGTCCTTTGTCCAGCCTCGTGGGGGTTTTCTGGGTCCTAAAGACCCCTACGTGCAAGGGAATTACTGAAAAACAATTGAACCTAGTTCTTGTCGAGTGGCAAAAACCTGCTCTATCCCAACACCACCCAATCTCTCTCCAACCCATTTAGGAAAGGGGGGGGGGGGTAGGACCCAAAGTGTTCTTATCAACTGGAAATACTTACTCACTATTGGCCTTGTATTGCTTTATAAAATCATGCTTATAATACTAATAAATAATTAAAAGTAGATGTCTGTTCTATAAGTTGTGAGAAAAATACCATTTTGGCAATAGCATGTTTATAATAAGCAGTTGCCGTGAAAGATGTGCACACAAACAAACCTTAAACGAAATCTAAATTAACCTCATCCCTCCCCCGTGCAATCGAATCGAACTAACTCTACTGTCCAGCTGGTTCCTTGCCCAGTAAAAATTATTGAGAGCCAGCCAGTCTGCAGTCTGGCAATAACCCCAACAAGAAAAAAAAGAGAAAGACTGTAACTCGCCTTTTGAGTCAAATGGTCCAAACTGATCACCATGCTGTCCCTCCAACATCAATCTTCATCCGTACTGTCCTCCATTAATCTTCATCCGTGCTGTTCACCATTAATCTTCATCTGTATCCTCCATTCTGCTACCACCGACCAGTGTCCTGGAATAACAAGAAAGAAAACCGTCGCGCGGCCGACGACTGTTAGTACATGTACAAAGAAAAACAAACAAAACTCAACAAAAAATCTAAATTAACCTAATCCCCCCCCCCCGCGCAACCGAATTGAACTGAAGTCTACTGTCCAGTAGCCAGCCTGCAGTGTGGCAATAACCTCAACAAAAAAATAAGGAGAAAGACTGTAACTCGCCTTTTGAGTCAAATGGTCCCAACTGATCACCATGCTGTCCTCTTCATCCGTGCTCTCCAACATCAATCTTCATCCGTACTGTCCTCCAATAATCTTCATCCGTGCTGTTAACCATTAATCTTCATCTGTATCCTCCATTCTGCGACCACCGACCAGTGTCCTGGAATAACAAGAAAGAAAACCGTCGCGCGGCCGACGACTGTTAGTACATGTACAAAGAAAAACAAACAAAACTCAACAAAAAATCTAAATAAACCTAACCCCTCCCCCGCGCAACCGAATTGTACTGAACTCTACTGTCCAGTAGCCAGCCTGCAGTCTGGCAATAACCCCAACAATAAAATAAAGAGAAAGACTGTAACTCGCCTTTTGAGTCAAATGGTCCCAACTGATCAGCATGCTGTCCTCTTCACCCGTGCTCTCCAACATCAACTTGGAAGAACAAGAAGGAAACCCATCGCGCGGCCGAGGACTGTTAGTGCATGCACAACTGCATATGTACAAAGAAAAACACAAAACTCAACAAAAAAACTAAACTAACCCAATCCCTCCCCCGCGCAACCGAATCTAACTGAACTCGACTGTCCAGTAGCCAGCCTGCAGTCTGGCAATAATCCCCAACAAGAAAATAGAGAGAAGGAATTTAACTCGCCTTTTGAGTCAAATGGTCCCAACTGATCAGCATGCTGTCCTCTTCATCCGTGCTCTCCAACATCAACCTGCAATAACAAGAAGGAAAACCGTCGGTGGCCGACGACTGTTAGTACATGCATATGTACAAAGAAAAACAAACAAAACTCAACAAAAAAATAAATTAACCCAATCCCTCACCAGCGCAACCGAATCGAACTGAACTCGACTGTCCAGTAGCCAGCCTGCAGTCTGGCAATAATCCCCAACAAGAAATAGAGAGAAAGAATGTAACTCGCCTTTTGAGTCAAATGGTCCAAACTGATCACCATGCTGTCCTCTTCATACCTGCTGTCCTCCATTCTGTCACCATGCTGTCCTCTTCATCCGTGCCCTCCAACATCAACCTGCAAGAACAAGAAGGAAAACCGTCGGTGGCCGACGACTGTTAGTACATGCATATGTACAAAGAAAAACAAACAAAACTCAACAAAAAAACTAAATTAACCCAATCCCTCCCCCGCGCAACCGAATCGAACTGAACTCGACTGTCCAGTCGACAGCCTGCAGTTTGGCAATAATCCCCAACGAGAAAATAGAGAGAAAGAATGTAACTCGCCTTTTGAGTCAAATGGTCCCAGGTGAAAACCAGCCACTCGAATATAAGGGTCACTAAACACATTTTTTTAAAAAAAAAAATGGGAATATTTCAACATTTAAAACATTTTAACAATCAGAGGTATCCTTGATATTACATAGTGTAAAAAATTTGTGGAAGCATGTTGTTTTAATTTTCAAATCAAATTCCTGACAAAATGAGGTGGAAATAGGGAGTTTTGACATAATTCATAGCATAAAAGGAGTATGATAAGGCTATTAATTAATATTTTATTGTTCTGTTAAAAGATCAACACAAATCTTAGATTTACACCCAAAATGTAAAATATTAAGCTGCAAGAGACAAATCTACAACACCTAAATTTTGGGGTCTGGACTCATTTGGAAAAACTGTCATAGGATTACATGTTTGGCCATAAACAAAAAAGTCTTAGAAATTCTTTAAATCTTACATGTAACTTTTTGTTTGTGGAAAATAAAATGCCCAGTTACAATTCAAGCACAAATCCAATTACTGTAAATTTGGAGTCAATATATTATGTTCAATTGGATATCCAAATATCATGTTCAAGAAAAGGGGTGAGGTGGGGAGGGTGAGCCAGTCTGAATGAAATGAAGACAGAGAAATTTCCCTGCAAACACATAGATTTTATTTTCTCGTGAGGGGAAATGCAACGATTGCAGGTTTTAAAAGAATAAAATTGTGTTAAGTCAGAGGAACACAACAGCAAAATGCTGTTCACTCATGGTTTCAAAATTCTAACATACCTCAGCAGTACATAATTAGACTAAATTTCTTGATTTTTAAATTTGTGACAAACACATGGATACTTTTTCAATATCTGACAACACATGGATCCTTTTCAAGTCATTTAACAAAGGAAAAAAAACATGCAACACAATTGCATTTTACAACATATGAATAATTAAAATTTTGACAGCAGTCTTGGGGATAATTTGAAGAATTTCAGGCAACTTTCATGATGTTTAGGTAAAATTGATTGAAATTATTGTACTTTGTTCCCGTCTAACATTTATAATGTATAAAAAGTAAAAACTATACATTAAAATACTTTGAAAAGTAAATAAACACTGAAAATCACAAAATTTGGACTAAAATCAAAAATTTCCTCACAAATCTGTCAAATATTTTTGAAATTTTACCATTTCATTTTTTTTATTATCAAAATGTCATATATCACATTTTCTGGCAGATCATATCATCAAATTCAGGCCTCTTGTCAACTGCCAGGATGTTTACATTTATGGTTTTAAGAGTTTATATATCAACAAAATTATTTTCTTTATAGCTACATTTTTAATTTTGAAAAAATATTATTATACAGAATTAAAAAAAAAGATTTAAAGAGTTTCAAACAAGTCTCATCCAAAATATTCAAAATACTGGAATATTTTTCAAAAATGGTATTTCGTTTTATCTTTTTCTACAAAATGGCCCATTTTTTACACTTTGTATGTCTCAAAATGCCAATATTTCCCTATTTCTTGGAAAGTCTGAGGTAAAAGGTATTTATTTCATGTGAAATTTAATGGTGGCCTGCCTCTGTCACATAACGCTGTAAATCCTATAGATTTCTTTATTGATTGATGTAAACCCCTGTAAGCTTCTTGAACTTTAACCAGATCATTAAACCGGCGGCTGCCAGGCAGGATATGGCCACGGTTAGCAGGTTATGACCAGAAAACAAACTAAACACAAACGCGATTTTTCGTACAATCATGGGCAATAAACCAGAAAGTTATGGCTTGAAATGTGCAAATATCAAAAAAATGACCTTTGGGATATAAAGATGTGTTTTTAATTTCATCAAAATCTGATAAGAATTGTGACCTTTAGAGGGTCCACTACCTTCGTATAACACACTTCTACACAATTGGCGTACAAAGATTTGTCGAGCAGTTTCATTTCGATTTTCCCGAAGTTAGAATCCAACCTTCATAATGATAAATGGTGATGTATTTATATCATTTTTTTTAAAATCGGAATAAAAGTGTGACCTCTTTTTTTGTCAAATTAAATAATTCAGGAAGTTACGATCCGATATGCGCGAACACCATAAGGAACCAAGATCAAAATATATTTACACAGTTTTTTTTTTTAAATCGGATAATATTTCTGACCTCTAGAGGGACCCAAAGCTAAAAACGTGATTTTTCGTAAGATCAGGGACCATAATTCAGGAATTTACGATTAGATATATACAAAAATCGAAAAGCACCAAGATATTTGGGTTATAAACATGCATCTCTGGTTTTATCAAAATCAGATGAAAATTGTGACCTCAAGATGGCCCACAATCGTGACACACAATATTCTTGACGCTATTTGCGAACGAAGGTCGGATATTTTGTTGGTCAGCTTCGTTCCAATTTTTACGAAATTCAAACTCAACCAAACGTAACGGTGATATATTCAAACGTTGTTTTTTTTTAAAATCAGATACAAATTGTTACCTCTACAAAGTCCACAATCTATAATTTGGAGTTTTCGTACAATCAGAGGCCATAATTCAGGAGGTTATTGTCCGACATGAAGGAATAATATTGAAAGGAACCGAGATCTATGGGTAATAAACTTACATTTCAAGTTTAAATTAAATCGGATAAAAATTGTGACCTCTGCAGTGTTCACAAGCTAAAAACGTCATTTTTCGTACAATCAGGGGCCATAAGACATGAAGTTTCAGTCCGATGGCTGAATGGTTAGCGTTCGCGTGCTGTAACATAAAGTCTGGCGTGGTTTCGAATCCCCGGTTGTATGTGGCAATGAGTAGGATCGCCTGTCCAGTCTCGTGGGGTTTCTCCGGTTTCCTCCCACTACTAAAGACCCCTATGCGCAAGCGAATTTTTGAAATAAAAATAAAACCATGTGTTAGTCCCAAAATGACCTAGTTTGTGTCGAGTGGACGTTAAACCACATTTCTCTCTCTCTCTCTCTCTCTCGCCAATGTCGAAAGAAACCGAGATCTTGGGGTGATAAACCTATATATGTACAGATTTCGTAGCTAGACAGGTTTCTAACGTTCAGAATAGGTTTGGCTCTCCAAAACTCGACTGCATTGATGGTTACCTAAACCCCACTACGTATATGGATCGCCCAAACTCTTGTATAATCTTGGAGTGCACGTGCTGTTGGATTTTTATAAGAGGGTTGATTAGTATTATTGCAGATTAGAAATGGTCGCCAGGGGCCTGTTTCACGAAATTTTAACTAAATAAAATCCAAATTTTAGTACATACTTAAATCTGATTGGCTAAGCGCTAAAATCAATCTAATACTATCCAATCGAATTACTAAAATCGGATTTTATCTTTAGTTAAAATTTCGTGAAACAGTCCCCTGTCTAGCAGACCAGTCAATTTTAGGGATATTCACGGCCGCTCTTTTTTAGCAGACCGGGTTATTTATATGCATATATTGTATCTCATGATGAAGTTGTCGATTGGTAGATCTCAATAGCCTACATCTAACATTCCTTCATTTGGCAAATCTCTAAATATATTTTCAAGTTTCGTTGAAATCAAATAAAAATGATTACCTGTAGCCAGTTCACAAACAATTGGGTACGGACTGACGGGGCGACGACAGTATACGTATAAGCTAATTAACCTTAATAATAATAAATTCTTACCCAAGAAGATGTTTTAATGAATCAGCCAGGGACTCTGGTACTTTTGTGAAGTACCTTATGATGTGTCTGTAATAAAATAGGGTAATGTATAAAATGTATGTATTTAAAGTAAAATACTTTAAACATACATTATGCAACAGCTAAATCTGCCTATTGCAGATCTTTCTTTGGGCCTGGAATTTTTCTAAATTATTAATTTGACATTAATTAACTTACACAGACCATAATCAACTCTCGGTGGCTTCAGTATTCTCCGATATTAAATAGATTAGAACAGTTTTGTCATATTTTGATTCAAGCTAAAATTAGAGGAGGGAGACTTCCTCTTCTTCTTCCATTTAATTAACCAGCTTCAACACTTTGAAGGTACTGTCAATGGGGAGCACAATAATGTTAAAGGACAGTGAAGGTTGGAAATAAAAGATTGCTCAACATATTAGATGGGTTTGGTCCGTTGAGTTTTGAATGATCCAAGAGACCCAGCAGTAGCTATATCTGGCGGTAAGCTGTTCTTATCTCGCACTGCTCTGGGAAAGAATGACCACTTCTTGTAATCAGAGCAGGCCGAGATAGTTTGAAAGGACTCGGGGTGCATGGTTCTAGTAAAAGTAAAAATGGAGTCCAAATTATTTATTTTACATTATCTAATTCGAACTATTAAAGCAAGAATGGTTAGCCCTTTTTCTGAATGAATCTTACATAATGCATTTTTAAATATCTTTAAATAGTTGAATTATGTATAATATAATATAAAGTTTAGAATAAATTAAATTTAATTCCTTAGCAACACATATACCGTACCTTTAAACTGCAAGAGAAATATGGTGGCCTACGGTCTTAATAGCATTTTATTTTCTAAATATGCTTTAAAAAAAAAAATCTTTTTTTTTTAATAGAGAAAAAAAATATTCTAACTATGCTAAAAAAAAAAAATTAAAAAAAAATTAAATAGAGAAAAAATTTGGCCGAGCGTCCTTATAGTGTCTTGATTAACCAGACGCTCAGTGTGAGTTATCTCTCTTTCGATAGTAGTATCGTCGTAAAGTGCACAAACAAGCCGAAATTAAAAACATGTCTGAGCCTACAAAAAGAAAAGCCCAAAGGGTTGTGTTTAAAAACAAAATCGAGAAAGAGAGAGAGATATGAGAGGGTTAAATCTATCTTCCCTTACGAGAGAGAATTAGATTTATCTTCCGTTACCGAGGGGGGAGGGGGATCGATCTTCCCTTACTACGAGAGAGAGAGGGAGAGATCTTCCCTAACCACGATAGAGAGAGTAAAATCTTCCTTCCCTTACTTCTCGAGAGAGAGGGGAGTCGACCTTCCCTTACTACTACTACCACGAGAGAGAGAGAGAGGGGGGGGGGGAGATCTTCCCTTACTACCAGAGAGAATTAGATTGATCTTCCGTTACCGAGGGGGGGGGGGGTCGATCTTCCCTTACTACGAGAGAGAGAGGGAGAGATCTTCCCTTACTACTAGGAGAGAATTAGATCGATCTTCTCATATTATACGAGAGAGAGAGAGAATTAGATCAATCTTCCTTTAACGAGAGAGTTGGGGGAGGGGGGTCGACCCCCTTACTAGGAGAGAGAGTTAATTGAGGGGGGGGGGGGAGAAAGAGAGAAAGATTCCCTTTCTACGAGAGTTAAGTCGATCTTCCGTAACTACGAAAAGCGAGATAGTAGTATAGAAGTTGTAACGTAGTAGTAACGGAAGATCGATTTAACTCTCTCGTAGGAAGGGAAGACCCCCCCCCCCCTCTCTCTCTCTCTCTCTCGAAAACCTAAACGTACAAGAATTTATTGAAAATTACGATAATACTACATGTCAATGCACCAACTCTCCCTTTAAAGATACATTTCATGACCATATACTGACAGGAAACTTTGACATTATCGAAGATAAAAATCTTAGAAATCTCTTCAGATTGGGACCACAATTTCGGGAACAGCCAAATAGAACTAATTTAAAAAAATTACATAATGATCTCAAATCCCAAATTAGGAAATGCATTGTAGCCTTTATCTGTAAAAAGTACTATATTAAAAATATTCTTACTGAAGTTGGACTCTGGCCCAACACAAATAATGACACTTATAAATGCATTACGGATTTAACTAAACAAGATATTTTGCACAACCAATACTCTTTTAACAGGAGTGATGATATTAAAGACAATGTGAAAACAGATGCACTACCGTACATTTATTCGATACCCAAATTTCATAAAAAAACCAGTAAAATTTAGATATATAATATCCTCCAGTTTTTGCCAGACGAAACCGCTTGCGCAGACAACCACCAAAGGCCTTAAATTATGCCAAACCCAACATGCAATTGATGATGTGGTACAATTCACCTACCTTGGAAGCGTGATCAGTACAACTGGAGGGACCGATGAAGACATATTAGCAAGAAAAAAGAAAGCACAACAAGCTTTTGCCATCCTCAAACCCATCTGGAGGAGTAAAGTCCTAAGAACATCAACCAAGATCAGGATCTTCAACTCAAACGTCAAATCAGTGCTTCTCTATGGGTCAGAACCATGGCGATCAACAGTTGCCTCCACCAAAGTAGTCCAAGTATTTATCAATAGGTGCCTGCGTAACATCCTTGGAATCAAATGGCCAAATAAAGTCAGCAACATCAACCTGTGGAAAAGGACCAAACAAGAACCGGTCACACAAACCATAACATCAAGGAAATGGAGGTGGATTGGACACACATTGAGGAAAGATCAATCCAATGTAACACGCCATGCTCTAGATTGGAACCCACAAGGCCAACGGAAGAGAGGAAGACTTTAAAACACATGGAGGCGAGATCTGACATCAGAAGCGCAGACAATTGGAAAGACCTGGGGAGAGATAAAAGTGCTGGCAAAAGACAGGAGGAAATGGAAAACTACAGTGGTCGCCCTATGCCCACCATGGGACGAAGCGGATTAAGTCAAGTAAGTCAACATGCAATTTGGTGCAAAACACATCGAAATTACACTGGTATTAATAGTTTTTTCATTATTGATAAAAATAAACCTATAGTAGAGACTATAGATAAAATCAATAATAAAGATAATGCAAAAACAATAAAAACGTTCGATTTTTCTACTTTGTATACTATGCTCCAACATGCAGATCTTAAAAATAATTTGGATTGGTTTGTAGATAAAGCCTTTAATGGAGCTTTCGGAAGAGGCAGACACTTGATGGCCATTTACTCTCCAGATGCTAGATGGATCATAAAACCTCGCATTGCCGAAACTGTAATTTTTGATAAAGAAAAATTTCAAAACATAATACATTTTCTCATTGACAATGCCATATTTGAGGTTGGGGATCAGATAATACAGCAAACTATTGGTTTACCAATGGGAACTGACCCTGCCCCATTTATGGCAAATGCACATCTACACAAATATGAATTCTACTTTCAGGACCATAAAAGAAAAACAGATTACAAAGTAGCTAAAAGTCTCAACTACACCTTCCGTTACATTGATGACATAACACCCATCAATGATAATGGAAATTTCAATAAATATAAAAGTGAAATATATCCCCCTGAACTAATATTAAATACAGAAAATTCCGGCACCCAAATTGCATCTGTTCTTGACCTGGACATCAATATCATTAACAATAAATTTAATGTTGGTATTTTCGACAAAACGGACAAATTCGGTTTTGAAGTAGTAAAATATCCGTCAATTTATAGTAACATACCAGATACAACACTATATAATGTTTTCTATTCACAGGCATTACGATTTTTGACCGTATGTAACAATAAAGAACTGTTTCTTTCCCGAATAAAATCCCTGTTTTTGAAATGCACTGCCAAAGGAGGTACACAGTTACGCATATTTAAAGAAATTTCGAAACTTCCGTTTCATCAATATACCAAGTTTAACATGTCTTATAAGTATATAACCGAGTACATATTGGATAATTATCCAATTTAATTTAGTTTAATTTGTATAGTTACGTAACCCTATTTGGATTATCGCCCTTATTGTTATTTTTTTTATGACTTCATAAATACACTTACATTGTATGCTTTCTTCTACATTCCTGTTTTGCATTGCTTGTATGGGGTATTTAGTATTATGTTTTGTGCAATTATACAACTTAAAAATTCTGATTGGTTGTTTAAACTTATAGCTTTTAGCATTATTCAATCTTGATTAACGCCCTTTTTGTTAAGATATTCTATTGACGTCATTGATAACATTACGACGTATTTAAGTCACACCATTCAGTTAGCAGACAACTGCCTCCTGAGGCGGTCTACATTTTCTTTGCTTCCTTGTGATCGGTAGTTTGTGCGTTTTCTTGTACGAGTGAAATATGTTCAATTTGAGTGAAGTCTGTGTTGCTTCAGACCCGGGACTGTACAGCGCAGTTGACGCTTACGGCTAGCCCCCGGATCCATTCACTCTTTTTTGAATTGATTTTTTGTTTGTTTGCTGTTTCGGAGTATGATGTCTTGTCGTTCTATTTGTCCTTTATGTAAATAATATGTGGCGCAGTCCCCCTGCACTAACTATTAGTAGTGAATAAAGATCGCTCTCTCTCGTAGTAGTAGTAGTAGTAGTAGTAAGGGAAGATCCCTCTCTCTCTCATAGTTATAATAGTATGGGAAGATCGACCCCCCCCCCCTTTTGGTAACGGAAGATTAAGCGAGGTCCCGTGTACACATTGGCGTGCACGTAAAAGAACCCTTGGCAGTTGGAATTCAGTTGCTGCCCGGGCAAAAATTCCTCCTTAGCACACTACTGTATGTCGTATGTCCGTCTTCAATTAGCCCAAGTTAGGTGCATAAGCGTAGGACGTTAAAACCCCATTTCATTCATTCATTCTCTTAGAGAAGACAGATTTACCACCCCTCTCTCTCTCTCTCTATCTCTCTCTCGTAGTAGTAGTAGTAGTAGTAAGGGAAGATCGACCCCCTCTCTGTCTTGTAGTAAGGGAAGACCAATTTTACCTCGACTCTATCTCTTTCTCCCTCTCTCTCGTAGTAGTAGTAAGGGAAGACCCCCCCCCCTTTCTCGGTAACGAAAGATCAATCTAATTATTAAGGGAAGATCTCTCTCCCTCTCAGAGAAGATCGACCCCCTCCCTCTCGGTAACGGAAGATCAATCTAATTCTCTCTGGTAAGGGAAGATAGATTTAACTCTCTCTCGCTCTTTCCCGATTTTGGGCGTTTCTTTTTGTAGGCTCAGACATGTTTTTAATTTAGACTTGTCTGTGCACTTTGGGACGATTATTCCTTTGGAAGGGAGATGACTCACACTGAGCGTCTGGTTAATCAAGACACTATTAGGACCAATGACGTATATATATATATTTGACGAGCGTGATATATTAAGTCCGATATCTTCGGATGGAACAAAAACTGAGGACGATGGAGATATTCCCGAACATTTAAGAAATTTATTTGAACGTTCCAAACAATACTTAGATCAAAATGAGCAGGCCAAAGTTAAAAATCTATTAAAAGATTATCAGGACGTTTTTGCTAGTGAGTGTTAGTGATTTAGAGAGTTAGTGTGAGTTAGTGAATAAGTGTGAGTTAGTGTGTTTAGAGAGAGAGTTAGTGAGTTAACGAGAGTAAGTGAGAATTAGTGAGTTAGTGAGAGTAAGTGAGTGTTAGTGGGTTAGTGAGAGTTAGTGTGAGTTAGTGTGAGTTAGTGAGAGTTAGTGAGAATTAGTGAGTTAGTGAGAATTAGTGAGTTAGTGAGAGTAAGTGAATTAGTGAGAGTAAGTGAGTGTTAGTGGGTTAGTGAGAGTTAGCAAGAGTTAATGTGAATTAGTGAGAGTTAGTGAGTTAACAGTGAGTGAGTTAGAGAGTTAGAGAGTTAGTGTGAGTCAGTAGAGTTAGAGAGTTAGTGAGAGTTAGTGAGTTGGTGAGAGTAAGTGAGTGAGTTAGAGAGTTAGTAGAGTTAGTGAGTTAGTGTTTGTTAGTGAGAGTTAGTGAGAATTAGTGAGAGTTAGTGAGAATTAGTGAGAGTTAGTGAGAATTAGTGAGAGTTAGTGAGTTAGTGAGTTGGTGAGAGTTAGTGAGTGTTAGTGAATTAGAGAGTTAGCGTGAGTTAGTGAATTAGTGTGAGTTAGAGGGAGAGTTAGTGAGTTAGCGTGAGTTAGTGAGCTAGTGAGAGTTAGTAAGAGTTAGTAAGAGTTAGTAAGTTAGTAAGAGTAAGTGAGTGTTAGTGGGTTAGTAGAGTAAGTGAGAGTTAGTGTAAGTTAGTAGAATTAGTGGGTTAGTAAGAGTTACTGAGTTAGTGTGAGTTAATGAGAGTTAGTGAGAATTAGTGAGTTAGTGAGAGTTAGTGAGTTAGTGAGAGTAAGTGAGTGTTAGTGGGTTAGTGAGAGTTAGTGAGTTGGTGAGTGAGCTAGTGAGTTTGAGAGAGAGTAAGTGAGTTAGTGAGAATTAGTGAGTTAGTGTGTTAGTCAGAATAAGTGAGTGTTAGTGGGTTAGTTAGAGTTAGTGAGAGTTAGTGAGTTAGTGTGAATTAGTGAGAGTTAGTGAGTGAGTTAGAGAGTTAATAAGTGTTAGTGGGTTAGTGAGAGTTACTGAGAGTTAGTGAGTTGGTGAGAGTTAGTGTAAATTAGTGAAAGTTAGTGAGTGAGTGAGTTAGAGAGTTAGTGAGATTTAGTGGGTTAGTGGGTTAGTGAGAGTTAGTGAGAATTAGTGAGTTAGTGAGAGTTAGTGAGAATAAGTGAGTTAGTGAGAGTAAGTGAGTGTTAGTGGCTTAGTGAGAGTGAGAGTTAGTGAGAATTAGTGAGAGTTAGAGAGAGTTATTGTGAGTTAGTGATAGTTAGTGAGAATTAGTGAGTTAGTGAAAGTTAGTGAGAGTAAGTGAGTGTTAGTGGGTTAGTGAGAGTTAGTGAGAGTTAGTGTAAATTCGTGAGAGTTAGTGAGTTAGTGAGTGAGTGAGTTAGTGAGAGTTAGTGAGTTAGAGAGTTATTGTGAATTAGTGAGAGTTAGTGTTGGTTAAAGAGAGTTAGCGAGTGTTAGAGAGTTAGTGAGTTAGAGAGTTAGTGTGAATTAGTGAGAGTTAGTGAGTTAGAGAGTTAGGGTGAGTTAGTAGAGTTAGTGAGTTAGTGAGTTCGAGAGTTAGTGTTTGTTAGTGAGAATTAGTGAGAGTTAGTGAGCTAGTGAGAGTTAGTGAGTTGGTGAGAGTAAGTGTAAGTGAGTTAGAGAGCTAGTATGAGTTAGTGAATTAGTGTGAGATAGTGTGAGTTAGAGAGAGAGGTAGTGAGAATTAGTGAGAGTTAGTGAGAGTAAGTGAGTGTTAGTGAGTTAGTGAGAGTTAGTGAGTTAGTGAGAGTAAGTGAGTGTTAGTGGGTTAATGAGAGTCAGTGAGAGTAAGTGAGAGTTAGTGAGTTAATGAAATGGTGAGAGTTAGTGAGTTAGTGAGAATTAGTAAGTTAGTGAGAGTAAGTGAGTGTTAGTGGGTTAGTAAGAGTTAGTGAGAGTTAGTGGGTGTTAGTGATTTAGAGAGTAAGTGTGAGTTAGTGAATTAGTGTGAGTTAGTGTGTGTTAGAGAGTGAGTTAGCGAGAGTTAGTGAGTTAGTGAGAGTTAGCGAGAATTGGTGAGTTAGTGAGAGTTAGTGGGTTAGTGAGATTAAGTGAGTGTTAGTGAGTTAGTGAGAGTAAGTGAGTTGGTGAGAGTTAGTGAGAGTTAGTGTGAATTAGTAAGAGTTAGTGATTGAGTGAGTTAGAGAGTCAGTGAGTGTTAGTGGGTTAGTTAGAGTTAGTGAGAGTTAGTGAGTTAGTGAGATGGTGAGAGTTACTGAAAGTTAGTGTGAACTAGTGAGAGTTAGTGAGTGAGTGAGTTAGTGAGTGAGTGTGTGAGTTAGTGAGTGAGTGAGTTAGTGAGTTAGTGAGAGTTAGTGTGAGTTAGTAAGAGTTAGTGAGTTAGTGACTGTTAGTGACAGAGAGTTAGTGTGAGTTAGTGAATTAGTGTGAGTTAGTGTTAGTTAAAGAGAGTTAGCGAGTGTTAGTGAGTTAGAGAGTAAGTGTGACTTAGTGAATTAGTGTGAGTTAGTGTGAGTTAGAGAGAGAGTTAGTGAGTTAGCGAGAGTTAGTGAGTTAGTGAGAATTAGTGAGTTAGCGAGAGTTAGTGAGTTAGTGAGAGTAAGTGAGTGTTAGTGGGTTAGTGGGTAAGTGAGAGTCAGTGAGAGTTAGTGAGAATTAGTGAGTTAGTGAGAATTAGTGAGTTAGTGAGAGTAAGTGAGTAAGTGAGAGTACGTGAGTGTTAGTGGGTTAGTGAGAGTTAGTGAGAGTTAGTGAGAGTTAGTGTGAATTAGTGAGAGTTAGTGTGAATTAGTGAGAGTTAGTGAGTTAGTAAGTGAGTGAGTTTGTGAGTTAGAGAGTTAGGGTGAGTTAGTAGAGTTAGTGAGTTAGCGAGAGTTAGTGAGTTGGTGAGAGTTAGTGTGAATTAGTGAGGGAGTGAGAGTAAGTGAGTGTTAGTGAGAGTTAGTGAGTTAGAGAGTTAGTGTGAGTTAGCGACTTAGTTAGAATTAGTGAGAGTTAGTGAGTTAGTGAGAGTTAGTGAGTTAGTGAGAGTAAGTGTTAGTTAAAGAGAGTTAGTGAGTTAGCGAGTGTTAGTGAGTTAGCGAGTGTTAGTGAGTTAGTGCGAGTTAGTGAATTAGTGTGAGTTAGTGTGAATTAGTGAGAGTTAGTGAGTTAGTAAATGAGAGGGTTAGTGAGTTAGAGTGTTAGAGAGCTACTGTGAGTTAGTAAAATTAGTTAGAGTTAGTGAGAGTTAGTGTTAGTTAAAGAGAGTTAGTGAGTTAGTGAGAGTTAGCGAGAATTGGTGAGTTAGTGAGAGTTAGTGGGTTAGTGAGATTAAGTGAGTGTTAGTGAGTTAGTGAGAGTAAGTGAGTTGGTGAGAGTTAGTGAGAGTTAGTGTGAATTAGTAAGAGTTAGTGATTGAGTGAGTTAGAGAGTCAGTGAGTGTTAGTGGGTTAGTTAGAGTTAGTGAGAGTTAGTGAGTTAGTGAGATGGTGAGAGTTACTGAAAGTTAGTGTGAACTAGTGAGAGTTAGTGAGTGAGTGAGTTAGTGAGTGAGTGAGTGAGTTAGTGAGTGAGTGAGTTAGTGAGTTAGTGAGAGTTAGTGTGAGTTAGTGAGAGTTAGTGAGTTAGTGACTGTTAGTGACAGAGAGTTAGTGTGAGTTAGTGAATTAGTGTGAGTTAGTGTTAGTTAAAGAGAGTTAGCGAGTGTTAGTGAGTTAGAGAGTAAGTGTGACTTAGTGAATTAGTGTGAGTTAGTGTGAGTTAGAGAGAGAGTTAGTGAGTTAGCGAGAGTTAGTGAGTTAGTGAGAATTAGTGAGTTAGCGAGAGTTAGTGAGTTAGTGAGAGTAAGTGAGTGTTAGTGGGTTAGTGGGTAAGTGAGAGTCAGTGAGAGTTAGTGAGAATTAGTGAGTTAGTGAGAATTAGTGAGTTAGTGAGAGTAAGTGAGTAAGTGAGAGTACGTGAGTGTTAGTGGGTTAGTGAGAGTTAGTGAGAGTTAGTGTGAATTAGTGAGAGTTAGTGTGAATTAGTGAGAGTTAGTGAGTTAGTAAGTGAGTGAGTTTGTGAGTTAGAGAGTTAGGGTGAGTTAGTAGAGTTAGTGAGTTAGCGAGAGTTAGTGAGTTGGTGAGAGTTAGTGTGAATTAGTGAGGGAGTGAGAGTAAGTGAGTGTTAGTGAGTTAGAGAGTTAGTGTGAGTTAGCGACTTAGTTAGAATTAGTGAGAGTTAGTGAGTTAGTGAGAGTTAGTGAGTTAGTGAGAGTAAGTGTTAGTTAAAGAGAGTTAGTGAGTTAGCGAGTGTTAGTGAGTTAGCGAGTGTTAGTGAGTTAGTGCGAGTTAGTGAATTAGTGTGAGTTAGTGTGAATTAGTGAGAGTTAGTGAGTTAGTAAATGAGAGGGTTAGTGAGTTAGAGTGTTAGAGAGCTACTGTGAGTTAGTAAAATTAGTTAGAGTTAGTGAGAGTTAGTGAGTTAGTGAGAATTAGTGAGAATTAGTGAGTTAGTGAGAGTTAGTGAGTTGGTGAGAGTTAGTGTGAATTAGTGAGAGTTAGTGAGTGAGTGAGTTAGAGAGTTAGTGAGTGTTAGTGGGTTAGTTAGAGTTAGTGAGAGTTAGTGAGTTGGTGAGAGTTAGTGAAATTTAGTGTGAATTAGTGAGAGTTAGTGAGTGAGTGAGTTAGTGAGAGATAGAGAGTTAGTGAGAGTTAGTCAGTTAGTGTGAGTTAGTGAGAGTTAGTGAGAATTAGTGAGTTAGTGACAGTTAGTGAGAGTTAGAGAGTTAGTGTGAATTAGTGAATTAGTGTGAGTTAGTGTTAGTTAAAGAGAGTTAGTGAGTTAGCGAGTGTTAGTGAGTTAGAGAGTTAGTGTGAGTTAGTGAATTAGTGCGAGTTAGTGTGAGTTAGAGAGAGAGAGTTAGTGAGTTAACGAGAGTTAGTGAGAGTTAGAGAGAGTTATTGTGAGTTAGTGATAGTTAGTGAGAATTAGTGAGTTAGTGAGAGTAAGTGAGTGTTAGTGGGTTAGTGAGAGTCAGTGTGAATTAGTGAGAGTTAGTGAGTGAGTGAGTTAGTGAGTTAGTGAGAGTTAGTGAGAGTTAGTGAGTTAGAGAGTTAGTGTGAGTTAGTGAATTAGTGTGAGTTAGTGTTGGCTAAAGAAAGTTAGTGAGTTAGAGAGTTAGTGTGAGTTAGTGAATTAGTGTGAATTAGTGAGAGATAGTAGAGTTAGTGTGAGTTAGTTAGTTAGAGAGTTAGTGTGAGTTAGAGAGTTAGTGTGAGTTAGAGAGTTAGTGTGAGTTAGTAGATTTAGTAGAGTTAGTGAGAGTCAGTGAGTTAGTGAGTTAGTGTGAGTTAGTGAGAATTAGTGAGTTAGTGAGAGTTAGTGAGTTAGTGAGAGTTAGTGAGTTAGTGTAAGTTAGTGTGAGTTAAAGAGAGTTAGTGAGTTAGCGAGTGTTAGTGAGTTAGCGAGTGTTAGTGAGTTAGAGAGTTAGTGTGAGTTAGTGGGTTAGTGGGTTAGTGAGAGTTAGTGTGAGTTAGTGAGAGTTAGTGAGAATTAGTGAGTTAGTGAGAATTAGTGAGTTAGTGAGAGTAAGTGAATTAGTGAGAGTAAGTGAGTGTTAGTGGGTTAGTGAGAGTTAGCGAGAGTAAGTGAGAGTTAATGTGAATTAGTGAGAGTTAGTGAGTTAACAGTGAGTGAGTTAGAGAGTTAGTGTGAGTTAGTAGAGTTAGTGTGAGTTAGTAGAGTTAGTGAGAGTTAGTGAGAGTTAGTGAGTTGGTGAGAGTAAGTGAGTGAGTTAGAGAGTTAGTAGAGTTAGTGAGAGTTAGTGAGAGTTAGTGAGTTAGAGAGTTAGTGTTTGTAAGTGAGAGTTAGTGAGAATTAGTGAGAGTTAGTGAGAATTAGTGAGAGTTAGTGAGTTAGTGAGAGTTAGTGAGTTAGTGAGTTGGTGAGAGTTAGTGAGTGTTAGTGAGTTAGAGAGTTAGTGTGAGTTAGTGAATTAGTGTGAGTTAGTGTGAGTTAGAGAGCGAGTTAGTGAGTTAGCGAAAGTTAGTGAGCTAGTGAGAGTTAGTAAGAGTTAGTGAGTTAGTAAGAGTAAGTGAGTGTTAGTGGGTTAGTAGAGTTAGTGAGAGTTAGTGTGAGTTAGTAGAATTAGTGGGTTAGTAAGAGTTAGTGAGTTAATGAGAGTTAGTGAGAATTAGTGAGTTAGTGAGAGTTAGTGAGTTAGTGAGAGTAAGTGAGTGTTAGTGGGTTAGTGAGAGTTAGTGAGTTAGTGAGTTGGTGAGTGAGCTAGTGAGTTAGAGAATTAAAGAGTTAGTGAGTTAGTGAGAGTAAGTGAGTTAGTGAGTTGGTGAGTGAGCTAGTGAGTTAGAGAATTAAAGAGTTAGTGAGTTAGTGAGTTGGTGAGAGTAAGTGAGTGAGTTAGAGAGTTAGTAGAGTTAGTGAGAGTTAGTGAGTTAGTGAGAATTAGTGAGTTAGTGAGAGTTAGTGAGTTAGTCAGAATAAGTAAGTGTTAGTGGGTTAGTTAGAGTTAGTGAGAGTTAGTGAGAGTTAGTGAGAGTTAGTGAGAGTTAGTGTGAATTAGTGAGAGTTAGTGAGTGAGTTAGAGAGTTAATAAGTGTTAGTGGGTAAGTGAGAGTTACTGAGAGTTAGTGAGTTGGTGAGAGTTAGTGAGAGTTAGTGTAAATTAGTGAGAGTTAGTGAGTGAGTGAGTTAGAGAGTTAGTGAGATTTAGTGGGTTAGTGGGTTAGTGATAGTTAGTGAGAATTAGTGAGTTAGTGAGAGTTAGAGAGTTAGTGAGAATTAGTGAGTTAGTGAGAGTTAGTGAGTTAGTGAGAGTAAGTGAGTGTTAGTGGCTTAGTGAGAGTTAGTGAGAATTAGTGAGAGTTAGAGAGAGTTATTGTGAGTTAGTGATAGTTAGTGAGAATAAGTGAGTTAGTGAGAGTTAGTGAGAGTAAGTGAGTGTTAGTGGGTTAGTGAGGTTAGTGTGAATTAGTGAGAGTTAGTGAGAGTTAGTGAAAGTTAGTGAGTTAGAGAGTTAGTGTGAGTTAGTGAATTAGTGTGAGTTAGTGTTGGTTAAAGAGAGTAAGTGAGTTAGCGAGTGTTAGTGAGTTAGAGTGTTAATGTGAATTAGTGAGAGTTAGTGAGTTAGAGAGTTAGGGTGAGTTAGTAGAGTTAGTGAGTTCGAGAGTTAGTGTTTGTTAGTGAGAGTTAGTGAGAGTTAGTGAGTTAGTGAGTTGGTGAGTGAGCTAGTGAGTTAGAGAATTAAAGAGTTAGTGAGTTAGTGAGAGTAAGTGAGTTAGTGAGTTGGTGAGTGAGCTAGTGAGTTAGAGAATCAAAGAGTTAGTGAGTTAGTGAGTTGGTGAGAGTAAGTGAGTGAGTTAGAGAGTTAGTAGAGTTAGTGAGAGTTAGTGAGTTAGTGAGAATTAGTGAGTTAGTGAGAGTTAGTGAGTTAGTCAGAATAAGTAAGTGTTAGTGGGTTAGTTAGAGTTAGTGAGAGTTAGTGAGAGTTAGTGAGAGTTAGTGAGAGTTAGTGTGAATTAGTGAGAGTTAGTGAGTGAGTTAGAGAGTTAATAAGTGTTAGTGGGTAAGTGAGAGTTACTGAGAGTTAGTGAGTTGGTGAGAGTTAGTGAGAGTTAGTGTAAATTAGTGAGAGTTAGTGAGTGAGTGAGTTAGAGAGTTAGTGAGATTTAGTGGGTTAGTGGGTTAGTGATAGTTAGTGAGAATTAGTGAGTTAGTGAGAGTTAGAGAGTTAGTGAGAATTAGTGAGTTAGTGAGAGTTAGTGAGTTAGTGAGAGTAAGTGAGTGTTAGTGGCTTAGTGAGAGTTAGTGAGAATTAGTGAGAGTTAGAGAGAGTTATTGTGAGTTAGTGATAGTTAGTGAGAATAAGTGAGTTAGTGAGAGTTAGTGAGAGTAAGTGAGTGTTAGTGGGTTAGTGAGGTTAGTGTGAATTAGTGAGAGTTAGTGAGAGTTAGTGAAAGTTAGTGAGTTAGAGAGTTAGTGTGAGTTAGTGAATTAGTGTGAGTTAGTGTTGGTTAAAGAGAGTAAGTGAGTTAGCGAGTGTTAGTGAGTTAGAGTGTTAGTGTGAATTAGTGAGAGTTAGTGAGTTAGAGAGTTAGGGTGAGTTAGTAGAGTTAGTGAGTTCGAGAGTTAGTGTTTGTTAGTGAGAGTTAGTGAGAGTTAGTGAGAGTTAGTGAGAGTTAGTGAGCTAGTGAGAGTTAGTGAGTTGGTGAGAGTAAGTGTAAGTGAGTTAGAGAGCTAGTATGAGTTAGTGAATTAGTGTGAGATAGTGTGAGTTAGAGAGAGAGTTGGTGAGAATTAGTGAGTTAGTGAGAGTTAGTGAGTTAGTGAGAGTAAGTGAGTGTTAGTGAGAGTTAGAAGAGTTAGTGAGAGTTAGTGAGTTAGTGAGAGTAAGTGAGTGTTAGTGGGTTAATGAGAGTTAGTGAGAGTTAGTGAGTTAGTGAAATGGTGAGAGTTAGTGAGTTAGTGAGAATTAGTTAGTTAGTGAGAGTAAGTGAGTGTTAGTGGGTCAGTAAGAGTTAGTGAAATGGTGAGAGTTAGTGAGTGTTAGTGATTTAGAGAGTAAGTGTGAGTTAGTGAATTAGTGTGAGTTAGTGTGTGTTAGAGAGAGAGAGTTAGTGAGTGAGCGAGAGTTAGTGAGTTAGTGAGAATTGGTGAGTTAGTGAGAGTTAGCGAGAAAGTGAGTGTTAGTGAGTTAGTGAGAGTTAGTGAGTTGGTGAGAGTTAGTGAGAGTTAGTGAGAGTTAGTGAGAGTAAATGTGAATTAGTAAGAGTTAGTGAGTGAGTGAGTTAGAGAGTCAGTGAGTGTTAGTGGGTAAGTTAGAGTTAGTGAGAGTTAGTGAGTTAGTGAGATGGTGAGAGTTACTGAAAGTTAGTGTGAATTAGTGAGAGTTAGTGAGTGAATGAGTGAGTGAGTTAGTGAGTTAGTGAGAGTTAGAGAGTTAGTGAGAGTTAGTGAGTTAGTGTGAGTTAGTGAGAGTTAGTGAGAGTTAGTGAGAATTAGTGAGTTAGTGACAGTTAGTGACAGTTAGAGAGTTAGTGTGAGTTAGTGAATTAGTGTGAGTTAGTGTTAGTTAAAGAGAGGTAGTGAGTTAGCGAGTGTTCGTGAGTTAGAGAGTTAGTGTGACTTAGTGAATTAGTGTGAGTTAGAGAGAGAGTTAGTGAGTTAGCTAGAGTTAGTGAGTTAGTGAGAATTAGTGAGTTAGCGAGAGTTAGTGAGTTAGTGAGAGTAAGTGAGTGTTAGTGGGTTAGTGGGTAAGTGAGAGTTAGTGAGAGTTAGTGTGAGTTAGTGAGAATTAGTGAGTTGGTGAGGATTAGTGAGTTAGTGACAGTAAGTGAGTAAGTGAGAGTACGTGAGTGTTAGTGGGTTAGTGAGAGTGAGAGTTAGTGTGAATTAGTGAGAATTAGTGAGTTAGTGAGTGTTAGTGGGTTAGTGAGAGTTAGTTAGAGTTAGTGAGAGTTAGTGAGTTAGTAAGTGAGTAAGTGAGTGAGTTAGTGAGTTAGAGAGAGAATTAGTGAGTTAGCGAGAAATAGTGAGTTAGTGAGTATTAGTGAGTTAGTGAGAGTAAGTGAGTGTTAGTGTGTTAGTGGGTTAGTGTGAGTTAGTGAGAGTTAGTGAGAATTAGTGAGTTAGTGAGAATTAGTGAGTTAGTGAGAGTAAGTGAATTAGTGAGAGTAAGTGAGTGTTAGTGGGTTAGTGAGAGTTAGCGAGAGTTAGTGAGAGTTAATGTGAATTAGTGAGAGTTAGTGAGTTAACAGTGAGTGAGTTAGTGAGTTAGTGTGAGTTAGTAGAGTTAGTGTGAGTTAGTAGAGTTAGTGAGAGTAAGTGAGTTAGTGAGAGTTAGTGAGTTGGTGAGAGTAAGTGAGTGAGTTAGAGAGTTAGTAGAGTTAGTGAGAGTTAGTGAGTTAGAGAGTTAGTGTTTGTTAGTGAGAGTTAGTGAGAATTAGTGAGAGTTAGTGAGAATTAGTGAGAGTTAGTGAGTTAGTGAGAGTTAGTGAGTTGGTGAGAGTTAGTGAGTGTTAGTGAGTTAGAGAGTTAGTGTGAGTTAGTGAATTAGTGCGAGTTAGTGTGAGTTAGAGAGAGAGTTAGTGAGTTAGCGAGAGTTAGTGAGTTAGTGAGCTAGTGAGAGTTAGTAAGAGTTAGTGAGTTAGTAAGAGTAAGTGAGTGTTAGTGGGTTAGTAGAGTTAGTGAGAGTTAGTGTGAATTAGTGAGAGTTAGTTAGTGAGTTAGAGAGTTAATAAGTGTTAGTGAGAGTTAGTTAGAGTTAGTGAGATTTAGTGTGAATTAGTGAGAGTTAGTGAGTTAGTAAGTGAGTAAGTGAGTGAGTTAGTGAGTTAGATAGTTAGAGCGTTAGGGTGAGTTAGTAGAGTTAGTGAGACTAAGTGAGTGTTAGTGGGTTAGCGAGTTAGTGAGTTGGTGAGAGTTAGTGTGAATTAGTGAAGGAGTGAGCTAGTTAGTGTGAATTAGTGAGAGTTAGTGAGTTAGTAAATGAGAGGGTTAGTGAGTTAGAGTGTTAGAGAGTAACTGTGAGTTAGTAAAATTAGTTAGAGTTAGTGAGAATTAGTGAGTTAGTGAGAGTTAGTGAGTTAGAGAGTTAGTGTGAGTAAGTGAGAATTAGTGAGTTAGTGAGAGTTAGTGAGTTGGTGAGAGTTAGTGTGAATTAGTGAGTTAGTGAATGAGTGAGTTAGAGAGTTAGTGAGTGTTATTGGGTTAGTTAGAGTAAGTGAGAGTTAGTGAGTTGGTGAGAGTTACTGAAATTTAGTGTGAATTAGTGAGAGTTAGTGAGAGATAGTCAGTTAGTGTGAGTTAGTGAGAGTTAGTGAGAATTAGTGAGTTAGTGACAGTTAGTGAGAGTTAGTGAGTTAGTGTGAATTAGTGAATTAGTGTGAGTTAGTGTTAGTTAGAGAGAGAGAGAGTTAGTGAGTTAACGAGAGTTAGTGAGAGTTAGAGATAGTTATTGTGAGTTAGTGATAGTTAGTGAGAATTAGTGAGTTAGTGAGAGTTAATGAGAGTGAGTGTTAGTGGGTTAGTGAGAGTTAGTGTGACTTAGTGAAAGTTAGTGAGTGAGTGAGTTAGTGAGTGAGTTAGTGAGAGTTAGTGAGTTAGAGAGTTAGTGTGATTTAGTGAATTAGTGTGAGTTAGTGTTGGTTAAAGAGAGTTAGTGAGTTAGCGAGTGTTAGTGAGTTAGAGAGTTAGTGAGTTAGAGAGTTAGTGTGAATTAGTGAGAGTTAGTGAGTTAGTAAGAGATTGAGTTAGAGAGTTAGTTGAGTTAGTGAGTTCGAGAGTTAGTGTTTGTTAGTGAGAGTTAGTGAGAATTAGTGAGAGTTAGTGAGCTAGTGAGAGTTAGTGAGTTGGTGAGAGTAAGTGTAACTGAGTTAGAGAGCTAGTATGAGTTAGTGAATTAGTGTGAGATAGTGTGAGTTAGAGAGAGAGTTAGTGAGAATTAGTGAGTTAGTGAGAGTTAGTGAGTTAGTGAGAGTAAGTGAGTGTTAGTGAGTTAGAAGAGTTAGTGAGAGTTAGTGAGTTAGTGAGAGTAAGTGAGTGTTAGTGGGTAAATGAGAGTTAGTGAGAGAAAGTGAGAGTTAGTGAGTTAGTGAAATGGTGAGAGTTAGTGAGTTAGTGAGAATTAGTTAGTTAGTGAGAGTAAGTGAGTGTTAGTGGGTTTTAAGAGTTAGTGAGAGTTAGTGAGAGTTAGTGAAATGGTGAGAGTTAGTGAGTGTTAGTGATTTAGAGAGTAAGTGTGAGTTAGTGAATTAGTGTGGGTTAGTGTGTTAGAGAGAGAGTTAGTGAGTTAGCGAGAGTTAGTGAGTTAGTGAGAGTTAGTGAGAAATGGTGAGTTAGTGAGAGTTAGTGAGAGTTAGTGAGTTAGAGAGGTAGTGTGAGTTAGCGACTTAGTAAGAGTTAGTGAGAATTAGTGAGTTAGTGAGAGTAAGTGATTGTTAGTGAGAGTTAGTGAGAGTTAGTGAGAATTAGTGAGAGTTAGTGAGTTAGTAAGTGAGTAAGTGAGTGAGTTAGTGAGTTAGAGAGAGAGTTAGTGAGTTAGCGAGTTAGCGAGAAATAGTGAGTTAGTGAGTATTAGTGAGTTAATGAGAGTAAGTGAGTGTTAGTGGGTTAGTGGGTTAGTGTGAGTTAGTGAGAGTTAGTGAGAATTAGTGAGTTAGTGAGAATTAGTGAGTTAGTGAGAGTAAGTGAATTAGTGAGAGTAAGTGAGTGTTAGTGGGTTAGTGAGAGTTAGCGAGAGTTAGTGAGAGTTAATGTGAATTAGTGAGAGTTAGTGAGTTAACAGTGAGTGAGTTAGTGAGTTAGAGAGTTAGTGTGAGTTAGTAGAGTTAGTGTGAGTTAGTAGAGTTAGTGAGAGTAATTGAGTTAGTGAGAGTTAGTGAGTTGGTGAGAGTAAGTGAGTGAGTTAGAGAGTTAGTAGAGTTAGTGAGAGTTAGTGAGAGTTAGTGAGTTAGAGAGTGAGTGTTTGTTAGTGAGAGTTAGTGAGAATTAGTGAGAGTTAGTGAGAATTAGTGAGAGTTAGTGAGTTAGTGAGAGTTAGTGAGTTGGTGAGAGTTAGTGAGTGTTAGTGAGTTAGAGAGTTAGTGTGAGTTAGTGAATTAGTGTGAGTTAGTGTGAGTTAGAGAGAGAGAGTTAGTGAGTTAGCGAGAGTTAGTGAGTTAGTGAGCTAGTGAGAGTTAGTAAGAGTTAGTGAGTTAGTAAGAGTAAGTGAGTGTTAGTGGGTTAGTAGAGTTAGTGAGAGTTAGTGTGAATTAGTGAGAGTTAGTGAGTGAGTTAGAGAGTTAATAAGTGTTAGTGAGAGTTAGTTAGAGTTAGTGAGAGTTAGTGTGAATTAGTGAGAGTTAGTGAGTTAGTAAGTGAGTAAGTGAGTGAGTTAGTGAGTTAGATAGTTAGAGAGTTAGGGTGAGTTAGTAGAGTTAGTGAGACTAAGTGAGTGTTAGTGGGTTAGCGAGAGTTAGTGAGTTGGTGAGAGTTAGTGTGAATTAGTGAAGGAGTGAGCTAGTTAGTGTGAATTAGTGAGAGTTAGTGAGTTAGTAAATGAGAGGGTTAGTGAGTTAGAGTGTTAGAGAGTTACTGTGAGTTAGTAAAATTAGTTAGAGTTAGTGAGAATTAGTGAGTTAGTGAGAGTTAGTGAGTTGGTGAGAGTTAGTGTGAATTAGTGAGTTAGTGAGAGTTAGTGTGAATTAGTGAGTTAGTGTGAGTAAGTGAGAATTAGTGAGTTAGTGAGAGTTAGTGAGAAATGGTGAGTTAGTGAGAGTTAGTGAGTTAGTGAGAGTTAGTGAGTTAGAGAGGTAGTGTGAGTTAGCGACTTAGTAAGAGTTAGTGAGAATTAGTGAGTTAGTGAGAGTAAGTGATTGTTAGTGAGAGTTAATGAGTTAGTGGGATAGTTAGAGTTAGTGAGAGTTAGTGTGAGTTAGTGAGAGTTAGTGAGAAATAGTGAGTTAGTGAGAATTAGTGAGTTAGTGAGAGTTAGTGAGAGTAAGTGAGTGTTAGTGGGTTAGTGAGAGTTAGTGAGTTAGGGAGTTAGTGTGAGTTAGTGAATTAGTGTGAGTTAGTGTGAGTTAGAGAGAGAGTTAGTGAGTTAGCGAGAGTTAGTGAGAATTAGTAAGTTAGTGAGAATTACTGAGTTAGTGAGTAAAAGTGAGTGTTAGTGGGTTAGTGAGAGTTAGTGAGAGTTAAGGAGTTAGTGAGTTTGAGAGTTAGTGTGAATTAGTGAGAGTTAGTGAGTGAGTGAGTTACAGAGTTAGTGTTATTTAAAGAGAGTTAGTGAGTTAGCGAGTGTTAGTGAGTTAGTGAGTTAGAGAGTTAGTGTGAGTTAGTGTGAGAATTAGTGAGTTAGCGAGAGTTAGTGAGTTAGTGAGAGTAAGTGAGTGTAAGTGGGTTAGTGGGTAAGTGAGAGTTAGTGAGAGTTAGTGTAAGTTAGTGGGAATTAGTGAGTTGGTGAGAATTAGTGAATTAGTGAGTTAGTGAGAATTAGTGAGTTGGTGAGAATTAGTGAGAATTAGTGAGTTAGTGAGAGTTAGTGAGAGTAAGTGAGTGTTAGTGGGTTAGTGAGAGTTAGTGAGAGTTAGTGAGAGTTAGTGTAAATTTGTGAGAGTTAATGAGTTAGTAAGTGTGTTAGTTCGTGAGTTAGAGAGTTAGGGTGAGTTAGTGATAGTTAGTGAGTTAGTGAGACTAAGTGAGTGTTAGTGGGTTAGTGGGTTGGTGAGAGTTAGTGAGAGTTAGAGAGTTAGTGTGAGTTAGTGAGTTAGTAAGAGTTAGTGAGAATAAGTGAGAATTAGTGAGTTAGTGAGTTAGTGAGAGTAAGTGAGTGTTAGTGAGAGTTAGTGAGTTAGAGAGTTAGAGAGTTAGTGTGAGTTAGCGACTTAGTAAGAGTTAGTTAGAATTAGTGAGAGTTAGTGAGTTAGTGAGAGTTAGTGAGTTAGTGAGAGTAAGTGTTAGTTAAAGAGAGTTAGTGAGTTAGCGAGTGTTAGTGAGTTAGCGAGTGTTAGTGAGTTAGTGTGAGTTAGTGAATTAGTGTGAGTTAGTGTGAGTTAGAGAGAGAGTTAGTAAGTTAGCGAGAGTTAGTGAGTTAGTGAGAATTAGTGAGTTAGCGAGAGTTAGTGAGTTAGCGAGAGTTAGTGAGAGTAAGTGAGTGTTAGTGGGTTAGTGGGGTAGGTGAGAGTTAGTGATAGTTAGTGTGAGTTAGTGAGTGTAAGTGGGTTAGTGGGGTAGGTGAGAGTTAGTGAGAGTTAGTGAGTTAGTGAGAGTAAGTGAGTAAGTGAGAGTACGTGAGTGTTAGTGGGTTAGTGAGAATTAGTGAGTTGGTGAGAATTAGTGAGTTAGTGAGTTAGTGAGACTTAGTGAGTTAGTGAGAGTTAGTGAGACTAAGTGAGTGTTAGTGGGTTAGTTAGTTAGCGAGAGTTAGTGAGTTAGTGAGTTGGTGCGAGTTAGTGAGTTAGTGAGAGTTAGTGTGAGTTAGTGAGAGTAAGAGAGTGTTAGTGGGATAGTGAGAGTTAGTGAGAGTTAGTGTGAGTTAGTGAGAGTTAGTGAGAGTTAGTGAGAATTAGTGAGTTAGTGAGAATGAGTGAGTTAGTGAGAGTTAGTGAGAGTAAGTGAGTGTTAGTGGGTTAGTGAGAGTTAGTGAGTTAGAGAGTTAGTGTGAGTTAGTGTGAGTTAGTGTGAGTTAGTGTGAGTTAGTGAATTAGTGTGAGTTAGTGTGAGTTAGAGAGAGAGTTAGTGAGTTAGCGAGAGTTAGTGAGAATTAGTAAGTTAGTGAGAATTAGTAAGTTAGTGAGAATTAGTGAGTTAGTGAGTAAAAGTGAGTGTTAGTGGGTTAGTGAGAGTTAGTGAGAGTTAGTGAGAGTTAGTGAGTTAGAGAGTTAGTGTGAATTAGTGAGAGTTAGTGAGTGAGTGAGTTACAGAGTTAGTGAGTGTTAGTGGGTTAGTTAGTGAGTGAGTGAGTGAGTTAGTGAGTTAGTGAGAGTTAGTGAGAGATAGTTAGTTAGTGTGAGTTAGTGAGAGTTAGTGAGAATTAGTGAGTTAGTGACAGTTAGAGAGTTAGTGTGAGTTAGTGAATTAGTGTGAGTTAAAGAGAGTTAGTGAGTTAGCGAGTGTTAGTGAGTTAGTGAGTTAGAGAGTTAGTGTGAGTTAGTGTGAGTTAGTGAATTAGTGTGAGTTAGAGAGAGAGTAAGTGAGTTAGCGAGAGTTAGGGAGTTAGTGAGAATTAGTGAGTTAGCGAGAGTTAGTGAGTTAGTGAGAGTAAGTGAGTGTAAGTGGGTTAGTGGGTAAGTTAGAGTTAATGAGAGTTAATGTGAGTTAGTGAGAATTAGTGAGTTGGTGAGAATTAGTGAGTTAGTGAGAATTAGTGAGTTAGTGAGAATTAGTGAGTTGGTGAGAATTAGTGAGAATTAGTTGGTTAGTGAGAGTTAGTGAGAGTAAGTGAGTGTTAGTGAGTTAGTGAGAGTTAGTGTAAATTTGTGAGAGTTAATGAGTTAGTAAGTGAGTTAGTTCGTGAGTTAGAGAGTTAGGGTGAGTTAGTGAGAGTTAGTGAGTTAGTGAGACTAAGTGAGTGTTAGTGGGTTAGTGGGTTAGCGAGAGTTAGTGAGTTAGTGAGTTGGTGAGAGTTAGTGAGAGTTAGAGAGTTAGTGTGAGTTAGTGAGTTAGTAAGAGTTAGTGAGAATAAGTGAGATTTAGTGAGTTAGTGAGAATTAGTGAGAATTAGTGAGAATTAGTGAGAGTAAGTGAGTTAGTGAGAGTAAGTGAGTGTTAGTGAGAGTTAGTGAGTTAGAGAGTTAGTGTGAGTTAGCGACTTAGTTAGAATTAGTGAGAGTTAGTGAGTTAGTGAGAGTTAGTGAGTAAGTGAGAGTAAGTGTTAGTTAAAGAGAGTTAGTGAGTTAGCGAGTGTTAGTGAGTTAGTGTGAGTTAGTGAATTAGTGTGAGTTAGTGTGAGTTAGAGAGAGAGTTAGTAAGTTAGCGAGAGTTAGTGAGTTAGTGAGAATTAGTGAGTTAGCGAGAGTTAGTGAGAGTAAGTGAGTGTAAGTGGGTTAGTGGGGTAGGTGAGAGTTAGTGATAGTTAGTGTGAGTTAGTGAGAATTAGTGAGTTGGTGAGAGTTAGTGAGTTAGTGAGAGTAAGTGAGTAAGTGAGAGTACGTGAGTGTTAGTGGGTTAGTGAGAATTAGTGAGTTGGTGAGAATTAGTGAGTTAGTGAGAGTTAGTGAGACTAAGTGAGTGTTAGTGGGTTAGTTAGTTAGCGAGAGTTAGTGAGTTGGTGAGAGTTAGTGAGTTAGTGAGAGTTAGAGAGTTAGTGTGAGTTAGTGAGTTAGTAAGAGTTAGTGAGAATTGGTGAGAATTAGTGAGTTAGTGAGAGTTAGTGAGTTAGTGAGAGTAAGTGAGTTTTAGTGGGATAGTGAGAGTTAGTGAGAGTTAGTGTGAGTTAGTGAGAGTTATTGAGTGAGTGAGTGAGTTAGTGAGTTTTAGTGGGTTAGTGACAGTTAGTGAGTTGGTGAGAGTTAGTGAGAGTGTGAATTAGTGAGAGTTAGTGAGTGATTGAGCTAGTGAGTTAGAGAATTAGAGAGTTAGTGAGTGTTAGTGGGTTAGTGAGAGTTAGTGAGAGTTAGTGAGAGTTAGTGAGAGTAAGTGTGAATTAGTGAGAGTTAGTAAGTTAGAGAGTGAGTGAGTTAGTGAGTTAGAGAGTTAGTGTGAGTTAGTAGAGTTAGTGAGGGTTAGTCAGTTAGTAGAGTTAGTGAGAGTTAGTGAGAGTTAGTGAGAGTTAGTGGGAGTTAGTGAGTTAGAGAGTTAGTGTGAGTTAGCGAGTTAGTAAGAGTTAGTGAGAATTAGTGAGTTAGTGAGAGTTAGTGAGAGTTAGTGTGAATTAGTGAGAGTTAGTGAGGGAGTGAGCTAGTTAGTGTGAATTAGTGTGAGTTAGTGTGTGTTAGAGAGAGAGTTAGTGAGTTAGCGAGAGTTAGTGAGTTAGTGAGAGTTAGTGAGAATTGGTGAGTTAGTGAGAGTTAGTGAGTTAGTGAGAGTAAGTGAGTGTTAGTGGGTTAGTGGGTAAGTGAGAGTTAGTGAGAGTTAGTGTGAGTTAGTGAGAATTAGTGAGTTGGTAAGAAGTAGTGTGTTAGTGAGAGTAAGTGCGAGTACGTGAGTGTTAGTGGGTTAGTGAGAGTTAGCGAGAGTTAGTGAGAGTTAGTGTGAATTATTGAGAGTTAGTGAGTTAGTAAGTGAGTGAGTTAGAGAGTTAGGGTGAGTTAGTAGAGTTAGTGAGTTAGTGAGACTAAGTGAGTGTTAGTGGGTTAGTGGGTTAGCGAGAGTTAGTGAGTTGGTGAGAGTAAGTGAGAGTTAGTGTGAATTAGTGAGAGTTAATGAGGGAGTGAGCTAGTTAGTGTGAAATAGTGAGAGTTAGTGAGTTAGTAAATGAGTGAGTTAGTGAATTAATTTAAACATATTTTATTGATCATAAATCATCAATGGGATGAGAGACAAGTGAATTCACATACAAAGCTCTTCTCCCTACAAATACATGATAATAATACATCATTATTAAAACACTATACATGCAATATATATCAGTTTATAATATTCTGTTATATTCATAACTATATTTTATATACTAACTATACTTTTATATTATAACTACAAATTTGATAGTTTAAGCTACAATTTTATATTTATAACGTCAATTTTACTATATATAACAATGGCTTAAATAACCATAATTACAATATTAATAATTATATTTACACTATTAATCCTAACCAGATTTTAAATTTATAAAATTACCAAAAATGTATAATTGACTCATGCATGGATAATTATTTTTACTCTATTTTCTGATTATAATGTCTGTTTATTTTCTACTTTTAAACTACATTTAAACTATACTATTTACAATATAATCGTTACAATAAGCTATTTACAAACTAAACTATATACAAATGCTGCTACCTCTTTCTAATTAATACATAGCAATATTAGTCTTAGGTAATTAGGTAAATCTGTTGCTTAATTTTATAAATGTTTGTACGGATTTAAATATGGAGACGTTTGCATTTTCGGAAATATTCGGATCCCCATGTAAAATTATTTTCAAATCTACTTTTCCTCCGTGTTTTGTAACATCCTTAAACAGATCGGATCGGATGTCTTTATACCGTTCACATTCGAGGAAATAATGAAAATTATTTTCACATGGGTTCCATTCTGCGACCACCGTCCTGCTGGAAGAGAAAGAAACCCGCCGGTGAGCCGGCGACTGGTAGTACACGAATATGGACAAAGAAAAACAAACAAAACACAACAAGAAAAACAAATTAACCCAATCCCTCCCCCGCGCAACCGAATCGAACTGAACGCGACTGTCCAGTAGCCAGCCTGCAGTCTGGCAATAATCCCCAACGAAAAAAAATTTCCGAGAAACACTGCAACTCGCCTTTTGAGTCAAATGGTCCAAACTGATCACCATGCTGTCCTCTTCATGCCTGCTGTCCTCCATTCTGTCACCATGCTGTCCTCTTCATCCGTGCCCTCCAACATCAACCTGCAATAACAAGAAGGAAAACCGTCGGTGGCCGACGACTGGTAGTACACGAATATGGACAAAGAAAAACAAACAAAACACAACACAACAAGAAAAACAAATTAACCCAATCCCTCCCCCGCGCAACCGAATCGAACTGAACGCGACTGTCCAGTAGCCAGCCTGCAGTCTGGCAATAATCCCCAACGAAAAAAATTTTCCGAGAAACACTGCAACTCGCCTTTTGAGTCAAATGGTCCAAACTGATCACCATGCTGTCCTCTTCATCCCTGCTGTCCTCCATTCTGTCACCATGCTGTCCTCTTCATCCGTGCCCTCCAACATCAACCTGCAATAACAAGAAGGAAAACCGTCGGTGGCCGACGACTGGTAGTACACGAATATGGACAAAGAAAAACAAACAAAACACAACACAACAAGAAAAACAAATTAACCCAATCCCTCCCCCGCGCAACCGAATCGAACTGAACGCGACTGTCCAGTAGCCAGCCTGCAGTCTGGCAATAATCCCCAACGAAAAAAAATTTCCGAGAAACACTGCAACTCGCCTTATGAGTCAAATGGTCCAAACTGATCACCATGCTGTCCTCTTCATGCCTGCTGTCCTCCATTCTGTCACCATGCTGTCCTCTTCATCCGTGCCCTCCAACATCAACCTGCAATAACAAGAAGGGAAACCGTCGGTGGCCGACGACTGGTAGTACACGAATATGGACAAAGAAAAACAAACAAAACACAACACAACAAGAAAAACAAATTAACCCAATCCCTCCCCCGCGCAACCGAATCGAACTGAACGCGACTGTCCAGTAGCCAGCCTGCAGTCTGGCAATAATCCCCAACGAAAAAAAATATCCGAGAAACACTGCAACTCGCCTTTTGAGTCAAATGGTCCAAACTGATCACCATGCTGTCCTCTTCATGCCTGCTGTCCTCCATTCTGTCACCATGCTGTCCTCTTCATCCGTGCCCTCCAACATCAACCTGCAATAACAAGAAGGAAAACCGTCGGTGGCCGACGACTGGTAGTACACGAATATGGACAAAGAAAAACAAACAAAACACAACACAACAAGAAAAACAAATTAACCCAATCCCTCCCCCGCGCAACCGAATCGAACTGAACGCGACTGTCCAGTAGCCAGCCTTCAGTCTGGCAATAATCCCCAACGGAAAAAAATTTCCGAGAAACACTGCAACTCGCCTTTTGAGTCAAATGGTCCAAACTGATCACCATGCTGTCCTCTTCATGCCTGCTGTCCTCCATTCTGTCACCATGCTGTCCTCTTCATCCGTGCCCTCCAACATCAACCTGCAATAACAAGAAGGAAAACCGTCGGTGGCCGACGACTGGTAGTACACGAATATGGACAAAGAAAAACAAACAAAACACAACACAACAAGAAAAACAAATTAACCCAATCCCTCCCCCGCGCAACCGAATCGAACTGAACGCGACTGTCCAGTAGCCAGCCTGCAGTCTGGCAATAATCCCCAACGAAAAAAATTTTCCGAGAAACACTGCAACTCGCCTTTTGAGTCAAATGGTCCAAACTGATCACCATGCTGTCCTCTTCATGCCTGCTGTCCTCCATTCTGTCACCATGCTGTCCTCTTCATCCGTGCCCTCCAACATCAACCTGCAATAACAAGAAGGAAAACCGTCGGTGGCCGACGACTGGTAGTACACGAATATGGACAAAGAAAAACAAACAAAACACAACACAACAAGAAAAACAAATTAACCCAATCCCTCCCCCGCGCAACCGAATCGAACTGAACGCGACTGTCCAGTAGCCAGCCTGCAGTCTGGCAATAATCCCCAACGAAAAAAAATTTCCGAGAAACACTGCAACTCGCCTTTTGAGTCAAAAGGTCCAAACTGATCACCATGCTGTCCTCTTCATGCCTGCTGTCCTCCATTCTGTCACCATGCTGTCCTCTTCATCCGTGCCCTCCAACATCAACCTGCAATAACAAGAAGGAAAACCGTCGGTGGCCGACGACTGGTAGTACACGAATATGGACAAAGAAAAACAAACAAAACACAACACAACAAGAAAAACAAATTAACCCAATCCCTCCCCCGCGCAACCGAATCGAACTGAACGCGACTGTCCAGTAGCCAGCCTGCAGTCTGGCAATAATCCCCAACGAAAAAATTTTTCCGAGAAACACTGCAACTCGCCTTTTGAGTCAAATGGTCCAAACTGATCACCATGCTGTCCTCTTCATGCCTGCTGTCCTCCATTCTGTCACCATGCTGTCCTCTTCATCCGTGCCCTCCAACATCAACCTGCAATAACAAGAAGGAAAACCGTCGGTGGCCGACGACTGGTAGTACACGAATATGGACAAAGAAAAACAAACAAAACACAACACAACAAGAAAAACAAATTAACCCAATCCCTCCCCCGCGCAACCGAATCGAACTGAACGCGACTGTCCAGTAGCCAGCCTGCAGTCTGGCAATAATCCCCAACGAAAAAAAATTTCCGAGAAACACTGCAACTCGCCTTTTGAGTCAAATGTTCCAAACTGATCACCATGCTGTCCTCTTCATGCCTGCTGTCCTCCATTCTGTCACCATGCTGTCCTCTTCATCCGTGCCCTCCAACATCAACCTGCAATAACAAGAAGGAAAACCGTCGGTGGCCGACGACTGGTAGTACACGAATATGGACAAAGAAAAACAAACAAAACACAACACAACAAGAAAAACAAATTAACCCAATCCCTCCCCCGCGCAACCGAATCGAACTGAACGCGACTGTCCAGTAGCCAGCCTGCAGTCTGGCAATAATCCCCAACGAAAAAAAATTTCCGAGAAACACTGCAACTCGCCTTTTGAGTCAAATGGTCCAAACTGATCACCATGCTGTCCTGTTCATGCCTGCTGTCCTCCATTCTGTCACCATGCTGTCCTCTTCATCCGTGCCCTCCAACATCAACCTGCAATAACAAGAAGGAAAACCGTCGGTGGCCGACGACTGGTAGTACACGAATATGGACAAAGAAAAACAAACAAAACACAACACAACAAGAAAAACAAATTAACCCAATCCCTCCCCCGCGCAACCGAATCGAACTGAACGCGACTGTCCAGTAGCCAGCCTGCAGTCTGGCAATAATCCCCAACGAAAAAAAATTTCCGAGAAACACTGCAACTCGCCTTTTGAGTCAAATGGTCCAAACTGATCACCATGCTGTCCTCTTCATGCCTGCTGTCCTCCATTCTGTCACCATGCTGTCCTCTTCATCCGTGCTCTCCAACATCAACCTGCAATAACAAGAAGGAAAACCGTCGGTGGCCGACGACTGGTAGTACACGAATATGGACAAAGAAAAACAAACAAAACACAACACAACAAGAAAAACAAATTAACCCAATCCCTCCCCCGCGCAACCGAATCGAACTGAACGCGACTGTCCAGTAGCCAGCCTGCAGTCTGGCAATAATCCCCAACGAAAAAAAATTTCCGAGAAACACTGCAACTCGCCTTTTGAGTCAAATGGTCCAAACTGATCACCATGCTGTCCTCTTCATCCCTGCTGTCCTCCATTCTGTCACCATGCTGTCCTCTTCATCCGTGCCCTCCAACATCAACCTGCAATAACAAGAAGGAAAACCGTCGGTGGCCGACGACTGGTAGTACACGAATATGGACAAAGAAAAACAAACAAAACACAACACAACAAGAAAAACAAATTAACCCAATCCCTCCCCCGCGCAACCGAATCGAACTGAACGCGACTGTCCAGTAGCCAGCCTGCAGTCTGGCAATAATCCCCAACGAAAAAAAATTTCCGAGAAACACTGCAACTCGCCTTTTGAGTCAAATGGTCCAAACTGATCACCATGCTGTCCTCTTCATGCCTGCTGTCCTCCATTCTGTCACCATGCTGTCCTCTTCATCCGTGCCCTCCAACATCAACCTGCAATAACAAGAAGGAAAACCGTCGGTGGCCGACGACTGGTAGTACACGAATATGGACAAAGAAAAACAAACAAAACACAACACAACAAGAAAAACAAATTAACCCAATCCCTCCCCCGCGCAACCGAATCGAACTGAACGCGACTGTCCAGTAGCCAGCCTGCAGTCTGGCAATAATCCCCAACGAAAAAAAAATTTCCGAGAAACACTGCAACTCGCCTTTTGAGTCAAATGGTCCAAACTGATCACCATGCTGTCCTCTTCATGCCTGCTGTCCTCCATTCTGTCACCATGCTGTCCTCTTCATCCGTGCCCTCCAACATCAACCTGCAATAACAAGAAGGAAAACCGTCGGTGGCCGACGACTGGTAGTACACGAATATGGACAAAGAAAAACAAACAAAACACAACACAACAAGAAAAACAAATTAACCCAATCCCTCCCCCGCGCAACCGAATCGAACTGAACGCGACTGTCCAGTAGCCAGCCTGCAGTCTGGCAATAATCCCCAACGAAAAAAATTTTCCGAGAAACACTGCAACTCGCCTTTTGAGTCAAATGGTCCAAACTGATCACCATGCTGTCCTCTTCATGCCTGCTGTCCTCCATTCTGTCACCATGCTGTCCTCTTCATCCGTGCCCTCCAACATCAACCTGCAATAACAAGAAGGAAAACCGTCGGTGGCCGACGACTGGTAGTACACGAATATGGACAAAGAAAAACAAACAAAACACAACACAACAAGAAAAACAAATTAACCCAATCCCTCCCCCGCGCAACCGAATCGAACTGAACGCGACTGTCCAGTAGCCAGCCTGCAGTCTGGCAATAATCCCCAACGAAAAAAAATTTCCGAGAAACACTGCAACTCGCCTTTTGAGTCAAATGGTCCAAACTGATCACCATGCTGTCCTCTTCATGCCTGCTGTCCTCCATTCTGTCACCATGCTGTCCTCTTCATCCGTGCCCTCCAACATCAGCCTGCAATAACAAGAAGGAAAACCGTCGGTGGCCGACGACTGGTAGTACACGAATATGGACAAAGAAAAACAAACAAAACACAACACAACAAGAAAAACAAATTAACCCAATCCCTCCCCCGCGCAACCGAATCGAACTGAACGCGACTGTCCAGTAGCCAGCCTGCAGTCTGGCAATAATCCCCAACGAAAAAAAATTTCCGAGAAACACTGCAACTCGCCTTTTGAGTCAAATGGTCCAAACTGATCACCATGCTGTCCTCTTCATGCCTGCTGTCCTCCATTCTGTCACCATGCTGTCCTCTTCATCCGTGCCCTCCAACATCAACCTGCAATAACAAGAAGGAAAACCGTCGGTGGCCGACGACTGGTAGTACACGAATATGGACAAAGAAAAACAAACAAAACACAACACAACAAGAAAAACAAATTAACCCAATCCCTCCCCCGCGCAACCGAATCGAACTGAACGCGACTGTCCAGTAGCCAGCCTGCAGTCTGGCAATAATCCCCAACGAAAAAAAATTTCCGAGAAACACTGCAACTCGCCTTTTGAGTCAAATGGTCCAAACTGATCACCATGCTGTCCTCTTCATGCCTGCTGTCCTCCATTCTGTCACCATGCTGTCCTCTTCATCCGTGCCCTCCAACATCAACCTGCAATAACAAGAAGGAAAACCGTCGGTGGCCGACGACTTGTAGTACACGAATATGGACAAAGAAAAACAAACAAAACACAACACAACAAGAAAAACAAATTAACCCAATCCCTCCCCCGCGCAACCGAATCGAACTGAACGCGACTGTCCAGTAGCCAGCCTGCAGTCTGGCAATAATCCCCAACGAAAAAAAATTTCCGAGAAACACTGCAACTCGCCTTTTGAGTCAAATGGTCCAAACTGATCACCATGCTGTCCTCTTCATGCCTGCTGTCCTCCATTCTGTCACCATGCTGTCCTCTTCATCCGTGCCCTCCAACATCAACCTGCAATAACAAGAAGGAAAACCGTCGGTGGCCGACGACTGGTAGTACACGAATATGGACAAAGAAAAACAAACAAAACACAACACAACAAGAAAAACAAATTAACCCAATCCCTCCCCCGCGCAACCGAATCGAACTGAACGCGACTGTCCAGTAGCCAGCCTGCAGTCTGGCAATAATCCCCAACGAAAAAAAATTTCCGAGAAACACTGCAACTCGCCTTTTGAGTCAAATGGTCCAAACTGATCACCATGCTGTCCTCTTCATGCCTGCTGTCCTCCATTCTGTCACCATGCTGTCCTCTTCATCCGTGCCCTCCAACATCAACCTGCAATAACAAGAAGGAAAACCGTCGGTGGCCGACGACTGGTAGTACACGAATATGGACAAAGAAAAACAAACAAAACACAACACAACAAGAAAAACAAATTAACCCAATCCCTCCCCCGCGCAACCGAATCGAACTGAACGCGACTGTCCAGTAGCCAGCCTGCAGTCTGGCAATAATCCCCAACGAAAAAAAATTTCCGAGAAACACTGCAACTCGCCTTTTGAGTCAAATGGTCCAAACTGATCACCATGCTGTCCTCTTCATGCCTGCTGTCCTCCATTCTGTCACCATGCTGTCCTCTTCATCCGTGCCCTCCAACATCAACCTGCAATAACAAGAAGGAAAACCGTCGGTGGCCGACGACTGGTAGTACACGAATATGGACAAAGAAAAACAAACAAAACACAACACAACAAGAAAAACAAATTAACCCAATCCCTCCCCCGCGCAACCGAATCGAACTGAACGCGACTGTCCAGTAGCCAGCCTGCAGTCTGGCAATAATCCCCAACGAAAAAAAATTTCCGAGAAACACTGCAACTCGCCTTTTGAGTCAAATGGTCCAAACTGATCACCATGCTGTCCTCTTCATGCCTGCTGTCCTCCATTCTGTCACCATGCTGTCCTCTTCATCCGTGCCCTCCAACATCAACCTGCAATAACAAGAAGGAAAACCGTCGGTGGCCGACGACTGGTAGTACACGAATATGGACAAAGAAAAACAAACAAAACACAACACAACAAGAAAAACAAATTAACCCAATCCCTCCCCCGCGCAACCGAATCGAACTGAACGCGACTGTCCAGTAGCCAGCCTGCAGTCTGGCAATAATCCCCAACGAAAAAAAATTTCCGAGAAACACTGCAACTCGCCTTTTGAGTCAAATGGTCCAAACTGATCACCATGCTGTCCTCTTCATGCCTGCTGTCCTCCATTCTGTCACCATGCTGTCCTCTTCATCCGTGCCCTCCAACATCAACCTGCAATAACAAGAAGGAAAACCGTCGGTGGCCGACGACTGGTAGTACACGAATATGGACAAAGAAAAACAAACAAAACACAACACAACAAGAAAAACAAATTAACCCAATCCCTCCCCCGCGCAACCGAATCGAACTGAACGCGACTGTCCAGTAGCCAGCCTGCAGTCTGGCAATAATCCCCAACGAAAAAAAATTTCCGAGAAACACTGCAACTCGCCTTTTGAGTCAAATGGTCCAAACTGATCACCATGCTGTCCTCTTCATGCCTGCTGTCCTCCATTCTGTCACCATGCTGTCCTCTTCATCCGTGCCCTCCAACATCAACCTGCAATAACAAGAAGGAAAACCGTCGGTGGCCGACGACTGGTAGTACACGAATATGGACAAAGAAAAACAAACAAAACACAACACAACAAGAAAAACAAATTAACCCAATCCCTCCCCCGCGCAACCGAATCGAACTGAACGCGACTGTCCAGTAGCCAGCCTGCAGTCTGGCAATAATCCCCAACGAAAAAAAATTTCCGAGAAACACTGCAACTCGCCTTTTGAGTCAAATGGTCCAAACTGATCACCATGCTGTCCTCTTCATGCCTGCTGTCCTCCATTCTGTCACCATGCTGTCCTCTTCATCCGTGCCCTCCAACATCAACCTGCAATAACAAGAAGGAAAACCGTCGGTGGCCGACGACTGGTAGTACACGAATATGGACAAAGAAAAACAAACAAAACACAACACAACAAGAAAAACAAATTAACCCAATCCCTCCCCCGCGCAACCGAATCGAACTGAACGCGACTGTCCAGTAGCCAGCCTGCAGTCTGGCAATAATCCCCAACGAAAAAAAAATTTCCGAGAAACACTGCAACTCGCCTTTTGAGTCAAATGGTCCAAACTGATCACCATGCTGTCCTCTTCATGCCTGCTGTCCTCCATTCTGTCACCATGCTGTCCTCTTCATCCGTGCCCTCCAACATCAACCTGCAATAACAAGAAGGAAAACCGTCGGTGGCCGACGACTGGTAGTACACGAATATGGACAAAGAAAAACAAACAAAACACAACACAACAAGAAAAACAAATTAACCCAATCCCTCCCCCGCGCAACCGAATCGAACTGAACGCGACTGTCCAGTAGCCAGCCTGCAGTCTGGCAATAATCCCCAACGAAAAAAAATTTCCGAGAAACACTGCAACTCGCCTTTTGAGTCAAATGGTCCAAACTGATCACCATGCTGTCCTCTTCATGCCTGCTGTCCTCCATTCTGTCACCATGCTGTCCTCTTCATCCGTGCCCTCCAACATCAACCTGCAATAACAAGAAGGAAAACCGTCGGTGGCCGACGACTGGTAGTACACGAATATGGACAAAGAAAAACAAACAAAACACAACACAACAAGAAAAACAAATTAACCCAATCCCTCCCCCGCGCAACCGAATCGAACTGAACGCGACTGTCCAGTAGCCAGCCTGCAGTCTGGCAATAATCCCCAACGAAAAAAAATTTCCGAGAAACACTGCAACTCGCCTTTTGAGTCAAATGGTCCAAACTGATCACCATGCTGTCCTCTTCATGCCTGCTGTCCTCCATTCTGTCACCATGCTGTCCTCTTCATCCGTGCCCTCCAACATCAACCTGCAATAACAAGAAGGAAAACCGTCGGTGGCCGACGACTGGTAGTACACGAATATGGACAAAGAAAAACAAACAAAACACAACACAACAAGAAAAACAAATTAACCCAATCCCTCCCCCGCGCAACCGAATCGAACTGAACGCGACTGTCCAGTAGCCAGCCTGCAGTCTGGCAATAATCCCCAACGAAAAAAAATTTCCGAGAAACACTGCAACTCGCCTTTTGAGTCAAATGGTCCAAACTGATCACCATGCTGTCCTCTTCATGCCTGCTGTCCTCCATTCTGTCACCATGCTGTCCTCTTCATCCGTGCCCTCCAACATCAACCTGCAATAACAAGAAGGAAAACCGTCGGTGGCCGACGACTGGTAGTACACGAATATGGACAAAGAAAAACAAACAAAACACAACACAACAAGAAAAACAAATTAACCCAATCCCTCCCCCGCGCAACCGAATCGAACTGAACGCGACTGTCCAGTAGCCAGCCTGCAGTCTGGCAATAATCCCCAACGAAAAAAAATTTCCGAGAAACACTGCAACTCGCCTTTTGAGTCAAATGGTCCAAACTGATCACCATGCTGTCCTCTTCATGCCTGCTGTCCTCCATTCTGTCACCATGCTGTCCTCTTCATCCGTGCCCTCCAACATCAACCTGCAATAACAAGAAGGAAAACCGTCGGTGGCCGACGACTGGTAGTACACGAATATGGACAAAGAAAAACAAACAAAACACAACACAACAAGAAAAACAAATTAACCCAATCCCTCCCCCGCGCAACCGAATCGAACTGAACGCGACTGTCCAGTAGCCAGCCTGCAGTCTGGCAATAATCCCCAACGAAAAAAAAATTCCGAGAAACACTGCAACTCGCCTTTTGAGTCAAATGGTCCAAACTGATCACCATGCTGTCCTCTTCATGCCTGCTGTCCTCCATTCTGTCACCATGCTGTCCTCTTCATCCGTGCCCTCCAACATCAACCTGCAATAACAAGAAGGAAAACCGTCGGTGGCCGACGACTGGTAGTACACGAATATGGACAAAGAAAAACAAACAAAACACAACACAACAAGAAAAACAAATTAACCCAATCCCTCCCCCGCGCAACCGAATCGAACTGAACGCGACTGTCCAGTAGCCAGCCTGCAGTCTGGCAATAATCCCCAACGAAAAAAAAATTCCGAGAAACACTGCAACTCGCCTTTTGAGTCAAATGGTCCAAACTGATCACCATGCTGTCCTCTTCATGCCTGCTGTCCTCCATTCTGTCACCATGCTGTCCTCTTCATCCGTGCCCTCCAACATCAACCTGCAATAACAAGAAGGAAAACCGTCGGTGGCCGACGACTGGTAGTACACGAATATGGACAAAGAAAAACAAACAAAACACAACACAACAAGAAAAACAAATTAACCCAATCCCTCCCCCGCGCAACCGAATCGAACTGAACGCGACTGTCCAGTAGCCAGCCTGCAGTCTGGCAATAATCCCCAACGAAAAATTTTTTCCGAGAAACACTGCAACTCGCCTTTTGAGTCAAATGGTCCAAACTGATCACCATGCTGTCCTCTTCATGCCTGCTGTCCTCCATTCTGTCACCATGCTGTCCTCTTCATCCGTGCCCTCCAACATCAACCTGCAATAACAAGAAGGAAAACCGTCGGTGGCCGACGACTGGTAGTACACGAATATGGACAAAGAAAAACAAACAAAACACAACACAACAAGAAAAACAAATTAACCCAATCCCTCCCCCGCGCAACCGAATCGAACTGAACGCGACTGTCCAGTAGCCAGCCTGCAGTCTGGCAATAATCCCCAACGAAAAAAAATTTCCGAGAAACACTGCAACTCGCCTTTTGAGTCAAATGGTCCAAACTGATCACCATGCTGTCCTCTTCATGCCTGCTGTCCTCCATTCTGTCACCATGCTGTCCTCTTCATCCGTGCCCTCCAACATCAACCTGCAATAACAAGAAGGAAAACCGTCGGTGGCCGACGACTGGTAGTACACGAATATGGACAAAGAAAAACAAACAAAACACAACACAACAAGAAAAACAAATTAACCCAATCCCTCCCCCGCGCAACCGAATCGAACTGAACGCGACTGTCCAGTAGCCAGCCTGCAGTCTGGCAATAATCCCCAACGAAAAAAAATTTCCGAGAAACACTGCAACTCGCCTTTTGAGTCAAATGGTCCAAACTGATCACCATGCTGCCCTCTTCATGCCTGCTGTCCTCCATTCTGTCACCATGCTGTCCTCTTCATCCGTGCCCTCCAACATCAACCTGCAATAACAAGAAGGAAAACCGTCTGTGGCCGACGACTGGTAGTACACGAATATGGACAAAGAAAAACAAACAAAACACAACACAACAAGAAAAACAAATTAACCCAATCCCTCCCCCGCGCAACCGAATCGAACTGAACGCGACTGTCCAGTAGCCAGCCTGCAGTCTGGCAATAATCCCCAACGAAAAAAAAATTCCGAGAAACACTGCAACTCGCCTTTTGAGTCAAATGGTCCAAACTGATCACCATGCTGTCCTCTTCATGCCTGCTGTCCTCCATTCTGTCACCATGCTGTCCTCTTCATCCGTGCCCTCCAACATCAACCTGCAATAACAAGAAAGAAAACCGTCGGTGGCCGACGACTGGTAGTACACGAATATGGACAAAGAAAAACAAACAAAACACAACACAACAAGAAAAACAAATTAACCCAATCCCTCCCCCGCGCAACCGAATCGAACTGAACGCGACTGTCCAGTAGCCAGCACAAAGAAAAACAAACAAAACACAACACAACACAACAAGAAAAACAAATTAACCCAATCCCTCCCCCGCGCAACCGAATCGAACTGAACGCGACTGTCCAGTAGCCAGCACAAAGAAAAACAAACAAAACACAACACAACAAGAAAAACAAATTAACCCAATCCCTCCCCCGCGCAACCGAATCGAACTGAACGCGACTGTCCAGTAGCCAGCCTGCAGTCTGGCAATAATCCCCAACGAAAAAAAAATTCCGAGAAACACTGCAACTCGCCTTTTGAGTCAAATGGTCCAAACTGATCACCATGCTGTCCTCTTCATGCCTGCTGTCCTCCATTCTGTCACCATGCTGTCCTCTTCATCCGTGCCCTCCAACATCAACCTGCAATAACAAGAAGGAAAACCGTCGGTGGCCGACGACTGGTAGTACACGAATATGGACAAAGAAAAACAAACAAAACACAACACAACAAGAAAAACAAATTAACCCAATCCCTCCCCCGCGCAACCGAATCGAACTGAACGCGACTGTCAAGTAGCCACCACAAAGAAAAACAAACAAAACACAACACAACAAGAAAAACAAATTAACCCAATCCCTCCCCCGCGCAACCGAATCGAACTGAACGCGACTGTCCAGTAGCCAGCACAAAGAAAAACAAACAAAACACAACACAACAAGAAAAACAAATTAACCCAATCCCTCCCCCGCACAACCGAATCGAACTGAACGCGACTGTCCAGTAGCCAGCCTGCAATCTGGCAATAATCCCCAACGAAACAAAAATTCCGAGAAACACTGCAACTCGCCTTTTGAGTCAAATGGTCCAAACTGATCACCATGCTGTCCTCTTCATGCCTGCTGTCCTCCATTCTGTCACCATGCTGTCTTCTTCATCCGTGCCCTCCAACATCAACCTGCAATAACAAGAAGGAAAACCGTCGGTGGCCGACGACTGGTAGTACACGAATATGGACAAAGAAAAACAAACAAAACACAACACAACAAGAAAAACAAATTAACCCAATCCCTCCCCCGCGCAACCGAATCGAACTGAACGCGACTGTCCAGTAGCCAGCCTGCAGTCTGGCAATAATCCCCAACGAAAAAAAATTTCCGAGAAACACTGCAACTCGCCTTTTGAGTCAAATGGTCCAAACTGATCACCATGCTGTCCTCTTCATGCCTGCTGTCCTCCATTCTGTCACCATGCTGTCCTCTTCATCCGTGCCCTCCAACATCAACCTGCAATAACAAGAAGGAAAACCGTCGGTGGCCGACGACTGGTAGTACACGAATATGGACAAAGAAAAACAAACAAAACACAACACAACAAGAAAAACAAATTAACCCAATCCCTCCCCCGCGCAACCGAATCGAACTGAACGCGACTGTCCAGTAGCCAGCCTGCAGTCTGGCAATAATCCCCAACGAAAAAAAATTTCCGAGAAACACTGCAACTCGCCTTTTGAGTCAAATGGTCCAAACTGATCACCATGCTGTCCTCTTCATGCCTGCTGTCCTCCATTCTGTCACCATGCTGTCCTCTTCATCCGTGCCCTCCAACATCAACCTGCAATAACAAGAAGGAAAACCGTCGGTGGCCGACGACTGGTAGTACACGAATATGGACAAAGAAAAACAAACAAAACACAACACAACAAGAAAAACAAATTAACCCAATCCCTCCCCCGCGCAACCGAATCGAACTGAACGCGACTGTCCAGTAGCCAGCCTGCAGTCTGGCAATAATCCCCAACGAAAAAAAATTTCTGAGAAACACTGCAACTCGCCTTTTGAGTCAAATGGTCCAAACTGATCACCATGCTGTCCTCTTCATGCCTGCTGTCCTCCATTCTGTCACCATGCTGTCCTCTTCATCCGTGCCCTCCAACATCAACCTGCAATAACAAGAAGGAAAACCGTCGGTGGCCGACGACTGGTAGTACACGAATATGGACAAAGAAAAACAAACAAAACACAACACAACAAGAAAAACAAATTAACCCAATCCCTCCCCCGCGCAACCGAATCGAACTGAACGCGACTGTCCAGTAGCCAGCCTGCAGTCTGGCAATAATCCCCAACGAAAAAAAAATTCCGAGAAACACTGCAACTCGCCTTTTGAGTCAAATGGTCCAAACTGATCACCATGCTGTCCTCTTCATGCCTGCTGTCCTCCATTCTGTCACCATGCTGTCCTCTTCATCCGTGCCCTCCAACATCAACCTGCAATAACAAGAAGGAAAACCGTCGGTGGCCGACGACTGGTAGTACACGAATATGGACAAAGAAAAACAAACAAAACACAACACAACAAGAAAAACAAATTAACCCAATCCCTCCCCCGCGCAACCGAATCGAACTGAACGCGACTGTCCAGTAGCCAGCCTGCAGTCTGGCAATAATCCCCAACGAAAAAAAAATTCCGAGAAACACTGCAACTCGCCTTTTGAGTCAAATGGTCCAAACTGATCACCATGCTGTCCTCTTCATGCCTGCTGTCCTCCATTCTGTCACCATGCTGTCCTCTTCATCCGTGCCCTCCAACATCAACCTGCAATAACAAGAAGGAAAACCGTCGGTGGCCGACGACTGGTAGTACACGAATATGGACAAAGAAAAACAAACAAAACACAACACAACAAGAAAAACAAATTAACCCAATCCCTCCCCCGCGCAACCGAATCGAACTGAACGCGACTGTCCAGTAGCCAGCCTGCAGTCTGGCAATAATCCCCAACGAAAAATTTTTTCCGAGAAACACTGCAACTCGCCTTTTGAGTCAAATGGTCCAAACTGATCACCATGCTGTCCTCTTCATGCCTGCTGTCCTCCATTCTGTCACCATGCTGTCCTCTTCATCCGTGCCCTCCAACATCAACCTGCAATAACAAGAAGGAAAACCGTCGGTGGCCGACGACTGGTAGTACACGAATATGGACAAAGAAAAACAAACAAAACACAACACAACAAGAAAAACAAATTAACCCAATCCCTCCCCCGCGCAACCGAATCGAACTGAACGCGACTGTCCAGTAGCCAGCCTGCAGTCTGGCAATAATCCCCAACGAAAAAAAATTTCCGAGAAACACTGCAACTCGCCTTTTGAGTCAAATGGTCCAAACTGATCACCATGCTGTCCTCTTCATGCCTGCTGTCCTCCATTCTGTCACCATGCTGTCCTCTTCATCCGTGCCCTCCAACATCAACCTGCAATAACAAGAAGGAAAACCGTCGGTGGCCGACGACTGGTAGTACACGAATATGGACAAAGAAAAACAAACAAAACACAACACAACAAGAAAAACAAATTAACCCAATCCCTCCCCCGCGCAACCGAATCGAACTGAACGCGACTGTCCAGTAGCCAGCCTGCAGTCTGGCAATAATCCCCAACGAAAAAAAATTTCCGAGAAACACTGCAACTCGCCTTTTGAGTCAAATGGTCCAAACTGATCACCATGCTGCCCTCTTCATGCCTGCTGTCCTCCATTCTGTCACCATGCTGTCCTCTTCATCCGTGCCCTCCAACATCAACCTGCAATAACAAGAAGGAAAACCGTCTGTGGCCGACGACTGGTAGTACACGAATATGGACAAAGAAAAACAAACAAAACACAACACAACAAGAAAAACAAATTAACCCAATCCCTCCCCCGCGCAACCGAATCGAACTGAACGCGACTGTCCAGTAGCCAGCCTGCAGTCTGGCAATAATCCCCAACGAAAAAAAAATTCCGAGAAACACTGCAACTCGCCTTTTGAGTCAAATGGTCCAAACTGATCACCATGCTGTCCTCTTCATGCCTGCTGTCCTCCATTCTGTCACCATGCTGTCCTCTTCATCCGTGCCCTCCAACATCAACCTGCAATAACAAGAAAGAAAACCGTCGGTGGCCGACGACTGGTAGTACACGAATATGGACAAAGAAAAACAAACAAAACACAACACAACAAGAAAAACAAATTAACCCAATCCCTCCCCCGCGCAACCGAATCGAACTGAACGCGACTGTCCAGTAGCCAGCACAAAGAAAAACAAACAAAACACAACACAACAAGAAAAACAAATTAACCCAATCCCTCCCCCGCGCAACCGAATCGAACTGAACGCGACTGTCCAGTAGCCAGCACAAAGAAAAACAAACAAAACACAACACAACAAGAAAAACAAATTAACCCAATCCCTCCCCCGCGCAACCGAATCGAACTGAACGCGACTGTCCAGTAGCCAGCCTGCAGTCTGGCAATAATCCCCAACGAAAAAAAAATTCCGAGAAACACTGCAACTCGCCTTTTGAGTCAAATGGTCCAAACTGATCACCATGCTGTCCTCTTCATGCCTGCTGTCCTCCATTCTGTCACCATGCTGTCCTCTTCATCCGTGCCCTCCAACATCAACCTGCAATAACAAGAAGGAAAACCGTCGGTGGCCGACGACTGGTAGTACACGAATATGGACAAAGAAAAACAAACAAAACACAACACAACAAGAAAAACAAATTAACCCAATCCCTCCCCCGCGCAACCGAATCGAACTGAACGCGACTGTCCAGTAGCCAGCACAAAGAAAAACAAACAAAACACAACACAACAAGAAAAACAAATTAACCCAATCCCTCCCCCGCGCAACCGAATCGAACTGAACGCGACTGTCCAGTAGCCAGCACAAAGAAAAACAAACAAAACACAACACAACAAGAAAAACAAATTAACCCAATCCCTCCCCCGCACAACCGAATCGAACTGAACGCGACTGTCCAGTAGCCAGCCTGCAATCTGGCAATAATCCCCAACGAAACAAAAATTCCGAGAAACACTGCAACTCGCCTTTTGAGTCAAATGGTCCAAACTGATCACCATGCTGTCCTCTTCATGCCTGCTGTCCTCCATTCTGTCACCATGCTGTCTTCTTCATCCGTGCCCTCCAACATCAACCTGCGATAACAAGAAGGAAAACCGTCGGTGGCCGACGACTGGTAGTACACGAATATGGACAAAGAAAAACAAACAAAACACAACACAACAAGAAAAACAAATTAACCCAATCCCTCCCCCGCGCAACCGAATCGAACTGAACGCGACTGTCCAGTAGCCAGCACAAAGAAAAACAAACAAAACACAACACAACAAGAAAAACAAATTAACCCAATCCCTCCCCCGCGCAACCGAATCGAACTGAACGCGACTGTCCAGTAGCCAGCCTGCAGTCTGGCAATAATCCCCAACGAAAAAAAAATTCCGAGAAACACTGCAACTCGCCTTTTGAGTCAAATGGTCCAAACTGATCACCATGCTGTCCTCTTCATCCCTGCTGTCCTCCATTCTGTCACCATGCTGTCCTCTTCATCCGTGCCCTCCAACATCAACCTGCAATAACAAGAAGGAAAACCGTCGGTGGCCGACGACTGGTAGTACACGAATATGGACAAAGAAAAACAAACAAAACACAACACAACAAGAAAAACAAATTAACCCAATCCCTCCCCCGCGCAACCGAATCGAACTGAACGCGACTGTCCAGTAGCCAGCACAAAGAAAAACAAACAAAACACAACACAACAAGAAAAACAAATTAACCCAATCCCTCCCCCGCGCAACCGAATCGAACTGAACGCGACTGTCCAGTAGCCAGCCTGCAGTCTGGCAATAATCCCCAACGAAAAAAAAATTCCGAGAAACACTGCAACTCGCCTTTTGAGTCAAATGGTCCAAACTGATCACCATGCTGTCCTCTTCATGCCTGCTGTCCTCCATTCTGTCACCATGCTGTCTTCTTCATCCGTGCCCTCCAACATCAACCTACAATAACAAGAAGGAAAACCGTCGGTGGCCGACGACTGGTAGTACACGAATATGGACAAAGAAAAACAAACAAAACACAACACAACAAGAAAAACAAATTAACCCAATCCCTCCCCCGCGCAACCGAATCGAACTGAACGCGACTGTCCAGTAGCCAGCACAAAGAAAAACAAACAAAACACAACACAACAAGAAAAACAAATTAACCCAATCCCTCCCCCGCGCAACCGAATCGAACTGAACGCGACTGTCCAGTAGCCAGCCTGCAGTCTGGCAATAATCCCCAACGAAAAAAAAATTCCGAGAAACACTGCAACTCGCCTTTTGAGTCAAATGGTCCAAACTGATCACCATGCTGTCCTCTTCATGCCTGCTGTCCTCCATTCTGTCACCATGCTGTCCTCTTCATCCGTGCCCTCCAACATCAACCTGCAATAACAAGAAGGAAAACCGTCGGTGGCCGACGACTGGTAGTACACGAATATGGACAAAGAAAAACAAACAAAACACAACACAACAAGAAAAACAAATTAACCCAATCCCTCCCCCGCGCAACCGAATCGAACTGAACGCGACTGTCCAGTAGCCAGCCTGCAGTCTGGCAATAATCCCCAACGAAAAAAAAATTCCGAGAAACACTGCAACTCGCCTTTTGAGTCAAATGGTCCAAACTGATCACCATGCTGTCCTCTTCATGCCTGCTGTCCTCCATTCTGTCACCATGCTGTCCTCTTCATCCGTGCCCTCCAACATCAACCTGCAATAACAAGAAGGAAAACCGTCGGTGGCCGACGACTGGTAGTACACGAATATGGACAAAGAAAAACAAACAAAACACAACACAACAAGAAAAACAAATTAACCCAATCCCTCCCCCGCGCAACCGAATCGAACTGAACGCGACTGTCCAGTAGCCAGCCTGCAGTCTGGCAATAATCCCCAACGAAAAAAAATTTCCGAGAAACACTGCAACTCGCCTTTTGAGTCAAATGGTCCAAACTGATCACCATGCTGTCCTCTTCATGCCTGCTGTCCTCCATTCTGTCACCATGCTGTCCTCTTCATCCGTGCCCTCCAACATCAACCTGCAATAACAAGAAGGAAAACCGTCGGTGGCCGACGACTGGTAGTACACGAATATGGACAAAGAAAAACAAACAAAACACAACACAACAAGAAAAACAAATTAACCCAATCCCTCCCCCGCGCAACCGAATCGAACTGAACGCGACTGTCCAGTAGCCAGCCTGCAGTCTGGCAATAATCCCCAACGAAAAAAAATTTCCGAGAAACACTGCAACTCGCCTTTTGAGTCAAATGGTCCAAACTGATCACCATGCTGTCCTCTTCATGCCTGCTGTCCTCCATTCTGTCACCATGCTGTCCTCTTCATCCGTGCCCTCCAACATCAACCTGCAATAACAAGAAGGAAAACCGTCGGTGGCCGACGACTGGTAGTACACGAATATGGACAAAGAAAAACAAACAAAACACAACACAACAAGAAAAACAAATTAACCCAATCCCTCCCCCGCGCAACCGAATCGAACTGAACGCGACTGTCCAGTAGCCAGCCTGCAGTCTGGCAATAATCCCCAACGAAAAAAATTTTCCGAGAAACACTGCAACTCGCCTTTTGAGTCAAATGGTCCAAACTGATCACCATGCTGTCCTCTTCATGCCTGCTGTCCTCCATTCTGTCACCATGCTGTCCTCTTCATCCGTGCCTTCCAACATCAACCTGCAATAACAAGAAGGAAAACCGTCGGTGGCCGACGACTGGTAGTACACGAATATGGACAAAGAAAAACAAACAAAACACAACACAACAAGAAAAACAAATTAACCCAATCCCTCCCCCGCGCAACCGAATCGAACTGAACGCGACTGTCCAGTAGCCAGCCTGCAGTCTGGCAATAATCCCCAACGAAAAAAAATTTCCGAGAAACACTGCAACTCGCCTTTTGAGTCAAATGGTCCAAACTGATCACCATGCTGTCCTCTTCATGCCTGCTGTCCTCCATTCTGTCACCATGCTGTCCTCTTCATCCGTGCCCTCCAACATCAACCTGCAATAACAAGAAGGAAAACCGTCGGTGGCCGACGACTGGTAGTACACGAATATGGACAAAGAAAAACAAACAAAACACAACACAACAAGAAAAACAAATTAACCCAATCCCTCCCCCGCGCAACCGAATCGAACTGAACGCGACTGTCCAGTAGCCAGCCTGCAGTCTGGCAATAATCCCCAACGAAAAAAAAAATTCCGAGAAACACTGCAACTCGCCTTTTGAGTCAAATGGTCCAAACTGATCACCATGCTGTCCTCTTCATGCCTGCTGTCCTCCATTCTGTCACCATGCTGTCCTCTTCATCCGTGCCCTCCAACATCAACCTGCAATAACAAGAAGGAAAACCGTCGGTGGCCGACGACTGGTAGTACACGAATATGGACAAAGAAAAACAAACAAAACACAACACAACAAGAAAAACAAATTAACCCAATCCCTCCCCCGCGCAACCGAATCGAACTGAACGCGACTGTCCAGTAGCCAGCCTGCAGTCTGGCAATAATCCCCAACGAAAAAAAATTTCCGAGAAACACTGCAACTCGCCTTTTGAGTCAAATGGTCCAAACTGATCACCATGCTGTCCTCTTCATGCCTGCTGTCCTCCATTCTGTCACCATGCTGTCCTCTTCATCCGTGCCCTCCAACATCAACCTGCAATAACAAGAAGGAAAACCGTCGGTGGCCGACGACTGGTAGTACACGAATATGGACAAAGAAAAACAAACAAAACACAACACAACAAGAAAAACAAATTAACCCAATCCCTCCCCCGCGCAACCGAATCGAACTGAACGCGACTGTCCAGTAGCCAGCCTGCAGTCTGGCAATAATCCCCAACGAAAAAAAATTTCCGAGAAACACTGCAACTCGCCTTTTGAGTCAAATGGTCCAAACTGATCACCATGCTGTCCTCTTCATGCCTGCTGTCCTCCATTCTGTCACCATGCTGTCCTCTTCATCCGTGCCCTCCAACATCAACCTGCAATAACAAGAAGGAAAACCGTCGGTGGCCGACGACTGGTAGTACACGAATATGGACAAAGAAAAACAAACAAAACACAACACAACAAGAAAAACAAATTAACCCAATCCCTCCCCCGCGCAACCGAATCGAACTGAACGCGACTGTCCAGTAGCCAGCCTGCAGTCTGGCAATAATCCCCAACGAAAAAAAATTTCCGAGAAACACTGCAACTCGCCTTTTGAGTCAAATGGTCCAAACTGATCACCATGCTGTCCTCTTCATGCCTGCTGTCCTCCATTCTGTCACCATGCTGTCCTCTTCATCCGTGCCCTCCAACATCAACCTGCAATAACAAGAAGGAAAACCGTCGGTGGCCGACGACTGGTAGTACACGAATATGGACAAAGAAAAACAAACAAAACACAACACAACAAGAAAAACAAATTAACCCAATCCCTCCCCCGCGCAACCGAATCGAACTGAACGCGACTGTCCAGTAGCCAGCCTGCAGTCTGGCAATAATCCCCAACGAAAAAAAATTTCCGAGAAACACTGCAACTCGCCTTTTGAGTCAAATGGTCCAAACTGATCACCATGCTGTCCTCTTCATGCCTGCTGTCCTCCATTCTGTCACCATGCTGTCCTCTTCATCCGTGCCCTCCAACATCAACCTGCAATAACAAGAAGGAAAACCGTCGGTGGCCGACGACTGGTAGTACACGAATATGGACAAAGAAAAACAAACAAAACACAACACAACAAGAAAAACAAATTAACCCAATCCCTCCCCCGCGCAACCGAATCGAACTGAACGCGACTGTCCAGTAGCCAGCCTGCAGTCTGGCAATAATCCCCAACGAAAAAAAAATTCCGAGAAACACTGCAACTCGCCTTTTGAGTCAAATGGTCCAAACTGATCACCATGCTGTCCTCTTCATGCCTGCTGTCCTCCATTCTGTCACCATGCTGTCCTCTTCATCCGTGCCCTCCAACATCAACCTGCAATAACAAGAAGGAAAACCGTCGGTGGCCGACGACTGGTAGTACCAATATGGACAAAGAAAAACAAACAAAACACAACACAACAAGAAAAACAAATTAACCCAATCCCTCCCCCGCGCAACCGAATCGAACTGAACGCGACTGTCCAGTAGCCAGCCTGCAGTCTGGCAATAATCCCCAACGAAAAAAAATTTCCGAGAAACACTGCAACTCGCCTTTTGAGTCAAATGGTCCAAACTGATCACCATGCTGTCCTCTTCATGCCTGCTGTCCTCCATTCTGTCACCATGCTGTCCTCTTCATCCGTGCCCTCCAACATCAACCTGCAATAACAAGAAGGAAAACCGTCGGTGGCCGACGACTGGTAGTACACGAATATGGACAAAGAAAAACAAACAAAACACAACACAACAAGAAAAACAAATTAACCCAATCCCTCCCCCGCGCAACCGAATCGAACTGAACGCGACTGTCCAGTAGCCAGCCTGCAGTCTGGCAATAATCCCCAACGAAAAATTTTTTCCGAGAAACACTGCAACTCGCCTTTTGAGTCAAATGGTCCAAACTGATCACCATGCTGTCCTCTTCATGCCTGCTGTCCTCCATTCTGTCACCATGCTGTCCTCTTCATCCGTGCCCTCCAACATCAACCTGCAATAACAAGAAGGAAAACCGTCGGTGGCCGACGACTGGTAGTACACGAATATGGACAAAGAAAAACAAACAAAACACAACACAACAAGAAAAACAAATTAACCCAATCCCTCCCCCGCGCAACCGAATCGAACTGAACGCGACTGTCCAGTAGCCAGTCTGCAGTCTGGCAATAATCCCCAACGAAAAAAAATTTCCGAGAAACACTGCAACTCGCCTTTTGAGTCAAATGGTCCAAACTGATCACCATGCTGTCCTCTTCATGCCTGCTGTCCTCCATTCTGTCACCATGCTGTCCTCTTCATCCGTGCCCTCCAACATCAACCTGCAATAACAAGAAGGAAAACCGTCGGTGGCCGACGACTGGTAGTACACGAATATGGACAAAGAAAAACAAACAAAACACAACACAACAAGAAAAACAAATTAACCCAATCCCTCCCCCGCGCAACCGAATCGAACTGAACGCGACTGTCCAGTAGCCAGCCTGCAGTCTGGCAATAATCCCCAACGAAAAAAAATTTCCGAGAAACACTGCAACTCGCCTTTTGAGTCAAATGGTCCAAACTGATCACCATGCTGCCCTCTTCATGCCTGCTGTCCTCCATTCTGTCACCATGCTGTCCTCTTCATCCGTGCCCTCCAACATCAACCTGCAATAACAAGAAGGAAAACCGTCTGTGGCCGACGACTGGTAGTACACGAATATGGACAAAGAAAAACAAACAAAACACAACACAACAAGAAAAACAAATTAACCCAATCCCTCCCCCGCGCAACCGAATCGAACTGAACGCGACTGTCCAGTAGCCAGCCTGCAGTCTGGCAATAATCCCCAACGAAAAAAAAATTCCGAGAAACACTGCAACTCGCCTTTTGAGTCAAATGGTCCAAACTGATCACCATGCTGTCCTCTTCATGCCTGCTGTCCTCCATTCTGTCACCATGCTGTCCTCTTCATCCGTGCCCTCCAACATCAACCTGCAATAACAAGAAAGAAAACCGTCGGTGGCCGACGACTGGTAGTACACGAATATGGACAAAGAAAAACAAACAAAACACAACACAACAAGAAAAACAAATTAACCCAATCCCTCCCCCGCGCAACCGAATCGAACTGAACGCGACTGTCCAGTAGCCAGCACAAAGAAAAACAAACAAAACACAACACAACAAGAAAAACAAATTAACCCAATCCCTCCCCCGCGCAACCGAATCGAACTGAACGCGACTGTCCAGTAGCCAGCACAAAGAAAAACAAACAAAACACAACACAACAAGAAAAACAAATTAACCCAATCCCTCCCCCGCGCAACCGAATCGAACTGAACGCGACTGTCCAGTAGCCAGCCTGCAGTCTGGCAATAATCCCCAACGAAAAAAAAATTCCGAGAAACACTGCAACTCGCCTTTTGAGTCAAATGGTCCAAACTGATCACCATGCTGTCCTCTTCATGCCTGCTGTCCTCCATTCTGTCACCATGCTGTCCTCTTCATCCGTGCCCTCCAACATCAACCTGCAATAACAAGAAGGAAAACCGTCGGTGGCCGACGACTGGTAGTACACGAATATGGACAAAGAAAAACAAACAAAACACAACACAACAAGAAAAACAAATTAACCCAATCCCTCCCCCGCGCAACCGAATCGAACTGAACGCGACTGTCCAGTAGCCAGCACAAAGAAAAACAAACAAAACACAACACAACAAGAAAAACAAATTAACCCAATCCCTCCCCCGCGCAACCGAATCGAACTGAACGCGACTGTCCAGTAGCCAGCACAAAGAAAAACAAACAAAACACAACACAACAAGAAAAACAAATTAACCCAATCCCTCCCCCGCACAACCGAATCGAACTGAACGCGACTGTCCAGTAGCCAGCCTGCAATCTGGCAATAATCCCCAACGAAACAAAAATTCCGAGAAACACTGCAACTCGCCTTTTGAGTCAAATGGTCCAAACTGATCACCATGCTGTCCTCTTCATGCCTGCTGTCCTCCATTCTGTCACCATGCTGTCTTCTTCATCCGTGCCCTCCAACATCAACCTGCAATAACAAGAAGGAAAACCGTCGGTGGCCGACGACTGGTAGTACACGAATATGGACAAAGAAAAACAAACAAAACACAACACAACAAGAAAAACAAATTAACCCAATCCCTCCCCCGCGCAACCGAATCGAACTGAACGCGACTGTCCAGTAGCCAGCACAAAGAAAAACAAACAAAACACAACACAACAAGAAAAACAAATTAACCCAATCCCTCCCCCGCGCAACCGAATCGAACTGAACGCGACTGTCCAGTAGCCAGCCTGCAGTCTGGCAATAATCCCCAACGAAAAAAAAATTCCGAGAAACACTGCAACTCGCCTTTTGAGTCAAATGGTCCAAACTGATCACCATGCTGTCCTCTTCATCCCTGCTGTCCTCCATTCTGTCACCATGCTGTCCTCTTCATCCGTGCCCTCCAACATCAACCTGCAATAACAAGAAGGAAAACCGTCGGTGGCCGACGACTGGTAGTACACGAATATGGACAAAGAAAAACAAACAAAACACAACACAACAAGAAAAACAAATTAACCCAATCCCTCCCCCGCGCAACCGAATCGAACTGAACGCGACTGTCCAGTAGCCAGCACAAAGAAAAACAAACAAAACACAACACAACAAGAAAAACAAATTAACCCAATCCCTCCCCCGCGCAACCGAATCGAACTGAACGCGACTGTCCAGTAGCCAGCCTGCAGTCTGGCAATAATCCCCAACGAAAAAAAAATTCCGAGAAACACTGCAACTCGCCTTTTGAGTCAAATGGTCCAAACTGATCACCATGCTGTCCTCTTCATGCCTGCTGTCCTCCATTCTGTCACCATGCTGTCTTCTTCATCCGTGCCCTCCAACATCAACCTACAATAACAAGAAGGAAAACCGTCGGTGGCCGACGACTGGTAGTACACGAATATGGACAAAGAAAAACAAACAAAACACAACACAACAAGAAAAACAAATTAACCCAATCCCTCCCCCGCGCAACCGAATCGAACTGAACGCGACTGTCCAGTAGCCAGCACAAAGAAAAACAAACAAAACACAACACAACAAGAAAAACAAATTAACCCAATCCCTCCCCCGCGCTACCGAATCGAACTGAACGCGACTGTCCAGTAGCCAGCACAAAGAAAAACAAACAAAACACAACACAACAAGAAAAACAAATTAACCCAATCCCTCCCCCGCGCAACCGAATCGAACTGAACGCGACTGTCCAGTAGCCAGCCTGCAGTCTGGCAATAATCCCCAACGAAAAAAAAATTCCGAGAAACACTGCAACTCGCCTTTTGAGTCAAATGGTCCAAACTGATCACCATGCTGTCCTCTTCATGCCTGCTGTCCTCCATTCTGTCACCATGCTGTCCTCTTCATCCGTGCCCTCCAACATCAACCTGCAATAACAAGAAGGAAAACCGTCGGTGGCCGACGACTGGTAGTACACGAATATGGACAAAGAAAAACAAACAAAACACAACACAACAAGAAAAACAAATTAACCCAATCCCTCCCCCGCGCAACCGAATCGAACTGAACGCGACTGTCCAGTAGCCAGCACAAAGAAAAACAAACAAAACACAACACAACAAGAAAAACAAATTAACCCAATCCCTCCCCCGCGCAACCGAATCGAACTGAACGCGACTGTCCAGTAGCCAGCACAAAGAAAAACAAACAAAACACAACACAACAAGAAAAACAAATTAACCCAATCCCTCCCCCGCGCAACCGAATCGAACTGAACGCGACTGTCCAGTAGCCAGCCTGCAGTCTGGCAATAATCCCCAACGAAAAAAAAATTCCGAGAAACACTGCAACTCGCCTTTTGAGTCAAATGGTCCAAACTGATCACCATGCTGTCCTCTTCATGCCTGCTGTACTCCATTCTGTCACCATGCTGTCTTCTTCATCCGTGCCCTCCAACATCAACCTGCAATAACAAGAAGGAAAACCGTCGGTGGCCGACGACTGGTAGTACACGAATATGGACAAAGAAAAACAAACAAAACACAACACAACAAGAAAAACAAATTAACCCAATCCCTCCCCCGCGCAACCGAATCGAACTGAACGCGACTGTCCAGTAGCCAGCACAAAGAAAAACAAACAAAACACAACACAACAAGAAAAACAAATTAACCCAATCCCTCCCCCGCGCAACCGAATCGAACTGAACGCGACTGTCCAGTAGCCAGCCTGCAGTCTGGCAATAATCCCCAACGAAAAAAAAATTCCGAGAAACACTGCAACTCGCCTTTTGAGTCAAATGGTCCAAACTGATCACCATGCTGTCCTCTTCATGCCTGCTGTCCTCCATTCTGTCACCATGCTGTCCTCTTCATCCGTGCCCTCCAACATCAACCTGCAATAACAAGAAGGAAAACCGTCGGTGGCCGACGACTGGTAGTACACGAATATGGACAAAGAAAAACAAACAAAACACAACACAACAAGAAAAACAAATTAACCCAATCCCTCCCCCGCGCAACCGAATCGAACTGAACGCGACTGTCCAGTAGCCAGCACAAAGAAAAACAAACAAAACACAACACAACAAGAAAAACAAATTAACCCAATCCCTCCCCCGCGCAACCGAATCGAACTGAACGCGACTGTCCAGTAGCCAGCACAAAGAAAAACAAACAAAACACAACACAACAAGAAAAACAAATTAACCCAATCCCTCCCCCGCGCAACCGAATCGAACTGAACGCGACTGTCCAGTAGCCAGCACAAAGAAAAACAAACAAAACACAACACAACAAGAAAAACAAATTAACCCAATCCCTCCCCCGCGCAACCGAATCGAACTGAACGCGACTGTCCAGTAGCCAGCACAAAGAAAAACAAACAAAACACAACACAACAAGAAAAACAAATTAACCCAATCCCTCCCCCGCGCAACCGAATCGAACTGAACGCGACTGTCCAGTAGCCAGCCTGCAGTCTGGCAATAATCCCCAAGGAAAAAAAAATTCCGAGAAACACTGCAACTCGCCTTTTGAGTCAAATGGTCCAAACTGATCACCATGCTGTCCTCTTCATGCCTGCTGTCCTCCATTCTGTCACCATGCTGTCCTCTTCATCCGTGCCCTCCAACATCAACCTGCAATAACAAGAAGGAAAACCGTCGGTGGCCGGCGACTGGTAGTACACGAATATGGACAAAGAAAAACAAACAAAACACAACACAACAAGAAAAACAAATTAACCCAATCCCTCCCCCGCGCAACCGAATCGAACTGAACGCGACTGTCCAGTAGCCAGCACAAAGAAAAACAAACAAAACACAACACAACAAGAAAAACAAATTAACCCAATCCCTCCCCCGCGCAACCGAATCGAACTGAACGCGACTGTCCAGTAGCCAGCACAAAGAAAAACAAACAAAACACAACACAACAAGAAAAACAAATTAACCCAATCCCTCCCCCGCGCAACCGAATCGAACTGAACGCGACTGTCCAGTAGCCAGCCTGCAGTCTGGCAATAATCCCCAACGAAAAAAAAATTCCGAGAAACACTGCAACTCGCCTTTTGAGTCAAATGGTCCAAACTGATCACCATGCTGTCCTCTTCATGCCTGCTGTCCTCCATTCTGTCACCATGCTGTCTTCTTCATCCGTGCCCTCCAACATCAACCTGCAATAACAAGAAGGAAAACCGTCGGTGGCCGACGACTGGTAGTACACGAATATGGACAAAGAAAAACAAACAAAACACAACACAACAAGAAAAACAAATTAACCCAATCCCTCCCCCGCGCAACCGAATCGAACTGAACGCGACTGTCCAGTAGCCAGCACAAAGAAAAACAAACAAAACACAACACAACAAGAAAAACAAATTAACCCAATCCCTCCCCCGCGCAACCGAATCGAACTGAACGCGACTGTCCAGTAGCCAGCCTGCAGTCTGGCAATAATCCCCAACGAAAAAAAAATTCCGAGAAACACTGCAACTCGCCTTTTGAGTCAAATGGTCCAAACTGATCACCATGCTGTCCTCTTCATCCCTGCTGTCCTCCATTCTGTCACCATGCTGTCCTCTTCATCCGTGCCCTCCAACATCAACCTGCAATAACAAGAAGGAAAACCGTCGGTGGCCGACGACTGGTAGTACACGAATATGGACAAAGAAAAACAAACAAAACACAACACAACAAGAAAAACAAATTAACCCAATCCCTCCCCCGCGCAACCGAATCGAACTGAACGCGACTGTCCAGTAGCCAGCACAAAGAAAAACAAACAAAACACAACACAACAAGAAAAACAAATTAACCCAATCCCTCCCCCGAGCAACCGAATCGAACTGAACGCGACTGTCCAGTAGCCAGCACAAAGAAAAACAAACAAAACACAACACAACAAGAAAAACAAATTAACCCAATCCCTCCCCCGCGCAACCGAATCGAACTGAACGCGACTGTCCAGTAGCCAGCCTGCAGTCTGGCAATAATCCCCAACGAAAAAAAAATTCCGAGAAACACTGCAACTCGCCTTTTGAGTCAAATGGTCCAAACTGATCACCATGCTGTCCTCTTCATGCCTGCTGTCCTCCATTCTGTCACCATGCTGTCCTCTTCATCCGTGCCCTCCAACACCAACCTGCAATAACAAGAAGGAAAACCGTCGGTGGCCGACGACTGGTAGTACACGAATATGGACAAAGAAAAACAAACAAAACACAACACAACAAGAAAAACAAATTAACCCAATCCCTCCCCCGCGCAACCGAATCGAACTGAACGCGACTGTCCAGTAGCCAGCACAAAGAAAAACAAACAAAACACAACACAACAAGAAAAACAAATTAACCCAATCCCTCCCCCGCGCAACCGAATTGAACTGAACGCGACTGTCCAGTAGCCAGCACAAAGAAAAACAAACAAAACACAACACAACAAGAAAAACAAATTAACCCAATCCCTCCCCCGCGCAACCGAATCGAACTGAACGCGACTGTCCAGTAGCCAGCCTGCAGTCTGGCAATAATCCCCAACGAAAAAAAAATTCCGAGAAACACTGCAACTCGCCTTTTGAGTCAAATGGTCCAAACTGATCACCATGCTGTCCTCTTCATGCCTGCTGTCCTCCATTCCGTCACCATGCTGTCTTCTTCATCCGTGCCCTCCAACATCAACCTGCAATAACAAGAAGGAAAACCGTCGGTGGCCGACGACTGGTAGTACACGAATATGGACAAAGAAAAACAAACAAAACACAACACAACAAGAAAAACAAATTAACCCAATCCCTCCCCCGCGCAACCGAATCGAACTGAACGCGACTGTCCAGTAGCCAGCACAAAGAAAAACAAACAAAACACAACACAACAAGAAAAACAAATTAACCCAATCCCTCCCCCGCGCAACCGAATCGAACTGAACGCGACTGTCTAGTAGCCAGCCTGCAGTCTGGCAATAATCCCCAACGAAAAAAAAATTCCGAGAAACACTGCAACTCGCCTTTTGAGTCAAATGGTCCAAACTGATCACCATGCTGTCCTCTTCATCCCTGCTGTCCTCCATTCTGTCACCATGCTGTCCTCTTCATCCGTGCCCTCCAACATCAACCTGCAATAACAAGAAGGAAAACCGTCGGTGGCCGACGACTGGTAGTACACGAATATGGACAAAGAAAAACAAACAAAACACAACACAACAAGAAAAACAAATTAACCCAATCCCTCCCCCGCGCAACCGAATCGAACTGAACGCGACTGTCCAGTAGCCAGCACAAAGAAAAACAAACAAAACACAACACAACAAGAAAAACAAATTAACCCAATCCCTCCCCCGCGCAACCGAATCGAACTGAACGCGACTGTCCAGTAGCCAGCACAAAGAAAAACAAACAAAACACAACACAACAAGAAAAACAAATTAACCCAATCCCTCCCCCGCGCAACCGAATCGAACTGAACGCGACTGTCCAGTAGCCAGCCTGCAGTCTGGCAATAATCCCCAACGAAAAAAAAATTCCGAGAAACACTGCAACTCGCCTTTTGAGTCAAATGGTCCAAACTGATCACCATGCTGTCCTCTTCATGCCTGCTGTCCTCCATTCTGTCACCATGCTGTCCACTTCATCCGTGCCCTCCAACATCAACCTGCAATAACAAGAAGGAAAACCGTCGGTGGCCGACGACTGGTAGTACACGAATATGGACAAAGAAAAACAAACAAAACACAACACAACAAGAAAAACAAATTAACCCAATCCCTCCCCCGCGCAACCGAATCGAACTGAACGCGACTGTCCAGTAGCCAGCACAAAGAAAAACAAACAAAACACAACACAACAAGAAAAACAAATTAACCCAATCCCTCCCCCGCGCAACCGAATCGAACTGAACGCGACTGTCCAGTAGCCAGCACAAAGAAAAACAAACAAAACACAACACAACAAGAAAAACAAATTAACCCAATCCCTCCCCCGCGCAACCGAATCGAACTGAACGCGACTGTCCAGTAGCCAGCCTGCAGTCTGGCAATAATCCCCAACGAAAAAAAAATTCCGAGAAACACTGCAACTCGCCTTTTGAGTCAAATGGTCCAAACTGATCACCATGCTGTCCTCTTCATGCCTGCTGTCCTCCATTCTGTCACCATGCTGTCTTCTTCATCCGTGCCCTCCAACATCAACCTGCAATAACAAGAAGGAAAACCGTCGGTGGCCGACGACTGGTAGTACACGAATATGGACAAAGAAAAACAAACAAAACACAACACAACAAGAAAAACAAATTAACCCAATCCCTCCCCCGCGCAACCGAATCGAACTGAACGCGACTGTCCAGTAGCCAGCACAAAGAAAAACAAACAAAACACAACACAACAAGAAAAACAAATTAACCCAATCCCTCCCCCGCGCAACCGAATCGAACTGAACGCGACTGTCCAGTAGCCAGCACAAAGAAAAACAAACAAAACACAACACAACAAGAAAAACAAATTAACCCAATCCCTCCCCCGCGGAACCGAATCGAACTGAACGCGACTGTCCAGTAGCCAGCCTGCAGTCTGGCAATAATCCCCAACGGAAAAAAAATTCCGAGAAACACTGCAACTCGCCTTTTGAGTCAAATGGTCCAAACTGATCACCATGCTGTCCTCTTCATGCCTGCTGTCCTCCATTCTGTCACCATGCTGTCTTCTTAATCCGTGCCCTCCAACATCAACCTGCAATAACAAGAAGGAAAACCGTCGGTGGCCGACGACTGGTAGTACACGAATATGGACAAAGAAAAACAAACAAAACACAACACAACAAGAAAAACAAATTAACCCAATCCCTCCCCCGCGCAACCGAATCGAACTGAACGCGACTGTCCAGTAGCCAGCACAAAGAAAAACAAACAAAACACAACACAACAAGAAAAACAAATTAACCCAATCCCTCCCCCGCGCAACCGAATCGAACTGAACGCGACTGTCCAGTAGCCAGCCTGCAGTCTGGCAATAATCCCCAACGAAAAAAAAATTCCGAGAAACACTGCAACTCGCCTTTTGAGTCAAATGGTCCAAACTGATCACCATGCTGTCCTCTTCATGCCTGCTGTCCTCCATTCTGTCACCATGCTGTCCTCTTCATCCGTGCCCTCCAACATCAACCTGCAATAACAAGAAGGAAAACCGTCGGTGGCCGACGACTGGTAGTACACGAATATGGACAAAGAAAAACAAACAAAACACAACACAACAAGAAAAACAAATTAACCCAATCCCTCCCCCGCGCAACCGAATCGAACTGAACGCGACTGTCCAGTAGCCAGCACAAAGAAAAACAAACAAAACACAACACAACAAGAAAAACAAATTAACCCAATCCCTCCCCCGCGCAACCGAATCGAACTGAACGCGACTGTCCAGTAGCCAGCACAAAGAAAAACAAACAAAACACAACACAACAAAAAAAACAAATTAACCCAATCCCTCCCCCGCACAACCGAATCGAACTGAACGCGACTGTCCAGTAGCCAGCCTGCAGTCTGGCAATAATCCCCAACGAAAAAAAAATTCCGAGAAACACTGCAACTCGCCTTTTGAGTCAAATGGTCCAAACTGATCACCATGCTGTCCTCTTCATGCCTGCTGTCCTCCATTCTGTCACCATGCTGTCCTCTTCATCCGTGCCCTCCAACATCAACCTGCAATAACAAGAAGGAAAACCGTCGGTGGCCGACGACTGGTAGTACACGAATATGGACAAAGAAAAACAAACAAAACACAACACAACAAGAAAAACAAATTAACCCAATCCCTCCCCCGCGCAACCGAATCGAACTGAACGCGACTGTCCAGTAGCCAGCACAAAGAAAAACAAACAAAACACAACACAACAAGAAAAACAAATTAACCCAATCCCTCCCCCGCGCAACCGAATCGAACTGAACGCGACTGTCCAGTAGCCAGCCTGCAGTCTGGCAATAATCCCCAACGAAAAAAAAATTCCGAGAAACACTGCAACTCGCCTTTTGAGTCAAATGGTCCAAACTGATCACCATGCTGTCCTCTTCATCCCTGCTGTCCTCCATTCTGTCACCATGCTGTCCTCTTCATCCGTGCCCTCCAACATCAACCTGCAATAACAAGAAGGAAAACCGTCGGTGGCCGACGACTGGTAGTACACGAATATGGACAAAGAAAAACAAACAAAACACAACACAACAAGAAAAACAAATTAACCCAATCCCTCCCCCGCGCAACCGAATCGAACTGAACGCGACTGTCCAGTAGCCAGCACAAAGAAAAACAAACAAAACACAACACAACAAGAAAAACAAATTAACCCAATCCCTCCCCCGCGCAACCGAATCGAACTGAACGCGACTGTCCAGTAGCCAGCACAAAGAAAAACAAACAAAACACAACACAACAAGAAAAACAAATTAACCCAATCCCTCCCCCGCGCAACCGAATCGAACTGAACGCGACTGTCCAGTAGCCAGCCTGCAGTCTGGCAATAATCCCCAACGAAAAAAAAATTCCGAGAAACACTGCAACTCGCCTTTTGAGTCAAATGGTCCAAACTGATCACCATGCTGTCCTCTTCATGCCTGCTGTCCTCCATTCTGTCACCATGCTGTCCTCTTCATCCGTGCCCTCCAACATCAACCTGCAATAACAAGAAGGAAAACCGTCGGTGGCCGACGACTGGTAGTACACGAATATGGACAAAGAAAAACAAACAAAACACAACACAACAAGAAAAACAAATTAACCGAATCCCTCCCCCGCGCAATCGAATCGAACTGAACGCGACTGTCCAGTAGCCAGCACAAAGAAAAACAAACAAAACACAACACAACAAGAAAAACAAATTAACCCAATCCCTCCCCCGCGCAACCGAATCGAACTGAACGCGACTGTCCAGTAGCCAGCACAAAGAAAAACAAACAAAACACAACACAACAAGAAAAACAAATTAACCCAATCCCTCCCCCGCGCAACCGAATCGAACTGAACGCGACTGTCCAGTAGCCAGCCTGCAGTCTGGCAATAATCCCCAACGAAAAAAAAATTCCGAGAAACACTGCAACTCGCCTTTTGAGTCAAATGGTCCAAACTGATCACCATGCTGTCCTCTTCATGCCTGCTGTCCTCCATTCTGTCACCATGCTGTCCTCTTCATCCGTGCCCTCCAACATCAACCTGCAATAACAAGAAGGAAAACCGTCGGTGGCCGACGACTGGTAGTACACGAATATGGACAAAGAAAAACAAACAAAACACAACACAACAAGAAAAACAAATTAACCCAATCCCTCCCCCGCGCAACCGAATCGAACTGAACGCGACTGTCCAGTAGCCAGCACAAAGAAAAACAAACAAAACACAACACAACAAGAAAAACAAATTAACCCAATCCCTCCCCCGCGCAACCGAATCGAACTGAACGCGACTGTCCAGTAGCCAGCCTGCAGTCTGGCAATAATCCCCAACGAAAAAAAAATTCCGAGAAACACTGCAACTCGCCTTTTGAGTCAAATGGTCCAAACTGATCACCATGCTGTCCTCTTCATCCCTGCTGTCCTCCATTCTGTCACCATGCTGTCCTCTTCATCCGTGCCCTCCAACATCAACCTGCAATAACAAGAAGGAAAACCGTCGGTGGCCGACGACTGGTAGTACACGAATATGGACAAAGAAAAACAAACAAAACACAACACAACAAGAAAAACAAATTAACCCAATCCCTCCCCCGCGCAACCGAATCGAACTGAACGCGACTGTCCAGTAGCCAGCACAAAGAAAAACAAACAAAACACAACACAACAAGAAAAACAAATTAACCCAATCCCTCCCCCGCGCAACCGAATCGAACTGAACGCGACTGTCCAGTAGCCAGCACAAAGAAAAACAAACAAAACACAACACAACAAGAAAAACAAATTAACCCAATCCCTCCCCCGCGCAACCGAATCGAACTGAACGCGACTGTCCAGTAGCCAGCCTGCAGTCTGGCAATAATCCCCAACGAAAAAAAAATTCCGAGAAACACTGCAACTCGCCTTTTGAGTCAAATGGTCCAAACTGATCACCATGCTGTCCTCTTCATGCCTGCTGTCCTCCATTCTGTCACCATGCTGTCTTCTTCATCCGTGCCCTCCAACATCAACCTGCAATAACAAGAAGGAAAACCGTCGGTGGCCGACGACTGGTAGTACACGAATATGGACAAAGAAAAACAAACAAAACACAACACAACAAGAAAAACAAATTAACCGAATCCCTCCCCCGCGCAATCGAATCGAACTGAACGCGACTGTCCAGTAGCCAGCACAAAGAAAAACAAACAAAACACAACACAACAAGAAAAACAAATTAACCCAATCCCTCCCCCGCGCAACCGAATCGAACTGAACGCGACTGTCCAGTAGCCAGCACAAAGAAAAACAAACAAAACACAACACAACAAGAAAAACAAATTAACCCAATCCCTCCCCCGCGCAACCGAATCGAACTGAACGCGACTGTCCAGTAGCCAGCCTGCAGTCTGGCAATAATCCCCAACGAAAAAAAAATTCCGAGAAACACTGCAACTCGCCTTTTGAGTCAAATGGTCCAAACTGATCACCATGCTGTCCTCTTCATGCCTGCTGTCCTCCATTCTGTCACCATGCTGTCTTCTTCATCCGTGCCCTCCAACATCAACCTGCAATAACAAGAAGGAAAACCGTCGGTGGCCGACGACTGGTAGTACACGAATATGGACAAAGAAAAACAAACAAAACACAACACAACAAGAAAAACAAATTAACCCAATCCCTCCCCCGCGCAACCGAATCGAACTGAACGCGACTGTCCAGTAGCCAGCACAAAGAAAAACAAACAAAACACAACACAACAAGAAAAACAAATTAACCCAATCCCTCCCCCGCACAACCGAATCGAACTGAACGCGACTGTCCAGTAGCCAGCCTGCAGTCTGGCAATAATCCCCAACGAAAAAAAAATTCCGAGAAACACTGCAACTCGCCTTTTGAGTCAAATGGTCCAAACTGATCACCATGCTGTCCTCTTCATGCCTGCTGTCCTCCATTCTGTCACCATGCTGTCCTCTTCATCCGTGCCCTCCAACATCAACCTGCAATAACAAGAAGGAAAACCGTCGGTGGCCGACGACTGGTAGTACACGAATATGGACAAAGAAAAACAAACAAAACACAACACAACAAGAAAAACAAATTAACCCAATCCCTCCCCCGCGCAACCGAATCGAACTGAACGCGACTGTCCAGTAGCCAGCACAAAGAAAAACAAACAAAACACAACACAACAAGAAAAACAAATTAACCCAATCCCTCCCCCGCGCAACCGAATCGAACTGAACGCGACTGTCCAGTAGCCAGCCTTCAGTCTGGCAATAATCCCCAACGAAAAAAAAATTCCGAGAAACACTGCAACTCGCCTTTTGAGTCAAATGGTCCAAACTGATCACCATGCTGTCCTCTTCATCCCTGCTGTCCTCCATTCTGTCACCATGCTGTCCTCTTCATCCGTGCCCTCCAACATCAACCTGCAATAACAAGTTGGAAAACCGTCGGTGGCCGACGACTGGTAGTACACGAATATGGACAAAGAAAAACAAACAAAACACAACACAACAAGAAAAACAAATTAACCCAATCCCTCCCCCGCGCAACCGAATCGAACTGAACGCGACTGTCCAGTAGCCAGCACAAAGAAAAACAAACAAAACACAACACAACAAGAAAAACAAATTAACCCAATCCCTCCCCCGCGCAACCGAATCGAACTGAACGCGACTGTCCAGTAGCCAGCACAAAGAAAAACAAACAAAACACAACACAACAAGAAAAACAAATTAACCCAATCCCTCCCCCGCGCAACCGAATCGAACTGAACGCGACTGTCCAGTAGCCAGCCTGCAGTCTGGCAATAATCCCCAACGAAAAAAAAATTCCGAGAAACACTGCAACTCGCCTTTTGAGTCAAATGGTCCAAACTGATCACCATGCTGTCCTCTTCATGCCTGCTGTCCTCCATTCTGTCACCATGCTGTCTTCTTCATCCGTGCCCTCCAACATCAACCTGCAATAACAAGAAGGAAAACCGTCGGTGGCCGACGACTGGTAGTACACGAATATGGACAAAGAAAAACAAACAAAACACAACACAACAAGAAAAACAAATTAACCCAATCCCTCCCCCGCGCAACCGAATCGAACTGAACGCGACTGTCCAGTAGCCAGCACAAAGAAAAACAAACAAAACACAACACAACAAGAAAAACAAATTAACCCAATCCCTCCCCCGCGCAACCGAATCGAACTGAACGCGACTGTCCAGTAGCCAGCCTGCAGTCTGGCAATAATCCCCAACGAAAAAAAAATTCCGAGAAACACTGCAACTCGCCTTTTGAGTCAAATGGTCCAAACTGATCACCATGCTGTCCTCTTCATGCCTGCTGTCCTCCATTCTGTCACCATGCTGTCTTCTTCATCCGTGCCCTCCAACATCAACCTGCAATAACAAGAAGGAAAACCGTCGGTGGCCGACGACTGGTAGTACACGAATATGGACAAAGAAAAACAAACAAAACACAACACAACAAGAAAAACAAATTAACCCAATCCCGAGGACAGCAGGGTGACAGAATGGAGGACAGCAGGGATGAAGAGGACAGCATGGTGATCAGTTTGGACCATTTGACTGAAAAGGCGAGTTGCAGTCTGGCAATAATCCCCAACGAAAAAGAAAATCCGAGAAACACTGCAACTCGCCTTTTGAGTCAAATGGTCCAAACTGATCACCATGCTGTCCTCTTCATCCCTGCTGTCCTCCATTCTGTCACCATGCTGTCCTCTTCATCCGTGCCCTCCAACATAAACCTGCAATAACAAGAAGGTAAACCGTCAGTGGCCAACGACTGGTAGTACACGAATATGGACAAAGAAAAACAAACAAAACACAACACAACAAGAAAAACAAATTAACCCAATCCCGAGGACAGCAGGGTGACAGAATGGAGGACAGCAGGGATGAAGAGGACAGCATGGTGATCAGTTTGGACCATTTGACTGAAAAGGCGAGTTGCAGTCTTTCTCGGAATTTTTTCGTTGGGGATTTATTGCCAGTCTGCAGGCTGGCTACTGGACAGTCGCGTTCAGTTCGATTCGGTTGCGCGGGGGAGGCATTGGGTTAATTTGTTTTTCTTGTTGTGTTTTGTTTGTTTTTCTTTGTCCATATTCGTGTACTACCAGTCGCCGGCTACTGGACAGTCGCGTTCAGTTCGATTCGGTTGCGCGGGGGAGGCATTGGGTTAATTTGTTTTTCTTGTTGTGTTTTGTTTGTTTTTCTTTGTCCATATTCGTGTACTACCAGTCGCCGGCTACTGGACAGTCGCGTTCAGTTCGATTCGGTTGCGCGGGGGAGGCATTGGGTTAATTTCTTTTTCTTGTTGTGTTTTGTTTGTTTTTCTTTGTCCATATTCGTGTACTACCAGTCGCCGGCTACTGGACAGTCGCGTTCAGTTCGATTCGGTTGCGCGGGGGAGGCATTGGGTTAATTTCTTTTTCTTGTTGTGTTTTGGTTGTTTTTCTTTGTCCATATTCGTGTACTACCAGTCGCCGGCTACTGGACAGTCGCGTTCAGTTCGATTCGGTTGCGCGGGGGAGGCATTGGGTTAATTTGTTTTTCTTGTTGTGTTTTGTTTGTTTTTCTTTGTCCATATTCGTGTACTACCAGTCGCCGGCTACTGGACAGTCGCGTTCAGTTCGATTCGGTTGCGCGGGGGAGGCATTGGGTTAATTTCTTTTTCTTGTTGTGTTTTGTTTGTTTTTCTTTGTCCATATTCGTGTACTACCAGTCGCCGGCTACTGGACAGTCGCGTTCAGTTCGATTCGGTTGCGCGGGGGAGGCATTGGGTTAATTTCTTTTTCTTGTTGTGTTTTGTTTGTTTTTCTTTGTCCATATTCGTGTACTACCAGTCGCCGGCTACTGGACAGTCGCGTTCAGTTCGATTCGGTTGCGCGGGGGAGGCATTGGGTTAATTTCTTTTTCTTGTTGTGTTTTGGTTGTTTTTCTTTGTCCATATTCGTGTACTACCAGTCGCCGGCTACTGGACAGTCGCGTTCAGTTCGATTCGGTTGCGCGGGGGAGGCATTGGGTTAATTTCTTTTTCTTGTTGTGTTTTGGTTGTTTTTCTTTGTCCATATTCGTGTACTACCAGTCGCCGGCTACTGGACAGTCGCGTTCAGTTCGATTCGGTTGCGCGGGGGAGGCATTGGGTTAATTTCTTTTTCTTGTTGTGTTTTGGTTGTTTTTCTTTGTCCATATTCGTGTACTACCAGTCGCCGGCTCACCGGCGGGTTTCTTTCTCTCTCTTTTCCAGTAGGACGGTGGTCGCAGAATGGAGGACAGCATGGTGACAGAATGGAGGACAGCATGGTGACAGAATGGAGGACAGCAGGGTGACAGAATGGAGGACAGCAGGGATGAAGAGGACAGCATGGTGATCAGTTTGGACCATTTGACTGAAAAGGCGAGTTGCAGTCTTTCTCGGAATTTTTTCGTTGGGGATTTATTGCCAGTCTGCAGGCTGGCTACTGGACAGTCGCGTTCAGTTCGATTCGGTTGCGCGGGGGAGGCATTGGGTTAATTTGTTTTTCTTGTTGTGTTTTGTTTGTTTTTCTTTGTCCATATTCGTGTACTACCAGTTGCCGGCTACTGGACAGTCGCGTTCAGTTCGATTCGGTTGCGCGGGGGAGGCATTGGGTTAATTTGTTTTTCTTGTTGTGTTTTGTTTGTTTTTCTTTGTCCATATTCGTGTACTACCAGTCGCCGGCTACTGGACAGTCGCGTTCAGTTCGATTCGGTTGCGCGGGGGAGGCATTGGGTTAATTTCTTTTTCTTGTTGTGTTTTGTTTGTTTTTCTTTGTCCATATTCGTGTACTACCAGTCGCCGGCTACTGGACAGTCGCGTTCAGTTCGATTCGGTTGCGCGGGGGAGGCATTGGGTTAATTTCTTTTTCTTGTTGTGTTTTGTTTGTTTTTCTTTGTCCATATTCGTGTACTACCAGTCGCCGGCTACTGGACAGTCGCGTTCAGTTCGATTCGGTTGCGCGGGGGAGGCATTGGGTTAATTTCTTTTTCTTGTTGTGTTTTGTTTGTTTTTCTTTGTCCATATTCGTGTACTACCAGTCGCCGGCTACTGGACAGTCGCGTTCAGTTCGATTCGGTTGCGCGGGGGTGGCATTGGGTTAATTTCTTTTTCTTGTTGTGTTTTGTTTGTTTTTCTTTGTCCATATTCGTGTACTACCAGTCGCCGGCTACTGGACAGTCGCGTTCAGTTCGATTCGGTTGCGCGGGGGAGGCATTGGGTTAATTTCTTTTTCTTGTTGTGTTTTGGTTGTTTTTCTTTGTCCATATTCGTGTACTACCAGTCGCCGGCTACTGGACAGTCGCGTTCAGTTCGATTCGGTTGCGCGGGGGAGGCATTGGGTTAATTTCTTTTTCTTGTTGTGTTTTGGTTGTTTTTCTTTGTCCATATTCGTGTACTACCAGTCGCCGGCTACTGGACAGTCGCGTTCAGTTCGATTCGGTTGCGCGGGGGAGGCATTGGGTTAATTTCTTTTTCTTGTTGTGTTTTGGTTGTTTTTCTTTGTCCATATTCGTGTACTACCAGTCGCCGGCTCACCGGCGGGTTTCTTTCTCTCTCTTTTCCAGTAGGACGGTGGTCGCAGAATGGAGGACAGCATGGTGACAGAATGGAGGACAGCATGGTGACAGAATGGAGGACAGCAGGGTGACAGAATGGAGGACAGCAGGGATGAAGAGGACAGCATGGTGATCAGTTTGGACCATTTGACTGAAAAGGCGAGTTGCAGTCTTTCTCGGAATTTTTTCGTTGGGGATTTATTGCCAGTCTGCAGGCTGGCTACTGGACAGTCGCGTTCAGTTCGATTCGGTTGCGCGGGGGAGGCATTGGGTTAATTTGATTTTCTTGTTGTGTTTTGTTTGTTTTTCTTTGTCCATATTCGTGTACTACCAGTCGCCGGCTACTGGACAGTCGCGTTCAGTTCGATTCGGTTGCGCGGGGGAGGCATTGGGTTAATTTGTTTTTCTTGTTGTGTTTTGTTTGTTTTTCTTTGTCCATATTCGTGTACTACCAGTCGCCGGCTACTGGACAGTCGCGTTCAGTTCGATTCGGTTGCGCGGGGGAGGCATTGGGTTAATTTGTTTTTCTTGTTGTGTTTTGTTTGTTTTTCTTTGTCCATATTCGTGTACTACCAGTCGCCGGCTACTGGACAGTCGCGTTCAGTTCGATTCGGTTGCGCGGGGGAGGCATTGGGTTAATTTGTTTTTCTTGTTGTGTTTTGTTTGTTTTTCTTTGTCCATATTCGTGTACTACCAGTCGCCGGCTACTGGACAGTCGCGTTCAGTTCGATTCGGTTGCGCGGGGGAGGCATTGGGTTAATTTGTTTTTCTTGTTGTGTTTTGGTTGTTTTTCTTTGTCCATATTCGTGTACTACCAGTCGCCGGCTACTGGACAGTCGCGTTCAGTTCGATTCGGTTGCGCGGGGGAGGCATTGGGTTAATTTCTTTTTCTTGTTGTGTTTTGTTTGTTTTTCTTTGTCCATATTCGTGTACTACCAGTCGCCGGCTACTGGACAGTCGCGTTCAGTTCGATTCGGTTGCGCGGGGGAGGCATTGGGTTAATTTCTTTTTCTTGTTGTGTTTTGGTTGTTTTTCTTTGTCAATATTCGTGTACTACCAGTCGCCGGCTACTGGACAGTCGCGTTCAGTTCGATTCGGTTGCGCGGGGGAGGCATTGGGTTAATTTCTTTTTCTTGTTGTGTTTTGGTTGTTTTTCTTTGTCCATATTCGTGTACTACCAGTCGCCGGCTACTGGACAGTCGCGTTCAGTTCGATTCGGTTGCGCGGGGGAGGCATTGGGTTAATTTCTTTTTCTTGTTGTGTTTTGTTTGTTTTTCTTTGTCCATATTCGTGTACTACCAGTCGCCGGCTACTGGACAGTCGCGTTCAGTTCGATTCGGTTGCGCGGGGGAGGCATCGGGTTAATTTCTTTTTCTTGTTGTGTTTTGTTTGTTTTTCTTTGTCCATATTCGTGTACTACCAGTCGCCGGCTACTGGACAGTCGCGTTCAGTTCGATTCGGTTGCGCGGGGGAGGCATTGGGTTAATTTGTTTTTCTTGTTGTGTTTTGTTTGTTTTTCTTTGTCCATATTCGTGTACTACCAGTCGCCGGCTACTGGACAGTCGCGTTCAGTTCGATTCGGTTGCGCGGGGGAGGCATTGGGTTAATTTCTTTTTCTTGTTGTGTTTTGGTTGTTTTTCTTTGTCCATATTCGTGTACTACCAGTCGCCGGCTACTGGACAGTCGCGTTCAGTTCGATTCGGTTGCGCGGGGGAGGCATTGGGTTAATTTCTTTTTCTTGTTGTGTTTTGGTTGTTTTTCTTTGTCCATATTCGTGTACTACCAGTCGCCGGCTCACCGGCGGGTTTCTTTCTCTCTCTTTTCCAGTAGGACGGTGGTCGCAGAATGGAGGACAGCATGGTGACAGAATGGAGGACAGCATGGTGACAGAATGGAGGACAGCAGGGTGACAGAATGGAGGACAGCAGGGATGAAGAGGACAGCATGGTGATCAGTTTGGACCAATTGACTGAAAAGGCGAGTTGCAGTTTTTCTCGGAATTTTTTCGTTGGGGATTTATTGCCAGTCTGCAGGCTGGCTACTGGACAGTCGCGTTCAGTTCGATTCGGTTGCGCGGGGAAGGCATTGGGTTAATTTGTTTTTCTTGTTGTGTTTTGTTTGTTTTTCTTTGTCCATATTCGTGTACTACCAGTCGCCGGCTACTGGACAGTCGCGTTCAGTTCGATTCGGTTGCGCGGGGGAGGCATTGGGTTAATTTGTTTTTCTTGTTGTGTTTTGTTTGTTTTTCTTTGTCCATATTCGTGTACTACCAGTCGCCGGCTACTGGACAGTCGCGTTCAGTTCGATTCGGTTGCGCGGGGGAGGCATTGGGTTAATTTGTTTTTCTTGTTGTGTTTTGTTTGTTTTTCTTTGTCCATATTCGTGTACTACCAGTCGCCGGCTACTGGACAGTCGCGTTCAGTTCGATTCGGTTGCGCGGGGGAGGCATTGGGTTAATTTCTTTTTCTTGTTGTGTTTTGTTTGTTTTTCTTTGTCCATATTCGTGTACTACCAGTCGCCGGCTACTGGACAGTCGCGTTCAGTTCGATTCGGTTGCGCGGGGGAGGCATTGGGTTAATTTCTTTTTCTTGTTGTGTTTTGTTTGTTTTTCTTTGTCCATATTCGTGTACTACCAGTCGCCGGCTACTGGACAGTCGCGTTCAGTTCGATTCGGTTGCGCGGGGGAGGCATTGGGTTAATTTCTTTTTCTTGTTGTGTTTTGGTTGTTTTTCTTTGTCCATATTCGTGTACTACCAGTCGCCGGCTACTGGACAGTCGCGTTCAGTTCGATTCGGTTGCGCGGGGGAGGCATTGGGTTAATTTCTTTTTCTTGTTGTGTTTTGGTTGTTTTTCTTTGTCCATATTCGTGTACTACCAGTCGCCGGCTCACCGGCGGGTTTCTTTCTCTCTCTTTTCCAGTAGGACGGTGGTCGCAGAATGGAGGACAGCATGGTGACAGAATGGAGGACAGCATGGTGACAGAATGGAGGACAGCAGGGTGACAGAATGGAGGACAGCAGGGTGACAGAATGGAGGACAGCAGGGATGAAGAGGACAGCATGGTGATCAGTTTGGACCATTTGACTGAAAAGGCGAGTTGCAGTCTTTCTCGGAATTTTTTCGTTGGGGATTTATTGCCAGTCTGCAGGCTGGCTACTGGACAGTCGCGTTCAGTTCGATTCGGTTGCGCGGGGGAGGCATTGGGTTAATTTGATTTTCTTGTTGTGTTTTGTTTGTTTTTCTTTGTCCATATTCGTGTACTACCAGTCGCCGGCTACTGGACAGTCGCGTTCAGTTCGATTCGGTTGCGCGGGGGAGGCATTGGGTTAATTTGTTTTTCTTGTTGTGTTTTGTTTGTTTTTCTTTGTCCATATTCGTGTACTACCAGTCGCCGGCTACTGGACAGTCGCGTTCAGTTCGATTCGGTTGCGCGGGGGAGGCATTGGGTTAATTTGTTTTTCTTGTTGTGTTTTGTTTGTTTTTCTTTGTCCATATTCGTGTACTACCAGTCGCCGGCTACTGGACAGTCGCGTTCAGTTCGATTCGGTTGCGCGGGGGAGGCATTGGGTTAATTTGTTTTTCTTGTTGTGTTTTGTTTGTTTTTCTTTGTCCATATTCGTGTACTACCAGTCGCCGGCTACTGGACAGTCGCGTTCAGTTCGATTCGGTTGCGCGGGGGAGGCATTGGGTTAATTTGTTTTTCTTGTTGTGTTTTGGTTGTTTTTCTTTGTCCATATTCGTGTACTACCAGTCGCCGGCTACTGGACAGTCGCGTTCAGTTCGATTCGGTTGCGCGGGGGAGGCATTGGGTTAATTTCTTTTTCTTGTTGTGTTTTGTTTGTTTTTCTTTGTCCATATTCGTGTACTACCAGTCGCCGGCTACTGGACAGTCGCGTTCAGTTCGATTCGGTTGCGCGGGGGAGGCATTGGGTTAATTTCTTTTTCTTGTTGTGTTTTGGTTGTTTTTCTTTGTCAATATTCGTGTACTACCAGTCGCCGGCTACTGGACAGTCGCGTTCAGTTCGATTCGGTTGCGCGGGGGAGGCATTGGGTTAATTTGTTTTTCTTGTTGTGTTTTGGTTGTTTTTCTTTGTCCATATTCGTGTACTACCAGTCGCCGGCTACTGGACAGTCGCGTTCAGTTCGATTCGGTTGCGCGGGGGAGGCATTGGGTTAATTTCTTTTTCTTGTTGTGTTTTGTTTGTTTTTCTTTGTCCATATTCGTGTACTACCAGTCGCCGGCTACTGGACAGTCGCGTTCAGTTCGATTCGGTTGCGCGGGGGAGGCATCGGGTTAATTTCTTTTTCTTGTTGTGTTTTGTTTGTTTTTCTTTGTCCATATTCGTGTACTACCAGTCGCCGGCTACTGGACAGTCGCGTTCAGTTCGATTCGGTTGCGCGGGGGAGGCATTGGGTTAATTTCTTTTTCTTGTTGTGTTTTGTTTGTTTTTCTTTGTCCATATTCGTGTACTACCAGTCGCCGGCTACTGGACAGTCGCGTTCAGTTCGATTCGGTTGCGCGGGGGAGGCATTGGGTTAATTTCTTTTTCTTGTTGTGTTTTGGTTGTTTTTCTTTGTCCATATTCGTGTACTACCAGTCGCCGGCTACTGGACAGTCGCGTTCAGTTCGATTCGGTTGCGCGGGGGAGGCATTGGGTTAATTTCTTTTTCTTGTTGTGTTTTGGTTGTTTTTCTTTGTCCATATTCGTGTACTACCAGTCGCCGGCTCACCGGCGGGTTTCTTTCTCTCTCTTTTCCAGTAGGACGGTGGTCGCAGAATGGAGGACTGCATGGTGACAGAATGGAGGACAGCATGGTGACAGAATGGAGGACAGCAGGGTGACAGAATGGAGGACAGCAGGGATGAAGAGGACAGCATGGTGATCAGTTTGGACCAATTGACTGAAAAGGCGAGTTGCAGTTTTTCTCGGAATTTTTTCGTTGGGGATTTATTGCCAGTCTGCAGGCTGGCTACTGGACAGTCGCGTTCAGTTCGATTCGGTTGCGCGGGGAAGGCATTGGGTTAATTTGTTTTTCTTGTTGTGTTTTGTTTGTTTTTCTTTGTCCATATTCGTGTACTACCAGTCGCCGGCTACTGGACAGTCGCGTTCAGTTCGATTCGGTTGCGCGGGGGAGGCATTGGGTTAATTTGTTTTTCTTGTTGTGTTTTGTTTGTTTTTCTTTGTCCATATTCGTGTACTACCAGTCGCCGGCTACTGGACAGTCGCGTTCAGTTCGATTCGGTTGCGCGGGGGAGGCATTGGGTTAATTTGTTTTTCTTGTTGTGTTTTGTTTGTTTTTCTTTGTCCATATTCGTGTACTACCAGTCGCCGGCTACTGGACAGTCGCGTTCAGTTCGATTCGGTTGCGCGGGGGAGGCATTGGGTTAATTTCTTTTTCTTGTTGTGTTTTGTTTGTTTTTCTTTGTCCATATTCGTGTACTACCAGTCGCCGGCTACTGGACAGTCGCGTTCAGTTCGATTCGGTTGCGCGGGGGAGGCATTGGGTTAATTTCTTTTTCTTGTTGTGTTTTGTTTGTTTTTCTTTGTCCATATTCGTGTACTACCAGTCGCCGGCTACTGGACAGTCGCGTTCAGTTCGATTCGGTTGCGCGGGGGAGGCATTGGGTTAATTTCTTTTTCTTGTTGTGTTTTGGTTGTTTTTCTTTGTCCATATTCGTGTACTACCAGTCGCCGGCTACTGGACAGTCGCGTTCAGTTCGATTCGGTTGCGCGGGGGAGGCATTGGGTTAATTTCTTTTTCTTGTTGTGTTTTGGTTGTTTTTCTTTGTCCATATTCGTGTACTACCAGTCGCCGGCTCACCGGCGGGTTTCTTTCTCTCTCTTTTCCAGTAGGACGGTGGTCGCAGAATGGAGGACAGCATGGTGACAGAATGGAGGACAGCATGGTGACAGAATGGAGGACAGCAGGGTGACAGAATGGAGGACAGCAGGGATGAAGAGGACAGCATGGTGATCAGTTTGGACCATTTGACTGAAAAGGCGAGTTGCAGTCTTTCTCGGAATTTTTTCGTTGGGGATTTATTGCCAGTCTGCAGGCTGGCTACTGGACAGTCGCGTTCAGTTCGATTCGGTTGCGCGGGGGAGGCATTGGGTTAATTTGATTTTCTTGGTGTGTTTTGTTTGTTTTTCTTTGTCCATATTCGTGTACTACCAGTCGCCGGCTACTGGACAGTCGCGTTCAGTTCGATTCGGTTGCGCGGGGGAGGCATTGGGTTAATTTGTTTTTCTTGTTGTGTTTTGTTTGTTTTTCTTTGTCCATATTCGTGTACTACCAGTCGCCGGCTACTGGACAGTCGCGTTCAGTTCGATTCGGTTGCGCGGGGGAGGCATTGGGTTAATTTGTTTTTCTTGTTGTGTTTTGTTTGTTTTTCTTTGTCCATATTCGTGTACTACCAGTCGCCGGCTACTGGACAGTCGCGTTCAGTTCGATTCGGTTGCGCGGGGGAGGCATTGGGTTAATTTGTTTTTCTTGTTGTGTTTTGTTTGTTTTTCTTTGTCCATATTCGTGTACTACCAGTCGCCGGCTACTGGACAGTTGCGTTCAGTTCGATTCGGTTGCGCGGGGGAGGCATTGGGTTAATTTGTTTTTCTTGTTGTGTTTTGGTTGTTTTTCTTTGTCCATATTCGTGTACTACCAGTCGCCGGCTACTGGACAGTCGCGTTCAGTTCGATTCGGTTGCGCGGGGGAGGCATTGGGTTAATTTCTTTTTCTTGTTGTGTTTTGTTTGTTTTTCTTTGTCCATATTCGTGTACTACCAGTCGCCGGCTACTGGACAGTCGCGTTCAGTTCGATTCGGTTGCGCGGGGGAGGCATTGGGTTAATTTCTTTTTCTTGTTGTGTTTTGGTTGTTTTTCTTTGTCAATATTCGTGTACTACCAGTCGCCGGCTACTGGACAGTCGCGTTCAGTTCGATTCGGTTGCGCGGGGGAGGCATTGGGTTAATTTCTTTTTCTTGTTGTGTTTTGGTTGTTTTTCTTTGTCCATATTCGTGTACTACCAGTCGCCGGCTACTGGACAGTCGCGTTCAGTTCGATTCGGTTGCGCGGGGGAGGCATTGGGTTAATTTCTTTTTCTTGTTGTGTTTTGTTTGTTTTTCTTTGTCCATATTCGTGTACTACCAGTCGCCGGCTACTGGACAGTCGCGTTCAGTTCGATTCGGTTGCGCGGGGGAGGCATCGGGTTAATTTCTTTTTCTTGTTGTGTTTTGTTTGTTTTTCTTTGTCCATATTCGTGTACTACCAGTCGCCGGCTACTGGACAGTCGCGTTCAGTTCGATTCGGTTGCGCGGGGGAGGCATTGGGTTAATTTCTTTTTCTTGTTGTGTTTTGTTTGTTTTTCTTTGTCCATATTCGTGTACTACCAGTCGCCGGCTACTGGACAGTCGCGTTCAGTTCGATTCGGTTGCGCGGGGGAGGCATTGGGTTAATTTCTTTTTCTTGTTGTGTTTTGGTTGTTTTTCTTTGTCCATATTCGTGTACTACCAGTCGCCGGCTACTGGACAGTCGCGTTCAGTTCGATTCGGTTGCGCGGGGGAGGCATTGGGTTAATTTCTTTTTCTTGTTGTGTTTTGGTTGTTTTTCTTTGTCCATATTCGTGTACTACCAGTCGCCGGCTCACCGGCGGGTTTCTTTCTCTCTCTTTTCCAGTAGGACGGTGGTCGCAGAATGGAGGACTGCATGGTGACAGAATGGAGGACAGCATGGTGACAGAATGGAGGACAGCAGGGTGACAGAATGGAGGACAGCAGGGATGAAGAGGACAGCATGGTGATCAGTTTGGACCATTTGACTGAAAAGGCGAGTTGCAGTTTTTCTCGGAATTTTTTCGTTGGGGATTTATTGCCAGTCTGCAGGCTGGCTACTGGACAGTCGCGTTCAGTTCGATTCGGTTGCGCGGGGAAGGCATTGGGTTAATTTGTTTTTCTTGTTGTGTTTTGTTTGTTTTTCTTTGTCCATATTCGTGTACTACCAGTCGCCGGCTACTGGACAGTCGCGTTCAGTTCGATTCGGTTGCGCGGGGGAGGCATTGGGTTAATTTCTTTTTCTTGTTGTGTTTTGTTTGTTTTTCTTTGTCCATATTCGTGTACTACCAGTCGCCGGCTACTGGACAGTCGCGTTCAGTTCGATTCGGTTGCGCGGGGGAGGCATTGGGTTAATTTGTTTTTCTTGTTGTGTTTTGTTTGTTTTTCTTTGTCCATATTCGTGTACTACCAGTCGCCGGCTACTGGACAGTCGCGTTCAGTTCGATTCGGTTGCGCGGGGGAGGCATTGGGTTAATTTGTTTTTCTTGTTGTGTTTTGTTTGTTTTTCTTTGTCCATATTCGTGTACTACCAGTCGCCGGCTACTGGACAGTCGCGTTCAGTTCGATTCGGTTGCGCGGGGGAGGCATTGGGTTAATTTGTTTTTCTTGTTGTGTTTTGTTTGTTTTTCTTTGTCCATATTCGTGTACTACCAGTCGCCGGCTACTGGACAGTCGCGTTCAGTTCGATTCGGTTGCGCGGGGGAGGCATTGGGTTAATTTGTTTTTCTTGTTGTGTTTTGTTTGTTTTTCTTTGTCCATATTCGTGTACTACCAGTCGCCGGCTACTGGACAGTCGCGTTCAGTTCGATTCGGTTGCGCGGGGGAGGCATTGGGTTAATTTGTTTTTCTTGTTGTGTTTTGTTTGTTTTTCTTTGTCCATATTCGTGTACTACCAGTCGCCGGCTACTGGACAGTCGCGTTCAGTTCGATTCGGTTGCGCGGGGGAGGGATTGGGTTAATTTGTTTTTCTTGTTGTGTTGTGTTTTGTTTGTTTTTCTTTGTGCTGGCTACTGGACAGTCGCGTTCAGTTCGATTCGGTTGCGCGGGGGAGGGATTGGGTTAATTTGTTTTTCTTGTTGTGTTGTGTTTTGTTTGTTTTTCTTTGTCCATATTCGTGTACTACCAGTCGTCGGCCACCGACGGTTTTCCTTCTTGTTATTGCAGGTTGATGTTGGAGGGCACGGATGAAGAAGACAGCATGGTGACAGAATGGAGGACAGCAGGGATGAAGAGGACAGCATGGTGATCAGTTTGGACCATTTGACTCAAAAGGCGAGTTGCAGTGTTTCTCGGAATTTTTTTTTCGTTGGGGATTATTGCCAGACTGCAGGCTGGCTACTGGACAGTCGCGTTCAGTTCGATTCGGTTGCGCGGGGGAGGGATTGGGTTAATTTGTTTTTCTTGTTGTGTTGTGTTTTGTTTGTTTTTCTTTGTCCATATTCGTGTACTACCAGTCGTCGGCCACCGACGGTTTTCCTTCTTGTTATTGCAGGTTGATGTTGGAGGGCACGGATGAAGAGGACAGCATGGTGACAGAATGGAGGACAGCAGGGATGAAGAGGACAGCATGGTGATCAGTTTGGACCATTTGACTCAAAAGGCGAGTTGCAGTGTTTCTCGGAATTTTTTTTTCGTTGGGGATTATTGCCAGACTGCAGGCTGGCTACTGGACAGTCGCGTTCAGTTCGATTCGGTTGCGCGGGGGAGGCATTGGGTTAATTTGTTTTTCTTGTTGTGTTTTGTTTGTTTTTCTTTGTCCATATTCGTGTACTACCAGTCGCCGGCTACTGGACAGTCGCGTTCAGTTCGATTCGATTGCGCGGGGGAGGCATTGGGTTAATTTGTTTTTCTTGTTGTGTTTTGTTTGTTTTTCTTTGTCCATATTCGTGTACTACCAGTCGCCGGCTACTGGACAGTCGCGTTCAGTTCGATTCGGTTGCGCGGGGGAGGCATTGGGTTAATTTGTTTTTCTTGTTGTGTTTTGTTTGTTTTTCTTTGTCCATATTCGTGTACTACCAGTCGCCGGCTACTGGACAGTCGCGTTCAGTTCGATTCGGTTGCGCGGGGGAGGGATTGGGTTAATTTGTTTTTCTTGTTGTGTTGTGTTTCGTTTGTTTTTCTTTGTGCTGGCTACTGGACAGTCGCGTTCAGTTCGATTCGGTTGCGCGGGGGAGGGATTGGGTTAATTTGTTTTTCTTGTTGTGTTGTGTTTTGTTTGTTTTTCTTTGTGCTGGCTACTGGACAGTCGCGTTCAGTTCGATTCGGTTGCGCGGGGGAGGGATTGGGTTAATTTCTTTTTCTTGTTGTGTTGTGTTTTGTTTGTTTTTCTTTGTCCAGATTCGTGTACTACCAGTCGTCGGCCACCGACGGTTTTCCTTCTTGTTATTGCAGGTTGATGTTGGAGGGCACGGATGAAGAGGACAGCATGGTGACAGAATGGAGGACAGCAGGCATGAAGAGGACAGCATGGTGATCAGTTTGGACCATTTGACTCAAAAGGCGAGTTGCAGTGTTTCTCGGAATTTTTTTTTCGTTGGGGATTATTGCCAGACTGCAGGCTGGCTACTGGACAGTCGCGTTCAGTTCGATTCGGTTGCGCGGGGGAGGGATTGGGTTAATTTGTTTTTCTTGTTGTGTTGTGTTTTGTTTGTTTTTCTTTGTCCATATTCGTGTACTACCAGTCGTCGGCCACCGACGGTTTTCCTTCTTGTTATTGCAGGTTGATGTTGGAGGGCACGGATGAAGAGGACAGCATGGTGACAGAATGGAAGACAGCAGGCATGAAGAGGACAGCATGGTGATCAGTTTGGACCATTTGACTCAAAAGGCGAGTTGCAGTGTTTCTCGGAATTTTTTTTTCGTTGGGGATTATTGCCAGACTGCAGGCTGGCTACTGGACAGTCGCGTTCAGTTCGATTCGGTTGCGCGGGGGAGGCATTGGGTTAATTTGTTTTTCTTGTTGTGTTTTGTTTGTTTTTCTTTGTCCATATTCGTGTACTACCAGTCGCCGGCTACTGGACAGTCGCGTTCAGTTCGATTCGATTGCGCGGGGGAGGCATTGGGTTAATTTGTTTTTCTTGTTGTGTTTTGTTTGTTTTTCTTTGTCCATATTCGTGTACTACCAGTCGCCGGCTACTGGACAGTCGCGTTCAGTTCGATTCGGTTGCGCGGGGGAGGCATTGGGTTAATTTGTTTTTCTTGTTGTGTTTTGTTTGTTTTTCTTTGTCCATATTCGTGTACTACCAGTCGCCGGCTACTGGACAGTCGCGTTCAGTTCGATTCGGTTGCGCGGGGGAGGCATTGGGTTAATTTGTTTTTCTTGTTGTGTTTTGTTTGTTTTTCTTTGTCCATATTCGTGTACTACCAGTCGCCGGCTACTGGACAGTCGCGTTCAGTTCGATTCGGTTGCGCGGGGGAGGGATTGGGTTAATTTGTTTTTCTTGTTGTGTTGTGTTTTGTTTGTTTTTCTTTGTGCTGGCTACTGGACAGTCGCGTTCAGTTCGATTCGGTTGCGCGGGGGAGGGATTGGGTTAATTTGTTTTTCTTGTTGTGTTGTGTTTTGTTTGTTTTTCTTTGTCCATATTCGTGTACTACCAGTCGTCGGCCACCGACGGTTTTCCTTCTTGTTATTGCAGGTTGATGTTGGAGGGCACGGATGAAGAAGACAGCATGGTGACAGAATGGAGGACAGCAGGCATGAAGAGGACAGCATGGTGATCAGTTTGGACCATTTGACTCAAAAGGCAAGTTGCAGTGTTTCTCGGAATTTTTTTTTCGTTGGGGATTATTGCCAGACTGCAGGCTGGCTACTGGACAGTCGCGTTCAGTTCGATTCGGTTGCGCGGGGGAGGGATTGGGTTAATTTGTTTTTCTTGTTGTGTTGTGTTTTGTTTGTTTTTCTTTGTCCATATTCGTGTACTACCAGTCGTCGGCCACCGACGGTTTTCCTTCTTGTTATTGCAGGTTGATGTTGGAGGGCACGGATGAAGAGGACAGCATGGTGACAGAATGGAGGACAGCAGGGATGAAGAGGACAGCATGGTGATCAGTTTGGACCATTTGACTCAAAAGGCGAGTTGCAGTGTTTCTCGGAATTTTTTTTTCGTTGGGGATTATTGCCAGACTGCAGGCTGGCTACTGGACAGTCGCGTTCAGTTCGATTCGGTTGCGCGGGGGAGGGATTGGGTTAATTTGTTTTTCTTGTTGTGTTGTGTTTCGTTTGTTTTTCTTTGTGCTGGCTACTGGACAGTCGCGTTCAGTTCGATTCGGTTGCGCGGGGGAGGGATTGGGTTAATTTGTTTTTCTTGTTGTGTTGTGTTTTGTTTGTTTTTCTTTGTGCTGGCTACTGGACAGTCGCGTTCAGTTCGATTCGGTTGCGCGGGGGAGGGATTGGGTTAATTTGTTTTTCTTGTTGTGTTGTGTTTTGTTTGTTTTTCTTTGTCCATATTCGTGTACTACCAGTCGTCGGCCACCGACGGTTTTCCTTCTTGTTATTGCAGGTTGATGTTGGAGGGCACGGATGAAGAGGACAGCATGGTGACAGAATGGAGGACAGCAGGCATGAAGAGGACAGCATGGTGATCAGTTTGGACCATTTGACTCAAAAGGCGAGTTGCAGTGTTTCTCTGAATTTTTTTTTCGTTGGGGATTATTGCCAGACTGCAGGCTGGCTACTGGACAGTCGCGTTCAGTTCGATTCGGTTGCGCGGGAGAGGGATTGGGTTAATTTGTTTTTCTTGTTGTGTTGTGTTTTGTTTGTTTTTCTTTGTCCATATTCGTGTACTACCAGTCGTCGGCCACCGACGGTTTTCCTTCTTGTTATTGCAGGTTGATGTTAGAGGGCACGGATGAAGAGGACAGCATGGTGACAGAATGGAGGACAGCAGGCATGAAGAGGACAGCATGGTGATCAGTTTGGACCATTTGACTCAAAAGGCGAGTTGCAGTGTTTCTCGGAATTTTTTTTTCGTTGGGGATTATTGCCAGACTGCAGGCTGGCTACTGGACAGTCGCGTTCAGTTCGATTCGGTTGCGCGGGGGAGGGATTGGGTTAATTTGTTTTTCTTGTTGTGTTGTGTTTTGTTTGTTTTTCTTTGTGCTGGCTACTGGACAGTCGCGTTCAGTTCGATTCGGTTGCGCGGGGGAGGGATTGGGTTAATTTGTTTTTCTTGTTGTGTTGTGTTTTGTTTGTTTTTCTTTGTCCATATTCGTGTACTACCAGTCGTCGGCCACCGACGGTTTTCCTTCTTGTTATTGCAGGTTGATGTTGGAGGGCACGGATGAAGAAGACAGCATGGTGACAGAATGGAGGACAGCAGGCATGAAGAGGACAGCATGGTGATCAGTTTGGACCATTTGACTCAAAAGGCGAGTTGCAGTGTTTCTCGGAATTTTTTTTTCGTTGGGGATTATTGCCAGACTGCAGGCTGGCTACTGGACAGTCGCGTTCAGTTCGATTCGGTTGCGCGGGGGAGGGATTGGGTTAATTTGTTTTTCTTGTTGTGTTGTGTTTTGTTTGTTTTTCTTTGTCCATATTCGTGTACTACCAGTCGTCGGCCACCGACGGTTTTCCTTCTTGTTATTGCAGGTTGATGTTGGAGGGCACGGATGAAGAAGACAGCATGGTGACAGAATGGAGGACAGCAGGCATGAAGAGGACAGCATGGTGATCAGTTTGGACCATTTGACTCAAAAGGCGAGTTGCAGTGTTTCTCTGAATTTTTTTTTCGTTGGGGATTATTGCCAGACTGCAGGCTGGCTACTGGACAGTCGCGTTCAGTTCGATTCGGTTGCGCGGGGGAGGGATTGGGTTAATTTGTTTTTCTTGTTGTGTTGTGTTTTGTTTGTTTTTCTTTGTCCATATTCGTGTACTACCAGTCGTCGGCCACCGACGGTTTTCCTTCTTGTTATTGCAGGTTGATGTTGGAGGGCACGGATGAAGAGGACAGCATGGTGACAGAATGGAGGACAGCAGGCATGAAGAGGACAGCATGGTGATCAGTTTGGACCATTTGACTCAAAAGGCGAGTTGCAGTGTTTCTCGGAATTTTTTTTTCGTTGGGGATTATTGCCAGACTGCAGGCTGGCTACTGGACAGTCGCGTTCAGTTCGATTCGGTTGCGCGGGGGAGGGATTGGGTTAATTTGTTTTTCTTGTTGTGTTGTGTTTTGTTTGTTTTTCTTTGTGCTGGCTACTGGACAGTCGCGTTCAGTTCGATTCGGTTGCGCGGGGGAGGGATTGGGTTAATTTGTTTTTCTTGTTGTGTTTTTTTTTGTTTGTTTTTCTTTGTCCATATTCGTGAACTACCAGTCGTCGGCCACCGACGGTTTTCCTTCTTGTTATTGCAGGTTGATGTTGGAGGGCACGGATGAAGAAGACAGCATGGTGACAGAATGGAGGACAGCAGGCATGAAGAGGACAGCATGGTGATCAGTTTGGACCATTTGACTCAAAAGGCGAGTTGCAGTGTTTCTCGGAATTTTTTTTTCGTTGGGGATTATTGCCAGACTGCAGGCTGGCTACTGGACAGTCGCGTTCAGTTCGATTCGGTTGCGCGGGGGAGGGATTGGGTTAATTTGTTTTTCTTGTTGTGTTGTGTTTTGTTTGTTTTTCTTTGTCCATATTCGTGTACTACCAGTCGTCGGCCACCGACGGTTTTCCTTCTTGTTATTGCAGGTTGATGTTGGAGGGCACGGATGAAGAAGACAGCATGGTGACAGAATGGAGGACAGCAGGCATGAAGAGGACAGCATGGTGATCAGTTTGGACCATTTGACTCAAAAGGCGAGTTGCAGTGTTTCTCGGAATTTTTTTTTCGTTGGGGATTATTGCCAGACTGCAGGCTGGCTACTGGACAGTCGCGTTCTGTTCGATTCGGTTGCGCGGGGGAGGGATTGGGTTAATTTGTTTTTCTTGTTGTGTTGTGTTTTGTTTGTTTTTCTTTGTCCATATTCGTGTACTACCAGTCGTCGGCCACCGACGGTTTTCCTTCTTGTTATTGCAGGTTGATGTTGGAGGGCACGGATGAAGAGGACAGCATGGTGACAGAATGGAAGACAGCAGGGATGAAGAGGACAGCATGGTGATCAGTTTGGACCATTTGACTCAAAAGGCGAGTTGCAGTGTTTCTCGGAATTTTTTTTTCGTTGGGGATTATTGCCAGACTGCAGGCTGGCTACTGGACAGTCGCGTTCAGTTCGATTCGGTTGCGCGGGGGAGGGATTGGGTTAATTTGTTTTTCTTGTTGTGTTGTGTTTCGTTTGTTTTTCTTTGTGCTGGCTACTGGACAGTCGCGTTCAGTTCGATTCGGTTGCGCGGGGGAGGGATTGGGTTAATTTGTTTTTCTTGTTGTGTTGTGTTGTGTTTTGTTTGTTTTTCTTTGTGCTGGCTACTGGACAGTCGCGTTCAGTTCGATTCGGTTGCGCGGGGGAGGGATTGGGTTAATTTGTTTTTCTTGTTGTGTTGTGTTTTGTTTGTTTTTCTTTGTCCATATTCGTGTACTACCAGTCGTCGGCCACCGACGGTTTTCCTTCTTGTTATTGCAGGTTGATGTTGGAGGGCACGGATGAAGAGGACAGCATGGTGACAGAATGGAGGACAGCAGGCATGAAGAGGACAGCATGGTGATCAGTTTGGACCATTTGACTCAAAAGGCGAGTTGCAGTGTTTCTCGGAATTTTTTTTTCGTTGGGGATTATTGCCAGACTGCAGGCTGGCTACTGGACAGTCGCGTTCAGTTCGATTCGGTTGCGCGGGGGAGGGATTGGGTTAATTTGTTTTTCTTGTTGTGTTGTGTTTTGTTTGTTTTTCTTTGTCCATATTCGTGTACTACCAGTCGTCGGCCACCGACGGTTTTCCTTCTTGTTATTGCAGGTTGATGTTGGAGGGCACGGATGAAGAAGACAGCATGGTGACAGAATGGAGGACAGCAGGCATGAAGAGGACAGCATGGTGATCAGTTTGGACCATTTGACTCAAAAGGCGAGTTGCAGTGTTTCTCGGAATTTTTTTTTCGTTGGGGATTATTGCCAGACTGCAGGCTGGCTACTGGACAGTCGCGTTCAGTTCGATTCGGTTGCGCGGGGGAGGGATTGGGTTAATTTGTTTTTCTTGTTGTGTTGTGTTTCGTTTGTTTTTCTTTGTGCTGGCTACTGGACAGTCGCGTTCAGTTCGATTCGGTTGCGCGGGGGAGGGATTGGGTTAATTTGTTTTTCTTGTTGTGTTGTGTTTTGTTTGTTTTTCTTTGTGCTGGCTACTGGACAGTCGCGTTCAGTTCGATTCGGTTGCGCGGGGGAGGGATTGGGTTAATTTGTTTTTCTTGTTGTGTTGTGTTTTGTTTGTTTTTCTTTGTCCATATTCGTGTACTACCAGTCGTCGGCCACCGACGGTTTTCCTTCTTGTTATTGCAGGTTGATGTTGGAGGGCACGGATGAAGAGGACAGCATGGTGACAGAATGGAGGACAGCAGGCATGAAGAGGACAGCATGGTGATCAGTTTGGACCATTTGACTCAAAAGGCGAGTTGCAGTGTTTCTCGGAATTTTTTTTTCGTTGGGGATTATTGCCAGACTGCAGGCTGGCTACTGGACAGTCGCGTTCAGTTCGATTCGGTTGCGCGGGGGAGGGATTGGGTTTATTTGTTTTTCTTGTTGTGTTGTGTTTTGTTTGTTTTTCTTTGTGCTGGCTACTGGACAGTCGCGTTCAGTTCGATTCGGTTGCGCGGGGGAGGGATTGGGTTAATTTGTTTTTCTTGTTGTGTTGTGTTTTGTTTGTTTTTCTTTGTCCATATTCGTGTACTACCAGTCGTCGGCCACCGACGGGTTTCCTTCTTGTTATTGCAGGTTGATGTTGGAGGGCACGGATGAAGAGGACAGCATGGTGACAGAATGGAGGACAGCAGGCATGAAGAGGACAGCATGGTGATCAGTTTGGACCATTTGACTCAAAAGGCGAGTTGCAGTGTTTCTCGGAATTTTTTTTTCGTTGGGGATTATTGCCAGACTGCAGGCTGGCTACTGGACAGTCGCGTTCAGTTCGATTCGGTTGCGCGGGGGAGGGATTGGGTTAATTTGTTTTTCTTGTTGTGTTGTGTTTTGTTTGTTTTTCTTTGTCCATATTCGTGCACTACCAGTCGTCGGCCACCGACGGTTTTCCTTCTTGTTATTGCAGGTTGATGTTGGAGGGCACGGATGAAGAGGACAGCATGGTGACAGAATGGAGGACAGCAGGCATGAAGAGGACAGCATGGTGATCAGTTTGGACCATTTGACTCAAAAGGCGAGTTGCAGTGTTTCTCGGAATTTTTTTTTCGTTGGGGATTATTGCCAGACTGCAGGCTGGCTACTGGACAGTCGCGTTCAGTTCGATTCGGTTGCGCGGGGGAGGGATTTGGGTTTATTTGTTTTTCTTGTTGTGTTGTGTTTTGTTTGTTTTTCTTTGTGCTGGCTACTGGACAGTCGCGTTCAGTTCGATTCGGTTGCGCGGGGGAGGGATTGGGTTAATTTGTTTTTCTTGTTGTGTTGTGTTTTGTTTGTTTTTCTTTGTCCATATTCGTGTACTACCAGTCGTCGGCCACCGACGGTTTTCCTTCTTGTTATTGCAGGTTGATGTTGGAGGGCACGGATGAAGAGGACAGCATGGTGACAGAATGGAGGACAGCAGGCATGAAGAGGACAGCATGGTGATCAGTTTGGACCATTTGACTCAAAAGGCGAGTTGCAGTGTTTCTCGGAATTTTTTTTTCGTTGGGGATTATTGCCAGACTGCAGGCTGGCTACTGGACAGTCGCGTTCAGTTCGATTCGGTTGCGCGGGGGAGGGATTGGGTTAATTTGTTTTTCTTGTTGTGTTGTGTTTTGTTTGTTTTTCTTTGTCCATATTCGTGTACTACCAGTCGTCGGCCACCGACGGTTTTCCTTCTTGTTATTGCAGGTTGATGTTGGAGGGCACGGATGAAGAGGACAGCATGGTGACAGAATGGAGGACAGCAGGCATGAAGAGGACAGCATGGTGATCAGTTTGGACCATTTGACTCAAAAGGCGAGTTGCAGTGTTTCTCGGAATTTTTTTTTCGTTGGGGATTATTGCCAGACTGCAGGCTGGCTACTGGACAGTCGCGTTCAGTTCGATTCGGTTGCGCGGGGGAGGGATTGGGTTAATTTGTTTTTCTTGTTGTGTTGTGTTTTGTTTGTTTTTCTTTGTGCTGGCTACTGGACAGTCGCGTTCAGTTCGATTCGGTTGCGCGGGGGAGGGATTGGGTTAATTTGTTTTTCTTGTTGTGTTGTGTTTTGTTTGTTTTTCTTTGTCCATATTCGTGTACTACCAGTCGTCGGCCACCGACGGTTTTCCTTCTTGTTATTGCAGGTTGATGTTGGAGGGCACGGATGAAGAAGACAGCATGGTGACAGAATGGAGGACAGCAGGCATGAAGAGGACAGCATGGTGATCAGTTTGGACCATTTGACTCAAAAGGCGAGTTGCAGTGTTTCTCGGAATTTTTTTTTCGTTGGGGATTATTGCCAGACTGCAGGCTGGCTACTGGACAGTCGCGTTCAGTTCGATTCGGTTGCGCGGGGGAGGGATTGGGTTAATTTGTTTTTCTTGTTGTGTTGTGTTTCGTTTGTTTTTCTTTGTGCTGGCTACTGGACAGTCGCGTTCAGTTCGATTCGGTTGCGCGGGGGAGGGATTGGGTTAATTTGTTTTTCTTGTTGTGTTGTGTTTTGTTTGTTTTTCTTTGTGCTGGCTACTGGACAGTCGCGTTCAGTTCGATTCGGTTGCGCGGGGGAGGGATTGGGTTAATTTGTTTTTCTTGTTGTGTTGTGTTTTGTTTGTTTTTCTTTGTCCATATTCGTGTACTACCAGTCGTCGGCCACCGACGGTTTTCCTTCTTGTTATTGCAGGTTGATGTTGGAGGGCACGGATGAAGAGGACAGCATGGTGACAGAATGGAGGACAGCAGGCATGAAGAGGACAGCATGGTGATCAGTTTGGACCATTTGACTCAAAAGGCGAGTTGCAGTGTTTCTCGGAATATTTTTTTCGTTGGGGATTATTGCCAGACTGCAGGCTGGCTACTGGACAGTCGCGTTCAGTTCGATTCGGTTGCGCGGGGGAGGGATTGGGTTAATTTGTTTTTCTTGTTGTGTTGTGTTTTGTTTGTTTTTCTTTGTGCTGGCTACTGGACAGTCGCGTTCAGTTCGATTCGGTTGCGCGGGGGAGGGATTGGGTTAATTTGTTTTTCTTGTTGTGTTGTGTTTTGTTTGTTTTTCTTTGTCCATATTCGTGTACTACCAGTCGTCGGCCACCGACGGTTTTCCTTCTTGTTATTGCAGGTTGATGTTGGAGGGCACGGATGAAGAAGACAGCATGGTGACAGAATGGAGGACAGCAGGCATGAAGAGGACAGCATGGTGATCAGTTTGGACCATTTGACTCAAAAGGCGAGTTGCAGTGTTTCTCGGAATTTTTTTTTCGTTGGGGATTATTGCCAGACTGCAGGCTGGCTACTGGACAGTCGCGTTCAGTTCGATTCGGTTGCGCGGGGGAGGGATTGGGTTAATTTGTTTTTCTTGTTGTGTTGTGTTTCGTTTGTTTTTCTTTGTGCTGGCTACTTGACAGTCGCGTTCAGTTCGATTCGGTTGCGCGGGGGAGGGATTGGGTTAATTTGTTTTTCTTGTTGTGTTGTGTTTTGTTTGTTTTTCTTTGTGCTGGCTACTGGACAGTCGCGTTCAGTTCGATTCGGTTGCGCGGGGGAGGGATTGGGTTAATTTGTTTTTCTTGTTGTGTTGTGTTTTGTTTGTTTTTCTTTGTCCATATTCGTGTACTACCAGTCGTCGGCCACCGACGGTTTTCCTTCTTGTTATTGCAGGTTGATGTTGGAGGGCACGGATGAAGAGGACAGCATGGTGACAGAATGGAGGACAGCAGGCATGAAGAGGACAGCATGGTGATCAGTTTGGACCATTTGACTCAAAAGGCGAGTTGCAGTGTTTCTCGGAATTTTTTTTTCGTTGGGGATTATTGCCAGACTGCAGGCTGGCTACTGGACAGTCGCGTTCAGTTCGATTCGGTTGCGCGGGGGAGGGATTGGGTTAATTTGTTTTTCTTGTTGTGTTGTGTTTTGTTTGTTTTTCTTTGTCCATATTCGTGTACTACCAGTCGTCGGCCACCGACGGTTTTCCTTCTTGTTATTGCAGGTTGATGTTGGAGGGCACGGATGAAGAGGACAGCATGGTGACAGAATGGAGGACAGCAGGCATGAAGAGGACAGCATGGTGATCAGTTTGGACCATTTGACTCAAAAGGCGAGTTGCAGTGTTTCTCGGAATTTTTTTTTCGTTGGGGATTATTGCCAGACTGCAGGCTGGCTACTGGACAGTCGCGTTCAGTTCGATTCGGTTGCGCGGGGGAGGGATTGGGTTAATTTGTTTTTCTTGTTGTGTTGTGTTTTGTTTGTTTTTCTTTGTGCTGTCTACTGGACAGTCGCGTTCAGTTCGATTCGGTTGCGCGGGGGAGGGATTGGGTTAATTTGTTTTTCTTGTTGTGTTGTGTTTTGTTTGTTTTTCTTTGTCCATATTCGTGTACTACCAGTCGTCGGCCACCGACGGTTTTCCTTCTTGTTATTGCAGGTTGATGTTGGAGGGCACGGATGAAGAGGACAGCATGGTGACAGAATGGAGGACAGCAGGCATGAAGAGGACAGCATGGTGATCAGTTTGGACCATTTGACTCAAAAGGCGAGTTGCAGTGTTTCTCGGAATTTTTTTTTCGTTGGGGATTATTGCCAGACTGCAGGCTGGCTACTGGACAGTCGCGTTCAGTTCGATTCGGTTGCGCGGGGGAGGGATTGGGTTAATTTGTTTTTCTTGTTGTGTTGTGTTTTGTTTGTTTTTCTTTGTGTTGGCTACTGGACAGTCGCGTTCAGTTCGATTCGGTTGCGCGGGGGAGGGATTGGGTTAATTTGTTTTTCTTGTTGTGTTGTGTTTTGTTTGTTTTTCTTTGTGCTGGCTACTGGACAGTCGCGTTCAGTTCGATTCGGTTGCGCGGGGGAGGGATTGGGTTAATTTGTTTTTCTTGTTGTGTTGTGTTTTGTTTGTTTTTCTTTGTCCATATTCGTGTACTACCAGTCGTCGGCCACCGACGGTTTTCCTTCTTGTTATTGCAGGTTGATGTTGGAGGGCACGGATGAAGAAGACAGCATGGTGACAGAATGGAGGACAGCAGGCATGAAGAGGACAGCATGGTGATCAGTTTGGACCATTTGACTCAAAAGGCGAGTTGCAGTGTTTCTCGGAATTTTTTTTTCGTTGGGGATTATTGCCAGACTGCATGCTGGCTACTGGACAGTCGCGTTCAGTTCGATTCGGTTGCGCGGGGGAGGGATTGGGTTAATTTGTTTTTCTTGTTGTGTTTCGTTTGTTTTTCTTTGTGCTGGCTACTGGACAGTCGCGTTCAGTTCGATTCGGTTGCGCGGGGGAGGGATTGGGTTAATTTGTTTTTCTTGTTGTGTTGTGTTTTGTTTGTTTTTCTTTGTGCTGGCTACTGGACAGTCGCGTTCAGTTCGATTCGGTTGCGCGGGGGAGGGATTGGGTTAATTTGTTTTTCTTGTTGTGTTGTGTTTTGTTTGTTTTTCTTTGTCCATATTCGTGTACTACCAGTCGTCGGCCACCGACGGTTTTCCTTCTTGTTATTGCAGGTTGATGTTGGAGGGCACGGATGAAGAGGACAGCATGGTGACAGAATGGAGGACAGCAGGCATGAAGAGGACAGCATGGTGATCAGTTTGGACCATTTGACTCAAAAGGCGAGTTGCAGTGTTTCTCGGAATTTTTTTTCCGTTGGGGATTATTGCCAGACTGCAGGCTGGCTACTGGACAGTCGCGTTCAGTTCGATTCGGTTGCGCGGGGGAGGGATTGGGTTAATTTGTTTTTCTTGTTGTGTTGTGTTTCGTTTGTTTTTCTTTGTGCTGGCTACTGGACAGTCGCGTTCAGTTCGATTCGGTTGCGCGGGGGAGGGATTGGGTTAATTTGTTTTTCTTGTTGTGTTGTGTTTTGTTTGTTTTTCTTTGTGCTGGCTACTGGACAGTCGCGTTCAGTTCGATTCGGTTGCGCGGGGGAGGGATTGGGTTAATTTGTTTTTCTTGTTGTGTTGTGTTTTGTTTGTTTTTCTTTGTCCATATTCGTGTACTACCAGTCGTCGGCCACCGACGGTTTTCCTTCTTGTTATTGCAGGTTGATGTTGGAGGGCACGGATGAAGAAGACAGCATGGTGACAGAATGGAGGACAGCAGGCATGAAGAGGACAGCATGGTGATCAGTTTGGACCATTTGACTCAAAAGGCGAGTTGCAGTGTTTCTCGGAATTTTTTTTTCGTTGGGGATTATTGCCAGACTGCAGGCTGGCTACTGGACAGTCGCGTTCAGTTCGATTCGGTTGCGCGGGGGAGGGATTGGGTTAATTTGTTTTTCTTGTTGTGTTGTGTTTCGTTTGTTTTTCTTTGTGCTGGCTACTGGACAGTCGCGTTCAGTTCGATTCGGTTGCGCGGGGGAGGGATTGGGTTAATTTGTTTTTCTTGTTGTGTTGTGTTTTGTTTGTTTTTCTTTGTGCTGGCTACTGGACAGTCGCGTTCAGTTCGATTCGGTTGCGCGGGGGAGGGATTGGGTTAATTTGTTTTTCTTGTTGTGTTGTGTTTTGTTTGTTTTTCTTTGTCCATATTCGTGTACTACCAGTCGTCGGCCACCGACGGTTTTCCTTCTTGTTATTGCAGGTTGATGTTGGAGGGCACGGATGAAGAAGACAGCATGGTGACAGAATGGAGGACAGCAGGCATGAAGAGGACAGCATGGTGATCAGTTTGGACCATTTGACTCAAAAGGCGAGTTGCAGTGTTTCTCGGAATTTTTTTTTCGTTGGGGATTATTGCCAGACTGCAGGCTGGCTACTGGACAGTCGCGTTCAGTTCGATTCGGTTGCGCGGGGGAGGGATTGGGTTAATTTGTTTTTCTTGTTGTGTTGTGTTTCGTTTGTTTTTCTTTGTGCTGGCTACTGGACAGTCGCGTTCAGTTCGATTCGGTTGCGCGGGGGAGGGATTGGGTTAATTTGTTTTTCTTGTTGTGTTGTGTTTTGTTTGTTTTTCTTTGTGCTGGCTACTGGACAGTCGCAGTGTTTCTCGGAATTTTTTTTTTCGTTGGGGATTATTGCCAGACTGCAGGCTGGCTACTGGACAGTCGCGTTCAGTTCGATTCGGTTGCGCGGGGGAGGGATTGGGTTAATTTGTTTTTCTTGTTGTGTTGTGTTTTGTTTGTTTTTCTTTGTGCTGGCTACTGGACAGTCGCGTTCAGTTCGATTCGGTTGCGCGGGGGAGGGATTGGGTTAATTTGTTTTTCTTGTTGTGTTGTGTTTTGTTTGTTTTTCTTTGTGCTGGCTACTGGACAGTCGCGTTCAGTTCGATTCGGTTGCGCGGGGGAGGGATTGGGTTAATTTGTTTTTCTTGTTGTGTTGTGTTTTGTTTGTTTTTCTTTGTCCATATTCGTGTACTACCAGTCGTCGGCCACCGACGGTTTTCCTTCTTGTTATTGCAGGTTGATGTTGGAGGGCACGGATGAAGAGGACAGCATGGTGACAGAATGGAGGACAGCAGGCATGAAGAGGACAGCATGGTGATCAGTTTGGACCATTTGACTCAAAAGGCGAGTTGCAGTGTTTCTCGGAATTTTTTTTTCGTTGGGGATTATTGCCAGACTGCAGGCTGGCTACTGGACAGTCGCGTTCAGTTCGATTCGGTTGCGCGGGGGAGGGATTGGGTTAATTTGTTTTTCTTGTTGTGTTGTGTTTCGTTTGTTTTTCTTTGTGCTGGCTACTGGACAGTCGCGTTCAGTTCGATTCGGTTGCGCGGGGGAGGGATTGGGTTAATTTGTTTTTCTTGTTGTGTTGTGTTTTGTTTGTTTTTCTTTGTCCATATTCGTGTACTACCAGTCGTCGGCCACCGACGGTTTTCCTTCTTGTTATTGCAGGTTGATGTTGGAGGGCACGGATGAAGAAGACAGCATGGTGACAGAATGGAGGACAGCAGGCATGAAGAGGACAGCATGGTGATCAGTTTGGACCATTTGACTCAAAAGGCGAGTTGCAGTGTTTCTCGGAATTTTTTTTTCGTTGGGGATTATTGCCAGACAGCAGGCTGGCTACTGGACAGTCGCGTTCAGTTCGATTCGGTTGCGCGGGGGAGGGATTGGGTTAATTTGTTTTTCTTGTTGTGTTGTGTTTCGTTTGTTTTTCTTTGTGCTGGCTACTGGACAGTCGCGTTCAGTTCGATTCGGTTGCGCGGGGGAGGGATTGGGTTAATTTGTTTTTCTTGTTGTGTTGTGTTTTGTTCGTTTTTCTTTGTGCTGGCTACTGGACAGTCGCGTTCAGTTCGATTCGGTTGCGCGGGGGAGGGATTGGGTTAATTTGTTTTTCTTGTTGTGTTGTGTTTTGTTTGTTTTTCTTTGTCCATATTCGTGTACTACCAGTCGTCGGCCACCGACGGTTTTCCTTCTTGTTATTGCAGGTTGATGTTGGAGGGCACGGATGAAGAGGACAGCATGGTGACAGAATGGAGGACAGCAGGCATGAAGAGGACAGCATGGTGATCAGTTTGGACCATTTGACTCAAAAGGCGAGTTGCAGTGTTTCTCGGAATTTTTTTTTCGTTGGGGATTATTGCCAGACTGCAGGCTGGCTACTGGACAGTCGCGTTCAGTTCGATTCGGTTGCGCGGGGGAGGGATTGGGTTAATTTGTTTTTCTTGTTGTGTTGTGTTTTGTTTGTTTTTCTTTGTGCTGGCTACTGGACAGTCGCGTTCAGTTCGATTCGGTTGCGCGGGGGAGGGATTGGGTTAATTTGTTTTTCTTGTTGTGTTGTGTTTTGTTTGTTTTTCTTTGTGCTGGCTACTGGACAGTCGCGTTCAGTTCGATTCGGTTGCGCGGGGGAGGGATTGGGTTAATTTGTTTTTCTTGTTGTGTTGTGTTTTGTTTGTTTTTCTTTGTCCATATTCGTGTACTACCAGTCGTCGGCCACCGACGGTTTTCCTTCTTGTTATTGCAGGTTGATGTTGGAGGGCACGGATGAAGAAGACAGCATGGTGACAGAATGGAGGACAGCAGGCATGAAGAGGACAGCATGGTGATCAGTTTGGACCATTTGACTCAAAAGGCGAGTTGCAGTGTTTCTCGGAATTTTTTTTTCGTTGGGGATTATTGCCAGACTGCAGGCTGGCTACTGGACAGTCGCGTTCAGTTCGATTCGGTTGCGCGGGGGAGGGATTGGGTTAATTTGTTTTTCTTGTTGTGTTGTGTTTCGTTTGTTTTTCTTTGTGCTGGCTACTGGACAGTCGCGTTCAGTTCGATTCGGTTGCGCGGGGGAGGGATTGGGTTAATTTGCCAGACTGCAGGCTGGCTACTGGACAGTCGCGTTCAGTTCGATTCGGTTGCGCGGGGGAGGGATTGGGTTAATTTGTTTTTCTTGTTGTGTTGTGTTTTGTTTGTTTTTCTTTGTGCTGGCTACTGGACAGTCGCGTTCAGTTCGATTCGGTTGCGCGGGGGAGGGATTGGGTTAATTTGTTTTTCTTGTTGTGTTGTGTTTTGTTTGTTTTTCTTTGTGCTGGCTACTGGACAGTCGCGTTCAGTTCGATTCGGTTGCGCGGGGGAGGGATTGGGTTAATTTGTTTTTCTTGTTGTGTTGTGTTTTGTTTGTTTTTCTTTGTCCATATTCGTGTACTACCAGTCGTCGGCCACCGACGGTTTTCCTTCTTGTTATTGCAGGTTGATGTTGGAGGGCACGGATGAAGAAGACAGCATGGTGACAGAATGGAGGACAGCAGGCATGAAGAGGACAGCATGGTGATCAGTTTGGACCATTTGACTCAAAAGGCGAGTTGCAGTGTTTCTCGGAATTTTTTTTTCGTTGGGGATTATTGCCAGACTGCAGGCTGGCTACTGGACAGTCGCGTTCAGTTCGATTCGGTTGCGCGGGGGAGGGATTGGGTTAATTTGTTTTTCTTGTTGTGTTGTGTTTCGTTTGTTTTTCTTTGTGCTGGCTACTGGACAGTCGCGTTCAGTTCGATTCGGTTGCGCGGGGGAGGGATTGGGTTAATTTGTTTTTCTTGTTGTGTTGTGTTTTGTTTGTTTTTCTTTGTGCTGGCTACTGGACAGTCGCGTTCAGTTCGATTCGGTTGCGCGGGGGAGGGATTGGGTTAATTTGTTTTTCTTGTTGTGTTGTGTTTTGTTTGTTTTTCTTTGTCCATATTCGTGTACTACCAGTCGTCGGCCACCGACGGTTTTCCTTCTTGTTATTGCAGGTTGATGTTGGAGGGCACGGATGAAGAGGACAGCATGGTGACAGAATGGAGGACAGCAGGCATGAAGAGGACAGCATGGTGATCAGTTTGGACCATTTGACTCAAAAGGCGAGTTGCAGTGTTTCTCGGAATTTTTTTTTCGTTGGGGATTATTGCCAGACTGCAGGCTGGCTACTGGACAGTCGCGTTCAGTTCGATTCGGTTGCGCGGGGGAGGGATTGGGTTAATTTGTTTTTCTTGTTGTGTTGTGTTTTGTTTGTTTTTCTTTGTCCATATTCGTGTACTACCAGTCGTCGGCCACCGACGGTTTTCCTTCTTGTTATTGCAGGTTGATGTTGGAGGGCACGGATGAAGAAGACAGCATGGTGACAGAATGGAGGACAGCAGGCATGAAGAGGACAGCATGGTGATCAGTTTGGACCATTTGACTCAAAAGGCGAGTTGCAGTGTTTCTCGGAATTTTTTTTTCGTTGGGGATTATTGCCAGACTGCAGGCTGGCTACTGGACAGTCGCGTTCAGTTCGATTCGGTTGCGCGGGGGAGGGATTGGGTTAATTTGTTTTTCTTGTTGTGTTGTGTTTCGTTTGTTTTTCTTTGTGCTGGCTACTGGACAGTCGCGTTCAGTTCGATTCGGTTGCGCGGGGGAGGGATTGGGTTAATTTGTTTTTCTTGTTGTGTTGTGTTTTGTTTGTTTTTCTTTGTGCTTGCTACTGGACAGTCGCGTTCAGTTCGATTCGGTTGCGCGGGGGAGGGATTGGGTTAATTTGTTTTTCTTGTTGTGTTGTGTTTTGTTTGTTTTTCTTTGTCCATATTCGTGTACTACCAGTCGTCGGCCACCGACGGTTTTCCTTCTTGTTATTGCAGGTTGATGTTGGAGGGCACGGATGAAGAGGACAGCATGGTGACAGAATGGAGGACAGCAGGCATGAAGAGGACAGCATGGTGATCAGTTTGGACCATTTGACTCAAAAGGCGAGTTGCAGTGTTTCTCGGAATTTTTTTTTCGTTGGGGATTATTGCCAGACTGCAGGCTGGCTACTGGACAGTCGCGTTCAGTTCGATTCGGTTGCGCGGGGGAGGGATTGGGTTAATTTGTTTTTCTTGTTGTGTTGTGTTTTGTTTGTTTTTCTTTGTGCTGGCTACTGGACAGTCGCGTTCAGTTCGATTCGGTTGCGCGGGGGAGGGATTGGGTTAATTTGTTTTTCTTGTTGTGTTGTGTTTTGTTTGTTTTTCTTTGTGCTGGCTACTGGACAGTCGCGTTCAGTTCGATTCGGTTGCGCGGGGGAGGGATTGGGTTAATTTGTTTTTCTTGTTGTGTTGTGTTTTGTTTGTTTTTCTTTGTCCATATTCGTGTACTACCAGTCGTCGGCCACCGACGGTTTTCCTTCTTGTTATTGCAGGTTGATGTTGGAGGGCACGGATGAAGAGGACAGCATGGTGACAGAATGGAGGACAGCAGGCATGAAGAGGACAGCATGGTGATCAGTTTGGACCATTTGACTCAAAAGGCGAGTTGCAGTGTTTCTCGGAAATTTTTTTTCGTTGGGGATTATTGCCAGACTGCAGGCTGGCTACTGGACAGTCGCGTTCAGTTCGATTCGGTTGCGCGGGGGAGGGATTGGGTTAATTTGTTTTTCTTGTTGTGTTGTGTTTTGTTTGTTTTTCTTTGTGCTGGCTACTGGACAGTCGCGTTCAGTTCGATTCGGTTGCGCGGGGGAGGGATTGGGTTAATTTGTTTTTCTTGTTGTGTTGTGTTTTGTTTGTTTTTCTTTGTCCATATTCGTGTACTACCAGTCGTCGGCCACCGACGGTTTTCCTTCTTGTTATTGCCGGTTGATGTTGGAGGGCACGGATGAAGAGGACAGCATGGTGACAGAATGGAGGACAGCAGGCATGAAGAGGACAGCATGGTGATCAGTTTGGACCATTTGACTCAAAAGGCGAGTTGCAGTGTTTCTCGGAATTTTTTTTTCGTTGGGGATTATTGCCAGACTGCAGGCTGGCTACTGGACAGTCGCGTTCAGTTCGATTCGGTTGCGCGGGGGAGGGATTGGGTTAATTTGTTTTTCTTGTTGTGTTGTGTTTTGTTTGTTTTTCTTTGTGCTGGCTACTGGACAGTCGCGTTCAGTTCGATTCGGTTGCGCGGGGGAGGGATTGGGTTAATTTGTTTTTCTTGTTGTGTTGTGTTTTGTTTGTTTTTCTTTGTCCATATTCGTGTACTACCAGTCGTCGGCCACCGACGGTTTTCCTTCTTGTTATTGCAGGTTGATGTTGGAGGGCACGGATGAAGAAGACAGCATGGTGACAGAATGGAGGACAGCAGGCATGAAGAGGACAGCATGGTGATCAGTTTGGACCATTTGACTCAAAAGGCGAGTTGCAGTGTTTCTCGGAATTTTTTTTTCGTTGGGGATTATTGCCAGACTGCAGGCTGGCTACTGGACAGTCGCGTTCAGTTCGATTCGGTTGCGCGGGGGAGGGATTGGGTTAATTTGTTTTTCTTGTTGTGTTGTGTTTCGTTTGTTTTTCTTTGTGCTGGCTACTGGACAGTCGCGTTCAGTTCGATTCGGTTGCGCGGGGGAGGGATTGGGTTAATTTGTTTTTCTTGTTGTGTTGTGTTTTGTTTGTTTTTCTTTGTGCTGGCTACTGGACAGTCGCGTTCAGTTCGATTCGGTTGCGCGGGGGAGGGATTGGGTTAATTTGTTTTTCTTGTTGTGTTGTGTTTTGTTTGTTTTTCTTTGTCCATATTCGTGTACTACCAGTCGTCGGCCACCGACGGTTTTCCTTCTTGTTATTGCAGGTTGATGTTGGAGGGCACGGATGAAGAAGACAGCATGGTGACAGAATGGAGGACAGCAGGCATGAAGAGGACAGCATGGTGATCAGTTTGGACCATTTGACTCAAAAGGCGAGTTGCAGTGTTTCTCGGAATTTTTTTTTCGTTGGGGATTATTGCCAGACTGCAGGCTGGCTACTGGACAGTCGCGTTCAGTTCGATTCGGTTGCGCGGGGGAGGGATTGGGTTAATTTGTTTTTCTTGTTGTGTTGTGTTTCGTTTGTTTTTCTTTGTGCTGGCTACTGGACAGTCGCGTTCAGTTCGATTCGGTTGCGCGGGGGAGGGATTGGGTTAATTTGCCAGACTGCAGGCTGGCTACTGGACAGTCGCGTTCAGTTCGATTCGGTTGCGCGGGGGAGGGATTGGGTTAATTTGTTTTTCTTGTTGTGTTGTGTTTTGTTTGTTTTTCTTTGTGCTGGCTACTGGACAGTCGCGTTCAGTTCGATTCGGTTGCGCGGGGGAGGGATTGGGTTAATTTGTTTTTCTTGTTGTGTTGTGTTTTGTTTGTTTTTCTTTGTGCTGGCTACTGGACAGTCGCGTTCAGTTCGATTCGGTTGCGCGGGGGAGGGATTGGGTTAATTTGTTTTTCTTGTTGTGTTGTGTTTTGTTTGTTTTTCTTTGTCCATATTCGTGTACTACCAGTCGTCGGCCACCGACGGTTTTCCTTCTTGTTATTGCAGGTTGATGTTGGAGGGCACGGATGAAGAAGACAGCATGGTGACAGAATGGAGGACAGCAGGCATGAAGAGGACAGCATGGTGATCAGTTTGGACCATTTGACTCAAAAGGCGAGTTGCAGTGTTTCTCGGAATTTTTTTTTCGTTGGGGATTATTGCCAGACTGCAGGCTGGCTACTGGACAGTCGCGTTCAGTTCGATTCGGTTGCGCGGGGGAGGGATTGGGTTAATTTGTTTTTCTTGTTGTGTTGTGTTTCGTTTGTTTTTCTTTGTGCTGGCTACTGGACAGTCGCGTTCAGTTCGATTCGGTTGCGCGGGGGAGGGATTGGGTTAATTTGTTTTTCTTGTTGTGTTGTGTTTTGTTTGTTTTTCTTTGTGCTGGCTACTGGACAGTCGCGTTCAGTTCGATTCGGTTGCGCGGGGGAGGGATTGGGTTAATTTGTTTTTCTTGTTGTGTTGTGTTTTGTTTGTTTTTCTTTGTCCATATTCGTGTACTACCAGTCGTCGGCCACCGACGGTTTTCCTTCTTGTTATTGCAGGTTGATGTTGGAGGGCACGGATGAAGAGGACAGCATGGTGACAGAATGGAGGACAGCAGGCATGAAGAGGACAGCATGGTGATCAGTTTGGACCATTTGACTCAAAAGGCGAGTTGCAGTGTTTCTCGGAATTTTTGTTTCGTTGGGGATTATTGCCAGACTGCAGGCTGGCTACTGGACAGTCGCGTTCAGTTCGATTCGGTTGCGCAGGGGAAGGGATTGGGTTAATTTGTTTTTCTTGTTGTGTTGTGTTTTGTTTGTTTTTCTTTGTGCTGGCTACTGGACAGTCGCGTTCAGTTCGATTCGGTTGCGCGGGGGAGGGATTGGGTTAATTTGTTTTTCTTGTTGTGTTGTGTTTTGTTTGTTTTTCTTTGTGCTGGCTACTGGACAGTCGCGTTCAGTTCGATTCGGTTGCGCGGGGGAGGGATTGGGTTAATTTGTTTTTCTTGTTGTGTTGTGTTTTGTTTGTTTTTCTTTGTCCATATTCGTGTACTACCAGTCGTCGGCCACCGACGGTTTTCCTTCTTGTTATTGCAGGTTGATGTTGGAGGGCACGGATGAAGAAGACAGCATGGTGACAGAATGGAGGACAGCAGGCATGAAGAGGACAGCATGGTGATCAGTTTGGACCATTTGACTCAAAAGGCGAGTTGCAGTGTTTCTCGGAATTTTTTTTTCGTTGGGGATTATTGCCAGACTGCAGGCTGGCTACTGGACAGTCGCGTTCAGTTCGATTCGGTTGCGCGGGGGAGGGATTGGGTTAATTTGTTTTTCTTGTTGTGTTGTGTTTCGTTTGTTTTTCTTTGTGCTGGCTACTGGACAGTCGCGTTCAGTTCGATTCGGTTGCGCGGGGGAGGGATTGGGTTAATTTGTTTTTCTTGTTGTGTTGTGTTTTGTTTGTTTTTCTTTGTGCTGGCTACTGGACAGTCGCGTTCAGTTCGATTCGGTTGCGCGGGGGAGGGATTGGGTTAATTTGTTTTTCTTGTTGTGTTGTGTTTTGTTTGTTTTTCTTTGTCCATATTCGTGTACTACCAGTCGTCGGCCACCGACGGTTTTCCTTCTTGTTATTGCAGGTTGATGTTGGAGGGCACGGATGAAGAGGACAGCGTGGTGACAGAATGGAGGACAGCAGGCATGAAGAGGACAGCATGGTGATCAGTTTGGACCATTTGACTCAAAAGGCGAGTTGCAGTGTTTCTCGGAATTTTTTTTTCGTTGGGGATTATTGCCAGACTGCAGGCTGGCTACTGGACAGTCGCGTTCAGTTCGATTCGGTTGCGCGGGGGAGGGATTGGGTTAATTTGTTTTTCTTGTTGTGTTGTGTTTTGTTTGTTTTTCTTTGTGCTGGCTACTGGACAGTCGCGTTCAGTTCGATTCGGTTGCGCGGGGGAGGGATTGGGTTAATTTGTTTTTCTTGTTGTGTTGTGTTTTGTTTGTTTTTCTTTGTGCTGGCTACTGGACAGTCGCGTTCAGTTCGATTCGGTTGCGCGGGGGAGGGATTGGGTTAATTTGTTTTTCTTGTTGTGTTGTGTTGTGTTTTGTTTGTTTTTCTTTGTCCATATTCGTGTACTACCAGTCGTCGGCCACCGACGGTTTTCCTTCTTGTTATTGCAGGTTGATGTTGGAGGGCACGGATGAAGAAGACAGCATGGTGACAGAATGGAGGACAGCAGGCATGAAGAGGACAGCATGGTGATCAGTTTGGACCATTTGACTCAAAAGGCGAGTTGCAGTGTTTCTCGGAATTTTTTTTTCGTTGGGGATTATTGCCAGACTGCAGGCTGGCTACTGGACAGTCGCGTTCAGTTCGATTCGGTTGCGCGGGGGAGGGATTGGGTTAATTTGTTTTTCTTGTTGTGTTGTGTTTCGTTTGTTTTTCTTTGTGCTGACTACTGGACAGTCGCGTTCAGTTCGATTCGGTTGCGCGGGGGAGGGATTGGGTTAATTTGTTTTTCTTGTTGTGTTGTGTTTTGTTTGTTTTTCTTTGTGCTGGCTACTGGACAGTCGCGTTCAGTTCGATTCGGTTGCGCGGGGGAGGGATTGGGTTAATTTGTTTTTCTTGTTGTGTTGTGTTTTGTTTGTTTTTCTTTGTCCATATTCGTGTACTACCAGTCGTCGGCCACCGACGGTTTTCCTTCTTGTTATTGCAGGTTGATGTTGGAGGGCACGGATGAAGAAGACAGCATGGTGACAGAATGGAGGACAGCAGGCATGAAGAGGACAGCATGGTGATCAGTTTGGACCATTTGACTCAAAAGGCGAGTTGCAGTGTTTCTCGGAATTTTTTTTTCGTTGGGGATTATTGCCAGACTGCAGGCTGGCTACTGGACAGTCGCGTTCAGTTCGATTCGGTTGCGCGGGGGAGGGATTGGGTTAATTTGTTTTTCTTGTTGTGTTGTGTTTCGTTTGTTTTTCTTTGTGCTGGCTACTGGACAGTCGCGTTCAGTTCGATTCGGTTGCGCGGGGGAGGGATTGGGTTAATTTGTTTTTCTTGTTGTGTTGTGTTTTGTTTGTTTTTCTTTGTGCTGGCTACTGGACAGTCGCGTTCAGTTCGATTCGGTTGCGCGGGGGAGGGATTGGGTTAATTTGTTTTTCTTGTTGTGTTGTGTTTTGTTTGTTTTTCTTTGTCCATATTCGTGTACTACCAGTCGTCGGCCACCGACGGTTTTCCTTCTTGTTATTGCAGGTTGATGTTGGAGGGCACGGATGAAGAAGACAGCATGGTGACAGAATGGAGGACAGCAGGCATGAAGAGGACAGCATGGTGATCAGTTTGGACCATTTGACTCAAAAGGCGAGTTGCAGTGTTTCTCGGAATTTTTTTTTCGTTGGGGATTATTGCCAGACTGCAGGCTGGCTACTGGACAGTCGCGTTCAGTTCGATTCGGTTGCGCGGGGGAGGGATTGGGTTAATTTGTTTTTCTTGTTGTGTTGTGTTTTGTTTGTTTTTCTTTGTGCTGGCTACTGGACAGTCGCGTTCAGTTCGATTCGGTTGCGCGGGGGAGGGATTGGGTTAATTTGTTTTTCTTGTTGTGTTGTGTTTTGTTTGTTTTTCTTTGTCCATATTCGTGTACTACCAGTCGTCGGCCACCGACGGTTTTCCTTCTTGTTAATGCAGGTTGATGTTGGAGGGCACGGATGAAGAAGACAGCATGGTGACAGAATGGAGGACAGCAGGCATGAAGAGGACAGCATGGTGATCAGTTTGGACCATTTGACTCAAAAGGCGAGTTGCAGCGCAACCGAATCGAACTGAACGCGACTGTCCAGTAGCCAGCACAAAGAAAAACAAACAAAACACAACACAACAAGAAAAACAAATTAACCCAATCCCTCCCCCGCGCAACCGAATCGAACTGAACGCGACTGTCCAGTAGCCAGCACAAAGAAAAACAAACGAAACACAACACAACAAGAAAAACAATTTAACCCAATCCCTCCCCCGCGCAACCGAATCGAACTGAACGCGACTGTCCAGTAGCCAGCCTGCAGTCTGGCAATAATCCCCAACGAAAAAAAAATTCCGAGAAACACTGCAACTCGCCTTTTGAGTCAAATGGTCCAAACTGATCACCATGCTGTCCTCTTCATGCCTGCTGTCCTCCATTCTGTCACCATGCTGTCTTCTTCATCCGTGCCCTCCAACATCAACCTGCAATAACAAGAAGGAAAACCGTCGGTGGCCGACGACTGGTAGTACACGAATATGGACAAAGAAAAACAAACAAAACACAACACAACAAGAAAAACAAATTAACCCAATCCCTCCCCCGCGCAACCGAATCGAACTGAACGCGACTGTCCAGTAGCCAGCACAAAGAAAAACAAACAAAACACAACACAACAAGAAAAACAAATTAACCCAATCCCTCCCCCGCGCAACCGAATCGAACTGAACGCGACTGTCCAGTAGCCAGCACAAAGAAAAACAAACGAAACACAACACAACAAGAAAAACAAATTAACCCAATCCCTCCCCCGCGCAACCGAATCGAACTGAACGCGACTGTCCAGTAGCCAGCCTGCAGTCTGGCAATAATCCCCAACGAAAAAAAAATTCCGAGAAACACTGCAACTCGCCTTTTGAGTCAAATGGTCCAAACTGATCACCATGCTGTCCTCTTCATGCCTGCTGTCCTCCATTCTGTCACCATGCTGTCTTCTTCATCCGTGCCCTCCAACATCAACCTGCAAAAACAAGAAGGAAAACCGTCGGTGGCCGACGACTGGTAGTACACGAATATGGACAAAGAAAAACAAACAAAACACAACACAACAAGAAAAACAAATTAACCCAATCCCTCCCCCGCGCAACCGAATCGAACTGAACGCGACTGTCCAGTAGCCAGCACAAAGAAAAACAAACAAAACACAACACAACAAGAAAAACAAATTAACCCAATCCCTCCCCCGCGCAACCGAATCGAACTGAACGCGACTGTCCAGTAGCCAGCACAAAGAAAAACAAACGAAACACAACACAACAAGAAAAACAAATTAACCCAATCCCTCCCCCGCGCAACCGAATCGAACTGAACGCGACTGTCCAGTAGCCAGCCTGCAGTCTGGCAATAATCCCCAACGAAAAAAAAATTCCGAGAAACACTGCAACTCGCCTTTTGAGTCAAATGGTCCAAACTGATCACCATGCTGTCCTCTTCATGCCTGCTGTCCTCCATTCTGTCACCATGCTGTCTTCTTCATCCGTGCCCTCCAACATCAACCTGCAATAACAAGAAGGAAAACCGTCGGTGGCCGACGACTGGTAGTACACGAATATGGACAAAGAAAAACAAACAAAACACAACACAACAAGAAAAACAAATTAACCCAATCCCTCCCCCGCGCAACCGAATCGAACTGAACGCGACTGTCCAGTAGCCAGCACAAAGAAAAACAAACAAAACACAACACAACAAGAAAAACACATTAACCCAATCCCTCCCCCGCGCAACCGAATCGAACTGAACGCGACTGTCCAGTAGCCAGCACAAAGAAAAACAAACAAAACACAACACAACAAGAAAAACAAATTAACCCAATCCCTCCCCCGCGCAACCGAATCGAACTGAACGCGACTGTCCAGTAGCCAGCCTGCAGTCTGGCAATAATCCCCAACGAAAAAAAAATTCCGAGAAACACTGCAACTCGCCTTTTGAGTCAAATGGTCCAAACTGATCACCATGCTGTCCTCTTCATGCCTGCTGTCCTCCATTCTGTCACCATGCTGTCCTCTTCATCCGTGCCCTCCAACATCAACCTGCAATAACAAGAAGGAAAACCGTCGGTGGCCGACGACTGGTAGTACACGAATATGGACAAAGAAAAACAAACAAAACACAACACAACAAGAAAAACAAATTAACCCAATCCCTCCCCCGCGCAACCGAATCGAACTGAACGCGACTGTCCAGTAGCCAGCACAAAGAAAAACAAACAAAACACAACACAACAAGAAAAACAAATTAACCCAATCCCTCCCCCGCGCAACCGAATCGAACTGAACGCGACTGTCCAGTAGCCAGCACAAAGAAAAACAAACGAAACACAACACAACAAGAAAAACAAATTAACCCAATCCCTCCCCCGCGCAACCGAATCGAACTGAACGCGACTGTCCAGTAGCCAGCCTGCAGTCTGGCAATAATCCCCAACGAAAAAAAAATTCCGAGAAACACTGCAACTCGCCTTTTGAGTCAAATGGTCCAAACTGATCACCATGCTGTCCTCTTCATGCCTGCTGTCCTCCATTCTGTCACCATGCTGTCTTCTTCATCCGTGCCCTCCAACATCAACCTGCAATAACAAGAAGGAAAACCGTCGGTGGCCGACGACTGGTAGTACACGAATATGGACAAAGAAAAACAAACAAAACACAACACAACAAGAAAAACAAATTAACCCAATCCCTCCCCCGCGCAACCGAATCGAACTGAACGCGACTGTCCAGTAGCCAGCACAAAGAAAAACAAACAAAACACAACACAACAAGAAAAACAAATTAACCCAATCCCTCCCCCGCGCAACCGAATCGAACTGAACGCGACTGTCCAGTAGCCAGCACAAAGAAAAACAAACAAAACACAACACAACAAGAAAAACAAATTAACCCAATCCCTCCCCCGCGCAACCGAATCGAACTGAACGCGACTGTCCAGTAGCCAGCCTGCAGTCTGGCAATAATCCCCAACGAAAAAAAAATTCCGAGAAACACTGCAACTCGCCTTTTGAGTCAAATGGTCCAAACTGATCACCATGCTGTCCTCTTCATGCCTGCTGTCCTCCATTCTGTCACCATGCTGTCCTCTTCATCCGTGCCCTCCAACATCAACCTGCAATAACAAGAAGGAAAACCGTCGGTGGCCGACGACTGGTAGTACACGAATATGGACAAAGAAAAACAAACAAAACACAACACAACAAGAAAAACAAATTAACCCAATCCCTCCCCCGCGCAACCGAATCGAACTGAACGCGACTGTCCAGTAGCCAGCACAAAGAAAAACAAACAAAACACAACACAACAAGAAAAACAAATTAACCCAATCCCTCCCCCGCGCAACCGAATCGAACTGAACGCGACTGTCCAGTAGCCAGCACAAAGAAAAACAAACGAAACACAACACAACAAGAAAAACAAATTAACCCAATCCCTCCCCCGCGCAACCGAATCGAACTGAACGCGACTGTCCAGTAGCCAGCCTGCAGTCTGGCAATAATCCCCAACGAAAAAAAAATTCCGAGAAACACTGCAACTCGCCTTTTGAGTCAAATGGTCCAAACTGATCACCATGCTATCCTATTCATGCCTGCTGTCCTCCATTCTGTCACCATGCTGTCTTCTTCATCCGTGCCCTCCAACATCAACCTGCAATAACAAGAAGGAAAACCGTCGGTGGCCGACGACTGGTAGTACACGAATATGGACAAAGAAAAACAAACAAAACACAACACAACAAGAAAAACAAATTAACCCAATCCCTCCCCCGCGCAACCGAATCGAACTGAACGCGACTGTCCAGTAGCCAGCACAAAGAAAAACAAACAAAACACAACACAACAAGAAAAACAAATTAACCCAATCCCTCCCCCGCGCAACCGAATCGAACTGAACGCGACTGTCCAGTAGCCAGCACAAAGAAAAACAAACGAAACACAACACAACAAGAAAAACAAATTAACCCAATCCCTCCCCCGCGCAACCGAATCGAACTGAACGCGACTGTCCAGTAGCCAGCCTGCAGTCTGGCAATAATCCCCAACGAAAAAAAAATTCCGAGAAACACTGCAACTCGCCTTTTGAGTCAAATGGTCCAAACTGATCACCATGCTATCCTCTTCATGCCTGCTGTCCTCCATTCTGTCACCATGCTGTCTTCTTCATCCGTGCCCTCCAACATCAACCTGCAATAACAAGAAGGAAAACCGTCGGTGGCCAACGACTGGTAGTACACGAATATGGACAAAGAAAAACAAACAAAACACAACACAACAAGAAAAACAAATTAACCCAATCCCTCCCCCGCGCAACCGAATCGAACTGAACGCGACTGTCCAGTAGCCAGCACAAAGAAAAACAAACAAAACACAACACAACAAGAAAAACAAATTAACCCAATCCCTCCCCCGCGCAACCGAATCGAACTGAACGCGACTGTCCAGTAGCCAGCACAAAGAAAAACAAACGAAACACAACACAACAAGAAAAACAAATTAACCCAATCCCTCCCCCGCGCAACCGAATCGAACTGAACGCGACTGTCCAGTAGCCAGCCTGCAGTCTGGCAATAATCCCCAACGAAAAAAAAATTCCGAGAAACACTGCAACTCGCCTTTTGAGTCAAATGGTCCAAACTGATCACCATGCTGTCCTCTTCATGCCTGCTGTCCTCCATTCTGTCACCATGCTGTCTTCTTCATCCGTGCCCTCCAACATCAACCTGCAATAACAAGAAGGAAAACCGTCGGTGGCCGACGACTGGTAGTACACGAATATGGACAAAGAAAAACAAACAAAACACAACACAACAAGAAAAACAAATTAACCCAATCCCTCCCCCGCGCAACCGAATCGAACTGAACGCGACTGTCCAGTAGCCAGCACAAAGAAAAACAAACAAAACACAACACAACAAGAAAAACAAATTAACCCAATCCCTCCCCCGCGCAACCGAATCGAACTGAACGCGACTGTCCAGTAGCCAGCACAAAGAAAAACAAACAAAACACAACACAACAAGAAAAACAAATTAACCCAATCCCTCCCCCGCGCAACCGAATCGAACTGAACGCGACTGTCCAGTAGCCAGCCTGCAGTCTGGCAATAATCCCCAACGAAAAAAAAATTCCGAGAAACACTGCAACTCGCCTTTTGAGTCAAATGGTCCAAACTGATCACCATGCTGTCCTCTTCATGCCTGCTGTCCTCCATTCTGTCACCATGCTGTCCTCTTCATCCGTGCCCTCCAACATCAACCTGCAATAACAAGAAGGAAAACCGTCGGTGGCCGACGACTGGTAGTACACGAATATGGACAAAGAAAAACAAACAAAACACAACACAACAAGAAAAACAAATTAACCCAATCCCTCCCCCGCGCAACCGAATCGAACTGAACGCGACTGTCCAGTAGCCAGCACAAAGAAAAACAAACAAAACACAACACAACAAGAAAAACAAATTAACCCAATCCCTCCCCCGCGCAACCGAATCGAACTGAACGCGACTGTCCAGTAGCCAGCACAAAGAAAAACAAACGAAACACAACACAACAAGAAAAACAAATTAACCCAATCCCTCCCCCGCGCAACCGAATCGAACTGAACGCGACTGTCCAGTAGCCAGCCTGCAGTCTGGCAATAATCCCCAACGAAAAAAAAATTCCGAGAAACACTGCAACTCGCCTTTTGAGTCAAATGGTCCAAACTGATCACCATGCTGTCCTCTTCATGCCTGCTGTCCTCCATTCTGTCACCATGCTGTCTTCTTCATCCGTGCCCTCCAACATCAACCTGCAATAACAAGAAGGAAAACCGTCGGTGGCCGACGACTGGTAGTACACGAATATGGACAAAGAAAAACAAACAAAACACAACACAACAAGAAAAACAAATTAACCCAATCCCTCCCCCGCGCAACCGAATCGAACTGAACGCGACTGTCCAGTAGCAAGCACAAAGAAAAACAAACAAAACACAACACAACAAGAAAAACAAATTAACCCAATCCCTCCCCCGCGCAACCGAATCGAACTGAACGCGACTGTCCAGTAGTCAGCACAAAGAAAAACAAACGAAACACAACACAACAAGAAAAACAAATTAACCCAATCCCTCCCCCGCGCAACCGAATCGAACTGAACGCGACTGTCCAGTAGCCAGCCTGCAGTCTGGCAATAATCCCCAACGAAAAAAAAATTCCGAGAAACACTGCAACTCGCCTTTTGAGTCAAATGGTCCAAACTGATCACCATGCTGTCCTCTTCATGCCTGCTGTCCTCCATTCTGTCACCATGCTGTCTTCTTCATCCGTGCCCTCCAACATCAACCTGCAATAACAAGAAGGAAAACCGTCGGTGGCCGACGACTGGTAGTACACGAATATGGACAAAGAAAAACAAACAAAACACAACACAACAAGAAAAACAAATTAACCCAATCCCTCCCCCGCGCAACCGAATCGAACTGAACGCGACTGTCCAGTAGCCAGCACAAAGAAAAACAAACAAAACACAACACAACAAGAAAAACAAATTAACCCAATCCCTCCCCCGCGCAACCGAATCGAACTGAACGCGACTGTCCAGTAGCCAGCACAAAGAAAAACAAACAAAACACAACACAACAAGAAAAACAAATTAACCCAATCCCTCCCCCGCGCAACCGAATCGAACTGAACGCGACTGTCCAGTAGCCAGCCTGCAGTCTGGCAATAATCCCCAACGAAAAAAAAATTCCGAGAAACACTGCAACTCGCCTTTTGAGTCAAATGGTCCAAACTGATCACCATGCTGTCCTCTTCATGCCTGCTGTCCTCCATTCTGTCACCATGCTGTCCTCTTCATCCGTGCCCTCCAACATCAACCTGCAATAACAAGAAGGAAAACCGTCGGTGGCCGACGACTGGTAGTACACGAATATGGACAAAGAAAAACAAACAAAACACAACACAACAAGAAAAACAAATTAACCCAATCCCTCCCCCGCGCAACCGAATCGAACTGAACGCGACTGTCCAGTAGCCAGCACAAAGAAAAACAAACAAAACACAACACAACAAGAAAAACAAATTAACCCAATCCCTCCCCCGCGCAACCGAATCGAACTGAACGCGACTGTCCAGTAGCCAGCACAAAGAAAAACAAACGAAACACAACACAACAAGAAAAACAAATTAACCCAATCCCTCCCCCGCGCAACCGAATCGAACTGAACGCGACTGTCCAGTAGCCAGCCTGCAGTCTGGCAATAATCCCCAACGAAAAAAAAATTCCGAGAAACACTGCAACTCGCCTTTTGAGTCAAATGGTCCAAACTGATCACCATGCTGTCCTCTTCATGCCTGCTGTCCTCCATTCTGTCACCATGCTGTCTTCTTCATCCGTGCCCTCCAACATCAACCTGCAATAACAAGAAGGAAAACCGTCGGTGGCCGACGACTGGTAGTACACGAATATGGACAAAGAAAAACAAACAAAACACAACACAACAAGAAAAACAAATTAACCCAATCCCTCCCCCGCGCAACCGAATCGAACTGAACGCGACTGTCCAGTAGCCAGCACAAAGAAAAACAAACAAAACACAACACAACAAGAAAAACAAATTAACCCAATCCCTCCCCCGCGCAACCGAATCGAACTGAACGCGACTGTCCAGTAGCCAGCACAAAGAAAAACAAACAAAACACAACACAACAAGAAAAACAAATTAACCCAATCCCTTCCCCTGCGCAACCGAATCGAACTGAACGCGACTGTCCAGTAGCCAGCCTGCAGTCTGGCAATAATCCCCAACGAAAAAAAAATTCCGAGAAACACTGCAACTCGCCTTTTGAGTCAAATGGTCCAAACTGATCACCATGCTGTCCTCTTCATGCCTGCTGTCCTCCATTCTGTCACCATGCTGTCCTCTTCATCCGTGCCCTCCAACATCAACCTGCAATAACAAGAAGGAAAACCGTCGGTGGCCGACGACTGGTAGTACACGAATATGGACAAAGAAAAACAAACAAAACACAACACAACAAGAAAAACAAATTAACCCAATCCCTCCCCCGCGCAACCGAATCGAACTGAACGCGACTGTCCAGTAGCCAGCACAAAGAAAAACAAACAAAACACAACACAACAAGAAAAACAAATTAACCCAATCCCTCCCCCGCGCAACCGAATCGAACTGAACGCGACTGTCCAGTAGCCAGCACAAAGAAAAACAAACGAAACACAACACAACAAGAAAAACAAATTAACCCAATCCCTCCCCCGCGCAACCGAATCGAACTGAACGCGACTGTCCAGTAGCCAGCCTGCAGTCTGGCAATAATCCCCAACGAAAAAAAAATTCCGAGAAACACTGCAACTCGCCTTTTGAGTCAAATGGTCCAAACTGATCACCATGCTGTCCTCTTCATGCCTGCTGTCCTCCATTCTGTCACCATGCTGTCTTCTTCATCCGTGCCCTCCAACATCAACCTGCAATAACAAGAAGGAAAACCGTCGGTGGCCGACGACTGGTAGTACACGAATATGGACAAAGAAAAACAAACAAAACACAACACAACAAGAAAAACAAATTAACCCAATCCCTCCCCCGCGCAACCGAATCGAACTGAACGCGACTGTCCAGTAGCCAGCACAAAGAAAAACAAACAAAACACAACACAACAAGAAAAACAAATTAACCCAATCCCTCCCCCGCGCAACCGAATCGAACTGAACGCGACTGTCCAGTAGCCAGCACAAAGAAAAACAAACAAAACACAACACAACAAGAAAAACAAATTAACCCAATCCCTCCCCCGCGCAACCGAATCGAACTGAACGCGACTGTCCAGTAGCCAGCACAAAGAAAAACAAACAAAACACAACACAACAAGAAAAACAAATTAACCCAATCCCTCCCCCGCGCAACCGAATCGAACTGAACGCGACTGTCCAGTAGCCAGCACAAAGAAAAACAAACAAAACACAACACAACAAGAAAAACAAATTAACCCAATCCCTCCCCCGCGCAACCGAATCGAACTGAACGCGACTGTCCAGTAGCCAGCCTGCAGTCTGGCAATAATCCCCAACGAAAAAAAAATTCCGAGAAACACTGCAACTCGCCTTTTGAGTCAAATGGTCCAAACTGATCACCATGCTGTCCTCTTCATGCCTGCTGTCCTCCATTCTGTCACCATGCTGTCCTCTTCATCCGTGCCCTCCAACATCAACCTGCAATAACAAGAAGGAAAACCGTCGGTGGCCGACGACTGGTAGTACACGAATATGGACAAAGAAAAACAAACAAAACACAACACAACAAGAAAAACAAATTAACCCAATCCCTCCCCCGCGCAACCGAATCGAACTGAACGCGACTGTCCAGTAGCCAGCACAAAGAAAAACAAACAAAACACAACACAACAAGAAAAACAAATTAACCCAATCCCTCCCCCGCGCAACCGAATCGAACTGAACGCGACTGTCCAGTAGCCAGCACAAAGAAAAACAAACGAAACACAACACAACAAGAAAAACAAATTAACCCAATCCCTCCCCCGCGCAACCGAATCGAACTGAACGCGACTGTCCAGTAGCCAGCCTGCAGTCTGGCAATAATCCCCAACGAAAAAAAAATTCCGAGAAACACTGCAACTCGCCTTTTGAGTCAAATGGTCCAAACTGATCACCATGCTGTCCTCTTCATGCCTGCTGTCCTCCATTCTGTCACCATGCTGTCTTCTTCATCCGTGCCCTCCAACATCAACCTGCAATAACAAGAAGGAAAACCGTCGGTGGCCGACGACTGGTAGTACACGAATATGGACAAAGAAAAACAAACAAAACACAACACAACAAGAAAAACAAATTAACCCAATCCCTCCCCCGCGCAACCGAATCGAACTGAACGCGACTGTCCAGTAGCCAGCACAAAGAAAAACAAACAAAACACAACACAACAAGAAAAACAAATTAACCCAATCCCTCCCCCGCGCAACCGAATCGAACTGAACGCGACTGTCCAGTAGCCAGCACAAAGAAAAACAAACAAAACACAACACAACAAGAAAAACAAATTAACCCAATCCCTTCCCCTGCGCAACCGAATCGAACTGAACGCGACTGTCCAGTAGCCAGCCTGCAGTCTGGCAATAATCCCCAACGAAAAAAAAATTCCGAGAAACACTGCAACTCGCCTTTTGAGTCAAATGGTCCAAACTGATCACCATGCTGTCCTCTTCATGCCTGCTGTCCTCCATTCTGTCACCATGCTGTCCTCTTCATCCGTGCCCTCCAACATCAACCTGCAATAACAAGAAGGAAAACCGTCGGTGGCCGACGACTGGTAGTACACGAATATGGACAAAGAAAAACAAACAAAACACAACACAACAAGAAAAACAAATTAACCCAATCCCTCCCCCGCGCAACCGAATCGAACTGAACGCGACTGTCCAGTAGCCAGCACAAAGAAAAACAAACAAAACACAACACAACAAGAAAAACAAATTAACCCAATCCCTCCCCCGCGCAACCGAATCGAACTGAACGCGACTGTCCAGTAGCCAGCACAAAGAAAAACAAACGAAACACAACACAACAAGAAAAACAAATTAACCCAATCCCTCCCCCGCGCAACCGAATCGAACTGAACGCGACTGTCCAGTAGCCAGCCTGCAGTCTGGCAATAATCCCCAACGAAAAAAAAATTCCGAGAAACACTGCAACTCGCCTTTTGAGTCAAATGGTCCAAACTGATCACCATGCTGTCCTCTTCATGCCTGCTGTCCTCCATTCTGTCACCATGCTGTCTTCTTCATCCGTGCCCTCCAACATCAACCTGCAATAACAAGAAGGAAAACCGTCGGTGGCCGACGACTGGTAGTACACGAATATGGACAAAGAAAAACAAACAAAACACAACACAACAAGAAAAACAAATTAACCCAATCCCTCCCCCGCGCAACCGAATCGAACTGAACGCGACTGTCCAGTAGCCAGCACAAAGAAAAACAAACAAAACACAACACAACAAGAAAAACAAATTAACCCAATCCCTCCCCCGCGCAACCGAATCGAACTGAACGCGACTGTCCAGTAGCCAGCACAAAGAAAAACAAACAAAACACAACACAACAAGAAAAACAAATTAACCCAATCCCTCCCCCGCGCAACCGAATCGAACTGAACGCGACTGTCCAGTAGCCAGCACAAAGAAAAACAAACAAAACACAACACAACAAGAAAAACAAATTAACCCAATCCCTCCCCCGCGCAACCGAATCGAACTGAACGCGACTGTCCAGTAGCCAGCACAAAGAAAAACAAACAAAACACAACACAACAAGAAAAACAAATTAACCCAATCCCTCCCCCGCGCAACCGAATCGAACTGAACGCGACTGTCCAGTAGCCAGCCTGCAGTCTGGCAATAATCCCCAACGAAAAAAAAATTCCGAGAAACACTGCAACTCGCCTTTTGAGTCAAATGGTCCAAACTGATCACCATGCTGTCCTCTTCATGCCTGCTGTCCTCCATTCTGTCACCATGCTGTCCTCTTCATCCGTGCCCTCCAACATCAACCTGCAATAACAAGAAGGAAAACCGTCGGTGGCCGACGACTGGTAGTACACGAATATGGACAAAGAAAAACAAACAAAACACAACACAACAAGAAAAACAAATTAACCCAATCCCTCCCCCGCGCAACCGAATCGAACTGAACGCGACTGTCCAGTAGCCAGCACAAAGAAAAACAAACAAAACACAACACAACAAGAAAAACAAATTAACCCAATCCCTCCCCCGCGCAACCGAATCGAACTGAACGCGACTGTCCAGTAGCCAGCACAAAGAAAAACAAACGAAACACAACACAACAAGAAAAACAAATTAACCCAATCCCTCCCCCGCGCAACCGAATCGAACTGAACGCGACTGTCCAGTAGCCAGCCTGCAGTCTGGCAATAATCCCCAACGAAAAAAAAATTCCGAGAAACACTGCAACTCGCCTTTTGAGTCAAATGGTCCAAACTGATCACCATGCTGTCCTCTTCATGCCTGCTGTCCTCCATTCTGTCACCATGCTGTCTTCTTCATCCGTGCCCTCCAACATCAACCTGCAATAACAAGAAGGAAAACCGTCGGTGGCCGACGACTGGTAGTACACGAATATGGACAAAGAAAAACAAACAAAACACAACACAACAAGAAAAACAAATTAACCCAATCCCTCCCCCGCGCAACCGAATCGAACTGAACGCGACTGTCCAGTAGCCAGCACAAAGAAAAACAAACAAAACACAACACAACAAGAAAAACAAATTAACCCAATCCCTCCCCCGCGCAACCGAATCGAACTGAACGCGACTGTCCAGTAGCCAGCACAAAGAAAAACAAACAAAACACAACACAACAAGAAAAACAAATTAACCCAATCCCTTCCCCTGCGCAACCGAATCGAACTGAACGCGACTGTCCAGTAGCCAGCCTGCAGTCTGGCAATAATCCCCAACGAAAAAAAAATTCCGAGAAACACTGCAACTCGCCTTTTGAGTCAAATGGTCCAAACTGATCACCATGCTGTCCTCTTCATGCCTGCTGTCCTCCATTCTGTCACCATGCTGTCCTCTTCATCCGTGCCCTCCAACATCAACCTGCAATAACAAGAAGGAAAACCGTCGGTGGCCGACGACTGGTAGTACACGAATATGGACAAAGAAAAACAAACAAAACACAACACAACAAGAAAAACAAATTAACCCAATCCCTCCCCCGCGCAACCGAATCGAACTGAACGCGACTGTCCAGTAGCCAGCACAAAGAAAAACAAACAAAACACAACACAACAAGAAAAACAAATTAACCCAATCCCTCCCCCGCGCAACCGAATCGAACTGAACGCGACTGTCCAGTAGCCAGCACAAAGAAAAACAAACGAAACACAACACAACAAGAAAAACAAATTAACCCAATCCCTCCCCCGCGCAACCGAATCGAACTGAACGCGACTGTCCAGTAGCCAGCCTGCAGTCTGGCAATAATCCCCAACGAAAAAAAAAATTCCGAGAAACACTGCAACTCGCCTTTTGAGTCAAATGGTCCAAACTGATCACCATGCTGTCCTCTTCATGCCTGCTGTCCTCCATTCTGTCACCATGCTGTCTTCTTCATCCGTGCCCTCCAACATCAACCTGCAATAACAAGAAGGAAAACCGTCGGTGGCCGACGACTGGTAGTACACGAATATGGACAAAGAAAAACAAACAAAACACAACACAACAAGAAAAACAAATTAACCCAATCCCTCCCCCGCGCAACCGAATCGAACTGAACGCGACTGTCCAGTAGCCAGCACAAAGAAAAACAAACAAAACACAACACAACAAGAAAAACAAATTAACCCAATCCCTCCCCCGCGCAACCGAATCGAACTGAACGCGACTGTCCAGTAGCCAGCACAAAGAAAAACAAACAAAACACAACACAACAAGAAAAACAAATTAACCCAATCCCTCCCCCGCGCAACCGAATCGAACTGAACGCGACTGTCCAGTAGCCAGCCTGCAGTCTGGCAATAATCCCCAACGAAAAAAAAATTCCGAGAAACACTGCAACTCGCCTTTTGAGTCAAATGGTCCAAACTGATCACCATGCTGTCCTCTTCATGCCTGCTGTCCTCCATTCTGTCACCATGCTGTCTTCTTCATCCGTGCCCTCCAACATCAACCTGCAATAACAAGAAGGAAAACCGTCGGTGGCCGACGACTGGTAGTACACGAATATGGACAAAGAAAAACAAACAAAACACAACACAACAAGAAAAACAAATTAACCCAATCCCTCCCCCGCGCAACCGAATCGAACTGAACGCGACTGTCCAGTAGCCAGCACAAAGAAAAACAAACAAAACACAACACAACAAGAAAAACAAATTAACCCAATCCCTCCCCCGCGCAACCGAATCGAACTGAACGCGACTGTCCAGTAGCCAGCACAAAGAAAAACAAACAAAACACAACACAACAAGAAAAACAAATTAACCCAATCCCTCCCCCGCGCAACCGAATCGAACTGAACGCGACTGTCCAGTAGCCAGCCTGCAGTCTGGCAATAATCCCCAACGAAAAAAAAATTCCGAGAAACACTGCAACTCGCCTTTTGAGTCAAATGGTCCAAACTGATCACCATGCTGTCCTCTTCATGCCTGCTGTCCTCCATTCTGTCACCATGCTGTCCTCTTCATCCGTGCCCTCCAACATCAACCTGCAATAACAAGAAGGAAAACCGTCGGTGGCCGACGACTGGTAGTACACGAATATGGACAAAGAAAAACAAACAAAACACAACACAACAAGAAAAACAAATTAAACCAACCCCTCCCCCGCGCAACCGAATCGAACTGAACGCGACTGTCCAGTAGCCAGCACAAAGAAACACAAACAAAACACAACACAACAAGAAAAACAAATTAACCCAATCCCTCCCCCGCGCAACCGAATCGAACTGAACGCGACTGTCCAGTAGCCAGCACAAAGAAAAACAAACAAAACACAACACAACAAGAAAAACAAATTAACCCAATCCCTCCCCCGCGCAACCGAATCGAACTGAACGCGACTGTCCAGTAGCCAGCCTGCAGTCTGGCAATAATCCCCAACGAAAAAAAAATTCCGAGAAACACTGCAACTCGCCTTTTGAGTCAAATGGTCCAAACTGATCACCATGCTGTCCTCTTCATGCCTGCTGTCCTCCATTCTGTCACCATGCTGTCCTCTTCATCCGTGCCCTCCAACATCAACCTGCAATAACAAGAAGGAAAACCGTCGGTGGCCGACGACTGGTAGTACACGAATATGGACAAAGAAAAACAAACAAAACACAACACAACAAGAAAAACAAATTAACCCAATCCCTCCCCCGCGCAACCGAATCGAACTGAACGCGACTGTCCAGTAGCCAGCACAAAGAAAAACAAACAAAACACAACAAAACAAGAAAAACAAATTAACCCAATCCCTCCCCCGCGCAACCGAATCGAACTGAACGCGACTGTCCAGTAGCCAGCCTGCAGTCTGGCAATAATCCCCAACGAAAAAAAAATTCCGAGAAACACTGCAACTCGCCTTTTGAGTCAAATGGTCCAAACTGATCACCATGCTGTCCTCTTCATCCCTGCTGTCCTCCATTCTGTCACCATGCTGTCCTCTTCATCCGTGCCCTCCAACATCAACCTGCAATAACAAGAAGGAAAACCGTCGGTGGCCGACGACTGGTAGTACACGAATATGGACAAAGAAAAACAAACAAAACACAACACAACAAGAAAAACAAATTAACCCAATCCCTCCCCCGCGCAACCGAATCGAACTGAACGCGACTGTCCAGTAGCCAGCACAAAGAAAAACAAACAAAACACAACAAAACAAGAAAAACAAATTAACCCAATCCCTCCCCCGCGCAACCGAATCGAACTGAACGCGACTGTCCAGTAGCCAGCCTGCAGTCTGGCAATAATCCCCAACGAAAAAAAAATTCCGAGAAACACTGCAACTCGCCTTTTGAGTCAAATGGTCCAAACTGATCACCATGCTGTCCTCTTCATCCCTGCTGTCCTCCATTCTGTCACCATGCTGTCCTCTTCATCCGTGCCCTCCAACATCAACCTGCAATAACAAGAAGGAAAACCGTCGGTGGCCGACGACTGGTAGTACACGAATATGGACAAAGAAAAACAAACAAAACACAACACAACAAGAAAAACAAATTAACCCAATCCCTCCCCCGCGCAACCGAATCGAACTGAACGCGACTGTCCAGTAGCCAGCACAAAGAAAAACAAACAAAACACAACACAACAAGAAAAACAAATTAACCCAATCCCTCCCCCGCGCAACCGAATCGAACTGAACGCGACTGTCCAGTAGCCAGCACAAAGAAAAACAAACGAAACACAACACAACAAGAAAAACAAATTAACCCAATCCCTCCCCCGCGCAACCGAATCGAACTGAACGCGACTGTCCAGTAGCCAACCTGCAGTCTGGCAATAATCCCCAACGAAAAAAAAATTCCGAGAAACACTGCAACTCGCCTTTTGAGTCAAATGGTCCAAACTGATCACCATGCTGTCCTCTTCATGCCTGCTGTCCTCCATTCTGTCACCATGCTGTCTTCTTCATCCGTGCCCTCCAACATCAACCTGCAATAACAAGAAGGAAAACCGTCGGTGGCCGACGACTGGTAGTACACGAATATGGACAAAGAAAAACAAACAAAACACAACACAACAAGAAAAACAAATTAACCCAATCCCTCCCCCGCGCAACCGAATCGAACTGAACGCGACTGTCCAGTAGCCAGCACAAAGAAAAACAAACAAAACACAACACAACAAGAAAAACAAATTAACCCAATCCCTCCCCCGCGCAACCGAATCGAACTGAACGCGACTGTCCAGTAGCCAGCACAAAGAAAAACAAACGAAACACAACACAACAAGAAAAACAAATTAACCCAATCCCTCCCCCGCGCAACCGAATCGAACTGAACGCGACTGTCCAGTAGCCAGCCTGCAGTCTGGCAATAATCCCCAACGAAAAAAAAATTCCGAGAAACACTGCAACTCGCCTTTTGAGTCAAATGGTCCAAACTGATCACCATGCTGTCCTCTTCATGCCTGCTGTCCTCCATTCTGTCACCATGCTGTCTTCTTCATCCGTGCCCTCCAACATCAACCTGCAATAACAAGAAGGAAAACCGTCGGTGGCCGACGACTGGTAGTACACGAATATGGACAAAGAAAAACAAACAAAACACAACACAACAAGAAAAACAAATTAACCCAATCCCTCCCCCGCGCAACCGAATCGAACTGAACGCGACTGTCCAGTAGCCAGCACAAAGAAAAACAAACAAAACACAACACAACAAGAAAAACAAATTAACCCAATCCCTCCCCCGCGCAACCGAATCGAACTGAACGCGACTGTCCAGTAGCCAGCACAAAGAAAAACAAACGAAACACAACACAACAAGAAAAACAAATTAACCCAATCCCTCCCCCGCGCAACCGAATCGAACTGAACGCGACTGTCCAGTAGCCAGCCTGCAGTCTGGCAATAATCCCCAACGAAAAAAAAATTCCGAGAAACACTGCAACTCGCCTTTTGAGTCAAATGGTCCAAACTGATCACCATGCTGTCCTCTTCATGCCTGCTGTCCTCCATTCTGTCACCATGCTGTCTTCTTCATCCGTGCCCTCCAACATCAACCTGCAATAACAAGAAGGAAAACCGTCGGTGGCCGACGACTGGTAGTACACGAATATGGACAAAGAAAAACAAACAAAACACAACACAACAAGAAAAACAAATTAACCCAATCCCTCCCCCGCGCAACCGAATCGAACTGAACGCGACTGTCCAGTAGTCAGCACAAAGATAAACAAACAAAACACAACACAACAAGAAAAACAAATTAACCCAATCCCTCCCCCGCGCAACCGAATCGAACTGAACGCGACTGTCCAGTAGCCAGCCTGCAGTCTGGCAATAATCCCCAACGAAAAAAAAATTCCGAGAAACACTGCAACTCGCCTTTTGAGTCAAATGGTCCAAACTGATCACCATGCTGTCCTCTTCATGCCTGCTGTCCTCCATTCTGTCACCATGCTGTCTTCTTCATCCGTGCCCTCCAACATCAACCTGCAATAACAAGAAGGAAAACCGTCGGTGGCCGACGACTGGTAGTACACGAATATGGACAAAGAAAAACAAACAAAACACAACACAACAAGAAAAACAAATTAACCCAATCCCTCCCCCGCGCAACCGAATCGAACTGAACGCGACTGTCCAGTAGCCAGCACAAAGATAAACAAACAAAACACAACACAACAAGAAAAACAAATTAACCCAATCCCTCCCCCGCGCAACCGAATCGAACTGAACGCGACTGTCCAGTAGCCAGCACAAAGAAAAACAAACAAAACACAACACAACAAGAAAAACAAATTAACCCAATCCCTCCCCCGCGCAACCGAATCGAACTGAACGCGACTGTCCAGTAGCCAGCCTGCAGTCTGGCAATAATCCCCAACGAAAAAAAAATTCCGAGAAACACTGCAACTCGCCTTTTGAGTCAAATGGTCCAAACTGATCACCATGCTGTCCTCTTCATGCCTGCTGTCCTCCATTCTGTCACCATGCTGCCCTCTTCATCCGTGCCCTCCAACATCAACCTGCAATAACAAGAAGGAAAACCGTCGGTGGCCGACGGCTGGTAGTACACGAATATGGACAAAGAAAAACAAACAAAACACAACACAACAAGAAAAACAAATTAACCCAATCCCTCCCCCGCGCAACCGAATCGAACTGAACGCGACTGTCCAGTAGCCAGCACAAAGAAAAACAAACAAAACACAACACAACAAGAAAAACAAATTAACCCAATCCCTCCCCCGCGCAACCGAATCGAACTGAACGCGACTGTCCAGTAGCCAGCACAAAGAAAAACAAACGAAACACAACACAACAAGAAAAACAAATTAACCCAATCCCTCCCCCGCGCAACCGAATCGAACTGAACGCGACTGTCCAGTAGCCAGCCTGCAGTCTGGCAATAATCCCCAACGAAAAAAAAATTCCGAGAAACACTGCAACTCGCCTTTTGAGTCAAATGGTCCAAACTGATCACCATGCTGTCCTCTTCATGCCTGCTGTCCTCCATTCTGTCACCATGCTGTCTTCTTCATCCGTGCCCTCCAACATCAACCTGCAATAACAAGAAGGAAAACCGTCGGTGGCCGACGACTGGTAGTACACGAATATGGACAAAGAAAAACAAACAAAACACAACACAACAAGAAAAACAAATTAACCCAATCCCTCCCCCGCGCAACCGAATCGAACTGAACGCGACTGTCCAGTAGCCAGCACAAAGAAAAACAAACAAAACACAACACAACAAGAAAAACAAATTAACCCAATCCCTCCCCCGCGCAACCGAATCGAACTGAACGCGACTGTCCAGTAGCCAGCACAAAGAAAAACAAACAAAACACAACACAACAAGAAAAACAAATTAACACAATCCCTCCCCCGCGCAACCGAATCGAACTGAACGCGACTGTCCAGTAGCCAGCCTGCAGTCTGGCAATAATCCCCAACGAAAAAAACACTGCAACTCGCCTTTTGAGTCAAATGGTCCAAACTGATCACCATGCTGTCCTCTTCATCCCTGCTGTCCCCCATTCTGTCACCATGCTGTCCTCTTCATCCGTGCCCTCCAACATCAACCTGCAATAACAAGAAGGAAAACCGTCGGTGGCCGACGACTGGTAGTACACGAATATGGACAAAGAAAAACAAACAAAACACAACACAACAAGAAAAACAAATTAACCCAATCCCTCCCCCGCGCAACCGAATCGAACTGAACGCGACTGTCCAGTAGCCAGCACAAAGAAAAACAAACAAAACACAACACAACAAGAAAAACAAATTAACCCAATCCCTCCCCCGCGCAACCGAATCGAACTGAACGCGACTGTCCAGTAGCCAGCCTGCAGTCTGGCAATAATCCCCAACGAAAAAAAAATTCCGAGAAACACTGCAACTCGCCTTTTGAGTCAAATGGTCCAAACTGATCACCATGCTGTCCTCTTCATCCCTGCTGTCCCCCATTCTGTCACCATGCTGTCCTCTTCATCCGTGCCCTCCAACATCAACCTGCAATAACAAGAAGGAAAACCGTCGGTGGCCGACGACTGGTAGTACACGAATATGGACAAAGAAAAACAAACAAAACACAACACAACAAGAAAAACAAATTAACCCAATCCCTCCCCCGCGCAACCGAATCGAACTGAACGCGACTGTCCAGTAGCCAGCACAAAGAAAAACAAACAAAACACAACACAACAAGAAAAACAAATTAACCCAATCCCTCCCCCGCGCAACCGAATCGAACTGAACGCGACTGTCCAGTAGCCAGCACAAAGAAAAACAAACGAAACACAACACAACAAGAAAAACAAATTAACCCAATCCCTCCCCCGCGCAACCGAATCGAACTGAACGCGACTGTCCAGTAGCCAGCCTGCAGTCTGGCAATAATCCCCAACGAAAAAAAAATTCCGAGAAACACTGCAACTCGCCTTTTGAGTCAAATGGTCCAAACTGATCACCATGCTGTCCTCTTCATGCCTGCTGTCCTCCATTCTGTCACCATGCTGTCTTCTTCATCCGTGCCCTCCAACATCAACCTGCAATAACAAGAAGGAAAACCGTCGGTGGCCGACGACTGGTAGTACACGAATATGGACAAAGAAAAACAAACAAAACACAACACAACAAGAAAAACAAATTAACCCAATCCCTCCCCCGCGCAACCGAATCGAACTGAACGCGACTGTCCAGTAGCCAGCACAAAGAAAAACAAACAAAACACAACACAACAAGAAAAACAAATTAACCCAATGCCTCCCCCGCGCAACCGAATCGAACTGAACGCGACTGTCCAGTAGCCAGCCTGCAGTCTGGCAATAATCCCCAACGAAAAAGAAAATCCGAGAAACACTGCAACTCGCCTTTTGAGTCAAATGGTCCAAACTGATCACCATGCTGTCCTCTTCATCCCTGCTGTCCTCCATTCTGTCACCATGCTGTCCTCTTCATCCGTGCCCTCCAACATCAACCTGCAATAACAAGAAGGAAAACCGTCGGTGGCCGACGACTGGTAGTACACGAATATGGACAAAGAAAAACAAACAAAACACAACACAACAAGAAAAACAAATTAACCCAATCCCTCCCCCGCGCAACCGAATCGAACTGAACGCGACTGTCCAGTAGCCAGCACAAAGAAAAACAAACAAAACACAACACAACAAGAAAAACAAATTAACCCAATCCCTCCCCCGCGCAACCGAATCGAACTGAACGCGACTGTCCAGTAGCCAGCACAAAGAAAAACAAACAAAACACAACACAACAAGAAAAACAAATTAACCCAATCCCTCCCCCGCGCAACCGAATCGAACTGAACGCGACTGTCCAGTAGCCAGCCTGCAGTCTGGCAATAATCCCCAACGAAAAAAAAATTCCGAGAAACACTGCAACTCGCCTTTTGAGTCAAATGGTCCAAACTGATCACCATGCTGTCCTCTTCATGCCTGCTGTCCTCCATTCTGTCACCATGCTGTCTTCTTCATCCGTGCCCTCCAACATCAACCTGCAATAACAAGAAGGAAAACCGTCGGTGGCCGACGACTGGTAGTACACGAATATGGACAAAGAAAAACAAACAAAACACAACACAACAAGAAAAACAAATTAACCCAATCCCTCCCCCGCGCAACCGAATCGAACTGAACGCGACTGTCCAGTAGCCAGCACAAAGAAAAACAAACAAAACACAACACAACAAGAAAAACAAATTAACCCAATCCCTCCCCCGCGCAACCGAATCGAACTGAACGCGACTGTCCAGTAGCCAGCACAAAGAAAAACAAACGAAACACAACACAACAAGAAAAACAAATTAACCCAATCCCTCCCCCGCGCAACCGAATCGAACTGAACGCGACTGTCCAGTAGCCAGCCTGCAGTCTGGCAATAATCCCCAACGAAAAAAAAATTCCGAGAAACACTGCAACTCGCCTTTTGAGTCAAATGGTCCAAACTGATCACCATGCTGTCCTCTTCATGCCTGCTGTCCTCCATTCTGTCACCATGCTGTCTTCTTCATCCGTGCCCTCCAACATCAACCTGCAATAACAAGAAGGAAAACCGTCGGTGGCCGACGACTGGTAGTACACGAATATGGACAAAGAAAAACAAACAAAACACAACACAACAAGAAAAACAAATTAACCCAATCCCTCCCCCGCGCAACCGAATCGAACTGAACGCGACTGTCCAGTAGCCAGCACAAAGAAAAACAAACAAAACACAACACAACAAGAAAAACAAATTAACCCAATCCCTCCCCCGCGCAACCGAATCGAACTGAACGCGACTGTCCAGTAGCCAGCCTGCAGTCTGGCAATAATCCCCAACGAAAAAGAAAATCCGAGAAACACTGCAACTCGCCTTTTGAGTCAAATGGTCCAAACTGATCACCATGCTGTCCTCTTCATCCCTGCTGTCCTCCATTCTGTCACCATGCTGTCCTCTTCATCCGTGCCCTCCAACATCAACCTGCAATAACAAGAAGGAAAACCGTCGGTGGCCGACGACTGGTAGTACACGAATATGGACAAAGAAAAACAAACAAAACACAACACAACAAGAAAAACAAATTAACCCAATCCCTCCCCCGCGCAACCGAATCGAACTGAACGCGACTGTCCAGTAGCCAGCACAAAGAAAAACAAACAAAACACAACACAACAAGAAAAACAAATTAACCCAATCCCTCCCCCGCGCAACCGAATCGAACTGAACGCGACTGTCCAGTAGCCAGCACAAAGAAAAACAAACAAAACACAACACAACAAGAAAAACAAATTAACCCAATCCCTCCCCCGCGCAACCGAATCGAACTGAACGCGACTGTCCAGTAGCCAGCCTGCAGTCTGGCAATAATCCCCAACGAAAAAAAAATTCCGAGAAACACTGCAACTCGCCTTTTGAGTCAAATGGTCCAAACTGATCACCATGCTGTCCTCTTCATGCCTGCTGTCCTCCATTCTGTCACCATGCTGTCCTCTTCATCCGTGCCCTCCAACATCAACCTGCAATAACAAGAAGGAAAACCGTCGGTGGCCGACGACTGGTAGTACACGAATATGGACAAAGAAAAACAAACAAAACACAACACAACAAGAAAAACAAATTAACCCAATCCCTCCCCCGCGCAACCGAATCGAACTGAACGCGACTGTCCAGTAGCCAGCACAAAGAAAAACAAACAAAACACAACACAACAAGAAAAACAAATTAACCCAATCCCTCCCCCGCGCAACCGAATCGAACTGAACGCGACTGTCCAGTAGCCAGCACAAAGAAAGACAAACGAAACACAACACAACAAGAAAAACAAATTAACCCAATCCCTCCCCCGCGCAACCGAATCGAACTGAACGCGACTGTCCAGTAGCCAGCCTGCAGTCTGGCAATAATCCCCAACGAAAAAAAAATTCCGAGAAACACTGCAACTCGCCTTTTGAGTCAAATGGTCCAAACTGATCACCATGCTGTCCTCTTCATGCCTGCTGTCCTCCATTCTGTCACCATGCTGTCTTCTTCATCCGTGCCCTCCAACATCAACCTGCAATAACAAGAAGGAAAACCGTCGGTGGCCGACGACTGGTAGTACACGAATATGGACAAAGAAAAACAAACAAAACACAACACAACAAGAAAATCAAATTAACCCAATCCCTCCCCCGCGCAACCGAATCGAACTGAACGCGACTGTCCAGTAGCCAGCACAAAGAAAAACAAACAAAACACAACAAGAAAAACAAATTAACCCAATCCCTCCCCCGCGCAACCGAATCGAACTGAACGCGACTGTCCAGTAGCCAGCACAAAGAAAAACAAACAAAACACAACACAAAAAGAAAAACAAATTAACCCAATCCCTCCCCCGCGCAACCGAATCGAACTGAACGCGACTGTCCAGTAGCCAGCCTGCAGTCTGGCAATAATCCCCAACGAAAAAAAAATTCCGAGAAACACTGTAACTCGCCTTTTGAGTCAAATGGTCCAAACTGATCACCATGCTGTCCTCTTCATGCCTGCTGTCCTCCATTCTGTCACCATGCTGTCCTCTTCATCCGTGCCCTCCAACATCAACCTGCAATAACAAGAAGGAAAACCTCGGTGGCCGACGACTGGTAGTACACGAATATGGACAAAGAAAAACAAACAAAACACAACACAACAAGAAAAACAAATTAACCCAATCCCTCCCCCGCGCAACCGAATCGAACTGAACGCGACTGTCCAGTAGCCAGCACAAAGAAAAACAAACAAAACACAACACAACAAGAAAAACAAATTAACCCAATCCCTTCCCCGCGCAACCGAATCGAACTGAACGCGACTGTCCAGTAGCCAGCACAAAGAAAAACAAACGAAACACAACACAACAAGAAAAACAAATTAACCCAATCCCTCCCTCGCGCAACCGAATCGAACTGAACGCGACTGTCCAGTAGCCAGCCTGCAGTCTGGCAATAATCCCCAACGAAAAAAAAATTCAGAGAAACACTGCAACTCGCCTTTTGAGTCAAATGGTCCAAACTGATCACCATGCTGTCCTCTTCATGCCTGCTGTCCTCCATTCTGTCACCATGCTGTCTTCTTTATCCGTGCCCTCCAACATCAACCTGCAATAACAAGAAGGAAAACCGTCGGTGGCCGACGACTGGTAGTACACGAATATGGACAAAGAAAAACAAACAAAACACAACACAACAAGAAAAACAAATTAACCCAATCCCTCCCCCGCGCAACCGAATCGAACTGAACGCGACTGTCCAGTAGCCAGCACAAAGAAAAACAAACAAAACACAACACAACAAGAAAAACAAATTAACCCAATCCCTCCCCCGCGCAACCGAATCGAACTGAACGCGACTGTCCAGTAGCCATCACAAAGAAAAACAAACAAAACACAACACAACAAGAAAAACAAATTAACCCAATCCCTCCCCCGCGCAACCGAATCGAACTGAACGCGACTGTCCAGTAGCCAGCCTGCAGTCTGGCAATAATCCCCAACGAAAAAAAAATTCCGAGAAACACTGCAACTCGCCTTTTGAGTCAAATGGTCCAAACTGATCACCATGCTGTCCTCTTCATCCCTGCTGTCCTCCATTCTGTCACCATGCTGTCCTCTTCATCCGTGCCCTCCAACATCAACCTGCAATAACAAGAAGGAAAACCGTCGGTGGCCGACGACTGGTAGTACACGAATATGGACAAAGAAAAACAAACAAAACACAACACAACAAGAAAAACAAATTAACCCAATCCCTCCCCCGCGCAACCGAATCGAACTGAACGCGACTGTCCAGTAGCCAGCACAAAGAAAAACAAACAAAACACAACACAACAAGAAAAACAAATTAACCCAATCCCTCCCCCGCGCAACCGAATCGAACTGAACGCGACTGTCCAGTAGCCAGCACAAAGAAAAACAAACGAAACACAACACAACAAGAAAAACAAATTAACCCAATCCCTCCCCCGCGCAACCGAATCGAACTGAACGCGACTGTCCAGTAGCCAGCCTGCAGTCTGGCAATAATCCCCAACGAAAAAAAAATTCCGAGAAACACTGCAACTCGCCTTTTGAGTCAAATGGTCCAAACTGATCACCATGCTGTCCTCTTCATGCCTGCTGTCCTCCATTCTGTCACCATGCTGTCCTCTTCATCCGTGCCCTCCAACATCAACCTGCAATAACAAGAAGGAAAACCGTCGGTGGCCGACGACTGGTAGTACACGAATATGGACAAAGAAAAACAAACAAAACACAACACAACAAGAAAAACAAATTAACCCAATCCCTCCCCCGCGCAACCGAATCGAACTGAACGCGACTGTCCAGTAGCCAGCACAAAGAAAAACAAACAAAACACAACACAACAAGAAAAACAAATTAACCCAATCCCTCCCCCGCGCAACCGAATCGAACTGAACGCGACTGTCCAGTAGCCAGCACAAAGAAAAACAAACGAAACTTAACACAACAAGAAAAACAAATTAACCCAATCCCTCCCCCGCGCAACCGAATCGAACTGAACGCGACTGTCCAGTAGCCAGCCTGCAGTCTGGCAATAATCCCCAACGAAAAAAAAATTCCGAGAAACACTGCAACTCGCCTTTTGAGTCAAATGGTCCAAACTGATCACCATGCTGTCCTCTTCATGCCTGCTGTCCTCCATTCTGTCACCATGCTGTCTTCTTCATCCGTGCCCTCCAACATCAACCTGCAATAACAAGAAGGAAAACCGTCGGTGGCCGACGACTGGTAGTACACGAATATGGACAAAGAAAAACAAACAAAACACAACACAACAAGAAAAACAAATTAACCCAATCCCTCCCCCGCGCAACCGAATCGAACTGAACGCGACTGTCCAGTAGCCAGCACAAAGAAAAACAAACAAAACACAACACAACAAGAAAAACAAATTAACCCAATCCCTCCCCCGCGCAACCGAATCGAACTGAACGCGACTGTCCAGTAGCCAGCCTGCAGTCTGGCAATAATCCCCAACGAAAAAAAAATTCCGAGAAACACTGCAACTCGCCTTTTGAGTCAAATGGTCCAAACTGATCACCATGCTGTCCTCTTCATCCCTGCTGTCCTCCATTCTGTCACCATGCTGTCCTCTTCATCCGTGCCCTCCAACATCAACCTGCAATAACAAGAAGGAAAACCGTCGGTGGCCGACGACTGGTAGTACACGAATATGGACAAAGAAAAACAAACAAAACACAACACAACAAGAAAAACAAATTAACCCAATCCCTCCCCCGCGCAACCGAATCGAACTGAACGCGACTGTCCAGTAGCCAGCCTGCAGACTGGCAATAATCCCCAACGAAAAAAAAATTCCGAGAAACACTGCAACTCGCCTTTTGAGTCAAATGGTCCAAACTGATCACCATGCTGTCCTCTTCATGCCTGCTGTCCTCCATTCTGTCACCATGCTGTCTTCTTCATCCGTGCCCTCCAACATCAACCTGCAATAACAAGAAGGAAAACCGTCGGTGGCCGACGACTGGTAGTACACGAATATGGACAAAGAAAAACAAACAAAACACAACACAACAAGAAAAACAAATTAACCCAATCCCTCCCCCGCGCAACCGAATCGAACTGAACGCGACTGTCCAGTAGCCAGCACAAAGAAAAACAAACAAAACACAACACAACAAGAAAAACAAATTAACCCAATCCCTCCCCCGCGCAACCGAATCGAACTGAACGCGACTGTCCAGTAGCCAGCACAAAGAAAAACAAACAAAACACAACACAACAAGAAAAACAAATTAACCCAATCCCTCCCCCCGCGCAACCGAATCGAACTGAACGCGACTGTCCAGTAGCCAGACTGCAGGCTGGCTATAATCCCCAACGAAAAAAAAATTCCGAGAAACACTGCAACTCGCCTTTTGAGTCAAATGGTCCAAACTGATCACCATGCTGTCCTCTTCATGCCTGCTGTCCTCCATTCTGTCACCATGCTGTTCTCTTCATCCGTGCCCTCCAACATCAACCTGCAATAACAAGAAGGAAAACCGTCTGTGGCCGACGACTGGTAGTACACGAATATGGACAAAGAAAAACAAACAAAACACAACACAACAAGAAAAACAAATTAACCCAATCCCTCCCCCGCGCAACCGAATCGAACTGAACGCGACTGTCCAGTAGCCAGCACAAAGAAAAACAAACAAAACACAACACAACAAGAAAAACAAATTAACCCAATCCCTCCCCCGCGCAACCGAATCGAACTGAACGCGACTGTCCAGTAGCCAGCACAAAGAAAAACAAACGAAACACAACACAACAAGAAAAACAAATTAACCCAATCCCTCCCCCGCGCAACCGAATCGAACTGAACGCGACTGTCCAGTAGCCAGCCTGCAGTCTGGCAATAATCCCCAACGAAAAAAAAATTCCGAGAAACACTGCAACTCGCCTTTTGAGTCAAATGGTCCAAACTGATCACCATGCTGTCCTCTTCATGCCTGCTGTCCTCCATTCTGTCACCATGCTGTCTTCTTCATCCGTGCCCTCCAACATCAACCTGCAATAACAAGAAGGAAAACCGTCGGTGGCCGACGACTGGTAGTACACGAATATGGACAAAGAAAAACAAACAAAACACAACACAACAAGAAAAACAAATTAACCCAATCCCTCCCCCGCGCAACCGAATCGAACTGAAAGCGACAGTCCAGTAGCCAGCACAAAGAAAAACAAACAAAACACAACACAACAAGAAAAACAAATTAACCCAATCCCTCCCCCGCGCAACCGAATCGAACTGAACGCGACTGTCCAGTAGCCAGCCTGCAGTCTGGCAATAATCCCCAACGAAAAAAAAAATCCGAGAAACACTGCAACTCGCCTTTTGAGTCAAATGGTCCAAACTGATCACCATGCTGTCCTCTTCATGCCTGCTGTCCTCCATTCTGTCACCATGCTGTCCTCTTCATCCGTTCCCTCCAACATCAACCTGCAATAACAAGAAGGAAAACCGTCGGTGGCCGACGACTGGTAGTACACGAATATGGACAAAGAAAAACAAACAAAACACAACACAACAAGAAAAACAAATTAACCCAATCCCTCCCCCGCGCAACCGAATCGAACTGAACGCGACTGTCCAGTAGCCAGCACAAAGAAAAACAAACAAAACACAACACAACAAGAAAAACAAATTAACCCAATCCCTCCCCCGCGCAACCGAATCGAACTGAACGCGACTGTCCAGTAGCCAGCACAAAGAAAAACAAACGAAACACAACACAACAAGAAAAACAAATTAACCCAATCCCTCCCCCGCGCAACCGAATCGAACTGAACGCGACTGTCCAGTAGCCAGCCTGCAGTCTGGCAATAATCCCCAACGAAAAAAAAATTCCGAGAAACACTGCAACTCGCCTTTTGAGTCAAATGGTCCAAACTGATCACCATGCTGTCCTCTTCATGCCTGCTGTCCTCCGATCTGTCACCATGCTGTCTTCTTCATCCGTGCCCTCCAACATCAACCTGCAATAACAAGAAGGAAAACCGTCGGTGGCCGACGACTGGTAGTACACGAATATGGACAAAGAAAAACAAACAAAACACAACACAACAAGAAAAACAAATTAACCCAATCCCTCCCCCGCGCAACCGAATCGAACTGAACGCGACTGTCCAGTAGCCAGCCTGCAGTCTGGCAATAATCCCCAACGAAAAAAAAATTCCGAGAAACACTGCAACTCGCCTTTTGAGTCAAATGGTCCAAACTGATCACCATGCTGTCCTCTTCATGCCTGCTGTCCTCCATTCTGTCACCATGCTGTCCTCTTCATCCGTGCCCTCCAACATCAACCTGCAATAACAAGAAGGAAAACCGTCGGTGGCCGACGACTGGTAGTACACGAATATGGACAAAGAAAAACAAACAAAACACAACACAACAAGAAAAACAAATTAACCCAATCCCTCCCCCGCGCAACCGAATCGAACTGAACGCGACTGTCCAGTAGCCAGCACAAAGAAAAACAAACAAAACACAACACAACAAGAAAAACAAATTAACCCAATCCCTCCCCCGCGCAACCGAATCGAACTGAACGCGACTGTCCAGTAGCCAGCACAAAGAAAAACAAACGAAACACAACACAACAAGAAAAACAAATTAACCCAATCCCTCCCCCGCGCAACCGAATCGAACTGAACGCGACTGTCCAGTAGCCAGCCTGCAGTCTGGCAATAATCCCCAACTAAAAAAAAATTCCGAGAAACACTGCAACTCGCCTTTTGAGTCAAATGGTCCAAACTGAGCACCATGCTGTCCTCTTCATCCCTGCTGTCCTCCATTCTGTCACCATGCTGTCCTCTTCATCCGTGCCCTCCAACATCAACCTGCAATAACAAGAAGGAAAACCGTCGGTGGCCGACGACTGGTAGTACACGAATATGGACAAAGAAAAATAAACAAAACACAACACAACAAGAAAAACAAATTAACCCAATCCCTCCCCCGCGCAACCGAATCGAACTGAACGCGACTGTCCAGTAGCCAGCCTGCAGTCTGGCAATAATCCCCAACGAAAAAAAAATTCCGAGAAACACTGCAACTCGCCTTTTGAGTCAAATGGTCCAAACTGATCACCATGCTGTCCTCTTCATGCCTGCTGTCCTCCATGCTGTCACCATGCTGTCCTCTTCATCCGTGCCCTCCAACATCAACCTGCAATAACAAGAAGGAAAACCGTCGGTGGCCGACGACTGGTAGTACACGAATATGGACAAAGAAAAACAAACAAAACACAACACAACAAGAAAAACAAATTAACCCAATCCCTCCCCCGCGCAACCGAATCGAACTGAACGCGACTGTCCAGTAGCCAGCACAAAGAAAAGCAAACAAAACACAACACAACAAGAAAAACAAATTAACCCAATCCCTCCCCCGCGCAACCGAATCGAACTGAACGCGACTGTCCAGTAGCCAGCCTGCAGTCTGGCAATAATCCCCAACGAAAAAAAAATTCCGAGAAACACTGCAACTCGCCTTTTGAGTCAAATGGTCCAAACTGATCACCATGCTGTCCTCTTCATGCCTGCTGTCCTCCATTCTGTCACCATGCTGTCCTCTTCATCCGTGCCCTCCAACATCAACCTGCAATAACAAGAAGGAAAACCGTCGGTGGCCGACGACTGGTAGTACACGAATATGGACAAAGAAAAACAAACAAAACACAACACAACAAGAAAAACAAATTAACCCAATCCCTCCCCCGCGCAACCGAATCGAACTGAACGCGACTGTCCAGTAGCCAGCACAAAGAAAAACAAACAAAACACAACACAACAAGAAAAACAAATTAACCCAATCCCTCCCCCGCGCAACCGAATCGAACTGAACGCGACTGTCCAGTAGCCAGCACAAAGAAAAACAAACGAAACACAGCACAACAAGAAAAACAAATTAACCCAATCCCTCCCCCGCGCAACCGAATCGAACTGAACGCGACTGTCCAGTAGCCAGCCTGCAGTCTGGCAATAATCCCCAACGAAAAAAAAATTCCGAGAAACACTGCAACTCGCCTTTTGAGTCAAATGGTCCAAACTGATCACCATGCTGTCCTCTTCATGCCTGCTGTCCTCCATTCTGTCACCATGCTGTCTTCTTCATCCGTGCCCTCCAACATCAACCTGCAATAACAAGAAGGAAAACCGTCGGTGGCCGACGACTGGTAGTACACGAATATGGACAAAGAAAAACAAACAAAACACAACACAACAAGAAAAACAAATTAACCCAATCCCTCCCCCGCGCAACCGAATCGAACTGAACGCGACTGTCCAGTAGCCAGCACAAAGAAAAACAAACAAAACACAACACAACAAGAAAAACAAATTAACCCAATCCCTCCCCCGCGCAACCGAATCGAACTGAACGCGACTGTCCAGTAGCCAGCACAAAGAAAAACAAACAAAACACAACACAACAAGAAAAACAAATTAACCCAATCCCTCCCCCGCGCAACCGAATCGAACTGAACGCGACTGTCCAGTAGCCAGCCTGCAGTCTGGCAATAATCCCCAACGAAAAAAAAATTCCGAGAAACACTGCAACTCGCCTTTTGAGTCAAATGGTCCAAACTGATCACCATGCTGTCCTCTTCATGCCTGCTGTCCTCCATTCTGTCACCATGCTGTCCTCTTCATCCGTGCCCTCCAACATCAACCTGCAATAACAAGAAGGAAAACCGTCGGTGGCCGACGACTGGTAGTACACGAATATGGACAAAGAAAAACAAACAAAACACAACACAACAAGAAAAACAAATTAACCCAATCCCTCCCCCGCGCAACCGAATCGAACTGAACGCGACTGTCCAGTAGCCAGCACAAAGAAAAACAAACAAAACACAACACAACAAGAAAAACAAATTAACCCAATCCCTCCCCCGCGCAACCGAATCGAACTGAACGCGACTGTCCAGTAGCCAGCACAAAGAAAAACAAACGAAACACAACACAACAAGAAAAACAAATTAACCCAATCCCTCCCCCGCGCAACCGAATCGAACTGAACGCGACTGTTCAGTAGCCAGCCTGCAGTCTGGCAATAATCCCCAACGAAAAAAAAATTCCGAGAAACACTGCAACTCGCCTTTTGAGTCAAATGGTCCAAACTGATCACCATGCTGTCCTCTTCATCCCTGCTGTCCTCCATTCTGTCACCATGCTGTCCTCTTCATCCGTGCCCTCCAACATCAACCTGCAATAACAAGAAGGAAAACCGTCGGTGGCCGACGACTGGTAGTACACGAATATGGACAAAGAAAAACAAACAAAACACAACACAACAAGAAAAACAAATTAACCCAATCCCTCCCCCGCGCAACCGAATCGAACTGAACGCGACTGTCCAGTAGCCAGCCTGCAGTCTGGCAATAATCCCCAACGAAAAAAAAATTCCGAGAAACACTGCAACTCGCCTTTTGAGTCAAATGGTCCAAACTGATCACCATGCTGTCCTCTTCATGCCTGCTGTCCTCCATTCTGTCACCATGCTGTCTTCTTCATCCGTGCCCTCCAACATCAACCTGCAATAACAAGAAGGAAAACCGTCGGTGGCCGACGACTGGTAGTACACGAATATGGACAAAGAAAAACAAACAAAACACAACACAACAAGAAAAACAAATTAACCCAATCCCTCCCCCGCGCAACCGAATCGAACTGAACGCGACTGTCCAGTAGCCAGCACAAAGAAAAACAAACAAAACACAACACAACAAGAAAAACAAATTAACCCAATGCCTCCCCCGCGCAACCGAATCGAACTGAACGCGACTGTCCAGTAGCCGGCGACTGGTAGTACACGAATATGGACAAAGAAAAACAAACAAAACACAACAAGAAAAACAAATTAACCCAATGCCTCCCCCGCGCAACCGAATCGAACTGAACGCGACTGTCCAGTAGCCGGCGACTGGTAGTACACGAATATGGACAAAGAAAAACAAACAAAACACAACAAGAAAAACAAATTAACCCAATGCCTCCCCCGCGCAACCGAATCGAACTGAACGCGACTGTCCAGTAGCCGGCGACTGGTAGTACACGAATATGGACAAAGAAAAACAAACAAAACACAACAAGAAAAACAAATTAACCCAATGCCTCCCCCGCGCAACCGAATCGAACTGAACGCGACTGTCCAGTAGCCGGCGACTGGTAGTACACGAATATGGACAAAGAAAAACAAACAAAACACAACAAGAAAAACAAATTAACCAAATGCGTCCCCCGCGCAACCGAATCGAACTGAACGCGACTGTCCAGTAGCCAGCCTGCAGACTGGCAATAAATCCCCAACGAAAAAATTCCGAGAAAGACTGCAACTCGCCTTTTCAGTCAAATGGTCCAAACTGATCACCATGCTGTCCTCTTCATCCCTGCTGTCCTCCATTCTGTCACCATGCTGTCCTCCATTCTGTCACCATGCTGTCCTCCATTCTGCGACCACCGTCCTACTGGACAAGAGAGAGAAAGAAACCCGCCGGTGAGCCGGCGACTGGTAGTACACGAATATGGACAAAGAAAAACAACCAAAACACAACAAGAAAAAGAAATTAACCCAATGCCTCCCCCGCGCAACCGAATCGAACTGAACGCGACTGTCCAGTAGCCGGCGACTGGTAGTACACGAATATGGACAAAGAAAAACAACCAAAACACAACAAGAAAAAGAAATTAACCCAATGCCTCCCCCGCGCAACCGAATCGAACTGAACGCGACTGTCCAGTAGCCGGCGACTGGTAGTACACGAATATGGACAAAGAAAAACAAACAAAACACAACAAGAAAAACAAATTAACCCAATGCCTCCCCCGCGCAACCGAATCGAACTGAACGCGACTGTCCAGTAGCCGGCGACTGGTAGTACACGAATATGGACAAAGAAAAACAAACAAAACACAACAAGAAAAACAAATTAACCCAATGCCTCCCCCGCGCAACCGAATCGAACTGAACGCGACTGTCCAGTAGCCGGCGACTGGTAGTACACGAATATGGACAAAGAAAAACAAACAAAACACAACAAGAAAAACAAATTAACCCAATGCCTCCCCCGCGCAACCGAATCGAACTGAACGCGACTGTCCAGTAGCCGGCGACTGGTAGTACACGAATATGGACAAAGAAAAACAAACAAAACACAACAAGAAAAACAAATTAACCCAATGCCTCCCCAGCGCAACCGAATCGAACTGAACGCGACTGTCCAGTAGCCAGCCTGCAGACTGGCAATAAATCCCCAACGAAAAAATTCCGAGAAAGACTGCAACTCGCCTTTTCAGTCAAATGGTCCAAACTGATCACCATGCTGTCCTCTTCATCCCTGCTGTCCTCCATTCTGTCACCCTGCTGTCCTCCATTCTGTCACCATGCTGTCCTCCATTCTGTCACCATGCTGTCCTCCATTCTGCGACCACCGTCCTACTGGAATAGAGAGAGAAAGAAACCCGCCGGTGAGCCGGCGACTGGTAGTACACGAATATGGACAAAGAAAAACAACCAAAACACAACAAGAAAAAGAAATTTACCCAATGCCTCCCCCGCGCAACCGAATCGAACTGAACGCGACTGTCCAGTAGCCGGCGACTGGTAGTACACGAATATGGACAAAGAAAAACAACCAAAACACAACAAGAAAAAGAAATTAACCCAATGCCTCCCCCGCGCAACCGAATCGAACTGAACGCGACTGTCCAGTAGCCGGCGACTGGTAGTACACGAATATGGACAAAGAAAAACAAACAAAACACAACAAGAAAAAGAAATTAACCCAATGCCTCCCCCGCGCAACCGAATCGAACTGAACGCGACTGTCCAGTAGCCGGCGACTGGTAGTACACGAATATGGACAAAGAAAAACAAACAAAACACAACAAGAAAAAGAAATTAACCCAATGCCTCCCCCGCGCAACCGAATCGAACTGAACGCGACTGTCCAGTAGCCGGCGACTGGTAGTACACGAATATGGACAAAGAAAAACAAACAAAACACAACAAGAAAAAGAAATTAACCCAATGCCTCCCCCGCGCAACCGAATCGAACTGAACGCGACTGTCCAGTAGCCGGCGACTGGTAGTACACGAATATGGACAAAGAAAAACAAACAAAACACAACAAGAAAAACAAATTAACCCAATGCCTCCCCCGGGCAACCGAATCGAACTGAACGCGACTGTCCAGTAGCCGGCGACTGGTAGTACACGAATATGGACAAAGAAAAACAAACAAAACACAACAAGAAAAACAAATTAACCCAATGCCTCCCCCGCGCAACCGAATCGAACTGAACGCGACTGTCCAGTAGCCGGCGACTGGTAGTACACGAATATGGACAAAGAAAAACAACCAAAACACAACAAGAAAAAGAAATTAACCCAATGCCTCCCCCGCGCAACCGAATCGAACTGAACGCGACTGTCCAGTAGCCGGCGACTGGTAGTACACGAATATGGACAAAGAAAAACAAACAAAACACAACAAGAAAAAGAAATTAACCCAATGCCTCCCCCGCGCAACCGAATCGAACTGAACGCGACTGTCCAGTAGCCGGCGACTGGTAGTACACGAATATGGACAAAGAAAAACAAACAAAACACAACAAGAAAAAGAAATTAACCCAATGCCTCCCCCGCGCAACCGAATCGAACTGAACGCGACTGTCCAGTCGCCGGCTACTGGTAGTACACGAATATGGACAAAGAAAAACAAACAAAACACAACAAGAAAAAGAAATTAACCCAATGCCTCCCCCGCGCAACCGAATCGAACTGAACGCGACTGTCCAGTAGCCGGCGACTGGTAGTACACGAATATGGACAAAGAAAAACAAACAAAACACAACAAGAAAAAGAAATTAACCCAATGCCTCCCCCGCGCAACCGAATCGAACTGAACGCGACTGTCCAGTAGCCGGCGACTGGTAGTACACGAATATGGACAAAGAAAAACAAACAAAACACAACAAGAAAAAGAAATTAACCCAATGCCTCCCCCGCGCAACCGAATCGAACTGAACGCGACTGTCCAGTAGCCGGCGACTGGTAGTACACGAATATGGACAAAGAAAAACAAACAAAACACAACAAGAAAAACAAATTAACCCAATGCCTCCCCCGCGCAACCGAATCGAACTGAACGCGACTGTCCAGTAGCCGGCGACTGGTAGTACACGAATATGGACAAAGAAAAACAACCAAAACACAACAAGAAAAAGAAATTAACCCAATGCCTCCCCCGCGCAACCGAATCGAACTGAACGCGACTGTCCAGTAGCCGGCGACTGGTAGTACACGAATATGGACAAAGAAAAACAAACAAAACACAACAAGAAAAAGAAATTAACCCAATGCCTCCCCCGCGCAACCGAATCGAACTGAACGCGACTGTCCAGTAGCCGGCGACTGGTAGTACACGAATATGGACAAAGAAAAACAAACAAAACACAACAAGAAAAAGAAATTAACCCAATGCCTCCCCCGCGCAACCGAATCGAACTGAACGCGACTGTCCAGTAGCCGGCGACTGGTAGTACACGAATATGGACAAAGAAAAACAAACAAAACACAACAAGAAAAAGAAATTAACCCAATGCCTCCCCCGCGCAACCGAATCGAACTGAACGCGACTGTCCAGTAGCCGGCGACTGGTAGTACACGAATATGGACAAAGAAAAACAAACAAAACACAACAAGAAAAAGAAATTAACCCAATGCCTCCCCCGCGCAACCGAATCGAACTGAACGCGACTGTCCAGTAGCCGGCGACTGGTAGTACACGAATATGGACAAAGAAAAACAAACAAAACACAACAAGAAAAAGAAATTAACCCAATGCCTCCCCCGCGCAACCGAATCGAACTGAACGCGACTGTCCAGTAGCCGGCGACTGGTAGTACACGAATATGGACAAAGAAAAACAAACAAAACACAACAAGAAAAAGAAATTAACCCAATGCCTCCCCCGCGCAACCGAATCGAACTGAACGCGACTGTCCAGTAGCCGGCGACTGGTAGTACACGAATATGGACAAAGAAAAACAAACAAAACACAACAAGAAAAAGAAATTAACCCAATGCCTCCCCCGCGCAACCGAATCGAACTGAACGCGACTGTCCAGTAGCCGGCGACTGGTAGTACACGAATATGGACAAAGAAAAACAAACAAAACACAACAAGAAAAAGAAATTAACCCAATGCCTCCCCCGCGCAACCGAACCGAACTGAACGCGACTGTCCAGTAGCCGGCGACTGGTAGTACACGAATATGGACAAAGAAAAACAAACAAAACACAACAAGAAAAAGAAATTAACCAAATGCCTCCCCCGCGCAACCGAATCGAACTGAACGCGACTGTCCAGTAGCCGGCGACTGGTAGTACACGAATATGGACAAAGAAAAACAAACAAAACACAACAAGAAAAAGAAATTAACCCAATGCCTCCCCCGCGCAACCGAATCGAACTGAACGCGACTGTCCAGTAGCCGGCGACTGGTAGTACACGAATATGGACAAAGAAAAACAAACAAAACACAACAAGAAAAAGAAATTAACCCAATGCCTCCCCCGCGCAACCGAATCGAACTGAACGCGACTGTCCAGTAGCCGGCGACTGGTAGTACACGAATATGGACAAAGAAAAACAAACAAAACACAACAAGAAAAAGAAATTAACCCAATGCCTCCCCCGCGCAACCGAATCGAACTGAACGCGACTGTCCAGTAGCCGGCGACTGTCCAGTAGCCGGCGACTGGTAGTACACGAATATGGACAAAGAAAAACAAACAAAACACAACAAGAAAAAGAAATTAACCCAATGCCTCCCCCGCGCAACGGAATCGAACTGAACGCGACTGTCCAGTAGCCGGCGACTGGTAGTACACGAATATGGACAAAGAAAAACAAACAAAACACAACAAGAAAAAGAAATTAACCCAATGCCTCCCCCGCGCAACCGAATCGAACTGAACGCGACTGTCCAGTAGCCGGCGACTGGTAGTACACGAATATGGACAAAGAAAAACAAACAAAACACAACAAGAAAAACAAATTAACCCAATGCCTCCCCCGCGCAACCGAATCGAACTGAACGCGACTGTCCAGTAGCCGGCGACTGGTAGTACACGAATATGGACAAAGAAAAACAAACAAAACACAACAAGAAAAACAAATTAACCCAATGCCTCCCCCGCGCAACCGAATCGAACTGAACGCGACTGTCCAGTAGCCGGCGACTGGTAGTACACGAATATGGACAAAGAAAAACAAACAAAACACAACACAACAAGAAAAACAAATTAACCCAATCCCTCCCCCGCGCAACCGAATCGAACTGAACGCGACTGTCCAGTAGCCAGCACAAAGAAAAACAAACAAAACACAACACAACAAGAAAAACAAATTAACCCAATCCCTCCCCCGCGCAACCGAATCGAACTGAACGCGACTGTCCAGTAGCCAGCACAAAGAAAAACAAACGAAACACAACACAACAAGAAAAACAAATTAACCCAATCCCTCCCCCGCGCAACCGAATCGAACTGAACGCGACTGTCCAGTAGCCAGCCTGCAGTCTGGCAATAATCCCCAACGAAAAAAAAATTCCGAGAAACACTGCAACTCGCCTTTTGAGTCAAATGGTCCAAACTGATCACCATGCTGTCCTCTTCATCCCTGCTGTCCTCCATTCTGTCACCATGCTGTCCTCTTCATCCGTGCCCTCCAACATCAACCTGCAATAACAAGAAGGAAAACCGTCGGTGGCCGACGACTGGTAGTACACGAATATGGACAAAGAAAAACAAACAAAACACAACACAACAAGAAAAACAAATTAACCCAATCCCTCCCCCGCGCAACCGAATCGAACTGAACGCGACTGTCCAGTAGCCAGCCTGCAGTCTGGCAATAATCCCCAACGAAAAAAAAATTCCGAGAAACACTGCAACTCGCCTTTTGAGTCAAATGGTCCAAACTGATCACCATGCTGTCCTCTTCATTCCTGCTGTCCTCCATTCTGTCACCATGCTGTCTTCTTCATCCGTGCCCTCCAACATCAACCTGCAATAACAAGAAGGAAAACCGTCGGTGGCCGACGACTGGTAGTACACGAATATGGACAAAGAAAAACAAACAAAACACAACACAACAAGAAAAACAAATTAACCCAATCCCTCCCCCGCGCAACCGAATCGAACTGAACGCGACTGTCCAGTAGCCAGCACAAAGAAAAACAAACAAAACACAACACAACAAGAAAAACAAATTAACCCAATCCCTCCCCCGCGCAACCGAATCGAACTGAACGCGACTGTCCAGTAGCCGGCGACTGGTAGTACACGAATATGGACAAAGAAAAACAAACAAAACACAACAAGAAAAACAAATTAACCCAATGCCTCCCCCGCGCAACCGAATCGAACTGAACGCGACTGTCCAGTAGCCGGCGACTGGTAGTACACGAATATGGACAAAGAAAAACAAACAAAACACAACAAGAAAAACAAATTAACCCAATGCCTCCCCCGCGCAACCGAATCGAACTGAACGCGACTGTCCAGTAGCCGGCGACTGGTAGTACACGAATATGGACAAAGAAAAACAAACAAAACACAACAAGAAAAACAAATTAACCCAATGCCTCCCCCGCGCAACCGAATCGAACTGAACGCGACTGTCCAGTAGCCGGCGACTGGTAGTACACGAATATGGACAAAGAAAAACAAACAAAACACAACAAGAAAAACAAATTAACCAAATGCCTCCCCCGCGCAACCGAATCGAACTGAACGCGACTGTCCAGTAGCCAGCCTGCAGACTGGCAATAAATCCCCAACGAAAAAATTCCGAGAAAGACTGCAACTCGCCTTTTCAGTCAAATGGTCCAAACTGATCACCATGCTGTCCTCTTCATCCCTGCTGTCCTCCATTCTGTCACCATGCTGTCCTCCATTCTGTCACCATGCTGTCCTCCATTCTGCGACCACCGTCCTACTGGACAAGAGAGAGAAAGAAACCCGCCGGTGAGCCGGCGACTGGTAGTACACGAATATGGACAAAGAAAAACAACCAAAACACAACAAGAAAAAGAAATTAACCCAATGCCTCCCCCGCGCAACCGAATCGAACTGAACGCGACTGTCCAGTAGCCGGCGACTGGTAGTACACGAATATGGACAAAGAAAAACAACCAAAACACAACAAGAAAAAGAAATTAACCCAATGCCTCCCCCGCGCAACCGAATCGAACTGAACGCGACTGTCCAGTAGCCGGCGACTGGTAGTACACGAATATGGACAAAGAAAAACAAACAAAACACAACAAGAAAAACAAATTAACCCAATGCCTCCCCCGCGCAACCGAATCGAACTGAACGCGACTGTCCAGTAGCCGGCGACTGGTAGTACACGAATATGGACAAAGAAAAACAAACAAAACACAACAAGAAAAACAAATTAACCCAATGCCTCCCCCGCGCAACCGAATCGAACTGAACGCGACTGTCCAGTAGCCGGCGACTGGTAGTACACGAATATGGACAAAGAAAAACAAACAAAACACAACAAGAAAAACAAATTAACCCAATGCCTCCCCCGCGCAACCGAATCGAACTGAACGCGACTGTCCAGTAGCCGGCGACTGGTAGTACACGAATATGGACAAAGAAAAACAAACAAAACACAACAAGAAAAACAAATTAACCCAATGCCTCCCCCGCGCAACCGAATCGAACTGAACGCGACTGTCCAGTAGCCAGCCTGCAGACTGGCAATAAATCCCCAACGAAAAAATTCCGAGAAAGACTGCAACTCGCCTTTTCAGTCAAATGGTCCAAACTGATCACCATGCTGTCCTCTTCATCCCTGCTGTCCTCCATTCTGTCACCCTGCTGTCCTCCATTCTGTCACCATGCTGTCCTCCATTCTGTCACCATGCTGTCCTCCATTCTGCGACCACCGTCCTACTGGAAAAGAGAGAGAAAGAAACCCGCCGGTGAGCCGGCGACTGGTAGTACACGAATATGGACAAAGAAAAACAACCAAAACACAACAAGAAAAAGAAATTTACCCAATGCCTCCCCCGCGCAACCGAATCGAACTGAACGCGACTGTCCAGTAGCCGGCGACTGGTAGTACACGAATATGGACAAAGAAAAACAACCAAAACACAACAAGAAAAAGAAATTAACCCAATGCCTCCCCCGCGCAACCGAATCGAACTGAACGCGACTGTCCAGTAGCCGGCGACTGGTAGTACACGAATATGGACAAAGAAAAACAAACAAAACACAACAAGAAAAAGAAATTAACCCAATGCCTCCCCCGCGCAACCGAATCGAACTGAACGCGACTGTCCAGTAGCCGGCGACTGGTAGTACACGAATATGGACAAAGAAAAACAAACAAAACACAACAAGAAAAAGAAATTAACCCAATGCCTCCCCCGCGCAACCGAATCGAACTGAACGCGACTGTCCAGTAGGCGGCGACTGGTAGTACACGAATATGGACAAAGAAAAACAAACAAAACACAACAAGAAAAAGAAATTAACCCAATGCCTCCCCCGCGCAACCGAATCGAACTGAACGCGACTGTCCAGTAGCCGGCGACTGGTAGTACACGAATATGGACAAAGAAAAACAAACAAAACACAACAAGAAAAACAAATTAACCCAATGCCTCCCCCGGGCAACCGAATCGAACTGAACGCGACTGTCCAGTAGCCGGCGACTGGTAGTACACGAATATGGACAAAGAAAAACAAACAAAACACAACAAGAAAAACAAATTAACCCAATGCCTCCCCCGCGCAACCGAATCGAACTGAACGCGACTGTCCAGTAGCCGGCGACTGGTAGTACACGAATATGGACAAAGAAAAACAACCAAAACACAACAAGAAAAAGAAATTAACCCAATGCCTCCCCCGCGCAACCGAATCGAACTGAACGCGACTGTCCAGTAGCCGGCGACTGGTAGTACACGAATATGGACAAAGAAAAACAAACAAAACACAACAAGAAAAAGAAATTAACCCAATGCCTCCCCCGCGCAACCGAATCGAACTGAACGCGACTGTCCAGTAGCCGGCGACTGGTAGTACACGAATATGGACAAAGAAAAACAAACAAAACACAACAAGAAAAAGAAATTAACCCAATGCCTCCCCCGCGCAACCGAATCGAACTGAACGCGACTGTCCAGTAGCCGGCTACTGGTAGTACACGAATATGGACAAAGAAAAACAAACAAAACACAACAAGAAAAAGAAATTAACCCAATGCCTCCCCCGCGCAACCGAATCGAACTGAACGCGACTGTCCAGTAGCCGGCGACTGGTAGTACACGAATATGGACAAAGAAAAACAAACAAAACACAACAAGAAAAAGAAATTAACCCAATGCCTCCCCCGCGCAACCGAATCGAACTGAACGCGACTGTCCAGTAGCCGGCGACTGGTAGTACACGAATATGGACAAAGAAAAACAAACAAAACACAACAAGAAAAAGAAATTAACCCAATGCCTCCCCCGCGCAACCGAATCGAACTGAACGCGACTGTCCAGTAGCCGGCGACTGGTAGTACACGAATATGGACAAAGAAAAACAAACAAAACACAACAAGAAAAACAAATTAACCCAATGCCTCCCCCGCGCAACCGAATCGAACTGAACGCGACTGTCCAGTAGCCGGCGACTGGTAGTACACGAATATGGACAAAGAAAAACAACCAAAACACAACAAGAAAAAGAAATTAACCCAATGCCTCCCCCGCGCAACCGAATCGAACTGAACGCGACTGTCCAGTAGCCGGCGACTGGTAGTACACGAATATGGACAAAGAAAAACAAACAAAACACAACAAGAAAAAGAAATTAACCCAATGCCTCCCCCGCGCAACCGAATCGAACTGAACGCGACTGTCCAGTAGCCGACGACTGGTAGTACACGAATATGGACAAAGAAAAACAAACAAAACACAACAAGAAAAAGAAATTAACCCAATGCCTCCCCCGCGCAACCGAATCGAACTGAACGCGACTGTCCAGTAGCCGGCGACTGGTAGTACACGAATATGGACAAAGAAAAACAAACAAAACACAACAAGAAAAAGAAATTAACCCAATGCCTCCCCCGCGCAACCGAATCGAACTGAACGCGACTGTCCAGTAGCCGGCGACTGGTAGTACACGAATATGGACAAAGAAAAACAAACAAAACACAACAAGAAAAAGAAATTAACCCAATGCCTCCCCCGCGCAACCGAATCGAACTGAACGCGACTGTCCAGTAGCCGGCGACTGGTAGTACACGAATATGGACAAAGAAAAACAAACAAAACACAACAAGAAAAAGAAATTAACCCAATGCCTCCCCCGCGCAACCGAATCGAACTGAACGCGACTGTCCAGTAGCCGGCGACTGGTAGTACACGAATATGGACAAAGAAAAACAAACAAAACACAACAAGAAAAAGAAATTAACCCAATGCCCCCCCCGCGCAACCGAATCGAACTGAACGCGACTGTCCAGTAGCCGGCGACTGGTAGTACACGAATATGGACAAAGAAAAACAAACAAAACACAACAAGAAAAAGAAATTAACCCAATGCCTCCCCCGCGCAACCGAATCGAACTGAACGCGACTGTCCAGTAGCCGGCGACTGGTAGTACACGAATATGGACAAAGAAAAACAAACAAAACACAACAAGAAAAAGAAATTAACCCAATGCCTCCCCCGCGCAACCGAACCGAACTGAACGCGACTGTCCAGTAGCCGGCGACTGGTAGTACACGAATATGGACAAAGAAAAACAAACAAAACACAACAAGAAAAAGAAATTAACCAAATGCCTCCCCCGCGCAACCGAATCGAACTGAACGCGACTGTCCAGTAGCCGGCGACTGGTAGTACACGAATATGGACAAAGAAAAACAAACAAAACACAACAAGAAAAAGAAATTAACCCAATGCCTCCCCCGCGCAACCGAATCGAACTGAACGCGACTGTCCAGTAGCCGGCGACTGGTAGTACACGAATATGGACAAAGAAAAACAAACAAAACACAACAAGAAAAAGAAATTAACCCAATGCCTCCCCCGCGCAACCGAATCGAACTGAACGCGACTGTCCAGTAGCCGGCGACTGGTAGTACACGAATATGGACAAAGAAAAACAAACAAAACACAACAAGAAAAAGAAATTAACCCAATGCCTCCCCCGCGCAACCGAATCGAACTGAACGCGACTGTCCAGTAGCCGGCGACTGTCCAGTAGCCGGCGACTGGTAGTACACGAATATGGACAAAGAAAAACAAACAAAACACAACAAGAAAAAGAAATTAACCCAATGCCTCCCCCGCGCAACGGAATCGAACTGAACGCGACTGTCCAGTAGCCGGCGACTGGTAGTACACGAATATGGACAAAGAAAAACAAACAAAACACAACAAGAAAAAGAAATTAACCCAATGCCTCCCCCGCGCAACCGAATCGAACTGAACGCGACTGTCCAGTAGCCGGCGACTGGTAGTACACGAATATGGACAAAGAAAAACAAACAAAACACAACAAGAAAAAGAAATTAACCCAATGCCTCCCCCGCGCAACCGAATCGAACTGAACGCGACTGTCCAGTAGCCGGCGACTGGTAGTACACGAATATGGACAAAGAAAAACAAACAAAACACAACAAGAAAAAGAAATTAACCCAATGCCTCCCCCGCGCAACCGAATCGAACTGAACGCGACTGTCCAGTAGCCGGCGACTGGTAGTACACGAATATGGACAAAGAAAAACAAACAAAACACAACAAGAAAAAGAAATTAACCCAATGCCTCCCCCGCGCAACCGAACCGAACTGAACGCGACTGTCCAGTAGCCGGCGACTGGTAGTACACGAATATGGACAAAGAAAAACAAACAAAACACAACAAGAAAAAGAAATTAACCAAATGCCTCCCCCGCGCAACCGAATCGAACTGAACGCGACTGTCCAGTAGCCGGCGACTGGTAGTACACGAATATGGACAAAGAAAAACAAACAAAACACAACAAGAAAAAGAAATTAACCCAATGCCTCCCCCGCGCAACCGAATCGAACTGAACGCGACTGTCCAGTAGCCGGCGACTGGTAGTACACGAATATGGACAAAGAAAAACAAACAAAACACAACAAGAAAAAGAAATTAACCCAATGCCTCCCCCGCGCAACCGAATCGAACTGAACGCGACTGTCCAGTAGCCGGCGACTGGTAGTACACGAATATGGACAAAGAAAAACAAACAAAACACAACAAGAAAAAGAAATTAACCCAATGCCTCCCCCGCGCAACCGAATCGAACTGAACGCGACTGTCCAGTAGCCGGCGACTGGTAGTACACGAATATGGACAAAGAAAAACAAACAAAACACAACAAGAAAAAGAAATTAACCCAATGCCTCCCCCGCGCAACCGAATCGAACTGAACGCGACTGTCCAGTAGCCGGCGACTGGTAGTACACGAATATGGACAAAGAAAAACAAACAAAACACAACAAGAAAAAGAAATTAACCCAATGCCTCCCCCGCGCAACCGAATCGAACTGAACGCGACTGTCCAGTGTCCAGTAGCCGGCGACTGGTAGTACACGAATATGGACAAAGAAAAACAAACAAAACACAACAAGAAAAAGAAATTAACCCAATGCCTCCCCCGCGCAACCGAATCGAACTGAACGCGACTGTCCAGTAGCCGGCGACTGGTAGTACACGAATATGGACAAAGAAAAACAAACAAAACACAACAAGAAAAAGAAATTAACCCAATGCCTCCCCCGCGCAACCGAATCGAACTGAACGCGACTGTCCAGTAGCCGGCGACTGGTAGTACACGAATATGGACAACGAAAAACAAACAAAACACAACAAGAAAAAGAAATTAACCCAATGCCTCCCCCGCGCAACCGAATCGAACTGAACGCGACTGTCCAGTAGCCGGCGACTGGTAGTACACGAATATGGACAAAGAAAAACAACCAAAACACAACAAGAAAAAGAAATTAACCCAATGCCTCCCCCGCGCAACCGAATCGAACTGAACGCGACTGTCCAGTAGCCGGCGACTGGTAGTACACGAATATGGACAAAGAAAAACAACCAAAACACAACAAGAAAAAGAAATTAACCCAATGCCTCCCCCGCGCAACCGAATCGAACTGAACGCGACTGTCCAGTAGCCGGCGACTGGTAGTACACGAATATGGACAAAGAAAAACAAACAAAACACAACAAGAAAAAGAAATTAACCCAATGCCTCCCCCGCGCAACCGAATCGAACTGAACGCGACTGTCCAGTAGCCGGCGACTGGTAGTACACGAATATGGACAAAGAAAAACAACCAAAACACAACAAGAAAAAGAAATTAACCCAATGCCTCCCCCGCGCAACCGAATCGAACTGAACGCGACTGTCCAGTAGCCGGCGACTGGTAGTACACGAATATGGACAAAGAAAAACAAACAAAACACAACAAGAAAAAGAAATTAACCCAATGCCTCCCCCGCGCAACCGAATCGAACTGAACGCGACTGTCCAGTAGCCGGCGACTGGTAGTACACGAATATGGACAAAGAAAAACAAACAAAACACAACAAGAAAAAGAAATTAACCCAATGCCTCCCCCGCGCAACCGAATCGAACTGAACGCGACTGTCCAGTAGCCGGCGACTGGTAGTACACGAATATGGACAAAGAAAAACAAACAAAACACAACAAGAAAAAGAAATTAACCCAATGCCTCCCCCGCGCAACCGAATCGAACTGAACGCGACTGTCCAGTAGCCGGCGACTGGTAGTACACGAATATGGACAAAGAAAAACAAACAAAACACAACAAGAAAAACAAATTAACCCAATGCCTCCCCCGCGCAACCGAATCGAACTGAACGCGACTGTCCAGTAGCCGGCGACTGGTAGTACACGAATATGGACAAAGAAAAACAAACAAAACACAACAAGAAAAAGAAATTAACCCAATGCCTCCCCCGCGCAACCGAATCGAACTGAACGCGACTGTCCAGTAGCCGGCGACTGGTAGTACACGAATATGGACAAAGAAAAACAAACAAAACACAACAAGAAAAAGAAATTAACCCAATGCCTCCCCCGCGCAACCGAATCGAACTGAACGCGACTGTCCAGTAGCCGGCGACTGGTAGTACACGAATATGGACAAAGAAAAACAAACAAAACACAACAACAAAAAGAAATTAACCCAATGCCTCCCCCGCGCAACCGAATCGAACTGAACGCGACTGTCCAGTAGCCGGCGACTGGTAGTACACGAATATGGACAAAGAAAAACAAACAAAACACAACAAGAAAAAGAAATTAACCCAATGCCTCCCCCGCGCAACCGAATCGAACTGAACGCGACTGTCCAGTGTCCAGTAGCCGGCGACTGGTAGTACACGAATATGGACAAAGAAAAACAAACAAAACACAACAAGAAAAAGAAATTAACCCAATGCCTCCCCCGCGCAACCGAATCGAACTGAACGCGACTGTCCAGTAGCCGGCGACTGGTAGTACACGAATATGGACAAAGAAAAACAAACAAAACACAACAAGAAAAAGAAATTAACCCAATGCCTCCCCCGCGCAACCGAATCGAACTGAACGCGACTGTCCAGTAGCCGGCGACTGGTAGTACACGAATATGGACAACGAAAAACAAACAAAACACAACAAGAAAAAGAAATTAACCCAATGCCTCCCCCGCGCAACCGAATCGAACTGAACGCGACTGTCCAGTAGCCGGCGACTGGTAGTACACGAATATGGACAAAGAAAAACAACCAAAACACAACAAGAAAAAGAAATTAACCCAATGCCTCCCCCGCGCAACCGAATCGAACTGAACGCGACTGTCCAGTAGCCGGCGACTGGTAGTACACGAATATGGACAAAGAAAAACAACCAAAACACAACAAGAAAAAGAAATTAACCCAATGCCTCCCCCGCGCAACCGAATCGAACTGAACGCGACTGTCCAGTAGCCGGCGACTGGTAGTACACGAATATGGACAAAGAAAAACAAACAAAACACAACAAGAAAAAGAAATTAACCCAATGCCTCCCCCGCGCAACCGAATCGAACTGAACGCGACTGTCCAGTAGCCGGCGACTGGTAGTACACGAATATGGACAAAGAAAAACAACCAAAACACAACAAGAAAAAGAAATTAACCCAATGCCTCCCCCGCGCAACCGAATCGAACTGAACGCGACTGTCCAGTAGCCGGCGACTGGTAGTACACGAATATGGACAAAGAAAAACAAACAAAACACAACAAGAAAAAGAAATTAACCCAATGCCTCCCCCGCGCAACCGAATCGAACTGAACGCGACTGTCCAGTAGCCGGCGACTGGTAGTACACGAATATGGACAAAGAAAAACAAACAAAACACAACAAGAAAAAGAAATTAACCCAATGCCTCCCCCGCGCAACCGAATCGAACTGAACGCGACTGTCCAGTAGCCGGCGACTGGTAGTACACAAATATGGACAAAGAAAAACAAACAAAACACAACAAGAAAAAGAAATTAACCCAATGCCTCCCCCGCGCAACCGAATCGAACTGAACGCGACTGTCCAGTAGCCGGCGACTGGTAGTACACGAATATGGACAAAGAAAAACAAACAAAACACAACAAGAAAAACAAATTAACCCAATGCCTCCCCCGCGCAACCGAATCGAACTGAACGCGACTGTCCAGTAGCCGGCGACTGGTAGTACACGAATATGGACAAAGAAAAACAAACAAAACACAACAAGAAAAACAAATTAACCCAATGCCTCCCCCGCGCAACCGAATCGAACTGAACGCGACTGTCCAGTAGCCGGCGACTGGTAGTACACGAATATGGACAAAGAAAAACAACCAAAACACAACAAGAAAAAGAAATTAACCCAATGCCTCCCCCGCGCAACCGAATCGAACTGAACGCGACTGTCCAGTAGCCGGCGACTGGTAGTACACGAATATGGCCAAAGAAAAACAAACAAAACACAACAAGAAAAAGAAATTAACCCAATGCCTCCCCCGCGCAACCGAATCGAACTGAACGGGACTGTCCAGTAGCCGGCGACTGGTAGTACACGAATATGGACAAAGAAAAACAAACAAAACACAACAAGAAAAAGAAATTAACCCAATGCCTCCCCCGCGCAACCGAATCGAACTGAACGCGACTGTCCAGTAGCCGGCGACTGGTAGTACACGAATATGGACAAAGAAAAACAAACAAAACACAACAAGAAAAAGAAATTAACCCAATGCCTCCCCCGCGCAACCGAATCGAACTGAACGCGACTGTCCAGTAGCCGGCGACTGGTAGTACACGAATATGGACAAAGAAAAACAAACAAAACACAACAAGAAAAATAAATTAACCCAATGCCTCCCCCGCGCAACCGAATCGAACTGAACGCGACTGTCCAGTAGCCGGCGACTGGTAGTACACGAATATGGACAAAGAAAAACAAACAAAACACAACAAGAAAAACAAATTAACCCAATGCCTCCCCCGCGCAACCGAATCGAACTGAACGCGACTGTCCAGTAGCCGGCGACTGGTAGTACACGAATATGGACAAAGAAAAACAAACAAAACACAACAAGAAAAACAAATTAACCCAATGCCTCCCCCGCGCAACCGAATCGAACTGAACGCGACTGTCCAGTAGCCAGCCTGCAGACTGGCAATAAATCCCCAACGAAAAAATTCCGAGAAAGACTGCAACTCGCCTTTTCAGTCAAATGGTCCAAACTGATCACCATGCTGTCCTCTTCATCCCTGCTGTCCTCCATTCTGTCACCCTGCTGTCCTCCATTCTGTCACCATGCTGTCCTCCATTCTGTCACCATGCTGTCCTCCATTCTGCGACCACCGTCCTACTGGAAAAGAGAGAGAAAGAAACCCGCCGGTGAGCCGGCGACTGGTAGTACACGAATATGGACAAAGAAAAACAACCAAAACACAACAAGAAAAAGAAATTAACCCAATGCCTCCCCCGCGCAACCGAATCGAACTGAACGCGACTGTCCAGTAGCCGGCGACTGGTAGTACACGAATATGGACAAAGAAAAACAACCAAAACACAACAAGAAAAAGAAATTAACCCAATGCCTCCCCCGCGCAACCGAATCGAACTGAACGCGACTGTCCAGTAGCCGGCGACTGGTAGTACACGAATATGGACAAAGAAAAACAAACAAAACACAACAAGAAAAAGAAATTAACCCAATGCCCCGCGCAACCGAATCGAACTGAACGCGACTGTCCAGTAGCCGGCGACTGGTAGTACACGAATATGGACAAAGAAAAACAAACAAAACACAACAAGAAAAAGAAATTAACCCAATGCCTCCCCCGCGCAACCGAATCGAACTGAACGCGACTGTCCAGTAGCCGGCGACTGGTAGTGCACGAATATGGACAAAGAAAAACAAACAAAACACAACAAGAAAAACAAATTAACCCAATGCCTCCCCCGCGCAACCGAATCGAACTGAACGCGACTGTCCAGTAGCCAGCCTGCAGACTGGCAATAAATCCCCAACGAAAAAATTCCGAGAAAGACTGCAACTCGCCTTTTCAGTCAAATGGTCCAAACTGATCACCATGCTGTCCTCTTCATCCCTGCTGTCCTGCATTCTGTCACCCTGCTGTCCTCCATTCTGTCACCATGCTGTCCTCCATTCTGTCACCATGCTGTCCTCCATTCTGCGACCACCGTCCTACTGGAAAAGAGAGAGAAAGAAACCCGCCGGTGAGCCGGCGACTGGTAGTACACGAATATGGACAAAGAAAAACAACCAAAACACAACAAGAAAAAGAAATTAACCCAATGCCTCCCCCGCGCAACCGAATCGAACTGAACGCGACTGTCCAGTAGCCGGCGACTGGTAGTACACGAATATGGACAAAGAAAAACAACCAAAACACAACAAGAAAAAGAAATTAACCCAATGCCTCCCCCGCGCAACCGAATCGAACTGAACGCGACTGTCCAGTAGCCGGCGACTGGTAGTACACGAATATGGACAAAGAAAAACAACCAAAACACAACAAGAAAAAGAAATTAACCCAATGCCCCGCGCAACCGAATCGAACTGAACGCGACTGTCCAGTAGCCGGCGACTGGTAGTACACGAATATGGACAAAGAAAAACAAACAAAACACAACAAGAAAAAGAAATTAACCCAATGCCTCCCCCGCGCAACCGAATCGAACTGAACGCGACTGTCCAGTAGCCGGCGACTGGTAGTGCACGAATATGGACAAAGAAAAACAAACAAAACACAACAAGAAAAAGAAATTAACCCAATGCCTCCCCCGCGCAACCGAATCGAACTGAACGCGACTGTCCAGTAGCCAGCCTGCAGACTGGCAATAAATCCCCAACGAAAAAATTCCGAGAAAGACTGCAACTCGCCTTTTCAGTCAAATGGTCCAAACTGATCACCATGCTGTCCTCTTCATCCCTGCTGTCCTCCATTCTGTCACCCTGCTGTCCTCCATTCTGTCACCATGCTGTCCTCCATTCTGTTACCATGCTGTCCTCCATTCTGCGACCACCGTCCTACTGGAAAAGAGAGAGAAAGAAATCCGCCGGTGAGCCGGCGACTGGTAGTACACGAATATGGACAAAGAAAAACAACCAAAACACAACAAGAAAAAGAAATTAACCCAATGCCTCCCCCGCGCAACCGAATCGAACTGAACGCGACTGTGCAGTAGCCGGCGACTGGTAGTACACGAATATGGACAAAGAAAAACAACCAAAACACAACAAGAAAAAGAAATTAACCCAATGCCTCCCCCGCGCAACCGAATCGAACTGAACGCGACTGTCCAGTAGCCGGCGACTGGTAGTACACGAATATGGACAAAGAAAAACAAACAAAACACAACAAGAAAAACAAATTAACCCAATGCCTCCCCCGCGCAACCGAATCGAACTGAACGCGACTGTCCAGTAGCCGGCGACTGGTAGTACACGAATATGGACAAAGAAAAACAAACAAAACACAACAAGAAAAACAAATTAACCCAATGCCTCCCCCGCGCAACCGAATCGAACTGAACGCGACTGTCCAGTAGCCGGCGACTGGTAGTACACGAATATGGACAAAGAAAAACAAACAAAACACAACAAGAAAAAGAAATTAACCCAATGCCTCCCCCGCGCAACCGAATCGAACTGAACGCGACTGTCCAGTAGCCGGCGACTGGTAGTACACGAATATGGACAAAGAAAAACAAACAAAACACAACAAGAAAAAGAAATTAACCCATTGCCTCCCCCGCGCAACCGAATCGAACTGAACGCGACTGTCCAGTAGCCGGCGACTGGTAGTACACGAATATGGACAAAGAAAAACAAACAAAACACAACAAGAAAAACAAATTAACCCAATGCCTCCCCCGCGCAACCGAATCGAACTGAACGCGACTGTCCAGTAGCCGGCGACTGGTAGTACACGAATATGGACAAAGAAAAACAAACAAAACACAACAAGAAAAACAAATTAACCCAATGCCTCCCCCGCGCAACCGAATCGAACTGAACGCGACTGTCCAGTAGCCGGCGACTGGTAGTACACGAATATGGACAAAGAAAAACAACCAAAACACAACAAGAAAAAGAAATTAACCCAATGCCTCCCCCGCGCAACCGAATCGAACTGAACGCGACTGTCCAGTAGCCGGCGACTGGTAGTACACGAATATGGACAAAGAAAAACAAACAAAACACAACAAGAAAAAGAAATTAACCCAATTCCTCCCCCGCGCAACCGAATCGAACTGAACGCGACTGTCCAGTAGCCGGCGACTGGTAGTACACGAATATGGACAAAGAAAAACAAACAAAACACAACAAGAAAAAGAAATTAACCCAATGCCTCCCCCGCGCAACCGAATCGAACTGAACGCGACTGTCCAGTAGCCGGCGACTGGTAATACACGAATATGGACAAAGAAAAACAAACAAAACACAACAAGAAAAAGAAATTAACCCAATGCCTCCCCCGCGCAACCGAATCGAACTGAACGCGACTGTCCAGTAGCCGGCGACTGGTAGTACACGAATATGGACAAAGAAAAACAACCAAAACACAACAAGAAAAAGAAATTAACCCAATGCCTCCCCCGCGCAACCGAATCGAACTGAACGCGACTGTCCAGTAGCCGGCGACTGGTAGTACACGAATATGGACAAAGAAAAACAACCAAAACACAACAAGAAAAAGAAATTAACCCAATGCCTCCCCCGCGCAACAAAATCGAACTGAACGCGACTGTCCAGTAGCCGGCGACTGGTAGTACACGAATATGGACAAAGAAAAACAACCAAAACACAACAAGAAAAAGAAATTAACCCAATGCCTCCCCCGCGCAACCGAATCGAACTGAACGCGACTGTCCAGTAGCCGGCGACTGGTAGTACACGAATATGGACAAAGAAAAACAAACAAAACACAACAAGAAAAAGAAATTAACCCAATGCCTCCCCCGCGCAACCGAATCGAACTGAACGCGACTGTCCAGTAGCCGGCGACTGGTAGTACACGAATATGGACAAAGAAAAACAAACAAAACACAACAAGAAAAAGAAATTAACCCAATGCCTCCCCCGCGCAACCGAATCGAACTGAACGCGACTGTCCAGTAGCGGCGACTGGTAGTACACGAATATGGACAAAGAAAAACAAACAAAACACAACAAGAAAAAGAAATTAACCCAATGCCTCCCCCGCGCAACCGAATCGAACTGAACGCGACTGTCCAGTAGCCGGCGACTGGTAGTACACGAATATGGACAAAGAAAAACAAACAAAACACAACAAGAAAAACAAATTAACCCAATGCCTCCCCCGTGCAACCGAATCGAACTGAACGCGACTGTCCAGTAGCCGGCGACTGGTAGTACACGAATATGGACAAAGAAAAACAAACAAAACACAACAAGAAAAAGAAATTAACCCAATGCCTCCCCCGCGCAACCGAATCGAACTGAACGCGACTGTCCAGTAGCCGGCGACTGGTAGTACACGAATATGGACAAAGAAAAACAACCAAAACACAACAAGAAAAAGAAATTAACCCAATGCCTCGCCCGCGCAACCGAATCGAACTGAACGCGACTGTCCAGTAGCCGGCGACTGGTAGTACACGAATATGGACAAAGAAAAACAAACAAAACACAACAAGAAAAAGAAATTAACCCAATGCCTCCCCCGCGCAACCGAATCGAACTGAACGCGACTGTCCAGTAGCCGGCGACTGGTAGTACACGAATATGGACAAAGAAAAACAAACAAAACACAACAAGAAAAAGAAATTAACCCAATGCCTCCCCCGCGCAACCGAATCGAACTGAACGCGACTGTCCAGTAGCCGGCGACTGGTAGTACACGAATATGGACAAAGAAAAACAACCAAAACACAACAAGAAAAAGAAATTAACCCAATGCCTCCCCCGCGCAACCGAATCGAACTGAACGCGACTGTCCAGTAGCCGGCGACTGGTAGTACACGAATATGGACAAAGAAAAACAAACAAAACACAACAAGAAAAAGAAATTAACCCAATGCCTCCCCCGCGCAACCGAATCGAACTGAACGCGACTGTCCAGTAGCCGGCGACTGGTAGTACACGAATATGGACAAAGAAAAACAAACAAAACACAACAAGAAAAAGAAATTAACCCAATGCCTCCCCCGCGCAACCGAATCGAACTGAACGCGACTGTCCAGTAGCCGGCGACTGGTAGTACACGAATATGGACAAAGAAAAACAAACAAAACACAACAAGAAAAAGAAATTAACCCAATGCCTCCCCCGCGCAACCGAATCGAACTGAACGCGACTGTCCAGTAGCCGGCGACTGGTAGTACACGAATATGGACAAAGAAAAACAAACAAAACACAACAAGAAAAAGAAATTAACCCAATGCCTCCCCCGCGCAACCGAATCGAACTGAACGCGACTGTCCAGTAGCCGGCGACTGGTAGTACACGAATATGGACAAAGAAAAACAACCAAAACACACTAAGAAAAAGAAATTAACCCAATGCCTCCCCCGCGCAACCGAATCGAACTGAACGCGACTGTCCAGTAGCCGGCGACTGGTAGTACACGAATATGGACAAAGAAAAACAACCAAAACACAACAAGAAAAAGAAATTAACCCAATGCCTCCCCTGCGCAACCGAATCGAACTGAACGCGACTGTCCAGTAGCCGGCGACTGGTAGTACACGAATATGGACAAAGAAAAACAAACAAAACACAACAAGAAAAAGAAATTAACCCAATGCCTCCCCCGCGCAACCGAATCGAACTGAACGCGACTGTCCAGTAGCCGGCGACTGGTAGTACACGAATATGGACAAAGAAAAACAAACAAAACACAACAAGAAAAAGAAATTAACCCAATGCCTCCCCCGCGCAACCGAATCGAACTGAACGCGACTGTCCAGTAGCCGGCGACTGGTAGTACACGAATATGGACAAAGAAAAACAAACAAAACACAACAAGAAAAAGAAATTAACCCAATGCCTCCCCCGCGCAACCGAATCGAACTGAACGCGACTGTCCAGTAGCCGGCGACTGGTAGTACACGAATATGGACAAAGAAAAACAAACAAAACACAACAAGAAAAAGAAATTAACCCAATGCCTCCCCCGCGCAACCGAATCGAACTGAACGCGACTGTCCAGTAGCCGGCGACTGGTAGTACACGAATATGGACAAAGAAAAACAAACAAAACACAACAAGAAAAAGAAATTAACCCAATGCCTCCCCCGCGCAACCGAATCGAACTGAACGCGACTGTCCAGTAGCCGGCGACTGGTAGTACACGAATATGGACAAAGAAAAACAAACAAAACACAACAAGAAAAAGAAATTAACCCAATGCCTCCCCCGCGCAACCGAATCGAACTGAACGCGACTGTCCAGTAGCCGGCGACTGGTAGTACACGAATATGGACAAAGAAAAACAAACAAAACACAACAAGAAAAAGAAATTAACCCAATGCCTCCCCCGCGCAACCGAATCGAACTGAACGCGACTGTCCAGTAGCCGGCGGCTGGTAGTACACGAATATGGACAAAGAAAAACAAACAAAACACAACAAGAAAAAGAAATTAACCCAATGCCTCCCCCGCGCAACCGAATCGAACTGAACGCGACTGTCCAGTAGCCGGCGACTGGTAGTACACGAATATGGACAAAGAAAAACAAACAAAACACAACAAGAAAAAGAAATTAACCCAATGCCTCCCCCGCGCAACCGAATCGAACTGAACGCGACTGTCCAGTAGCCGGCGACTGGTAGTACACTAATATGGACAAAGAAAAACAAACAAAACACAACAAGAAAAACAAATTAACCCAATGCCTCCCCCGCGCAACCGAATCGAACTGAACGCGACTGTCCAGTAGCCGGCGACTGGTAGTACACGAATATGGACAAAGAAAAACAAACAAAACACAACAAGAAAAACAAATTAACCCAATGCCTCCCCCGCGCAACCGAATCGAACTGAACGCGACTGTCCAGTAGCCGGCGACTGGTAGTAAACGAATATGGACAAAGAAAAACAACCAAAACACAACAAGAAAAAGAAATTAACCCAATGCCTCCCCCGCGCAACCGAATCGAACTGAACGCGACTGTCCAGTAGCCGGCGACTGGTAGTACACGAATATGGACAAAGAAAAACAAACAAAACACAACAAGAAAAAGAAATTAACCCAATGCCTCCCCCGCGCAACCGAATCGAACTGAACGCGACTGTCCAGTAGCCGGCGACTGGTAGTACACGAATATGGACAAAGAAAAACAAACAAAACACAACAAGAAAAACAAATTAACCCAATGCCTCCCCCGCGCAACCGAATCGAACTGAACGCGACTGTCCAGTAGCCGGCGACTGGAAGTACACGAATATGGACAAAGAAAAACAAACAAAACACAACAAGAAAAAGAAATTAACCCAATGCCTCCCCCGCGCAACCGAATCGAACTGAACGCGACTGTCCAGTAGCCGGCGACTGGTAGTACACGAATATGGACAAAGAAAAACAAACAAAACACAACAAGAAAAAGAAATTAACCCAATGCCTCCCCCGCGCAACCGAATCGAACTGAACGCGACTGTCCAGTAGCCGGCGACTGGTAGTACACGAATATGGACAAAGAAAAACAAACAAAACACAACAAGAAAAATAAATTAACCCAATGCCTCCCCCGCGCAACCGAATCGAACTGAACGCGACTGTCCAGTAGCCGGCGACTGGTAGTACACGAATATGGACAAAGAAAAACAAACAAAACACAACAAGAAAAAGAAATTAACCCAATGCCTCCCCCGCGCAACCGAATCGAACTGAACGCGACTGTCCAGTAGCCGGCGACTGGTAGTACACGAATATGGACAAAGAAAAACAAACAAAACACAACAAGAAAAACAAATTAACCCAATGCCTCCCCCGCGCAACCGAATCGAACTGAACGCGACTGTCCAGTAGCCGGCGACTGGTAGTACACGAATATGGACAAAGAAAAACAAACAAAACACAACAAGAAAAAGAAATTAACCCAATGCCTCCCCCGCGCAACCGAATCGAACTGAACGCGACTGTCCAGTAGCCGGCGACTGGTAGTACACGAATATGGACAAAGAAAAACAAACAAAACACAACAAGAAAAAGAAATTAACCCAATGCCTCCCCCGCGCAACCGAATCGAACTGAACGCGACTGTCCAGTAGCCGGCGACTGGTAGTACACGAATATGGACAAAGAAAAACAAACAAAACACAACAAGAAAAAGAAATTAACCCAATGCCTCCCCCGCGCAACCGAATCGAACTGAACGCGACTGTCCAGTAGCCGGCGACTGGTAGTACACGAATATGGACAAAGAAAAACAAACAAAACACAACAAGAAAAACAAATTAACCCAATGCCTCCCCCGCGCAACCGAATCGAACTGAACGCGACTGTCCAGTAGCCGGCGACTGGTAGTACACGAATATGGACAAAGAAAAACAACCAAAACACAACAAGAAAAAGAAATTAACCCAATGCCTCCCCCGCGCAACCGAATCGAACTGAACGCGACTGTCCAGTAGCCGGCGACTGGTAGTACACGAATATGGACAAAGAAAAACAAACAAAACACAACAAGAAAAAGAAATTAACCCAATGCCTCCCCCGCGCAACCGAATCGAACTGAACGCGACTGTCCAGTAGCCGGCGACTGGTAGTACACGAATATGGACAAAGAAAAACAAACAAAACACAACAAGAAAAAGAAATTAACCCAATGCCTCCCCCGCGCAACCGAATCGAACTGAACGCGACTGTCCAGTAGCCGGCGACTGGTAGTACACGAATATGGACAAAGAAAAACAAACACAACACAACAAGAAAAAGAAATTAACCCAATGCCTCCCCCGCGCAACCGAATCGAACTGAACGCGACTGTCCAGTAGCCGGCGACTGGTAGTACACGAATATGGACAAAGAAAAACAAACAAAACACAACAAGAAAAAGAAATTAACCCAATGCCTCCCCCGCGCAACCGAATCGAACTGAACGCGACTGTCCAGTAGCCGGCGACTGGTAGTACACGAATATGGACAAAGAAAAACAAACAAAACACAACAAGAAAAAGAAATTAACCCAATGCCTCCCCCGCGCAACCGAATCGAACTGAACGCGACTGTCCAGTAGCCGGCGACTGGTAGTACACGAATATGGACAAAGAAAAACAACCAAAACACAACAAGAAAAAGAAATTAACCCAATGCCTCCCCCGCGCAACCGAATCGAACTGAACGCGACTGTCCAGTAGCCGGCGACTGGTAGTACACGAATATGGACAAAGAAAAACAAACAAAACACAACAAGAAAAAGAAATTAACCCAATGCCTCCCCCGCGCAACCGAATCGAACTGAACGCGACTGTCCAGTAGCCGGCGACTGGTAGTACACGAATATGGACAAAGAAAAACAATCAAAACACAACAAGAAAAAGAAATTAACCCAATGCCTCCCCCGCGCAACCGAATCGAACTGAACGCGACTGTCCAGTAGCCGGCGACTGGTAGTACACGAATATGGACAAAGAAAAACAAACAAAACACAACAAGAAAAAGAAATTAACCCAATGCCTCCCCCGCGCAACCGAATCGAACTGAACGCGACTGTCCAGTAGCCGGCGACTGGTAGTACACGAATATGGACAAAGAAAAACAAACAAAACACAACAAGAAAAACAAATTAACCCAATGCCTCCCCCGCGCAACCGAATCGAACTGAACGCGACTGTCCAGTAGCCGGCGACTGGTAGTACACGAATATGGACAAAGAAAAACAAACAAAACACAACAAGAAAAACAAATTAACCCAATGCCTCCCCCGCGCAACCGAATCGAACTGAACGCGACTGTCCAGTAGCCGGCGACTGGTAGTACACGAATATGGACAAAGAAAAACAACCAAAACACAACAAGAAAAAGAAATTAACCCAATGCCTCCCTCGCGCAACCGAATCGAACTGAACGCGACTGTCCAGTAGCCGGCGACTGGTAGTACACGAATATGGACAAAGAAAAACAAACAAAACACAACAAGAAAAAGAAATTAACCCAATGCCTCCCCCGCGCAACCGAATCGAACTGAACGCGACTGTCCAGTAGCCGGCGACTGGTAGTACACGAATATGGACAAAGAAAAACAAACAAAACACAACAAGAAAAACAAATTAACCCAATGCCTCCCCCGCGCAACCGAATCGAACTGAACGCGACTGTCCAGTAGCCGGCGACTGGTAGTACACGAATATGGACAAAGAAAAACAAACAAAACACAACAAGAAAAAGAAATTAACCCAATGCCTCCCCCGCGCAACCGAATCGAACTGAACGCGACTGTCCAGTAGCCGGCGACTGGTAGTACACGAATATGGACAAAGAAAAACAAACAAAACACAACAAGAAAAACAAATTAACCCAATGCCTCCCCCGGGCAACCGAATCGAACTGAACGCGACTGTCCAGTAGCCGGCGACTGGTAGTACACGAATATGGACAAAGAAAAACAAACAAAACACAACAAGAAAAAGAAATTAACCCAATGCCTCCCCCGCGCAACCGAATCGAACTGAACGCGACTGTCCAGTAGCCGGCGACTGGTAGTACACGAATATGGACAAAGAAAAACAACCAAAACACAACAAGAAAAAGAAATTAACCCAATGCCTCCCTCGCGCAACCGAATCGAACTGAACGCGACTGTCCAGTAGCCGGCGACTGGTAGTACACGAATATGGACAAAGAAAAACAAACAAAACACAACAAGAAAAAGAAATTAACCCAATGCCTCCCCCGCGCAACCGAATCGAATTGAACGCGACTGTCCAGTAGCCGGCGACTGGTAGTACACGAATATGGACAAAGAAAAACAAACAAAACACAACAAGAAAAACAAATTAACCCAATGCCTCCCCCGCGCAACCGAATCGAACTGAACGCGACTGTCCAGTAGCCGGCGACTGGTAGTACACGAATATGGACAAAGAAAAACAAACAAAACACAACAAGAAAAACAAATTAACCCAATGCCTCCCCCGCGCAACCGAATCGAACTGAACGCGACTGTCCAGTAGCCGGCGACTGGTAGTACACGAATATGGTCAAAGAAAAACAAACAAAACACAACAAGAAAAAGAAATTAACCCAATGCCTCCCCCGCGCAACCGAATCGAACTGAACGCGACTGTCCAGTAGCCGGCGACTGGTAGTACACGAATATGGACAAAGAAAAACAAACAAAACACAACAAGAAAAAGAAATTAACCCAATGCCTCCCCCGCGCAACCGAATCGAACTGAACGCGACTGTCCAGTAGCCGGCGACTGGTAGTACACGAATATGGACAAAGAAAAACAAACAAAACACAACAAGAAAAAGAAATTAACCCAATGCCTCCCCCGCGCAACCGAATCGAACTGAACGCGACTGTCCAGTAGCCGGCGACTGGTAGTACACGAATATGGACAAAGAAAAACAAACAAAACACAACAAGAAAAACAAATTAACCCAATGCCTCCCCCGCGCAACCGAATCGAACTGAACGCGACTGTCCAGTAGCCGGCGACTGGTAGTACACGAATATGGACAAAGAAAAACAAACAAAACACAACAAGAAAAACAAATTAACCCAATGCCTCTCCCGCGCAACCGAATCGAACTGAACGCGACTGTCCAGTAGCCGGCGACTGGTAGTACACGAATATGGACAAAGAAAAACAACCAAAACACAACAAGAAAAAGAAATTAACCCAATGCCTCCCCCGCGCAACCGAATCGAACTGAACGCGACTGTCCAGTAGCCGGCGACTGGTAGTACACGAATATGGACAAAGAAAAACAAACAAAACACAACAAGAAAAAGAAATTAACCCAATGCCTCCCCCGCGCAACCGAATCGAACTGAACGCGACTGTCCAGTAGCCGGCGACTGGTAGTACACGAATATGGACAAAGAAAAACAAACAAAACACAACAAGAAAAACAAATTAACCCAATGCCTCTCCCGCGCAACCGAATCGAACTGAACGCGACTGTCCAGTAGCCGGCGACTGGTAGTACACGAATATGGACAAAGAAAAACAACCAAAACACAACAAGAAAAAGAAATTAACCCAATGCCTCCCCCGCGCAACCGAATCGAACTGAACGCGACTGTCCAGTAGCCGGCGACTGGTAGTACACGAATATGGACAAAGAAAAACAAACAAAACACAACAAGAAAAAGAAATTAACCCAATGCCTCCCCCGCGCAACCGAATCGAACTGAACGCGACTGTCCAGTAGCCGGCGACTGGTAGTACACGAATATGGACAAAGAAAAACAAACAAAACACAACAAGAAAAATAAATTAACCCAATGCCTCCCCCGCGCAACCGAATCGAACTGAACGCGACTGTCCAGTAGCCGGCGACTGGTAGTACACGAATATGGACAAAGAAAAACAAACAAAACACAACAAGAAAAAGAAATTAACCCAATGCCTCCCCCGCGCAACCGAATCGAACTGAACGCGACTGTCCAGTAGCCGGCGACTGGTAGTACACGAATATGGACAAAGAAAAACAAACAAAACACAACAAGAAAAAGAAATTAACCCAATGCCTCCCCCGCGCAACCGAATCGAACTGAACGCGACTGTCCAGTAGCCGGCGACTGGTAGTACACGAATATGGACAAAGAAAAACAAACAAAACACAACAAGAAAAAGAAATTAACCCAATGCCTCCCCCGCGCAACCGAATCGAACTGAACGCGACTGTCCAGTAGCCGGCGACTGGTAGTACACGAATATGGACAAAGAAAAACAACCAAAACACAACAAGAAAAACAAATTAACCCAATGCCTCCCCCGCGCAACCGAATCGAACTGAACGCGACTGTCCAGTAGCCGTCGACTGGTAGTACACGAATATGGACAAAGAAAAACAACCAAAACACAACAAGGAAAAGAAATTAACCCAATGCCTCCCCCGCGCAACCGAATCGAACTGAACGCGACTGTCCAGTAGCCGGCGACTGGTAGTACACGAATATGGACAAAGAAAAACAACCAAAACACAACAAGAAAAAGAAATTAACCCAATGCCTCCCCCGCGCAACCGAATCGAACTGAACGCGACTGTCCAGTAGCCGGCGACTGGTAGTACACGAATATGGACAAAGAAAAACAACCAAAACACAACAAGAAAAAGAAATTAACCCAATGCCTCCCCCGCGCAACCGAATCGAACTGAACGCGACTGTCTAGTAGCCGGCGACTGGTAGTACACGAATATGGACAAAGAAAAACAAACAAAACACAACAAGAAAAAGAAATTAACCCAATGCCTCCCCCGCGCAACCGAATCGAACTGAACGCGACTGTCCAGTAGCCGGCGACTGGTAGTACACGAATATGGACAAAGAAAAACAAACAAAACACAACAAGAAAAAGAAATTAACCCAATGCCTCCCCCGCGCAACCGAATCGAACTGAACGCGACTGTCCAGTAGCCAGCCTGCAGTCTGGCAATAAATCCCCAACGAAAAAATTCCGAGAAAGACTGCAACTCGCCTTTTCAGTCAAATGGTCGAAACTGATCACCATGCTGTCCTCTTCATCCCTGCTGTCCTCCATTCTGTCACCCTGCTGTCCTCCATTCTGTCACCATGCTGTCCTCCATTCTGTCACCATGCTGTCCTCCATTCTGCGACCACCGTCCTACTGGAAAAGTGAGAGAAAGAAACCCGCCGGTGAGCCGGCGACTGGTAGTACACGAATATGGACAAAGACAAACAACCAAAACACAACAAGAAAAAGAAATTAACCCAATGCCTCCCCCGCGCAACCGAATCGAACTGAACGCGACTGTCCAGTAGCCGGCGACTGGTAGTACACGAATATGGACAAAGGAAAACAACCAAAACACAACAAGAAAAAGAAATTAACCCAATGCCTCCCCCGCGCAACCGAATCGAACTGAACGCGACTGTCCAGTAGCCGGCGACTGGTAGTACACGAATATGGACAAAGAAAAACAACCAAAACACAACAAGAAAAAGAAATTAACCCAATGCCTCCCCCGCGCAACCGAATCGAACTGAACGCGACTGTCCAGTAGCCGGCGACATGTAGTACACGAATATGGACAAAGAAAAACAAACAAAACACAACAAGAAAAAGAAATTAACCCAATGCCTCCCCCGCGCAACCGAATCGAACTGAACGCGACTGTCCAGTAGCCGGCGACTGGCAGTACACGAATATGGACAAAGAAAAACAAACAAAACACAACAAGAAAAAGAAATTAACCCAATGCCTCCCCCGCGCAACCGAATCGAACTGAACGCGACTGTCCAGTAGCCGGCGACTGGTAGTACACGAATATGGACAAAGAAAAACAAACAAAACACAACAAGAAAAAGAAATTAACCCAATGCCTCCCCCGCGCAACCGAATCGAACTGAACGCGACTGTCCAGTAGCCGGCGACTGGTAGTACACGAATATGGACAAAGAAAAACAAACAAAACACAACAAGAAAAACAAATTAACCCAATGCCTCCCCCGGGCAACCGAATCGAACTGAACGCGACTGTCCAGTAGCCGGCGACTGGTAGTACACGAATATGGACAAAGAAAAACAAACAAAACACAACAAGAAAAAGAAATTAACCCAATGCCTCCCCCGCGCAACCGAATCGAACTGAACGCGACTGTCCAGTAGCCGGCGACTGGTAGTACACGAATATGGACAAAGAAAAACAACCAAAACACAACAAGAAAAAGAAATTAACCCAATGCCTCCCCCGCGCAACCGAATCGAACTGAACGCGACTGTCCAGTAGCCGGCGACTGGTAGTACACGAATATGGACAAAGAAAAACAAACAAAACACAACAAGAAAAAGAAATTAACCCAATGCCTCCCCCGCGCAACCGAATCGAACTGAACGCGACTGTCCAGTAGCCGGCGACTGGTAGTACACGAATATGGACAAAGAAAAACAAACAAAACACAACAAGAAAAAGAAATTAACCCAATGCCTCCCCCGCGCAACCGAATCGAACTGAACGCGACTGTCCAGTAGCCGGCGACTGATAGTACACGAATATGGACAAAGAAAAACAAACAAAACACAACAAGAAAAAGAAATTAACCCAATGCCTCCCCCGCGCATCCGAATCGAACTGAACGCGACTGTCCAGTAGCCGGCGACTGGTAGTACACGAATATGGACAAAGAAAAACAAACAAAACACAACAAGAAAAAGAAATTAACCCAATGCCTCCCCCGCGCAACCGAATCGAACTGAACGCGACTGTCCAGTAGCCGGCGACTGGTAGTACACGAATATGGACAAAGAAAAACAAACAAAACACAACAAGAAAAACAAATTAACCCAATGCCTCCCCCGCGCAACCGACTCGAACTGAACGCGAATGTCCAGTAGCCGGCGACTGGTAGTACACGAATATGGACAAAGAAAAACAAACAAAACACAACAAGAAAAAGAAATTAACCCAATGCCTCCCCCGCGCAACCGAATCGAACTGAACGCGACTGTCCAGTAGCCGGCGACTGGTAGTACACGAATATGGACAAAGAAAAACAAACAAAACACAACAAGAAAAACAAATTAACCCAATGCCTCCCCCGCGCAACCGAATCGAACTGAACGCGACTGTCCAGTAGCCGGCGACTGGTAGTACACGAATATGGACAAAGAAAAACAAACAAAACACAACAAGAAAAAGAAATTAACCCAATGCCTCCCCCGCGCAACCGAATCGAACTGAACGCGACTGTCCAGTAGCCGGCGACTGGTAGTACACGAATATGGACAAAGAAAAACAAACAAAACACAACAAGAAAAAGAAATTAACCCAATGCCTCCCCCGCGCAACCGAATCGAACTGAACGCGACTGTCCAGTAGCCGGCGACTGGTAGTACACGAATATGGACAAAGAAAAACAAACAAAACACAACAAGAAAAAGAAATTAACCCAATGCCTCCCCCGCGCAACCGAATCGAACTGAACGCGACTGTCCAGTAGCCGGCGACTGGTAGTACACGAATATGGACAAAGAAAAACAAACAAAACACAACAAGAAAAAGAAATTAACCCAATGCCTCCCCCGCGCAACCGAATCGAACTGAACGCGACTGTCCAGTAGCCGGCGACTGGTAGTACACGAATATGGACAAAGAAAAACAAACAAAACACAACAAGAAAAAGAAATTAACCCAATGCCTCCCCCGCGCAACCGAATCGAACTGAACGCGACTGTCCAGTAGCCGGCGGCTGGTAGTACACGAATATGGACAAAGAAAAACAAACAAAACACAACAAGAAAAAGAAATTAACCCAATGCCTCCCCCGCGCAACCGAATCGAACTGAACGCGACTGTCCAGTAGCCGGCGACTGGTAGTACACGAATATGGACAAAGAAAAACAAACAAAACACAACAAGAAAAAGAAATTAACCCAATGCCTCCCCCGCGCAACCGAATCGAACTGAACGCGACTGTCCAGTAGCCGGCGACTGGTAGTACACTAATATGGACAAAGAAAAACAAACAAAACACAACAAGAAAAACAAATTAACCCAATGCCTCCCCCGCGCAACCGAATCGAACTGAACGCGACTGTCCAGTAGCCGGCGACTGGTAGTACACGAATATGGACAAAGAAAAACAAACAAAACACAACAAGAAAAACAAATTAACCCAATGCCTCCCCCGCGCAACCGAATCGAACTGAACGCGACTGTCCAGTAGCCGGCGACTGGTAGTAAACGAATATGGACAAAGAAAAACAACCAAAACACAACAAGAAAAAGAAATTAACCCAATGCCTCCCCCGCGCAACCGAATCGAACTGAACGCGACTGTCCAGTAGCCGGCGACTGGTAGTACACGAATATGGACAAAGAAAAACAAACAAAACACAACAAGAAAAAGAAATTAACCCAATGCCTCCCCCGCGCAAACGAATCGAACTGAACGCGACTGTCCAGTAGCCGGCGACTGGTAGTACACGAATATGGACAAAGAAAAACAAACAAAACACAACAAGAAAAACAAATTAACCCAATGCCTCCCCCGCGCAACCGAATCGAACTGAACGCGACTGTCCAGTAGCCGGCGACTGGAAGTACACGAATATGGACAAAGAAAAACAAACAAAACACAACAAGAAAAAGAAATTAACCCAATGCCTCCCCCGCGCAACCGAATCGAACTGAACGCGACTGTCCAGTAGCCGGCGACTGGTAGTACACGAATATGGACAAAGAAAAACAAACAAAACACAACAAGAAAAAGAAATTAACCCAATGCCTCCCCCGCGCAACCGAATCGAACTGAACGCGACTGTCCAGTAGCCGGCGACTGGTAGTACACGAATATGGACAAAGAAAAACAAACAAAACACAACAAGAAAAATAAATTAACCCAATGCCTCCCCCGCGCAACCGAATCGAACTGAACGCGACTGTCCAGTAGCCGGCGACTGGTAGTACACGAATATGGACAAAGAAAAACAAACAAAACACAACAAGAAAAAGAAATTAACCCAATGCCTCCCCCGCGCAACCGAATCGAACTGAACGCGACTGTCCAGTAGCCGGCGACTGGTAGTACACGAATATGGACAAAGAAAAACAAACAAAACACAACAAGAAAAACAAATTAACCCAATGCCTCCCCCGCGCAACCGAATCGAACTGAACGCGACTGTCCAGTAGCCGGCGACTGGTAGTACACGAATATGGACAAAGAAAAACAAACAAAACACAACAAGAAAAACAAATTAACCCAATGCCTCCCCCGCGCAACCGAATCGAACTGAACGCGACTGTCCAGTAGCCGGCGACTGGTAGTACACGAATATGGACAAAGAAAAACAACCAAAACACAACAAGAAAAAGAAATTAACCCAATGCCTCCCCCGCGCAACCGAATCGAACTGAACGCGACTGTCCAGTAGCCGGCGACTGGTAGTACACGAATATGGACAAAGAAAAACAAACAAAACACAACAAGAAAAAGAAATTAACCCAATGCCTCCCCCGCGCAACCGAATCGAACTGAACGCGACTGTCCAGTAGCCGGCGACTGGTAGTACACGAATATGGACAAAGAAAAACAAACAAAACACAACAAGAAAAACAAATTAACCCAATGCCTCCCCCGCGCAACCGAATCGAACTGAACGCGACTGTCCAGTAGCCGGCGACTGGTAGTACACGAATATGGACAAAGAAAAACAACCAAAACACAACAAGAAAAAGAAATTAACCCAATGCCTCCCCCGCGCAACCGAATCGAACTGAACGCGACTGTCCAGTAGCCGGCGACTGGTAGTACACGAATATGGACAAAGAAAAACAAACAAAACACAACAAGAAAAAGAAATTAACCCAATGCCTCCCCCGCGCAACCGAATCGAACTGAACGCGACTGTCCAGTAGCCGGCGACTGGTAGTACACGAATATGGACAAAGAAAAACAAACAAAACACAACAAGAAAAAGAAATTAACCCAATGCCTCCCCCGCGCAACCGAATCGAACTGAACGCGACTGTCCAGTAGCCGGCGACTGGTAGTACACGAATATGGACAAAGAAAAACAAACAAAACACAACAAGAAAAAGAAATCAACCCAATGCCTCCCCCGCGCAACCGAATCGAACTGAACGCGACTGTCCAGTAGCCGGCGACTGGTAGTACACGAATATGGACAAAGAAAAACAAACAAAACACAACAAGAAAAAGAAATTAACCCAATGCCTCCCCCGCGCAACCGAATCGAACTGAACGCGACTGTCCAGTAGCCGGCGACTGGTAGTACACGAATATGGACAAAGAAAAACAAACAAAACACAACAAGAAAAAGAAATTAACCCAATGCCTCCCCCGCGCAACCGAATCGAACTGAACGCGACTGTCCAGTAGCCGGCGACTGGTAGTACACGAATATGGACAAAGAAAAACAACCAAAACACAACAAGAAAAAGAAATTAACCCAATGCCTCCCCCGCGCAACCGAATCGAACTGAACGCGACTGTCCAGTAGCCGGCGACTGGTAGTACACGAATATGGACAAAGAAAAACAACCAAAACACAACAAGGAAAAGAAATTAACCCAATGCCTCCCCCGCGCAACCGAATCGAACTGAACGCGACTGTCCAGTAGCCGGCGACTGGTAGTACACGAATATGGACAAAGAAAAACAAACAAAACACAACAAGAAAAAGAAATAAACACAATGCCTCCCCCGCGCAACCGAATCGAACTGAACGCGACTGTCCAGTAGCCGGCGACTGGTAGTACACGAATATGGACAAAGAAAAACAAACAAAACACAACAAGAAAAAGAAATTAACCCAATGCCTCCCCCGCGCAACCGAATCGAACTGAACGCGACTGTCCAGTAGCCGGCGACTGGTAGTACACGAATATGGACAAAGAAAAACAAACAAAACACAACAAGAAAAAGAAATTAACCCAATGCCTCCCCCGCGCAACCGAATCGAACTGAACGCGACTGTCCAGTAGCCGGCGACTGGTAGTACACGAATATGGACACAAAGAAAAACAAACAAAACACAACAAGAAAAAGAAATTAACCCAATGCCTCCCCCGCGCAACCGAATCGAACTGAACGCGACTGTCCAGTAGCCGGCGACTGGTAGTACACGAATATGGACAAAGAAAAACAAACAAAACACAACAAGAAAAAGAAATTAACCCAATGCCTCCCCCGCGCAACCGAATCGAACTGAACGCGACTGTCCAGTAGCCGGCGACTGGTAGTACACGAATATGGACAAAGAAAAACAAACAAAACACAACAAGAAAAAGAAATTAACCCAATGCCTCCCCCGCGCAACCGAATCGAACTGAACGCGACTGTCCAGTAGCCGGCGACTGGTAGTACACGAATATGGACAAAGAAAAACAAACAAAACACAACAAGAAAAAGAAATTAACCCAATGCCTCCCCCGCGCAACCGAATCGAACTGAACGCGACTGTCCAGTAGCCGGCGACTGGTAGTACACGAATATGGACAAAGAAAAACAAACAAAACACAACAAGAAAAAGAAATTAACCCAATGCCTCCCCCGCGCAACCGAATCGAACTGAACGCGACTGTCCAGTAGCCGGCGACTGGTAGTACACGAATATGGACAAAGAAAAACAAACAAAACACAACAAGAAAAAGAAATTAACCCAATGCCTCCACCGCGCAACCGAATCGAACTGAACGCGACTGTCCAGTAGCCGGCGACTGGTAGTACACGAATATGGACAAAGAAAAACAAACAAAACACAACAAGAAAAACAAATTAACCCAATGCCTCCCCCGCGCAACCGAATCGAACTGAACGCGACTGTCCAGTAGCCGGCGACTGGTAGTACACGAATATGGACAAAGAAAAACAACCAAAACACAACAAGAAAAAGAAATTAACCCAATGCCTCCCCCGCGCAACCGAATCGAACTGAACGCGACTGTCCAGTAGCCGGCGACTGGTAGTACACGAATATGGACAAAGAAAAACAAACAAAACACAACAAGAAAAAGAAATTAACCCAATGCCTCCCCCGCGCAACCGAATCGAACTGAACGCGACTGTCCAGTAGCCGGCGACTGGTAGTACACGAATATGGACAAAGAAAAACAAACAAGACACAACAAGAAAAAGAAATTAACCCAATGCCTCCCCCGCGCAACCGAATCGAACTGAACGCGACTGTCCAGTAGCCGGCGACTGGTAGTACACGAATATGGACAAAGAAAAACAACCAAAACACAACAAGAAAAAGAAATTAACCCAATGCCTCCCCCGCGCAACCGAATCGAACTGAACGCGACTGTCCAGTAGCCGGCGACTGGTAGTACACGAATATGGACAAAGAAAAACAAACAAAACACAACAAGAAAAAGAAATTAACCCAATGCCTCCCCCGCGCAACCGAATCGAACTGAACGCGACTGTCCAGTAGCCGGCGACTGGTAGTACACGAATATGGACAAAGAAAAACAAACAAAACACAACAAGAAAAAGAAATTAACCCAATGCCTCCCCCGCGCAACCGAATCGAACTGAACGCGTGTGTCCAGTAGCCGGCGACTGGTAGTACACGAATATGGACAAAGAAAAACAAACAAAACACAACAAGAAAAACAAATTAACCCAATGCCTCCCCCGCGCAACCGAATCGAACTGAACGCGACTGTCCAGTAGCCGGCGACTGGTAGTACACGAATATGGACAAAGAAAAACAACCAAAACACAACAAGAAAAAGAAATTAACCCAATGCCTCCCCCGCGCAACCGAATCGAACTGAACGCGACTGTCCAGTAGCCGGCGACTGGTAGTACACGAATATGGACAAAGAAAAACAAACAAAACACAACAAGAAAAAGAAATTAACCCAATGCCTCCCCCGCGCAACCGAATCGAACTGAACGCGACTGTCCAGTAGCCGGCGACTGGTAGTACACGAATATGGACAAAGAAAAACAAACAAAACACAACAAGAAAAATAAATTAACCCAATGCCTCCCCCGCGCAACCGAATCGAACTGAACGCGACTGTCCAGTAGCCGGCGACTGGTAGTACACGAATATGGACAAAGAAAAACAAACAAAACACAACAAGAAAAAGAAATTAACCCAATGCCTCCCCCGCGCAACCGAATCGAACTGAACGCGACTGTCCAGTAGCCGGCGACTGGTAGTACACGAATATGGACAAAGAAAAACAAACAAAACACAACAAGAAAAACAAATTAACCCAATGCCTCCCCCGCGCAGCCGAATCGAACTGAACGCGACTGTCCAGTAGCCGGCGACTGGTAGTACACGAATATGGACAAAGAAAAACAAACAAAACACAACAAGAAAAACAAATTAACCCAATGCCTCCCCCGCGCAACCGAATCGAACTGAACGCGACTGTCCAGTAGCCGGCGACTGGTAGTACACGAATATGGACAAAGAAAAACAACCAAAACACAACAAGAAAAAGAAATTAACCCAATGCCTCCCCCGCGCAACCGAATCGAACTGAACGCGACTGTCCAGTAGCCGGCGACTGGTAGTACACGAATATGGACAAAGAAAAACAAACAAAACACAACAAGAAAAAGAAATTAACCCAATGCCTCCCCCGCGCAACCGAATCGAACTGAACGCGACTGTCCAGTAGCCGGCGACTGGTAGTACACGAATATGGACAAAGAAAAACAAACAAAACACAACAAGAAAAACAAATTAACCCAATGCCTCCCCCGCGCAACCGAATCGAACTGAACGCGACTGTCCAGTAGCCGGCGACTGGTAGTACACGAATATGGACAAAGAAAAACAACCAAAACACAACAGGAAAAAGAAATTAACCCAATGCCTCCCCCGCGCAACCGAATCGAACTGAACGCGACTGTCCAGTAGCCGGCGACTGGTAGTACACGAATATGGACAAAGAAAAACAACCAAAACACAACAAGAAAAAGAAATTAACCCAATGCCTCCCCCGCGCAACCGAATCGAACTGAACGCGACTGTCCAGTAGCCGGCGACTGGTAGTACACGAATATGGACAAAGAAAAACAAACAAAACACAACAAGAAAAACAAATTAACCCAATGCCTCCCCCGCGCAACCGAATCGAACTGAACGCGACTGTCCAGTAGCCGGCGACTGGTAGTACACGAATATGGACAAAGAAAAACAACCAAAACACAACAAGAAAAAGAAATTAACCCAATGCCTCCCCCGCGCAACCGAATCGAACTGAACGCGACTGTCCAGTAGCCGGCGACTGGTAGTACACGAATATGGACAAAGAAAAACAAACAAAACACAACAAGAAAAACAAATTAACCCAATGCCTCCCCCGCGCAACCGAATCGAACTGAACGCGACTGTCCAGTAGCCGGCGACTGGTAGTACACGAATATGGACAAAGAAAAACAAACAAAACACAACAAGAAAAAGAAATTAACCCAATGCCTCCCCCGCGCAACCGAATCGAACTGAACGCGACTGTCCAGTAGCCGGCGACTGGTAGTACACGAATATGGACAAAGAAAAACAAACAAAACACAACAAGAAAAAAAATTAACCCAATGCCTCCCCCGCGCAACCGAATCGAACTGAACGCGACTGTCCAGTAGCCGGCGACTGGTAGTACACGAATATGGACAAAGAAAAACAAACAAAACACAACAAGAAAAACAAATTAACCCAATGCCTCCCCCGCGCAACCGAATCGAACTGAACGCGACTGTCCAGTAGCCGGCGACTGGTAGTACACGAATATGGACAAAGAAAAACAAACAAAACACAACAAGAAAAAGAAATTAACCCAATGCCTCCCCCGCGCAACCGAATCGAACTGAACGCGACTGTCCAGTAGCCGGCGACTGGTAGTACACGAATATGGACAAAGAAAAACAAACAAAACACAACAAGAAAAAGAAATTAACCCAATGCCTCCCCCGCGCAACCGAATCGAACTGAACGCGACTGTCCAGTAGCCGGCGACTGGTAGTACACGAATATGGACAAAGAAAAACAAACAAAACACAACAAGAAAAAGAAATTAACCCAATGCCTCCCCCGCGCAACCGAATCGAACTGAACGCGACTGTCCAGTAGCCGGCGACTGGTAGTACACTAATATGGACAAAGAAAAACAAACAAAACACAACAAGAAAAACAAATTAACCCAATGCCTCCCCCGCGCAACCGAATCGAACTGAACGCGACTGTCCAGTAGCCGGCGACTGGTAGTACACGAATATGGACAAAGAAAAACAAACAAAACACAACAAGAAAAACAAATTAACCCAATGCCTCCCCCGCGCAACCGAATCGAACTGAACGCGACTGTCCAGTAGCCGGCGACTGGTAGTAAACGAATATGGACAAAGAAAAACAACCAAAACACAACAAGAAAAAGAAATTAACCCAATGCCTCCCCCGCGCAACCGAATCGAACTGAACGCGACTGTCCAGTAGCCGGCGACTGGTAGTACACGAATATGGACAAAGAAAAACAAACAAAACACAACAAGAAAAAGAAATTAACCCAATGCCTCCCCCGCGCAACCGAATCGAACTGAACGCGACTGTCCAGTAGCCGGCGACTGGTAGTACACGAATATGGACAAAGAAAAACAAACAAAACACAACAAGAAAAACAAATTAACCCAATGCCTCCCCCGCGCAACCGAATCGAACTGAACGCGACTGTCCAGTAGCCGGCGACTGGAAGTACACGAATATGGACAAAGAAAAACAAACAAAACACAACAAGAAAAAGAAATTAACCCAATGCCTCCCCCGCGCAACCGAATCGAACTGAACGCGACTGTCCAGTAGCCGGCGACTGGTAGTACACGAATATGGACAAAGAAAAACAAACAAAACACAACAAGAAAAAGAAATTAACCCAATGCCTCCCCCGCGCAACCGAATCGAACTGAACGCGACTGTCCAGTAGCCGGCGACTGGTAGTACACGAATATGGACAAAGAAAAACAAACAAAACACAACAAGAAAAATAAATTAACCCAATGCCTCCCCCGCGCAACCGAATCGAACTGAACGCGACTGTCCAGTAGCCGGCGACTGGTAGTACACGAATATGGACAAAGAAAAACAAACAAAACACAACAAGAAAAAGAAATTAACCCAATGCCTCCCCCGCGCAACCGAATCGAACTGAACGCGACTGTCCAGTAGCCGGCGACTGGTAGTACACGAATATGGACAAAGAAAAACAAACAAAACACAACAAGAAAAACAAATTAACCCAATGCCTCCCCCGCGCAACCGAATCGAACTGAACGCGACTGTCCAGTAGCCGGCGACTGGTAGTACACGAATATGGACAAAGAAAAACAAACAAAACACAACAAGAAAAACAAATTAACCCAATGCCTCCCCCCCGCAACCGAATCGAACTGAACGCGACTGTCCAGTAGCCGGCGACTGGTAGTACACGAATATGGACAAAGAAAAACAACCAAAACACAACAAGAAAAAGAAATTAACCCAATGCCTCCCCCGCGCAACCGAATCGAACTGAACGCGACTGTCCAGTAGCCGGCGACTGGTAGTACACGAATATGGACAAAGAAAAACAAACAAAACACAACAAGAAAAAGAAATTAACCCAATGCCTCCCCCGCGCAACCGAATCGAACTGAACGCGACTGTCCAGTAGCCGGCGACTGGTAGTACACGAATATGGACAAAGAAAAACAAACAAAACACAACAAGAAAAACAAATTAACCCAATGCCTCCCCCGCGCAACCGAATCGAACTGAACGCGACTGTCCAGTAGCCGGCGACTGGTAGTACACGAATATGGACAAAGAAAAACAACCAAAACACAACAAGAAAAAGAAATTAACCCAATGCCTCCCCCGCGCAACCGAATCGAACTGAACGCGACTGTCCAGTAGCCGGCGACTGGTAGTACACGAATATGGACAAAGAAAAACAAACAAAACACAACAAGAAAAAGAAATTAACCCAATGCCTCCCCCGCGCAACCGAATCGAACTGAACGCGACTGTCCAGTAGCCGGCGACTGGTAGTACACGAATATGGACAAAGAAAAACAAACAAAACACAACAAGAAAAAGAAATTAACCCAATGCCTCCCCCGCGCAACCGAATCGAACTGAACGCGACTGTCCAGTAGCCGGCGACTGGTAGTACACGAATATGGACAAAGAAAAACAAACAAAACACAACAAGAAAAAGAAATTAACCCAATGCCTCCCCCGCGCAACCGAATCGAACTGAACGCGACTGTCCAGTAGCCGGCGACTGGTAGTACACGAATATGGACAAAGAAAAACAAACAAAACACAACAAGAAAAAGAAATTAACCCAATGCCTCCCCCGCGCAACCGAATCGAACTGAACGCGACTGTCCAGTAGCCGGCGACTGGTAGTACACGAATATGGACAAAGAAAAACAAACAAAACACAACAAGAAAAAGAAATTAACCCAATGCCTCCCCCGCGCAACCGAATCGAACTGAACGCGACTGTCCAGTAGCCGGCGACTGGTAGTACACGAATATGGACAAAGAAAAACAACCAAAACACAACAAGAAAAAGAAATTAACCCAATGCCTCCCCCGCGCAACCGAATCGAACTGAACGCGACTGTCCAGTAGCCGGCGACTGGTAGTACACGAATATGGACAAAGAAAAACAACCAAAACACAACAAGGAAAAGAAATTAACCCAATGCCTCCCCCGCGCAACCGAATCGAACTGAACGCGACTGTCCAGTAGCCGGCGACTGGTAGTACACGAATATGGACAAAGAAAAACAAACAAAACACAACAAGAAAAAGAAATTAACCCAATGCCTCCCCCGCGCAACCGAATCGAACTGAACGCGACTGTCCAGTAGCCGGCGACTGGTAGTACACGAATATGGACAAAGAAAAACAAACAAAACACAACAAGAAAAAGAAATTAACCCAATGCCTCCCCCGCGCAACCGAATCGAACTGAACGCAACTGTCCAGTAGCCGGCGACTGGTAGTACACGAATATGGACAAATAAAAACAAACAAAACACAACAAGAAAAAGAAATTAACCCAATGCCTCCCCCGCGCAACCGAATCGAACTGAACGCGACTGTCCAGTAGCCGGCGACTGGTAGTACACGAATATGGACAAAGAAAAACAAACAAAACACAACAAGAAAAAGAAATTAACCCAATGCCTCCCCCGCGCAACCGAATCGAACTGAACGCGACTGTCCAGTAGCCGGCGACTGGTAGTACACGAATATGGACAAAGAAAAACAAACAAAACACAACAAGAAAAAGAAATTAACCCAATGCCTCCCCCGCGCAACCGAATCGAACTGAACGCGACTGTCCAGTAGCCGGCGACTGGTAGTACACGAATATGGACAAAGAAAAACAAACAAAACACAACAAGAAAAACAAATTAACCCAATGCCTCCCCCGCGCAACCGAATCGAACTGAACGCGACTGTCCAGTAGCCGGCGACTGGTAGTACACGAATATGGACAAAGAAAAACAACAAAAACACAACAAGAAAAAGAAATTAACCCAATGCCTCCCCCGCGCAACCGAATCGAACTGAACGCGACTGTCCAGTAGCCGGCGACTGGTAGTACACGAATATGGACAAAGAAAAACAAACAAAACACAACAAGAAAAAGAAATTAACCCAATGCCTCCCCCGCGCAACCGAATCGAACTGAACGCGACTGTCCAGTAGCCGGCGACTGGTAGTACACGAATATGGACAAAGAAAAACAAACAAAACACAACAAGAAAAACAAATTAACCCAATGCCTCCCCCGCGCAACCGAATCGAACTGAACGCGACTGTCCAGTAGCCGGCGACTGGTAGTACACGAATATGGACAAAGAAAAACAACCAAAACACAACAAGAAAAAGAAATTAACCCAATGCCTCCCCCGCGCAACCGAATCGAACTGAACGCGACTGTCCAGTAGCCGGCGACTGGTAGTACACGAATATGGACAAAGAAAAACAAACAAAACACAACAAGAAAAAGAAATTAACCCAATGCCTCCCCCGCGCAACCGAATCGAACTGAACGCGACTGTCCAGTAGCCGGCGACTGGTAGTACACGAATATGGACAAAGAAAAACAAACAAAACACAACAAGAAAAACAAATTAACCCAATGCCTCCCCCGCGCAACCGAATCGAACTGAACGCGACTGTCCAGTAGCCGGCGACTGGTAGTACACGAATATGGACAAAGAAAAACAACCAAAACACAACAAGAAAAAAAAATTAACCCAATGCCTCCCCCGCGCAACCGAATCGAACTGAACGCGACTGTCCAGTAGCCGGCGACTGGTAGTACACGAATATGGACAAAGAAAAACAAACAAAACACAACAAGAAAAAGAAATTAACCCAATGCCTCCCCCGCGCAACCGAATCGAACTGAACGCGACTGTCCAGTAGCCGGCGACTGGTAGTACACGAATATGGACAAAGAAAAACAAACAAAACACAACAAGAAAAACAAATTAACCCAATGCCTCCCCCGCGCAACCGAATCGAACTGAACGCGACTGTCCAGTAGCCGGCGACTGGTAGTACACGAATATGGACAAAGAAAAACAACCAAAACACAACAAGAAAAAGAAATTAACCCAATGCCTCCCCCGCGCAACCGAATCGAACTGAACGCGACTGTCCAGTAGCCGGCGACTGGTAGTACACGAATATGGACAAAGAAAAACAAACAAAACACAACAAGAAAAAGAAATTAACCCAATGCCTCCCCCGCGCAACCGAATCGAACTGAACGCGACTGTCCAGTAGCCGGCGACTGGTAGTACACGAATATGGACAAAGAAAAACAAACAAAACACAACAAGAAAAAGAAATTAACCCAATGCCTCCCCCGCGCAACCGAATCGAACTGAACGCGACTGTCCAGTAGCCGGCGACTGGTAGTACACGAATATGGACAAAGAAAAACAAACAAAACACAACAAGAAAAAGAAATTAACCCAATGCCTCCCCCGCGCAACCGAATCGAACTGAACGCGACTGTCCAGTAGCCGGCGACTGGTAGTACACGAATATGGACAAAGAAAAACAAACAAAACACAACAAGAAAAAGAAATTAACCCAATGCCTCCCCCGCGCAACCGAATCGAACTGAACGCGACTGTCCAGTAGCCGGCGACTGGTAGTACACGAATATGGACAAAGAAAAACAAACAAAACACAACAAGAAAAAGAAATTAACCCAATGCCTCCCCCGCGCAACCGAATCGAACTGAACGCGACTGTCCAGTAGCCGGCGACTGGTAGTACACGAATATGGACAAAGAAAAACAAACAAAACACAACAAGAAAAAGAAATTAACCCAATGCCTCCCCCGCGCAACCGAATCGAACTGAACGCGACTGTCCAGTAGCCGGCGACTGGTAGTACACGAATATGGACAAAGAAAAACAACCAAAACACAACAAGAAAAAGAAATTAACCCAATGCCTCCCCCGCGCAACCGAATCGAACTGAACGCGACTGTCCAGTAGCCGGCGACTGGTAGTACACGAATATGGACAAAGAAAAACAAACAAAACACAACAAGAAAAAGAAATTAACCCAATGCCTCCCCCGCGCAACCGAATCGAACTGAACGCGACTGTCCAGTAGCCGGCGACTGGTAGTACACGAATATGGACAAAGAAAAACAAACAAAACACAACAAGAAAAACAAATTAACCCAATGCCTCCCCCGCGCAACCGAATCGAACTGAACGCGACTGTCCAGTAGCCGGCGACTGGTAGTACACGAATATGGACAAAGAAAAACAAACAAAACACAACAAGAAAAAGAAATTAACCCAATGCCTCCCCCGCGCAACCGAATCGAACTGAACGCGACTGTCCAGTAGCCGGCGACTGGTAGTACACGAATATGGACAAAGAAAAACAAACAAAACACAACAAGAAAAAGAAATTAACCCAATGCCTCCCCCGCGCAACCGAATCGAACTGAACGCGACTGTCCAGTAGCCGGCGACTGGTAGTACACGAATATGGACAAAGAAAAACAAACAAAACACAACAAGAAAAAGAAATTAACCCAATGCCTCCCCCGCGCAACCGAATCGAACTGAACGCGACTGTCCAGTAGCCGGCGACTGGTAGTACACGAATATGGACAAAGAAAAACAAACAAAACACAACAAGAAAAACAAATTAACCCAATGCCTCCCCCGCGCAACCGAATCGAACTGAACGCGACTGTCCAGTAGCCGGCGACTGGTTGTACACGAATATGGACAAAGAAAAACAACCAAAACACAACAAGAAAAAGAAATTAACCCAATGCCTCCCCCGCGCAACCGAATCGAACTGAACGCGACTGTCCAGTAGCCGGCGACTGGTAGTACACGAATATGGACAAAGAAAAACAAACAAAACACAACAAGAAAAAGAAATTAACCCAATGCCTCCCCCGCGCAACCGAATCGAACTGAACGCGACTGTCCAGTAGCCGGCGACTGGTAGTACACGAATATGGACAAAGAAAAACAAACAAAACACAACAAGAAAAAGAAATTAACCCAATGCCTCCCCCGCGCAACCGAATCGAACTGAACGCGACTGTCCAGTAGCCGGCGACTGGTAGTACACGAATATGGACAAAGAAAAACAAACAAAACACAACAAGAAAAACAAATTAACCCAATGCCTCCCCCGCGCAACCGAATCAAACTGAACGCGACTGTCCAGTAGCCGGCGACTGGTAGTACACGAATATGGACAAAGAAAAACAAACAAAACACAACAAGAAAAAGAAATTAACCCAATGCCTCCCCCGCGCAACCGGATCGAACTGAACGCGACTGTCCAGTAGCCGGCGACTGGTAGTACACGAATATGGACAAAGAAAAACAAACAAAACACAACAAGAAAAAGAAATTAACCCAATGCCTCCCCCGCGCAACCGAATCGAACTGAACGCGACTGTCCAGTAGCCGGCGACTGGTAGTACACGAATATGGACAAAGAAAAACAAACAAAACACAACAAGAAAAACAAATTAACCCAATGCCTCCCCCGCGCAACCGAATCGAACTGAACGCGACTGTCCAGTAGCCGGCGACTGGTAGTACACGAATATGGACAAAGAAAAACAAACAAAACACAACAAGAAAAACAAATTAACCCAATGCCTCCCCCGCGCAACCGAATCGAACTGAACGCGACTGTCCAGTAGCCGGCGACTGGTAGTACACGAATATGGACAAAGAAAAACAAACAAAACACAACAAGAAAAACAAATTAACCCAATGCCTCCCCCGCGCAACCGAATCGAACTGAACGCGACTGTCCAGTAGCCAGCCTGCAGACTGGCAATAAATCCCCAACGAAAAAATTCCGAGAAAGACTGCAACTCGCCTTTTCAGTCAAATGGTCCAAACTGATCACCATGCTGTCCTCTTCATCCCTGCTGTCCTCCATTCTGTCACCCTGCTGTCCTCCATTCTGTCACCATGCTGTCCTCCATTCTGTCACCATGCTGTCCTCCATTCTGCGACCACCGTCCTACTGGAAAAGAGAGAGAAAGAAACCCGCCGGTGAGCCGGCGACTGGTAGTACACGAATATGGACAAAGAAAAACAACCAAAACACAACAAGAAAAAGAAATTAACCCAATGCCTCCCCCGCGCAACCGAATCGAACTGAACGCGACTGTCCAGTAGCCGGCGACTGGTAGTACACGAATATGGACAAAGAAAAACAACCAAAACACAACAAGAAAAAGAAATTAACCCAATGCCTCCCCCGCGCAACCGAATCGAACTGAACGCGACTGTCCAGTAGCCGGCGTCTGGTAGTACACGAATATGGACAAAGAAAAACAACCAAAACACAACAAGAAAAAGAAATTAACCCAATGCCTCCCCCGCGCAACCGAATCGAACTGAACGCGACTGTCCAGTAGCCGGCGACTGGTAGTACACGAATATGGACAAAGAAAAACAAACAAAACACAACAAGAAAAAGAAATTAACCCAATGCCTCCCCCGCGCAACCGAATCGAACTGAACGCGACTGTCCAGTAGCCGGCGACTGGTAGTACACGAATATGGACAAAGAAAAACAAACAAAACACAACAAGAAAAAGAAATTAACCCAATGCCTCCCCCGCGCAACCGAATCGAACTGAACGCGACTGTCCAGTAGCCGGCGACTGGTAGTACACGAATATGGACAAAGAAAAACAAACAAAACACAACAAGAAAAAGAAATTAACCCAATGCCTCCCCCGCGCAACCGAATCGAACTTAACGCGACTGTCCAGTAGCCGGCGACTGGTAGTACACGAATATGGACAAAGAAAAACAAACAAAACACAACAAGAAAAAGAAATTAACCCAATGCCTCCCCCGCGCAACCGAATCGAACTGAACGCGACTGTCCAGTAGCCGGCGACTGGTAGTACACGAATATGGACAAAGAAAAACAAACAAAACACAACAAGAAAAAGAAATTAACCCAATGCCTCCCCCGCGCAACCGAATCGAACTGAACGCGACTGAACAGTAGCCGGCGACTGGTAGTACACGAATATGGACAAAGAAAAACAAACAAAACACAACTAGAAAAAGAAATTAACCCAATGTCTTCCCCGCGCAACCGAATCGAACTGAACGCGACTGTCCAGTAGCCGGCGACTGGTAGTACACGAATATGGACAAAGAAAAACAAACAAAACACAACAAGAAAAAGAAATTAACCCAATGCCTCCCCCGCGCAACCGAATCGAACTGAACGCGACTGTCCAGTAGCCGGCGACTGGTAGTACACGAATATGGACAAAGAAAAACAAACAAAACACAACAAGAAAAAGAAATTAACCCAATGCCTCCCCCGCGCAACCGAATCGAACTGAACGCGACTGTCCAGTAGCCGGCGACTGGTAGTACACGAATATGGACAAAGAAAAACAAACAAAACACAACAAGAAAAAGAAATTAACCCAATGCCTCCCCCGCGCAACCGAATCGAACTGAACGCGACTGTCCAGTAGCCGGCGACTGGTAGTACACGAATATGGACAAAGAAAAACAAACAAAACACAACAAGAAAAAGAAATTAACCCAATGCCTCTCCCGCGCAACCGAATCGAACTGAACGCGACTGTCCAGTAGCCGGCGACTGGTAGTACACGAATATAGACAAAGAAAAACAAACAAAACACAACAAGAAAAAGAAATTAACCCAATGCCTCCCCCGCGCAACCGAATCGAACTGAACGCGACTGTCCAGTAGCCGGCGACTGGTAGTACACGAATATGGACAAAGAAAAACAAACAAAACACAACAAGAAAAAGAAATTAACCCAATGCCTCCCCCGCGCAACCGAATCGAACTGAACGCGACTGTCCAGTAGCCGGCGACTGGTAGTACACGAATATGGACAAAGAAAAACAAACAAAACACAACAAGAAAAAGAAATTAACCCAATGCCTCCCCCGCGCAACCGAATCGAACTGAACGCGACTGTCCAGTAGCCGGCGACTGGTAGTACACGAATATGGACAAAGAAAAACAAACAAAACACAACAAGAAAAAGAAATTAACCCAATGCCTCCCCCGCGCAACCGAATCGAACTGAACGCGACTGTCCAGTAGCCGGCGACTGGTAGTACACGAATATGGACAAAGAAAAACAAACAAAACACAACAAGAAAAAGAAATTAACCCAATGCCTCCCCCGCGCAACCGAATCGAACTGAACGCGACTGTCCAGTAGCCGGCGACTGGTAGTACACGAATATGGACAAAGAAAAACAACCAAAACACAACAAGAAAAAGAAATTAACCCAATGCCTCCCCCGCGCAACCGAATCGAACTGAACGCGACTGTCCAGTAGCCGGCGACTGGTAGTACACGAATATGGACAAAGAAAAACAACCAAAACACAACAAGAAAAAGAAATTAACCCAATGCCTCCCCCGCGCAACCGAATCGAACTGAACGCGACTGTCCAGTAGCCGGCGACTGGTAGTACACGAATATGGACAAAGAAAAACAACCAAAACACAACAAGAAAAAGAAATTAACCCAATGCCTCCCCCGCGCAACCGAATCGAACTGAACGCGACTGTCCAGTAGCCGGCGACTGGTAGTACACGAATATGGACAAAGAAAAACAAACAAAACACAACAAGAAAAAGAAATTAACCCAATGCCTCCCCCGCGCAACCGAATCGAACTGAACGCGACTGTCCAGTAGCCGGCGACTGGTAGTACACGAATATGGACAAAGAAAAACAAACAAAACACAACAAGAAAAAGAAATTAACCCAATGCCTCCCCCGCGCAACCGAATCGAACTGAACGCGACTGTCCAGTAGCCGGCGACTGGTAGTACACGAATATGGACAAAGAAAAACAAACAAAACACAACAAGAAAAAGAAATTAACCCAATGCCTCCCCCGCGCAACCGAATCGAACTGAACGCGACTGTCCAGTAGCCGGCGACTGGTAGTACACGAATATGGACAAAGAAAAACAAACAAAACACAACAAGAAAAACAAATTAACCCAATGCCTCCCCCGCGCAACCGAATCGAACTGAACGCGACTGTCCAGTAGCCGGCGACTGGTAGTACACGAATATGGACAAAGAAAAACAACCAAAACACAACAAGAAAAAGAAATTAACCCAATGCCTCCCCCGCGCAACCGAATCGAACTGAACGCGACTGTCCAGTAGCCGGCGACTGGTAGTACACGAATATGGACAAAGAAAAACAAACAAAACACAACAAGAAAAAGAAATTAACCCAATGCCTCCCCCGCGCAACCGAATCGAACTGAACGCGACTGTCCAGTAGCCGGCGACTGGTAGTACACGAATATGGACAAAGAAAAACAAACAAAACACAACAAGAAAAAGAAATTAACCCAATGCCTCCCCCGCGCAACCGAATCGAACTGAACGCGACTGTCCAGTAGCCTGCGACTGGTAGTACACGAATATGGACAAAGAAAAACAACCAAAACACAACAAGAAAAAGAAATTAACCCAATGCCTCCCCCGCGCAACCGGATCGAACTGAACGCGACTGTCCAGTAGCCGGCGACTGGTAGTACACGAATATGGACAAAGAAAAACAAACAAAACACAACAAGAAAAACAAATTAACCCAATGCCTCCCCCGCGCAACCGAATCGAACTGAACGCGACTGTCCAGTAGCCGGCGACTGGTAGTACACGAATATGGACAAAGAAAAACAACCAAAACACAACAAGAAAAAGAAATTAACCCAATGCCTCCCCCGCGCAACCGAATCGAACTGAACGCGACTGTCCAGTAGCCGGCGACTGGTAGTACACGAATATGGACAAAGAAAAACAAACAAAACACAACAAGAAAAAGAAATTAACCCAATGCCTCCCCCGCGCAACCGAATCGAACTGAACGCGACTGTCCAGTAGCCGGCGACTGGTAGTACACGAATATGGACAAAGAAAAACAAACAAAACACAACAAGAAAAAGAAATTAACCCAATGCCTCCCCCGCGCAACCGAATCGAACTGAACGCGACTGTCCAGTAGCCGGCGACTGGTAGTACACGAATATGGACAAAGAAAAACAAACAAAACACAACAAGAAAAAGAAATTAACCCAATGCCTCCCCCGCGCAACCGAATCGAACTGAACGCGACTGTCCAGTAGCCGGCGACTGGTAGTACACGAATATGGACAAAGAAAAACAAACAAAACACAACAAGAAAAAGAAATTAACCCAATGCCTCCCCCGCGCAACCGAATCGAACTGAACGCGACTGTCCAGTAGCCGGCGACTGGTAGTACACGAATATGGACAAAGAAAAACAACCAAAACACAACAAGAAAAAGAAATTAACCCAATGCCTCCCCCGCGCAACCGAATCGAACTGAACGCGACTGTCCAGTAGCCGGCGACTGGTAGTACACGAATATGGACAAAGAAAAACAAACAAAACACAACAAGAAAAAGAAATTAACCCAATGCCTCCCCCGCGCAACCGAATCGAACTGAACGCGACTGTCCAGTAGCCGGCGACTGGTAGTACACGAATATGGACAAAGAAAAACAAACAAAACACAACAAGAAAAAGAAATTAACCCAATGCCTCCCCCGCGCAACCGAATCGAACTGAACGCGACTGTCCAGTAGCCGGCGACTGGTAGTACACGAATATGGACAAAGAAAAACAAACAAAACACAACAAGAAAAAGAAATTAACCCAATGCCTCCCCCGCGCAACCGAATCGAACTGAACGCGACTGTCCAGTAGCCGGCGACTGGTAGTACACGAATATGGACAAAGAAAAACAAACAAAACACAACAAGAAAAACAAATTAACCCAATGCCTCCCCCGCGCAACCGAATCGAACTGAACGCGACTGTCCAGTAGCCGGCGACTGGTAGTACACGAATATGGACAAAGAAAAACAACCAAAACACAACAAGAAAAAGAAATTAACCCAATGCCTCCCCCGCGCAACCGAATCGAACTGAACGCGACTGTCCAGTAGCCGGCGACTGGTAGTACACGAATATGGACAAAGAAAAACAAACAAAACACAACAAGAAAAAGAAATTAACCCAATGCCTCCCCCGCGCAACCGAATCGAACTGAACGCGACTGTCCAGTAGCCGGCGACTGGTAGTACACGAATATGGACAAAGAAAAACAAACAAAACACAACAAGAAAAAGAAATTAACCCAATGCCTCCCCCGCGCAACCGAATCGAACTGAACGCGACTGTCCAGTAGCCTGCGACTGGTAGTACACGAATATGGACAAAGAAAAACAACCAAAACACAACAAGAAAAAGAAATTAACCCAATGCCTCCCCCGCGCAACCGAATCGAACTGAACGCGACTGTCCAGTAGCCGGCGACTGGTAGTACACGAATATGGACAAAGAAAAACAAACAAAACACAACAAGAAAAACAAATTAACCCAATGCCTCCCCCGCGCAACCGAATCGAACTGAACGCGACTGTCCAGTAGCCGGCGACTGGTAGTACACGAATATGGACAAAGAAACACAACCAAAACACAACAAGAAAAAGAAATTAACCCAACGCCTCCCCCGCGCAACCGAATCGAACTGAACGCGACTGTCCAGTAGCCGGCGACTGGTAGTACACGAATATGGACAAAGAAAAACAAACAAAACACAACAAGAAAAAGAAATTAACCCAATGCCTCCCCCGCGCAACCGAATCGAACTGAACGCGACTGTCCAGTAGCCGGCGACTGGTAGTACACGAATATGGACAAAGAAAAACAAACAAAACACAACAAGAAAAAGAAATTAACCCAATGCCTCCCCCGCGCAACCGAATCGAACTGAACGCGACTGTCCAGTAGCCGGCGACTGGTAGTACACGAATATGGACAAAGAAAAACAAACAAAACACAACAAGAAAAAGAAATTAACCCAATGCCTCCCCCGCGCAACCGAATCGAACTGAACGCGACTGTCCAGTAGCCGGCGACTGGTAGTACACGAATATGGACAAAGAAAAACAAACAAAACACAACAAGAAAAAGAAATTAACCCAATGCCTCCCCCGCGCAACCGAATCGAACTGAACGCGACTGTCCAGTAGCCGGCGACTGGTAGTACACGAATATGGACAAAGAAAAACAAACAAAACACAACAAGAAAAAAGAAATTAACCCAATGCCTCCCCCGCGCAACCGAAACGAACTGAACGCGACTGTCCAGTAGCCGGCGACTGGTAGTACACGAATATGGACAAAGAAAAACCAACAAAACACAACAAGAAAAAGAAATTAACCCAATGCCTCCCCCGCGCAACCGAATCGAACTGAACGCGACTGTCCAGTAGCCGGCGACTGGTAGTACACGAATATGGACAAAGAAAAACAAACAAAACACAACAAGAAAAAGAAATTAACCCAATGCCTCCCCCGCGCAACCGAATCGAACTGAACGCGACTGTCCAGTAGCCGGCGACTGGTAGTACACGAATATGGACAAAGAAAAACAAACAAAACACAACAAGAAAAAGAAATTAACCCAATGCCTCCCCCGCGCAACCGAATCGAACTGAACGCGACTGTCCAGTAGCCGGCGACTGGTAGTACACGAATATGGACAAAGAAAAACAAACAAAACACAACAAGAAAAAGAAATTAACCCAATGCCTCCCCCGCGCAACCGAATCGAACTGAACGCGACTGTCCAGTAGCCGGCGACTGGTAGTACACGAATATGGACAAAGAAAAACAAACAAAACACAACAAGAAAAAGAAATTAACCCAATGCCTCCCCCGCGCAACCGAATCGAACTGAACGCGACTGTCCAGTAGCCGGCGACTGGTAGTACACGAATATGGACAAAGAAAAACAAACAAAACACAACAAGAAAAAGAAATTAACCCAATGCCTCCCCCGCGCAACCGAATCGAACTGAACGCGACTGTCCAGTAGCCGGCGACTGGTAGTACACGAATATGGACAAAGAAAAACAAACAAAACACAACAAGAAAAAGAAATTAACCCAATGCCTCCCCCGCGCAACCGAATCGAACTGAACGCGACTGTCCAGTAGCCGGCGACTGGTAGTACACGAATATGGACAAAGAAAAACAAACAAAACACAACAAGAAAAAGAAATTAACCCAATGCCTCCCCCGCGCAACCGAATCGAACTGAACGCGACTGTCCAGTAGCCGGCGACTGGTAGTACACGAATATGGACAAAGAAAAACAAACAAAACACAACAAGAAAAAGAAATTAACCCAATGCCTCCCCCGCGCAACCGAATCGAACTGAACGCGACTGTCCAGTAGCCGGCGACTGGTAGTACACGAATATGGACAAAGAAAAACAAACAAAACACAACAAGAAAAAGAAATTAACCCAATGCCTCCCCCGCGCAACCGAATCGAACTGAACGCGACTGTCCAGTAGCCGGCGACTGGTAGTACACGAATATGGACAAAGAAAAACAAACAAAACACAACAAGAAAAAGAAATTAACCCAATGCCTCCCCCGCGCAACCGAACCGAACTGAACGCGACTGTCCAGTAGCCGACGACTGGTAGTACACGAATATGGACAAAGAAAAACAAACAAAACACAACAAGAAAAAGAAATTAACCAAATGCCTCCCCCGCGCAACCGAATCGAACTGAACGCGACTGTCCAGTAGCCGGCGACTGGTAGTACACGAATATGGACAAAGAAAAACAAACAAAACACAACAAGAAAAAGAAATTAACCCAATGCCTCCCCCGCGCAACCGAATCGAACTGAACGCGACTGTCCAGTAGCCGGCGACTGGTAGTACACGAATATGGACAAAGAAAAACAAACAAAACACAACAAGAAAAAGAAATTAACCCAATGCCTCCCCCGCGCAACCGAATCGAACTGAACGCGACTGTCCAGTAGCCGGCGACTGGTAGTACACGAATATGGACAAAGAAAAACAAACAAAACACAACAAGAAAAAGAAATTAACCCAATGCCTCCCCCGCGCAACCGAATCGAACTGAACGCGACTGTCCAGTAGCCGGCGACTGGTAGTACACGAATATGGACAAAGAAAAACAAACAAAACACAACAAGAAAAACAAATTAACCCAATGCCTCCCCCGCGCAACCGAATCGAACTGAACGCGACTGTCCAGTAGCCGGCGACTGGTAGTACACGAATATGGACAAAGAAAAACAAACAAGACACAACAAGAAAAAGAAATTAACCCAATGCCTCCCCCGCGCAACCGAATCGAACTGAACGCGACTGTCCAGTAGCCGGCGACTGGTAGTACACGAATATGGACAAAGAAAAACAAACAAAACACAACAAGAAAAACAAATTAACCCAATGCCTCCCCCGCGCAACCGAATCGAACTGAACGCGACTGTCCAGTAGCCGGCGACTGGTAGTACACGAATATGGACAAAGAAAAACAAACAAAACACAACAAGAAAAACAAATTAACCCAATGCCTCCCCCGCGCAACCGAATCGAACTGAACGCGACTGTCCAGTAGCCGGCGACTGGTAGTACACGAATATGGACAAAGAAAAACAAACAAAACACAACAAGAAAAACAAATTAACCCAATGCCTCCCCCGCGCAACCGAATCGAACTGAACGCGACTGTCCAGTAGCCGGCGACTGGTAGTACACGAATATGGACAAAGAAAAACAACCAAAACACAACAAGAAAAAGAAATTAACCCAATGCCTCCCCCGCGCAACCGAATCGAACTGAACGCGACTGTCCAGTAGCCGGCGACTGGTAGTACACGAATATGGACAAAGAAAAACAACCAAAACACAACAAGAAAAAGAAATTAACCCAATGCCTCCCCCGCGCAACCGAATCGAACTGAACGCGACTGTCCAGTAGCCGGCGACTGGTAGTACACGAATATGGACAAAGAAAAACAAACAAAACACAACAAGAAAAAGAAATTAACCCAATGCCTCCCCCGCGCAGCCGAATCGAACTGAACGCGACTGTCCAGTAGCCGGCGACTGGTAGTACACGAATATGGACAAAGAAAAACAAACAAAACACAACAAGAAAAAGAAATTAACCCAATGCCTCCCCCGCGCAACCGAATCTAACTGAACGCGACTGTCCAGTAGCCGGCGACTGGTAGTACACGAATATGGACAAAGAAAAACAAACAAAACACAACAAGAAAAAGAAATTAACCCAATGCCTCCCCCGCGCAACCGAATCGAACTGAACGCGACTGTCCAGTAGCCGGCGACTGGTAGTACACGAATATGGACAAAGAAAAACAACCAAAACACAACAAGAAAAAGAAATTAACCCAATGCCTCCCCCGCGCAACCGAATCGAACTGAACGCGACTGTCCAGTAGCCGGCGTCTGGTAGTACACGAATATGGACAAAGAAAAACAACCAAAACACAACAAGAAAAAGAAATTAACCCAATGCCTCCCCCGCGCAACCGAATCGAACTGAACGCGACTGTCCAGTAGCCGGCGACTGGTAGTACACGAATATGGACAAAGAAAAACAAACAAAACACAACAAGAAAAAGAAATTAACCCAATGCCTCCCCCGCGCAACCGAATCGAACTGAACGCGACTGTCCAGTAGCCGGCGACTGGTAGTACACGAATATGGACAAAGAAAAACAAACAAAACACAACAAGAAAAAGAAATTAACCCAATGCCTCCCCCGCGCAACCGAATCGAACTGAACGCGACTGTCCAGTAGCCGGCGACTGGTAGTACACGAATATGGACAAAGAAAAACAAACAAAACACAACAAGAAAAAGAAATTAACCCAATGCCTCCCCCGCGCAACCGAATCGAACTTAACGCGACTGTCCAGTAGCCGGCGACTGGTAGTACACGAATATGGACAAAGAAAAACAAACAAAACACAACAAGAAAAAGAAATTAACCCAATGCCTCCCCCGCGCAACCGAATCGAACTGAACGCGACTGTCCAGTAGCCGGCGACTGGTAGTACACGAATATGGACAAAGAAAAACAAACAAAACACAACAAGAAAAAGAAATTAACCCAATGCCTCCCCCGCGCAACCGAATCGAACTGAACGCGACTGAACAGTAGCCGGCGACTGGTAGTACACGAATATGGACAAAGAAAAACAAACAAAACACAACAAGAAAAAGAAATTAACCCAATGTCTTCCCCGCGCAACCGAATCGAACTGAACGCGACTGTCCAGTAGCCGGCGACTGGTAGTACACGAATATGGACAAAGAAAAACAAACAAAACACAACAAGAAAAAGAAATTAACCCAATGCCTCCCCCGCGCAACCGAATCGAACTGAACGCGACTGTCCAGTAGCCGGCGACTGGTAGTACACGAATATGGACAAAGAAAAACAAACAAAACACAACAAGAAAAAGAAATTAACCCAATGCCTCCCCCGCGCAACCGAATCGAACTGAACGCGACTGTCCAGTAGCCGGCGACTGGTAGTACACGAATATGGACAAAGAAAAACAAACAAAACACAACAAGAAAAAGAAATTAACCCAATGCCTCCCCCGCGCAACCGAATCGAACTGAACGCGACTGTCTAGTAGCCGGCGACTGGTAGTACACGAATATGGACAAAGAAAAACAAACAAAACACAACAAGAAAAAGAAATTAACCCAATGCCTCTCCCGCGCAACCGAATCGAACTGAACGCGACTGTCCAGTAGCCGGCGACTGGTAGTACACGAATATAGACAAAGAAAAACAAACAAAACACAACAAGAAAAAGAAATTAACCCAATGCCTCCCCCGCGCAACCGAATCGAACTGAACGCGACTGTCCAGTAGCCGGCGACTGGTAGTACACGAATATGGACAAAGAAAAACAAACAAAACACAACAAGAAAAAGAAATTAACCCAATGCCTCCCCCGCGCAACCGAATCGAACTGAACGCGACTGTCCAGTAGCCGGCGACTGGTAGTACACGAATATGGACAAAGAAAAACAAACAAAACACAACAAGAAAAAGAAATTAACCCAATGCCTCCCCCGCGCAACCGAATCGAACTGAACGCGACTGTCCAGTAGCCGGCGACTGGTAGTACACGAATATGGACAAAGAAAAACAAACAAAACACAACAAGAAAAAGAAATTAACCCAATGCCTCCCCCGCGCAACCGAATCGAACTGAACGCGACTGTCCAGTAGCCGGCGACTGGTAGTACACGAATATGGACAAAGAAAAACAAACAAAACACAACAAGAAAAACAAATTAACCCAATGCCTCCCCCGCGCAACCGAATCGAACTGAACGCGACTGTCCAGTAGCCGGCGACTGGTAGTACACGAATATGGACAAAGAAAAACAAACAAAACACAACAAGAAAAACAAATTAACCCAATGCCTCCCCCGCGCAACCGAATCGAACTGAATGCGACTGTCCAGTAGCCGGCGACTGGTAGTACACGAATATGGACAAAGAAAAACAACCAAAACACAACAAGAAAAAGAAATTAACCCAATGCCTCCCCCGCGCAACCGAATCGAACTGAACGCGACTGTCCAGTAGCCGGCGACTGGTAGTACACGAATATGGACAAAGAAAAACAACCAAAACACAACAAGAAAAAGAAATTAACCCAATGCCTCCCCCGCGCAACCGAATCGAACTGAACGCGACTGTCCAGTAGCCGGCGACTGGTAGTACACGAATATGGACAAAGAAAAACAACCAAAACACAACAAGAAAAAGAAATTAACCCAATGCCTCCCCCGCGCAACCGAATCGAACTGAACGCGACTGTCCAGTAGCCGGCGACTGGTAGTACACGAATATGGACAAAGAAAAACAACCAAAACACAACAAGAAAAAGAAATTAACCCAATGCCTCCCCCGCGCAACCGAATCGAACTGAACGCGACTGTCCAGTAGCCGGCGACTGGTAGTACACGAATATGGACAAAGAAAAACAACCAAAACACAACAAGAAAAAGAAATTAACCCAATGCCTCCCCCGCGCAACCGAATCGAACTGAACGCGACTGTCCAGTAGCCGGCGACTGGTAGTACACGAATATGGACAAAGAAAAACAAACAAAACACAACAAGAAAAAGAAATTAACCCAATGCCTCCCCCGCGCAACCGAATCGAACTGAACGCGACTGTCCAGTAGCCGGCGACTGGTAGTACACGAATATGGACAAAGAAAAACAAACAAAACACAACAAGAAAAAGAAATTAACCCAATGCCTCCCCCGCGCAACCGAATCGAACTGAACGCGACTGTCCAGTAGCCGGCGACTGGTAGTACACGAATATGGACAAAGAAAAACAAACAAAACACAACAAGAAAAAGAAATTAACCCAATGCCTCCCCCGCGCAACCGAATCGAACTGAACGCGACTGTCTAGTAGCCGGCGACTGGTAGTACACGAATATGGACAAAGAAAAACAAACAAAACACAACAAGAAAAAGAAATTAACCCAATGCCTCTCCCGCGCAACCGAATCGAACTGAACGCGACTGTCCAGTAGCCGGCGACTGGTAGTACACGAATATAGACAAAGAAAAACAAACAAAACACAACAAGAAAAAGAAATTAACCCAATGCCTCCCCCGCGCAACCGAATCGAACTGAACGCGACTGTCCAGTAGCCGGCGACTGGTAGTACACGAATATGGACAAAGAAAAACAAACAAAACACAACAAGAAAAAGAAATTAACCCAATGCCTCCCCCGCGCAACCGAATCGAACTGAACGCGACTGTCCAGTAGCCGGCGACTGGTAGTACACGAATATGGACAAAGAAAAACAAACAAAACACAACAAGAAAAAGAAATTAACCCAATGCCTCCCCCGCGCAACCGAATCGAACTGAACGCGACTGTCCAGTAGCCGGCGACTGGTAGTACACGAATATGGACAAAGAAAAACAAACAAAACACAACAAGAAAAAGAAATTAACCCAATGCCTCCCCCGCGCAACCGAATCGAACTGAACGCGACTGTCCAGTAGCCGGCGACTGGTAGTACACGAATATGGACAAAGAAAAACAAACAAAACACAACAAGAAAAACAAATTAACCCAATGCCTCCCCCGCGCAACCGAATCGAACTGAACGCGACTGTCCAGTAGCCGGCGACTGGTAGTACACGAATATGGACAAAGAAAAACAAACAAAACACAACAAGAAAAACAAATTAACCCAATGCCTCCCCCGCGCAACCGAATCGAACTGAATGCGACTGTCCAGTAGCCGGCGACTGGTAGTACACGAATATGGACAAAGAAAAACAACCAAAACACAACAAGAAAAAGAAATTAACCCAATGCCTCCCCCGCGCAACCGAATCGAACTGAACGCGACTGTCCAGTAGCCGGCGACTGGTAGTACACGAATATGGACAAAGAAAAACAACCAAAACACAACAAGAAAAAGAAATTAACCCAATGCCTCCCCCGCGCAACCGAATCGAACTGAACGCGACTGTCCAGTAGCCGGCGACTGGTAGTACACGAATATGGACAAAGAAAAACAAACAAAACACAACAAGAAAAACAAATTAACCCAATGCCTCCCCCGCGCAACCGAATCGAACTGAACGCGACTGTCCAGTAGCCGGCGACTGGTAGTACACGAATATGGACAAAGAAAAACAACCAAAACACAACAAGAAAAAGAAATTAACCCAATGCCTCCCCCGCGCAACCGAATCGAACTGAACGCGACTGTCCAGTAGCCGGCGACTGGTAGTACACGAATATGGACAAAGAAAAACAAACAAAACACAACAAGAAAAAGAAATTAACCCAATGCCTCCCCCGCGCAACCGAATCGAACTGAACGCGACTGTCCAGTAGCCGGCGACTGGTAGTACACGAATATGGACAAAGAAAAACAACCAAAACACAACAAGAAAAAGAAATTAACCCAATGCCTCCCCCGCGCAACCGAATCGAACTGAACGCGACTGTCCAGTAGCCGGCGACTGGTAGTACACGAATATGGACAAAGAAAAACAACCAAAACACAACAAGAAAAAGAAATTAACCCAATGCCTCCCCCGCGCAACCGAATCGAACTGAACGCGACTGTCCAGTAGCCGGCGACTGGTAGTACACGAATATGGACAAAGAAAAACAACCAAAACACAACAAGAAAAAGAAATTAACCCAATGCCTCCCCCGCGCAACCGAATCGAACTGAACGCGACTGTCCAGTAGCCGGCGACTGGTAGTACACGAATATGGACAAAGAAAAACAAACAAAACACAACAAGAAAAAGAAATTAACCCAATGCCTCCCCCGCGCAACCGAATCGAACTGAACGCGACTGTCCAGTAGCCGGCGACTGGTAGTACACGAATATGGACAAAGAAAAACAAACAAAACACAACAAGAAAAAGAAATTAACCCAATGCCTCCCCCGCGCAACCGAATCGAACTGAACGCGACTGTCCAGTAGCCGGCGACTGGTAGTACACGAATATGGACAAAGAAAAACAAACAAAACACAACAAGAAAAAGAAATTAACCCAATGCCTCCCCCGCGCAACCGAATCGAACTGAACGCGACTGTCCAGTAGCCGGCGACTGGTAGTACACGAATATGGACAAAGAAAAACAACCAAAACACAACAAGAAAAAGAAATTAACCCAATGCCTCCCCCGCGCAACCGAATCGAACTGAACGCGACTGTCCAGTAGCCGGCGACTGGTAGTACACGAATATGGACAAAGAAAAACAACCAAAACACAACAAGAAAAAGAAATTAACCCAATGCCTCCCCCGCGCAACCGAATCGAACTGAACGCGACTGTCCAGTAGCCGGCGACTGGTAGTACACGAATATGGACAAAGAAAAACAACCAAAACACAACAAGAAAAAGAAATTAACCCAATGCCTCCCCCGCGCAACCGAATCGAACTGAACGCGACTGTCCAGTAGCCGGCGACTGGTAGTACACGAATATGGACAAAGAAAAACAAACAAAACACAACAAGAAAAAGAAATTAACCCAATGCCTCCCCCGCGCAACCGAATCGAACTGAACGCGACTGTCCAGTAGCCGGCGACTGGTAGTACACGAATATGGACAAAGAAAAACAAACAAAACACAACAAGAAAAAGAAATTAACCCAATGCCTCCCCCGCGCAACCGAATCGAACTGAACGCGACTGTCCAGTAGCCGGCGACTGGTAGTACACGAATATGGACAAAGAAAAACAAACAAAACACAACAAGAAAAAGAAATTAACCCAATGCCTCCCCCGCGCAACCGAATCGAACTGAACGCGACTGTCCAGTAGCCGGCGACTGGTAGTACACGAATATGGACAAAGAAAAACAAACAAAACACAACAAGAAAAACAAATTAACCCAATGCCTCCCCCGCGCAACCGAATCGAACTGAACGCGACTGTCCAGTAGCCGGCGACTGGTAGTACACGAATATGGACAAAGAAAAACAACCAAAACACAACAAGAAAAAGAAATTAACCCAATGCCTCCCCCGCGCAACCGAATCGAACTGAACGCGACTGTCCAGTAGCCGGCGACTGGTAGTACACGAATATGGACAAAGAAAAACAAACAAAACACAACAAGAAAAAGAAATTAACCCAATGCCTCCCCCGCGCAACCGAATCGAACTGAACGCGACTGTCCAGTAGCCGGCGACTGGTAGTACACGAATATGGACAAAGAAAAACAAACAAAACACAACAAGAAAAAGAAATTAACCCAATGCCTCCCCCGCGCAACCGAATCGAACTGAACGCGACTGTCCAGTAGCCTGCGACTGGTAGTACACGAATATGGACAAAGAAAAACAACCAAAACACAACAAGAAAAAGAAATTAACCCAATGCCTCCCCCGCGCAACCGGATCGAACTGAACGCGACTGTCCAGTAGCCGGCGACTGGTAGTACACGAATATGGACAAAGAAAAACAAACAAAACACAACAAGAAAAACAAATTAACCCAATGCCTCCCCCGCGCAACCGAATCGAACTGAACGCGACTGTCCAGTAGCCGGCGACTGGTAGTACACGAATATGGACAAAGAAAAACAACCAAAACACAACAAGAAAAACAAATTAACCCAATGCCTCCCCCGCGCAACCGAATCGAACTGAACGCGACTGTCCAGTAGCCGGCGACTGGTAGTACACGAATATGGACAAAGAAAAACAAACAAAACACAACAAGAAAAAGAAATTAACCCAATGCCTCCCCCGCGCAACCGAATCGAACTGAACGCGACTGTCCAGTAGCCGGCGACTGGTAGTACACGAATATGGACAAAGAAAAACAAACAAAACACAACAAGAAAAAGAAATTAACCCAATGCCTCCCCCGCGCAACCGAATCGAACTGAACGCGACTGTCCAGTAGCCGGCGACTGGTAGTACACGAATATGGACAAAGAAAAACAAACAAAACACAACAAGAAAAAGAAATTAACCCAATGCCTCCCCCGCGCAACCGAATCGAACTGAACGCGACTGTCCAGTAGCCGGCGACTGGTAGTACACGAATATGGACAAAGAAAAACAAACAAAACACAACAAGAAAAAGAAATTAACCCAATGCCTCCCCCGCGCAACCGAATCGAACTGAACGCGACTGTCCAGTAGCCGGCGACTGGTAGTACACGAATATGGACAAAGAAAAACAACCAAAACACAACAAGAAAAAGAAATTAACCCAATGCCTCCCCCGCGCAACCGAATCGAACTGAACGCGACTGTCCAGTAGCCGGCGACTGGTAGTACACGAATATGGACAAAGAAAAACAAACAAAACACAACAAGAAAAAGAAATTAACCCAATGCCTCCCCCGCGCAACCGAATCGAACTGAACGCGACTGTCCAGTAGCCGGCGACTGGTAGTACACGAATATGGACAAAGAAAAACAAACAAAACACAACAAGAAAAAGAAATTAACCCAATGCCTCCCCCGCGCAACCGAATCGAACTGAACGCGACTGTCCAGTAGCCGGCGACTGGTAGTACACGAATATGGACAAAGAAAAACAAACAAAACACAACAAGAAAAAGAAATTAACCCAATGCCTCCCCCGCGCAACCGAATCGAACTGAACGCGACTGTCCAGTAGCCGGCGACTGGTAGTACACGAATATGGACAAAGAAAAACAAACAAAACACAACAAGAAAAACAAATTAACCCAATGCCTCCCCCGCGCAACCGAATCGAACTGAACGCGACTGTCCAGTAGCCGGCGACTGGTAGTACACGAATATGGACAAAGAAAAACAACCAAAACACAACAAGAAAAAGAAATTAACCCAATGCCTCCCCCGCGCAACCGAATCGAACTGAACGCGACTGTCCAGTAGCCTGCGACTGGTAGTACACGAATATGGACAAAGAAAAACAAACAAAACACAACAAGAAAAAGAAATTAACCCAATGCCTCCCCCGCGCAACCGAATCGAACTGAACGCGACTGTCCAGTAGCCGGCGACTGGTAGTACACGAATATGGACAAAGAAAAACAAACAAAACACAACAAGAAAAAGAAATTAACCCAATGCCTCCCCCGCGCAACCGAATCGAACTGAACGCGACTGTCCAGTAGCCTGCGACTGGTAGTACACGAATATGGACAAAGAAAAACAACCAAAACACAACAAGAAAAAGAAATTAACCCAATGCCTCCCCCGCGCAACCGAATCGAACTGAACGCGACTGTCCAGTAGCCGGCGACTGGTAGTACACGAATATGGACAAAGAAAAACAAACAAAACACAACAAGAAAAACAAATTAACCCAATGCCTCCCCCGCGCAACCGAATCGAACTGAACGCGACTGTCCAGTAGCCGGCGACTGGTAGTACACGAATATGGACAAAGAAAAACAACCAAAACACAACAAGAAAAAGAAATTAACCCAATGCCTCCCCCGCGCAACCGAATCGAACTGAACGCGACTGTCCAGTAGCCGGCGACTGGTAGTACACGAATATGGACAAAGAAAAACAAACAAAACACAACAAGAAAAAGAAATTAACCCAATGCCTCCCCCGCGCAACCGAATCGAACTGAACGCGACTGTCCAGTAGCCGGCGACTGGTAGTACACGAATATGGACAAAGAAAAACAAACAAAACACAACAAGAAAAAGAAATTAACCCAATGCCTCCCCCGCGCAACCGAATCGAACTGAACGCGACTGTCCAGTAGCCGGCGACTGGTAGTACACGAATATGGACAAAGAAAAACAAACAAAACACAACAAGAAAAAGAAATTAACCCAATGCCTCCCCCGCGCAACCGAATCGAACTGAACGCGACTGTCCAGTAGCCGGCGACTGGTAGTACACGAATATGGACAAAGAAAAACAAACAAAACACAACAAGAAAAAGAAATTAACCCAATGCCTCCCCCGCGCAACCGAATCGAACTGAACGCGACTGTCCAGTAGCCGGCGACTGGTAGTACACGAATATGGACAAAGAAAAACAAACAAAACACAACAAGAAAAAGAAATTAACCCAATGCCTCCCCCGCGCAACCGAACCGAACTGAACGCGACTGTCCAGTAGCCGGCGACTGGTAGTACACGAATATGGACAAAGAAAAACCAACAAAACACAACAAGAAAAAGAAATTAACCCAATGCCTCCCCCGCGCAACCGAATCGAACTGAACGCGACTGTCCAGTAGCCGGCGACTGGTAGTACACGAATATGGACAAAGAAAAACAAACAAAACACAACAAGAAAAAGAAATTAACCCAATGCCTCCCCCGCGCAACCGAATCGAACTGAACGCGACTGTCCAGTAGCCGGCGACTGGTAGTACACGAATATGGACAAAGAAAAACAAACAAAACACAACAAGAAAAAGAAATTAACCCAATGCCTCCCCCGCGCAACCGAATCGAACTGAACGCGACTGTCCAGTAGCCGGCGACTGGTAGTACACGAATATGGACAAAGAAAAACAAACAAAACACAACAAGAAAAAGAAATTAACCCAATGCCTCCCCCGCGCAACCGAATCGAACTGAACGCGACTGTCCAGTAGCCGGCGACTGGTAGTACACGAATATGGACAAAGAAAAACAAACAAAACACAACAAGAAAAAGAAATTAACCCAATGCCTCCCCCGCGCAACCGAATCGAACTGAACGCGACTGTCCAGTAGCCGGCGACTGGTAGTACACGAATATGGACAAAGAAAAACAAACAAAACACAACAAGAAAAAGAAATTAACCCAATGCCTCCCCCGCGCAACCGAATCGAACTGAACGCGACTGTCCAGTAGCCGGCGACTGGTAGTACACGAATATGGACAAAGAAAAACAAACAAAACACAACAAGAAAAAGAAATTAACCCAATGCCTCCCCCGCGCAACCGAATCGAACTGAACGCGACTGTCCAGTAGCCGGCGACTGGTAGTACACGAATATGGACAAAGAAAAACAAACAAAACACAACAAGAAAAAGAAATTAACCCAATGCCTCCCCCGCGCAACCGAATCGAACTGAACGCGACTGTCCAGTAGCCGGCGACTGGTAGTACACGAATATGGACAAAGAAAAACAAACAAAACACAACAAGAAAAAGAAATTAACCCAATGCCTCCCCCGCGCAACCGAATCGAACTGAACGCGACTGTCCAGTAGCCGGCGACTGGTAGTACACGAATATGGACAAAGAAAAACAAACAAAACACAACAAGAAAAAGAAATTAACCCAATGCCTCCCCCGCGCAACCGAATCGAACTGAACGCGACTGTCCAGTAGCCGGCGACTGGTAGTACACGAATATGGACAAAGAAAAACAAACAAAACACAACAAGAAAAAGAAATTAACCCAATGCCTCCCCCGCGCAACCGAACCGAACTGAACGCGACTGTCCAGTAGCCGACGACTGGTAGTACACGAATATGGACAAAGAAAAACAAACAAAACACAACAAGAAAAAGAAATTAACCAAATGCCTCCCCCGCGCAACCGAATCGAACTGAACGCGACTGTCCAGTAGCCGGCGACTGGTAGTACACGAATATGGACAAAGAAAAACAAACAAAACACAACAAGAAAAAGAAATTAACCCAATGCCTCCCCCGCGCAACCGAATCGAACTGAACGCGACTGTCCAGTAGCCGGCGACTGGTAGTACACGAATATGGACAAAGAAAAACAAACAAAACACAACAAGAAAAAGAAATTAACCCAATGCCTCCCCCGCGCAACCGAATCGAACTGAACGCGACTGTCCAGTAGCCGGCGACTGGTAGTACACGAATATGGACAAAGAAAAACAAACAAAACACAACAAGAAAAAGAAATTAACCCAATGCCTCCCCCGCGCAACCGAATCGAACTGAACGCGACTGTCCAGTAGCCGGCGACTGGTAGTACACGAATATGGACAAAGAAAAACAAACAAAACACAACAAGAAAAACAAATTAACCCAATGCCTCCCCCGCGCAACCGAATCGAACTGAACGCGACTGTCCAGTAGCCGGCGACTGGTAGTACACGAATATGGACAAAGAAAAACAAACAAAACACAACAAGAAAAAGAAATTAACCCAATGCCTCCCCCGCGCAACCGAATCGAACTGAACGCGACTGTCCAGTAGCCGGCGACTGGTAGTACACGAATATGGACAAAGAAAAACAAACAAAACACAACAAGAAAAACAAATTAACCCAATGCCTCCCCCGCGCAACCGAATCGAACTGAACGCGACTGTCCAGTAGCCGGCGACTGGTAGTACACGAATATGGACAAAGAAAAACAAACAAAACACAACAAGAAAAACAAATTAACCCAATGCCTCCCCCGCGCAACCGAATCGAACTGAACGCGACTGTCCAGTAGCCGGCGACTGGTAGTACACGAATATGGACAAAGAAAAACAAACAAAACACAACAAGAAAAACAAATTAACCCAATGCCTCCCCCGCGCAACCGAATCGAACTGAACGCGACTGTCCAGTAGCCGGCGACTGGTAGTACACGAATATGGACAAAGAAAAACAACCAAAACACAACAAGAAAAAGAAATTAACCCAATGCCTCCCCCGCGCAGCCGAATCGAACTGAACGCGACTGTCCAGTAGCCGGCGACTGGTAGTACACGAATATGGACAAAGAAAAACAACCAAAACACAACAAGAAAAAGAAATTAACCCAATGCCTCCCCCGCGCAACCGAATCGAACTGAACGCGACTGTCCAGTAGCCGGCGACTGGTAGTACACGAATATGGACAAAGAAAAACAAACAAAACACAACAAGAAAAAGAAATTAACCCAATGCCTCCCCCGCGCAGCCGAATCGAACTGAACGCGACTGTCCAGTAGCCGGCGACTGGTAGTACACGAATATGGACAAAGAAAAACAAACAAAACACAACAAGAAAAAGAAATTAACCCAATGCCTCCCCCGCGCAACCGAATCTAACTGAACGCGACTGTCCAGTAGCCGGCGACTGGTAGTACACGAATATGGACAAAGAAAAACAAACAAAACACAACAAGAAAAAGAAATTAACCCAATGCCTCCCCCGCGCAACCGAATCGAACTGAACGCGACTGTCCAGTAGCCGGCGACTGGTAGTACACGAATATGGACAAAGAAAAACAAACAAAACACAACAAGAAAAAGAAATTAACCCAATGCCTCCCCCGCGCAACCGAATCGAACTGAACGCGACTGTCCAGTAGCCGGCGACTGGTAGTACACGAATATGGACAAAGAAAAACAAACAAAACACAACAAGAAAAAGAAATTAACCCAATGCCTCCCCCGCGCAACCGAATCGAACTGAACGCGACTGTCCAGTAGCCGGCGACTGGTAGTACACGAATATGGACAAAGAAAAACAAACAAAACACAACAAGAAAAAGAAATTAACCCAATGCCTCCCCCGCGCAACCGAATCGAACTGAACGCGACTGTCCAGTAGCCGGCGACTGGTAGTACACGAATATGGACAAAGAAAAACAAACAAAACACAACAAGAAAAAGAAATTAACCCAATGCCTCCCCCGCGCAACCGAATCGAACTGAACGCGACTGTCCAGTCGCCGGCTACTGGTAGTACACGAATATGGACAAAGAAAAACAAACAAAACACAACAAGAAAAAGAAATTAACCCAATGCCTCCCCCGCGCAACCGAATCGAACTGAACGCGACTGTCCAGTAGCCGGCGACTGGTAGTACACGAATATGGACAAAGAAAAACAAACAAAACACAACAAGAAAAAGAAATTAACCCAATGCCTCCCCCGCGCAACCGAATCGAACTGAACGCGACTGTCCAGTAGCCGGCGACTGGTAGTACACGAATATGGACAAAGAAAAAGAAACAAAACACAACAAGAAAAACAAATTAACCCAATGCCTCCCCCGCGCAACCGAATCGAACTGAACGCGACTGTCCAGTAGCCGGCGACTGGTAGTACACGAATATGGACAAAGAAAAACAAACAAAACACAACAAGAAAAACAAATTAACCCAATGCCTCCCCCGCGCAACCGAATCGAACTGAACGCGACTGTCCAGTAGCCGGCGACTGGTAGTACACGAATATGGACAAAGAAAAACAAACAAAACACAACAAGAAAAAGAAATTAACCCAATGCCTCCCCCGCGCAACCGAACCGAACTGAACGCGACTGTCCAGTAGCCGGCGACTGGTAGTACACGAATATGGACAAAGAAAAACAACCAAAACACAACAAGAAAAAGAAATTAACCCAATGCCTCCCCCGCGCAACCGAATCGAACTGAACGCGACTGTCCAGTAGCCGGCGACTGGTAGTACACGAATATGGACAAAGAAAAACAAACAAAACACAACAAGAAAAAGAAATTAACCCAATGCCTCCCCCGCGCAGCCGAATCGAACTGAACGCGACTGTCCAGTAGCCGGCGACTGGTAGTACACGAATATGGACAAAGAAAAACAAACAAAACACAACAAGAAAAAGAAATTAACCCAATGCCTCCCCCGCGCAACCGAATCTAACTGAACGCGACTGTCCAGTAGCCGGCGACTGGTAGTACACGAATATGGACAAAGAAAAACAAACAAAACACAACAAGAAAAAGAAATTAACCCAATGCCTCCCCCGCGCAACCGAATCGAACTGAACGCGACTGTCCAGTAGCCGGCGACTGGTAGTACACGAATATGGACAAAGAAAAACAAACAAAACACAACAAGAAAAAGAAATTAACCCAATGCCTCCCCCGCGCAACCGAATCGAACTGAACGCGACTGTCCAGTAGCCGGCGACTGGTAGTACACGAATATGGACAAAGAAAAACAAACAAAACACAACAAGAAAAACAAATTAACCCAATGCCTCCCCCGCGCAACCGAATCGAACTGAACGCGACTGTCCAGTAGCCGGCGACTGGTAGTACACGAATATGGACAAAGAAAAACAACCAAAACACAACAAGAAAAAGAAATTAACCCAATGCCTCCCCCGCGCAACCGAATCGAACTGAACGCGACTGTCCAGTAGCCGGCGACTGGTAGTACACGAATATGGACAAAGAAAAACAACCAAAACACAACAAGAAAAAGAAATTAACCCAATGCCTCCCCCGCGCAACCGAATCGAACTGAACGCGACTGTCCAGTAGCCGGCGACTGGTAGTACACGAATATGGACAAAGAAAAACAAACAAAACACAACAAGAAAAAGAAATTAACCCAATGCCTCCCCCGCGCAGCCGAATCGAACTGAACGCGACTGTCCAGTAGCCGGCGACTGGTAGTACACGAATATGGACAAAGAAAAACAAACAAAACACAACAAGAAAAAGAAATTAACCCAATGCCTCCCCCGCGCAACCGAATCTAACTGAACGCGACTGTCCAGTAGCCGGCGACTGGTAGTACACGAATATGGACAAAGAAAAACAAACAAAACACAACAAGAAAAAGAAATTAACCCAATGCCTCCCCCGCGCAACCGAATCGAACTGAACGCGACTGTCCAGTAGCCGGCGACTGGTAGTACACGAATATGGACAAAGAAAAACAAACAAAACACAACAAGAAAAAGAAATTAACCCAATGCCTCCCCCGCGCAACCGAATCGAACTGAACGCGACTGTCCAGTAGCCGGCGACTGGTAGTACACGAATATGGACAAAGAAAAACAAACAAAACACAACAAGAAAAAGAAATTAACCCAATGCCTCCCCCGCGCAACCGAATCGAACTGAACGCGACTGTCCAGTAGCCGGCGACTGGTAGTACACGAATATGGACAAAGAAAAACAAACAAAACACAACAAGAAAAAGAAATTAACCCAATGCCTCCCCCGCGCAACCGAATCGAACTGAACGCGACTGTCCAGTAGCCGGCGACTGGTAGTACACGAATATGGACAAAGAAAAACAAACAAAACACAACAAGAAAAAGAAATTAACCCAATGCCTCCCCCGCGCAACCGAATCGAACTGAACGCGACTGTCCAGTAGCCGGCGACTGGTAGTACACGAATATGGACAAAGAAAAACAAACAAAACACAACAAGAAAAAGAAATTAACCCAATGCCTCCCCCGCGCAACCGAATCGAACTGAACGCGACTGTCCAGTAGCCGGCGACTGGTAGTACACGAATATGGACAAAGAAAAACAAACAAAACACAACAAGAAAAAGAAATTAACCCAATGCCTCCCCCGCGCAACCGAATCGAACTGAACGCGACTGTCCAGTAGCCGGCGACTGGTAGTACACGAATATGGACAAAGAAAAACAAACAAAACACAACAAGAAAAACAAATTAACCCAATGCCTCCCCCGCGCAACCGAATCGAACTGAACGCGACTGTCCAGTAGCCGGCGACTGGTAGTACACGAATATGGACAAAGAAAAACAAACAAAACACAACAAGAAAAAGAAATTAACCCAATGCCTCCCCCGCGCAACCGAATCGAACTGAACGCGACTGTCCAGTAGCCGGCGACTGGTAGTACACGAATATGGACAAAGAAAAACAAACAAAACACAACAAGAAAAAGAAATTAACCCAATGCCTCCCCCGCGCAACCGAACCGAACTGAACGCGACTGTCCAGTAGCCGGCGACTGGTAGTACACGAATATGGACAAAGAAAAACAAACAAAACACAACAAGAAAAAGAAATTAACCCAATGCCTCCCCCGCGCAACCGAATCGAACTGAACGCGACTGTCCAGTAGCCGGCGACTGGTAGTACACGAATATGGACAAAGAAAAACAAACAAAACACAACAAGAAAAAGAAATTAACCCAATGCCTCCCCCGCGCAACCGAATCGAACTGAACGCGACTGTCCAGTAGCCGGCGACTGGTAGTACACGAATATGGACAAAGAAAAACAAACAAAACACAACAAGAAAAAGAAATTAACCCAATGCCTCCCCCGCGCAACCGAATCGAACTGAACGCGACTGTCCAGTAGCCGGCGACTGGTAGTACACGAATATGGACAAAGAAAAACAAACAAAACACAACAAGAAAAAGAAATTAACCCAATGCCTCCCCCGCGCAACCGAATCGAACTGAACGCGACTGTCCAGTAGCCGGCGACTGGTAGTACACGAATATGGACAAAGAAAAACAAACAAAACACAACAAGAAAAAGAAATTAACCCAATGCCTCCCCCGCGCAACCGAATCGAACTGAACGCGACTGTCCAGTAGCCGGCGACTGGTAGTACACGAATATGGACAGAGAAAAACAAACAAAACACAACAAGAAAAAGAAATTAACCCAATGCCTCCCCCGCGCAACCGAATCGAACTGAACGCGACTGTCCAGTAGCCGGCGACTGGTAGTACACGAATATGGACAAAGAAAAACAAACAAAACACAACAAGAAAAAGAAATTAACCCAATGCCTCCCCCGCGCAACCGAACCGAACTGAACGCGACTGTCCAGTAGCCGGCGACTGGTAGTACACGAATATGGACAAAGAAAAACAAACAAAACACAACAAGAAAAAGAAATTAACCCAATGCCTCCCCCGCGCAACCGAATCGAACTGAACGCGACTGTCCAGTAGCCGGCGACTGGTAGTACACGAATATGGACAAAGAAAAACAAACAAAACACAACAAGAAAAAGAAATTAACCCAATGCCTCCCCCGCGCAACCGAATCGAACTGAACGCGACTGTCCAGTAGCCGGCGACTGGTAGTACACGAATATGGACAAAGAAAAACAAACAAAACACAACAAGAAAAAGAAATTAACCCAATGCCTCCCCCGCGCAACCGAATCGAACTGAACGCGACTGTCCAGTAGCCGGCGACTGGTAGTACACGAATATGGACAAAGAAAAACAAACAAAACACAACAAGAAAAAGAAATTAACCCAATGCCTCCCCCGCGCAACCGAATCGAACTGAACGCGACTGTCCAGTAGCCGGCGACTGGTAGTACACGAATATGGACAAAGAAAAACAAACAAAACACAACAAGAAAAAGAAATTAACCCAATGCCTCCCCCGCGCAACCGAATCGAACTGAACGCGACTGTCCAGTAGCCGGCGACTGGTAGTACACGAATATGGACAGAGAAAAACAAACAAAACACAACAAGAAAAAGAAATTAACCCAATGCCTCCCCCGCGCAACCGAATCGAACTGAACGCGACTGTCCAGTAGCCGGCGACTGGTAGTACACGAATATGGACAAAGAAAAACAAACAAAACACAACAAGAAAAAGAAATTAACCCAATGCCTCCCCCGCGCAACCGAATCGAACTGAACGCGACTGTCCAGTAGCCGGCGACTGGTAGTACACGAATATGGACAAAGAAAAACAAACAAAACACAACAAGAAAAAGAAATTAACCCAATGCCTCCCCCGCGCAACCGAATCGAACTGAACGCGACTGTCCAGTAGCCGGCGACTGGTAGTACACGAATATGGACAAAGAAAAACAAACAAAACACAACAAGAAAAAGAAATTAACCCAATGCCTCCCCCGCGCAACCGAATCGAACTGAACGCGACTGTCCAGTAGCCGGCGACTGGTAGTACACGAATATGGACAAAGAAAAACAAACAAAACACAACAAGAAAAAGAAATTAACCCAATGCCTCCCCCGCGCAACCGAATCGAACTGAACGCGACTGTCCAGTAGCCGGCGACTGGTAGTACACGAATATGGACAATGAAAAACAAACAAAACACAACAAGAAAAAGAAATTAACCCAATGCCTCCCCCGCGCAACCGAATCGAACTGAACGCGACTGTCCAGTAGCCGGCGACTGGTAGTACACGAATATGGACAAAGAAAAACAAACAAAACACAACAAGAAAAAGAAATTAACCCAATGCCTCCCCCGCGCAACCGAATCGAACTGAACGCGACTGTCCAGTAGCCGGCGACTGGTAGTACACGAATATGGACAAAGAAAAACAAACAAAACACAACAAGAAAAAGAAATTAACCCAATGCCTCCCCCGCGCAACCGAATCGAACTGAACGCGACTGTCCAGTAGCCGGCGACTGGTAGTACACGAATATGGACAAAGAAAAACAAACAAAACACAACAAGAAAAAGAAATTAACCCAATGCCTCCCCCGCGCAACCGAATCGAACTGAACGCGACTGTCCAGTAGCCGGCGACTGGTAGTACACGAATATGGACAAAGAAAAACAAACAAAACACAACAAGAAAAAGAAATTAACCCAATGCCTCCCCCGCGCAACCGAATCGAACTGAACGCGACTGTCCAGTAGCCGGCGACTGGTAGTACACGAATATGGACAAAGAAAAACAAACAAAACACAACAAGAAAAACAAATTAACCCAATGCCTCCCCCGCGCAACCGAATCAAACTGAACGCGACTGTCCAGTAGCCGGCGACTGGTAGTACACGAATATGGACAAAGAAAAACAAACAAAACACAACAAGAAAAACAAATTAACCCAATGCCTCCCCCGCGCAACCGAATCGAACTGAACGCGACTGTCCAGTAGCCGGCGACTGGTAGTACACGAATATGGACAAAGAAAAACAAACAAAACACAACAAGAAAAAGAAATTAACCCAATGCCTCCCCCGCGCAACCGAACCGAACTGAACGCGACTGTCCAGTAGCCGGCGACTGGTAGTACACGAATATGGACAAAGAAAAACAAACAAAACACAACAAGAAAAAGAAATTAACCCAATGCCTCCCCCGCGCAACCGAATCGAACTGAACGCGACTGTCCAGTAGCCGGCGACTGGTAGTACACGAATATGGACAAAGAAAAACAAACAAAACACAACAAGAAAAAGAAATTAACCCAATGCCTCCCCCGCGCAACCGAATCGAACTGAACGCGACTGTCCAGTAGCCGGCGACTGGTAGTACACGAATATGGACAAAGAAAAACAAACAAAACACAACAAGAAAAAGAAATTAACCCAATGCCTCCCCCGCGCAACCGAATCGAACTGAACGCGACTGTCCAGTAGCCGGCGACTGGTAGTACACGAATATGGACAAAGAAAAACAAACAAAACACAACAAGAAAAACAAATTAACCCAATGCCTCCCCCGCGCAACCGAATCGAACTGAACGCGACTGTCCAGTAGCCGGCGACTGGTAGTACACGAATATGGACAAAGAAAAACAAACAAAACACAACAAGAAAAAGAAATTAACCCAATGCCTCCCCCGCGCAACCGAATCGAACTGAACGCGACTGTCCAGTAGCCGGCGACTGGTAGTACACGAATATGGACAAAGAAAAACAAACAAAACACAACAAGAAAAAGAAATTAACCCAATGCCTCCCCCGCGCAACCGAATCGAACTGAACGCGACTGTCCAGTAGCCGGCGACTGGTAGTACACGAATATGGACAAAGAAAAACAAACAAAACACAACAAGAAAAACAAATTAACCCAATGCCTCCCCCGCGCAACCGAATCGAACTGAACGCGACTGTCCAGTAGCCGGCGACTGGTAGTACACGAATATGGACAAAGAAAAACAAACAAAACACAACAAGAAAAAGAAATTAACCCAATGCCTCCCCCGCGCAACCGAATCGAACTGAACGCGACTGTCCAGTAGCCGGCGACTGGTAGTACACGAATATGGACAAAGAAAAACAAACAAAACACAACAAGAAAAAGAAATTAACCCAATGCCTCCCCCGCGCAACCGAATCGAACTGAACGCGACTGTCCAGTAGCCGGCGACTGGTAGTACACGAATATGGACAAAGAAAAACAAACAAAACACAACAAGAAAAAGAAATTAACCCAATGCCTCCCCCGCGCAACCGAATCGAACTGAACGCGACTGTCCAGTAGCCGGCGACTGGTAGTACACGAATATGGACAAAGAAAAACAAACAAAACACAACAAGAAAAACAAATTAACCCAATGCCTCCCCCGCGCAACCGAATCGAACTGAACGCGACTGTCCAGTAGCCGGCGACTGGTAGTACACGAATATGGACAAAGAAAAACAAACAAAACACAACAAGAAAAAGAAATTAACCCAATGCCTCCCCCGCGCAACCGAATCGAACTGAACGCGACTGTCCAGTAGCCGGCGACTGGTAGTACACGAATATGGACAAAGAAAAACAAACAAAACACAACAAGAAAAAGAAATTAACCCAATGCCTCCCCCGCGCAACCGAATCTAACTGAACGCGACTGTCCAGTAGCCGGCGACTGGTAGTACACGAATATGGACAAAGAAAAACAAACAAAACACAACAAGAAAAAGAAATTAACCCAATGCCTCCCCCGCGCAACCGAATCGAACTGAACGCGACTGTCCAGTAGCCGGCGACTGGTAGTACACGAATATGGACAAAGAAAAACAAACAAAACACAACAAGAAAAACAAATTAACCCAATGCCTCCCCCGCGCAACCGAATCGAACTGAACGCGACTGTCCAGTAGCCGGCGACTGGTAGTACACGAATATGGACAAAGAAAAACAAACAAAACACAACAAGAAAAAGAAATTAACCCAATGCCTCCCCCGCGCAACCGAATCGAACTGAACGCGACTGTCCAGTAGCCGGCGACTGGTAGTACACGAATATGGACAAAGAAAAACAAACAAAACACAACAAGAAAAAGAAATTAACCCAATGCCTCCCCCGCGCAACCGAATCGAACTGAACGCGACTGTCCAGTAGCCGGCGACTGGTAGTACACGAATATGGACAAAGAAAAACAAACAAAACACAACAAGAAAAAGAAATTAACCCAATGCCTCCCCCGCGCAACCGAATCGAACTGAACGCGACTGTCCAGTAGCCGGCGACTGGTAGTACACGAATATGGACAAAGAAAAACAAACAAAACACAACAAGAAAAAGAAATTAACCCAATGCCTCCCCCGCGCAACCGAATCGAACTGAACGCGACTGTCCAGTAGCCGGCGACTGGTAGTACACGAATATGGACAAAGAAAAACAAACAAAACACAACAAGAAAAAGAAATTAACCCAATGCCTCCCCCGCGCAACCGAATCGAACTGAACGCGACTGTCCAGTAGCCGGCGACTGGTAGTACACGAATATGGACAAAGAAAAACAAACAAAACACAACAAGAAAAAGAAATTAACCCAATGCCTCCCCCGCGCAACCGAATCGAACTGAACGCGACTGTCCAGTAGCCGGCGACTGGTAGTACACGAATATGGACAAAGAAAAACAAACAAAACACAACAAGAAAAAGAAATTAACCCAATGCCTCCCCCGCGCAACCGAATCGAACTGAACGCGACTGTCCAGTAGCCGGCGACTGGTAGTACACGAATATGGACAATGAAAAACAAACAAAACACAACAAGAAAAAGAAATTAACCCAATGCCTCCCCCGCGCAACCGAATCGAACTGAACGCGACTGTCCAGTAGCCGGCGACTGGTAGTACACGAATATGGACAAAGAAAAACAAACAAAACACAACAAGAAAAAGAAATTAACCCAATGCCTCCCCCGCGCAACCGAATCGAACTGAACGCGACTGTCCAGTAGCCGGCGACTGGTAGTACACGAATATGGACAAAGAAAAACAAACAAAACACAACAAGAAAAAGAAATTAACCCAATGCCTCCCCCGCGCAACCGAATCGAACTGAACGCGACTGTCCAGTAGCCGGCGACTGGTAGTACACGAATATGGACAAAGAAAAACAAACAAAACACAACAAGAAAAAGAAATTAACCCAATGCCTCCCCCGCGCAACCGAATCGAACTGAACGCGACTGTCCAGTAGCCGGCGACTGGTAGTACACGAATATGGACAAAGAAAAACAAACAAAACACAACAAGAAAAAGAAATTAACCCAATGCCTCCCCCGCGCAACCGAATCGAACTGAACGCGACTGTCCAGTAGCCGGCGACTGGTAGTACACGAATATGGACAAAGAAAAACAAACAAAACACAACAAGAAAAACAAATTAACCCAATGCCTCCCCCGCGCAACCGAATCAAACTGAACGCGACTGTCCAGTAGCCGGCGACTGGTAGTACACGAATATGGACAAAGAAAAACAAACAAAACACAACAAGAAAAACAAATTAACCCAATGCCTCCCCCGCGCAACCGAATCGAACTGAACGCGACTGTCCAGTAGCCGGCGACTGGTAGTACACGAATATGGACAAAGAAAAACAAACAAAACACAACAAGAAAAAGAAATTAACCCAATGCCTCCCCCGCGCAACCGAACCGAACTGAACGCGACTGTCCAGTAGCCGGCGACTGGTAGTACACGAATATGGACAAAGAAAAACAACCAAAACACAACAAGAAAAAGAAATTAACCCAATGCCTCCCCCGCGCAACCGAATCGAACTGAACGCGACTGTCCAGTAGCCGGCGACTGGTAGTACACGAATATGGACAAAGAAAAACAAACAAAACACAACAAGAAAAAGAAATTAACCCAATGCCTCCCCCGCGCAACCGAATCGAACTGAACGCGACTGTCCAGTAGCCGGCGACTGGTAGTACACGAATATGGACAAAGAAAAACAAACAAAACACAACAAGAAAAAGAAATTAACCCAATGCCTCCCCCGCGCAACCGAATCGAACTGAACGCGACTGTCCAGTAGCCGGCGACTGGTAGTACACGAATATGGACAAAGAAAAACAAACAAAACACAACAAGAAAAACAAATTAACCCAATGCCTCCCCCGCGCAACCGAATCGAACTGAACGCGACTGTCCAGTAGCCGGCGACTGGTAGTACACGAATATGGACAAAGAAAAACAAACAAAACACAACAAGAAAAAGAAATTAACCCAATGCCTCCCCCGCGCAACCGAATCGAACTGAACGCGACTGTCCAGTAGCCGGCGACTGGTAGTACACGAATATGGACAAAGAAAAACAAACAAAACACAACAAGAAAAAGAAATTAACCCAATGCCTCCCCCGCGCAACCGAATCGAACTGAACGCGACTGTCCAGTAGCCGGCGACTGGTAGTACACGAATATGGACAAAGAAAAACAAACAAAACACAACAAGAAAAACAAATTAACCCAATGCCTCCCCCGCGCAACCGAATCGAACTGAACGCGACTGTCCAGTAGCCGGCGACTGGTAGTACACGAATATGGACAAAGAAAAACAAACAAAACACAACAAGAAAAAGAAATTAACCCAATGCCTCCCCCGCGCAACCGAATCGAACTGAACGCGACTGTCCAGTAGCCGGCGACTGGTAGTACACGAATATGGACAAAGAAAAACAAACAAAACACAACAAGAAAAAGAAATTAACCCAATGCCTCCCCCGCGCAACCGAATCGAACTGAACGCGACTGTCCAGTAGCCGGCGACTGGTAGTACACGAATATGGACAAAGAAAAACAAACAAAACACAACAAGAAAAAGAAATTAACCCAATGCCTCCCCCGCGCAACCGAATCGAACTGAACGCGACTGTCCAGTAGCCGGCGACTGGTAGTACACGAATATGGACAAAGAAAAACAAACAAAACACAACAAGAAAAACAAATTAACCCAATGCCTCCCCCGCGCAACCGAATCGAACTGAACGCGACTGTCCAGTAGCCGGCGACTGGTAGTACACGAATATGGACAAAGAAAAACAAACAAAACACAACAAGAAAAAGAAATTAACCCAATGCCTCCCCCGCGCAACCGAATCGAACTGAACGCGACTGTCCAGTAGCCGGCGACTGGTAGTACACGAATATGGACAAAGAAAAACAAACAAAACACAACAAGAAAAAGAAATTAACCCAATGCCTCCCCCGCGCAACCGAATCTAACTGAACGCGACTGTCCAGTAGCCGGCGACTGGTAGTACACGAATATGGACAAAGAAAAACAAACAAAACACAACAAGAAAAAGAAATTAACCCAATGCCTCCCCCGCGCAACCGAATCGAACTGAACGCGACTGTCCAGTAGCCGGCGACTGGTAGTACACGAATATGGACAAAGAAAAACAAACAAAACACAACAAGAAAAACAAATTAACCCAATGCCTCCCCCGCGCAACCGAATCGAACTGAACGCGACTGTCCAGTAGCCGGCGACTGGTAGTACACGAATATGGACAAAGAAAAACAAACAAAACACAACAAGAAAAAGAAATTAACCCAATGCCTCCCCCGCGCAACCGAATCGAACTGAACGCGACTGTCCAGTAGCCGGCGACTGGTAGTACACGAATATGGACAAAGAAAAACAAACAAAACACAACAAGAAAAAGAAATTAACCCAATGCCTCCCCCGCGCAACCGAATCGAACTGAACGCGACTGTCCAGTAGCCGGCGACTGGTAGTACACGAATATGGACAAAGAAAAACAAACAAAACACAACAAGAAAAAGAAATTAACCCAATGCCTCCCCCGCGCAACCGAATCGAACTGAACGCGACTGTCCAGTAGCCGGCGACTGGTAGTACACGAATATGGACAAAGAAAAACAAACAAAACACAACAAGAAAAAGAAATTAACCCAATGCCTCCCCCGCGCAACCGAATCGAACTGAACGCGACTGTCCAGTAGCCGGCGACTGGTAGTACACGAATATGGACAAAGAAAAACAAACAAAACACAACAAGAAAAAGAAATTAACCCAATGCCTCCCCCGCGCAACCGAATCGAACTGAACGCGACTGTCCAGTAGCCGGCGACTGGTAGTACACGAATATGGACAAAGAAAAACAAACAAAACACAACAAGAAAAAGAAATTAACCCAATGCCTCCCCCGCGCAACCGAATCGAACTGAACGCGACTGTCCAGTAGCCGGCGACTGGTAGTACACGAATATGGACAAAGAAAAACAAACAAAACACAACAAGAAAAAGAAATTAACCCAATGCCTCCCCCGCGCAACCGAATCGAACTGAACGCGACTGTCCAGTAGCCGGCGACTGGTAGTACACGAATATGGACAAAGAAAAACAAACAAAACACAACAAGAAAAAGAAATTAACCCAATGCCTCCCCCGCGCAACCGAATCGAACTGAACGCGACTGTCCAGTAGCCGGCGACTGGTAGTACACGAATATGGACAAAGAAAAACAAACAAAACACAACAAGAAAAACAAATTAACCCAATGCCTCCCCCGCGCAACCGAATCGAACTGAACGCGACTGTCCAGTAGCCGGCGACTGGTAGTACACGAATATGGACAAAGAAAAACAAACAAAACACAACAAGAGAAAGAAATTAACCCAATGCCTCCCCCGCGCAACCGAATCGAACTGAACGCGACTGTCCAGTAGCCGGCGACTGGTAGTACACGAATATGGACAAAGAAAAACAAACAAAACACAACAAGAAAAAGAAATTAACCCAATGCCTCCCCCGCGCAACCGAATCGAACTGAACGCGACTGTCCAGTAGCCGGCGACTGGTAGTACACGAATATGGACAAAGAAAAACAAACAAAACACAACAAGAAAAAGAAATTAACCCAATGCCTCCCCCGCGCAACCGAATCGAACTGAACGCGACTGTCCAGTAGCCGGCGACTGGTAGTACACGAATATGGACAAAGAAAAACAAACAAAACACAACTAGAAAAAGAAATTAACCCAATGCCTCCCCCGCGCAACCGAATCGAACTGAACGCGACTGTCCAGTAGCCGGCGACTGGTAGTACACGAATATGGACAAAGAAAAACAAACAAAACACAACAAGAAAAAGAAATTAACCCAATGCCTCCCCCGCGCAACCGAACCGAACTGAACGCGACTGTCCAGTAGCCGGCGACTGGTAGTACACGAATATGGACAAAGAAAAACAAACAAAACACAACAAGAAAAAGAAATTAACCCAATGCCTCCCCCGCGCAACCGAATCGAACTGAACGCGACTGTCCAGTAGCCGGCGACTGGTAGTACACGAATATGGACAAAGAAAAACAACCAAAACACAACAAGAAAAAGAAATTAACCCAATGCCTCCCCCGCGCAACCGAATCGAACTGAACGCGACTGTCCAGTAGCCGGCGACTGGTAGTACACGAATATGGACAAAGAAAAACAAACAAAACACAACAAGAAAAAGAAATTAACCCAATGCCTCCCCCGCGCAACCGAATCGAACTGAACGCGACTGTCCAGTAGCCGGCGACTGGTAGTACACGAATATGGACAAAGAAAAACAAACAAAACACAACAAGAAAAACAAATTAACCCAATGCCTCCCCCGCGCAACCGAATCGAACTGAACGCGACTGTCCAGTAGCCGGCGACTGGTAGTACACGAATATGGACAAAGAAAAACAAACAAAACACAACAAGAAAAAGAAATTAACCCAATGCCTCCCCCGCGCAACCGAATCGAACTGAACGCGACTGTCCAGTAGCCGGCGACTGGTAGTACACGAATATGGACAAAGAAAAACAAACAAAACACAACAAGAAAAAGAAATTAACCCAATGCCTCCCCCGCGCAACCGAATCGAACTGAACGCGACTGTCCAGTAGCCGGCGACTGGTAGTACACGAATATGGACAAAGAAAAACAAACAAAACACAACAAGAAAAAGAAATTAACCCAATGCCTCCCCCGCGCAACCGAATCGAACTGAACGCGACTGTCCAGTAGCCGGCGACTGGTAGTACACGAATATGGACAAAGAAAAACAAACAAAACACAACAAGAAAAACAAATTAACCCAATGCCTCCCCCGCGCAACCGAATCGAACTGAACGCGACTGTCCAGTAGCCGGCGACTGGTAGTACACGAATATGGACAAAGAAAAACAAACAAAACACAACAAGAAAAAGAAATTAACCCAATGCCTCCCCCGCGCAACCGAATCGAACTGAACGCGACTGTCCAGTAGCCGGCGACTGGTAGTACACGAATATGGACAAAGAAAAACAACCAAAACACAACAAGAAAAAGAAATTAACCCAATGCCTCCCCCGCGCAACCGAATCGAACTGAACGCGACTGTCCAGTAGCCGGCGACTGGTAGTACACGAATATGGCCAAAGAAAAACAAACAAAACACAACAAGAAAAAGAAATTAACCCAATGCCTCCCCCGCGCAACCGAATCGAACTGAACGGGACTGTCCAGTAGCCGGCGACTGGTAGTACACGAATATGGACAAAGAAAAACAAACAAAACACAACAAGAAAAAGAAATTAACCCAATGCCTCCCCCGCGCAACCGAATCGAACTGAACGCGACTGTCCAGTAGCCGGCGACTGGTAGTACACGAATATGGACAAAGAAAAACAAACAAAACACAACAAGAAAAAGAAATTAACCCAATGCCTCCCCCGCGCAACCGAATCGAACTGAACGCGACTGTCCAGTAGCCGGCGACTGGTAGTACACGAATATGGACAAAGAAAAACAAACAAAACACAACAAGAAAAATAAATTAACCCAATGCCTCCCCCGCGCAACCGAATCGAACTGAACGCGACTGTCCAGTAGCCGGCGACTGGTAGTACACGAATATGGACAAAGAAAAACAAACAAAACACAACAAGAAAAACAAATTAACCCAATGCCTCCCCCGCGCAACCGAATCGAACTGAACGCGACTGTCCAGTAGCCGGCGACTGGTAGTACACGAATATGGACAAAGAAAAACAAACAAAACACAACAAGAAAAACAAATTAACCCAATGCCTCCCCCGCGCAACCGAATCGAACTGAACGCGACTGTCCAGTAGCCAGCCTGCAGACTGGCAATAAATCCCCAACGAAAAAATTCCGAGAAAGACTGCAACTCGCCTTTTCAGTCAAATGGTCCAAACTGATCACCATGCTGTCCTCTTCATCCCTGCTGTCCTGCATTCTGTCACCCTGCTGTCCTCCATTCTGTCACCATGCTGTCCTCCATTCTGTCACCATGCTGTCCTCCATTCTGCGACCACCGTCCTACTGGAAAAGAGAGAGAAAGAAACCGGCCGGTGAGCCGGCGACTGGTAGTACACGAATATGGACAAAGAAAAACAACCAAAACACAACAAGAAAAAGAAATTAACCCAATGCCTCCCCCGCGCAACCGAATCGAACTGAACGCGACTGTCCAGTAGCCGGCGACTGGTAGTACACGAATATGGACAAAGAAAAACAACCAAAACACAACAAGAAAAAGAAATTAACCCAATGCCTCCCCCGCGCAACCGAATCGAACTGAACGCGACTGTCCAGTAGCCGGCGACTGGTAGTACACGAATATGGACAAAGAAAAACAACCAAAACACAACAAGAAAAAGAAATTAACCCAATGCCCCGCGCAACCGAATCGAACTGAACGCGACTGTCCAGTAGCCGGCGACTGGTAGTACACGAATATGGACAAAGAAAAACAAACAAAACACAACAAGAAAAAGAAATTAACCCAATGCCTCCCCCGCGCAACCGAATCGAACTGAACGCGACTGTCCAGTAGCCGGCGACTGGTAGTGCACGAATATGGACAAAGAAAAACAAACAAAACACAACAAGAAAAACAAATTAACCCAATGCCTCCCCCGCGCAACCGAATCGAACTGAACGCGACTGTCCAGTAGCCAGCCTGCAGACTGGCAATAAATCCCCAACGAAAAAATTCCGAGAAAGACTGCAACTCGCCTTTTCAGTCAAATGGTCCAAACTGATCACCATGCTGTCCTCTTCATCCCTGCTGTCCTGCATTCTGTCACCCTGCTGTCCTCCATTCTGTCACCATGCTGTCCTCCATTCTGTCACCATGCTGTCCTCCATTCTGCGACCACCGTCCTACTGGAAAAGAGAGAGAAAGAAACCCGCCGGTGAGCCGGCGACTGGTAGTACACGAATATGGACAAAGAAAAACAACCAAAACACAACAAGAAAAAGAAATTAACCCAATGCCTCCCCCGCGCAACCGAATCGAACTGAACGCGACTGTCCAGTAGCCGGCGACTGGTAGTACACGAATATGGACAAAGAAAAACAACCAAAACACAACAAGAAAAAGAAATTAACCCAATGCCTCCCCCGCGCAACCGAATCGAACTGAACGCGACTGTCCAGTAGCCGGCGACTGGTAGTACACGAATATGGACAAAGAAAAACAACCAAAACACAACAAGAAAAAGAAATTAACCCAATGCCCCGCGCAACCGAATCGAACTGAACGCGACTGTCCAGTAGCCGGCGACTGGTAGTACACGAATATGGACAAAGAAAAACAAACAAAACACAACAAGAAAAAGAAATTAACCCAATGCCTCCCCCGCGCAACCGAATCGAACTGAACGCGACTGTCCAGTAGCCGGCGACTGGTAGTGCACGAATATGGACAAAGAAAAACAAACAAAACACAACAAGAAAAAGAAATTAACCCAATGCCTCCCCCGCGCAACCGAATCGAACTGAACGCGACTGTCCAGTAGCCAGCCTGCAGACTGGCAATAAATCCCCAACGAAAAAATTCCGAGAAAGACTGCAACTCGCCTTTTCAGTCAAATGGTCCAAACTGATCACCATGCTGTCCTCTTCAACCCTGCTGTCCTCCATTCTGTCACCCTGCTGTCCTCCATTCTGTCACCATGCTGTCCTCCATTCTGTTACCATGCTGTCCTCCATTCTGCGACCACCGTCCTACTGGAAAAGAGAGAGAAAGAAATCCGCCGGTGAGCCGGCGACTGGTAGTACACGAATATGGACAAAGAAAAACAACCAAAACACAACAAGAAAAAGAAATTAACCCAATGCCTCCCCCGCGCAACCGAATCGAACTGAACGCGACTGTGCAGTAGCCGGCGACTGGTAGTACACGAATATGGACAAAGAAAAACAACCAAAACACAACAAGAAAAAGAAATTAACCCAATGCCTCCCCCGCGCAACCGAATCGAACTGAACGCGACTGTCCAGTAGCCGGCGACTGGTAGTACACGAATATGGACAAAGAAAAACAAACAAAACACAACAAGAAAAACAAATTAACCCAATGCCTCCCCCGCGCAACCGAATCGAACTGAACGCGACTGTCCATTAGCCGGCGACTGGTAGTACACGAATATGGACAAAGAAAAACAAACAAAACACAACAAGAAAAACAAATTAACCCAATGCCTCCCCCGCGCAACCGAATCGAACTGAACGCGACTGTCCAGTAGCCGGCGACTGGTAGTACACGAATATGGACAAAGAAAAACAAACAAAACACAACAAGAAAAACAAATTAACCCAATGCCTCCCCCGCGCAACCGAATCGAACTGAACGCGACTGTCCAGTAGCCGGCGACTGGTAGTACACGAATATGGACAAAGAAAAACAAACAAAACACAACAAGAAAAAGAAATTAACCCAATGCCTCCCCCGCGCAACCGAATCGAACTGAACGCGACTGTCCAGTAGCCGGCGACTGGTAGTACACGAATATGGACAAAGAAAAACAAACAAAACACAACAAGAAAAACAAATTAACCCAATGCCTCCCCCGCGCAACCGAATCGAACTGAACGCGACTGTCCAGTAGCCGGCGACTGGTAGTACACGAATATGGACAAAGAAAAACAAACAAAACACAACAAGAAAAACAAATTAACCCAATGCCTCCCCCGCGCAACCGAATCGAACTGAACGCGACTGTCCAGTAGCCGGCGACTGGTAGTACACGAATATGGACAAAGAAAAACAACCAAAACACAACAAGAAAAAGAAATTAACCCAATGCCTCCCCCGCGCAACCGAATCGAACTGAACGCGACTGTCCAGTAGCCGGCGACTGGTAGTACACGAATATGGACAAAGAAAAACAAACAAAACACAACAAGAAAAAGAAATTAACCCAATGCCTCCCCCGCGCAACCGAATCGAACTGAACGCGACTGTCCAGTAGCCGGCGACTGGTAGTACACGAATATGGACAAAGAAAAACAAACAAAACACAACAAGAAAAAGAAATTAACCCAATGCCTCCCCCGCGCAACCGAATCGAACTGAACGCGACTGTCCAGTAGCCGGCGACTGGTAGTACACGAATATGGACAAAGAAAAACAACCAAAACACAACAAGAAAAAGAAATTAACCCAATGCCTCCCCCGCGCAACCGAATCGAACTGAACGCGACTGTCCAGTAGCCGGCGACTGGTAGTACACGAATATGGACAAAGAAAAACAAACAAAACACAACAAGAAAAAGAAATTAACCCAATGCCTCCCCCGCGCAACCGAATCGAACTGAACGCGACTGTCCAGTAGCCGGCGACTGGTAGTACACGAATATGGACAAAGAAAAACAAACAAAACACAACAAGAAAAAGAAATTAACCCAATGCCTCCCCCGCGCAACCGAATCGAACTGAACGCGACTGTCCAGTAGCCGGCGACTGGTAGTACACGAATATGGACAAAGAAAAACAACCAAAACACAACAAGAAAAAGAAATTAACCCAATGCCTCCCCCGCGCAACCGAATCGAACTGAACGCGACTGTCCAGTAGCCGGCGACTGGTAGTACACGAATATGGACAAAGAAAAACAAACAAAACACAACAAGAAAAAGAAATTAACCCAATGCCTCCCCCGCGCAACCGAATCGAACTGAACGCGACTGTCCAGTAGCCGGCGACTGGTAGTACACGAATATGGACAAAGAAAAACAACCAAAACACAACAAGAAAAAGAAATTAACCCAATGCCTCCCCCGCGCAACCGAATCGAACTGAACGCGACTGTCCAGTAGCCGGCGACTGGTAGTACACGAATATGGACAAAGAAAAACAAACAAAACACAACAAGAAAAAGAAATTAACCCAATGCCTCCCCCGCGCAACCGAATCGAACTGAACGCGACTGTCCAGTAGCCGGCGACTGGTAGTACACGAATATGGACAAAGAAAAACAAACAAAACACAACAAGAAAAAGAAATTAACCCAATGCCTCCCCCGCGCAACCGAATCGAACTGAACGCGACTGTCCAGTAGCCGGCGACTGGTAGTACACGAATATGGACAAAGAAAAACAACCAAAACACAACAAGAAAAAGAAATTAACCCAATGCCTCCCCCGCGCAACCGAATCGAACTGAACGCGACTGTCCAGTAGCCGGCGACTGGTAGTACACGAATATGGACAAAGAAAAACAAACAAAACACAACAAGAAAAACAAATTAACCCAATGCCTCCCCCGCGCAACCGAATCGAACTGAACGCGACTGTCCAGTAGCCGGCGACTGGTAGTACACGAATATGGACAAAGAAAAACAACCAAAACACAACAAGAAAAAGAAATTAACCCAATGCCTCCCCCGCGCAACCGAATCGAACTGAACGCGACTGTCCAGTAGCCGGCGACTGGTAGTACACGAATATGGACAAAGAAAAACAACCAAAACACAACAAGAAAAAGAAATTAACCCAATGCCTCCCCCGCGCAACCGAATCGAACTGAACGCGACTGTCCAGTAGCCGGCGACTGGTAGTACACGAATATGGACAAAGAAAACACAAACAAAACACAACAAGAAAAAGAAATTAACCCAATGCCTCCCCCGCGCAACCGAATCGAACTGAACGCGACTGTCCAGTAGCCGGCGACTGGTAGTACACGAATATGGACAAAGAAAAACAAACAAAACACAACAAGAAAAAGAAATTAACCCAATGCCTCCCCCGCGCAACCGAATCGAACTGAACGCGACTGTCCAGTAGCCGGCGACTGGTAGTACACGAATATGGACAAAGAAAAACAAACAAAACACAACAAGAAAAAGAAATTAACCCAATGCCTCCCCCGCGCAACCGAATCGAACTGAACGCGACTGTCCAGTAGCCGGCGACTGGTAGTACACGAATATGGACAAAGAAAAACAAACAAAACACAACAAGAAAAACAAATTAACCCAATGCCTCCCCCGCGCAACCGAATCGAACTGAACGCGACTGTCCAGTAGCCGGCGACTGGTAGTACACGAATATGGACAAAGAAAAACAAACAAAACACAACAAGAAAAACAAATTAACCCAATGCCTCCCCCGCGCAACCGAATCGAACTGAACGCGACTGTCCAGTAGCCGGCGACTGGTAGTACACGAATATGGACAAAGAAAAACAACCAAAACACAACAAGAAAAAGAAATTAACCCAATGCCTCCCCCGCGCAACCGAATCGAACTGAACGCGACTGTCCAGTAGCCGGCGACTGGTAGTACACGAATATGGACAAAGAAAAACAACCAAAACACAACAAGAAAAAGAAATTAACCCAATGCCTCCCCCGCGCAACCGAATCGAACTGAACGCGACTGTCCAGTAGCCGGCGACTGGTAGTACACGAATATGGACAAAGAAAAACAACCAAAACACAACAAGAAAAAGAAATTAACCCAATGCCTCCCCCGCGCAACCGAATCGAACTGAACGCGACTGTCCAGTAGCCGGCGACTGGTAGTACACGAATATGGACAAAGAAAAACAAACAAAACACAACAAGAAAAAGAAATTAACCCAATGCCTCCCCCACGCAACCGAATCGAACTGAACGCGACTGTCCAGTAGCCGGCGACTGGTAGTACACGAATATGGACAAAGAAAAACAAACAAAACACAACAAGAAAAACAAATTAACCCAATGCCTCCCCCGCGCAACCGAATCGAACTGAACGCGACTGTCCAGTAGCCGGCGACTGGTAGTACACGAATATGGACAAAGAAAAACAACCAAAACACAACAAGAAAAAGAAATTAACCCAATGCCTCCCCCGCGCAACCGAATCGAACTGAACGCGACTGTCCAGTAGACGGCGACTGGTAGTACACGAATATGGACAAAGAAAAACAACCAAAACACAACAAGAAAAAGAAATTAACCCAATGCCTCCCCCGCGCAACCGAATCGAACTGAACGCGACTGTCCAGTAGCCGGCGACTGGTAGTACACGAATATGGACAAAGAAAAACAAACAAAACACAACAAGAAAAAGAAATTAACCCAATGCCTCCCCCGCGCAACCGAATCGAACTGAACGCGACTGTCCAGTAGCCGGCGACTGGTAGTACACGAATATGGACAAAGAAAAACAAACAAAACACAACAAGAAAAAGAAATTAACCCAATGCCTCCCCCGCGCAACCGAATCGAACTGAACGCGACTGTCCAGTAGCCGGCGACTGGTAGTACACGAATATGGACAAAGAAAAACAAACAAAACACAACAAGAAAAAGAAATTAACCCAATGCCTCCCCCGCGCAACCGAATCGAACTGAACGCGACTGTCCAGTAGCCGGCGAATGGTAGTACACGAATATGGACAAAGAAAAACAAACAAAACACAACAAGAAAAAGAAATTAACCCAATGCCTCCCCCGCGCAACCGAATCGAACTGAACGCGACTGTCCAGTAGCCGGCGACTGGTAGTACACGAATATGGACAAAGAAAAACAAACAAAACACAACAAGAAAAACAAATTAACCCAATGCCTCCCCCGCGCAACCGAATCGAACTGAACGCGACTGTCCAGTAGCCGGCGACTGGTAGTACACGAATATGGACAAAGAAAAACAAACAAAACACAACAAGAAAAACAAATTAACCCAATGCCTCCCCCGCGCAACCGAATCGAACTGAACGCGACTGTCCAGTAGCCGGCGAATGGTAGTACACGAATATGGACAAAGAAAAACAAACAAAACACAACAAGAAAAAGAAATTAACCCAATGCCTCCCCCGCGCAACCGAATCGAACTGAACGCGACTGTCCAGTAGCCGGCGACTGGTAGTACACGAATATGGACAAAGAAAAACAAACAAAACACAACAAGAAAAACAAATTAACCCAATGCCTCCCCCGCGCAACCGAATCGAACTGAACGCGACTGTCCAGTAGCCGGCGACTGGTAGTACACGAATATGGACAAAGAAAAACAACCAAAACACAACAAGAAAAACAAATTAACCCAATGCCTCCCCCGCGCAACCGAATCGAACTGAACGCGACTGTGCAGTAGCCGGCGACTGGTAGTACACGAATATGGACAAAGAAAAACAACCAAAACACAACAAGAAAAAGAAATTAACCCAATGCCTCCCCCGCGCAACCGAATCGAACTGAACGCGACTGTCCAGTAGCCGGCGACTGGTAGTACACGAATATGGACAAAGAAAAACAAACAAAACACAACAAGAAAAACAAATTAACCCAATGCCTCCCCCGCGCAACCGAATCGAACTGAACGCGACTGTCCAGTAGCCGGCGACTGGTAGTACACGAATATGGACAAAGAAAAACAAACAAAACACAACAAGAAAAACAAATTAACCCAATGCCTCCCCCGCGCAACCGAATCGAACTGAACGCGACTGTCCAGTAGCCGGCGACTGGTAGTACACGAATATGGACAAAGAAAAACAAACAAAACACAACAAGAAAAAGAAATTAACCCAATGCCTCCCCCGCGCAACCGAATCGAACTGAACGCGACTGTCCAGTAGCCGGCGACTGGTAGTACACGAATATGGACAAAGAAAAACAAACAAAACACAACAAGAAAAAGAAATTAACCCAATGCCTCCCCCGCGCAACCGAATCGAACTGAACGCGACTGTCCAGTAGCGGCGACTGGTAGTACACGAATATGGACAAAGAAAAACAAACAAAACACAACAAGAAAAAGAAATTAACCCAATGCCTCCCCCGCGCAACCGAATCGAACTGAACGCGACTGTCCAGTAGCCGGCGACTGGTAGTACACGAATATGGACAAAGAAAAACAAACAAAACACAACAAGAAAAACAAATTAACCCAATGCCTCCCCCGCGCAACCGAATCGAACTGAACGCGACTGTCCAGTAGCCGGCGACTGGTAGTACACGAATATGGACAAAGAAAAACAACCAAAACACAACAAGAAAAAGAAATTAACCCAATGCCTCCCCCGCGCAACCGAATCGAACTGAACGCGACTGTCCAGTAGCCGGCGACTGGTAGTACACGAATATGGACAAAGAAAAACAAACAAAACACAACAAGAAAAAGAAATTAACCCAATGCCTCCCCCGCGCAACCGAATCGAACTGAACGCGACTGTCCAGTAGCCGGCGACTGGTAGTACACGAATATGGACAAAGAAAAACAAACAAAACACAACAAGAAAAAGAAATTAACCCAATGCCTCCCCCGCGCAACCGAATCGAACTGAACGCGACTGTCCAGTAGCCGGCGACTGGTAGTACACGAATATGGACAAAGAAAAACAAACAAAACACAACAAGAAAAAGAAATTAACCCAATGCCTCCCCCGCGCAACCGAATCGAACTGAACGCGACTGTCCAGTAGCCGGCGACTGGTAGTACACGAATATGGACAAAGAAAAACAAACAAAACACAACAAGAAAAAGAAATTAACCCAATGCCTCCCCCGCGCAACCGAATCGAACTGAACGCGACTGTCCAGTAGCCGGCGACTGGTAGTACACGAATATGGACAAAGAAAAACAAACAAAACACAACAAGAAAAAGAAATTAACCCAATGCCTCCCCCGCGCAACCGAATCGAACTGAACGCGACTGTCCAGTAGCCGGCGACTGGTAGTACACGAATATGGACAAAGAAAAACAAACAAAACACAACACAACAAGAAAAACAAATTAACCCAATGCCTCCCCCGCGCAACCGAATCGAACTGAACGCGACTGTCCAGTAGCCGGCGACTGGTAGTACACGAATATGGACAAAGACAAAACAACCAAAACACAACAAGAAAAAGAAATTAACCCAATGCCTCCCCCGCGCAACCGAATCGAACTGAACGCGACTGTCCAGTAGCCGGCGACTGGTAGTACACGAATATGGACAAAGAAAAACAAACAAAACACAACAAGAAAAAGAAATTAACCCAATGCCTCCCCCGCGCAACCGAATCGAACTGAACGCGACTGTCCAGTAGCCGGCGACTGGTAGTACACGAATATGGACAAAGAAAAACAACCAAAACACACCAAGAAAAAGAAATTAACCCAATGCCTCCCCCGCGCAACCGAATCGAACTGAACGCGACTGTCCAGTAGCCGGCGACTGGTAGTACACGAATATGGACAAAGAAAAACAACCAAAACACAACAAGAAAAAGAAATTAACCCAATGCCTCCCCCGCGCAACCGAATCGAACTGAACGCGACTGTCCAGTAGCCGGCGACTGGTAGTACACGAATATGGACAAAGAAAAACAACCAAAACACAACAAGAAAAAGAAATTAACCCAATGCCTCCCCCGCGCAACCGAATCGAACTGAACGCGACTGTCCAGTAGCCGGCGACTGGTAGTACACGAATATGGAAAAGAAAAACAAACAAAACACAACAAGAAAAAGAAATTAACCCAATGCCTCCCCCGCGCAACCGAATCGAACTGAACGCGACTGTCCAGTAGCCGGCGACTGGTAGTACACGAATATGGACAAAGAAAAACAAACAAAACACAACAAGAAAAAGAAATTAACCCAATGCCTCCCCCGCGCAACCGAATCGAACTTAACGCGACTGTCCACTAGCGGCGACTGGTAGTACACGAATATGGACAAAGAAAAACAAACAAAACACAACAAGAAAAAGAAATTAACCCAATGCCTCCCCCGCGCAACCGAATCGAACTGAACGCGACTGTCCAGTAGCCGGCGACTGGTAGTACACGAATATGGACAAAGAAAAACAAACAAAACACAACAAGAAAAACAAATTAACCCAATGCCTCCCCCGCGCAACCGAATCGAACTGAACGCGACTGTCCAGTAGCCGGCGACTGGTAGTACACGAATATGGACAAAGAAAAACAACCAAAACACAACAAGAAAAAGAAATTAACCCAATGCCTCCCCCGCGCAACCGAATCGAACTGAACGCGACTGTCCAGTAGCCGGCGACTGGTAGTACACGAATATGGACAAAGAAAAACAAACAAAACACAACAAGAAAAAGAAATTAACCCAATGCCTCCCCCGCGCAACCGAATCGAACTGAACGCGACTGTCCAGTAGCCGGCGACTGGTAGTACACGAATATGGACAAAGAAAAACAACCAAAACACAACAAGAAAAAGAAATTAACCCAATGCCTCCCCCGCGCAACCGAATCGAACTGAACGCGACTGTCCAGTAGCCGGCGACTGGTAGTACACGAATATGGACAAAGAAAAACAAACAAAACACAACAAGAAAAACAAATTAACCCAATGCCTCCCCCGCGCAACCGAATCGAACTGAACGCGACTGTCCAGTAGCCGGCGACTGGTAGTACACGAATATGGACAAAGAAAAACAAACAAAACACAACAAGAAAAACAAATTAACCCAATGCCTCCCCCGCGCAACCGACTGGTAGTACACGAATATGGACAAAGAAAAACAAACAAAACACAACAAGAAAAAGAAATTAACCCAATGCCTCCCCCGCGCAACCGAATCGAACTTAACGCGACTGTCCAGTAGCGGCGACTGGTAGTACACGAATATGGACAAAGAAAAACAAACAAAACACAACAAGAAAAAGAAATTAACCCAATGCCTCCCCCGCGCAACCGAATCGAACTGAACGCGACTGTCCAGTAGCCGGCGACTGGTAGTACACGAATATGGACAAAGAAAAACAAACAAAACACAACAAGAAAAAGAAATTAACCCAATGCCTCCCCCGCGCAACCGAATCGAACTGAACGCGACTGTCCAGTAGCCGGCGAATGGTAGTACACGAATATGGACAAAGAAAAACAAACAAAACACAACAAGAAAAAGAAATTAACCCAATGCCTCCCCCGCGCAACCGAATCGAACTGAACGCGACTGTCCAGTAGCCGGCGACTGGTAGTACACGAATATGGACAAAGAAAAACAAACAAAACACAACAAGAAAAACAAATTAACCCAATGCCTCCCCCGCGCAACCGAATCGAACTGAACGCGACTGTCCAGTAGCCGGCGACTGGTAGTACACGAATATGGACAAAGAAAAACAAACAAAACACAACAAGAAAAACAAATTAACCCAATGCCTCCCCCGCGCAACCGAATCGAACTGAACGCGACTGTGCAGTAGCCGGCGACTGGTAGTACACGAATATGGACAAAGAAAAACAACCAAAACACAACAAGAAAAAGAAATTAACCCAATGCCTCCCCCGCGCAACCGAATCGAACTGAACGCGACTGTCCAGTAGCCGGCGACTGGTAGTACACGAATATGGACAAAGAAAAACAAACAAAACACAACAAGAAAAACAAATTAACCCAATGCCTCCCCCGCGCAACCGAATCGAACTGAACGCGACTGTCCAGTAGCCGGCGACTGGTAGTACACGAATATGGACAAAGAAAAACAAACAAAACACAACAAGAAAAACAAATTAACCCAATGCCTCCCCCGCGCAACCGAATCGAACTGAACGCGACTGTCCAGTAGCCGGCGACTGGTAGTACACGAATATGGACAAAGAAAAACAAACAAAACACAACAAGAAAAAGAAATTAACCCAATGCCTCCCCCGCGCAACCGAATCGAACTGAACGCGACTGTCCAGTAGCCGGCGACTGGTAGTACACGAATATGGACAAAGAAAAACAAACAAAACACAACAAGAAAAAGAAATTAACCCAATGCCTCCCCCGCGCAACCGAATCGAACTGAACGCGACTGTCCAGTAGCGGCGACTGGTAGTACACGAATATGGACAAAGAAAAACAAACAAAACACAACAAGAAAAAGAAATTAACCCAATGCCTCCCCCGCGCAACCGAATCGAACTGAACGCGACTGTCCAGTAGCCGGCGACTGGTAGTACACGAATATGGACAAAGAAAAACAAACAAAACACAACAAGAAAAACAAATTAACCCAATGCCTCCCCCGCGCAACCGAATCGAACTGAACGCGACTGTCCAGTAGCCGGCGACTGGTAGTACACGAATATGGACAAAGAAAAACAACCAAAACACAACAAGAAAAAGAAATTAACCCAATGCCTCCCCCGCGCAACCGAATCGAACTGAACGCGACTGTCCAGTAGCCGGCGACTGGTAGTACACGAATATGGACAAAGAAAAACAAACAAAACACAACAAGAAAAAGAAATTAACCCAATGCCTCCCCCGCGCAACCGAATCGAACTGAACGCGACTGTCCAGTAGCCGGCGACTGGTAGTACACGAATATGGACAAAGAAAAACAAACAAAACACAACAAGAAAAAGAAATTAACCCAATGCCTCCCCCGCGCAACCGAATCGAACTGAACGCGACTGTCCAGTAGCCGGCGACTGGTAGTACACGAATATGGACAAAGAAAAACAAACAAAACACAACAAGAAAAAGAAATTAACCCAATGCCTCCCCCGAGCAACCGAATCGAACTGAACGCGACTGTCCAGTAGCCGGCGACTGGTAGTACACGAATATGGACAAAGAAAAACAAACAAAACACAACAAGAAAAAGAAATTAACCCAATGCCTCCCCCGCGCAACCGAATCGAACTGAACGCGACTGTCCAGTAGCCGGCGACTGGTAGTACACGAATATGGACAAAGAAAAACAAACAAAACACAACAAGAAAAACAAATTAACCCAATGCCTCCCCCGCGCAACCGAATCGAACTGAACGCGACTGTCCAGTAGCCGGCGACTGGTAGTACACGAATATGGACAAAGAAAAACAAACAAAACACAACAAGAAAAACAAATTAACCCAATGCCTCCCCCGCGCAACCGAATCGAACTGAACGCGACTGTCCAGTAGCCGGCGACTGGTAGTACACGAATATGGACAAAGAAAAACAAACAAAACACAACAAGAAAAAGAAATTAACCCAATGCCTCCCCCGCGCAACCGAATCGAACTGAACGCGACTGTCCAGTAGCCGGCGACTGGTAGTACACGAATATGGACAAAGAAAAACAAACAAAACACAACAAGAAAAAGAAATTAACCCAATGCCTCCCCCGCGCAACCGAATCGAACTGAACGCGACTGTCCAGTAGCCGGCGACTGGTAGTACACGAATATGGACAAAGAAAAACAAACAAAACACAACAAGAAAAAGAAATTAACCCAATGCCTCCCCCGCGCAACCGAATCGAACTGAACGCGACTGTCCAGTAGCCGGCGACTGGTAGTACACGAATATGGACAAAGAAAAACAACCAAAACACAACAAGAAAAAGAAATTAACCCAATGCCTCCCCCGCGCAACCGAATCGAACTGAACGCGACTGTCCAGTAGCCGGCGACTGGTAGTACACGAATATGGACAAAGAAAAACAAACAAAACACAACAAGAAAAAGAAATTAACCCAATGCCTCCCCCGCGCAACCGAATCGAACTGAACGCGACTGTCCAGTAGCCGGCGACTGGTAGTACACGAATATGGACAAAGAAAAACAAACAAAACACAACAAGAAAAAGAAATTAACCCAATGCCTCCCCCGCGCAACCGAATCGAACTGAACGCGACTGTCCAGTAGCCGGCGACTGGTAGTACACGAATATGGACAAAGAAAAACAAACAAAACACAACAAGAAAAAGAAATTAACCCAATGCCTCCCCCGCGCAACCGAATCGAACTGAACGCGACTGTCCAGTAGCCGGCGACTGGTAGTACACGAATATGGACAAAGAAAAACAAACAAAACACAACAAGAAAAAGAAATTAACCCAATGCCTCCCCCGCGCAACCGAATCGAACTGAACGCGACTGTCCAGTAGCCGGCGACTGGTAGTACACGAATATGGACAAAGAAAAACAACCAAAACACAACAAGAAAAAGAAATTAACCCAATGCCTCCCCCGCGCAACCGAATCGAACTGAACGCGACTGTCCAGTAGCCGGCGACTGGTAGTACACGAATATGGACAAAGAAAAACAAACAAAACACAACAAGAAAAAGAAATTAACCCAATGCCTCCCCCGCGCAACCGAATCGAACTGAACGCGACTGTCCAGTAGCCGGCGACTGGTAGTACACGAATATGGACAAAGAAAAACAAACAAAACACAACAAGAAAAAGAAATTAACCCAATGCCTCCCCCGCGCAACCGAATCGAACTGAACGCGACTGTCCAGTAGCCGGCGACTGGTAGTACACGAATATGGACAAAGAAAAACAAACAAAACACAACAAGAAAAAGAAATTAACCCAATGCCTCCCCCGCGCAACCGAATCGAACTGAACGCGACTGTCCAGTAGCCGGCGACTGGTAGTACACGAATATGGACAAAGAAAAACAAACAAAACACAACAAGAAAAACAAATTAACCCAATGCCTCCCCCGCGCAACCGAATCGAACTGAACGCGACTGTCCAGTAGCCGGCGACTGGTAGTACACGAATATGGACAAAGAAAAACAAACAAAACACAACAAGAAAAACAAATTAACCCAATGCCTCCCCCGCGCAACCGAATCGAACTGAACGCGACTGTCCAGTAGCCGGCGACTGGTAGTACACGAATATGGACAAAGAAAAACAACCAAAACACAACAAGAAAAAGAAATTAACCCAATGCCTCCCCCGCGCAACCGAATCGAACTGAACGCGACTGTCCAGTAGCCGGCGACTGGTAGTACACGAATATGGACAAAGAAAAACAAACAAACCACAACAAGAAAAAGAAATTAACCCAATGCCTCCCCCGCGCAACCGAATCGAACTGAACGCGACTGTCCAGTAGCCGGCGACTGGTAGTACACGAATATGGACAAAGAAAAACAAACAAAACACAACAAGAAAAACAAATTAACCCAATGCCTCTCCCGCGCAACCGAATCGAACTGAACGCGACTGTCCAGTAGCCGGCGACTGGTAGTACACGAATATGGACAAAGAAAAACAACCAAAACACAACAAGAAAAAGAAATTAACCCAATGCCTCCCCCGCGCAACCGAATCGAACTGAACGCGACTGTCCAGTAGCCGGCGACTGGTAGTACACGAATATGGACAAAGAAAAACAAACAAAACACAACAAGAAAAAGAAATTAACCCAATGCCTCCCCCGCGCAACCGAATCGAACTGAACGCGACTGTCCAGTAGCCGGCGACTGGTAGTACACGAATATGGACAAAGAGAAACAAACAAAACACAACAAGAAAAATAAATTAACCCAATGCCTCCCCCGCGCAACCGAATCGAACTGAACGCGACTGTCCAGTAGCCGGCGACTGGTAGTACACGAATATGGACAAAGAAAAACAAACAAAACACAACAAGAAAAAGAAATTAACCCAATGCCTCCCCCGCGCAACCGAATCGAACTGAACGCGACTGTCCAGTAGCCGGCGACTGGTAGTACACGAATATGGACAAAGAAAAACAAACAAAACACAACAAGAAAAAGAAATTAACCCAATGCCTCCCCCGCGCAACCGAATCGAACTGAACGCGACTGTCCAGTAGCCGGCGACTGGTAGTACACGAATATGGACAAAGAAAAACAAACAAAACACAACAAGAAAAAGAAATTAACCCAATGCCTCCCCCGCGCAACCGAATCGAACTGAACGCGACTGTCCAGTAGCCGGCGACTGGTAGTACACGAATATGGACAAAGAAAAACAACCAAAACACAACAAGAAAAAGAAATTAACCCAATGCCTCCCCCGCGCAACCGAATCGAACTGAACGCGACTGTCCAGTAGCCGTCGACTGGTAGTACACGAATATGGACAAAGAAAAACAACCAAAACACAACAAGGAAAAGAAATTAACCCAATGCCTCCCCCGCGCAACCGAATCGAACTGAACGCGACTGTCCAGTAGCCGGCGACTGGTAGTACACGAATATGGACAAAGAAAAACAACCAAAACACAACAAGAAAAAGAAATTAACCCAATGCCTCCCCCGCGCAACCGAATCGAACTGAACGCGACTGTCCAGTAGCCGGCGACTGGTAGTACACGAATATGGACAAAGAAAAACAACCAAAACACAACAAGAAAAAGAAATTAACCCAATGCCTCCCCCGCGCAACCGAATCGAACTGAACGCGACTGTCCAGTAGCCGGCGACTGGTAGTACACGAATATGGACAAAGAAAAACAAACAAAACACAACAAGGAAAAGAAATTAACCCAATGCCTCCCCCGCGCAACCGAATCGAACTGAACGCGACTGTCCAGTAGCCGGCGACTGGTAGTACACGAATATGGACAAAGAAAAACAAACAAAACACAACAAGAAAAAGAAATTAACCCAATGCCTCCCCCGCGCAACCGAATCGAACTGAACGCGACTGTCCAGTAGCCGGCGACTGGTAGTACACGAATATGGACAAAGAAAAACAAACAAAACACAACAAGAAAAAGAAATTAACCCAATGCCTCCCCCGCGCAACCGAATCGAACTGAACGCGACTGTCCAGTAGCCGGCGACTGGTAGTACACGAATATGGACAAAGAAAAACAAACAAAACACAACAAGAAAAAGAAATTAACCCAATGCCTCCCCCGCGCAACCGAATCGAACTGAACGCGACTGTCCAGTAGCCGGCGACTGGTAGTACACGAATATGGACAAAGAAAAACAAACAAAACACAACAAGAAAAAGAAATTAACCCAATGCCTCCCCCGCGCAACCGAATCGAACTGAACGCGACTGTCCAGTAGCCGGCGGCTGGTAGTACACGAATATGGACAAAGAAAAACAAACAAAACACAACAAGAAAAAGAAATTAACCCAATGCCTCCCCCGCGCAACCGAATCGAACTGAACGCGACTGTCCAGTAGCCGGCGACTGGTAGTACACGAATATGGACAAAGAAAAACAAACAAAACACAACAAGAAAAAGAAATTAACCCAATGCCTCCCCCGCGCAACCGAATCGAACTGAACGCGACTGTCCAGTAGCCGGCGACTGGTAGTACACTAATATGGACAAAGAAAAACAAACAAAACACAACAAGAAAAACAAATTAACCCAATGCCTCCCCCGCGCAACCGAATCGAACTGAACGCGACTGTCCAGTAGCCGGCGACTGGTAGTACACGAATATGGACAAAGAAAAACAAACAAAACACAACAAGAAAAACAAATTAACCCAATGCCTCCCCCGCGCAACCGAATCGAACTGAACGCGACTGTCCAGTAGCCGGCGACTGGTAGTAAACGAATATGGACAAAGAAAAACAACCAAAACACAACAAGAAAAAGAAATTAACCCAATGCCTCCCCCGCGCAACCGAATCGAACTGAACGCGACTGTCCAGTAGCCGGCGACTGGTAGTACACGAATATGGACAAAGAAAAACAAACAAAACACAACAAGAAAAAGAAATTAACCCAATGCCTCCCCCGCGCAACCGAATCGAACTGAACGCGACTGTCCAGTAGCCGGCGACTGGTAGTACACGAATATGGACAAAGAAAAACAAACAAAACACAACAAGAAAAACAAATTAACCCAATGCCTCCCCCGCGCAACCGAATCGAACTGAACGCGACTGTCCAGTAGCCGGCGACTGGAAGTACACGAATATGGACAAAGAAAAACAAACAAAACACATCAAGAAAAAGAAATTAACCCAATGCCTCCCCCGCGCAACCGAATCGAACTGAACGCGACTGTCCAGTAGCCGGCGACTGGTAGTACACGAATATGGACAAAGAAAAACAAACAAAACACAACAAGAAAAAGAAATTAACCCAATGCCTCCCCCGCGCAACCGAATCGAACTGAACGCGACTGTCCAGTAGCCGGCGACTGGTAGTACACGAATATGGACAAAGAAAAACAAACAAAACACAACAAGAAAAATAAATTAACCCAATGCCTCCCCCGCGCAACCGAATCGAACTGAACGCGACTGTCCAGTAGCCGGCGACTGGTAGTACACGAATATGGACAAAGAAAAACAAACAAAACACAACAAGAAAAAGAAATTAACCCAATGCCTCCCCCGCGCAACCGAATCGAACTGAACGCGACTGTCCAGTAGCCGGCGACTGGTAGTACACGAATATGGACAAAGAAAAACAAACAAAACACAACAAGAAAAAGAAATTAACCCAATGCCTCCCCCGCGCAACCGAATCGAACTGAACGCGACTGTCCAGTAGCCGGCGACTGGTAGTACACGAATATGGACAAAGAAAAACAAACAAAACACAACAAGAAAAAGAAATTAACCCAATGCCTCCCCCGCGCAACCGAATCGAACTGAACGCGACTGTCCAGTAGCCGGCGACTGGTAGTACACGAATATGGACAAAGAAAAACAAACAAAACACAACAAGAAAAAGAAATTAACCCAATGCCTCCCCCGCGCAACCGAATCGAACTGAACGCGACTGTCCAGTAGCCGGCGACTGGTAGTACACGAATATGGACAAAGAAAAACAACCAAAACACAACAAGAAAAAGAAATTAACCCAATGCCTCCCCCGCGCAACCGAATCGAACTGAACGCGACTGTCCAGTAGCCGGCGACTGGTAGTACACGAATATGGACAAAGAAAAACAACCAAAACACAACAAGGAAAAGAAATTAACCCAATGCCTCCCCCGCGCAACCGAATCGAACTGAACGCGACTGTCCAGTAGCCGGCGACTGGTAGTACACGAATATGGACAAAGAAAAACAAACAAAACACAACAAGAAAAAGAAATTAACCCAATGCCTCCCCCGCGCAACCGAATCGAACTGAACGCGACTGTCCAGTAGCCGGCGACTGGTAGTACACGAATATGGACAAAGAAAAACAAACAAAACACAACAAGAAAAAGAAATTAACCCAATGCCTCCCCCGCGCAACCGAATCGAACTGAACGCGACTGTCCAGTAGCCGGCGACTGGTAGTACACGAATATGGACAAAGAAAAACAAACAAAACACAACAAGAAAAAGAAATTAACCCAATGCCTCCCCCGCGCAACCGAATCGAACTGAACGCGACTGTCCAGTAGCCGGCGACTGGTAGTACACGAATATGGACACAAAGAAAAACAAACAACACACAACAAGAAAAAGAAATTAACCCAATGCCTCCCCCGCGCAACCGAATCGAACTGAACGCGACTGTCCAGTAGCCGGCGACTGGTAGTACACGAATATGGACAAAGAAAAACAAACAAAACACAACAAGAAAAAGAAATTAACCCAATGCCTCCCCCGCGCAACCGAATCGAACTGAACGCGACTGTCCAGTAGCCGGCGACTGGTAGTACACGAATATGGACAAAGAAAAACAAACAAAACACAACAAGAAAAAGAAATTAACCCAATGCCTCCACCGCGCAACCGAATCGAACTGAACGCGACTGTCCAGTAGCCGGCGACTGGTAGTACACGAATATGGACAAAGAAAAACAAACAAAACACAACAAGAAAAAGAAATTAACCCAATGCCTCCCCCGCGCAACCGAATCGAACTGAACGCGACTGTCCAGTAGCCGGCGACTGGTAGTACACGAATATGGACAAAGAAAAACAAACAAAACACAACAAGAAAAAGAAATTAACCCAATGCCTCCCCCGCGCAACCGAATCGAACTGAACGCGACTGTCCAGTAGCCGGCGACTGGTAGTACACGAATATGGACAAAGAAAAACAAACAAAACACAACAAGAAAAAGAAATTAACCCAATGCCTCCACCGCGCAACCGAATCGAACTGAACGCGACTGTCCAGTAGCCGGCGACTGGTAGTACACGAATATGGACAAAGAAAAACAAACAAAACACAACAAGAAAAAGAAATTAACCCAATGCCTCCCCCGCGCAACCGAATCGAACTGAACGCGACTGTCCAGTAGCCGGCGACTGGTAGTACACGAATATGGACAAAGAAAAACAACCAAAACACAACAAGAAAAAGAAATTAACCCAATGCCTCCCCCGCGCAACCGAATCGAACTGAACGCGACTGTCCAGTAGCCGGCGACTGGTAGTACACGAATATGGACAAAGAAAAACAAACAAAACACAACAAGAAAAAGAAATTAACCCAATGCCTCCCCCGCGCAACCGAATCGAACTGAACGCGACTGTCCAGTAGCCGGCGACTGGTAGTACACGAATATGGACAAAGAAAAACAACCAAAACACAACAAGAAAAAGAAATTAACCCAATGCCTCCCCCGCGCAACCGAATCGAACTGAACGCGACTGTCCAGTAGCCGGCGACTGGTAGTACACGAATATGGACAAAGAAAAACAAACAAAACACAACAAGAAAAAGAAATTAACCCAATGCCTCCCCCGCGCAACCGAATCGAACTGAACGCGACTGTCCAGTAGCCGGCGACTGGTAGTACACGAATATGGACAAAGAAAAACAAACAAAACACAACAAGAAAAAGAAATTAACCCAATGCCTCCCCCGCGCAACCGAATCGAACTGAACGCGTCTGTCCAGTAGCCGGCGACTGGTAGTACACGAATATGGACAAAGAAAAACAAACAAAACACAACAAGAAAAACAAATTAACCCAATGCCTCCCCCGCGCAACCGAATCGAACTGAACGCGACTGTCCAGTAGCCGGCGACTGGTAGTACACGAATATGGACAAAGAAAAACAACCAAAACACAACAAGAAAAAGAAATTAACCCAATGCCTCCCCCGCGCAACCGAATCGAACTGAACGCGACTGTCCAGTAGCCGGCGACTGGTAGTACACGAATATGGACAAAGAAAAACAAACAAAACACAACAAGAAAAAGAAATTAACCCAATGCCTCCCCCGCGCAACCGAATCGAACTGAACGCGACTGTCCAGTAGCCGGCGACTGGTAGTACACGAATATGGACAAAGAAAAACAAACAAAACACAACAAGAAAAAGAAATTAACCCAATGCCCCCCCCGCGCAACCGAATCGAACTGAACGCGACTGTCCAGTAGCCGGCGACTGGTAGTACACGAATATGGACAAAGAAAAACAAACAAAACACAACAAGAAAAAGAAATTAACCCAATGCCTCCCCCGCGCAACCGAATCGAACTGAACGCGACTGTCCAGTAGCCGGCGACTGGTAGTACACGAATATGGACAAAGAAAAACAAACAAAACACAACAAGAAAAACAAATTAACCCAATGCCTCCCCCGCGCAACCGAATCGAACTGAACGCGACTGTCCAGTAGCCGGCGACTGGTAGTACACGAATATGGACAAAGAAAAACAAACAAAACACAACAAGAAAAAGAAATTAACCCAATGCCTCCCCCGCGCAACCGAATCGAACTGAACGCGACTGTCCAGTAGCCGGCGACTGGAAGTACACGAATATGGACAAAGAAAAACAAACAAAACACAACAAGAAAAAGAAATTAACCCAATGCCTCCCCCGCGCAACCGAATCGAACTGAACGCGACTGTCCAGTAGCCGGCGACTGGTAGTACACGAATATGGACAAAGAAAAACAAACAAAACACAACAAGAAAAACAAATTAACCCAATGCCTCCCCCGCGCAACCGAATCGAACTGAACGCGACTGTCCAGTAGCCGGCGACTGGTAGTACACGAATATGGACAAAGAAAAACAAACAAAACACAACAAGAAAAATAAATTAACCCAATGCCTCCCCCGCGCAACCGAATCGAACTGAACGCGACTGTCCAGTAGCCGGCGACTGGTAGTACACGAATATGGACAAAGAAAAACAAACAAAACACAACAAGAAAAATAAATTAACCCAATGCCTCCCCCGCGCAACCGAATCGAACTGAACGCGACTGTCCAGTAGCCGGCGACTGGTAGTACACGAATATGGACAAAGAAAAACAAACAAAACACAACAAGAAAAAGAAATTAACCCAATGCCTCCCCCGCGCAACCGAATCGAACTGAACGCGACTGTCCAGTAGCCGGCGACTGGTAGTACACGAATATGGACAAAGAAAAACAAACAAAACACAACAAGAAAAACAAATTAACCCAATGCCTCCCCCGCGCAACCGAATCGAACTGAACGCGACTGTCCAGTAGCCGGCGACTGGTAGTACACGAATATGGACAAAGAAAAACAACCAAAACACAACAGGAAAAAGAAATTAACCCAATGCCTCCCCCGCGCAACCGAATCGAACTGAACGCGACTGTCCAGTAGCCGGCGACTGGTAGTACACGAATATGGACAAAGAAAAACAACCAAAACACAACAAGAAAAAGAAATTAACCCAATGCCTCCCCCGCGCAACCGAATCGAACTGAACGCGACTGTCCAGTAGCCGGCGACTGGTAGTACACGAATATGGACAAAGAAAAACAAACAAAACACAACAAGAAAAACAAATTAACCCAATGCCTCCCCCGCGCAACCGAATCGAACTGAACGCGACTGTCCAGTAGCCGGCGACTGGTAGTACACGAATATGGACAAAGAAAAACAACCAAAACACAACAAGAAAAAGAAATTAACCCAATGCCTCCCCCGCGCAACCGAATCGAACTGAACGCGACTGTCCAGTAGCCGGCGACTGGTAGTACACGAATATGGACAAAGAAAAACAAACAAAACACAACAAGAAAAACAAATTAACCCAATGCCTCCCCCGCGCAACCGAATCGAACTGAACGCGACTGTCCAGTAGCCGGCGACTGGTAGTACACGAATATGGACAAAGAAAAACAAACAAAACACAACAAGAAAAAGAAATTACCCCAATGCCTCCCCCGCGCAACCGAATCGAACTGAACGCGACTGTCCAGTAGCCGGCGACTGGTAGTACACGAATATGGACAAAGAAAAACAAACAAAACACAACAAGAAAAACAAATTAACCCAATGCCTCCCCCGCGCAACCGAATCGAACTGAACGCGACTGTCCAGTAGCCGGCGACTGGTAGTACACGAATATGGACAAAGAAAAACAAACAAAACACAACAAGAAAAAGAAATTAACCCAATGCCTCCCCCGCGCAACCGAATCGAACTGAACGCGACTGTCCAGTAGCCGGCGACTGGTAGTACACGAATATGGACAAAGAAAAACAAACAAAACACAACAAGAAAAAGAAATTAACCCAATGCCTCCCCCGCGCAACCGAATCGAACTGAACGCGACTGTCCAGTAGCCGGCGACTGGTAGTACACGAATATGGACAAAGAAAAACAAACAAAACACAACAAGAAAAAGAAATTAACCCAATGCCTCCCCCGCGCAACCGAATCGAACTGAACGCGACTGTCCAGTAGCCGGCGACTGGTAGTACACGAATATGGACAAAGAAAAACAAACAAAACACAACAAGAAAAAGAAATTAACCCAATGCCTCCCCCGCGCAACCGAATCGAACTGAACGCGACTGTCCAGTAGCCGGCGACTGGTAGTACACTAATATGGACAAAGAAAAACAAACAAAACACAACAAGAAAAACAAATTAACCCAATGCCTCCCCCGCGCAACCGAATCGAACTGAACGCGACTGTCCAGTAGCCGGCGACTGGTAGTACACGAATATGGACAAAGAAAAACAAACAAAACACAACAAGAAAAACAAATTAACCCAATGCCTCCCCCGCGCAACCGAATCGAACTGAACGCGACTGTCCAGTAGCCGGCGACTGGTAGTAAACGAATATGGACAAAGAAAAACAACCAAAACACAACAAGAAAAAGAAATTAACCCAATGCCTCCCCCGCGCAACCGAATCGAACTGAACGCGACTGTCCAGTAGCCGGCGACTGGTAGTACACGAATATGGACAAAGAAAAACAAACAAAACACAACAAGAAAAAGAAATTAACCCAATGCCTCCCCCGCGCAACCGAATCGAACTGAACGCGACTGTCCAGTAGCCGGCGACTGGTAGTACACGAATATGGACAAAGAAAAACAAACAAAACACAACAAGAAAAACAAATTAACCCAATGCCTCCCCCGCGCAACCGAATCGAACTGAACGCGACTGTCCAGTAGCCGGCGACTGGAAGTACACGAATATGGACAAAGAAAAACAAACAAAACACAACAAGAAAAAGAAATTAACCCAATGCCTCCCCCGCGCAACCGAATCGAACTGAACGCGACTGTCCAGTAGCCGGCGACTGGTAGTACACGAATATGGACAAAGAAAAACAAACAAAACACAACAAGAAAAAGAAATTAACCCAATGCCTCCCCCGCGCAACCGAATCGAACTGAACGCGACTGTCCAGTAGCCGGCGACTGGTAGTACACGAATATGGACAAAGAAAAACAAACAAAACACAACAAGAAAAATAAATTAACCCAATGCCTCCCCCGCGCAACCGAATCGAACTGAACGCGACTGTCCAGTAGCCGGCGACTGGTAGTACACGAATATGGACAAAGAAAAACAAACAAAACACAACAAGAAAAAGAAATTAACCCAATGCCTCCCCCGCGCAACCGAATCGAACTGAACGCGACTGTCCAGTAGCCGGCGACTGGTAGTACACGAATATGGACAAAGAAAAACAAACAAAACACAACAAGAAAAACAAATTAACCCAATGCCTCCCCCGCGCAACCGAATCGAACTGAACGCGACTGTCCAGTAGCCGGCGACTGGTAGTACACGAATATGGACAAAGAAAAACAAACAAAACACAACAAGAAAAACAAATTAACCCAATGCCTCCCCCGCGCAACCGAATCGAACTGAACGCGACTGTCCAGTAGCCGGCGACTGGTAGTACACGAATGTGGACAAAGAAAAACAACCAAAACACAACAAGAAAAAGAAATTAACCCAATGCCTCCCCCGCGCAACCGAATCGAACTGAACGCGACTGTCCAGTAGCCGGCGACTGGTAGTACACGAATATGGACAAAGAAAAACAAACAAAACACAACAAGAAAAAGAAATTAACCCAATGCCTCCCCCGCGCAACCGAATCGAACTGAACGCGACTGTCCAGTAGCCGGCGACTGGTAGTACACGAATATGGACAAAGAAAAACAAACAAAACACAACAAGAAAAACAAATTAACCCAATGCCTCCCCCGCGCAACCGAATCGAACTGAACGCGACTGTCCAGTAGCCGGCGACTGGTAGTACACGAATATGGACAAAGAAAAACAACCAAAACACAACAAGAAAAAGAAATTAACCCAATGCCTCCCCCGCGCAACCGAATCGAACTGAACGCGACTGTCCAGTAGCCGGCGACTGGTAGTACACGAATATGGACAAAGAAAAACAAACAAAACACAACAAGAAAAAGAAATTAACCCAATGCCTCCCCCGCGCAACCGAATCGAACTGAACGCGACTGTCCAGTAGCCGGCGACTGGTAGTACACGAATATGGACAAAGAAAAACAAACAAAACACAACAAGAAAAAGAAATTAACCCAATGCCTCCCCCGCGCAACCGAATCGAACTGAACGCGACTGTCCAGTAGCCGGCGACTGGTAGTACACGAATATGGACAAAGAAAAACAAACAAAACACAACAAGAAAAAGAAATTAACCCAATGCCTCCCCCGCGCAACCGAATCGAACTGAACGCGACTGTCCAGTAGCCGGCGACTGGTAGTACACGAATATGGACAAAGAAAAACAAACAAAACACAACAAGAAAAAGAAATTAACCCAATGCCTCCCCCGCGCAACCGAATCGAACTGAACGCGACTGTCCAGTAGCCGGCGACTGGTAGTACACGAATATGGACAAAGAAAAACAAACAAAACACAACAAGAAAAAGAAATTAACCCAATGCCTCCCCCGCGCAACCGAATCGAACTGAACGCGACTGTCCAGTAGCCGGCGACTGGTAGTACACGAATATGGACAAAGAAAAACAACCAAAACACAACAAGAAAAAGAAATTAACCCAATGCCTCCCCCGCGCAACCGAATCGAACTGAACGCGACTGTCCAGTAGCCGGCGACTGGTAGTACACGAATATGGACAAAGAAAAACAACCAAAACACAACAAGGAAAAGAAATTAACCCAATGCCTCCCCCGCGCAACCGAATCGAACTGAACGCGACTGTCCAGTAGCCGGCGACTGGTAGTACACGAATATGGACAAAGAAAAACAAACAAAACACAACAAGAAAAAGAAATTAACCCAATGCCTCCCCCGCGCAACCGAATCGAACTGAACGCGACTGTCCAGTAGCCGGCGACTGGTAGTACACGAATATGGACAAAGAAAAACAAACAAAACACAACAAGAAAAAGAAATTAACCCAATGCCTCCCCCGCGCAACCGAATCGAACTGAACGCAACTGTCCAGTAGCCGGCGACTGGTAGTACACGAATATGGACAAATAAAAACAAACAAAACACAACAAGAAAAAGAAATTAACCCAATGCCTCCCCCGCGCAACCGAATCGAACTGAACGCGACTGTCCAGTAGCCGGCGACTGGTAGTACACGAATATGGACAAAGAAAAACAAACAAAACACAACAAGAAAAAGAAATTAACCCAATGCCTCCCCCGCGCAACCGAATCGAACTGAACGCGAATGTCCAGTAGCCGGCGACTGGTAGTACACGAATATGGACAAAGAAAAACAAACAAAACACAACAAGAAAAAGAAATTAACCCAATGCCTCCCCCGCGCAACCGAATCGAACTGAACGCGACTGTCCAGTAGCCGGCGACTGGTAGTACACGAATATGGACAAAGAAAAACAAACAAAACACAACAAGAAAAACAAATTAACCCAATGCCTCCCCCGCGCAACCGAATCGAACTGAACGCGACTGTCCAGTAGCCGGCGACTGGTAGTACACGAATATGGACAAAGAAAAACAACCAAAACACAACAAGAAAAAGAAATTAACCCAATGCCTCCCCCGCGCAACCGAATCGAACTGAACGCGACTGTCCAGTAGCCGGCGACTGGTAGTACACGAATATGGACAAAGAAAAACAAACAAAACACAACAAGAAAAAGAAATTAACCCAATGCCTCCCCCGCGCAACCGAATCGAACTGAACGCGACTGTCCAGTAGCCGGCGACTGGTAGTACACGAATATGGACAAAGAAAAACAAACAAAACACAACAAGAAAAACAAATTAACCCAATGCCTCCCCCGCGCAACCGAATCGAACTGAACGCGACTGTCCAGTAGCCGGCGACTGGTAGTACACGAATATGGACAAAGAAAAACAAACAAAACACAACAAGAAAAACAAATTAACCCAATGCCTCCCCCGCGCAACCGAATCGAACTGAACGCGACTGTCCAGTAGCCGGCGACTGGTAGTACACGAATATGGACAAAGAAAAACAACAAAACACAACAAGAAAAAAAAATTAACCCAATGCCTCCCCCGCGCAACCGAATCGAACTGAACGCGACTGTCCAGTAGCCGGCGACTGGTAGTACACGAATATGGACAAAGAAAAACAAACAAAACACATCAAGAAAAAGAAATTAACCCAATGCCTCCCCCGCGCAACCGAATCGAACTGAACGCGACTGTCCAGTAGCCGGCGACTGGTAGTACACGAATATGGACAAAGAAAAACAAACAAAACACAACAAGAAAAAGAAATTAACCCAATGCCTCCCCCGCGCAACCGAATCGAACTGAACGCGACTGTCCAGTAGCCGGCGACTGGTAGTACACGAATATGGACAAAGAAAAACAAACAAAACACAACAAGAAAAATAAATTAACCCAATGCCTCCCCCGCGCAACCGAATCGAACTGAACGCGACTGTCCAGTAGCCGGCGACTGGTAGTACACGAATATGGACAAAGAAAAACAAACAAAACACAACAAGAAAAAGAAATTAACCCAATGCCTCCCCCGCGCAACCGAATCGAACTGAACGCGACTGTCCAGTAGCCGGCGACTGGTAGTACACGAATATGGACAAAGAAAAACAAACAAAACACAACAAGAAAAACAAATCCACCCAATGCCTCCCCCGCGCAACCGAATCGAACTGAACGCGACTGTCCAGTAGCCGGCGACTGGTAGTACACGAATATGGACAAAGAAAAACAAACAAAACACAACAAGAAAAACAAATTAACCCAATGCCTCCCCCGCGCAACCGAATCGAACTGAACGCGACTGTCCAGTAGCCGGCGACTGGTAGTACACGAATATGGACAAAGAAAAACAACCAAAACACAACAAGAAAAAGAAATTAACCCAATGCCTCCCCCGCGCAACCGAATCGAACTGAACGCGACTGTCCAGTAGCCGGCGACTGGTAGTACACGAATATGGACAAAGAAAAACAAACAAAACACAACAAGAAAAAGAAATTAACCCAATGCCTCCCCCGCGCAACCGAATCGAACTGAACGCGACTGTCCAGTAGCCGGCGACTGGTAGTACACGAATATGGACAAAGAAAAACAAACAAAACACAACAAGAAAAAGAAATTAACCCAATGCCTCCCCCGCGCAACCGAATCGAACTGAACGCGACTGTCCAGTAGCCGGCGACTGGTAGTACACGAATATGGACAAAGAAAAACAAACAAAACACAACAAGAAAAAGAAATTAACCCAATGCCTCCCCCGCGCAACCGAATCGAACTGAACGCGACTGTCCAGTAGCCGGCGACTGGTAGTACACGAATATGGACAAAGAAAAACAAACAAAACACAACAAGAAAAAGAAATTAACCCAATGCCTCCCCCGCGCAACCGAATCGAACTGAACGCGACTGTCCAGTAGCCGGCGACTGGTAGTACACGAATATGGACAAAGAAAAACAAACAAAACACAACAAGAAAAAGAAATTAACCCAATGCCTCCCCCGCGCAACCGAATCGAACTGAACGCGACTGTCCAGTAGCCGGCGACTGGTAGTACACGAATATGGACAAAGAAAAACAAACAAAACACAACAAGAAAAAGAAATTAACCCAATGCCTCCCCCGCGCAACCGAATCGAACTGAACGCGACTGTCCAGTAGCCGGCGACTGGTAGTACACGAATATGGACAAAGAAAAACAAACAAAACACAACAAGAAAAACAAATTAACCCAATGCCTCCCCCGCGCAACCGAATCGAACTGAACGCGACTGTCCAGTAGCCGGCGACTGGTAGTACACGAATATGGACAAAGAAAAACAAACAAAACACAACAAGAAAAAGAAATTAACCCAATGCCTCCCCCGCGCAACCGAATCGAACTGAACGCGACTGTCCAGTAGCCGGCGACTGGTAGTACACGAATATGGACAAAGAAAAACAACCAAAACACAACAAGAAAAAGAAATTAACCCAATGCCTCCCCCGCGCAACCGAATCGAACTGAACGCGACTGTCCAGTAGCCGGCGACTGGTAGTACACGAATATGGACAAAGAAAAACAAACAAAACACAACAAGGAAAAGAAATTAACCCAATGCCTCCCCCGCGCAACCGAATCGAACTGAACGCGACTGTCCAGTAGCCGGCGACTGGTAGTACACGAATATGGACAAAGAAAAACAAACAAAACACAACAAGAAAAAGAAATTAACCCAATGCCTCCCCCGCGCAACCGAATCGAACTGAACGCGACTGTCCAGTAGCCGGCGACTGGTAGTACACGAATATGGACAAAGAAAAACAAACAAAACACAACAAGAAAAAGAAATTAACCCAATGCCTCCCCCGCGCAACCGAATCGAACTGAACGCGACTGTCCAGTAGCCGGCGACTGGTAGTACACGAATATGGACAAAGAAAAACAAACAAAACACAACAAGAAAAAGAAATTAACCCAATGCCTCCCCCGCGCAACCGAATCGAACTGAACGCGACTGTCCAGTAGCCGGCGACTGGTAGTACACGAATATGGACACAAAGAAAAACAAACAAAACACAACAAGAAAAAGAAATTAACCCAATGCCTCCCCCGCGCAACCGAATCGAACTGAACGCGACTGTCCAGTAGCCGGCGACTGGTAGTACACGAATATGGACAAAGAAAAACAAACAAAACACAACAAGAAAAAGAAATTAACCCAATGCCTCCCCCGCGCAACCGAATCGAACTGAACGCGACTGTCCAGTAGCCGGCGACTGGTAGTACACGAATATGGACAAAGAAAAACAAACAAAACACAACAAGAAAAAGAAATTAACCCAATGCCTCCCCCGCGCAACCGAATCGAACTGAACGCGACTGTCCAGTAGCCGGCGACTGGTAGTACACGAATATGGACAAAGAAAAACAAACAAAACACAACAAGAAAAAGAAATTAACCCAATGCCTCCCCCGCGCAACCGAATCGAACTGAACGCGACTGTCCAGTAGCCGGCGACTGGTAGTACACGAATATGGACAAAGAAAAACAAACAAAACACAACAAGAAAAAGAAATTAACCCAATGCCTCCCCCGCGCAACCGAATCGAACTGAACGCGACTGTCCAGTAGCCGGCGACTGGTAGTACACGAATATGGACAAAGAAAAACAAACAAAACACAACAAGAAAAAGAAATTAACCCAATGCCTCCACCGCGCAACCGAATCGAACTGAACGCGACTGTCCAGTAGCCGGCGACTGGTAGTACACGAATATGGACAAAGAAAAACAAACAAAACACAACAAGAAAAACAAATTAACCCAATGCCTCCCCCGCGCAACCGAATCGAACTGAACGCGACTGTCCAGTAGCCGGCGACTGGTAGTACACGAATATGGACAAAGAAAAACAACCAAAACACAACAAGAAAAAGAAATTAACCCAATGCCTCCCCCGCGCAACCGAATCGAACTGAACGCGACTGTCCAGTAGCCGGCGACTGGTAGTACACGAATATGGACAAAGAAAAACAAACAAAACACAACAAGAAAAAGAAATTAACCCAATGCCTCCCCCGCGCAACCGAATCGAACTGAACGCGACTGTCCAGTAGCCGGCGACTGGTAGTACACGAATATGGACAAAGAAAAACAAACAAAACACAACAAGAAAAAGAAATTAACCCAATGCCTCCCCCGCGCAACCGAATCGAACTGAACGCGACTGTCCAGTAGCCGGCGACTGGTAGTACACGAATATGGACAAAGAAAAACAACCAAAACACAACAAGAAAAAGAAATTAACCCAATGCCTCCCCCGCGCAACCGAATCGAACTGAACGCGACTGTCCAGTAGCCGGCGACTGGTAGTACACGAATATGGACAAAGAAAAACAAACAAAACACAACAAGAAAAAGAAATTAACCCAATGCCTCCCCCGCGCAACCGAATCGAACTGAACGCGACTGTCCAGTAGCCGGCGACTGGTAGTACACGAATATGGACAAAGAAAAACAAACAAAACACAACAAGAAAAAGAAATTAACCCAATGCCTCCCCCGCGCAACCGAATCGAACTGAACGCGTCTGTCCAGTAGCCGGCGACTGGTAGTACACGAATATGGACAAAGAAAAACAAACAAAACACAACAAGAAAAACAAATTAACCCAATGCCTCCCCCGCGCAACCGAATCGAACTGAACGCGACTGTCCAGTAGCCGGCGACTGGTAGTACACGAATATGGACAAAGAAAAACAACCAAAACACAACAAGAAAAAGAAATTAACCCAATGCCTCCCCCGCGCAACCGAATCGAACTGAACGCGACTGTCCAGTAGCCGGCGACTGGTAGTACACGAATATGGACAAAGAAAAACAAACAAAACACAACAAGAAAAAGAAATTAACCCAATGCCTCCCCCGCGCAACCGAATCGAACTGAACGCGACTGTCCAGTAGCCGGCGACTGGTAGTACACGAATATGGACAAAGAAAAACAAACAAAACACAACAAGAAAAATAAATTAACCCAATGCCTCCCCCGCGCAACCGAATCGAACTGAACGCGACTGTCCAGTAGCCGGCGACTGGTAGTACACGAATATGGACAAAGAAAAACAAACAAAACACAACAAGAAAAAGAAATTAACCCAATGCCTCCCCCGCGCAACCGAATCGAACTGAACGCGACTGTCCAGTAGCCGGCGACTGGTAGTACACGAATATGGACAAAGAAAAACAAACAAAACACAACAAGAAAAACAAATTAACCCAATGCCTCCCCCGCGCAACCGAATCGAACTGAACGCGACTGTCCAGTAGCCGGCGACTGGTAGTACACGAATATGGACAAAGAAAAACAAACAAAACACAACAAGAAAAAGAAATTAACCCAATGCCTCCCCCGCGCAACCGAATCGAACTGAACGCGACTGTCCAGTAGCCGGCGACTGGAAGTACACGAATATGGACAAAGAAAAACAAACAAAACACAACAAGAAAAAGAAATTAACCCAATGCCTCCCCCGCGCAACCGAATCGAACTGAACGCGACTGTCCAGTAGCCGGCGACTGGTAGTACACGAATATGGACAAAGAAAAACAAACAAAACACAACAAGAAAAACAAATTAACCCAATGCCTCCCCCGCGCAACCGAATCGAACTGAACGCGACTGTCCAGTAGCCGGCGACTGGTAGTACACGAATATGGACAAAGAAAAACAAACAAAACACAACAAGAAAAATAAATTAACCCAATGCCTCCCCCGCGCAACCGAATCGAACTGAACGCGACTGTCCAGTAGCCGGCGACTGGTAGTACACGAATATGGACAAAGAAAAACAAACAAAACACAACAAGAAAAATAAATTAACCCAATGCCTCCCCCGCGCAACCGAATCGAACTGAACGCGACTGTCCAGTAGCCGGCGACTGGTAGTACACGAATATGGACAAAGAAAAACAAACAAAACACAACAAGAAAAAGAAATTAACCCAATGCCTCCCCCGCGCAACCGAATCGAACTGAACGCGACTGTCCAGTAGCCGGCGACTGGTAGTACACGAATATGGACAAAGAAAAACAAACAAAACACAACAAGAAAAACAAATTAACCCAATGCCTCCCCCGCGCAACCGAATCGAACTGAACGCGACTGTCCAGTAGCCGGCGACTGGTAGTACACGAATATGGACAAAGAAAAACAACCAAAACACAACAGGAAAAAGAAATTAACCCAATGCCTCCCCCGCGCAACCGAATCGAACTGAACGCGACTGTCCAGTAGCCGGCGACTGGTAGTACACGAATATGGACAAAGAAAAACAACCAAAACACAACAAGAAAAAGAAATTAACCCAATGCCTCCCCCGCGCAACCGAATCGAACTGAACGCGACTGTCCAGTAGCCGGCGACTGGTAGTACACGAATATGGACAAAGAAAAACAAACAAAACACAACAAGAAAAACAAATTAACCCAATGCCTCCCCCGCGCAACCGAATCGAACTGAACGCGACTGTCCAGTAGCCGGCGACTGGTAGTACACGAATATGGACAAAGAAAAACAACCAAAACACAACAAGAAAAAGAAATTAACCCAATGCCTCCCCCGCGCAACCGAATCGAACTGAACGCGACTGTCCAGTAGCCGGCGACTGGTAGTACACGAATATGGACAAAGAAAAACAAACAAAACACAACAAGAAAAACAAATTAACCCAATGCCTCCCCCGCGCAACCGAATCGAACTGAACGCGACTGTCCAGTAGCCGGCGACTGGTAGTACACGAATATGGACAAAGAAAAACAAACAAAACACAACAAGAAAAAGAAATTAACCCAATGCCTCCCCCGCGCAACCGAATCGAACTGAACGCGACTGTCCAGTAGCCGGCGACTGGTAGTACACGAATATGGACAAAGAAAAACAAACAAAACACAACAAGAAAAAGAAATTAACCCAATGCCTCCCCCGCGCAACCGAATCGAACTGAACGCGACTGTCCAGTAGCCGGCGACTGGTAGTACACGAATATGGACAAAGAAAAACAAACAAAACACAACAAGAAAAAGAAATTAACCCAATGCCTCCCCCGCGCAACCGAATCGAACTGAACGCGACTGTCCAGTAGCCGGCGACTGGTAGTACACGAATATGGACAAAGAAAAACAAACAAAACACAACAAGAAAAAGAAATTAACCCAATGCCTCCCCCGCGCAACCGAATCGAACTGAACGCGACTGTCCAGTAGCCGGCGACTGGTAGTACACGAATATGGACAAAGAAAAACAAACAAAACACAACAAGAAAAAGAAATTAACCCAATGCCTCCCCCGCGCAACCGAATCGAACTGAACGCGACTGTCCAGTAGCCGGCGACTGGTAGTACACGAATATGGACAAAGAAAAACAAACAAAACACAACAAGAAAAAGAAATTAACCCAATGCCTCCCCCGCGCAACCGAATCGAACTGAACGCGACTGTCCAGTAGCCGGCGACTGGTAGTACACTAATATGGACAAAGAAAAACAAACAAAACACAACAAGAAAAACAAATTAACCCAATGCCTCCCCCGCGCAACCGAATCGAACTGAACGCGACTGTCCAGTAGCCGGCGACTGGTAGTACACGAATATGGACAAAGAAAAACAAACAAAACACAACAAGAAAAACAAATTAACCCAATGCCTCCCCCGCGCAACCGAATCGAACTGAACGCGACTGTCCAGTAGCCGGCGACTGGTAGTAAACGAATATGGACAAAGAAAAACAACCAAAACACAACAAGAAAAAGAAATTAACCCAATGCCTCCCCCGCGCAACCGAATCGAACTGAACGCGACTGTCCAGTAGCCGGCGACTGGTAGTACACGAATATGGACAAAGAAAAACAAACAAAACACAACAAGAAAAAGAAATTAACCCAATGCCTCCCCCGCGCAACCGAATCGAACTGAACGCGACTGTCCAGTAGCCGGCGACTGGTAGTACACGAATATGGACAAAGAAAAACAAACAAAACACAACAAGAAAAACAAATTAACCCAATGCCTCCCCCGCGCAACCGAATCGAACTGAACGCGACTGTCCAGTAGCCGGCGACTGGAAGTACACGAATATGGACAAAGAAAAACAAACAAAACACAACAAGAAAAAGAAATTAACCCAATGCCTCCCCCGCGCAACCGAATCGAACTGAACGCGACTGTCCAGTAGCCGGCGACTGGTAGTACACGAATATGGACAAAGAAAAACAAACAAAACACAACAAGAAAAAGAAATTAACCCAATGCCTCCCCCGCGCAACCGAATCGAACTGAACGCGACTGTCCAGTAGCCGGCGACTGGTAGTACACGAATATGGACAAAGAAAAACAAACAAAACACAACAAGAAAAATAAATTAACCCAATGCCTCCCCCGCGCAACCGAATCGAACTGAACGCGACTGTCCAGTAGCCGGCGACTGGTAGTACACGAATATGGACAAAGAAAAACAAACAAAACACAACAAGAAAAAGAAATTAACCCAATGCCTCCCCCGCGCAACCGAATCGAACTGAACGCGACTGTCCAGTAGCCGGCGACTGGTAGTACACGAATATGGACAAAGAAAAACAAACAAAACACAACAAGAAAAACAAATTAACCCAATGCCTCCCCCGCGCAACCGAATCGAACTGAACGCGACTGTCCAGTAGCCGGCGACTGGTAGTACACGAATATGGACAAAGAAAAACAAACAAAACACAACAAGAAAAACAAATTAACCCAATGCCTCCCCCGCGCAACCGAATCGAACTGAACGCGACTGTCCAGTAGCCGGCGACTGGTAGTACACGAATATGGACAAAGAAAAACAACCAAAACACAACAAGAAAAAGAAATTAACCCAATGCCTCCCCCGCGCAACCGAATCGAACTGAACGCGACTGTCCAGTAGCCGGCGACTGGTAGTACACGAATATGGACAAAGAAAAACAAACAAAACACAACAAGAAAAAGAAATTAACCCAATGCCTCCCCCGCGCAACCGAATCGAACTGAACGCGACTGTCCAGTAGCCGGCGACTGGTAGTACACGAATATGGACAAAGAAAAACAAACAAAACACAACAAGAAAAACAAATTAACCCAATGCCTCCCCCGCGCAACCGAATCGAACTGAACGCGACTGTCCAGTAGCCGGCGACTGGTAGTACACGAATATGGACAAAGAAAAACAACCAAAACACAACAAGAAAAAGAAATTAACCCAATGCCTCCCCCGCGCAACCGAATCGAACTGAACGCGACTGTCCAGTAGCCGGCGACTGGTAGTACACGAATATGGACAAAGAAAAACAAACAAAACACAACAAGAAAAAGAAATTAACCCAATGCCTCCCCCGCGCAACCGAATCGAACTGAACGCGACTGTCCAGTAGCCGGCGACTGGTAGTACACGAATATGGACAAAGAAAAACAAACAAAACACAACAAGAAAAAGAAATTAACCCAATGCCTCCCCCGCGAAACCGAATCGAACTGAACGCGACTGTCCAGTAGCCGGCGACTGGTAGTACACGAATATGGACAAAGAAAAACAAACAAAACACAACAAGAAAAAGAAATTAACCCAATGCCTCCCCCGCGCAACCGAATCGAACTGAACGCGACTGTCCAGTAGCCGGCGACTGGTAGTACACGAATATGGACAAAGAAAAACAAACAAAACACAACAAGAAAAAGAAATTAACCCAATGCCTCCCCCGCGCAACCGAATCGAACTGAACGCGACTGTCCAGTAGCCGGCGACTGGTAGTACACGAATATGGACAAAGAAAAACAAACAAAACACAACAAGAAAAAGAAATTAACCCAATGCCTCCCCCGCGCAACCGAATCGAACTGAACGCGACTGTCCAGTAGCCGGCGACTGGTAGTACACGAATATGGACAAAGAAAAACAACCAAAACACAACAAGAAAAAGAAATTAACCCAATGCCTCCCCCGCGCAACCGAATCGAACTGAACGCGACTGTCCAGTAGCCGGCGACTGGTAGTACACGAATATGGACAAAGAAAAACAACCAAAACACAACAAGGAAAAGAAATTAACCCAATGCCTCCCCCGCGCAACCGAATCGAACTGAACGCGACTGTCCAGTAGCCGGCGACTGGTAGTACACGAATATGGACAAAGAAAAACAAACAAAACACAACAAGAAAAAGAAATTAACCCAATGCCTCCCCCGCGCAACCGAATCGAACTGAACGCGACTGTCCAGTAGCCGGCGACTGGTAGTACACGAATATGGACAAAGAAAAACAAACAAAACACAACAAGAAAAAGAAATTAACCCAATGCCTCCCCCGCGCAACCGAATCGAACTGAACGCAACTGTCCAGTAGCCGGCGACTGGTAGTACACGAATATGGACAAATAAAAACAAACAAAACACAACAAGAAAAAGAAATTAACCCAATGCCTCCCCCGCGCAACCGAATCGAACTGAACGCGACTGTCCAGTAGCCGGCGACTGGTAGTACACGAATATGGACAAAGAAAAACAAACAAAACACAACAAGAAAAAGAAATTAACCCAATGCCTCCCCCGCGCAACCGAATCGAACTGAACGCGACTGTCCAGTAGCCGGCGACTGGTAGTACACGAATATGGACAAAGAAAAACAAACAAAACACAACAAGAAAAAGAAATTAACCCAATGCCTCCCCCGCGCAACCGAATCGAACTGAACGCGACTGTCCAGTAGCCGGCGACTGGTAGTACACGAATATGGACAAAGAAAAACAACCAAAACACAACAAGAAAAAGAAATTAACCCAATGCCTCCCCCGCGCAACCGAATCGAACTGAACGCGACTGTCCAGTAGCCGGCGACTGGTAGTACACGAATATGGACAAAGAAAAACAAACAAAACACAACAAGAAAAAGAAATTAACCCAATGCCTCCCCCGCGCAACCGAATCGAACTGAACGCGACTGTCCAGTAGCCGGCGACTGGTAGTACACGAATATGGACAAAGAAAAACAAACAAAACACAACAAGAAAAACAAATTAACCCAATGCCTCCCCCGCGCAACCGAATCGAACTGAACGCGACTGTCCAGTAGCCGGCGACTGGTAGTACACGAATATGGACAAAGAAAAACAAACAAAACACAACAAGAAAAAGAAATTAACCCAATGCCTCCCCCGCGCAACCGAATCGAACTGAACGCGACTGTCCAGTAGCCGGCGACTGGTAGTACACGAATATGGACAAAGAAAAACAAACAAAACACAACAAGAAAAAGAAATTAACCCAATGCCTCCCCCGCGCAACCGAATCGAACTGAACGCGACTGTCCAGTAGCCGGCGACTGGTAGTACACGAATATGGACAAAGAAAAACAAACAAAACACAACAAGAAAAAGAAATTAACCCAATGCCTCCCCCGCGCAACCGAATCGAACTGAACGCGACTGTCCAGTAGCCGGCGACTGGTAGTACACGAATATGGACAAAGAAAAACAAACAAAACACAACAAGAAAAACAAATTAACCCAATGCCTCCCCCGCGCAACCGAATCGAACTGAACGCGACTGTCCAGTAGCCGGCGACTGGTTGTACACGAATATGGACAAAGAAAAACAACCAAAACACAACAAGAAAAAGAAATTAACCCAATGCCTCCCCCGCGCAACCGAATCGAACTGAACGCGACTGTCCAGTAGCCGGCGACTGGTAGTACACGAATATGGACAAAGAAAAACAAACAAAACACAACAAGAAAAAGAAATTAACCCAATGCCTCCCCCGCGCAACCGAATCGAACTGAACGCGACTGTCCAGTAGCCGGCGACTGGTAGTACACGAATATGGACAAAGAAAAACAAACAAAACACAACAAGAAAAAGAAATTAACCCAATGCCTCCCCCGCGCAACCGAATCGAACTGAACGCGACTGTCCAGTAGCCGGCGACTGGTAGTACACGAATATGGACAAAGAAAAACAAACAAAACACAACAAGAAAAACAAATTAACCCAATGCCTCCCCCGCGCAACCGAATCAAACTGAACGCGACTGTCCAGTAGCCGGCGACTGGTAGTACACGAATATGGACAAAGAAAAACAAACAAAACACAACAAGAAAAAGAAATTAACCCAATGCCTCCCCCGCGCAACCGGATCGAACTGAACGCGACTGTCCAGTAGCCGGCGACTGGTAGTACACGAATATGGACAAAGAAAAACAAACAAAACACAACAAGAAAAAGAAATTAACCCAATGCCTCCCCCGCGCAACCGAATCGAACTGAACGCGACTGTCCAGTAGCCGGCGACTGGTAGTACACGAATATGGACAAAGAAAAACAAACAAAACACAACAAGAAAAACAAATTAACCCAATGCCTCCCCCGCGTAACCGAATCGAACTGAACGCGACTGTCCAGTAGCCGGCGACTGGTAGTACACGAATATGGACAAAGAAAAACAAACAAAACACAACAAGAAAAACAAATTAACCCAATGCCTCCCCCGCGCAACCGAATCGAACTGAACGCGACTGTCCAGTAGCCGGCGACTGGTAGTACACGAATATGGACAAAGAAAAACAAACAAAACACAACAAGAAAAACAAATTAACCCAATGCCTCCCCCGCGCAACCGAATCGAACTGAACGCGACTGTCCAGTAGCCAGCCTGCAGACTGGCAATAAATCCCCATCGAAAAAATTCCGAGAAAGACTGCAACTCGCCTTTTCAGTCAAATGGTCCAAACTGATCACCATGCTGTCCTCTTCATCCCTGCTGTCCTCCATTCTGTCACCCTGCTGTCCTCCATTCTGTCACCATGCTGTCCTCCATTCTGTCACCATGCTGTCCTCCATTCTGCGACCACCGTCCTACTGGAAAAGAGAGAGAAAGAAACCCGCCGGTGAGCCGGCGACTGGTAGTACACGAATATGGACAAAGAAAAACAACCAAAACACAACAAGAAAAAGAAATTAACCCAATGCCTCCCCCGCGCAACCGAATCGAACTGAACGCGACTGTCCAGTAGCCGGCGACTGGTAGTACACGAATATGGACAAAGAAAAACAACCAAAACACAACAAGAAAAAGAAATTAACCCAATGCCTCCCCCGCGCAACCGAATCGAACTGAACGCGACTGTCCAGTAGCCGGCGTCTGGTAGTACACGAATATGGACAAAGAAAAACAACCAAAACACAACAAGAAAAAGAAATTAACCCAATGCCTCCCCCGCGCAACCGAATCGAACTGAACGCGACTGTCCAGTAGCCGGCGACTGGTAGTACACGAATATGGACAAAGAAAAACAAACAAAACACAACAAGAAAAAGAAATTAACCCAATGCCTCCCCCGCGCAACCGAATCGAACTGAACGCGACTGTCCAGTAGCCGGCGACTGGTAGTACACGAATATGGACAAAGAAAAACAAACAAAACACAACAAGAAAAAGAAATTAACCCAATGCCTCCCCCGCGCAACCGAATCGAACTGAACGCGACTGTCCAGTAGCCGGCGACTGGTAGTACACGAATATGGACAAAGAAAAACAAACAAAACACAACAAGAAAAAGAAATTAACCCAATGCCTCCCCCGCGCAACCGAATCGAACTTAACGCGACTGTCCAGTAGCCGGCGACTGGTAGTACACGAATATGGACAAAGAAAAACAAACAAAACACAACAAGAAAAAGAAATTAACCCAATGCCTCCCCCGCGCAACCGAATCGAACTGAACGCGACTGAACAGTAGCCGGCGACTGGTAGTACACGAATATGGACAAAGAAAAACAAACAAAACACAACAAGAAAAAGAAATTAACCCAATGTCTTCCCCGCGCAACCGAATCGAACTGAACGCGACTGTCCAGTAGCCGGCGACTGGTAGTACACGAATATGGACAAAGAAAAACAAACAAAACACAACAAGAAAAAGAAATTAACCCAATGCCTCCCCCGCGCAACCGAATCGAACTGAACGCGACTGTCCAGTAGCCGGCGACTGGTAGTACACGAATATGGACAAAGAAAAACAAACAAAACACAACAAGAAAAAGAAATTAACCCAATGCCTCCCCCGCGCAACCGAATCGAACTGAACGCGACTGTCCAGTAGCCGGCGACTGGTAGTACACGAATATGGACAAAGAAAAACAAACAAAACACAACAAGAAAAAGAAATTAACCCAATGCCTCCCCCGCGCAACCGAATCGAACTGAACGCGACTGTCTAGTAGCCGGCGACTGGTAGTACACGAATATGGACAAAGAAAAACAAACAAAACACAACAAGAAAAAGAAATTAACCCAATGCCTCTCCCGCGCAACCGAATCGAACTGAACGCGACTGTCCAGTAGCCGGCGACTGGTAGTACACGAATATAGACAAAGAAAAACAAACAAAACACAACAAGAAAAAGAAATTAACCCAATGCCTCTCCCGCGCAACCGAATCGAACTGAACGCGACTGTCCAGTAGCCGGCGACTGGTAGTACACGAATATAGACAAAGAAAAACAAACAAAACACAACAAGAAAAAGAAATTAACCCAATGCCTCCCCCGCGCAACCGAATCGAACTGAACGCGACTGTCCAGTAGCCGGCGACTGGTAGTACACGAATATGGACAAAGAAAAACAAACAAAACACAACAAGAAAAAGAAATTAACCCAATGCCTCCCCCGCGCAACCGAATCGAACTGAAAGCGACTGTCCAGTAGCCGGCGACTGGTAGTACACGAATATGGACAAAGAAAAACAAACAAAACACAACAAGAAAAAGAAATTAACCCAATGCCTCCCCCGCGCAACCTAATCGAACTGAACGCGACTGTCCAGTAGCCGGCGACTGGTAGTACACGAATATGGACAAAGAAAAACAAACAAAACACAACAAGAAAAAGAAATTAACCCAATGCCTCCCCCGCGCAACCGAATCGAACTGAACGCGACTGTCCAGTAGCCGGCGACTGGTAGTACACGAATATGGACAAAGAAAAACAAACAAAACACAACAAGAAAAACAAATTAACCCAATGCCTCCCCCGCGCAACCGAATCGAACTGAACGCGACTGTCCAGTAGCCGGCGACTGGTAGTACACGAATATGGACAAAGAAAAACAAACAAAACACAACAAGAAAAAGAAATTAACCCAATGCCTCCCCCGCGCAACCGAATCGAACTGAACGCGACTGTCCAGTAGCCGGCGACTGGTAGTACACGAATATGGACAAAGAAAAACAACCAAAACACAACAAGAAAAAGAAATTAACCCAATGCCTCCCCCGCGCAACCGAATCGAACTGAACGCGACTGTCCAGTAGCCGGCGACTGGTAGTACACGAATATGGACAAAGAAAAACAACCAAAACACAACAAGGAAAAGAAATTAACCCAATGCCTCCCCCGCGCAACCGAATCGAACTGAACGCGACTGTCCAGTAGCCGGCGACTGGTAGTACACGAATATGGACAAAGAAAAACAAACAAAACACAACAAGAAAAAGAAATTAACCCAATGCCTCCCCCGCGCAACCGAATCGAACTGAACGCGACTGTCCAGTAGCCGGCGACTGGTAGTACACGAATATGGACAAAGAAAAACAAACAAAACACAACAAGAAAAACAAATTAACCCAATGCCTCCCCCGCGCAACCGAATCGAACTGAACGCGACTGTCCAGTAGCCGGCGACTGGTAGTACACGAATATGGACAAAGAAAAACAACCAAAACACAACAAGAAAAAGAAATTAACCCAATGCCTCCCCCGCGCAACCGAATCGAACTGAACGCGACTGTCCAGTAGCCGGCGACTGGTAGTACACGAATATGGACAAAGAAAAACAAACAAAACACAACAAGAAAAAGAAATTAACCCAATGCCTCCCCCGCGCAACCGAATCGAACTGAACGCGACTGTCCAGTAGCCGGCGACTGGTAGTACACGAATATGGACAAAGAAAAACAACCAAAACACAACAAGAAAAAGAAATTAACCCAATGCCTCCCCCGCGCAACCGAATCGAACTGAACGCGACTGTCCAGTAGCCGGCGACTGGTAGTACACGAATATGGACAAAGAAAAACAACCAAAACACAACAAGAAAAAGAAATTAACCCAATGCCTCCCCCGCGCAACCGAATCGAACTGAACGCGACTGTCCAGTAGCCGGCGACTGGTAGTACACGAATATGGACAAAGAAAAACAACCAAAACACAACAAGAAAAAGAAATTAACCCAATGCCTCCCCCGCGCAACCGAATCGAACTGAACGCGACTGTCCAGTAGCCGGCGACTGGTAGTACACGAATATGGACAAAGAAAAACAAACAAAACACAACAAGAAAAAGAAATTAACCCAATGCCTCCCCCGCGCAACCGAATCGAACTGAACGCGACTGTCCAGTAGCCGGCGACTGGTAGTACACGAATATGGACAAAGAAAAACAAACAAAACACAACAAGAAAAAGAAATTAACCCAATGCCTCCCCCGCGCAACCGAATCGAACTGAACGCGACTGTCCAGTAGCCGGCGACTGGTAGTACACGAATATGGACAAAGAAAAACAAACAAAACACAACAAGAAAAAGAAATTAACCCAATGCCTCCCCCGCGCAACCGAATCGAACTGAACGCGACTGTCCAGTAGCCGGCGACTGGTAGTACACGAATATGGACAAAGAAAAACAACCAAAACACAACAAGAAAAACAAATTAACCCAATGCCTCCCCCGCGCAACCGAATCGAACTGAACGCGACTGTCCAGTAGCCGGCGACTGGTAGTACACGAATATGGACAAAGAAAAACAACCAAAACACAACAAGAAAAAGAAATTAACCCAATGCCTCCCCCGCGCAACCGAATCGAACTGAACGCGACTGTCCAGTAGCCGGCGACTGGTAGTACACGAATATGGACAAAGAAAAACAACCAAAACACAACAAGAAAAAGAAATTAACCCAATGCCTCCCCCGCGCAACCGAATCGAACTGAACGCGACTGTCCAGTAGCCGGCGACTGGTAGTACACGAATATGGACAAAGAAAAACAAACAAAACACAACAAGAAAAAGAAATTAACCCAATGCCTCCCCCGCGCAACCGAATCGAACTGAACGCGACTGTCCAGTAGCCGGCGACTGGTAGTACACGAATATGGACAAAGAAAAACAAACAAAACACAACAAGAAAAAGAAATTAACCCAATGCCTCCCCCGCGCAACCGAATCGAACTGAACGCGACTGTCCAGTAGCCGGCGACTGGTAGTACACGAATATGGACAAAGAAAAACAAACAAAACACAACAAGAAAAAGAAATTAACCCAATGCCTCCCCCGCGCAACCGAATCGAACTGAACGCGACTGTCCAGTAGCCGGCGACTGGTAGTACACGAATATGGACAAAGAAAAACAAACAAAACACAACAAGAAAAACAAATTAACCCAATGCCTCCCCCGCGCAACCGAATCGAACTGAACGCGACTGTCCAGTAGCCGGCGACTGGTAGTACACGAATATGGACAAAGAAAAACAACCAAAACACAACAAGAAAAAGAAATTAACCCAATGCCTCCCCCGCGCAACCGAATCGAACTGAACGCGACTGTCCAGTAGCCGGCGACTGGTAGTACACGAATATGGACAAAGAAAAACAAACAAAACACAACAAGAAAAACAAATTAACCCAATGCCTCCCCCGCGCAACCGAATCGAACTGAACGCGACTGTCCAGTAGCCGGCGACTGGTAGTACACGAATATGGACAAAGAAAAACAAACAAAACACAACAAGAAAAAGAAATTAACCCAATGCCTCCCCCGCGCAACCGAATCGAACTGAACGCGACTATCCAGTAGCCTGCGACTGGTAGTACACGAATATGGACAAAGAAAAACAACCAAAACACAACAAGAAAAAGAAATTAACCCAATGCCTCCCCCGCGCAACCGAATCGAACTGAACGCGACTGTCCAGTAGCCGGCGACTGGTAGTACACGAATATGGACAAAGAAAAACAAACAAAACACAACAAGAAAAACAAATTAACCCAATGCCTCCCCCGCGCAACCGAATCGAACTGAACGCGACTGTCCAGTAGCCGGCGACTGGTAGTACACGAATATGGACAAAGAAAAACAACCAAAACACAACAAGAAAAAGAAATTAACCCAATGCCTCCCCCGCGCAACCGAATCGAACTGAACGCGACTGTCCAGTAGCCGGCGACTGGTAGTACACGAATATGGACAAAGAAAAACAAACAAAACACAACAAGAAAAAGAAATTAACCCAATGCCTCCCCCGCGCAACCGAATCGAACTGAACGCGACTGTCCAGTAGCCGGCGACTGGTAGTACACGAATATGGACAAAGAAAAACAAACAAAACACAACAAGAAAAAGAAATTAACCCAATGCCTCCCCCGCGCAACCGAATCGAACTGAACGCGACTGTCCAGTAGCCGGCGACTGGTAGTACACGAATATGGACAAAGAAAAACAAACAAAACACAACAAGAAAAAGAAATTAACCCAATGCCTCCCCCGCGCAACCGAATCGAACTGAACGCGACTGTCCAGTAGCCGGCGACTGGTAGTACACGAATATGGACAAAGAAAAACAAACAAAACACAACAAGAAAAAGAAATTAACCCAATGCCTCCCCCGCGCAACCGAATCGAACTGAACGCGACTGTCCAGTAGCCGGCGACTGGTAGTACACGAATATGGACAAAGAAAACAAACAAAACACAACAAGAAAAAGAAATTAACCCAATGCCTCCCCCGCGCAACCGAATCGAACTGAACGCGACTGTCCAGTAGCCGGCGACTGGTAGTACACGAATATGGACAAAGAAAAACAAACAAAACACAACAAGAAAAACAAATTAACCCAATGCCTCCCCCGCGCAACCGAATCGAACTGAACGCGACTGTCCAGTAGCCGGCGACTGGTAGTACACGAATATGGACAAAGAAAAACAACCAAAACACAACAAGAAAAAGAAATTAACCCAATGCCTCCCCCGCGCAACCGAACCGAACTGAACGCGACTGTCCAGTAGCCGGCGACTGGTAGTACACGAATATGGACAAAGAAAAACAAACAAAACACAACAAGAAAAAGAAATTAACCCAATGCCTCCCCCGCGCAACCGAATCGAACTGAACGCGACTGTCCAGTAGCTGGCGACTGGTAGTACACGAATATGGACAAAGAAAAACAACCAAAACACAACAAGAAAAAGAAATTAACCCAATGCCTCCCCCGCGCAACCGAATCGAACTGAACGCGACTGTCCAGTAGCCGGCGACTGGTAGTACACGAATATGGACAAAGAAAAACAAACAAAACACAACAAGAAAAAGAAATTAACCCAATGCCTCCCCCGCGCAACCGAATCGAACTGAACGCGACTGTCCAGTAGCTGGCGACTGGTAGTACACGAATATGGACAAAGAAAAACAACCAAAACACAACAAGAAAAAGAAATTAACCCAATGCCTCCCCCGCGCAACCGAATCGAACTGAACGCGACTGTCCAGTAGCCGGCGACTGGTAGTACACGAATATGGACAAAGAAAAACAAACAAAACACAACAAGAAAAACAAATTAACCCAATGCCTCCCCCGCGCAACCGAATCGAACTGAACGCGACTGTCCAGTAGCCGGCGACTGGTAGTACACGAATATGGACAAAGAAAAACAAACAAAACACAACAAGAAAAAGAAATTAACCCAATGCCTCCCCCGCGCAACCGAATCGAACTGAACGCGACTGTCCAGTAGCCGGCGACTGGTAGTACACGAATATGGACAAAGAAAAACAAACAAAACACAACAAGAAAAAGAAATTAACCCAATGCCTCCCCCGCGCAACCGAATCTAACTGAACGCGACTGTCCAGTAGCCGGCGACTGGTAGTACACGAATATGGACAAAGAAAAACAAACAAAACACAACAAGAAAAAGAAATTAACCCAATGCCTCCCCCGCGCAACCGAATCGAACTGAACGCGACTGTCCAGTAGCCGGCGACTGGTAGTACACGAATATGGACAAAGAAAAACAAACAAAACACAACAAGAAAAACAAATTAACCCAATGCCTCCCCCGCGCAACCGAATCGATCTGAACGCGACTGTCCAGTAGCCGGCGACTGGTAGTACACGAATATGGACAAAGAAAAACAAACAAAACACAACAAGAAAAAGAAATTAACCCAATGCCTCCCCCGCGCAACCGAATCGAACTGAACGCGACTGTCCAGTAGCCGGCGACTGGTAGTACACGAATATGGACAAAGAAAAACAAACAAAACACAACAAGAAAAAGAAATTAACCCAATGCCTCCCCCGCGCAACCGAATCGAACTGAACGCGACTGTCCAGTAGCCGGCGACTGGTAGTACACGAATATGGACAAAGAAAAACAAACAAAACACAACAAGAAAAAGAAATTAACCCAATGCCTCCCCCGCGCAACCGAATCGAACTGAACGCGACTGTCCAGTAGCCGGCGACTGGTAGTACACGAATATGGACAAAGAAAAACAAACAAAACACAACAAGAAAAACAAATTAACCCAATGCCTCCCCCGCGCAACCGAATCGAACTGAACGCGACTGTCCAGTAGCCGGCGACTGGTAGTACACGAATATGGACAAAGAAAAACAAACAAAACACAACAAGAAAAAGAAATTAACCCAATGCCTCCCCCGCGCAACCGAATCGAACTGAACGCGACTGTCCAGTAGCCGGCGACTGGTAGTACACGAATATGGACAAAGAAAAACAAACAAAACACAACAAGAAAAACAAATTAACCCAATGCCTCCCCCGCGCAACCGAATCGAACTGAACGCGACTGTCCAGTAGCCGGCGACTGGTAGTACACGAATATGGACAAAGAAAAACAAACAAAACACAACAAGAAAAAGAAATTAACCCAATGCCTCCCCCGCGCAACCGAATCGAACTGAACGCGACTGTCCAGTAGCCGGCGACTGGTAGTACACGAATATGGACAAAGAAAAACAAACAAAACACAACAAGAAAAAGAAATTAACCCAATGCCTCCCCCGCGCAACCGAATCGAACTGAACGCGACTGTCCAGTAGCCGGCGACTGGTAGTACACGAATATGGACAAAGAAAAACAAACAAAACACAACAAGAAAAAGAAATTAACCCAATGCCTCCCCCGCGCAACCGAATCGAACTGAACGCGACTGTCCAGTAGCCGGCGACTGGTAGTACACGAATATGGACAAAGAAAAACAAACAAAACACAACAAGAAAAAGAAATTAACCCAATGCCTCCCCCGCGCAACCGAATCGAACTGAACGCGACTGTCCAGTAGCCGGCGACTGGTAGTACACGAATATGGACAAAGAAAAACAAACAAAACACAACAAGAAAAAGAAATTAACCCAATGCCTCCCCCGCGCAACCGAATCGAACTGAACGCGACTGTCCAGTAGCCGGCGACTGGTAGTACACGAATATGGACAAAGAAAAACAAACAAAACACAACAAGAAAAAGAAATTAACCCAATGCCTCCCCCGCGCAACCGAATCGAACTGAACGCGACTGTCCAGTAGCCGGCGACTGGTAGTACACGAATATGGACAAAGAAAAACAAACAAAACACAACAAGAAAAAGAAATTAACCCAATGCCTCCCCCGCGCAACCGAATCGAACTGAACGCGACTGTCCAGTAGCCGGCGACTGGTAGTACACGAATATGGACAAAGAAAAACAAACAAAACACAACAAGAAAAAGAAATTAACCCAATGCCTCCCCCGCGCAACCGAATCGAACTGAACGCGACTGTCCAGTAGCCGGCGACTGGTAGTACACGAATATGGACAAAGAAAAACAAACAAAACACAACAAGAAAAAGAAATTAACCCAATGCCTCCCCCGCGCAACCGAATCGAACTGAACGCGACTGTCCAGTAGCCGGCGACTGGTAGTACACGAATATGGACAAAGAAAAACAAACAAAACACAACAAGAAAAAGAAATTAACCCAATGCCTCCCCCGCGCAACCGAATCGAACTGAACGCGACTGTCCAGTAGCCGGCGACTGGTAGTACACGAATATGGACAAAGAAAAACAAACAAAACACAACAAGAAAAAGAAATTAACCCAATGCCTCCCCCGCGCAACCGAATCGAACTGAACGCGACTGTCCAGTAGCCGGCGACTGGTAGTACACGAATATGGACAAAGAAAAACAAACAAAACACAACAAGAAAAAGAAATTAACCCAATGCCTCCCCCGCGCAACCGAATCGAACTGAACGCGACTGTCCAGTAGCCGGCGACTGGTAGTACACGAATATGGACAAAGAAAAACAAACAAAACACAACAAGAAAAAGAAATTAACCCAATGCCTCCCCCGCGCAACCGAATCGAACTGAACGCGACTGTCCAGTAGCCGGCGACTGGTAGTACACGAATATGGACAAAGAAAAACAAACAAAACACAACTAGAAAAAGAAATTAACCCAATGCCTCCCCCGCGCAACCGAATCGAACTGAACGCGACTGTCCAGTAGCCGGCGACTGGTAGTACACGAATATGGACAAAGAAAAACAAACAAAACACAACAAGAAAAAGAAATTAACCCAATGCCTCCCCCGCGCAACCGAACCGAACTGAACTCGACTGTCCAGTAGCCGGCGACTGGTAGTACACGAATATGGACAAAGAAAAACAAACAAAACACAACAAGAAAAAGAAATTAACCCAATGCCTCCCCCGCGCAACCGAATCGAACTGAACGCGACTGTCCAGTAGCCGGCGACTGGTAGTACACGAATATGGACAAAGAAAAACAACCAAAACACAACAAGAAAAAGAAATTAACCCAATGCCTCCCCCGCGCAACCGAATCGAACTGAACGCGACTGTCCAGTAGCCGGCGACTGGTAGTACACGAATATGGACAAAGAAAAACAAACAAAACACAACAAGAAAAAGAAATTAACCCAATGCCTCCCCCGCGCAACCGAATCGAACTGAACGCGACTGTCCAGTAGCCGGCGACTGGTAGTACACGAATATGGACAAAGAAAAACAAACAAAACACAACAAGAAAAACAAATTAACCCAATGCCTCCACCGCGCAACCGAATCGAACTGAACGCGACTGTCCAGTAGCCGGCGACTGGTAGTACACGAATATGGACAAAGAAAAACAAACAAAACACAACAAGAAAAACAAATTAACCCAATGCCTCCCCCGCGCAACCGAATCGAACTGAACGCGACTGTCCAGTAGCCGGCGACTGGTAGTACACGAATATGGACAAAGAAAAACAAACAAAACACAACAAGAAAAAGAAATTAACCCAATGCCTCCCCCGCGCAACCGAATCGAACTGAACGCGACTGTCCAGTAGCCGGCGACTGGTAGTACACGAATATGGACAAAGAAAAACAAACAAAACACAACAAGAAAAAGAAATTAACCCAATGCCTCCCCCGCGCAACCGAATCGAACTGAACGCGACTGTCCAGTAGCCGGCGACTGGTAGTACACGAATATGGACAAAGAAAAACAAACAAAACACAACAAGAAAAAGAAATTAACCCAATGCCTCCCCCGCGCAACCGAATCGAACTGAACGCGACTGTCCAGTAGCCGGCGACTGGTAGTACACGAATATGGACAAAGAAAACAAACAAAACACAACAAGAAAAAGAAATTAACCCAATGCCTCCCCCGCGCAACCGAATCGAACTGAACGCGACTGTCCAGTAGCCGGCGACTGGTAGTACACGAATATGGACAAAGAAAAACAAACAAAACACAACAAGAAAAACAAATTAACCCAATGCCTCCCCCGCGCAACCGAATCGAACTGAACGCGACTGTCCAGTAGCCGGCGACTGGTAGTACACGAATATGGACAAAGAAAAACAACCAAAACACAACAAGAAAAAGAAATTAACCCAATGCCTCCCCCGCGCAACCGAACCGAACTGAACGCGACTGTCCAGTAGCCGGCGACTGGTAGTACACGAATATGGACAAAGAAAAACAAACAAAACACAACAAGAAAAAGAAATTAACCCAATGCCTCCCCCGCGCAACCGAATCGAACTGAACGCGACTGTCCAGTAGCTGGCGACTGGTAGTACACGAATATGGACAAAGAAAAACAACCAAAACACAACAAGAAAAAGAAATTAACCCAATGCCTCCCCCGCGCAACCGAATCGAACTGAACGCGACTGTCCAGTAGCCGGCGACTGGTAGTACACGAATATGGACAAAGAAAAACAAACAAAACACAACAAGAAAAAGAAATTAACCCAATGCCTCCCCCGCGCAACCGAATCGAACTGAACGCGACTGTCCAGTAGCTGGCGACTGGTAGTACACGAATATGGACAAAGAAAAACAACCAAAACACAACAAGAAAAAGAAATTAACCCAATGCCTCCCCCGCGCAACCGAATCGAACTGAACGCGACTGTCCAGTAGCCGGCGACTGGTAGTACACGAATATGGACAAAGAAAAACAAACAAAACACAACAAGAAAAACAAATTAACCCAATGCCTCCCCCGCGCAACCGAATCGAACTGAACGCGACTGTCCAGTAGCCGGCGACTGGTAGTACACGAATATGGACAAAGAAAAACAAACAAAACACAACAAGAAAAAGAAATTAACCCAATGCCTCCCCCGCGCAACCGAATCGAACTGAACGCGACTGTCCAGTAGCCGGCGACTGGTAGTACACGAATATGGACAAAGAAAAACAAACAAAACACAACAAGAAAAAGAAATTAACCCAATGCCTCCCCCGCGCAACCGAATCTAACTGAACGCGACTGTCCAGTAGCCGGCGACTGGTAGTACACGAATATGGACAAAGAAAAACAAACAAAACACAACAAGAAAAAGAAATTAACCCAATGCCTCCCCCGCGCAACCGAATCGAACTGAACGCGACTGTCCAGTAGCCGGCGACTGGTAGTACACGAATATGGACAAAGAAAAACAAACAAAACACAACAAGAAAAACAAATTAACCCAATGCCTCCCCCGCGCAACCGAATCGATCTGAACGCGACTGTCCAGTAGCCGGCGACTGGTAGTACACGAATATGGACAAAGAAAAACAAACAAAACACAACAAGAAAAAGAAATTAACCCAATGCCTCCCCCGCGCAACCGAATCGAACTGAACGCGACTGTCCAGTAGCCGGCGACTGGTAGTACACGAATATGGACAAAGAAAAACAAACAAAACACAACAAGAAAAAGAAATTAACCCAATGCCTCCCCCGCGCAACCGAATCGAACTGAACGCGACTGTCCAGTAGCCGGCGACTGGTAGTACACGAATATGGACAAAGAAAAACAAACAAAACACAACAAGAAAAAGAAATTAACCCAATGCCTCCCCCGCGCAACCGAATCGAACTGAACGCGACTGTCCAGTAGCCGGCGACTGGTAGTACACGAATATGGACAAAGAAAAACAAACAAAACACAACAAGAAAAACAAATTAACCCAATGCCTCCCCCGCGCAACCGAATCGAACTGAACGCGACTGTCCAGTAGCCGGCGACTGGTAGTACACGAATATGGACAAAGAAAAACAACCAAAACACAACAAGAAAAAGAAATTAACCCAATGCCTCCCCCGCGCAACCGAATCGAACTGAACGCGACTGTCTAGTAGCCGGCGACTGGTAGTACACGAATATGGACAAAGAAAAACAAACAAAACACAACAAGAAAAAGAAATTAACCCAATGCCTCCCCCGCGCAACCGAACCGAACTGAACGCGACTGTCCAGTAGCCGGCGACTGGTAGTACACGAATATGGACAAAGAAAAACAAACAAAACACAACAAGAAAAAGAAATTAACCCAATGCCTCCCCCGCGCAACCGAATCGAACTGAACGCGACTGTCCAGTAGCTGGCGACTGGTAGTACACGAATATGGACAAAGAAAAACAACCAAAACACAACAAGAAAAAGAAATTAACCCAATGCCTCCCCCGCGCAACCGAATCGAACTGAACGCGACTGTCCAGTAGCCGGCGACTGGTAGTACACGAATATGGACAAAGAAAAACAAACAAAACACAACAAGAAAAAGAAATTAACCCAATGCATCCCCCGCGCAACCGAATCGAACTGAACGCGACTGTCCAGTAGCCGGCGACTGGTAGTACACGAATATGGACAAAGAAAAACAAACAAAACACAACAAGAAAAACAAATTAACCCAATGCCTCCCCCGCGCAACCGAATCGAACTGAACGCGACTGTCCAGTAGCCGGCGACTGGTAGTACACGAATATGGACAAAGAAAAACAAACAAAACACAACAAGAAAAACAAATTAACCCAATGCCTCCCCCGCGCAACCGAATCGAACTGAACGCGACTGTCCAGTAGCCGGCGACTGGTAGTACACGAATATGGACAAAGAAAAACAAACAAAACACAACAAGAAAAACAAATTAACCCAATGCCTCCCCCGCGCAACCGAATCGAACTGAACGCGACTGTCCAGTAGCCGGCGACTGGTAGTACACGAATATGGACAAAGAAAAACAAACAAAACACAACAAGAAAAAGAAATTAACCCAATGCCTCCCCCGCGCAACCGAATCGAACTGAACGCGACTGTCCAGTAGCCGGCGACTGGTAGTACACGAATATGGACAAAGAAAAACAAACAAAACACAACAAGAAAAAGAAATTAACCCAATGCCTCCCCCGCGCAACCGAATCGAACTGAACGCGACTGTCCAGTAGCCGGCGACTGGTAGTACACGAATATGGACAAAGAAAACAAACAAAACACAACAAGAAAAAGAAATTAACCCAATGCCTCCCCCGCGCAACCGAATCGAACTGAACGCGACTGTCCAGTAGCCGGCGACTGGTAGTACACGAATATGGACAAAGAAAAACAAACAAAACACAACAAGAAAAACAAATTAACCCAATGCCTCCCCCGCGCAACCGAATCGAACTGAACGCGACTGTCCAGTAGCCGGCGACTGGTAGTACACGAATATGGACAAAGAAAAACAACCAAAACACAACAAGAAAAAGAAATTAACCCAATGCCTCCCCCGCGCAACCGAATCGAACTGAACGCGACTGTCCAGTAGCCGGCGACTGGTAGTACACGAATATGGACAAAGAAAAACAAACAAAACACAACAAGAAAAAGAAATTAACCCAATGCCTCCCCCGCGCAACCGAACCGAACTGAACGCGACTGTCCAGTAGCCGGCGACTGGTAGTACACGAATATGGACAAAGAAAAACAAACAAAACACAACAAGAAAAAGAAATTAACCCAATGCCTCCCCCGCGCAACCGAATCGAACTGAACGCGACTGTCCAGTAGCCGGCGACTGGTAGTACACGAATATGGACAAAGAAAAACAACCAAAACACAACAAGAAAAAGAAATTAACCCAATGCCTCCCCCGCGCAACCGAATCGAACTGAACGCGACTGTCCAGTAGCCGGCGACTGGTAGTACACGAATATGGACAAAGAAAAACAAACAAAACACAACAAGAAAAAGAAATTAACCCAATGCCTCCCCCGCGCAACCGAATCGAACTGAACGCGACTGTCCAGTAGCCGGCGACTGGTAGTACACGAATATGGACAAAGAAAAACAAACAAAACACAACAAGAAAAACAAATTAACCCAATGCCTCCCCCGCGCAACCGAATCGAACTGAACGCGACTGTCCAGTAGCCGGCGACTGGTAGTACACGAATATGGACAAAGAAAAACAAACAAAACACAACAAGAAAAACAAATTAACCCAATGCCTCCCCCGCGCAACCGAATCGAACTGAACGCGACTGTCCAGTAGCCGGCGACTGGTAGTACACGAATATGGACAAAGAAAAACAAACAAAACACAACACAACAAGAAAAACAAATTAACCCAATGCCTCCCCCGCGCAACCGAATCGAACTGAACGCGACTGTCCAGTAGCCAGCCTGCAGACTGGCAATAAATCCCCAACGAAAAAATTCCGAGAAAGACTGCAACTCGCCTTTTCAGTCAAATGGTCCAAACTGATCACCATGCTGTCCTCTTCATCCCTGCTGTCCTCCATTCTGTCACCCTGCTGTCCTCCATTCTGTCACCATGCTGTCCTCCATTCTGTCACCATGCTGTCCTCCATTCTGCGACCACCGTCCTACTGGAAAAGAGAGAGAAAGAAACCCGCCGGTGAGCCGGCGACTGGTAGTACACGAATATGGACAAAGAAAAACAACCAAAACACAACAAGAAAAAGAAATTAACCCAATGCCTCCCCCGCGCAACCGAATCGAACTGAACGCGACTGTCCAGTAGCCGGCGACTGGTAGTACACGAATATGGACAAAGAAAAACAACCAAAACACAACAAGAAAAAGAAATTAACCCAATGCCTCCCCCGCGCAACCGAATCGAACTGAACGCGACTGTCCAGTAGCCGGCGACTGGTAGTACACGAATATGGACAAAGAAAAACAACCAAAACACAACAAGAAAAAGAAATTAACCCAATGCCTCCCCCGCGCAACCGAATCGAACTGAACGCGACTGTCCAGTAGCCGGCGACTGGTAGTACACGAATATGGACAAAGAAAAACAACCAAAACACAACAAGAAAAAGAAATTAACCCAATGCCTCCCCCGCGCAACCGAATCGAACTGAACGCGACTGTCCAGTAGCCGGCGACTGGTAGTACACGAATATGGACAAAGAAAAACAACCAAAACACAACAAGAAAAAGAAATTAACCCAATGCCTCCCCCGCGCAACCGAATCGAACTGAACGCGACTGTCCAGTAGCCGGCGACTGGTAGTACACGAATATGGACAAAGAAAAACAAACAAAACACAACAAGAAAAAGAAATTAACCCAATGCCTCCCCCGCGCAACCGAATCGAACTGAACGCGACTGTCCAGTAGCCGGCGACTGGTAGTACACGAATATGGACAAAGAAAAACAAACAAAACACAACAAGAAAAAGAAATTAACCCAATGCCTCCCCCGCGCAACCGAATCGAACTGAACGCGACTGTCCAGTAGCCGGCGACTGGTAGTACACGAATATGGACAAAGAAAAACAAACAAAACACAACAAGAAAAAGAAATTAACCCAATGCCTCCCCCGCGCAACCGAATCGAACTGAACGCGACTGTCCAGTAGCCGGCGACTGGTAGTACACGAATATGGACAAAGAAAAACAACCAAAACACAACAAGAAAAAGAAATTAACCCAATGCCTCCCCCGCGCAACCGAATCGAACTGAACGCGACTGTCCAGTAGCCGGCGACTGGTAGTACACGAATATGGACAAAGAAAAACAAACAAAACACAACAAGAAAAAGAAATTAACCCAATGCCTCCCCCGCGCAACCGAACCGAACTGAACGCGACTGTCCAGTAGCCGGCGACTGGTAGTACACGAATATGGACAAAGAAAAACAACCAAAACACAACAAGAAAAAGAAATTAACCCAATGCCTCCCCCGCGCAACCGAATCGAACTGAACGCGACTGTCCAGTAGCCGGCGACTGGTAGTACACGAATATGGACAAAGAAAAACAACCAAAACACAACAAGAAAAAGAAATTAACCCAATGCCTCCCCCGCGCAACCGAATCGAACTGAACGCGACTGTCCAGTAGCCGGCGACTGGTAGTACACGAATATGGACAAAGAAAAACAAACAAAACACAACAAGAAAAAGAAATTAACCCAATGCCTCCCCCGCGCAACCGAATCGAACTGAACGCGACTGTCCAGTAGCCGGCGACTGGTAGTACACGAATATGGACAAAGAAAAACAAACAAAACACAACAAGAAAAAGAAATTAACCCAATGCCTCCCCCGCGCAACCGAATCGAACTGAACGCGACTGTCCAGTAGCCGGCGACTGGTAGTACACGAATATGGACAAAGAAAACAAACAAAACACAACAAGAAAAAGAAATTAACCCAATGCCTCCCCCGCGCAACCGAATCGAACTGAACGCGACTGTCCAGTAGCCGGCGACTGGTAGTACACGAATATGGACAAAGAAAAACAAACAAAACACAACAAGAAAAACAAATTAACCCAATGCCTCCCCCGCGCAACCGAATCGAACTGAACGCGACTGTCCAGTAGCCGGCGACTGGTAGTACACGAATATGGACAAAGAAAAACAACCAAAACACAACAAGAAAAAGAAATTAACCCAATGCCTCCCCCGCGCAACCGAATCGAACTGAACGCGACTGTCCAGTAGCCGGCGACTGGTAGTACACGAATATGGACAAAGAAAAACAAACAAAACACAACAAGAAAAACAAATTAACCCAATGCCTCCCCCGCGCAACCGAACCGAACTGAACGCGACTGTCCAGTAGCCGGCGACTGGTAGTACACGAATATGGACAAAGAAAAACAACCAAAACACAACAAGAAAAAAAAATTAACCCAATGCCTCCCCCGCGCAACCGAATCGAACTGAACGCGACTGTCCAGTAGCCGGCGACTGGTAGTACACGAATATGGACAAAGAAAAACAACCAAAACACAACAAGAAAAAGAAATTAACCCAATGCCTCCCCCGCGCAACCGAATCGAACTGAACGCGACTGTCCAGTAGCCGGCGACTGGTAGTACACGAATATGGACAAAGAAAAACAAACAAAACACAACAAGAAAAAGAAATTAACCCAATGCCTCCCCCGCGCAACCGAATCGAACTGAACGCGACTGTCCAGTAGCCGGCGACTGGTAGTACACGAATATGGACAAAGAAAAACAAACAAAACACAACAAGAAAAACAAATTAACCCAATGCCTCCCCCGCGCAACCGAATCGAACTGAACGCGACTGTCCAGTAGCCGGCGACTGGTAGTACACGAATATGGACAAAGAAAAACAAACAAAACACAACAAGAAAAAGAAATTAACCCAATGCCTCCCCCGCGCAACCGAATCGAACTGAACGCGACTGTCCAGTAGCCGGCGACTGGTAGTACACGAATATGGACAAAGAAAAACAAACAAAACACAACAAGAAAAAGAAATTAACCCAATGCCTCCCCCGCGCAACCGAATCGAACTGAACGCGACTGTCCAGTAGCCGGCGACTGGTAGTACACGAATATGGACAAAGAAAAACAAACAAAACACAACAAGAAAAGGAAATTAACCCAATGCCTCCCCGGCGCAACCGAACCGAACTGAACGCGACTGTCCAGTAGCCGGCGACTGGTAGTACACGAATATGGACAAAGAAAAACAACCAAAACACAACAAGAAAAAGAAATTAACCCAATGCCTCCCCCGCGCAACCGAATCGAACTGAACGCGACTGTCCAGTAGCCGGCGACTGGTAGTACACGAATATGGACAAAGAAAAACAAACAAAACACAACAAGAAAAAGAAATTAACCCAATGCCTCCCCCGCGCAACCGAATCGAACTGAACGCGACTGTCCAGTAGCCGGCGACTGGTAGTACACGAATATGGACAAAGAAAAACAAACAAAACACAACAAGAAAAAGAAATTAACCCAATGCCTCCCCCGCGCAACCGAATCGAACTGAACGCGACTGTCCAGTAGCCGGCGACTGGTAGTACACGAATATGGACAAAGAAAAACAACCAAAACACAACAAGAAAAAGAAATTAACCCAATGCCTCCCCCGCGCAACCGAATCGAACTGAACGCGACTGTCCAGTAGCCGGCGACTGGTAGTACACGAATATGGACAAAGAAAAACAAACAAAACACAACAAGAACAAGAAATTAACCCAATGCCTCCCCCGCGCAACCGAACCGAACTGAACGCGACTGTCCAGTAGCCGGCGACTGGTAGTACACGAATATGGACAAAGAAAAACAAACAAAACACAACAAGAAAAAGAAATTAACCCAATGCCTCCCCCGCGCAACCGAATCGAACTGAACGCGACTGTCCAGTAGCCGGCGACTGGTAGTACACGAATATGGACAAAGAAAAACAAACAAAACACAACAAGAAAAAGAAATTAACCCAATGCCTCCCCCGCGCAACCGAATCGAACTGAACGCGACTGTCCAGTAGCCGGCGACTGGTAGTACACGAATATGGACAAAGAAAAACTAACAAAACACAACAAGAAAAACAAATTAACCCAATGCCTCCCCCGCGCAACCGAATCGAACTGAACGCGACTGTCCAGTAGCCGGCGACTGGTAGTACACGAATATGGACAAAGAAAACAAACAAAACACAACAAGAAAAAGAAATTAACCCAATGCCTCCCCCGCGCAACCGAATCGAACTGAACGCGACTGTCCAGTAGCCGGCGACTGGTAGTACACGAATATGGACAAAGAAAAACAAACAAAACACAACAAGAAAAAGAAATTAACCCAATGCCTCCCCCGCGCAACCGAATCGAACTGAACGCGACTGTCCAGTAGCCGGCGACTGGTAGTACACGAATATGGACAAAGAAAAACAAACAAAACACAACAAGAAAAAGAAATTAACCCAATGCCTCCCCCGCGCAACCGAATCGAACTGAACGCGACTGTCCAGTAGCCGGCGACTGGTAGTACACGAATATGGACAAAGAAAAACAAACAAAACACAACAAGAAAAACAAATTAACCCAATGCCTCCCCCGCGCAACCGAATCGAACTGAACGCGACTGTCCAGTAGCCGGCGACTGGTAGTACACGAATATGGACAAAGAAAACAACCAAAACACAACAAGAAAAAGAAATTAACCCAATGCCTCCCCCGCGCAACCGAATCGAACTGAACGCGACTGTCCAGTAGCCGGCGACTGGTAGTACACGAATATGGACAAAGAAAAACAAACAAAACACAACAAGAAAAAGAAATTAACCCAATGCCTCCCCCGCGCAACCGAATCGAACTGAACGCGACTGTCCAGTAGCCGGCGACTGGTAGTACACGAATATGGACAAAGAAAAACAAACAAAACACAACAAGAAAAACAAATTAACCCAATGCCTCCCCCGCGCAACCGAATCGAACTGAACGCGACTGTCCAGTAGCCGGCGACTGGTAGTACACGAATATGGACAAAGAAAAACAACCAAAACACAACAAGAAAAAGAAATTAACCCAATGCCTCCCCCGCGCAACCGAATCGAACTGAACGCGACTGTCCAGTAGCCGGCGACTGGTAGTACACGAATATGGACAAAGAAAAACAAACAAAACACAACAAGAAAAAGAAATTAACCCAATGCCTCCCCCGCGCAACCGAACCGAACTGAACGCGACTGTCCAGTAGCCGGCGACTGGTAGTACACGAATATGGACAAAGAAAAACAACCAAAACACAACAAGAAAAAGAAATTAACCCAATGCCTCCCCCACGCAACCGAATCGAACTGAACGCGACTGTCCAGTAGCCGGCGACTGGTAGTACACGAATATGGACAAAGAAAAACAACCAAAACACAACAAGAAAAAGAAATTAACCCAATGCCTCCCCCGCGCAACCGAATCGAACTGAACGCGACTGTCCAGTAGCCGGCGACTGGTAGTACACGAATATGGACAAAGAAAAACAAACAAAACACAACAAGAAAAAGAAATTAACCCAATGCCTCCCCCGCGCAACCGAATCGAACTGAACGCGACTGTCCAGTAGCCGGCGACTGGTAGTACACGAATATGGACAAAGAAAAACAAACAAAACACAACAAGAAAAAGAAATTAACCCAATGCCTCCCCCGCGCAACCGAATCGAACTGAACGCGACTGTCCAGTAGCCGGCGACTGGTAGTACACGAATATGGACAAAGAAAAACAACCAAAACACAACAAGAAAAAGAAATTAACCCAATGCCTCCCCCGCGCAACCGAATCGAACTGAACGCGACTGTCCAGTAGCCGGCGACTGGTAGTACACGAATATGGACAAAGAAAAACAAACAAAACACAACAAGAAAAAGAAATTAACCCAATGCCTCCCCCGCGCAACCGAACCGAACTGAACGCGACTGTCCAGTAGCCGGCGACTGGTAGTACACGAATATGGACAAAGAAAAACAAACAAAACACAACAAGAAAAAGAAATTAACCCAATGCCTCCCCCGCGCAACCGAATCGAACTGAACGCGACTGTCCAGTAGCCGGCGACTGGTAGTACACGAATATGGACAAAGAAAAACAAACAAAACACAACAAGAAAAACAAATTAACCCAATGCCTCCCCCGCGCAACCGAATCGAACTGAACGCGACTGTCCAGTAGCCGGCGACTGGTAGTACACGAATATGGACAAAGAAAAACAAACAAAACACAACAAGAAAAACAAATTAACCCAATGCCTCCCCCGCGCAACCGAATCGAACTGAACGCGACTGTCCAGTAGCCGGCGACTGGTAGTACACGAATATGGACAAAGAAAAACAAACAAAACACAACAAGAAAAAGAAATTAACCCAATGCCTCCCCCGCGCAACCGAACCGAACTGAACGCGACTGTCCAGTAGCCGGCGACTGGTAGTACAAGAATATGGACAAAGAAAAACAAACAAAACACAACAAGAAAAAGAAATTAACCCAATGCCTCCCCCGCGCAACCGAATCGAACTGAACGCGACTGTCCAGTAGCCGGCGACTGGTAGTACACGAATATGGACAAAGAAAAACAAACAAAACACAACAAGAAAAAGAAATTAACCCAATGCCTCCCCCGCGCAACCGAATCGAACTGAACGCGACTGTCCAGTAGCCGGCGACTGGTAGTACACGAATATGGACAAAGAAAAACAAACAAAACACAACAAGAAAAACAAATTAACCCAATGCCTCCCCCGCGCAACCGAATCGAACTGAACGCGACTGTCCAGTAGCCGGCGACTGGTAGTACACGAATATGGACAAAGAAAAACAAACAAAACACAACAAGAAAAAGAAATTAACCCAATGCCTCCCCCGCGCAACCGAATCGAACTGAACGCGACTGTCCAGTAGCCGGCGACTGGTAGTACACGAATATGGACAAAGAAAAACAAACACAACACAACAAGAAAAACAAATTAACCCAATCCCTCCCCCGCGCAACCGAATCGAACTGAACGCGACTGTCCAGTAGCCGGCGACTGGTAGTACACGAATATGGACAAAGAAAAACAAACAAAACATAACAAGAAAAACAAATTAACCCAATGCCTCCCCCGCGCAACCGAATCGAACTGAACGCGACTGTCCAGTAGCCGGCGACTGGTAGTACACGAATATGGACAAAGAAAAACAAACAAAACACAACAAGAAAAAGAAATTAACCCAATGCCTCCCCCGCGCAACCGAATCGAACTGAACGCGACTGTCCAGTAGCCGGCGACTGGTAGTACACGAATATGGACAAAGAAAAACAACCAAAACACAACAAGAAAAAGAAATTAACCCAATGCCTCCCCCGCGCAACCGAATCGAACTGAACGCGACTGTCCAGTAGCCGGCGACTGGTAGTACACGAATATGGACAAAGAAAAACAAACAAAACACAACAAGAAAAAGAAATTAACCCAATGCCTCCCCCGCGCAACCGAATCGAACTGAACGCGACTGTCCAGTAGCCGGCGACTGGTAGTACACGAATATGGACAAAGAAAAACAAACAAAACACAACAAGAAAAAGAAATTAACCCAATGCCTCCCCCGCGCAACCGAATCGAACTGAACGCGACTGTCCAGTAGCCGGCGACTGGTAGTACACGAATATGGACAAAGAAAAACAAACAAAACACAACAAGAAAAAGAAATTAACCCAATGCCTCCCCCGCGCAACCGAACCGAACTGAACGCGACTGTCCAGTAGCCGGCGACTGGTAGTACACGAATATGGACAAAGAAAAACAAACAAAACACAACAAGAAAAAGAAATTAACCCAATGCCTCCCCCGCGCAACCGAATCGAACTGAACGCGACTGTCCAGTAGCCGGCGACTGGTAGTACACGAATATGGACAAAGAAAAACAAACAAAACACAACAAGAAAAAGAAATTAACCCAATGCCTCCCCCGCGCAACCGAATCGAACTGAACGCGACTGTCCAGTAGCCGGCGACTGGTAGTACACGAATATGGACAAAGAAAAACAAACAAAACACAACAAGAAAAAGAAATTAACCCAATGCCTCCCCCGCGCAACCGAATCGAACTGAACGCGACTGTCCAGTAGCCGGCGACTGGTAGTACACGAATATGGACAAAGAAAAACAAACAAAACACAACAAGAAAAACAAATTAACCCAATGCCTCCCCCGCGCAACCGAATCGAACTGAACGCGACTGTCCAGTAGCCGGCGACTGGTAGTACACGAATATGGACAAAGAAAAACAAACAAAACACAACAAGAAAAAGAAATTAACCCAATGCCTCCCCCGCGCAACCGAATCGAACTGAACGCGACTGTCCAGTAGCCGGCGACTGGTAGTACACGAATATGGACAAAGAAAAACAAACAAAACACAACAAGAAAAAGAAATTAACCCAATGCCTCCCCCGCGCAACCGAATCGAACTGAACGCGACTGTCCAGTAGCCGGCGACTGGTAGTACACGAATATGGACAAAGAAAAACAAACAAAACACAACAAGAAAAAGAAATTAACCCAATGCCTCCCCCGCGCAACCGAATCGAACTGAACGCGACTGTCCAGTAGCCGGCGACTGGTAGTACACGAATATGGACAAAGAAAAACAAACAAAACACAACAAGAAAAAGAAATTAACCCAATGCCTCCCCCGCGCAACCGAATCGAACTGAACGCGACTGTCCAGTAGCCGGCGACTGGTAGTACACGAATATGGACAAAGAAAAACAAACAAAACACAACAAGAAAAAGAAATTAACCCAATGCCTCCCCCGCGCAACCGAATCGAACTGAACGCGACTGTCCAGTAGCCGGCGACTGGTAGTACACGAATATGGACAAAGAAAAACAAACAAAACACAACAAGAAAAATAAATTAACCCAATGCCTCCCCCGCGCAACCGAATCGAACTGAACGCGACTGTCCAGTAGCCGGCGACTGGTAGTACACGAATATGGACAAAGAAAAACAAACAAAACACAACAAGAAAAAGAAATTAACCCAATGCCTCCCCCGCGCAACCGAATCGAACTGAACGCGACTGTCCAGTAGCCGGCGACTGGTAGTACACGAATATGGACAAAGAAAAACAAACAAAACACAACAAGAAAAAGAAATTAACCCAATGCCTCCCCCGCGCAACCGAATCGAACTGAACGCGACTGTCCAGTAGCCGGCGACTGGTAGTACACGAATATGGACAAAGAAAAACAAACAAAACACAACAAGAAAAAGAAATTAACCCAATGCCTCCCCCGCGCAACCGAATCGAACTGAACGCGACTGTCCAGTAGCCGGCGACTGGTAGTACACGAATATGGACAAAGAAAAACAAACAAAACACAACAAGAAAAAGAAATTAACCCAATGCCTCCCCCGCGCAACCGAATCGAACTGAACGCGACTGTCCAGTAGCCGGCGACTGGTAGTACACGAATATGGACAAAGAAAAACAAACAAAACACAACAAGAAAAAGAAATTAACCCAATGCCTCCCCCGCGCAACCGAATCGAACTGAACGCGACTGTCCAGTAGCCGGCGACTGGTAGTACACGAATATGGACAAAGAAAAACAAACAAAACACAACAAGAAAAAGAAATTAACCCAATGCCTCCCCCGCGCAACCGAATCGAACTGAACGCGACTGTCCAGTAGCCGGCGACTGGTAGTACACGAATATGGACAAAGAAAAACAAACAAAACACAACAAGAAAAAGAAATTAACCCAATGCCTCCCCCGCGCAACCGAATCGAACTGAACGCGACTGTCCAGTAGCCGGCGACTGGTAGTACACGAATATGGACAAAGAAAAACAAACAAAACACAACAAGAAAAAGAAATTAACCCAATGCCTCCCCCGCGCAACCGAATCGAACTGAACGCGACTGTCCAGTAGCCGGCGACTGGTAGTACACGAATATGGACAAAGAAAAACAAACAAAACACAACAAGAAAAAGAAATTAACCCAATGCCTCCCCCGCGCAACCGAATCGAACTGAACGCGACTGTCCAGTAGCCGGCGACTGGTAGTACACGAATATGGACAAAGAAAAACAAACAAAACACAACAAGAAAAAGAAATTAACCCAATGCCTCCCCCGCGCAACCGAATCGAACTGAACGCGACTGTCCAGTAGCCGGCGACTGGTAGTACACGAATATGGACAAAGAAAAACAACCAAAACACAACAAGAAAAAGAAATTAACCCAATGCCTCCCCCGCGCAACCGAATCGAACTGAACGCGACTGTCCAGTAGTCGGCGACTGGTAGTACACGAATATGGACAAAGAAAAACAAACAAAACACAACAAGAAAAAGAAATTAACCCAATGCCTCCCCCGCGCAACCGAATCGAACTGAACGCGACTGTCCAGTAGCCGGCGACTGGTAGTACACGAATATGGACAAAGAAAAACAACCAAAACACAACAAGAAAAAGAAATTAACCCAATGCCTCCCCCGCGCAACCGAATCGAACTGAACGCGACTGTCTAGTAGCCGGCGACTGGTAGTACACGAATATGGACAAAGAAAAACAAACAAAACACAACAAGAAAAAGAAATTAACCCAATGCCTCCCCCGCGCAACCGAACCGAACTGAACGCGACTGTCCAGTAGCCGGCGACTGGTAGTACACGAATATGGACAAAGAAAAACAAACAAAACACAACAAGAAAAAGAAATTAACCCAATGCCTCCCCCGCGCAACCGAATCGAACTGAACGCGACTGTCCAGTAGCCGGCGACTGGTAGTACACGAATATGGACAAAGAAAAACAACCAAAACACAACAAGAAAAAGAAATTAACCCAATGCCTCCCCCGCGCAACCGAATCGAACTGAACGCGACTGTCCAGTAGCCGGCGACTGGTAGTACACGAATATGGACAAAGAAAAACAAACAAAACACAACAAGAAAAAGAAATTAACCCAATGCCTCCCCCGCGCAACCGAATCGAACTGAACGCGACTGTCCAGTAGCCGGCGACTGGTAGTACACGAATATGGACAAAGAAAAACAAACAAAACACAACAAGAAAAACAAAATAACCCAATGCCTCCCCCGCGCAACCGAATCGAACTGAACGCGACTGTCCAGTAGCCGGCGACTGGTAGTACACGAATATGGACAAAGAAAAACAAACAAAACACAACAAGAAAAACAAATTAACCCAATGCCTCCCCCGCGCAACCGAATCGAACTGAACGCGACTGTCCAGTAGCCGGCGACTGGTAGTACACGAATATGGACAAAGAAAAACAAACAAAACACAACAAGAAAAACAAATTAACCCAATGCCTCCCCCGCGCAACCGAATCGAACTGAACGCGACTGTCCAGTAGCCGGCGACTGGTAGTACACGAATATGGACAAAGAAAAACAAACAAAACACAACAAGAAAAAGAAATTAACCCAATGCCTCCCCCGCGCAACCGAATCGAACTGAACGCGACTGTCCAGTAGCCGGCGACTGGTAGTACACGAATATGGACAAAGAAAAACAAACAAAACACAACAAGAAAAAGAAATTAACCCAATGCCTCCCCCGCGCAACCGAATCGAACTGAACGCGACTGTCCAGTAGCCGGCGACTGGTAGTACACGAATATGGACAAAGAAAACAAACAAAACACAACAAGAAAAAGAAATTAACCCAATGCCTCCCCCGCGCAACCGAATCGAACTGAACGCGACTGTCCAGTAGCCGGCGACTGGTAGTACACGAATATGGACAAAGAAAAACAAACAAAACACAACAAGAAAAACAAATTAACCCAATGCCTCCCCCGCGCAACCGAATCGAACTGAACGCGACTGTCCAGTAGCCGGCGACTGGTAGTACACGAATATGGACAAAGAAAAACAACCAAAACACAACAAGAAAAAGAAATTAACCCAATGCCTCCCCCGCGCAACCGAATCGAACTGAACGCGACTGTCCAGTAGCCGGCGACTGGTAGTACACGAATATGGACAAAGAAAAACAAACAAAACACAACAAGAAAAAGAAATTAACCCAATGCCTCCCCCGCGCAACCGAACCGAACTGAACGCGACTGTCCAGTAGCCGGCGACTGGTAGTACACGAATATGGACAAAGAAAAACAAACAAAACACAACAAGAAAAAGAAATTAACCCAATGCCTCCCCCGCGCAACCGAATCGAACTGAACGCGACTGTCCAGTAGCCGGCGACTGGTAGTACACGAATATGGACAAAGAAAAACAACCAAAACACAACAAGAAAAAGAAATTAACCCAATGCCTCCCCCGCGCAACCGAATCGAACTGAACGCGACTGTCCAGTAGCCGGCGACTGGTAGTACACGAATATGGACAAAGAAAAACAAACAAAACACAACAAGAAAAAGAAATTAACCCAATGCCTCCCCCGCGCAACCGAATCGAACTGAACGCGACTGTCCAGTAGCCGGCGACTGGTAGTACACGAATATGGACAAAGAAAAACAAACAAAACACAACAAGAAAAACAAATTAACCCAATGCCTCCCCCGCGCAACCGAATCGAACTGAACGCGACTGTCCAGTAGCCGGCGACTGGTAGTACACGAATATGGACAAAGAAAAACAAACAAAACACAACAAGAAAAACAAATTAACCCAATGCCTCCCCCGCGCAACCGAATCGAACTGAACGCGACTGTCCAGTAGCCGGCGACTGGTAGTACACGAATATGGACAAAGAAAAACAAACAAAACACAACAAGAAAAACAAATTAACCCAATGCCTCCCCCGCGCAACCGAATCGAACTGAACGCGACTGTCCAGTAGCCAGCCTGCAGACTGGCAATAAATCCCCAACGAAAAAATTCCGAGAAAGACTGCAACTCGCCTTTTCAGTCAAATGGTCCAAACTGATCACCATGCTGTCCTCTTCATCCCTGCTGTCCTCCATTCTGTCACCCTGCTGTCCTCCATTCTGTCACCATGCTGTCCTCCATTCTGTCACCATGCTGTCCTCCATTCTGCGACCACCGTCCTACTGGAAAAGAGAGAGAAAGAAACCGGCCGGTGAGCCGGCGACTGGTAGTACACGAATATGGACAAAGAAAAACAACCAAAACACAACAAGAAAAAGAAATTAACCCAATGCCTCCCCCGCGCAACCGAATCGAACTGAACGCGACTGTCCAGTAGCCGGCGACTGGTAGTACACGAATATGGACAAAGAAAAACAAACAAAACACAACAAGAAAAAGAAATTAACCCAATGCCTCCCCCGCGCAACCGAATCGAACTGAACGCGACTGTCCAGTAGCCGGCGACTGGTAGTACACGAATATGGACAAAGAAAAACAACCAAAACACAACAAGAAAAAGAAATTAACCCAATGCCTCCCCCGCGCAACCGAATCGAACTGAACGCGACTGTCCAGTAGCCGGCGACTGGTAGTACACGAATATGGACAAAGAAAAACAACCAAAACACAACAAGAAAAAGAAATTAACCCAATGCCTCCCCCGCGCAACCGAATCGAACTGAACGCGACTGTCCAGTAGCCGGCGACTGGTAGTACACGAATATGGACAAAGAAAAACAACCAAAACACAACAAGAAAAAGAAATTAACCCAATGCCTCCCCCGCGCAACCGAATCGAACTGAACGCGACTGTCCAGTAGCCGGCGACTGGTAGTACACGAATATGGACAAAGAAAAACAAACAAAACACAACAAGAAAAAGAAATTAACCCAATGCCTCCCCCGCGCAACCGAATCGAACTGAACGCGACTGTCCAGTAGCCGGCGACTGGTAGTACACGAATATGGACAAAGAAAAACAAACAAAACACAACAAGAAAAAGAAATTAACCCAATGCCTCCCCCGCGCAACCGAACCGAACTGAACGCGACTGTCCAGTAGCCGGCGACTGGTAGTACACGAATATGGACAAAGAAAAACAACCAAAACACAACAAGAAAAAAAAATTAACCCAATGCCTCCCCCGCGCAACCGAATCGAACTGAACGCGACTGTCCAGTAGCCGGCGACTGGTAGTACACGAATATGGACAAAGAAAAACAACCAAAACACAACAAGAAAAAGAAATTAACCCAATGCCTCCCCCGCGCAACCGAATCGAACTGAACGCGACTGTCCAGTAGCCGGCGACTGGTAGTACACGAATATGGACAAAGAAAAACAAACAAAACACAACAAGAAAAAGAAATTAACCCAATGCCTCCCCCGCGCAACCGAATCGAACTGAACGCGACTGTCCAGTAGCCGGCGACTGGTAGTACACGAATATGGACAAAGAAAAACAACCAAAACACAACAAGAAAAACAAATTAACCCAATGCCTCCCCCGCGCAACCGAATCGAACTGAACGCGACTGTCCAGTAGCCGGCGACTGGTAGTACACGAATATGGACAAAGAAAAACAAACAAAACACAACAAGAAAAAGAAATTAACCCAATGCCTCCCCCGCGCAACCGAATCGAACTGAACGCGACTGTCCAGTAGCCGGCGACTGGTAGTACACGAATATGGACAAAGAAAAACAAACAACAAAACACAACAAGAAAAAGAAATTAACCCAATGCCTCCCCCGCGCAACCGAATCGAACTGAACGCGACTGTCCAGTAGCCGGCGACTGGTAGTACACGAATATGGACAAAGAAAAACAAACAAAACACAACAAGAAAAGGAAATTAACCCAATGCCTCCCCCGCGCAACCGAACCGAACTGAACGCGACTGTCCAGTAGCCGGCGACTGGTAGTACACGAATATGGACAAAGAAAAACAAACAAAACACAACAAGAAAAAGAAATTAACCCAATGCCTCCCCCGCGCAACCGAATCGAACTGAACGCGACTGTCCAGTAGCCGGCGACTGGTAGTACACGAATATGGACAAAGAAAAACAAACAAAACACAACAAGAAAAAGAAATTAACCCAATGCCTCCCCCGCGCAACCGAATCGAACTGAACGCGACTGTCCAGTAGCCGGCGACTGGTAGTACACGAATATGGACAAAGAAAAACAAACAAAACACAACAAGAAAAAGAAATTAACCCAATGCCTCCCCCGCGCAACCGAATCGAACTGAACGCGACTGTCCAGTAGCCGGCGACTGGTAGTACACGAATATGGACAAAGAAAAACAACCAAAACACAACAAGAAAAAGAAATTAACCCAATGCCTCCCCCGCGCAACCGAATCGAACTGAACGCGACTGTCCAGTAGCCGGCGACTGGTAGTACACGAATATGGACAAAGAAAAACAAACAAAACACAACAAGAAAAAGAAATTAACCCAATGCCTCCCCCGCGCAACCGAACCGAACTGAACGCGACTGTCCAGTAGCCGGCGACTGGTAGTACACGAATATGGACAAAGAAAAACAAACAAAACACAACAAGAAAAAGAAATTAACCCAATGCCTCCCCCGCGCAACCGAATCGAACTGAACGCGACTGTCCAGTAGCCGGCGACTGGTAGTACACGAATATGGACAAAGAAAAACAAACAAAACACAACAAGAAAAAGAAATTAACCCAATGCCTCCCCCGCGCAACCGAATCGAACTGAACGCGACTGTCCAGTAGCCGGCGACTGGTAGTACACGAATATGGACAAAGAAAAACAAACAAAACACAACAAGAAAAACAAATTAACCCAATGCCTCCCCCGCGCAACCGAATCGAACTGAACGCGACTGTCCAGTAGCCGGCGACTGGTAGTACACGAATATGGACAAAGAAAACAAACAAAACACAACAAGAAAAAGAAATTAACCCAATGCCTCCCCCGCGCAACCGAATCGAACTGAACGCGACTGTCCAGTAGCCGGCGACTGGTAGTACACGAATATGGACAAAGAAAAACAAACAAAACACAACAAGAAAAACAAATTAACCCAATGCCTCCCCCGCGCAACCGAATCGAACTGAACGCGACTGTCCAGTAGCCGGCGACTGGTAGTACACGAATATGGACAAAGAAAAACAAACAAAACACAACAAGAAAAACAAATTAACCCAATGCCTCCCCCGCGCAACCGAATCGAACTGAACGCGACTGTCCAGTAGCCGGCGACTGGTAGTACACGAATATGGACAAAGAAAAACAAACAAAACACAACAAGAAAAAGAAATTAACCCAATGCCTCCCCCGCGCAACCGAATCGAACTGAACGCGACTGTCCAGTAGCCGGCGACTGGTAGTACACGAATATGGACAAAGAAAAACAAACAAAACACAACAAGAAAAAGAAATTAACCCAATGCCTCCCCCGCGCAACCGAACCGAACTGAACGCGACTGTCCAGTAGCCGGCGACTGGTAGTACACGAATATGGACAAAGAAAAACAACCAAAACACAACAAGAAAAAGAAATTAACCCAATGCCTCCCCCACGCAACCGAATCGAACTGAACGCGACTGTCCAGTAGCCGGCGACTGGTAGTACACGAATATGGACAAAGAAAAACAACCAAAACACAACAAGAAAAAGAAATTAACCCAATGCCTCCCCCGCGCAACCGAATCGAACTGAACGCGACTGTCCAGTAGCCGGCGACTGGTAGTACACGAATATGGACAAAGAAAAACAAACAAAACACAACAAGAAAAACAAATTAACCCAATGCCTCCCCCGCGCAACCGAATCGAACTGAACGCGACTGTCCAGTAGCCGGCGACTGGTAGTACACGAATATGGACAAAGAAAACAAACAAAACACAACAAGAAAAAGAAATTAACCCAATGCCTCCCCCGCGCAACCGAATCGAACTGAACGCGACTGTCCAGTAGCCGGCGACTGGTAGTACACGAATATGGACAAAGAAAAACAAACAAAACACAACAAGAAAAACAAATTAACCCAATGCCTCCCCCGCGCAACCGAATCGAACTGAACGCGACTGTCCAGTAGCCGGCGACTGGTAGTACACGAATATGGACAAAGAAAAACAAACAAAACACAACAAGAAAAAGAAATTAACCCAATGCCTCCCCCGCGCAACCGAATCGAACTGAACGCGACTGTCCAGTAGCCGGCGACTGGTAGTACACGAATATGGACAAAGAAAACAAACAAAACACAACAAGAAAAAGAAATTAACCCAATGCCTCCCCCGCGCAACCGAATCGAACTGAACGCGACTGTCCAGTAGCCGGCGACTGGTAGTACACGAATATGGACAAAGAAAAACAAACAAAACACAACAAGAAAAACAAATTAACCCAATGCCTCCCCCGCGCAACCGAATCGAACTGAACGCGACTGTCCAGTAGCCGGCGACTGGTAGTACACGAATATGGACAAAGAAAAACAACCAAAACACAACAAGAAAAAGAAATTAACCCAATGCCTCCCCCGCGCAACCGAATCGAACTGAACGCGACTGTCCAGTAGCCGGCGACTGGTAGTACACGAATATGGACAAAGAAAAACAACCAAAACACAACAAGAAAAAGAAATTAACCCAATGCCTCCCCCGCGCAACCGAATCGAACTGAACGCGACTGTCCAGTAGCCGGCGACTGGTAGTACACGAATATGGACAAAGAAAAACAAACAAAACACAACAAGAAAAAGAAATTAACCCAATGCCTCCCCCGCGCAACCGAACCGAACTGAACGCGACTGTCCAGTAGCCGGCGACTGGTAGTACACGAATATGGACAAAGAAAAACAACCAAAACACAACAAGAAAAAAAAATTAACCCAATGCCTCCCCCGCGCAACCGAATCGAACTGAACGCGACTGTCCAGTAGCCGGCGACTGGTAGTACACGAATATGGACAAAGAAAAACAACCAAAACACAACAAGAAAAAGAAATTAACCCAATGCCTCCCCCGCGCAACCGAATCGAACTGAACGCGACTGTCCAGTAGCCGGCGACTGGTAGTACACGAATATGGACAAAGAAAAACAAACAAAACACAACAAGAAAAAGAAATTAACCCAATGCCTCCCCCGCGCAACCGAATCGAACTGAACGCGACTGTCCAGTAGCCGGCGACTGGTAGTACACGAATATGGACAAAGAAAAACAAACAAAACACAACAAGAAAAACATATTAACCCAATGCCTCCCCCGCGCAACCGAATCGAACTGAACGCGACTGTCCAGTAGCCGGCGACTGGTAGTACACGAATATGGACAAAGAAAAACAAACAAAACACAACAAGAAAAAGAAATTAACCCAATGCCTCCCCCGCGCAACCGAATCGAACTGAACGCGACTGTCCAGTAGCCGGCGACTGGTAGTACACGAATATGGACAAAGAAAAACAAACAAAACACAACAAGAAAAAGAAATTAACCCAATGCCTCCCCCGCGCAACCGAATCGAACTGAACGCGACTGTCCAGTAGCCGGCGACTGGTAGTACACGAATATGGACAAAGAAAAACAAACAAAACACAACAAGAAAAAGAAATTAACCCAATGCCTCCCCCGCGCAACCGAACCGAACTGAACGCGACTGTCCAGTAGCCGGCGACTGGTAGTACACGAATATGGACAAAGAAAAACAAACAAAACACAACAAGAAAAAGAAATTAACCCAATGCCTCCCCCGCGCAACCGAATCGAACTGAACGCGACTGTCCAGTAGCCGGCGACTGGTAGTACACGAATATGGACAAAGAAAAACAAACAAAACACAACAAGAAAAAGAAATTAACCCAATGCCGCCCCCGCGCAACCGAATCGAACTGAACGCGACTGTCCAGTAGCCGGCGACTGGTAGTACACGAATATGGACAAAGAAAAACAACCAAAACACAACAAGAAAAACAAATTAACCCAATGCCTCCCCCGCGCAACCGAATCGAACTGAACGCGACTGTCCAGTAGCCGGCGACTGGTAGTACACGAATATGGACAAAGAAAAACAACCAAAACACAACAAGAAAAAGAAATTAACCCAATGCCTCCCCCGCGCAACCGAATCGAACTGAACGCGACTGTCCAGTAGCCGGCGACTGGTAGTACACGAATATGGACAAAGAAAAACAAACAAAACACAACAAGAAAAAGAAATTAACCCAATGCCTCCCCCGCGCAACCGAATCGAACTGAACGCGACTGTCCAGTAGCCGGCGACTGGTAGTACACGAATATGGACAAAGAAAAACAAACAAAACACAACAAGAAAAAGAAATTAACCCAATGCCTCCCCCGCGCAACCGAATCGAACTGAACGCGACTGTCCAGTAGCCGGCGACTGGTAGTACACGAATATGGACAAAGAAAAACAAACAAAACACAACAAGAAAAAGAAATTAACCCAATGCCTCCCCCGCGCAACCGAATCGAACTGAACGCGACTGTCCAGTAGCCGGCGACTGGTAGTACACGAATATGGACAAAGAAAACAAATAAAACACAACAAGAAAAAGAAATTAACCCAATGCCTCCCCCGCGCAACCGAATCGAACTGAACGCGACTGTCCAGTAGCCGGCGACTGGTAGTACACGAATATGGACAAAGAAAAACAAACAAAACACAACAAGAAAAACAAATTAACCCAATGCCTCCCCCGCGCAACCGAATCGAACTGAACGCGACTGTCCAGTAGCCGGCGACTGGTAGTACACGAATATGGACAAAGAAAAACAACCAAAACACAACAAGAAAAAGAAATTAACCCAATGCCTCCCCCGCGCAACCGAATCGAACTGAACGCGACTGTCCAGTAGCCGGCGACTGGTAGTACACGAATATGGACAAAGAAAAACAAACAAAACACAACAAGAAAAAGAAATTAACCCAATGCCTCCCCCGCGCAACCGAACCGAACTGAACGTGACTGTCCAGTAGCCGGCGACTGGTAGTACACGAATATGGACAAAGAAAAACAAACAAAACACAACAAGAAAAAGAAATTAACCCAATGCCTCCCCCGCGCAACCGAATCGAACTGAACGCGACTGTCCAGTAGCCGGCGACTGGTAGTACACGAATATGGACAAAGAAAAACAACCAAAACACAACAAGAAAAAGAAATTAACCCAATGCCTCCCCCGCGCAACCGAATCGAACTGAACGCGACTGTCCAGTAGCCGGCGACTGGTAGTACACGAATATGGACAAAGAAAAACAAACAAAACACAACAAGAAAAACAAATTAACCCAATGCCTCCCCCGCGCAACCGAACCAAACTGAACGCGACTGTCCAGTAGCCGGCGACTGGTAGTACACGAATATGGACAAAGAAAAACAAACAAAACACAACAAGAAAAAGAAATTAACCCAATGCCTCCCCCGCGCAACCGAATCGAACTGAACGCGACTGTCCAGTAGCCGGCGACTGGTAGTACACGAATATGGACAAAGAAAAACAAACAAAACACAACAAGAAAAAGAAATTAACCCAATGCCTCCCCCGCGCAACCGAATCGAACTGAACGCGACTGTCCAGTAGCCGGCGACTGGTAGTACACGAATATGGACAAAGAAAAACAAACAAAACACAACAAGAAAAACAAATTAACCCAATGCCTCCCCCGCGCAACCGAATCGAACTGAACGCGACTGTCCAGTAGCCGGCGACTGGTAGTACACGAATATGGACAAAGAAAACAAACAAAACACAACAAGAAAAACAAATTAACCCAATGCCTCCCCCGCGCAACCGAATCGAACTGAACGCGACTGTCCAGTAGCCGGCGACTGGTAGTACACGAATATGGACAAAGAAAAACAAACAAAACACAACAAGAAAAACAAATTAACCCAATGCCTCCCCCGCGCAACCGAATCGAACTGAACGCGACTGTCCAGTAGCCGGCGACTGGTAGTACACGAATATGGACAAAGAAAAACAACCAAAACACAACAAGAAAAAGAAATTAACCCAATGCCTCCCCCGCGCAACCGAATCGAACTGAACGCGACTGTCCAGTAGTCGGCGACTGGTAGTACACGAATATGGACAAAGAAAAACAAACAAAACACAACAAGAAAAAGAAATTAACCCAATGCCTCCCCCGCGCAACCGAACCGAACTGAACGTGACTGTCCAGTAGCCGGCGACTGGTAGTACACGAATATGGACAAAGAAAAACAAACAAAACACAACAAGAAAAAGAAATTAACCCAATGCCTCCCCCGCGCAACCGAATCGAACTGAACGCGACTGTCCAGTAGCCGGCGACTGGTAGTACACGAATATGGACAAAGAAAAACAACCAAAACACAACAAGAAAAAGAAATTAACCCAATGCCTCCCCCGCGCAACCGAATCGAACTGAACGCGACTGTCCAGTAGCCGGCGACTGGTAGTACACGAATATGGACAAAGAAAAACAAACAAAACACAACAAGAAAAAGAAATTAACCCAATGCCTCCCCCGCGCAACCGAACCGAACTGAACGCGACTGTCCAGTAGCCGGCGACTGGTAGTACACGAATATGGACAAAGAAAAACAAACAAAACACAACAAGAAAAAGAAATTAACCCAATGCCTCCCCCGCGCAACCGAATCGAACTGAACGCGACTGTCCAGTAGCCGGCGACTGGTAGTACACGAATATGGACAAAGAAAAACAAACAAAACACAACAAGAAAAAGAAATTAACCCAATGCCTCCCCCGCGCAACCGAATCGAACTGAACGCGACTGTCCAGTAGCCGGCGACTGGTAGTACACGAATATGGACAAAGAAAAACAAACAAAACACAACAAGAAAAACAAATTAACCCAATGCCTCCCCCGCGCAACCGAATCGAACTGAACGCGACTGTCCAGTAGCCGGCGACTGGTAGTACACGAATATGGACAAAGAAAAACAAACAAAACACAACAAGAAAAACAAATTAACCCAATGCCTCCCCCGCGCAACCGAATCGAACTGAACGCGACTGTCCAGTAGCCGGCGACTGGTAGTACACGAATATGGACAAAGAAAAACAAACAAAACACAACAAGAAAAAGAAATTAACCCAATGCCTCCCCCGCGCAACCGAACCGAACTGAACGCGACTGTCCAGTAGCCGGCGACTGGTAGTACACGAATATGGACAAAGAAAAACAAACAAAACACAACAAGAAAAAGAAATTAACCCAATGCCTCCCCCGCGCAACCGAATCGAACTGAACGCGACTGTCCAGTAGCCGGCGACTGGTAGTACACGAATATGGACAAAGAAAAACAAACAAAACACAACAAGAAAAAGAAATTAACCCAATGCCTCCCCCGCGCAACCGAATCGAACTGAACGCGACTGTCCAGTAGCCGGCGACTGGTAGTACACGAATATGGACAAAGAAAAACAAACAAAACACAACAAGAAAAAGAAATTAACCCAATGCCTCCCCCGCGCAACCGAATCGAACTGAACGCGACTGTCCAGTAGCCGGCGACTGGTAGTACACGAATATGGACAAAGAAAAACAAACAAAACACAACAAGAAAAAGAAATTAACCCAATGCCTCCCCCGCGCAACCGAACCGAACTGAACGCGACTGTCCAGTAGCCGGCGACTGGTAGTACACGAATATGGACAAAGAAAAACAAACAAAACACAACAAGAAAAAGAAATTAACCCAATGCCTCCCCCGCGCAACCGAATCGAACTGAACGCGACTGTCCAGTAGCCGGCGACTGGTAGTACACGAATATGGACAAAGAAAAACAAACAAAACACAACAAGAAAAAGAAATTAACCCAATGCCTCCCCCGCGCAACCGAATCGAACTGAACGCGACTGTCCAGTAGCCGGCGACTGGTAGTACACGAATATGGACAAAGAAAAACAAACAAAACACAACAAGAAAAAGAAATTAACCCAATGCCTCCCCCGCGCAACCGAATCGAACTGAACGCGACTGTCCAGTAGCCGGCGACTGGTAGTACACGAATATGGACAAAGAAAAACAAACAAAACACAACAAGAAAAAGAAATTAACCCAATGCCTCCCCCGCGCAACCGAATCGAACTGAACGCGACTGTCCAGTAGCCGGCGACTGGTAGTACACGAATATGGACAAAGAAAAACAACCAAAACACAACAAGAAAAAGAAATTAACCCAATGCCTCCCCCGCGCAACCGAATCGAACTGAACGCGACTGTCCAGTAGCCGGCGACTGGTAGTACACGAATATGGACAAAGAAAAACAAACAAAACACAACAAGAAAAAGAAATTAACCCAATGCCTCCCCCGCGCAACCGAACCGAACTGAACGCGACTGTCCAGTAGCCGGCGACTGGTAGTACACGAATATGGACAAAGAAAAACAAACAAAACACAACAAGAAAAAGAAATTAACCCAATGCCTCCCCCGCGCAACCGAATCGAACTGAACGCGACTGTCCAGTAGCCGGCGACTGGTAGTACACGAATATGGACAAAGAAAAACAAACAAAACACAACAAGAAAAAGAAATTAACCCAATGCCTCCCCCGCGCAACCGAATCGAACTGAACGCGACTGTCCAGTAGCCGGCGACTGGTAGTACACGAATATGGACAAAGAAAAACAAACAAAACACAACAAGAAAAAGAAATTAACCCAATGCCTCCCCCGCGCAACCGAATCGAACTGAACGCGACTGTCCAGTAGCCGGCGACTGGTAGTACACGAATATGGACAAAGAAAAACAACCAAAACACAACAAGAAAAAGAAATTAACCCAATGCCTCCCCCGCGCAACCGAATCGAACTGAACGCGACTGTCCAGTAGCCGGCGACTGGTAGTACACGAATATGGACAAAGAAAAACAAACAAAACACAACAAGAAAAATAAATTAACCCAATGCCTCCCCCGCGCAACCGAATCGAACTGAACGCGACTGTCCAGTAGCCGGCGACTGGTAGTACACGAATATGGACAAAGAAAAACAACCAAAACACAACAAGAAAAAGAAATTAACCCAATGCCTCCCCCGCGCAACCGAATCGAACTGAACGCGACTGTCCAGTAGCCGGCGACTGGTAGTACACGAATATGGACAAAGAAAAACAAACAAAACACAACAAGAAAAAGAAATTAACCCAATGCCTCCCCCGCGCAACCGAATCGAACTGAACGCGACTGTCCAGTAGCCGGCGACTGGTAGTACACGAATATGGACAAAGAAAACAAACAAAACACAACAAGAAAAAGAAATTAACCCAATGCCTCCCCCGCGCAACCGAATCGAACTGAACGCGACTGTCCAGTAGCCGGCGACTGGTAGTACACGAATATGGACAAAGAAAAACAAACAAAACACAACAAGAAAAACAAATTAACCCAATGCCTCCCCCGCGCAACCGAATCGAACTGAACGCGACTGTCCAGTAGCCGGCGACTGGTAGTACACGAATATGGACAAAGAAAAACAACCAAAACACAACAAGAAAAAGAAATTAACCCAATGCCTCCCCCGCGCAACCGAATCGAACTGAACGCGACTGTCCAGTAGCCGGCGACTGGTAGTACACGAATATGGACAAAGAAAAACAAACAAAACACAACAAGAAAAAGAAATTAACCCAATGCCTCCCCCGCGCAACCGAACCGAACTGAACGTGACTGTCCAGTAGCCGGCGACTGGTAGTACACGAATATGGACAAAGAAAAACAAACAAAACACAACAAGAAAAAGAAATTAACCCAATGCCTCCCCCGCGCAACCGAATCGAACTGAACGCGACTGTCCAGTAGCCGGCGACTGGTAGTACACGAATATGGACAAAGAAAAACAACCAAAACACAACAAGAAAAAGAAATTAACCCAATGCCTCCCCCGCGCAACCGAATCGAACTGAACGCGACTGTCCAGTAGCCGGCGACTGGTAGTACACGAATATGGACAAAGAAAAACAAACAAAACACAACAAGAAAAAGAAATTAACCCAATGCCTCCCCCGCGCAACCGAACCGAACTGAACGCGACTGTCCAGTGGCCGGCGACTGGTAGTACACGAATATGGACAAAGAAAAACAAACAAAACACAACAAGAAAAAGAAATTAACCCAATGCCTCCCCCGCGCAACCGAATCGAACTGAACGCGACTGTCCAGTAGCCGGCGACTGGTAGTACACGAATATGGACAAAGAAAAACAAACAAAACACAACAAGAAAAACAAATTACCCAATGCCTCCCCCGCGCAACCGAATCGAACTGAACGCGACTGTCCAGTAGCCGGCGACTGGTAGTACACGAATATGGACAAAGAAAAACAAACAAAACACAACAAGAAAAACAAATTAACCCAATGCCTCCCCCGCGCAACCGAATCGAACTGAACGCGACTGTCCAGTAGCCGGCGACTGGTAGTACACGAATATGGACAAAGAAAACAAACAAAACACAACAAGAAAAAGAAATTAACCCAATGCCTCCCCCGCGCAACCGAATCGAACTGAACGCGACTGTCCAGTAGCCGGCGACTGGTAGTACACGAATATGGACAAAGAAAAACAAACAAAACACAACAAGAAAAACAAATTAACCCAATGCCTCCCCCGCGCAACCGAATCGAACTGAACGCGACTGTCCAGTAGCCGGCGACTGGTAGTACACGAATATGGACAAAGAAAAACAACCAAAACACAACAAGAAAAAGAAATTAACCCAATGCCTCCCCCGCGCAACCGAATCGAACTGAACGCGACTGTCCAGTAGTCGGCGACTGGTAGTACACGAATATGGACAAAGAAAAACAAACAAAACACAACAAGAAAAAGAAATTAACCCAATGCCTCCCCCGCGCAACCGAACCGAACTGAACGTGACTGTCCAGTAGCCGGCGACTGGTAGTACACGAATATGGACAAAGAAAAACAAACAAAACACAACAAGAAAAAGAAATTAACCCAATGCCTCCCCCGCGCAACCGAATCGAACTGAACGCGACTGTCCAGTAGCCGGCGACTGGTAGTACACGAATATGGACAAAGAAAAACAACCAAAACACAACAAGAAAAAGAAATTAACCCAATGCCTCCCCCGCGCAACCGAATCGAACTGAACGCGACTGTCCAGTAGCCGGCGACTGGTAGTACACGAATATGGACAAAGAAAAACAAACAAAACACAACAAGAAAAAGAAATTAACCCAATGCCTCCCCCGCGCAACCGAACCGAACTGAACGCGACTGTCCAGTAGCCGGCGACTGGTAGTACACGAATATGGACAAAGAAAAACAAACAAAACACAACAAGAAAAAGAAATTAACCCAATGCCTCCCCCGCGCAACCGAATCGAACTGAACGCGACTGTCCAGTAGCCGGCGACTGGTAGTACACGAATATGGACAAAGAAAAACAAACAAAACACAACAAGAAAAAGAAATTAACCCAATGCCTCCCCCGCGCAACCGAATCGAACTGAACGCGACTGTCCAGTAGCCGGCGACTGGTAGTACACGAATATGGACAAAGAAAAACAAACAAAACACAACAAGAAAAAGAAATTAACCCAATGCCTCCCCCGCGCAACCGAATCGAACTGAACGCGACTGTCCAGTAGCCAGCGACTGGTAGTACACGAATATGGACAAAGAAAAACAAACAAAACACAACAAGAAAAAGAAATTAACCCAATGCCTCCCCCGCGCAACCGAATCGAACTGAACGCGACTGTCCAGTAGCCGGCGACTGGTAGTACACGAATATGGACAAAGAAAAACAAACAAAACACAACAAGAAAAAGAAATTAACCCAATGCCTCCCCCGCGCAACCGAACCGAACTGAACGCGACTGTCCAGTAGCCGGCGACTGGTAGTACACGAATATGGACAAAGAAAAACAAACAAAACACAACAAGAAAAACAAATTAACCCAATGCCTCCCCCGCGCAACCGAATCGAACTGAACGCGACTGTCCAGTAGCCGGCGACTGGTAGTACACGAATATGGACAAAGAAAAACAAACAAAACACAACAAGAAAAAGAAATTAACCCAATGCCTCCCCCGCGCAACCGAATCGAACTGAACGCGACTGTCCAGTAGCCGGCGACTGGTAGTACACGAATATGGACAAAGAAAAACAACCAAAACACAACAAGAAAAAGAAATTAACCCAATGCCTCCCCCGCGCAACCGAATCGAACTGAACGCGACTGTCCAGTAGCCGGCGACTGGTAGTACACGAATATGGACAAAGAAAAACAAACAAAACACAACAAGAAAAAGAAATTAACCCAATGCCTCCCCCGCGCAACCGAACCGAACTGAACGCGACTGTCCAGTAGCCGGCGACTGGTAGTACACGAATATGGACAAAGAAAAACAAACAAAACACAACAAGAAAAAGAAATTAACCCAATGCCTCCCCCGCGCAACCGAATCGAACTGAACGCGACTGTCCAGTAGCCGGCGACTGGTAGTACACGAATATGGACAAAGAAAAACAAACAAAACACAACAAGAAAAAGAAATTAACCCAATGCCTCCCCCGCGCAACCGAATCGAACTGAACGCGACTGTCCAGTAGCCGGCGACTGGTAGTACACGAATATGGACAAAGAAAAACAAACAAAACACAACAAGAAAAACAAATTAACCCAATGCCTCCCCCGCGCAACCGAATCGAACTGAACGCGACTGTCCAGTAGCCGGCGACTGGTAGTACACGAATATGGACAAAGAAAAACAAACAAAACACAACAAGAAAAACAAATTAACCCAATGCCTCCCCCGCGCAACCGAATCGAACTGAACGCGACTGTCCAGTAGCCGGCGACTGGTAGTACACGAATATGGACAAAGAAAAACAAACAAAACACAACAAGAAAAAGAAATTAACCCAATGCCTCCCCCGCGCAACCGAATCGAACTGAACGCGACTGTCCAGTAGCCAGCGACTGGTAGTACACGAATATGGACAAAGAAAAACAAACAAAACACAACAAGAAAAAGAAATTAACCCAATGCCTCCCCCGCGCAACCGAATCGAACTGAACGCGACTGTCCAGTAGCCGGCGACTGGTAGTACACGAATATGGACAAAGAAAAACAAACAAAACACAACAAGAAAAAGAAATTAACCCAATGCCTCCCCCGCGCAACCGAACCGAACTGAACGCGACTGTCCAGTAGCCGGCGACTGGTAGTACACGAATATGGACAAAGAAAAACAAACAAAACACAACAAGAAAAAGAAATTAACCCAATGCCTCCCCCGCGCAACCGAATCGAACTGAACGCGACTGTCCAGTAGCCGGCGACTGGTAGTACACGAATATGGACAAAGAAAAACAAACAACAAAACACAACAAGAAAAAGAAATTAACCCAATGCCTCCCCCGCGCAACCGAATCGAACTGAACGCGACTGTCCAGTAGCCGGCGACTGGTAGTACACGAATATGGACAAAGAAAAACAAACAAAACACAACAAGAAAAGGAAATTAACCCAATGCCTCCCCCGCGCAACCGAACCGAACTGAACGCGACTGTCCAGTAGCCGGCGACTGGTAGTACACGAATATGGACAAAGAAAAACAAACAAAACACAACAAGAAAAAGAAATTAACCCAATGCCTCCCCCGCGCAACCGAATCGAACTGAACGCGACTGTCCAGTAGCCGGCGACTGGTAGTACACGAATATGGACAAAGAAAAACAAACAAAACACAACAAGAAAAAGAAATTAACCCAATGCCTCCCCCGCGCAACCGAATCGAACTGAACGCGACTGTCCAGTAGCCGGCGACTGGTAGTACACGAATATGGACAAAGAAAAACAAACAAAACACAACAAGAAAAAGAAATTAACCCAATGCCTCCCCCGCGCAACCGAATCGAACTGAACGCGACTGTCCAGTAGCCGGCGACTGGTAGTACACGAATATGGACAAAGAAAAACAACCAAAACACAACAAGAAAAAGAAATTAACCCAATGCCTCCCCCGCGCAACCGAATCGAACTGAACGCGACTGTCCAGTAGCCGGCGACTGGTAGTACACGAATATGGACAAAGAAAAACAAACAAAACACAACAAGAAAAAGAAATTAACCCAATGCCTCCCCCGCGCAACCGAACCGAACTGAACGCGACTGTCCAGTAGCCGGCGACTGGTAGTACACGAATATGGACAAAGAAAAACAAACAAAACACAACAAGAAAAAGAAATTAACCCAATGCCTCCCCCGCGCAACCGAATCGAACTGAACGCGACTGTCCAGTAGCCGGCGACTGGTAGTACACGAATATGGACAAAGAAAAACAAACAAAACACAACAAGAAAAAGAAATTAACCCAATGCCTCCCCCGCGCAACCGAATCGAACTGAACGCGACTGTCCAGTAGCCGGCGACTGGTAGTACACGAATATGGACAAAGAAAAACAAACAAAACACAACAAGAAAAACAAATTAACCCAATGCCTCCCCCGCGCAACCGAATCGAACTGAACGCGACTGTCCAGTAGCCGGCGACTGGTAGTACACGAATATGGACAAAGAAAACAAACAAAACACAACAAGAAAAAGAAATTAACCCAATGCCTCCCCCGCGCAACCGAATCGAACTGAACGCGACTGTCCAGTAGCCGGCGACTGGTAGTACACGAATATGGACAAAGAAAAACAAACAAAACACAACAAGAAAAACAAATTAACCCAATGCCTCCCCCGCGCAACCGAATCGAACTGAACGCGACTGTCCAGTAGCCGGCGACTGGTAGTACACGAATATGGACAAAGAAAAACAAACAAAACACAACAAGAAAAACAAATTAACCCAATGCCTCCCCCGCGCAACCGAATCGAACTGAACGCGACTGTCCAGTAGCCGGCGACTGGTAGTACACGAATATGGACAAAGAAAAACAACCAAAACACAACAAGAAAAAGAAATTAACCCAATGCCTCCCCCGCGCAACCGAATCGAACTGAACGCGACTGTCCAGTAGCCGGCGACTGGTAGTACACGAATATGGACAAAGAAAAACAAACAAAACACAACAAGAAAAAGAAATTAACCCAATGCCTCCCCCGCGCAACCGAACCGAACTGAACGCGACTGTCCAGTAGCCGGCGACTGGTAGTACACGAATATGGACAAAGAAAAACAACCAAAACACAACAAGAAAAAGAAATTAACCCAATGCCTCCCCCACGCAACCGAATCGAACTGAACGCGACTGTCCAGTAGCCGGCGACTGGTAGTACACGAATATGGACAAAGAAAAACAACCAAAACACAACAAGAAAAAGAAATTAACCCAATGCCTCCCCCGCGCAACCGAATCGAACTGAACGCGACTGTCCAGTAGCCGGCGACTGGTAGTACACGAATATGGACAAAGAAAAACAAACAAAACACAACAAGAAAAACAAATTAACCCAATGCCTCCCCCGCGCAACCGAATCGAACTGAACGCGACTGTCCAGTAGCCGGCGACTGGTAGTACACGAATATGGACAAAGAAAACAAACAAAACACAACAAGAAAAAGAAATTAACCCAATGCCTCCCCCGCGCAACCGAATCGAACTGAACGCGACTGTCCAGTAGCCGGCGACTGGTAGTACACGAATATGGACAAAGAAAAACAAACAAAACACAACAAGAAAAACAAATTAACCCAATGCCTCCCCCGCGCAACCGAATCGAACTGAACGCGACTGTCCAGTAGCCGGCGACTGGTAGTACACGAATATGGACAAAGAAAAACAAACAAAACACAACAAGAAAAAGAAATTAACCCAATGCCTCCCCCGCGCAACCGAATCGAACTGAACGCGACTGTCCAGTAGCCGGCGACTGGTAGTACACGAATATGGACAAAGAAAACAAACAAAACACAACAAGAAAAAGAAATTAACCCAATGCCTCCCCCGCGCAACCGAATCGAACTGAACGCGACTGTCCAGTAGCCGGCGACTGGTAGTACACGAATATGGACAAAGAAAAACAAACAAAACACAACAAGAAAAACAAATTAACCCAATGCCTCCCCCGCGCAACCGAATCGAACTGAACGCGACTGTCCAGTAGCCGGCGACTGGTAGTACACGAATATGGACAAAGAAAAACAACCAAAACACAACAAGAAAAAGAAATTAACCCAATGCCTCCCCCGCGCAACCGAATCGAACTGAACGCGACTGTCCAGTAGCCGGCGACTGGTAGTACACGAATATGGACAAAGAAAAACAAACAAAACACAACAAGAAAAAGAAATTAACCCAATGCCTCCCCCGCGCAACCGAACCGAACTGAACGCGACTGTCCAGTAGCCGGCGACTGGTAGTACACGAATATGGACAAAGAAAAACAACCAAAACACAACAAGAAAAAAAAATTAACCCAATGCCTCCCCCGCGCAACCGAATCGAACTGAACGCGACTGTCCAGTAGCCGGCGACTGGTAGTACACGAATATGGACAAAGAAAAACAACCAAAACACAACAAGAAAAAGAAATTAACCCAATGCCTCCCCCGCGCAACCGAATCGAACTGAACGCGACTGTCCAGTAGCCGGCGACTGGTAGTACACGAATATGGACAAAGAAAAACAAACAAAACACAACAAGAAAAAGAAATTAACCCAATGCCTCCCCCGCGCAACCGAATCGAACTGAACGCGACTGTCCAGTAGCCGGCGACTGGTAGTACACGAATATGGACAAAGAAAAACAAACAAAACACAACAAGAAAAACATATTAACCCAATGCCTCCCCCGCGCAACCGAATCGAACTGAACGCGACTGTCCAGTAGCCGGCGACTGGTAGTACACGAATATGGACAAAGAAAAACAAACAAAACACAACAAGAAAAAGAAATTAACCCAATGCCTCCCCCGCGCAACCGAATCGAACTGAACGCGACTGTCCAGTAGCCGGCGACTGGTAGTACACGAATATGGACAAAGAAAAACAAACAAAACACAACAAGAAAAAGAAATTAACCCAATGCCTCCCCCGCGCAACCGAATCGAACTGAACGCGACTGTCCAGTAGCCGGCGACTGGTAGTACACGAATATGGACAAAGAAAAACAAACAAAACACAACAAGAAAAAGAAATTAACCCAATGCCTCCCCCGCGCAACCGAACCGAACTGAACGCGACTGTCCAGTAGCCGGCGACTGGTAGTACACGAATATGGACAAAGAAAAACAAACAAAACACAACAAGAAAAAGAAATTAACCCAATGCCTCCCCCGCGCAACCGAATCGAACTGAACGCGACTGTCCAGTAGCCGGCGACTGGTAGTACACGAATATGGACAAAGAAAAACAAACAAAACACAACAAGAAAAAGAAATTAACCCAATGCCTCCCCCGCGCAACCGAATCGAACTGAACGCGACAGTCCAGTAGCCGGCGACTGGTAGTACACGAATATGGACAAAGAAAAACAAACAAAACACAACAAGAAAAAGAAATTAACCCAATGCCTCCCCCGCGCAACCGAATCGAACTGAACGCGACTGTCCAGTAGCCGGCGACTGGTAGTACACGAATATGGACAAAGAAAAACAACCAAAACACAACAAGAAAAAGAAATTAACCCAATGCCTCCCCCGCGCAACCGAATCGAACTGAACGCGACTGTCCAGTAGCCGGCGACTGGTAGTACACGAATATGGACAAAGAAAAACAAACAAAACACAACAAGAAAAAGAAATTAACCCAATGCCTCCCCCGCGCAACCGAATCGAACTGAACGCGACTGTCCAGTAGCCGGCGACTGGTAGTACACGAATATGGACAAAGAAAAACAAACAAAACACAACAAGAAAAAGAAATTAACCCAATGCCTCCCCCGCGCAACCGAATCGAACTGAACGCGACTGTCCAGTAGCCGGCGACTGGTAGTACACGAATATGGACAAAGAAAAACAAACAAAACACAACAAGAAAAAGAAATTAACCCAATGCCTCCCCCGCGCAACCGAATCGAACTGAACGCGACTGTCCAGTAGCCGGCGACTGGTAGTACACGAATATGGACAAAGAAAACAAATAAAACACAACAAGAAAAAGAAATTAACCCAATGCCTCCCCCGCGCAACCGAATCGAACTGAACGCGACTGTCCAGTAGCCGGCGACTGGTAGTACACGAATATGGACAAAGAAAAACAAACAAAACACAACAAGAAAAACAAATTAACCCAATGCCTCCCCCGCGCAACCGAATCGAACTGAACGCGACTGTCCAGTAGCCGGCGACTGGTAGTACACGAATATGGACAAAGAAAAACAACCAAAACACAACAAGAAAAAGAAATTAACCCAATGCCTCCCCCGCGCAACCGAATCGAACTGAACGCGACTGTCCAGTAGCCGGCGACTGGTAGTACACGAATATGGACAAAGAAAAACAAACAAAACACAACAAGAAAAAGAAATTAACCCAATGCCTCCCCCGCGCAACCGAACCGAACTGAACGTGACTGTCCAGTAGCCGGCGACTGGTAGTACACGAATATGGACAAAGAAAAACAAACAAAACACAACAAGAAAAAGAAATTAACCCAATGCCTCCCCCGCGCAACCGAATCGAACTGAACGCGACTGTCCAGTAGCCGGCGACTGGTAGTACACGAATATGGACAAAGAAAAACAACCAAAACACAACAAGAAAAAGAAATTAACCCAATGCCTCCCCCGCGCAACCGAATCGAACTGAACGCGACTGTCCAGTAGCCGGCGACTGGTAGTACACGAATATGGACAAAGAAAAACAAACAAAACACAACAAGAAAAACAAATTAACCCAATGCCTCCCCCGCGCAACCGAACCAAACTGAACGCGACTGTCCAGTAGCCGGCGACTGGTAGTACACGAATATGGACAAAGAAAAACAAACAAAACACAACAAGAAAAAGAAATTAACCCAATGCCTCCCCCGCGCAACCGAATCGAACTGAACGCGACTGTCCAGTAGCCGGCGACTGGTAGTACACGAATATGGACAAAGAAAAACAAACAAAACACAACAAGAAAAAGAAATTAACCCAATGCCTCCCCCGCGCAACCGAATCGAACTGAACGCGACTGTCCAGTAGCCGGCGACTGGTAGTACACGAATATGGACAAAGAAAAACAAACAAAACACAACAAGAAAAACAAATTAACCCAATGCCTCCCCCGCGCAACCGAATCGAACTGAACGCGACTGTCCAGTAGCCGGCGACTGGTAGTACACGAATATGGACAAAGAAAACAAACAAAACACAACAAGAAAAAGAAATTAACCCAATGCCTCCCCCGCGCAACCGAATCGAACTGAACGCGACTGTCCAGTAGCCGGCGACTGGTAGTACACGAATATGGACAAAGAAAAACAAACAAAACACAACAAGAAAAACAAATTAACCCAATGCCTCCCCCGCGCAACCGAATCGAACTGAACGCGACTGTCCAGTAGCCGGCGACTGGTAGTACACGAATATGGACAAAGAAAAACAACCAAAACACAACAAGAAAAAGAAATTAACCCAATGCCTCCCCCGCGCAACCGAATCGAACTGAACGCGACTGTCCAGTAGTCGGCGACTGGTAGTACACGAATATGGACAAAGAAAAACAAACAAAACACAACAAGAAAAAGAAATTAACCCAATGCCTCCCCCGCGCAACCGAACCGAACTGAACGTGACTGTCCAGTAGCCGGCGACTGGTAGTACACGAATATGGACAAAGAAAAACAAACAAAACACAACAAGAAAAAGAAATTAACCCAATGCCTCCCCCGCGCAACCGAATCGAACTGAACGCGACTGTCCAGTAGCCGGCGACTGGTAGTACACGAATATGGACAAAGAAAAACAACCAAAACACAACAAGAAAAAGAAATTAACCCAATGCCTCCCCCGCGCAACCGAATCGAACTGAACGCGACTGTCCAGTAGCCGGCGACTGGTAGTACACGAATATGGACAAAGAAAAACAAACAAAACACAACAAGAAAAAGAAATTAACCCAATGCCTCCCCCGCGCAACCGAACCGAACTGAACGCGACTGTCCAGTAGCCGGCGACTGGTAGTACACGAATATGGACAAAGAAAAACAAACAAAACACAACAAGAAAAAGAAATTAACCCAATGCCTCCCCCGCGCAACCGAATCGAACTGAACGCGACTGTCCAGTAGCCGGCGACTGGTAGTACACGAATATGGACAAAGAAAAACAAACAAAACACAACAAGAAAAAGAAATTAACCCAATGCCTCCCCCGCGCAACCGAATCGAACTGAACGCGACTGTCCAGTAGCCGGCGACTGGTAGTACACGAATATGGACAAAGAAAAACAAACAAAACACAACAAGAAAAACAAATTAACCCAATGCCTCCCCCGCGCAACCGAATCGAACTGAACGCGACTGTCCAGTAGCCGGCGACTGGTAGTACACGAATATGGACAAAGAAAAACAAACAAAACACAACAAGAAAAACAAATTAACCCAATGCCTCCCCCGCGCAACCGAATCGAACTGAACGCGACTGTCCAGTAGCCGGCGACTGGTAGTACACGAATATGGACAAAGAAAAACAAACAAAACACAACAAGAAAAAGAAATTAACCCAATGCCTCCCCCGCGCAACCGAACCGAACTGAACGCGACTGTCCAGTAGCCGGCGACTGGTAGTACACGAATATGGACAAAGAAAAACAAACAAAACACAACAAGAAAAGAAATTAACCCAATGCCTCCCCCGCGCAACCGAATCGAACTGAACGCGACTGTCCAGTAGCCGGCGACTGGTAGTACACGAATATGGACAAAGAAAAACAAACAAAACACAACAAGAAAAAGAAATTAACCCAATGCCTCCCCCGCGCAACCGAATCGAACTGAACGCGACTGTCCAGTAGCCGGCGACTGGTAGTACACGAATATGGACAAAGAAAAACAAACAAAACACAACAAGAAAAAGAAATTAACCCAATGCCTCCCCCGCGCAACCGAATCGAACTGAACGCGACTGTCCAGTAGCCGGCGACTGGTAGTACACGAATATGGACAAAGAAAAACAAACAAAACACAACAAGAAAAAGAAATTAACCCAATGCCTCCCCCGCGCAACCGAACCGAACTGAACGCGACTGTCCAGTAGCCGGCGACTGGTAGTACACGAATATGGACAAAGAAAAACAAACAAAACACAACAAGAAAAAGAAATTAACCCAATGCCTCCCCCGCGCAACCGAATCGAACTGAACGCGACTGTCCAGTAGCCGGCGACTGGTAGTACACGAATATGGACAAAGAAAAACAAACAAAACACAACAAGAAAAAGAAATTAACCCAATGCCTCCCCCGCGCAACCGAATCGAACTGAACGCGACTGTCCAGTAGCCGGCGACTGGTAGTACACGAATATGGACAAAGAAAAACAAACAAAACACAACAAGAAAAAGAAATTAACCCAATGCCTCCCCCGCGCAACCGAATCGAACTGAACGCGACTGTCCAGTAGCCGGCGACTGGTAGTACACGAATATGGACAAAGAAAAACAAACAAAACACAACAAGAAAAAGAAATTAACCCAATGCCTCCCCCGCGCAACCGAATCGAACTGAACGCGACTGTCCAGTAGCCGGCGACTGGTAGTACACGAATATGGACAAAGAAAAACAACCAAAACACAACAAGAAAAAGAAATTAACCCAATGCCTCCCCCGCGCAACCGAATCGAACTGAACGCGACTGTCCAGTAGCCGGCGACTGGTAGTACACGAATATGGACAAAGAAAAACAAACAAAACACAACAAGAAAAAGAAATTAACCCAATGCCTCCCCCG